>CM073753.1:16843430-18169429 GCA_037127355.1 Schoenoplectus tabernaemontani | reverse complement strand
TTTCATGTTTTGCGCGCCCGACTTCGTTTTCTCGGCGGCACCGAGGGCGTCGGTCCCGTTTTCATGTTTTGCGCGCTCCCGACTGCGTTTTCTGGCGCATCGAGGGCGTCGGTCCCGTTTTCATGTTTTGCGCTCCCGACTCGTTTTTCGCGGCATCGAGGGCGTCGGTCCCGTTTTCATGTTTTGCGCTCCCGACTCGTTTTCGCGCACCGAGGGCGTCGGTCCCGTTTTCATGTTTTGCGCGCCCGACTCAGTTTTCGCGCATCGAGGGCGTCGGTCCCGTTTTCATGTTTTGCGCGCCCGACTCATTTTCGCGCACCGAGGGCGTCGGTCCCGTTTTCATGTTTTGCGCGCTCCTCGACTCGTTTTCATTTTCGGCATCGAGGCGCGTCGGTCCCGTTTTCATGTTTTGCGCGCCCGACTCATTTTCGCGCGACCGAGGGCGTCGGTCCCGTTTTCATGTTTTGCGCGCCCGACTCGTTTTCACGGCACCGAGGGCGTCGGTCCCGTTTTCATGTTTTTGCGCCCCGACTCGTTTTTGGCGGCATCGAGGGCGTCGGTCCCGTTTTCATGTTTTGCGCTCCCCGACTCGTTTTCTCGGCGCACGAGGGCGTCGGTCCCGTTTTCATGTTTTGCGCGCCCGACTCATTTTCTGGCGGCACCGAGGGCGTCGGTCCCGTTTTCATGTTTTGCGCGCCCGACTCGTTTTGGGCGCATCGAGGGCGTCGGTCCCGTTTTCATGTTTTGCGCGCCCGACTCGTTTTCGCGCACCGAGGGCGTCGGTCCCGTTTTCATGTTTTGCGCTCCCGACTCGTTTTCGCTGCACCGAGGGCGTCGGTCCCGTTTTCATGTTTTGCGCGCCCGACTCATTTCTGGCTGCACGAGGGCGTCGGTCCCGTTTTCATGTTTTGCGCTCCCGACTCATTTTCTTGGCGCGCACCGAGGGCGTCGGTCCCGTTTTCATGTTTTGCGCTCCCGACTCATTTTCTGGGCGCACGACGAGGGCGTCGGTCCCGTTTTCATGTTTTGCGCGCCCGACTCGTTTCTCGCGCACCGAGGGCGTCGGTCCCGTTTTCATGTTTTGCGCGCCCGACTCGTTTTCTGGGCGGTACCGAGGGCGTCGGTCCCGTTTTCATGTTTTGCGCGCCCGACTCATTTTCGGCGGCACCGAGGGCGTCGGTCCCGTTTTCATGTTTTGCGCGCCCGACTCTTTCTGGCGCACCGAGGGCGTCGGTCCCGTTTTCATGTTTTGCGCGCCCGGACTGCATTTTGGCGCACCGAGGGCGTCGGTCCCGTTTTCATGTTTTGCGCTCCCGACTCATTTTCGGCATCGAGGGCGTCGGTCCCGTTTTCATGTTTTGCGCTCCCGACTCATTTTCGACGCGCACCGAGGGCGTCGGTCCCGTTTTCATGTTTTGCGCCCGACTCATTTTCTGGCGTACCGAGGGCGTCGTGGTCCCGTTTTCATGTTTTGCGCGCCCGACTCGTTTTCTGGCGCACCGAGGGCGTCGGTCCCGTTTTCATGTTTTGCGCGCTCCCGACTCATTTTGGCGCACCGAGGGCGTCGGTCCCGTTTTCATGTTTTGCGCGCCCGACTCATTTTCGGCGCATCGAGGGCGTCGGTCCCGTTTTCATGTTTTGCGCTCCCGACTCATTTTTCGGCGCACCGAGGGCGTCGGTCCCGTTTTCATGTTTTGCGCGCCCCGACTCATTTTCTGGCGGCACCGAGGGCGTCGGTCCCGTTTTCATGTTTTGCGCGCTCCCGACTCATTTTCGCGCATCGAGGGCGTCGGTCCCGTTTTCATGTTTTGCGCTCCCGACTCGTTTTGGCGCACCGAGGGCGTCGGTCCCGTTTTCATGTTTTGCGCGCCCGACTCGTTTTCGCGCACCGAGGGCGTCGGTCCCGTTTTCATGTTTTGCGCTCCCGACTCATTTTCTGGCGCACCGAGGGCGTCGGTCCCGTTTTCATGTTTTGCGCGCCCGACTCATTTTCGCGGTGCATCGAGGGCGTCGGTCCCGTTTTCATGTTTTGCGCTCCCGACCGACTTTTCGGCTGCACCGAGGGCGTCGGTCCCGTTTTCATGTTTTGCGCTCCCGACTCATTTTCTGGCGCACCGAGGGCGTCGGTCCCGTTTTCATGTTTTGCGCGCTCCCGACTCATTTTCTGGCTGCGTACCGAGGGCGTCGGTCCCGTTTTCATGTTTTGCGCGCCCGACTCGTTTTCGGCGCACCGAGGGCGTCGGTCCCGTTTTTTTCATGTTTTGCGCGCCCGACTCATTTTCTGGCGCACCGAGGGCGTCGGTCCCGTTTTCATGTTTTGCGCGCCCGACTCATTTTTCGCGCATCGAGGGCGTCGGTCCCGTTTTCATGTTTTGCGCGCCCGACTCATTTTCGCGGCACCGAGGGCGTCGGTCCCGTTTTCATGTTTTGCGCTCCCGACTCGTTTTGGCGCACCGAGGGCGTCGGTCCCGTTTTCATGTTTTGCGCTCCCGACTCGTTTTCGCGCACCGAGGGCGTCGGTCCCGTTTTCATGTTTTGCGCGCCCGACTCATTTTCTGGCGGCACCGAGGGCGTCGGTCCCGTTTTCATGTTTTGCGCTCCCGACTCGTTTTCGGCGCACCGAGGGCGTCGGTCCCGTTTTCATGTTTTGCGCTCCCGACTCATTTTCTGGGCGCGCACCGAGGGCGTCGGTCCCGTTTTCATGTTTTGCGCGCCCGACTCGTTTTTCGCGTACCGAGGGCGTCGGTCCCGTTTTCATGTTTTGCGCGCCCGACTCGTTTTCGGCGCACCGAGGGCGTCGGTCCCGTTTTCATGTTTTGCGCGCCCGACTCATTTTCTGCGCACCGAGGGCGTCGGTCCCGTTTTCATGTTTTTTGCGCTCCCGACTCATTTTCGCGCACCGAGGGCGTCGGTCCCGTTTTTCATGTTTTGCGCGCCCGACTCGTTTTTCGGGCGGCACCGAGGGCGTCGGTCCCGTTTTCATGTTTTGCGCGCCCGACTCATTTTCGCGGGCGCACCGAGGGCGTCGGTCCCGTTTTCATGTTTTGCGCTCCCGACTCATTTTCTGCGTACCGAGGGCGTCGGTCCCGTTTTCATGTTTTGCGCGCCCGACTCGTTTTCGGCGCACCGAGGGCGTCGGTCCCGTTTTCATGTTTTGCGCTCCCGACTCGTTTTTTCGCGTACCGAGGGCGTCGGTCCCGTTTTCATGTTTTGCGCGCCCGACTCATTTTCGGCGGCACCGAGGGCGTCGGTCCCGTTTTCATGTTTTGCGCGCCCGACTCATTTTGGCGCGCACCGAGGGCGTCGGTCCCGTTTTCATGTTTTGCGCGCCCGACTCATTTTCTGCTGCGTACCGAGGGCGTCGGTCCCGTTTTCATGTTTTGCGCGCCCGACTCGTTTTCGGCGGTACCGAGGGCGTCGGTCCCGTTTTCATGTTTTGCGCTCCCGACTCATTTTCGCGCACCGAGGGCGTCGGTCCCGTTTTCATGTTTTGCGCGCGACCCGACTCATTTTCTGGCGGCACGCGGGGGCGTCGGTCCCGTTTTCATGTTTTGCGCTCCCGACTCGTTTTCGCGCGCACCGAGGGCGTCGGTCCCGTTTTCATGTTTTGCGCTCCCGACTCGTTTTCGCGTACCGAGGGCGTCGGTCCCGTTTTCATGTTTTGCGCGCCCCGACTCGTTTTCGCGCATCGAGGGCGTCGGTCCCGTTTTCATGTTTTGCGCTCCCGACTCGTTTTTTGGCGCACCGAGGGCGTCGGTCCCGTTTTCATGTTTTGCGCCCCGACTCATTTTCTGGGCGCGCACCGAGGGCGTCGGTCCCGTTTTCATGTTTTGCGCGCCCCGACTCTTTTCTGGCGCGCACCGAGGGCGTCGGTCCCGTTTTCATGTTTTGCGCCCCGACTCGTTTTCGCGCACCGAGGGCGTCGGTCCCGTTTTCATGTTTTGCGCGCCCGACTCGTTTTCTGGCGGCACCGAGGGCGTCGGTCCCGTTTTCATGTTTTGCGCTCCCGACTCATTTTCTGGCGGCACCGAGGGCGTCGGTCCCGTTTTCATGTTTTGCGCGCCCGACTCATTTTCGCGCACCGAGGGCGTCGGTCCCGTTTTCATGTTTTGCGCTCCCCGACTCGTTTTCGCGCGCACCGAGGGCGTCGGTCCCGTTTTCATGTTTTGCGCGCCCGACTCGTTTTCTGGCGGCGCACCGAGGGCGTCGGTCCCGTTTTCATGTTTTGCGCTCCCGACTCATTTTCGGCGGCATCGAGGGCGTCGGTCCCGTTTTCATGTTTTGCGCGCCCGACTCGTTTTTCGGCGCACCGAGGGCGTCGGTCCCGTTTTCATGTTTTGCGCGCCCGACTCGCTTTCGGCGCACCGAGGGCGTCGGTCCCGTTTTCATGTTTTGCGCGCCCGACTCGTTTTCGCGCGCACCGAGGGCGTCGGTCCCGTTTTCATGTTTTGCGCGCCCGACTCATTTTCTGGCGGCACCGAGGGCGTCGGTCCCGTTTTCATGTTTTGCGCTCCCGACTCGTTTTCTGGCGGCACCGAGGGCGTCGGTCCCGTTTTCATGTTTTGCGCGCCCGACTCATTTCGCGGCGCACCGAGGGCGTCGGTCCCGTTTTCATGTTTTGCGCTCCCGACTCATTTTGGCGCACCGAGGGCGTCGGTCCCGTTTTCATGTTTTGCGCGCCCGACTCGTTTTTTGGGCGCACCGAGGGCGTCGGTCCCGTTTTCATGTTTTGCGCGCCCGACTCATTTTCTGGCGCGCACCGAGGGCGTCGGTCCCGTTTTCATGTTTTGCGCGCCCGACTCATTTTCTGGCTGCACCGAGGGCGTCGGTCCCGTTTTCATGTTTTGCGCGCCCGACTCGTTTTTGGGCGCATCGAGGGCGTCGGTCCCGTTTTCATGTTTTGCGCTCCCGACTCATTTTCTGCTGCACCGAGGGCGTCGGTCCCGTTTTCATGTTTTGCGCTCCCGACTCGTTTTTGGCGCACCGAGGGCGTCGGTCCCGTTTTCATGTTTTGCGCGCCCGACTCGTTTTCGGCTGCACCGAGGGCGTCGGTCCCGTTTTCATGTTTTGCGCGCCCGACTCGTTTCTGGCGCACCGAGGGCGTCGGTCCCGTTTTCATGTTTTGCGCGCCCGACTCATTTTCTGGCGCACCGAGGGCGTCGGTCCCGTTTTCATGTTTTTTGCGCCCCGACTCATTTTCGCGGTACCGAGGGCGTCGGTCCCGTTTTCATGTTTTGCGCTCCCGACTCATTTTTGGCGCATCGAGGGCGTCGGTCCCGTTTTCATGTTTTGCGCTCCCGACTCGTTTTCTGGCGCACGAGGGCGTCGGTCCCGTTTTCATGTTTTGCGCGCCCGACTCATTTTCGCGGCACCGAGGGCGTCGGTCCCGTTTTCATGTTTTGCGCGCCCGACTCGTTTTCGCGGTACCGAGGGCGTCGGTCCCGTTTTCATGTTTTGCGCGCCCGACTCGTTTTCGGCGCACCGAGGGCGTCGGTCCCGTTTTCATGTTTTGCGCGCCCCGACTCATTTTCTGGCGCACCGAGGGCGTCGGTCCCGTTTTCATGTTTTGCGCTCCCGACTCATTTTCGGGCGCATCGAGGGCGTCGGTCCCGTTTTCATGTTTTGCGCGCCCGACTCATTTTCGCGCGCACCGAGGGCGTCGGTCCCGTTTTCATGTTTTGCGCTCCCGACTCATTTTGGCTGCACCGAGGGCGTCGGTCCCGTTTTCATGTTTTGCGCGCCCGACTCATTTTCTGGCGCATCGAGGGCGTCGGTCCCGTTTTCATGTTTTGCGCGCCCGACTCGTTTTCGCGCACCGAGGGCGTCGGTCCCGTTTTCATGTTTTGCGCGCCCGACATTTTCTCGCGCACCGAGGGCGTCGGTCCCGTTTTCATGTTTTGCGCGCCCCGACTCATTTTTTGCGCGGCATCGAGGGCGTCGGTCCCGTTTTCATGTTTTGCGCGCCCGACTCTTTTTTCGCTGCACCGAGGGCGTCGGTCCCGTTTTCATGTTTTGCGCTCCCGACTCGTTTTCTGGCGCACCGAGGGCGTCGGTCCCGTTTTCATGTTTTGCGCTCCCGACTCTGTTTCTCGGCGGCACCGAGGGCGTCGGTCCCGTTTTCATGTTTTGCGCGCCCGACTCATTTTCTGGCGCACCGAGGGCGTCGGTCCCGTTTTCATGTTTTGCGCTCCCGACTCGTTTTCTCGCGCACCGAGGGCGTCGGTCCCGTTTTCATGTTTTGCGCGCCCGACTCGTTTTCGCGCGCACCGAGGGCGTCGGTCCCGTTTTCATGTTTTGCGCTCCCGACTCATTTTGGGCGGCACCGAGGGCGTCGGTCCCGTTTTCATGTTTTGCGCGCCCGACTCGTTTTCTGGCGGCACCGAGGGCGTCGGTCCCGTTTTCATGTTTTGCGCGCCCGACTCGTTTCTCGCGCACCGAGGGCGTCGGTCCCGTTTTCATGTTTTGCGCTCCCGACTCGTTTTCGCGGCACCGAGGGCGTCGGTCCCGTTTTCATGTTTTGCGCGCCCGACTCATTTTCGCTGGCACCGAGGGCGTCGGTCCCGTTTTCATGTTTTGCGCGCTCCCGACTCTTTTCGCGGCATGCACCGAGGGCGTCGGTCCCGTTTTCATGTTTTGCGCGCCCGACTCATTTTCTGGCGCACCGAGGGCGTCGGTCCCGTTTTCATGTTTTGCGCGCCCGACTCGTTTTCGCGCACCGAGGGCGTCGGTCCCGTTTTCATGTTTTGCGCTCCCGACTCGTTTTCGCGCGTGCCGAGGGCGTCGGTCCCGTTTTCATGTTTTGCGCGCCCGACTCGTTTTGGCGCGCACCGAGGGCGTCGGTCCCGTTTTCATGTTTTGCGCTCCCGACTCATTTTTCGCGGTACCGAGGGCGTCGGTCCCGTTTTCATGTTTTGCGCGCCCGACTCGTTTTCTGGCGCACCGAGGGCGTCGGTCCCGTTTTCATGTTTTGCGCTCCCGACTCGTTTTCGCGCATCGAGGGCGTCGGTCCGTTTTCATGTTTTGCGCGCCCGACTCGTTTTCTGGCGCGCACCGAGGGCGTCGGTCCCGTTTCATGTTTTGCGCGCCCGACTCGTTTTCTGCGTGCATCGAGGGCGTCGGTCCCGTTTTCATGTTTTGCGCTCCCGACTCGTTTTCGCGCACCGAGGGCGTCGGTCCCGTTTTCATGTTTTGCGCGCCCGACTCGTTTTCGGCGGCACCGAGGGCGTCGGTCCCGTTTTCATGTTTTGCGCGCCCGACTCGTTTTGGCGCGCATCGAGGGCGTCGGTCCCGTTTTCATGTTTTGCGCGCCCGACTCATTTTCGCGCACCGAGGGCGTCGGTCCCGTTTTCATGTTTTGCGCTCCCGACTCGTTTTCTGGCGGCACCGAGGGCGTCGGTCCCGTTTTCATGTTTTGCGCTCCCGACTCGTTTTCGCTGGCGCACCGAGGGCGTCGGTCCCGTTTTCATGTTTTGCGCTCCCCGACTCATTTTCTGGCGCACCGAGGGCGTCGGTCCCGTTTTCATGTTTTGCGCTCCCGACTCGTTTTCGGCGCACCGAGGGCGTCGGTCCCGTTTTCATGTTTTGCGCTCCCGACTCGTTTTCGCTGCGCATCGAGGGCGTCGGTCCCGTTTTCATGTTTTGCGCTCCCGACTCATTTTCTGCGCGCACCGAGGGCGTCGGTCCCGTTTTCATGTTTTGCGCGCCCGACTCGCTTTTCGGCGCGTACCGAGGGCGTCGGTCCCGTTTTCATGTTTTGCGCTCCCGACTCGTTTTCGCGCACCGAGGGCGTCGGTCCCGTTTTCATGTTTTGCGCGCCCGACTCGTTTTCTGGCGGCACCGAGGGCGTCGGTCCCGTTTTCATGTTTTGCGCGCCCGACTCATTTTCTGGCGCACCGAGGGCGTCGGTCCCGTTTTCATGTTTTGCGCTCCCGACTCGTTTTCTGGCGCAGCACCGAGGGCGTCGGTCCCGTTTTCATGTTTTGCGCGCCCGACTCATTTTTCGGCGGCACCGAGGGCGTCGCGTCGAGTCCCGTTTTCATGTTTTGCGCGCCCGACTCATTTTCTTTGCGCGGCACCGAGGGCGTCGGTCCCGTTTTCATGTTTTGCGCTCCCGACTCGTTTTGGCGCACCGAGGGCGTCGGTCCCGTTTTCATGTTTTGCGCGCCCGACTCATTTCTGGCGGCACCGAGGGCGTCGGTCCCGTTTTCATGTTTTGCGCGCCCCCGACTCGTTTTTCGCGGCACCGAGGGCGTCGGTCCCGTTTTCATGTTTTTTGCGCTCCCGACTCGCTTTCTGGCGGCACCGAGGGCGTCGGTCCCGTTTTCATGTTTTGCGCGCCCGACTCGTTTTGGCGCGCATCGAGGGCGTCGGTCCCGTTTTCATGTTTTGCGCTCCCGACTCATTTTCTGGCGCACCGAGGGCGTCGGTCCCGTTTTCATGTTTTGCGCGCCCGACTCGCATTTTCGGCACGAGGGCGTCGGTCCCGTTTTCATGTTTTGCGCTCCCGACTCATTTTCTGGCTGCACCGAGGCGTCGGTCCCGTTTTCATGTTTTGCGCGCCCGACTCGTTTTTCGCGCACCGAGGGCGTCGGTCCCGTTTTCATGTTTTGCGCGCCCGACTCGTTTTCTGGCGCACCGAGGGCGTCGGTCCCGTTTTCATGTTTTGCGCTCCCGACTCGTTGCGGCGCACCGAGGGCGTCGGTCCCGTTTTCATGTTTTGCGCGCCCGACTCGTTTTCTGGCGCACCGAGGGCGTCGGTCCCGTTTTCATGTTTTGCGCGCCCGACTCGTTTTGGCGTGCACCGAGGGCGTCGGTCCCGTTTTCATGTTTTGCGCGCCCCGACATTTTCGCGCGCACCGAGGGCGTCGGTCCCGTTTTCATGTTTTGCGCGCCCGACTCATTTTCGGCGTACCGAGGGCGTCGGTCCCGTTTTCATGTTTTGCGCGCCCGACTCGTTTTCTGCGCGCACCGAGGGCGTCGGTCCCGTTTTCATGTTTTGCGCTCCCGACTCATTTTTCGCGCACCGAGGGCGTCGGTCCCGTTTTCATGTTTTGCGCGCCCGACTCATTTTCGCGGCACCGAGGGCGTCGGTCCCGTTTTCATGTTTTGCGCGCCCGACTCATTGCTGGCGCACCGAGGGCGTCGGTCCCGTTTTCATGTTTTGCGCTCCCGACTCATTTTCGCGCATCGACCGAGGGCGTCGGTCCCGTTTTCATGTTTTGCGCTCCCGACTCATTTTTGGCGGCATCGAGGGCGTCGGTCCCGTTTCATGTTTTGCGCGCCCGACTCGTTTTCTGGCGCACCGAGGGCGTCGGTCCCGTTTTCATGTTTTGCGCGCCCGACTCATTTCTGCGCGGCACCGAGGGCGTCGGTCCCGTTTTCATGTTTTGCGCGCCCGACTCGTTTTCTGGCGCACCGAGGGCGTCGGTCCCGTTTTCATGTTTTGCGCTCCCGACTCGCGTTTTGCGCACCGAGGGCGTCGGTCCCGTTTTCATGTTTTGCGCGCCCGACTCATTTTCGGCACCGAGGGCGTCGGTCCCGTTTTCATGTTTTGCGCGCCCGACTCATTTTCTGGCGGCACCGAGGGCGTCGGTCCCGTTTTCATGTTTTGCGCTCCCGACTCGTTTTGGCGGCACCGAGGGCGTCGGTCCCGTTTTCATGTTTTGCGCGCCCGACTCATTTTTCGGCGGCACCGAGGGCGTCGGTCCCGTTTTCATGTTTTGCGCTCCCGACTCATTTTCGGCGCACATCGAGGGCGTCGGTCCCGTTTTCATGTTTTGCGCGCCCGACTCGTTTTGCGCACCGAGGGCGTCGGTCCCGTTTTCATGTTTTGCGCGCCCGACTCATTTTCTGCGCGTACCGAGGGCGTCGGTCCCGTTTTCATGTTTTGCGCTCCCGACTCGTTTTGGGCGCACCGAGGGCGTCGGTCCCGTTTTCATGTTTTGCGCGCCCGACTCATTTTCGGCGCACCGAGGGCGTCGGTCCCGTTTTCATGTTTTGCGCTCCCGACTCATTTTCTGGCGCACCGAGGGCGTCGGTCCCGTTTTCATGTTTTGCGCTCCCGACTCATTTTCGCGGCACCGAGGGCGTCGGTCCCGTTTTCATGTTTTGCGCGCCCGACTCGTTTTTCGCTGCACCGAGGGCGTCGGTCCCGTTTTCATGTTTTGCGCGCCCGACTCGTTTTTCGCGCACCGAGGGCGTCGGTCCCGTTTTCATGTTTTGCGCGCCCGACTCGTTTTGGCGCTGCACCGAGGGCGTCGGTCCCGTTTTCATGTTTTGCGCTCCCGACTTTTTCTGGCGCGCACCGAGGGCGTCGGTCCCGTTTTCATGTTTTGCGCGCCCGACTCGTTTTCTGCGGCACCGAGGGCGTCGGTCCCGTTTTCATGTTTTGCGCGCCCGACTCGTTTTCTGGCGCGCACCGAGGGCGTCGGTCCCGTTTTCATGTTTTGCGCGCCCGACTCATTTTTCGCGCACCGAGGGCGTCGGTCCCGTTTTCATGTTTTGCGCGCCCCGACTCGTTTTCGGCGCACCGAGGGCGAGGGCGTAGGTCCCGTTTTCATGTTTTGCGCGCCCCGACTCGTTTTTTCGCGCACCGAGGGCGTCGGTCCCGTTTTCATGTTTTGCGCGCCCGACTCATTTTGGGCGCACCGAGGGCGTCGGTCCCGTTTTCATGTTTTGCGCGCCCGACTCGTTTTGGCGCACCGAGGGCGTCGGTCCCGTTTTCATGTTTTGCGCGCCCGACTCGTTTTCGCGCACCGAGGGCGTCGGTCCCGTTTTCATGTTTTGCGCGCCCGACTTTTTGGCGTGCACCGAGGGCGTCGGTCCCGTTTTCATGTTTTGCGCTCCCCGACTCATTTTCGCGCGTACCGAGGGCGTCGGTCCCGTTTTCATGTTTTGCGCTCCCGACTCGTTTTCGCGCACCGAGGGCGTCGGTCCCGTTTTCATGTTTTGCGCGCCCGACTCATTTTCGCGCTGCACCGAGGGCGTCGGTCCCGTTTTCATGTTTTGCGCTCCCGACTCATTTTTCGCTGGCGCACCGAGGGCGTCGGTCCCGTTTTCATGTTTTGCGCGCCCGACTCGTTTTCTGGGCGCACCGAGGGCGTCGGTCCCGTTTTCATGTTTTGCGCGCCCGACTCATTTTCTGCGCACCGAGGGCGCGTCGGTCCCGTTTTCATGTTTTGCGCGCTCCCGACTCGTTTTTGCGCGTACCGAGGGCGTCGGTCCCGTTTTCATGTTTTGCGCGCCCGACTCGTTTTCTGGCGGCACCGAGGGCGTCGGTCCCGTTTTCATGTTTTGCGCGCCCGACTCGTTTTTTCGCGCACCGAGGGCGTCGGTCCCGTTTTCATGTTTTGCGCGCCCGACTCATTTTCGCGCGCACCGAGGGCGTCGGTCCCGTTTTCATGTTTTGCGCGCCCGACTCGTTTTGGCGGCACCGAGGGCGTCGGTCCCGTTTTCATGTTTTGCGCTCCCGACTCATTTGCTGGCGCACCGAGGGCGTCGGTCCCGTTTTCATGTTTTGCGCGCCCGACTCGTTTTCGGCTGCATCGAGGCGTCGGTCCCGTTTTCATGTTTTGCGCTCCCGACTCATTTTGGCGCACCGAGGGCGTCGGTCCCGTTTTCATGTTTTGCGCGCCCCGACTCATTTTCTGGCGCACCGAGGGCGTCGGTCCCGTTTTCATGTTTTGCGCGCCCGACTCGTTTTTCTCGCGCGCATCGAGGGCGTCGGTCCCGTTTTCATGTTTTGCGCTCCCGACTCGTTTTTTCGCGGCACCGAGGGCGTCGGTCCCGTTTTCATGTTTTGCGCGCCCGACTCGTTTTCGGGCGCACCGAGGGCGTCGGTCCCGTTTTCATGTTTTGCGCTCCCGACTCATTTTCTGGCGGCACCGAGGGCGTCGGTCCCGTTTTCATGTTTTGCGCGCCCGACTCATTTTCGGCGCACCGAGGGCGTCGGTCCCGTTTTCATGTTTTGCGCGCCCGACTCGTTTTCTGGCGCACCGAGGGCGTCGGTCCCGTTTTCATGTTTTGCGCGCCCCGACTCGTTTTCTGCTCGCGCACCGAGGGCGTCGGTCCCGTTTTCATGTTTTGCGCGCCCGACTCGTTTTCGCGCACCGAGGGCGTCGGTCCCGTTTTCATGTTTTGCGCGCCCGACTCGTTTTTGGCGCACCGGGCGTCGGTCCCGTTTTCATGTTTTGCGCGCCCGACTCGTTTTCGCGCACCGAGGGCGTCGGTCCCGTTTTCATGTTTTGCGCGCCCGACTCGTTTTCGCGCACCGAGGGCGTCGGTCCCGTTTTCATGTTTTGCGCGCCCGACTCTTTTCTGGCGGCACCGAGGGCGTCGGTCCCGTTTTCATGTTTTGCGCGCCCGACTCGTTTTCTCGGGCGCACCGAGGGCGTCGGTCCCGTTTTCATGTTTTGCGCGCCCGACTCTTTTTTGGGCGCACCGAGGGCGTCGGTCCCGTTTTCATGTTTGCGCTCCCGACTCGTTTTCTGGCGCACCGAGGGCGTCGGTCCCGTTTTCATGTTTTGCGCGCCCCGACTCATTTTCTGGCGCACCGAGGGCGTCGGTCCCGTTTTCATGTTTTGCGCTCCCGACTCGTTTTCTGGCGCACCGAGGGCGTCGGTCCCGTTTTCATGTTTTGCGCTCCCGACTCGTTTTCGGCGCACCGAGGGCGTCGGTCCCGTTTTCATGTTTTGCGCGCCCCGACTCGTTTTCTGGCGCACCGAGGGCGTCGGTCCCGTTTTCATGTTTTGCGCGCCCGACTCGCTTTTTCGGCGCACCGAGGGCGTCGGTCCCGTTTTCATGTTTTGCGCGCCCCGACTCGTTTTTCGGCGCACCGAGGGCGTCGGTCCCGTTTTCATGTTTTGCGCGCCCGACTCGTTTTCGCGGCACCGAGGGCGTCGGTCCCGTTTTCATGTTTTGCGCTCCCGACTTTTTGCGCGCACCGAGGGCGTCGGTCCCGTTTTCATGTTTTGCGCGCCCCGACTCATTTTCGCGCACCGAGGGCGTCGGTCCCGTTTTCATGTTTTGCGCTCCCGACTCGTTTTCGGCGCGCACCGAGGGCGCGTCGGTCCCGTTTTCATGTTTTGCGCTCCCGACTCGTTTTTTCGCGCACCGAGGGGCGTCGGTCCCGTTTTCATGTTTTGCGCGCCCGACTCGTTTTCTCGCGCACCGAGGGCGTCGGTCCCGTTTTCATGTTTTTGCGCTCCCCGACTCGTTTTCGCGCGTACCGAGGGCGTCGGTCCCGTTTTCATGTTTTGCGCGCCCGACTCATTTTGGCGGCACCGAGGGCGTCGGTCCCGTTTTCATGTTTTGCGCGCCCGACTCATTTTTGGCGCGCACCGAGGGCGTCGGTCCCGTTTTCATGTTTTGCGCGCTCCCGACTCGTTTTGCACCGAGGGCGTCGGTCCCGTTTTCATGTTTTGCGCGCCCGACTCATTTTCTGGCGCGCACCGAGGGCGTCGGTCCCGTTTTCATGTTTTGCGCGCCCGACTCATTTTCGCGCACCGAGGGCGTCGGTCCCGTTTTCATGTTTTGCGCGCCCGACTCTTTTTCGCGCGTACCGAGGGCGTCGGTCCCGTTTTCATGTTTTGCGCGCCCGACTCGTTTTTCTGGCGCACCGAGGGCGTCGGTCCCGTTTTCATGTTTTGCGCTCCCCGACTCATTTTCGCGGCATCGAGGGCGTCGGTCCCGTTTTCATGTTTTGCGCGCCCGACCGACTCGTTTTCTGGCGGCACCGAGGGCGTCGGTCCCGTTTTCATGTTTTGCGCTCCCGACTCGTTTTCTGGCGCACCGAGGGCGTCGGTCCCGTTTTCATGTTTTGCGCGCCCGACTCGTTTTCGGCGCACCGAGGGCGTCGGTCCCGTTTTCATGTTTTGCGCGCCCGACTCGTTTTCGCGCGCACCGAGGGCGTCGGTCCCGTTTTCATGTTTTGCGCTCCCGACTCGTTTTCGCGCGCACCGAGGGCGTCGGTCCCGTTTTCATGTTTTGCGCGCCCGACTCGTTTTGCGCGGCACCGAGGGCGTCGGTCCCGTTTTCATGTTTTGCGCGCCCGACTCATTTTCGGCGCACCGAGGGGCGTCGGTCCCGTTTTCATGTTTTTGCGCGCCCGACTCGTTTTCTCGGCGCACCGAGGGCGTCGGTCCCGTTTTCATGTTTTGCGCGCCCGACTCGTTTTCTGGCGGCACCGAGGGCGTCGGTCCCGTTTTCATGTTTTGCGCTCCCGACTCGTTTTCGGCGCACCGAGGGCGTCGGTCCCGTTTTCATGTTTTGCGCTCCCGACTCATTTTCGCGCACCGAGGGCGTCGGTCCCGTTTTCATGTTTTGCGCGCCCGACTCGTTTTCGCGCGTGCCGAGGGCGTCGGTCCCGTTTTCATGTTTTGCGCGCTCCCGACTCGTTTTCGCGCACCGAGGGCGTCGGTCCCGTTTTCATGTTTTGCGCGCCCGACTCATTTTCGCTGGCGCACCGAGGGCGTCGGTCCCGTTTTCATGTTTTGCGCGCCCCGACTCGTTTTCGCGGCACCGAGGGCGTCGGTCCCGTTTTCATGTTTTGCGCCCCGACTCGTTTTCGGTGCACCGAGGGCGTCGGTCCCGTTTTCATGTTTTGCGCGCCCGACTCATTTTCGCGGCATCGAGGGCGTCGGTCCCGTTTTCATGTTTTGCGCTCCCGACTCGTTTCTGGCGCGCACCGAGGGCGTCGGTCCCGTTTTCATGTTTTGCGCGCCCGACTCGTTTTCGGCTGCACCGAGGGGCGTCGGTCCCGTTTTCATGTTTTGCGCGCCCGACTCATTTTCGGCGCACCGAGGGCGTCGGTCCCGTTTTCATGTTTTGCGCGCCCGACTCGTTTTCGGCGGCACCGAGGGCGTCGGTCCCGTTTTCATGTTTTGCGCGCCCCCGACTCATTTTCGCGTGCACCGAGGGCGTCGGTCCCGTTTTCATGTTTTGCGCGCCCGACTCGTTTCTGGCGGCACCGAGGGCGTCGGTCCCGTTTTCATGTTTTGCGCGCCCGACTCATTTTTGGCGCACCGAGGGCGTCGGTCCCGTTTTCATGTTTTGCGCTCCCGACTCTTTTCGCGCACCGAGGGCGTCGGTCCCGTTTTCATGTTTTGCGCGCCCGACTCGTTTTCGGCGCGCACCGAGGGCGTCGGTCCCGTTTTCATGTTTTGCGCGCTCCCGACTTTTTCGCGCACCGAGGGCGTCGGTCCCGTTTTCATGTTTTGCGCTCCCCGACTCGTTTTCTGGCGGCACCGAGGGCGTCGGTCCCGTTTTCATGTTTTGCGCGCCCGACTCGTTTTGGGCGCACCGAGGGCGTCGGTCCCGTTTTCATGTTTTGCGCTCCCGACGACTTTTTCGCGCACCGAGGGCGTCGGTCCCGTTTTCATGTTTTGCGCGCGCTCCCGACTCGTTTTGGCGCACCGAGGGCGTCGGTCCCGTTTTCATGTTTTGCGCTCCCGACTCGTTTTCTGGCGCACCGAGGGCGTCGGTCCCGTTTTCATGTTTTGCGCTCCCGACTCATTTTCGGCGCACCGAGGGCGTCGGTCCCGTTTTCATGTTTTGCGCCCCGACTCGTTTTTGGCGGCATCGAGGGCGTCGGTCCCGTTTTCATGTTTTGCGCTCCCGACTCATTTTCGCGCGTACCGAGGGCGTCGGTCCCGTTTTCATGTTTTGCGCTCCCCGACTCATTTTCGGCGGCACCGAGGGCGTCGGTCCCGTTTTCATGTTTTGCGCGCTCCCGACTCATTTTCTGGCGGCACCGAGGGCGTCGGTCCCGTTTTCATGTTTTGCGCGCCCGACTCATTTTCGCGTGCACCGAGGGCGTCGGTCCCGTTTTCATGTTTTGCGCTCCCGACTCGTTTTCTGGCGCACCGAGGGCGTCGGTCCCGTTTTCATGTTTTGCGCTCCCGACTCGTTTTGGCGGCACCGAGGGCGTCGGTCCCGTTTTCATGTTTTGCGCGCCCGACTCGTTTTCGCGTGCACCGAGGGCGTCGGTCCCGTTTTCATGTTTTGCGCGCCCGACTCGCTTTCTCGCGCACCGAGGGCGTCGGTCCCGTTTTCATGTTTTGCGCGCCCGACTCATTTTCGCGCGCACCGAGGGCGTCGGTCCCGTTTTCATGTTTTGCGCTCCCGACTCGTTTTCGCGTAGCACCGAGGGCGTCGGTCCCGTTTTCATGTTTTGCGCTCCCGACTCGTTTTTCGGCGCACCGAGGGCGTCGGTCCCGTTTTCATGTTTTGCGCGCCCGACTCGTTTTTCGCGCATCGAGGGCGTCGGTCCCGTTTTCATGTTTTGCGCGCCCGACTCATTTTCTGGCGCACCGAGGGCGTCGGTCCCGTTTTCATGTTTTGCGCTCCCGACTCGTTTTTGGCGCGCCGAGGGCGTCGGTCCCGTTTTCATGTTTTGCGCGCCCCGACTCATTTTTGGCTGCGCACCGAGGGCGTCGGTCCCGTTTTCATGTTTTGCGCGCCCGACTCATTTTCTGGGCGTGCACCGAGGGCGTCGGTCCCGTTTTCATGTTTTGCGCGCCCGACTCGTTTTCGGCGCACCGAGGGCGTCGGTCCCGTTTTCATGTTTTGCGCGCCCGACTCATTTTCTGGCGCGCACCGAGGGCGTCGGTCCCGTTTTCATGTTTTGCGCGCCCGACATTTTCTGGCGCACCGAGGGCGTCGGTCCCGTTTTCATGTTTTTGCGCGCCCGACTCATTTTTTTTCGCGGCGGCGAGGGCGTCGGTCCCGTTTTCATGTTTTGCGCTCCCGACTCGTTTTCGGCGCACCGAGGGCGTCGGTCCCGTTTTCATGTTTTGCGCGCCCGACTCATTTTCTGGCGCGCACCGAGGGCGTCGGTCCCGTTTTCATGTTTTGCGCGCCCGACTCATTTTCGCGCACCGAGGGCGTCGGTCCCGTTTTCATGTTTTGCGCGCCCCGACTCATTTTCTGGCGGCACCGAGGGCGTCGGTCCCGTTTTCATGTTTTGCGCGCCCGACTCATTTTCGCGCACCGAGGGCGTCGGTCCCGTTTTCATGTTTTGCGCTCCCGACTCGTTTTCTATGCGTACCGAGGGCGTCGGTCCCGTTTTCATGTTTTGCGCTCCCGACTCATTTTCGGCGCACCGAGGGCGTCGGTCCCGTTTTCATGTTTTGCGCGCCCGACTTTTTTCGCGCACCGAGGGCGTCGGTCCCGTTTTCATGTTTTGCGCTCCCGACTCATTTTCTGGCGCACCGAGGGCGTCGGTCCCGTTTTCATGTTTTGCGCGCCCGACTCGTTTTCTGGCGGCATCGAGGGCGTCGGTCCCGTTTTCATGTTTTGCGCTCCCGACTCATTTTTCGCGCACCGAGGGCGTCGGTCCCGTTTTCATGTTTTGCGCTCCCCGACTCATTTTGGCGCGCACCGAGGGCGTCGGTCCCGTTTTCATGTTTTGCGCTCCCGACTCATTTTCTGGGCGCACCGAGGGCGTCGGTCCCGTTTTCATGTTTTGCGCGCCCGACTCATTTTTCGGCGGCATCGAGGGCGTCGGTCCCGTTTTCATGTTTTGCGCCCGACTCGTTTTCGCGCACCGAGGGCGTCGGTCCCGTTTTCATGTTTTGCGCTCCCGACTCGTTTTCGCGCATCGAGGGCGTCGGTCCCGTTTTCATGTTTTGCGCTCCCGACTGCATTTTCGCGGCACCGAGGGCGTCGGTCCCGTTTTCATGTTTTGCGCGCCCGACTCGTTTTCGCGGCATCGAGGGCGTCGGTCCCGTTTTCATGTTTTGCGCGCTCCCGACTCTTTTTCGGCGCACCGAGGGCGTCGGTCCCGTTTTCATGTTTTGCGCGCCCGACTCGCTTTTTTCGCGCACGAGGGCGTCGGTCCCGTTTTCATGTTTTGCGCTCCCGACTCGTTTCTGGCTGCACATCGAGGGCGTCGGTCCCGTTTTCATGTTTTGCGCGCCCGACTCGTTTTGGCGCACCGAGGGCGTCGGTCCCGTTTTCATGTTTTGCGCGCCCGACTCGTTTTCGCGCGCACCGAGGGCGTCGGTCCCGTTTTCATGTTTTGCGCTCCCGACTCATTTTTTCGCGCACCGAGGGCGTCGGTCCCGTTTTCATGTTTTGCGCTCCCGACTCGTTTTTGGCGGCACCGAGGGCGTCGGTCCCGTTTTCATGTTTTGCGCGCCCGACTCATTTTCGGCGCGCACCGAGGGCGTCGGTCCCGTTTTCATGTTTTGCGCGCCCCCGACTCGTTTTGGGCGCACCGAGGGCGTCGGTCCCGTTTTCATGTTTTGCGCGCCCGACTCATTTTCTGGGCGCACCGAGGGCGTCGGTCCCGTTTTCATGTTTTGCGCCCCGACTCATTTTCTGCGCTGCACCGAGGGCGTCGGTCCCGTTTTCATGTTTTGCGCGCCCCGACTCATTTTGGGCGGCACGAGGGCGTCGGTCCCGTTTTCATGTTTTGCGCTCCCGACTCATTTTCTGGCGCACCGAGGGCGTCGGTCCCGTTTTCATGTTTTGCGCGCCCGACTCGTTTTCTGGCGCGCACCGAGGGCGTCGGTCCCGTTTTCATGTTTTGCGCGCTCCCGACTCATTTTCGCGCAGCACCGAGGGCGTCGGTCCCGTTTTCATGTTTTTGCGCCCCGACTCGTTTTCGCATTTGCACCGAGGGCGTCGGTCCCGTTTTCATGTTTTGCGCGCCCGACTCGTTTTCTGGCGCACCGAGGGCGTCGGTCCCGTTTTCATGTTTTGCGCGCCCGACTCGTTTTCTGGCGGTGCCGAGGGCGTCGGTCCCGTTTTCATGTTTTGCGCGCCCGACATTTTCGCGGCATCGAGGGCGTCGGTCCCGTTTTCATGTTTTGCGCGCCCGACTCGTTTTCGGCGCACCGAGGGCGTCGGTCCCGTTTTCATGTTTTGCGCGCCCGACTCGTTTTCGCTGCACCGAGGGCGTCGGTCCCGTTTTCATGTTTTGCGCGCCCGACTCGTTTTGGCGCACCGAGGGCGTCGGTCCCGTTTTCATGTTTTGCGCTCCCGACTCGTTTTCTGGCGTGCACCGAGGGCGTCGGTCCCGTTTTCATGTTTTGCGCGCCCGACTCATTTTCGCGCACCGAGGGCGTCGGTCCCGTTTTCATGTTTTGCGCTCCCGACTCATTTTTGGCGGCACCGAGGGCGTCGGTCCCGTTTTCATGTTTTGCGCGCCCGACTCGTTTTCTCGCGCGCACCGAGGGCGTCGGTCCCGTTTTCATGTTTTGCGCGCCCGACTCATTTTCGCGGGCTGCACCGAGGGCGTCGGTCCCGTTTTCATGTTTTGCGCGCCCGACTCGTTTTCTTGGCTGCACCGAGGCGCGTCGGTCCCGTTTTCATGTTTTGCGCGCCCCCGACTCGTTTTCGCTGCACCGAGGGCGTCGGTCCCGTTTTCATGTTTTGCGCGCCCGACTCGTTTTCTGGCGCACCGAGGGCGTCGGTCCCGTTTTCATGTTTTGCGCGCCCGACTCATTTTGGCGCGCACCGAGGGCGTCGGTCCCGTTTTCATGTTTTGCGCGCCCGACTCGTTTTCTGGCGCGCACCGAGGGCGTCGGTCCCGTTTTCATGTTTTGCGCGCCCGACTGCTTTTGGGCGCACCGAGGGCGTCGGTCCCGTTTTCATGTTTTGCGCGCCCGACTCGTTTTTGGCGCACCGAGGGCGTCGGTCCCGTTTTCATGTTTTGCGCGCCCGACTCGTTTTCGCTGCGCGCATCGAGGGCGTCGGTCCCGTTTTCATGTTTTGCGCTCCCGACTCATTTCTGCGCACCGAGGGCGTCGGTCCCGTTTTCATGTTTTGCGCGCCCCGACTCGTTTTCTGGCGTGCATGGCGAGGGCGTCGGTCCCGTTTTCATGTTTTGCGCGCCCGACTCGTTTTCGCGCTGCGATCGAGGGCGTCGGTCCCGTTTTCATGTTTTGCGCGCCCCGACTCATTTTCTGCGCACCGAGGGCGTCGGTCCCGTTTTCATGTTTTGCGCTCCCGACTCGTTTCTCGGCGCACCGAGGGCGTCGGTCCCGTTTTCATGTTTTGCGCGCCCGACTCATTTTCTCGGGCGCACCGAGGGCGTCGGTCCCGTTTTCATGTTTTGCGCTCCCGACTCTTTTCTGGCGGCATCGAGGGCGTCGGTCCCGTTTTCATGTTTTGCGCGCCCCGACTCATTTTGGGCGGCATCGAGGGCGTCGGTCCCGTTTTCATGTTTTGCGCGCCCGACTCATTTTCGGCGGCACCGAGGGCGTCGGTCCCGTTTTCATGTTTTGCGCGCCCGACTCGTTTTCGCGCACCGAGGGCGTCGGTCCCGTTTTCATGTTTTGCGCTCCCGACTTTTCTGGCGGCACCGAGGGCGTCGGTCCCGTTTTCATGTTTTGCGCTCCCGACTCGTTTTCTACTGCACCGAGGGCGTCGGTCCCGTTTTCATGTTTTGCGCGCCCGACTCATTTTCGCGGCACCGAGGGCGTCGGTCCCGTTTTCATGTTTTGCGCGCCCGACTTTTTCGGCACCGAGGGCGTCGGTCCCGTTTTCATGTTTTGCGCTCCCGACTCGTTTTCGCGCACCGAGGCGCGTCGGTCCCGTTTTCATGTTTTGCGCGCCCGACTCATTTTCTGGCGCACCGAGGGCGTCGGTCCCGTTTTCATGTTTTGCGCGCCCGACTCTATTTTTTCGGCACCGAGGGCGTCGGTCCCGTTTTCATGTTTTGCGCGCCCGACTCATTTTCGCGCACCGAGGGCGTCGGTCCCGTTTTCATGTTTTGCGCTCCCGACTCGTTTTGCGCACCGAGGGCGTCGGTCCCGTTTTCATGTTTTGCGCTCCCGACTCGTTTTCGCGGCATCGAGGGCGTCGGTCCCGTTTTCATGTTTTGCGCGCCCCGACTCGTTTTCTGGCGGCACCGAGGGCGTCGGTCCCGTTTTCATGTTTTGCGCGCCCGACTCATTTTCGGCGCACCGAGGGCGTCGGTCCCGTTTTCATGTTTTGCGTTCCCGACTCGTTTTCGCGCACCGAGGGCGTCGGTCCCGTTTTCATGTTTTGCGCGCCCGACTCATTTTCACGCGCACCGAGGGCGTCGGTCCCGTTTTCATGTTTTGCGCGCCCGACTCGTTTTGGCGCGCACCGAGGGCGTCGGTCCCGTTTTCATGTTTTGCGCTCCCGACTCATTTTCGGCTGCACCGAGGGCGTCGGTCCCGTTTTCATGTTTTGCGCGCCCGACTCATTTTCGCGCATCGAGGGCGTCGGTCCCGTTTTCATGTTTTGCGCGCCCGACTCATTTTCGCGCACCGAGGGCGTCGGTCCCGTTTTCATGTTTTGCGCGCCCGACTCGTTTTCTGGCGCACCGAGGGCGTCGGTCCCGTTTTCATGTTTTGCGCCCCGACTCATTTTGGCGCATCGAGGGCGTCGGTCCCGTTTTCATGTTTTGCGCTCCCGACTCGTTTTGGCGATACCGAGGGCGTCGGTCCCGTTTTCATGTTTTGCGCGCCCGACTCATTTTTGGCGCACCGAGGGCGTCGGTCCCGTTTTCATGTTTTGCGCTCCCGACTCGTTTTCGCGGCACCGAGGGCGTCGGTCCCGTTTTTTTCATGTTTTGCGCGCCCGACTCGTTTCTGGCGCACCGAGGGCGCTCGGTCCCGTTTTCATGTTTTGCGCGCCCGACTCGTTTTCGCGCACCGAGGGCGTCGGTCCCGTTTTCATGTTTTGCGCGCCCGACTCGTTTTGGCGGCACCGAGGGCGTCGGTCCCGTTTTCATGTTTTTTGCGCGCCCGACTCATTTTTTCGGCACCGAGGGCGTCGGTCCCGTTTTCATGTTTTGCGCGCCCGACTCGTTTTCTGGCGCACCGAGGGCGTCGGTCCCGTTTTCATGTTTTGCGCGCCCGACTCATTTTCGCGCGCATCGAGGGCGTCGGTCCCGTTTTCATGTTTTGCGCGCCCCGACTCATTTTCTGGCGCATCGAGGGCGTCGGTCCCGTTTTCATGTTTTGCGCTCCCGACTCATTTTCGCGGCATCGAGGGCGTCGGTCCCGTTTTCATGTTTTGCGCTCCCGACTCGTTTTGGGCTGCACCGAGGGCGTCGGTCCCGTTTTCATGTTTTGCGCGCCCGACTCATTTTCTGGGCGCACCGAGGGCGTCGGTCCCGTTTTCATGTTTTGCGCGCCCGACTCGTTTTCTGCGCGCACCGAGGCGCGTCGGTCCCGTTTTCATGTTTTGCGCTCCCGACTGCGTTTTCGCGCACCGAGGGCGTCGGTCCCGTTTTCATGTTTTGCGCGCCCGACTCGTTTTGGTGCACCGAGGGCGTCGGTCCCGTTTTCATGTTTTGCGCGCGCCCCGACTCGTTTTTGGCGCGCACCGAGGGCGTCGGTCCCGTTTTCATGTTTTGCGCGCCCGACTCTTTTGGCGCACCGAGGGCGTCGGTCCCGTTTTCATGTTTTGCGCTCCCGACTCATTTTTGGCTGGCGCACCGAGGGCGTCGGTCCCGTTTTCATGTTTTGCGCTCCCGACTCGTTTTCTGGGCGCACCGAGGGCGTCGGTCCCGTTTTCATGTTTTGCGCGCCCGACTCATTTTTGGCGCACCGAGGGCGTCGGTCCCGTTTTCATGTTTTGCGCTCCCGACTCGTTTTCTGGGCGGCACCGAGGGCGTCGGTCCCGTTTTCATGTTTTGCGCTCCCGACTCGTTTTCGCGCACCGAGGGCGTCGGTCCCGTTTTCATGTTTTGCGCGCCCGACTCTCTTTGGCTGCATCGAGGGCGTCGGTCCCGTTTTCATGTTTTGCGCGCCCGACTCATTTTCGCTGGGCGCACCGAGGGCGTCGGTCCCGTTTTCATGTTTTGCGCGCCCGACTCGTTTTCTGGCGTGCACCGAGGGCGTCGGTCCCGTTTTCATGTTTTGCGCGCCCGACTCGCTTTTTGCGCGCACCGAGGGCGTCGGTCCCGTTTTCATGTTTTGCGCGCCCGACTCGTTTTCGCGCACCGAGGGCGTCGGTCCCGTTTTCATGTTTTGCGCGCCCGACTCGTTTTCTGGCGCACCGAGGGCGTCGGTCCCGTTTTCATGTTTTGCGCGCCCGACTCGCTTTTTCGCGCACCGAGGGCGTCGGTCCCGTTTTCATGTTTTTGCGCGCCCGACTCGTTTTTGGCGCACCGAGGGCGTCGGTCCCGTTTTCATGTTTTGCGCTCCCCGACTCATTTTCGCGGCACCGAGGGCGTCGGTCCCGTTTTCATGTTTTGCGCGCCCGACTGTTTCGCGCGCACCGAGGGCGTCGGTCCCGTTTTCATGTTTTGCGCGCCCGACTCATTTTCTGGCGCGCACCGAGGGCGTCGGTCCCGTTTTCATGTTTTGCGCGCCCGACTCGTTTTCTGGCGGCACCGAGGGCGTCGGTCCCGTTTTCATGTTTTGCGCCCCGACTCATTTTTCGCGTGCACCGAGGGCGTCGGTCCCGTTTTCATGTTTTGCGCTCCCGACTCATTTTCGCGGCATCGAGGGCGTCGGTCCCGTTTTCATGTTTTGCGCGCCCGACTCATTTTCTGGGCGCACCGAGGGCGTCGGTCCCGTTTTCATGTTTTGCGCGCCCGACTCGTTTTCTGGGCTGCATCGAGGGCGTCGGTCCCGTTTTCATGTTTTGCGCGCCCGACTCGTTTTCGCGCACCGAGGGCGTCGGTCCCGTTTTCATGTTTTGCGCGCCCGACTCGTTTGGGCGCACCGAGGGCGTCGGTCCCGTTTTCATGTTTTGCGCGCCCCCGACTCATTTTCGCGGCACCGAGGGCGTCGGTCCCGTTTTCATGTTTTGCGCTCCCGACTCGTTTTCTGGCTGCACCGAGGGCGTCGGTCCCGTTTTCATGTTTTGCGCTCCCGACTCGTTTTCTGGCGCACCGAGGGCGTCGGTCCCGTTTTCATGTTTTGCGCGCTCCCGACTCGTTTTCGCGTGCCGAGGGCGTCGGTCCCGTTTTCATGTTTTGCGCGCCCGACTCGTTTTCTGGCGCATCGAGGGCGTCGGTCCCGTTTTCATGTTTTGCGCCCCGACTCTTTTTCGCGCACGGGCGAGGGCGTCGGTCCCGTTTTCATGTTTTGCGCGCCCGACTCATTTTCATGGCGCACCGAGGGCGTCGGTCCCGTTTTCATGTTTTGCGCGCCCGACTCGTTTTGGCGCACCGAGGGCGTCGGTCCCGTTTTCATGTTTTTTGCGCGCCCGACTCGTTTTGCGCGCACCGAGGGCGTCGGTCCCGTTTTCATGTTTTGCGCGCTCCCGACTCATTTTCGCGGCATCGAGGGCGCGTCGGTCCCGTTTTCATGTTTTGCGCGCCCGACTCGTTTTTGCGCGCCGAGGGCGAGGGCGTCGGTCCCGTTTTCATGTTTTGCGCGCCCGACTCATTTTCTTTCGCGCACCGAGGGCGTCGGTCCCGTTTTCATGTTTTGCGCTCCCCGACTCATTTTCGCGCACCGAGGGCGTCGGTCCCGTTTTCATGTTTTGCGCCCCGACTCGTTTTGGCGCACCGAGGGCGTCGGTCCCGTTTTCATGTTTTGCGCTCCCCGACTCGTTTTCTGCGGCATCGAGGGCGTCGGTCCCGTTTTCATGTTTTGCGCGCCCGACTCATTTTCTGGCGCACCGAGGGCGTCGGTCCCGTTTTCATGTTTTGCGCGCCCGACTCATTTTTCGCTGCACCGAGGGCGTCGGTCCCGTTTTCATGTTTTGCGCGCCCGACTCGTTTTCTCGCGCGCACCGAGGGCGTCGGTCCCGTTTTCATGTTTTGCGCGCCCCGACTCGCTTTCTGGGCGCACCGAGGGCGTCGGTCCCGTTTTCATGTTTTGCGCCCCGACTCGTTTTCGCGTACCGAGGGCGTCGGTCCCGTTTTCATGTTTTGCGCTCCCGACTCGTTTTCTGCGCACCGAGGGCGTCGGTCCCGTTTTCATGTTTTGCGCGCCCGACTCATTTTCTGGCGCACCGAGGGCGTCGGTCCCGTTTTCATGTTTTGCGCGCCCGACTCATTTTCTGGCGCACCGAGGGCGTCGGTCCCGTTTTCATGTTTTGCGCGCCCGACTCGTTTTGGCGGCACCGAGGGCGTCGGTCCCGTTTTCATGTTTGCGCGCCCCGACTCGTTTTCTGGCGCACCGAGGGCGTCGGTCCCGTTTTCATGTTTTGCGCTCCCGACTCATTTTCTGGCGCACCGAGGGCGTCGGTCCCGTTTTCATGTTTTGCGCGCCCGACTCGTTTTGGCGCACCGAGGGCGTCGGTCCCGTTTTCATGTTTTGCGCGCCCGACTCATTTTCGCGGCACCGAGGGCGTCGGTCCCGTTTTCATGTTTTGCGCTCCCGACTCATTTTCGCGCGCATCGAGGGCGTCGGTCCCGTTTTCATGTTTTGCGCGCCCGACTCGTTTTCGGCGCACCGAGGGCGTCGGTCCCGTTTTCATGTTTTGCGCGCGCCCGACTCGTTTTGGCGCACCGAGGGCGTCGGTCCCGTTTTCATGTTTTGCGCGCCCGACTCGTTTTCTGGCGGTGCACCGAGGGCGTCGGTCCCGTTTTCATGTTTTGCGCTCCCGACTCGTTTTCTGCGCGCACCGAGGGCGTCGGTCCCGTTTTCATGTTTTGCGCTCCCGACTCGTTTTCGCGCATCGAGGGCGTCGGTCCCGTTTTCATGTTTTGCGCGCCCCGACTCGTTTTCGAGGGCGCACCGAGGGCGTCGGTCCCGTTTTCATGTTTTGCGCTCCCGACTCGTTTTCGGCGCATCGAGGGCGTCGGTCCCGTTTTCATGTTTTGCGCGCCCGACTCATTTTCGCGCGCACCGAGGGCGTCGGTCCCGTTTTCATGTTTTGCGCGCCCGACTCGTTTCTGGCGCACCGAGGGCGTCGGTCCCGTTTTCATGTTTTGCGCGCCCGACTCGTTTTTCTGGCGGCACCGAGGGCGTCGGTCCCGTTTTCATGTTTTGCGCGCTCCCGACTCGTTTTCGCGCACCGAGGGGCGTCGGTCCCGTTTTCATGTTTTGCGCGCCCGACTCGCTTTCTGGCGCGCACCGAGGGCGTCGGTCCCGTTTTCATGTTTTGCGCGCCCGACTCGTTTTCTGGCGCACCGAGGGCGTCGGTCCCGTTTTCATGTTTTGCGCGCCCGACTCGTTTTCGCGTGCACCGAGGGCGTCGGTCCCGTTTCATGTTTTGCGCGCCCGACTCGTTTCTGGGCTGCACCGAGGGCGTCGGTCCCGTTTTCATGTTTTGCGCGCCCGACTCATTTTCTGGGCGGCACCGAGGGCGTCGGTCCCGTTTTCATGTTTTGCGCGCCCGACTCGTTTTCGCGCACCGAGGGCGTCGGTCCCGTTTTCATGTTTTGCGCGACCCGACTCATTTTTGGCGCACCGAGGGCGTCGGTCCCGTTTTCATGTTTTGCGCTCCCGACTCATTTTGGCGCACCGAGGGCGTCGGTCCCGTTTTCATGTTTTGCGCGCTCCCGACTCATTTTCGCGCACCGAGGGCGTCGGTCCCGTTTTCATGTTTTGCGCGCCCGACTCGTTTTCTGGCGCACCGAGGGCGTCGGTCCCGTTTTCATGTTTTGCGCGCCCGACTCTTTTTGGCGGCACCGAGGGCGTCGGTCCCGTTTTCATGTTTTGCGCGCCCGACTCATTTTGGCGCATCGAGGGCGTCGGTCCCGTTTTCATGTTTTGCGCGCCCGACTCATTTTCTGGCGCACCGAGGGCGTCGGTCCCGTTTTCATGTTTTGCGCGCCCCGACTTTTCTCGCGCACCGAGGGCGTCGGTCCCGTTTTCATGTTTTGCGCGCCCGACTCGTTTTTGGCGCCGAGGGCGTCGGTCCCGTTTTCATGTTTTGCGCGCCCGACTCGTTTTTCGGTGCACCGAGGGCGTCGGTCCCGTTTTCATGTTTTGCGCGCCCGACTCTTTTTCGCGCACCGAGGGCGTCGGTCCCGTTTTCATGTTTTGCGCTCCCGACTCCATTTTCTGGGCGCACCGAGGGCGTCGGTCCCGTTTTCATGTTTTGCGCGCCCGACTCGTTTTTCGCTGCACCGAGGGCGTCGGTCCCGTTTTCATGTTTTGCGCGCCCGACTCGTTTTCGCGCACCGAGGGCGTCGGTCCCGTTTTCATGTTTTGCGCGCCCGACTCATTTTCGCGGCACCGAGGGCGTCGGTCCCGTTTTCATGTTTTGCGCGCCCCGACTCATTTTCTGGCTGCATCGAGGGCGTCGGTCCCGTTTTCATGTTTTGCGCTCCCGACTCGTTTTCGCGCGCACCGAGGGCGTCGGTCCCGTTTTCATGTTTTGCGCGCCCGACTCGTTTTTGGCGCACCGAGGGCGTCGGTCCCGTTTTCATGTTTTGCGCTCCCCGACTCATTTTGGCTGCACCGAGGGCGTCGGTCCCGTTTTCATGTTTTGCGCTCCCGACTCGTTTTTGGCGCACCGAGGGCGTCGGTCCCGTTTTCATGTTTTGCGCTCCCGACTCGTTTTCGCGCACCGAGGGCGTCGGTCCCGTTTTCATGTTTTGCGCTCCCGACTCATTTTCTCGCGCATCGAGGGCGTCGGTCCCGTTTTCATGTTTTGCGCGCCCGACTCATTTTCTGGCGGCATCGAGGGCGTCGGTCCCGTTTTCATGTTTTGCGCGCTCCCGACTCGTTTTCGCGGCACCGAGGGCGGCGTCGGTCCCGTTTTCATGTTTTGCGCGCCCGACTCATTTTTGGCGGCACCGAGGGCGTCGGTCCCGTTTTCATGTTTTGCGCGCCCGACTCGTTTTCTGGCGCACCGAGGGCGTCGGTCCCGTTTTCATGTTTTTTGCGCTCCCGACTCATTTTCGCGGCACCGAGAGGGCGTCGGTCCCGTTTTCATGTTTTGCGCTCCCGACTCTTTTCTGGCGCGCACCGAGGGCGTCGGTCCCGTTTTCATGTTTTGCGCGCCCGACTCGTTTTCTGGCGCACCGAGGGCGTCGGTCCCGTTTTCATGTTTTGCGCTCCCGACTCATTTTCGGCGGCACCGAGGGCGTCGGTCCCGTTTTCATGTTTTGCGCGCCCGACTCATTTTTCGCGCACCGAGGGCGTCGGTCCCGTTTTCATGTTTTGCGCGCCCGACTCATTTTCTGGCTGCACCGAGGGCGTCGGTCCCGTTTTCATGTTTTGCGCTCCCGACTCGTTTTTTCGCGCGCACCGAGGGCGTCGGTCCCGTTTTCATGTTTTGCGCGCCCGACTCGTTTTGGCGCGCACCGAGGGCGTCGGTCCCGTTTTCATGTTTTGCGCGCCCGACTCATTTTTGGGCGCACCGAGGGCGTCGGTCCCGTTTTCATGTTTTGCGCGCCCGACTCGTTTTGGCGCGCACCGAGGGCGTCGGTCCCGTTTTCATGTTTTGCGCGCCCGACTCGTTTCTCGCGCACCGAGGGCGTCGGTCCCGTTTTCATGTTTTGCGCTCCCGACTCATTTTTCGCGGCACCGAGGGCGTCGGTCCCGTTTTCATGTTTTGCGCCCCGACTCGTTTTCGCGGCGCTGCACCGAGGGCGTCGGTCCCGTTTTCATGTTTTGCGCTCCCGACTCGTTTTTGGCGCACCGAGGGCGTCGGTCCCGTTTTCATGTTTTGCGCGCCCGACTCGTTTTCGCGCATCGAGGGCGTCGGTCCCGTTTTCATGTTTTGCGCTCCCGACTCTTTTCGGCTGCATCGAGGGCGTCGGTCCCGTTTTCATGTTTTGCGCGCTCCCGACTCGTTTTTCGCGCACCGAGGGCGTCGGTCCCGTTTTCATGTTTTTGCGCGCCCGACTCGTTTTCTCGGCGCATCGAGGGCGTCGGTCCCGTTTTCATGTTTTGCGCGCCCGACTCATTTTCTGCGCGACCGAGGGCGTCGGTCCCGTTTTCATGTTTTGCGCGCCCGACTCATTTTCGCTGCACCGAGGGCGTCGGTCCCGTTTTCATGTTTTGTTTTCCCGACTCATTTTCTGGCGCACCGAGGGCGTCGGTCCCGTTTTCATGTTTTGCGCGCCCGACTCGTTTTCGGCTGCACCGAGGGCGTCGGTCCCGTTTTCATGTTTTGCGCGCCCGACTCATTTTTTGGCGCACCGAGGGCGTCGGTCCCGTTTTCATGTTTTGCGCTCCCCGACTCGTTTTCGCTGCACCGAGGGCGTCGGTCCCGTTTTCATGTTTTGCGCGCCCGACTCATTTTCGGCGATGCACCGAGGGCGTCGGTCCCGTTTTCATGTTTTGCGCGCCCGACTCGTTTTCTGGCGCATCGAGGGCGTCGGTCCCGTTTTCATGTTTTGCGCGCCCGACTCGTTTTCGCGCATCGAGGGCGTCGGTCCCGTTTTCATGTTTTGCGCGCTCCCCGACTCATTTTCGGCGCGCACCGAGGGCGTCGGTCCCGTTTTCATGTTTTGCGCGCCCGACTCGTTTTCGCGCATCGAGGGCGTCGGTCCCGTTTTCATGTTTTGCGCTCCCGACTCATTTTCTGGCGTGCACCGAGGGCGTCGGTCCCGTTTTCATGTTTTGCGCGCGCCCGACTCGTTTTCTGGCGCGCACCGAGGGCGTCGGTCCCGTTTTCATGTTTTGCGCGCCCGACTCGTTTTCGCGCACCGAGGGCGTCGGTCCCGTTTTCATGTTTTGCGCGCCCGACTCATTTTCTGGCGCATCGAGGGCGTCGGTCCCGTTTTCATGTTTTGCGCGCCCGACTCGTTTTCTGCGCGCACCGAGGGCGTCGGTCCCGTTTTCATGTTTTGCGCGCCCGACTCATTTTTGGCTGCATCGAGGGCGTCGGTCCCGTTTTCATGTTTTTTGCGCCCGACTCGTTTTCTGGCGCACCGAGGGCGTCGGTCCCGTTTTCATGTTTTGCGCGCCCGACTCGTTTTCGGCGCACCGAGGGCGTCGGTCCCGTTTTCATGTTTTGCGCGCCCGACTCGTTTCTCGGCGCACCGAGGGCGTCGGTCCCGTTTCATGTTTTGCGCGCCCGACTCATTTTCGCGGCACCGAGGGCGTCGGTCCCGTTTTCATGTTTTGCGCGCCCGACTCGTTTTCGCGCACCGAGGGCGTCGGTCCCGTTTTCATGTTTTGCGCTCCCGACTCATTTTCTGGGCGCATCGAGGGCGTCGGTCCCGTTTTCATGTTTTGCGCGCCCCGACTCATTTTCTGGCGCACCGAGGGCGTCGGTCCCGTTTTCATGTTTTGCGCGCCCGACTCGTTTTCGGCGCACCGAGGGCGTCGGTCCCGTTTTCATGTTTTGCGCGCCCGACTCATTTTCTGGGCGGCACCGAGGGCGTCGGTCCCGTTTTCATGTTTTGCGCCCCGACTGTTTTCGCGCATCGAGGGCGTCGGTCCCGTTTTCATGTTTTGCGCGCCCGACTCGTTTTGGCGGCACCGAGGGCGTCGGTCCCGTTTTCATGTTTTTGCGCGCCCGACTCGTTTCGGCGCGCACCGAGGGCGTCGGTCCCGTTTTCATGTTTTGCGCGCCCGACTCGTTTTCGGCGGCACCGAGGGGCGTCGGTCCCGTTTTCATGTTTTGCGCGCTCCCGACTCGTTTCTGGCGCACCGAGGGCGTCGGTCCCGTTTTCATGTTTTGCGCTCCCGACTCATTTTCGCGCACCGAGGGCGTCGGTCCCGTTTTCATGTTTTGCGCGCCCGACTCGTTTTCTGGCGGCACCGAGGGCGTCGGTCCCGTTTTCATGTTTTGCGCGCCCGACTGTTTTGGCGCACCGAGGGCGTCGGTCCCGTTTTCATGTTTTGCGCGCCCGACTCGTTTTTCGCGCACCGAGGGCGTCGGTCCCGTTTTCATGTTTTGCGCGCCCGACTCGTTTTCTGCATCGAGGGCGTCGGTCCCGTTTTCATGTTTTGCGCGCCCGACTCGTTTTCTACGCGCACCGAGGGCGTCGGTCCCGTTTTCATGTTTTGCGCGCCCGACTGCGTTTTCTGGCGCACCGAGGGCGTCGGTCCCGTTTTCATGTTTTGCGCGCCCGACTCGTTTTCGCGGCATCGAGGGCGTCGGTCCCGTTTTCATGTTTTGCGCTCCCGACTTTTCGCGCGCACCGAGGGCGTCGGTCCCGTTTTCATGTTTTGCGCGCCCGACTCGTTTCTCGCGGCACCGAGGGCGTCGGTCCCGTTTTCATGTTTTGCGCGCCCGACTCATTTTCGGCGCGCACCGAGGGCGTCGGTCCCGTTTTCATGTTTTGCGCTCCCGACTCGTTTTTCGCGCACCGAGGCGCTCGGTCCCGTTTTCATGTTTTGCGCGCCCGACTCGTTTTCGCGCATCGAGGGCGTCGGTCCCGTTTTCATGTTTTGCGCGCCCGACTCGTTTCTGGCGCACCGAGGGCGTCGGTCCCGTTTTCATGTTTTGCGCGCCCGACTCGTTTTCGGCTGCACGATCGAGGGCGTCGGTCCCGTTTTCATGTTTTGCGCTCCCGACTCGTTTTCTGGGCGCACCGAGGGCGTCGGTCCCGTTTTCATGTTTTGCGCGCCCGACTCATTTTCGCGGCACCGAGGGCGTCGGTCCCGTTTTCATGTTTTGCGCGCCCGACTCATTTTCGCGCACCGAGGGCGTCGGTCCCGTTTTCATGTTTTGCGCGCCCGACTCATTTTCTGGCGGCACCGAGGGCGTCGGTCCCGTTTTCATGTTTTGCGCTCCCGACTCATTTTCTGGGCGCACCGAGGGCGTCGGTCCCGTTTTCATGTTTTGCGCGCCCGACTCATTTTTCGGGCGCACCGAGGGCGTCGGTCCCGTTTTCATGTTTTGCGCTCCCGACTCGTTTTCTGGCGCACCGAGGGCGTCGGTCCCGTTTCATGTTTTGCGCTCCCGACTCGTTTTTTGGCGCATCGAGGGCGTCGGTCCCGTTTTCATGTTTTGCGCCCGACTCATTTTCGCGGCACCGAGGGCGTCGGTCCCGTTTTCATGTTTTGCGCGCCCCCGACTCATTTTCGGCGCACCGAGGGCGTCGGTCCCGTTTTCATGTTTTGCGCGCCCGACTCATTTTCGCTGCACCGAGGGCGTCGGTCCCGTTTTCATGTTTTGCGCCCCCGACTCGTTTTTCGCGCGCATCGAGGGCGTCGGTCCCGTTTTCATGTTTTGCGCTCCCCGACTTTTCGCGCACCGAGGGCGTCGGTCCCGTTTTCATGTTTTGCGCGCCCGACTCGTTTTGGCGGCACCGAGGGCGTCGGTCCCGTTTTCATGTTTTGCGCCCCGACTCATTTTGCGGCGCATCGAGGGCGTCGGTCCCGTTTTCATGTTTTGCGCGCCCGACTCATTTTCGGGCTGCACCGAGGGCGTCGGTCCCGTTTTCATGTTTTGCGCGCCCGACTCATTTTCTGGCGGCACCGAGGGCGTCGGTCCCGTTTTCATGTTTTGCGCGCTCCCGACTCGCTTTGGCGCACCGAGGGCGTCGGTCCCGTTTTCATGTTTTGCGCGCCCGACTCGTTTTTCGGCGCACCGAGGGCGTCGGTCCCGTTTTCATGTTTTGCGCGCCCGACTCTTTTCGGGCGCACCGAGGGCGTCGGTCCCGTTTTCATGTTTTGCGCTCCCGACTCATTTTTGGCGGCACCGAGGGCGTCGGTCCCGTTTTCATGTTTTGCGCGCTCCCGACTCATTTTCGCGCACCGAGGGCGTCGGTCCCGTTTTCATGTTTTGCGCGCCCGACTCATTTTCTCGGCGTACCGAGGGCGTCGGTCCCGTTTTCATGTTTTGCGCGCCCGACTCGTTTTCGCGCACCGAGGGCGTCGGTCCCGTTTTCATGTTTTGCGCTCCCGACTCATTTTGGCGTACCGAGGGCGTCGGTCCCGTTTTCATGTTTTGCGCGCCCGACTCGTTTTGGGCGCACCGAGGGCGTCGGTCCCGTTTTCATGTTTTGCGCGCTCCGACTCGTTTTCGCGCACCGAGGGCGTCGGTCCCGTTTTCATGTTTTGCGCGCCCGACTCATTTTCTCTGCGCACCGAGGGCGTCGGTCCCGTTTTCATGTTTTGCGCGCCCGACTCATTTTCGGCGCACCGAGGGCGTCGGTCCCGTTTTCATGTTTTGCGCGCCCGACTCGTTTTCTGGCGCACGAGGGCGTCGGTCCCGTTTTCATGTTTTGCGCGCCCGACTCGTTTTCGCTGCACCGAGGGCGTCGGTCCCGTTTTCATGTTTTGCGCGCCCGACTCATTTTCGGCGCACCGAGGGCGTCGGTCCCGTTTTCATGTTTTGCGCGCCCGACTCATTTTTGGCGCACCGAGGGCGTCGGTCCCGTTTTCATGTTTTGCGCGCCCGACTGCATTTTTCGCACCGAGGGCGTCGGTCCCGTTTTCATGTTTTGCGCGCCCGACTCATTTTTCGCGCACCGAGGGCGTCGGTCCCGTTTTCATGTTTTGCGCGCCCGACTGCGTTTCTGGCGCGCACCGAGGGCGTCGGTCCCGTTTTCATGTTTTGCGCCCCGACTCGTTTTCGGCGCACCGAGGGCGTCGGTCCCGTTTTCATGTTTTGCGCGCTCCCGACTCGTTTCTGCGCACCGAGGGGCGTCGGTCCCGTTTTCATGTTTTGCGCGCCCCGACTCGTTTCTCGCGGCACCGAGGGCGTCGGTCCCGTTTTCATGTTTTGCGCGCTCCCGACTCGTTTTCGGCGGCACCGAGGGCGTCGGTCCCGTTTTCATGTTTTGCGCGCCCGACTCATTTTCTGGGCGCACCGAGGGCGTCGGTCCCGTTTTCATGTTTTGCGCGCCCGACTCGTTTTGGCGCACCGAGGGCGTCGGTCCCGTTTTCATGTTTTGCGCGCCCGACTCGTTTTGGCGCACCGAGGGCGTCGGTCCCGTTTTCATGTTTTGCGCTCCCGACTGCTTTTGCGCTGCACCGAGGGCGTCGGTCCCGTTTTCATGTTTTGCGCGCCCGACTCATGTTTTCGATGCATCGAGGGCGTCGGTCCCGTTTTCATGTTTTGCGCGCCCCGACTCGTTTTCTGGCGCACCGAGGGCGTCGGTCCCGTTTTCATGTTTTGCGCGCCCGACTCATTTTTTGGCGCACCGAGGGCGTCGGTCCCGTTTTCATGTTTTGCGCGCCCGACTCGTTTTTGGCGCACCGAGGGCGTCGGTCCCGTTTTCATGTTTTGCGCGCCCGACTCGTTTTGCTGCGTGCCGAGGGCGTCGGTCCCGTTTTCATGTTTTGCGCGCCCGACTCATGTTCTTTCGGCGCACCGAGGGCGTCGGTCCCGTTTTCATGTTTTGCGCGCCCGACTCATTTTCTGGCGCACCGAGGGCGTCGGTCCCGTTTTCATGTTTTGCGCTCCCGACTCATTTTCGCGGCACCGAGGGCGTCGGTCCCGTTTTCATGTTTTGCGCGCCCGACTCGTTTTCTGGCGCACCGAGGGCGTCGGTCCCGTTTTCATGTTTTGCGCCCGACTCGTTTTTTCTGGCGCACCGAGGGCGTCGGTCCCGTTTCATGTTTTGCGCGCTCCGACTCATTTTCGCGCATCGAGGGCGTCGGTCCCGTTTTCATGTTTTGCGCGCCCGACTCATTTTTGGCGTCGCACCGAGGGCGTCGGTCCCGTTTTCATGTTTTGCGCTCCCCGACTCGTTTTCGCGTGCACCGAGGGGCGTCGGTCCCGTTTTCATGTTTTGCGCTCCCCGACTCGTTTTCTGGCGCTGCACCGAGGGCGTCGGGTCCCGTTTTCATGTTTTGCGCGCCCGACTCGTTTTTCGCGGCACCGAGGGCGTCGGTCCCGTTTTCATGTTTTGCGCGCCCGACTCGTTTTCGCTGCACCGAGGGCGTCGGTCCCGTTTTCATGTTTTGCGCGCCCGACTCATTTTTGGCGGCACCGAGGGCGTCGGTCCCGTTTTCATGTTTTGCGCGCCCGACTGCATTTTCTGGCGGCACCGAGGGCGTCGGTCCCGTTTTCATGTTTTGCGCGCCCGACTCGTTTTCGCGCACCGAGGGCGTCGGTCCCGTTTTCATGTTTTGCGCGCCCCGACTCGTTTCTGGCGCACCGAGGGCGTCGGTCCCGTTTTCATGTTTTGCGCGCCCGACTGCATTTTCGGCTGACCGAGGGCGTCGGTCCCGTTTTCATGTTTTGCGCGCCCGACTCGTTTTCGCGCGCACCGAGGGCGTCGGTCCCGTTTTCATGTTTTGCGCGCCCGACTCGTTTTGGCGCGCACCGAGGGCGTCGGTCCCGTTTTCATGTTTTGCGCTCCCGACTCTTTCGGCGCGCACCGAGGGCGTCGGTCCCGTTTTCATGTTTTGCGCGCCCGACTCATTTTGGCGCGCGTACCGAGGGCGTCGGTCCCGTTTTCATGTTTTGCGCGCCCGACTTTTCGCGCACCGAGGCGTCGGTCCCGTTTTCATGTTTTGCGCGCCCGACTCGTTTTCGCGCGCATCGAGGGCGTCGGTCCCGTTTTCATGTTTTGCGCGCCCGACTCGTTTTTCGGCGCACCGAGGGCGTCGGTCCCGTTTTTCATGTTTTGCGCGCCCGACTCGTTTTTCGCGCACCGAGGGCGTCGGTCCCGTTTTCATGTTTTGCGCCCCGACTCGTTTTCGCGCGCACCGAGGGCGTCGGTCCCGTTTTCATGTTTTGCGCGCCCGACTCGCATTTTTCGCTGCATCGAGGGCGTCGGTCCCGTTTTCATGTTTTGCGCGCCCGACTCGTTTTCGCTGCACCGAGGGCGTCGGTCCCGTTTTCATGTTTTTTGCGCGCCCGACTTTTTGGCGCACCGAGGGCGTCGGTCCCGTTTTCATGTTTTGCGCGCCCGACTCATTTTTGGCGCACCGAGGGCGTCGGTCCCGTTTTCATGTTTTGCGCGCCCGACTCGTTTTCGGCGCATCGAGGGCGTCGGTCCCGTTTTCATGTTTTGCGCGCGGACCGACTCGTTTTCTGGCGCACCGAGGGCGTCGGTCCCGTTTTCATGTTTTGCGCGCCCGACTGCATTTTTGGCGGCACCGAGGGCGTCGGTCCCGTTTTCATGTTTTGCGCGCCCGACTCATTTTCGCGCACCGAGGGCGTCGGTCCCGTTTTCATGTTTTGCGCGCCCCGACTCGTTTTCGCTGCACCGAGGGCGTCGGTCCCGTTTTCATGTTTTGCGCGCCCGACTCATTTCCGGCGCGCCGAGGGCGTCGGTCCCGTTTTCATGTTTTGCGCGCCCCGACTCGTTTTCGGCGGCACCGAGGGCGTCGGTCCCGTTTTCATGTTTTGCGCGCGCCCGACTCATTTTCTGGCTGCATCGAGGGCGTCGGTCCCGTTTTCATGTTTTGCGCGCTCCCCGACTCATTTTCGGCGCACCGAGGGCGTCGGTCCCGTTTTCATGTTTTGCGCGCCCGACTCGTTTTCTGGCGGCACCGAGGGCGTCGGTCCCGTTTCATGTTTTGCGCGCCCGACTCGTTTTCGGCGCACCGAGGGCGTCGGTCCCGTTTTCATGTTTTGCGCGCCCGACTTTTTTGGGCGCACCGAGGGCGTCGGTCCCGTTTTCATGTTTTGCGCGCCCGACTCATTTTCGGCGCACCGAGGGCGTCGGTCCCGTTTTCATGTTTTGCGCGCCCGACTCATTTTCTGCGCGCACCGAGGGCGTCGGTCCCGTTTTCATGTTTTGCGCGCCCGACTCGTTTTCTGGCGGCACCGAGGGCGTCGGTCCCGTTTTCATGTTTTGCGCGCCCGACTCGTTTTCATGGCGCACCGAGGGCGTCGGTCCCGTTTTCATGTTTTGCGCGCCCCGACTCGTTTTCTGGCGCACCGAGGGCGTCGGTCCCGTTTTCATGTTTTGCGCGCCCGACTCGTTTTCTGGCGTGCACCGAGGGCGTCGGTCCCGTTTTCATGTTTTGCGCGCCCCGACTCATTTTCGCGTGCACCGAGGGCGTCGGTCCCGTTTTCATGTTTTGCGCGCCCGACTCGTTTTCGGCTGCGCACCGAGGGCGTCGGTCCCGTTTTCATGTTTTGCGCGCCCGACTCATTTTCGCGCGGCACCGAGGGCGTCGTCCCGTTTTCATGTTTTGCGCGCCCGACTCGTTTTCGCGCACCGAGGGCGTCGGTCCCGTTTTCATGTTTTGCGCGCCCGACTCATTTTTCGGCGTGCCGAGGGCGTCGGTCCCGTTTTCATGTTTTGCGCGCCCGACTCATTTTCGGCGGCATCGAGGGCGTCGGTCCCGTTTTCATGTTTTGCGCTCCCGACTCATTTTCGGGCGGCACCGAGGGCGTCGGTCCCGTTTTCATGTTTTGCGCGCCCGACTCGTTTTCTGGCGCGCACCGAGGGCGTCGGTCCCGTTTTCATGTTTTGCGCGCCCGACTCGTTTTCGGCGCACCGAGGGCGTCGGTCCCGTTTTCATGTTTTGCGCGCCCCGACTCGTTTTCGGCGCACCGAGGGCGTCGGTCCCGTTTTCATGTTTTGCGCGCCCGACTCGTTTTCTGCACCGAGGGCGTCGGTCCCGTTTTCATGTTTTGCGCGCCCCCGACTCGTTTTTCGCTGCACCGAGGGCGTCGGTCCCGTTTTCATGTTTTGCGCGCCCGACTCATTTTCTGGCGCACCGAGGGCGTCGGTCCCGTTTTCATGTTTTGCGCGCCCGACTCGTTTTCGGCGTGCACCGAGGGCGTCGGTCCCGTTTTCATGTTTTGCGCGCCCGACTCGTTTTGGCGGCACCGAGGGCGTCGGTCCCGTTTTCATGTTTTGCGCGCCCGACTCTTTTCGGCGCACCGAGGGCGTCGGTCCCGTTTTCATGTTTTGCGCGCCCGACTCATTTTCGCGCGCATCGAGGGCGTCGGTCCCGTTTTCATGTTTTGCGCGCCCGACTCGTTTTCGGCGCACCGAGGGCGTCGGTCCCGTTTTCATGTTTTGCGCGCCCGACTCATTTTCTGGCGCACCGAGGGCGTCGGTCCCGTTTTCATGTTTTGCGCGCCCAGACACTTTTTGGGCGGTACCGAGGGCGTCGGGTCCCGTTTTCAAGTTTTGCGCGACCAGACTTGTTTTAGGCGGTACCGAGGGCGTCGGTCCCGTTTTCATGTTTTGCGCGCCCGACTCATTTTCTGGCGCACCGAGGGCGTCGGTCCCGTTTTCATGTTTTGCGCGCCCGACTCGTTTTCGGCGCACCGAGGGCGTCGGTCCCGTTTTCATGTTTTGCGCGCCCGACTCGTTTTCTGGCGCACCGAGGGCGTCGGTCCCGTTTTCATGTTTTGCGCGCCCGACTCGTTTTTCGCTGCACCGAGGGCGTCGGTCCCGTTTTCATGTTTTGCGCGCCCGACTCTTTTTTGGCGCACCGAGGGCGTCGGGTCCCGTTTTCATGTTTTGCGCGCCCGACTCATTTTCGGGCGCACCGAGGGCGTCGGTCCCGTTTTCATGTTTTGCGCGCCCGACTCATTTTGGGCGCACCGAGGGCGTCGGTCCCGTTTTCATGTTTTGCGCGCCCGACTCTTTTCTGGGCGTGCATCGAGGGCGTCGGTCCCGTTTTCATGTTTTGCGCGCCCGACTCGTTTTCGGCGCACCGAGGGCGTCGGTCCCGTTTCATGTTTTGCGCGCCCGACTCATTTTCTGCGGCACCGAGGGCGTCGGTCCCGTTTTCATGTTTTGCGCGCCCGACTCGTTTTTGGCGGTGCATCGAGGGCGTCGGTCCCGTTTTCATGTTTTGCGCGCCCGACTCATTTTCGCGCGCACCGAGGGCGTCGGTCCCGTTTTCATGTTTTGCGCGCCCGACTCGTTTTCTGGCGTGCATCGAGGGCGTCGGTCCCGTTTTCATGTTTTGCGCTCCCGACGACGACTGTTTTCGGCGATACCGAGGGCGTCGGTCCCGTTTTCATGTTTTGCGCGCCCGACTCGTTTTCGGCGCACCGAGGGCGTCGGTCCCGTTTTCATGTTTTTTTGCGCGCCCGACTTTTTGGCGGCACCGAGGGCGTCGGTCCCGTTTTCATGTTTTGCGCGCCCGACTCGTTTTCGCGGCACCGAGGGCGTCGGTCCCGTTTTCATGTTTTGCGCGCCCGACTCGTTTTCGGCGCACCGAGGCGCGTCGGTCCCGTTTTCATGTTTTGCGCGCCCGACTCGTTTTGCGCGGCGTACCGAGGGCGTCGGTCCCGTTTTCATGTTTTGCGCGCCCGACTCGTTTTTTCGCGCACCGAGGGCGTCGGTCCCGTTTTCATGTTTTGCGCGCCCGACTCATTTTCTGCGCTGCACCGAGGGCGTCGGTCCCGTTTTCATGTTTTGCGCGCCCGACTCATTTTCTGGCACCGAGGGCGTCGGTCCCGTTTTCATGTTTTGCGCGCCCGACTCGTTTTCGGCGCGCACGAGGGCGTCGGTCCCGTTTTCATGTTTTGCGCGCCCGACTCGTTTTCTGGCGTGCCGAGGGCGTCGGTCCCGTTTTCATGTTTTGCGCGCCCGACTCGTTTTCGGCGCACCGAGGGCGTCGGTCCCGTTTTCATGTTTTGCGCGCCCGACTCGTTTTTGGCGCATCGAGGGCGTCGGTCCCGTTTTCATGTTTTGCGCGCCCGGACTCGTTTTTCGGCGCACGAGGGGCGTCGGTCCCGTTTTCATGTTTTGCGCGCCCGACTCGTTTTCTGGCGCATCGAGGGCGTCGGTCCCGTTTTCATGTTTTGCGCGCCCGGACTCATTTTCTTTCGGCGCACCGAGGGCGTCGGTCCCGTTTTCATGTTTTGCGCTCCCGACTCGTTTTTGGCGCACCGAGGGCGTCGGTCCCGTTTTCATGTTTTGCGCCCGACTCGTTTTCGGCGGCACCGAGGGCGTGGGGTCCCGTTTTCATGTTTTGCGCGCCCGGACTCGTTTTTTCGGCATGCACCGAGGGCGTCGGTCCCGTTTTCATGTTTTGCGCGCCCGACTCATTTTCTGGCGCGCACCGAGGGCGTCGGTCCCGTTTTCATGTTTTTTGCGCGCCCGACTCGTTTTCGGCGCACCGAGGGCGTCGGTCCCGTTTTCATGTTTTGCGCGCCCGACTCATTTTTTCGCGGTGCCGAGGGCGTCGGTCCCGTTTTCATGTTTTGCGCTCCCGACTCTTTTGGCGTGCATCGAGGGCGTCGGTCCCGTTTTCATGTTTTGCGCGCCCGACTCGTTTTCGGCGCGCACCGAGGGCGTCGGTCCCGTTTTCATGTTTTGCGCGCTCCCGACTCGTTTCTGGCGGTGCCGAGGGCGTCGGTCCCGTTTTCATGTTTTTTGCGCGCCCGACTCGTTTTCGGCGCACCGAGGGCGTCGGTCCCGTTTTCATGTTTTGCGCTCCCGACTCGTTTCGGCGCATCGAGGGCGTCGGTCCCGTTTTCATGTTTTGCGCGCCCGACTCGTTTTCGGCGCACCGAGGGCGTCGGTCCCGTTTTCATGTTTTGCGCGCCCGGACTCATTTTCGGCGGTACCGAGGGCGTCGGTCCCGTTTTCATGTTTTGCGCGCCCGACTCATTTTCGGCTGCATCGAGGGCGTCGGTCCCGTTTTCATGTTTTGCGCTCCCGACTCGTTTTCGGCGCATCGAGGGCGTCGGTCCCGTTTTCATGTTTTGCGCGCCCGACTCGTTTTCGCGCACCGAGGGCGTCGGGTCCCGTTTTCATGTTTTGCGCGCCCGACTCGTTTTCGGCGTGCACCGAGGGCGTCGGTCCCGTTTTCATGTTTTGCGCGCCCGACTCGTTTTCGGCGCATCGAGGGCGTCGGTCCCGTTTTCATGTTTTGCGCGCCCGACTCGTTTTCGGCGGCACCGAGGGCGTCGGTCCCGTTTTCATGTTTTGCGCGCCCGACTCGTTTCGGCGGTACCGAGGGCGTCGGTCCCGTTTTCATGTTTTGCGCGCCGGACTCGTTTTCGGCGCACCGAGGGCGTCGGGTCCCGTTTTCATGTTTTGCGCGCCCGACTCATTTTTCGGCGCTGCCGAGGGCGTCGGGTCCCGTTTTCATGTTTTGCGCGCCCGGACTCGTTTTCGGCAGTACCGAGGGCGTCGGTCCCGTTTTCATGTTTTGCGCGCCCGACTCATTTTCGGCGTGTACCGAGGGCGTCGGGTCCCGTTTTCATGTTTTGCGCGCCGGACTCGTTTTCTGGCGCGTACCGAGGGCGTCGGTCCCGTTTTCATGTTTTGTGCGCCCGACTCGTTTCGGCGGCCGAGGGCGTCGGGTCCCGTTTTCATGTTTTGCGCGCCGGACTCGTTTTCGACGGCATCGAGGGCGTCGGTCCCGTTTTCATGTTTTGCGCGCCGGACTCGTTTTCGGCGGTACGCGAGGGCGTCGGTCCCGTTTTCATGTTTTGCGCGCCCGGACTCGTTTTCGGCGCATACCGAGGGCGTCGGTCCCGTTTTCATGTTTTGCGCGCCGACTCATTTTCGGATGCACGAGGGCGTGGGGTCCCGTTTTCATGTTTTGCGCGCCGGACTCGTTTTCGGCGCGTGCCGAGGGCGTCGGTCCCGTTTTCATGTTTTGCGCGCCCGACTCGTTTTTGGCGATGCACCGAGGGCGTCGGTCCCGTTTTCATGTTTTGCGCCCGGACTCGTTTTCGGCGCACCGAGGGCGTCGGTCCCGTTTTCATGTTTTGCGCGCCCGGACTCGTTTTCGGCGTGCACCGAGGGCGTCGGGTCCCGTTTTCATGTTTTGCGCGCCGGACTCGTTTTTCGGCGGCACCGAGGGCGTCGGTCCCGTTTTCATGTTTTGCGCGCCCGACTCGTTTTCGGCGGCACCGAGGGCGTCGGTCCCGTTTTCATGTTTTGCGCGCCGGACTCGTTTCGGCGGCATCGAGGGCGTCGGTCCCGTTTTCATGTTTTGCGCGCCCGGACTCGTTTCGGCGTGCCGAGGGCGTCGGTCCCGTTTTCATGTTTTGCGCTCCCGACTCGTTTCGGCGCACGAGGGCGTCGGGTCCCGTTTTCATGTTTTGCGCTCCCGGACTCGTTTTCGCCGGTACCGAGGGCGTCGGTCCCGTTTTCATGTTTTGCGCGCCCGGACTCGTTTTCGGCGGTACCGAGGGCGTCGGGTCCCGTTTTCATGTTTTGCGCGCCCGGACTCATTTTCGGCGATACCGAGGGCGTCGGTCCCGTTTTCATATTTTGCGCGCGGACTCGTTTTCGGCGGCACCGAGGGCGTCGGTCCCGTTTTCATGTTTTGCGCGCCGGACTCGTTTTCGGATACCGAGGGCGTCGGTCCCGTTTTCATGTTTTGCGCGCCCGGACTCGTTTCGGCGATGCGAGGGCGTCGGTCCCGTTTTCATGTTTTGCGCGCTCGGACTCTTTTTCGGCGCACCGAGGGCGTCGGGTCCCGTTTTAATGTTTTGCGCGATCGACTCGTTTTTCGGCGCATCGAGGGCGTCGGTCCCGTTTTCATGTTTTGCGCGCCGGACTCGTTTTCGCGGCGGTACCGAGGGCGTCGGTCCCGTTTTCATGTTTTGCGCGCCGGACTCGTTTTCGGCGTACCGAGGGCGTCGGTCCCGTTTTCATGTTTTGTGCGCCGGACTCGTTTCGGCGATGCATCGAGGGCGTCGGGTCCCGTTTTCATGTTTTGCGCGCCGGACTCGTTTTCGGCGGTGCACCGAGGGCGTCGGGTCCCGTTTTCATGTTTTGCGCGCCGGACTCATTTTCGCGGTGCATGGGGCGTCGGTCCCGTTTTCATGTTTTGCGCGCGCCCGGACTCGATTTCGGCGTCGAGGGCGTCGGTCCCGTTTTCATGTTTTGCGCGCCGGACTCTTTTTCGGAGGTGCGCGGGCGTCGGGTCCCGTTTTCATGTTTTGTGCGCCCGGACTCGTTTTCGCGCATGCGAGGGCGTCGGTCCCGTTTTCATGTTTTGCGCGCCGGACTCGTTTTTGGCGTGCACCGAGGGCGTCGGTTCTCATTTTCATGTTTTGCGCGCCCGGACTCGTTTTCGGCGTCGATGCACCGAGGGCGTCGGGTCCCGTTTTCATGATTTGCGCGCCGGACTCGTTTCGGCGATACCGAGGGCGTGGTGTCCCGTTTTCATGTTTTGCGCTGCCGGACTCGTTTTCGTCGGCACCGAGGGCGTCGGGTCCCGTTTTCATGTTTTGCGCGCCGGACTCATTTTCGGCGTATCGAGGGCGTGGGGTCCCGTTTTCATGTTTTGCGCGCCGGACTCGTTTTCGGCTGCACCGCGGGCGTCGGTCCCGTTTTCATGTTTTGCGCGCCCGGACTCGTTTCGGCGTTACGAGGGCGTGGGGTCCCGTTTTCATGTTTTGCGCGCCGGACTCGTTTTCGAGTGCACTCGGGGCCTCGGGTCCGTTTTCATGTTTTGCGCGCCGGACTCGTTTTCGGCGATACCGAGGGCGTCGGGTCCCGTTTCATGTTTTGCGCGCCGGACTCGTTTTTCGGCGGTGCGAGGGGCGTTGGGTCCCGTTTTCATGTTTTGCGCGCCGGACTCGTTTCGCGGTGCGAGGGCGTGGGGTCCCGTTTTCATGTTTTGCGCGCCGGACTCGTTTTTCGCGATACCGAGGGCGTCGGGTCCCGTTTTCATGTTTTGCGCGCCGGACTCGTTTTTCGGCGTGCACGAGGGCGTCGGTTCTCGTTTTCATGTTTTGGGCGCCGGACTCGTTTTGGCGGTGCACCGGGGCGTCGGGTCCCGTTTTCATGTTTTGCGCGCCGGACTCGTTTTCGGCGATCGAGGGCGTGGGGTCCCGTTTCCATGTTTTGCGCGCCGGACTCGTTTTCGACGGTGCACCGGGGCCTCGGGTCCGTTTTGAAGTTTTGCGCGCCGGACTCGTTTCGGCGGTACGAGGGCGTCGAGTCCGTTTTCATGTTTTGCGCGCCCGACTCGTTTTCGGCCGTACGAGGGCGTCGGGTCCCGTTTTCATGTTTTGCGCGCCGGACTCATTTTCGACGGTGCGAGGGCGTCGGGTCCCGTTTTCATGTTTTGCGCGCCGGACTCGTTTCGGCGATGCGAGGGCGTCGGGTCCCGTTTTCATGTTTTGCGCGCCGGACTCGTTTTCGGCGTACGAGGGCGTCGGGTCCGTTTTAATATTTTGCGCGATCGGACTCGTTTTCGGCGGTGCACGAGGGCGTCGGGTCCCGTTTTCATGTTTTGCGCGCGGACTCGTTTTCGGCGCGTCGCGCGGGCGTCGGGTCCCGTTTTCATGTTTTGCGCGCCGGACTCGTTATCGGCGGTAGCGAGGGCGTCGATTCTCGTTTTCATGTTTTGGGCGCCCGACTCGTTTTCGGCGGTACCGAGGTCGTCGGGTCCCGTTTTCATGTTTTGCGCGCCCGGACTCGTTTTCGGCGGTGCCGAGGGCGTCGGTTCCGTTTTCATGTTTTGCGCGCCGGACTCGTTTCGGCGTGCGAGGGCGTCGGGTCCCGTTTTCATGTTTTGCGCGCCGGACTCGTTTTCGGCGGTACCGAGCGTCGGGTCCCGTTTTCATGTTTTGCGCGCCCGGACTCGTTTCGCGTGCGAGGGCGTCGGGTCCGTTTTCATGTTTTGCGCGCCGGACTCGTTTTCGGCGTGCGAGGGGCGTCGGGTCCCGTTTTCATGTTTTGCGCGCCGGACTCCTTTTCGGCGATACCGGGGCGTCGGGTCCCGTTTTAATATTTGCGATCGGACTCGTTTTCGGCGATGTGCGGGCGTCGGTCCCGTTTTCATGTTTTGCGCGCCGGACTCGTTTCGGCGGTGCGCGGGCGTCGGGACCGTTTTCATGTTTTTGCGCGCCGGACTCGTTATCGGCGATGCAGAGGGCGTCGGGTCCCGTTTTCATGTTTTGCGCGCTCGGACTCTTTTCGGCGCTCCGAGGGCGTCGGGTCCGTTTTAATATTTTGCGCGATCGGACTCGTTTTCGGCGGTGCGAGCGCGTCGGTTCCGTTTTCATGTTTTGCGCGCCGGAATCGTTTTCGGCGGTACCGCGGGCGTCGGGACCCGTTTTCATGTTTTGCGCGCCCGGACTCGTTATCGGTGGTAGCGAGGGCGTCGATTCTCGTTTTCATGTTTTGTGCGCCCGGACTCGTTTTCGGCGGTACGAGGTCGTCGGGTCCGTTTTCATGTTTTGCGCGCCGGACTCGTTTCGACGGTTACGAGGGCGTCGGGTCCTGTTTTCATGTTTTGCGCGCCCGGACTCATTTTCGGCGGTAGCGCGGGCATCGGGTCCCGTTTTCATGTTTTGCGCCCCCGGACTCGATATCGGCGATACCGAAGGCGTGGGGTCCCGTTTTCATGTTTTGCGCGCCCGGACTCGTTTTCGGAGGTACCGCGGGCGTGGGGTCCCGTTTTCATGTTTTGTGCGCCCGGAATCGTTTTCGGCTGTACCGCGGGCGTCGAGTCCCGTTTTCATGTTTTGCGCGCCCGGACTCGTTTTTGGCGTGCATGCGAGGGCGTCGGTTCTCATTTTCATGTTTTGGGCGCCGGACTCGTTTCGGCGTCGAGGTCGTCGGGTCCCGTTTTCATGTTTTGCGCGCCGGACTCGTTTCGGCGATACGGGGCGTGGGGTCCGTTTCCATGTTTTGCGCGCCGGACTCGTGTTCGACGGCACGGGGCCTCGGGTCCGTTTTGAATTTTTGCGCGCCGGACTCATTTTCGGCGGTGCGCGGGCGTCTCCGTTTTCATGTTTTGCGCGCCGGACTCGTTTCGGCTGCATGCGGGGCGTCGGGTCCCGTTTTCATGTTTTGCGCGCCCGGACTCGTTATCGGCGTTACGAGGGCGTGGGGTCCGTTTCATGTTTTGCGCGCCGGACTCGTTTTCGATGGTGCAGGGGCCTCGGGTCCAGTTTTGAAGTTTTGCGCGCCGGACTCGTTTTCGGCGGTGCGAGGGCGTCGGGTCCGTTTCCATGTTTTGCGCGCCGACTCGTTTTCGACGGTGCGGGGGCCTTGGGTCCGATTTTGAATTTTTGCGCGCCGGACTCGTTTCGGCGGTGCGTGGGTGTGGGGTCCGTTTTCATGTTTTGCGCGCCGGACTCGTTTCGGCATGCGCGGGCGTCGGGTCCCGTTATCATGTTTTGCGCGCCGGACTCGTTTTCGGCGGTGCAGGGCGTCGGTTCTCGTTTTCATGTTTTGGGCGCCGGACTCGTTTTTCGGGCGGTGCGGGACGTCGGGTCCGTTTTCATGTTTTGCGCGCCGGACTCGTTTCGGCGATACGAGGGCGTGGGGTCCGTTTCCATGTTTTGCGCGCCGGACTCGTTTCGACGGTGCGAGGGCCTCGGGTCCGTTTTGAAGTTTTGCGCGCCGGACTCGTTTTCGGGTGGTGCGAGGGCGTCGAGTCCGTTTTCATGTTTTGCGCTCCCAGGACTCGTTTTCGGCGTGCGAGGGCGTCGGGTCCCGTTTTCATGTTTTGCGCGCCGGACTCATTTTCGACGGTGCGAGGGCGTCGGGTCCCGTTTTCATGTTTTGCGCGCCGGACTCGTTTTCGGCGGTGCGAGGCGTCGGGTCCGTTTTCATGTTTTGCGCGCCGGACTCCTTTCGGCGCTACCGAGGGCGTCGGGTCCCGTTTTAATATTTTGCGCGATCGGACTCGTTTCGGCGGTGCGAGGGCGTCGGGTCCCGTTTTCATGTTTTGCGCGCCGGACTCGTTTCGGCGGTACGCAGGGCGTCGGACCGTTTTCATGTTTTGCGCGCCGGACTCGTTATCGGCGGCACGCAGGGCGTCGATTCTCGTTTTCATGTTTTGGGCGCCGCGCTCGTTTTCGGCGATGCAGGGTCGTCGGGTCCGTTTTCATGTTTTGCGCGCCGGACTCGTTATCGGCGGTGCGAGGGCGTCGGTTCTCGTTTTCATGTTTTGGGCGCCGGACTCGTTTTCGGCGATGCAGAGGTCGTCGGGTCCGTTTTCATGTTTTGCGCTCCTTGACTCGTTTTCGGCGCGTGCGGGGCGTCGGGTCCCGTTTTCTTGTTTTGCGCTCCGGACTCGTTTCGGCGCTTCCGAGGGCGTCGGGTCCGTTTTCATGTTTTGCGCGCCGGACTCGTTTTCGGCGGTGCGAGGGCGTCGGGTCCGTTTTCATGTTTTGCGCGCCGGACTCCTTTCGGCGATACCGGGGCGTCGGTTCCGTTTTAATATTTTGCGCGATCGGACTCGTTTTCGGCGGTACGCGCGCGTCGGTTCCCGTTTTCATGTTTTGCGCGCCCGGACTCGTTTTCGGCAGTACCGCGGGCGTCGGGACCCGTTTTCATGTTTTGCGCGCCCGGACTCGTTATCGGCGGAACCGAGGGCGTCAATTCTCGTTTTCATGTTTTGTGCGCCCGGACTCGTTTTCGGCGGTACAGAGGTCGTCGGGTCCCGTTTTCATGTTTTGCGCGCCCGGACTCGTTTTCCACGGTTCTGAGGGCGTCGGGTCCCGTTTTCATGTTTTGCGCGCCCGGACTCATTTTCGGCGGTACCGCGGGCATCGGGTCCCGTTTTCATGTTTTGTGTCCCCGGACTCGATATCGGCGATACCGAGGGCGTGGGGTCCCGTTTTCATGTTTTGCGCGCCCGGACTCGTTTTCGGAGGTAGCGCGGGCGTGGGGTCCCGTTTTTCATGTTTTGTGCGCCCGGCCTCGTTTTCGGCTGTACCGCGGGCGTCGAGTCCCGTTATCATGTTTTGCGCGCCCGGACTTGTTTTTGGCGTTACCGAGGGCGTCGGTTCTCGTTTTCATGTTTTGGGCGCCCGGACTCGTTTTCGGCGGTACCGTGGTCGTCGGGTCCCGTTTTCATGTTTTGCGCGCCCGGACTCGTTTTCGGCGATACCGAGGGCGTGGGGTCCCGTTTCCATGTTTTGCGCGCTCGGACTCATTTTCGACGGTACCGAGGGCCTCGGGTCCGGTTTTGACGTTTTGCGCCCCCGGACTCGTTTTCGGCGGTACCGAGGGCGTCGGGTCCCGTTTTCATGTTTTGCGCGCCCGGACTTGTTTTCGGCGCGTGCGCGGGCGTACGGTCCGTTTTCATGTTTTGCGCGCCGGACTCATTTTCGGCGGTGCGAGGGCGTCGGTTCTCGTTTTCATGTTTTGGGCGCCCGGACTCGTTTTCGGCGGTACCGGGGTCGTCGGGTCCCGTTTTCATGTTTTGCGCGCCCGGACTCGTTTTCGGCGATACCGAGGGCGTGGGGTCCCGTTTCCATGTTTTGCGCGCTCGGACTCGTTTTCGACGGTAGCGAGGGCCTCGGGTCCGGTTTTGACGTTTTGCGCCCCCGGACTCGTTTTCGGCGGTACCGAGGGCGTCGGGTCTTGTGCGACCCTTTTTCGCGCGCCGAGCACCGCCGCTGGGCGATGGGTTGCGAAAGAAGGACACGGAGATCCCTCCCGAGCGTGCATCTGCTGGGTGTCGGCTGATTCTACCGTTTAGAGATATTTGGATGCACATTCAGGGGTTTTTTTTAGTGATTGTGAGTTCTTGTAGATTCCGGTGGGCGCAAGCCTCCACCGTTAATGACCCTGGGCTACTAACCTCGAGGCACCTCTGGATCTTTGAAAGAGAGAAGCAAATAGTATAGTTAAAAGATGGTCAAGTGGTCGTCTGGGTTCACAAAAGGGGTCCATGAAAGACGAACCTACAAACAGATCGGTTCAGTCTTTTACCGCTTCAAGAGGTAACCTTACTTACAGATCAGATTAATCTCTTCGAAGGGGTTCGAGGTGAGTCTACTACAGAACGACTCGACCTACTTCATCCTATGGAAGACGAACCTACGAGACGGATCGGTTCGTCTATGCCACCTCGAGATATAACCTTACTACGGACGGGTTAATCTCTTCAGAGGGGCTTGAGGTGAGTCTACTACAGAACGACTCGACCTCCGTTGATCTAGAAGATAAACCTACTACAGAACGGTTCTATCTTAACTAGTCAACAACCAATCACACAAAATACAACTCGAAGCACTGAGCCGGTTGATCTTGAGGTTGGTGAATCAGGAGAAGGGTGGATATGGCCCACGTGTTTCTTCTCACCGATCTTCTAGATCATGAATTCGAAGCACTAAGCCGATCCATAAACCTAGGAAACACAGTTACACACAATGTCAAACCTGAAGCACTGAGCCAGCTTAACATTGAGGCATGTGTTAGTGAAGGAACCTACCTACAGAACGGTTCACATTCACTGTTTTGTGGATGAATCTACTACAGAACGATTCAATCTCACAATCTCGGGAGATGAACCAGAAGACAAACTTATCGACGGATGAGTTCAGTCCTACTAGCTCAAATGGTCATGAATTACTTGTTCATGACACCGAGTCATTAAGATGTCACTTCTCTCGGACATCATAATGTTCTTCTTCTTCAAGGTCGACATATCTCTCCATGTTGATGTCGCAGCTTTGGTCATTCTTCAGTGAGCGTCAAGATGTTCTTGTCTCGACTAATCATTCTACATGTTGCATTATTTGTGCAAAATCGCTATGTTGCCCTACACCCCTTGTGTGAGCGTATTTAGTCATGAGTTACTTGCTCATGGTGATGAGTCATTAAGATGTCACTTCTCTAGGACATCGTAATGTTCTTCTTCCTCAGAGTCGACATGTATCTCCATGTTGACGTCGCAGCTCTAGTTATTCTTCATCAAGTGTCAAGATGTTCTTGTCTCGACATATCTCCTCATGTTGCTATCGAAGCCTTAGTCATCCTACGTCAAAATGTTCTTGTCTTAACGTATTTTCTCATGTTGCTGTTGCAACCTTGCTTATCCTTCGTCAAGATGTTCTTGTCCTGATTAATCGTTCTAAAGGTTATATCATGTGTGCAAACATCCTCATGTGGCTCTACACCCCTTGTGTGAGCGTATTTGTTCATTTCCAAAATGTAAAAAGCCTATTACATAATATCTTCCATTATTATCTCTATTATAAAGATGCATTTATTTATTATTATTATTATTATTATTATTATTATTATTGTTATTATTATTTTTATTTTTAAACTCTATTTATCTATGTAGAAAATTATTTACAAAAATAATAGAAAATGGGTTAGCTATTAACTAGAATTTTATTTATATTTTTGGGATTTTTATAATAGCTAAAATAGTAGAATTTTATTTTCATTATTTCTAAACTCAATTTATTTTTGTAGAAAATCACTTACAAAATAATAGAAAATAAAATGGCTATGATTTTTATTTGTATTTTTAAAATATTTATAATAGCCAAAGTAATAGAATTCTATTATTATATTCTATTATGTTGAAACATTATTCATTATGTAAAAATTATTTACAAATATTATCTTTATTTTTATTATTATTATTTTTTTTTATTTTTTTTATTTTTAGGATCTATAATAGCTAAAAGAAATCATTATTAATATTCTATCCTATTTATTATACTTTTCATTATATTTTTTTATTATTTCTATTTATCATCTATAGAAAAATATAAGATTTTATTATTATCATCATTATTTGTAAATAGCCATAAGGGATGGAGTTCATTATATTCTTTATTACAACTATTATTTTTATTGCATTTTTATCCATCAAAATATTTTTATTGTATATTTGTATAGAAATAACAAAAAGAAATACAATTCATTTTATTATAAAACTATATTATCATTCTTTATTATAGAAGAAAATGCATTTACTATCTATTACCATGGTAGTATATATTTTTGTATATTTTGTGCTATTTATTATTATTTATTTATTTTTTTTATTCTTTTTCACAGAAAATATTAACATGATCTTTATTATTATTTATTATTATATATATTTTTTATTTATCAAAGAATAGAGCTATTATCATTATTTATTATTGCATATTACTATTGTCATTATTATTTCATGAAAAATCACTTGAAAAATCAGTAAAATATATCTAACTATTATTCATGATTTTATTTGAATTTTTGGAATTTTTATAGTATTTAAAATGACAAGTCAAAGCTAGATCAAATATATCAATATATGTAATGTCTTTTGCTTTTAAATTGTTTTACCATGATTATATTTTTAAAACTGGAATATTATCATATAGAAAAATAGTATGAAAAATAAGGAAATTTTAGAAACAAGTTTGAGTTAATTTGGAGTTCAGGAGCATTTTCAAATGATTTATTTACTCTATATCATCACTATTCTGTTATTATTTAATTAATGGACCTAATCTGGGCCGTCAGATCTATATCAAGATTAGCGCCTATCTTTTATTCAACTTTGTTCTTATTTGGGCCGCCAGATTCACTTCAAGATTAAATCCATACGAGATGTAAGGCCCAGATCCATTTATCACATTATGAGCATCCGATCTATTCCGAGATTCGCATGTGCACTTCAATATTCGTGTTCTTGCGTTAATGTTCGTGCTGACGCGTTTCGTTGACCCTTCGGTCAATAGCGCCTTCAAGATTTGTGCCGGTGGCGTTCCCGGCGGCTGAGGCCGTCTCTTTCCGATCAGATAGTTCCTCCGACGTCGTCTCTCCTCGGGAAGTTATTCTACAATGTCTGATCAACGATCTATGCGGTGGGTTGTGCTATGCACCAATGCCGATGATGGCGATTTGGTACCAACCGGTACCGAATCTCAGATTCCGCAAATTCAACACAATTAGTCGTCTCTTTCAACAATTAATCGCTCAATTAGCATCGTATATATATGTAGATGCCTTTCAACACAATTAGAATGATTCAAGTTGGTCTATAACTCAGCTATTGGAGATAATCACTGGAAAGCACTGGAATCAGTGGATATCTATTGCGATTCATCTCAAATTCCTATTACTCATCGATTGACATTGAACTTAGCATACTTACACCCCTTGTAACATGTACTTAGACCGAAATATCCTTGATTATGCCTATAATTCCTTTTAATTTTCAATCTGAAATGCAATTTCATGAACGAGACACGATGGCAGTACTATCACATTAAATTGATCAAGTTCTCAAGCTTTTAGCCGAGATCAATTGATCCTGAACAGCTATATAGACTTTAAAGTATATGGTACAGATAAGAGTCAGTGCAATTTCAACTTTAAAATAGGAAATCAGATTGAAATTTGGACTGTTATCGAGTTCTCAAGCAACGTACCGAGATCAATCGATATAACAGTCTTCATTTCGGCTTTTCAGATAAAATTCGACCAAGAAATCAACAGAAATATGCAATTCAAAACTCTGGCTTTTGAAATAAAGGAAAAGAAATGAATATAATCGAAACAAAATGACAAAATTCAACACGATAGAACTGATATACTGTTACTTGAGGAATTCAATTACAATAATCCCTTTTATCTTTCATACCTCAAGAATTGAACTTGCAGACCTTGAATTGACATGAACTAGGGTCTAGAACTCACCTTTATCTGAATAATTGAGATGAAATGAATCGAGTTCTCAAGTTGAAACTGAGATCAATCGATTATACTAATCTCTTCCAAGTTCTTGCTTCCTTCTTGCTCTCTCTCTTTGGTCTATTGTATTATGTCTCTCTTCTTCTCTCTCTTGTTTTCTGTTGTTGTAATATCCATGGATTAGAGGTTTATATAGGCAATTAAAGGGTGTACCAACGGAATTAGAGCCATACACCATCTAAACACCATCAATTAACTTGCCCTGGCCTATAAACATGGTCTTTGCTTTCTGTTATTACTTCTGTTATATTGTGGGCCCCATTGTAAGAATCCAAAGTTTAGATCTTTGACCTTTGACTTGATTCAGTTATCTCCATTCTAAATCGCTCACAGAACCTTCTAGCATCCTTGGTATACTATATATACTCATTTAAAGGCCTCCAAGGTGTATCCTTAGTCTCTGCCATTGTAGTTCATCTCTTCAAGTTCTAACTCACTCACCCGAGCTCACACTTTGGCCATTATCATAGCTCCTCCATTCAATTGTCAAACTTCACCATTTCAACATCATCGTGTGAATGCATAGAAGCCATAAACACTGCCAATTCGACTTTATAGCACAAGGTTCTAACTTTCCTCAATTTACCTGACCTTGTCATCTCATCTCAATTGCTCTTGTTCAACGTTTAATTGCTGATTTTTCTTTCATTTACAGCATCGCCTAGGTGATTAAGGTCTGTTTGTATCATCAATTTTAAGCTTAGATCCACGGATCAAAGTTCTTCATTAATTACCCGAGGTGATCATCCTCTTTCACTGCTCTATTCAATTGTTCTCTTTTAATTTCGAGTGTTCACCCTTTCTCTCCTATGTGTGGATTACCTCTGGCTATAAGGACTTCGAAGCTTTAAGCTCTAGAGAACTCAATTGGAGTTAATGGCGCCATCGGCCTCGGCAAGAAGAAGGAGAAAGAGAGGGAGGGGTGAAAGAGAAGAAAGAGAAGGAACTGCGCTTGGCGCAGAGAGCCCGCCACACATTGGGACCACCGTCGAGGCGCGGCGCAAATGATCCGGTACACGCTTGCTTCACTTTCTTCGATTTAAATCTTCTGTTTAATACTACATAGGCATGGTGTATGGATGAATAAACGAAGCGCACTGCTTAAATCTCGACATGTGGGCCCTAGATGTAAGTGTTATGACTCAGGTCCACAGATCCAATCACTGATCGATTATTCTATTGCTTAGTGTTAATGAAGGCGATCGGCACACTCGATAGGGCCACTTGCTTAATCATCCCATTAATCATCGTGGTAGTGTTAATGTATGCTTGAGGTGGCTCGTAGTGTAGTGCCATGTGTCACCTACGGGGTCCGTGTTACCTAGTTGGACCGATAGCATGCGACCATGTGGCGATAGGTTTAGTATGATCTGTGAGGTGTTTTGTTAACACACTTGCCATGTGGCACATGGGGAGTGAGGTGTGTTCTTTGTGAAAGTGCGCCATGTGGCATGTGGAGGGGTGAGGTGGGCCTCTGTCGGGTCTTGCCACGTGGCATGTTGGTGGGGCCCGCATGTCGGTCGGTATGGTGGTGGGGCCGCATGGCCGAGGTGGACCAATGGGGTGCTGACACGTGGCATGAGGTGGCCCAGTGAGATGCTGACACGTGTCACGCCCTCTCTCTTCTCTGATTATGTGTATGCGTGTTTAGGATCCCCAGTTTGCACCCATATGAGTCTCTGTCCCCAGATTGCACCCAGAGTTGCCTTGATCAAATCTCAGCCCTTGATCTTTCCTTTTTAATCTGTTTTATTTTCCCTGAATTTATTCTGATAGCTCCACCTATCCAAAAATTATGAAATTTTTACCAAAAATCCCTAAATTCATGATGATCACCCCTGTAATTTTTAATTCCATTTTTGCCCCTGCCTCTCTGAATTAAAAATTCTTTTGTCAAATAAACCCTGTTATTTCTTCTGAATTAATCCCAGATTTCATTTGTAGCTCAATGTCTCTGCCAATTATCTCTCTCTTGCAGAAACCACCCTAACTAAATACCAATTAGACTTATATTAATATTCATTAGGGCTTGATCGATCAATGATTGATTACATGTCAACGGTTGATACGGATCTAGACTTGATCGGATGGTTGCTCCAAGCTTTGCTTTGATCAGTCTTGTGAAATTGACTTTCAATCCCTTAACATGAGGGTGACTTGGTCAAAGAACCGACTACTTATCGATAATTGACACAAATCAAAGCATGGTTAGGTGGTTGCTCATGACTTTGGCACCAGGTCGGCCTTGAAAGCAAAATCACATTTGAAATTTCTCATGACTAGTTGCATCAAAATGCTAGCTTGGCATTGACATCATTTCATGTAGCATAGGGATTATCTTGCTTGACTCCTTTCTAGGGTTATCTCCAAAGGCGATTTTTAGGGTTCAACTCGACTCTATAATAGGTCACATTTGAGGTGTGGGGTCCACTGTCGGTGAAAATGGTCACATGGGTGACTCATCGGATAGGCTAGATTTATGTTGTTAGATTCATTTACAAGGGATGCGCCGGTGGGTCCCACTTGTCGAGAAAATGTAATCAAATGGTGACCCATCGGGAGATTTTCTCTCCGAAATCTCCCAAGGGTCGACCACCTCGAATGAGTAGGAGGTGGTGGAGTATTTATATCCTCGTCTCTCACCCCGATATTTCATTGTGGGATTAATGCTTAACCTCATTAGGGTTGATTAGTTTTCTTAGCAAAATAGGCTAGGTCCATGTCATTGGAGGTGCTCATAAGGGGCGCCATGTGGGTCCCACTTGTCGAAAAGATATAATCACATGGTGACACCGAGAGATCTCCTCTCTCCCTCGATCCTCTCGGTTGTCACTCATGCGAGTGGATAGAGAATAGTGGGGTATTTATACTCTTCACTTCATGCCCAGCATTCCATTGTGGGACTAATGGATTCATTCAGGGGTTAAGCAACGACCTCTTCTGATCAGTGGGCCATCTTTCATTGCTTTCTCTTCTTCCCTCTTCTTATGATTTATCATTAATCATCAATTTATTTTCATTTATTCATCTATTCATCCTTGAAATCTTTCAAGGGTAAACAGGTCCCTTTTCATGTTTTGCGCGCCCGGACTCGTTTTCGGCGGTACCGCGGGCGTGGGGTCCCGTTTTCATGTTTTGCGCGCCCGGACTCGTTTTCGGGTACATGCGCGGGCCTCGGGTCCCGTTTTCATGTTTTGCGCGCCGGACTCGTTTTGGGCGGTAGCGAGGGCGTCGGGTCCCGTTTTCATGTTTTGCGCGCCCGGACTCGTTTTCGACGGTAGCGCGGGCATCGGGTCCCGTTTTCATGTTTTGCGCCCGGACTCGTTATCGGCGATACCGAGGGCGTCGGTTCTCGTTTTCATGTTTTGGGCGCTCGGACTCGTTTTCGGCGGTACCGAGGTCATCGGGTCCCGTTTTCATGTTTTGCGCGCCCGGACTCGTTTTCGGCGATACCGAGGGCGTGGGGTACCGTTTCCATGTTTTGCGCGCCCGGACTCGTTTTCGATGGTACCGAGGGCCTCGGGTCCAGTTTTGAAGTTTTGCGCGCCCGGACTCGTTTTCGGCGGTAGCGAGGGCGTCGGGTCCCGTTTCCATGTTTTGCGCGCCCGTACTCGTTTTCGACGGTAGCGAGAGCCTTGGGTCCAGTATTGAATTTTTGCGCGCCCGGACTCATTTTCGGCGGTACCGCGGGCGTGGGGTCCCGTTTTCATGTTTTGCGCGCTCGGACTCGTTTCGGGCTGTACCGAGGGCGTGGGGTCCCGTTTCCATGTTTTGCGCGCCGGACTCGTTTTCGGTGGTACCGAGGGCGTCGAGTCCCGTTTTCATGTTTTGCGCTCCCGGACTCGTTTTCGGCGTACCGAGGGCGTCGGGTCCCGTTTTCATGTTTTGCGCGCCCGGACTCATTTTCGACGGTACACGAGGGCGTCGGGTCCCGTTTGCATGTTTTGCGCGCCGGACTCGTTTTCGGCGGTACGCGGGCGTCGGGACCGTTTTCATGTTTTGCGCGCCGGACTCGTTATCGGCGGTACCGAGGGCGTCGATTCTCGTTTTCATGTTTTGGGCGCCCGGACTCGTTTTCGGCGGTACCGAGGTCGTCGGGTCCCGTTTTCATGTTTTGCGCGCCCGGACTCGTTATCGGCGGTACCGAGGGCGTCGGTTCTCGTTTTCATGTTTTGGGCGCCCGGACTCGTTTTCGGCGGTAGCGAGGTCGTCGGGTCCGTTTTCATGTTTTGCGCTCCCGACTCGTTTCGGCGTACGAGGGCGTCGGGTCCCGTTTTCATGTTTTGCGCGCCGGACTCGTTTTCGACGGATCCGAGGGCGTCGGGTCCCGTTTTCATGTTTTGCGCGCCCGGACTCGTTTTCGGCTGTACCGAGGGCGTCGGGTCCCGTTTTCATGTTTTGCGCGCCCGGACTCGTTTTCGGCGATACCGAGGGCGTCGGGTGTCGTTTTAATATTTTGCGCGATCGGACTCGTTTTCGGCGGTACCGAGCGCGTCGGTTCTCGTTTTCGGCGGTACCGCGGGCGTCGGGACCCGTTTTCATGTTTTGCGCGCCCGGACTCGTTATCGGCGGTAGCGAGGGCGTCGATTCTCGTTTTCATGTTTTGTGCGCCCGGACTCGTTTTCGGCGGTACAGAGGTCGTCGGGTCCCGTTTTCATGTTTTGCGCGCCCGGACTCGTTTTCGACGGTTCTGAGGAAGTCGGGTCCCGTTTTCATGTTTTGCGTGCCCGGACTCATTTTCGGCGGTAGCGCGGGCATCGGGTCCCGTTTTAATGTTTTGCGCCCCCGGACTCGATATCGGCGATACCGAGGGCGTGGGGTCCCGTTTTCATGTTTTGCGCGCCAGGACTCATTTTCTCAGGGCCTCGTTTTGGAGTCAAGGGCAAAGCGTTGAGAACAAAGTGGCGAACGGGTGCGTAAGGCGTGGGAATCGCCGAACGTTCGGGCCAAATCGAAGAAAGCTCAAAAGCGCGTTTGAAGAGCCCGTAGTATTAGGTAGTTGGTCGGGTAAAGGCCGACCAAGCCAATGATGCTTAGCGGGTCTTTTCGGATGATCGCCACACACCGGGACCGAGACACGGCCGGACTCCCACGGGGCAGCGGTGGGGAATCTTGGACAATGGGCGAAAGCCCGATCCAAGAATATGACGTGAGTGAAGAAGGGCAATGCCGCTTGTAAAGCTCTTTCGTCGAGTGCGCGATCATGACATGACTCGAGGAAGAAGCCCCGCTAACTCCGTGCCGCGGCCGCGGTAAGACGGGGGAGCAAGTGTTCTTCGGAATGACTGGGCGTCAAGGGCACGTAGGCGGTGAATCGGGTTTTGTGCGCCCGGACTCGTGTTTTGTGCGCCCGGACTCGTTTTCGGCTGTACCGCGGGCGTCGAGTCCCGTTTTCATGTTTTGCATGCCCGGACTCGTTTTTGGCGGTAGCGAGGGCGTCGGTTCTCGTTTTCATGTTTTGCGCGCCCGGACTCGTTTTCGGCGGTACCGAGGGTCGTCGGGTCCCGTTTTCATGTTTTGCGCGCCCGGACTCGTTTTCGGCGATACCGAGGGCGTGGGGTCCCGTTTCCATGTTTTGCGCGCCCGGACTCGTTTTCGACGGTACCGAGGGCCTCGGGTCCAGTTTTGACGTTTTGCGCGCCGGACTCGTTTTCGGCGTGCGGCGTCGGGTCCCGTTTTTTCATGTTCATGTTTTGCGCGCCCGGACTCGTTTTCGCTGCGTACGCACGAGGGCGTCGGGTCCCGTTTTCATGTTTTGCGCGCCCGGACTCGTTATGGGCGGTACCGAGGGCGTCGGTTCTCGTTTTCATGTTTTGCGCCCGGACTCGTTTTCGGCGGAACCGAGGGCGTCGGGTCCCGTTTTCATGTTTTGCGCGCCCGGACTCGTTTTCGGCGATACCGAGGGCGTGGGGTCCCGTTTCCATGTTTTGCGCGCCCGACTCGTTTTCGACGGTAGCGAGGGCGTCGGGTCCCGTTTTCATGTTTTGCGCGCCCGGACTCGTTTTCGGCGGTACCGAGGGCGTCGGTCCCGTTTTCATGTTTTGCGCGCCGGACTCGTTTTTCGGCGTACCGAGGGCGTGGGGTCCCGTTTTCATGTTTTGCGCGCCGGACTCGCGTTTCGGCGTACCGAGGGCGTCGGGTCCCGTTTTCATGTTTTGCGCGCCCGGACTCGTTTTCGGCGGTGCACCGAGGGCGTCGGTCCCGTTTTCATGTTTTGCGCGCGCCGGACTCGTTTCGGCGATGCATCGAGGTCGTCGGGTCTCGTTTTCATGTTTTGCGAGCCCGCACTCGTTTTCGGCGCACCGAGGGCGTCGGGTCCCGTTTTCATGTTTTGCGCGCCCGGACTCGTTATCGGCAGTACCGAGGGCGTCGGGTCCCGTTTCCATGTTTTGCGCGCCGGACTCGTTTTCGGCGATACCGAGGGCGTGGGGTCCCGTTTTCATGTTTTGCGCGCCCGACTCGTTTTCGGCGCGTACCGAGGGCGTCGGGTCCCGTTTTCATGTTTTGCGCGCCCGGACTCGTTTTCGGCGGTACCGAGGGCGTCGGTCCCGTTTTCATGTTTTGCGCGCCCGGACTCGTTTTCGGCGGTACCGAGGGCGTCGGTCTCGTTTTCATGTTTTGCGCGCCGGACTCGTTTCGGCGGTACCGAGGTCGTCGGGTCCCGTTTTCATGTTTTGCGCGCCGGACTCGTTATCGGCGTGCCGAGGGCGTCGGTCTCGTTTTCATGTTTTGGGCGCCCGGACTCGTTTTCGGCGGTACCGAGGTCGTCGGGTCCCGTTTTCATGTTTTGCGCGCCCGGACTCGTTTTCGGCGGTACCGAGGGCGTGGGGTCCCGTTTCCATGTTTTGCGCGCCCGGACTCGTTTTCGACGGTACCGAGGGCCTCGGGTCCAGTTTTGAAGTTTTGCGCGCCCGGACTCGTTTTCGGCGGTACCGAGGGCGTCGGGTCCCGTTTTCATGTTTTGCGCGCCCGGACTCGTTTTCGGCGGTACCGAGGGCGTCGGGTCCCGTTTTCATGTTTTGCGCGCCCGGACTCGTTTTCGGCGGTGCCGAGGTCGTCGATTCTCGTTTTCATGTTTTGGGCGCCCGGACTCGTTATCGGCGGTACCGAGGTCGTCGGGTCCCGTTGTCATGTTTTGCGCGCCGGACTCTTTTTCGGCGGTACCGAGGGCGTCGGGTCCCGTTTTCATGTTTTGCGCGCCGGACTCGTTTTCGGCGGTACCGAGGGCCTCGGGTCCCGTTTTCATGTTTTGCGCGCCCGGACTCGTTTTCGGCGGTACCGAGGGCGTCGGGTCCCGTTTTCATGTTTTGCGCGCCCGGACTCGTTTTCGGCGGTACCGAGGGCGTCGGTCCCGTTTTCATGTTTTGCGCGCCCGGACTCGTTTTCGCGCGTACCGAGGGCGTCGGTCCGTTTTCATGTTTTGCGCGCCGGACTCGTTTTCGCGCACCGAGGGCGTCGGTCCCGTTTTCATGTTTTGCGCGCCGACTCGTTTCGTCGGCACCGAGGGCGTCGGGTCCCGTTTTCATGTTTTGCGCGCCCTGACTCGTTTTCGGCAGTACCGTGGGCGTCGGGTCCCGTTTTCATGTTTTGCGCGCCGGACTCGTTATCGGCGGTACCGAGGGCGTCGGTTCTCGTTTTCATGTTTTGCGCGCCCGGACTCGTTTTCGGCGGTACCGAGGTCGTCGGTCCCGTTTTCATGTTTTGCGCGCCGGACTCGTTTTTCGGCGCGTGCACCGAGGGCGTCGGTCCCGTTTTCATGTTTTGCGCGCCGGACTCGTTTTCGGGTACCGAGGTCGTCGGTCCCGTTTTCATGTTTTGCGCGCCCGGACTCGTTTCGCGCGCACCGAGGGCGTCGGGTCCGTTTTCATGTTTTGCGCGCCCGGACTCGTTTTTTCGGCGCACCGAGGGCGTCGGGTCCCGTTTTCATGTTTTGCGCGCCCGGACTCGTTTTCGGCGGCACCGAGGGCGTCAGGTCCCGTTTTCATGTTTTGCGCGCCCGGACTCGTTTTGGCTTCGCACCGAGGCGTCGGTCCCGTTTTCATGTTTTGCGCGCCGGACTCTTTTTTTCGCGCACCGAGGGCGTCGGGTCCCGTTTTCATGTTTTGCGCGCCCGGACTCGTTTTCGGCGATACCGAGGGGCGTCGGTCCCGTTTTCATGTTTTGCGCGCGCGGCGTACCGACTCGTTTTTTCGCGCCCGACTCGTTTTCGCGCGACCGAGGGCGCGTGGGGTCCCGTTTTCATGTTTTGCGCGCCCGGACTCGTTTCGCGGCGTACCGAGGGCGTCGGTCCCGTTTTCATGTTTTGCGCGCCCCGACTCGTTTCGGCGCACCGAGGGCGTCGGTCCCGTTTTCATGTTTTGGGCGCCCGACTCGTTTCGGCGGCACCGAGGTCGTCGGTCCCGTTTCATGTTTTGCGCGCCCGACTCTTTTCGCGCACCGAGGGCGTCGGGTCCCGTTTCATGTTTTGCGCGCCCGGACTCGTTTTCGCGGCACCGAGGGCGTCGGTCCCGTTTTCATGTTTTGCGCGCCGGACTCGTTTTCTCGGCGGCACCGAGGGCGTCGGTCCCGTTTTCATGTTTTGCGCGCCCGACTCGTTTTCGGCGTGCACCGAGGGCGTCGGTCCCGTTTTCATGTTTTGCGCGCCCGGACTCGACTTTTTCGCGCACCGAGGTCGTCGGTCCCGTTTTCATGTTTTGCGCGCCCGACTCGTTTTCGGCGCGCACCGAGGGCGTCGGTCCCGTTTTCATGTTTTGCGCGCCGGACTCGTTTTCGGCGTACCGAGGGCGTCGGGTCCCGTTTTCATGTTTTGCGCGCCCGACTCGTTTTCGGCGTGCACCGAGGGCGTCGGTCCCGTTTTCATGTTTTGCGCGCCCGACTCGTTTTCGGCGCGCACCGAGGGCGTCGGTCCCGTTTTCATGTTTTGCGCGCGCCCGACTCGTTTTCGGCGTACCGAGGGCGTCGGTCCCGTTTTCATGTTTTGCGCGCCCGACTCGTTTTCGGCGTACCGAGGGCGTCGGTCCCGTTTTCATGTTTTGCGCGCCCGACTCGTTTTCTGGCGTGCGCGAGGGCGTCGGTCCCGTTTTCATGTTTTGCGCGCCCGACTCGTTTTCGGCGTACCGAGGGCGTCGGTCCCGTTTTCATGTTTTGCGCGCCCGACTCGTTTTCGGCGTACCGAGGGCGTCGGTCCCGTTTTCATGTTTTGCGCGCCCGACTCGTTTTCGGCGCACCGGGCGTCGGTCCCGTTTTCATGTTTTGCGCGCCCGACTCGTTTTCGGCGCACCGAGGGCGTCGGTCCCGTTTTCATGTTTTGCGCGCCCGACTCGTTTTCGCGCGCACCGAGGGCGTCGGTCCCGTTTTCATGTTTTGCGCGCCCGACTCGTTTTCGCGCGGTACCGAGGGGTCGGTCCCGTTTTCATGTTTTGCGCGCCCGACTCGTTTCGGGCGCACCGAGGGCGTCGGTCCCGTTTTCATGTTTTGCGCGCCCGGACTCGTTTTCGGCGCGCACCGAGGGCGTCGGGTCCCGTTTTCATGTTTTGCGCGCCCGACTCGTTTCGGCGCACCGAGGGCGTCGGTCCCGTTTTCATGTTTTGCGCGCCCGGACTCGTTTTTGCCGGTACCGAGGGCGTCGGTCCCGTTTTCATGTTTTGCGCGCCCGGACTCGTTTTCGGCGGTACCGAGGGCGTCGGGTCCCGTTTTCATGTTTTGTACTCCCGGAATCGTTTTCGGCGGCACCGAGGGAGTCGGTCCCGTTTTCATTTTTTGCGCGCCCGGACTCGTTTTCGGCGTACCGAGGGCGTCGGTCCCGTTTTCATGTTTTGCGCGCCCGACTCGTTTTCGCGGCACCGAGGGCGTCGGTCCCGTTTTCATGTTTTGCGCGCCCGACTCGTTTTCGCGCGCACCGAGGGCGTCGTCGGTCCCGTTTTCATGTTTTGCGCGCCCGACTCGTTTTCTGGCGCACCGAGGGCGTCGGTCCCGTTTTCATGTTTTGCGCGCCCGACTCGTTTTCGGCGCGGCACCGAGGGCGTCGGTCCCGTTTTCATGTTTTGCGCGCCCGACTCGTTTTCGGGCGCGCACCGAGGGCGTCGGTCCCGTTTTCATGTTTTGCGCGCCCGACTCGTTTTTCGGCGCACCGAGGGCGTCGGTCCCGTTTTCATGTTTTGCGCGCCGGACTCGTTTTCGGCGCACCGAGGGCGTCGGTCCCGTTTTCATGTTTTGCGCGCCCGGACTCGTTTTCGCGCATCGAGGTCGTCGTGGGTCCCGTTTTCATGTTTTGCGCGCCCGACTCGTTTCGCGCGCACCGAGGGCGTCGGTCCCGTTTTCATGTTTTGCGCGCCCGACTCTTTTCGGCGCACCGAGGGCGTCGGTCCCGTTTTCATGTTTTGCGCGCCGGACTCGTTTTCGCGCGGCACCGAGGGCGTCGGTCCCGTTTTCATGTTTTGCGCGCCCGGACTCGTTTTCGATTTCGCGCGTACCGAGGGCGTCGGTCCCGTTTTCATGTTTTGCGCGCCCGACTCGTTTTCGGCGGCACCGAGGGCGTCGGTCCCGTTTTCATGTTTTGCGCGCCGGACTCGTTTTCGGCGCACCGAGGGCGTCGGTCCCGTTTTCATGTTTTGCGCGCCCGACTCGTTTTCGGCGATACCGAGGGCGTCGGTCCCGTTTTCATGTTTTGCGCGCCCGACTCGTTTTCGGCGCGCACCGAGGGCGTCGGTCCCGTTTTCATGTTTTGCGCGCCCCGACTCGTTTTCGCGGTACCGAGGGCGTCGGTCCCGTTTTCATGTTTTGCGCGCCCGACTCGTTTTCGGCGTACCGAGGGCGTCGGTCCCGTTTTCATGTTTTGCGCGCCCGACTCGTTTTTTCGCGCACCGAGGGCGTCGGTCCCGTTTTCATGTTTTGCGCGCCCGACTCGTTTTCGGCGGTACCGAGGGCGTCGGGTCCCGTTTTCATGTTTTGCGCGCCCGACTCGTTTTCGCGCGTACCGAGGGCGTCGGTCCCGTTTTCATGTTTTGCGCGCCCGACTCGTTTCGGCGCGCACCGAGGGCGTCGGTCCCGTTTTCATGTTTTGCGCGCCCGACTCGTTTTCGCGCACCGAGGCGTCGGTCCCGTTTTCATGTTTTGCGCGCCCGACTCGTTTTTCGGCACCGAGGGCGTCGGTCCCGTTTTCATGTTTTGCGCGCCCGACTCGTTTTCGGCGCGCACCGAGGGCGTCGGTCCCGTTTTCATGTTTTGCGCGCCCGACTCGTTTTCGCGCGCACCGAGGGCGTCGGTCCCGTTTTCATGTTTTGCGCGCGCCCCGACTCGTTTTCGACGCGTACCGAGGGCGTCGGTCCCGTTTTCATGTTTTGCGCGACTCCCGACCTTCGTTTTCGCGTTTTCGGCGGTACCGAGGGCGTCGGTCCCGTTTTCATGTTTTGCGCCCGACTCGTTTTTCGCGGCACCGAGGGCGTCGTCGGTCCCGTTTTCATGTTTTGCGCGCCCGACTCGTTTTCTCGGCGCACCGAGGGCGTCGGTCCCGTTTTCATGTTTTGCGCGCCCGACTCGTTTTTCGCGCACCGAGGGCGGCGTCGGTCCCGTTTTCATGTTTTGCGCGCCGACTCGACTCGTTTTCGGCGTGCACCGAGGGCGTCGGTCCCGTTTTCATGTTTTGCGCGCCCGACTCGTTTTCGGCGCATACCGAGGGCGTCGGTCCCGTTTTCATGTTTTGCGCGCCCGACTCGTTTTCGCGCACCGAGGGCGTCGGTCCCGTTTTCATGTTTTGCGCGCCCCGACTCGTTTTCGGCGGCACCGAGGGCGTCGGTCCCGTTTTCATGTTTTGCGCGCCCGACTCGTTTTCGGCGGTGCACCGAGGGCGTCGGTCCCGTTTTCATGTTTTGCGCGCCCGACTCGTTTTCGGCGGCACCGAGGGCGTCGGTCCCGTTTTCATGTTTTGCGCGCCGGACTCGTTTTCGCGCGTACCGAGGGCGTCGGTCCCGTTTCATGTTTTGCGCGCCCGGACTCGTTTTCGACGCACCGAGGGCGTCTCGGTCCCGTTTTCATGTTTTGCGCGCCCGACTCGTTTTCGGCGTACCGAGGGCGTCGGTCCCGTTTTCATGTTTTGCGCGCCCGACTCGTTTTCGCGGCACCGAGGGCGTCGGTCCCGTTTTCATGTTTTGCGCGCCCGACTCGTTTTCGGCGGCACCGGGCGTCGGTCCCGTTTTCATGTTTTGCGCGCCCGACTCGTTTTCGGCGCGCACCGAGGGCGTCGGTCCCGTTTTCATGTTTTGCGCGCCCGACTCGTTTTTTTCGGCGACCGAGGGCGTCGGGTCCCGTTTTCATGTTTTGCGCGCCCGACTCGTTTTTCACGCACCGAGGGGCGTCGGTCCCGTTTTCATGTTTTGCGCGCCCGACTCGTTTCTCGCGCGTACCGAGGGCGTCGGTCCCGTTTTCATGTTTTGCGCGCCCGACTCGTTTTCGGCGCACCGAGGGCGTCGGTCCCGTTTTCATGTTTTGCGCGCCCTGACTCGTTTTCGATGGTACCGAGGGGGTCGGGTCCCGTTTTCATGTTTTGCGCGCCCGACTCGTTTTCGCGGCACCGAGGGCGTCGGTCCCGTTTTCATGTTTTGCGCGCCCGACTCGTTTTCGGCGTACCGAGGGCGTCGGTCCCGTTTTCGTTTTCATGTTTTGCGCGCCCGGACTCGTTTTGGCGGTACCGAGGGCGTCGGTCCCGTTTTCATGTTTTGCGCGCCCGACTCGTTTTCGGCGCACCGAGGGCGTCGGTCCCGTTTTCATGTTTTGCGCGCCCGACTCGTTTTCGCGCGCACCGAGGGCGTCGGTCCCGTTTTCATGTTTTGCGCGCCCGACTCGTTTTCGCGGCACCGAGGGCGTCGGGTCCCGTTTTCATGTTTTGCGCGCGCCCGACTCGTTTTCGGCGGCACCGAGGGCGTCGGTCCCGTTTTCATGTTTTGCGCGCGCCGGACTCGCGTTTTTCGGCGCGTACCGAGGGCGTCGGGTCCCGTTTTCATGTTTTGCGCGCCCGACTCGTTTCTCGGCGCACCGAGGGCGTCGGTCCCGTTTTCATGTTTTGCGCGCCCGACTCGTTTTCGGCGCACCGAGGGCGTCGGTCCCGTTTTCATGTTTTTTGCGCCCCGACTGCTTTCGGCGCGCACCGAGGGCGTCGGTCCCGTTTTCATGTTTTGCGCGCCCGACTCGTTTTCGCGTGCACCGAGGGCGTCGGTCCCGTTTTCATGTTTTGCGCGCCCGACTCGTTTTCGCGCACCGAGGGCGTCGGTCCCGTTTTCATGTTTTTGCGCGCCCGACTCGTTTTCGCGCACCGAGGGCGTCGGTCCCGTTTTCATGTTTTGCGCGCCCGGACTCGTTTTCGGCGCGCACCGAGGGCGTCGGTCCCGTTTTCATGTTTTGCGCGCCCGACTCGTTTTCGGCGGCGTACCGAGGGCGTCGGTCCCGTTTTCATGTTTTGCGCGCCCGGACTCTTTTTGGCGCGCACCGAGGGCGTCGGTCCCGTTTTCATGTTTTGCGCGCCCGACTCGTTTTCGGCGCATACCGAGGGCGTCGGTCCCGTTTTCATGTTTTGCGCGCCCCGACTCGTTTCGGCGCGCACCGAGGGCGTCGGTCCCGTTTTCATGTTTTGCGCGCCCGACTCGTTTTCGCGGCACCGAGGGCGTCGGTCCCGTTTTCATGTTTTGCGCGCCCGACTCTCGATTTTTTCGGCGCGACCGAGGGCGTCGGTCCCGTTTTCATGTTTTGCGCGCCCGACTCGTTTTCGCGGCACCGAGGGCGTCGGTCCCGTTTTCATGTTTTGCGCGCCCGGACTCGTTTTCGGCGCACCGAGGGCGTCGGTCCCGTTTTCATGTTTTGCGCGCCCGACTTTCGGCGTACCGAGGGCGTCGGGTCCCGTTTCATGTTTTGCGCGCCCGACTCGTTTTCTCGGCGTACCGAGGGCGTCGGTCCCGTTTTCATGTTTTTGCGCGCCCGACTCGTTTTCGGCGCGCACCGAGGGCGTCGGTCCCGTTTTCATGTTTTGCGCGCCCGACTCGTTTTCGGCGTACCGAGGGCGTCGGTCCCGTTTTCATGTTTTGCGCGCCCGACTCGTTTTCGGCGCACCGAGGGCGTCGGTCCCGTTTTCATGTTTTGCGCGCCCGACTCGTTTTCGGCGCACCGAGGGCGTCGGTCCCGTTTTCATGTTTTGCGCGCCCGACTCGTTTTCGGCGGCACCGAGGGCGTCGGTCCCGTTTTCATGTTTTGCGCGCCCGACTCGTTTTCGGCGGCACCGAGGGCGTCGGTCCCGTTTTCATGTTTTGCGCGCCCGACTCGTTTTCGCGCGCACCGAGGGCGTCGGTCCCGTTTTCATGTTTCATGTTTTGCGCGCCCGACTTTTCGGCGCACCGAGGGCGTCGGTCCCGTTTTCATGTTTTGCGCGCCCGACTCGTTTCGGCGCGTACCGGCACCGAGGGCGTCGTCCCGTTTTCATGTTTTGCGCGCCCGACTCGCTTTTTTCGCGCACCGAGGGCGTCGGTCCCGTTTTCATGTTTTGCGCGCCCGACTCGTTTTCGGCGGTACCGAGGGCGTCGGTCCCGTTTTCATGTTTTGCGCGCCCGACTCGTTTTCTACGCGCACCGAGGGCGTCGGTCCCGTTTTCATGTTTTGCGCGCGCCCGACTCGTTTTCGGCGCACCGAGGGCGTCGGTCCCGTTTTCATGTTTTGCGCGCCCGACTCGTTTTCGGCGCACCGAGGGCGTCGGTCCCGTTTTCATGTTTTGCGCGCCCGACTCGTTTTCGGCGGTACCGAGGGCGTCGGTCCCGTTTTCATGTTTTGCGCGCCCGGACTCGTTTTCGCGGCACCGAGGGCGTCGGTCCCGTTTTCATGTTTTGCGCGCCCGACTCGTTTTCTCGGCGCACCGAGGGCGTCGGTCCCGTTTTCATGTTTTGCGCGCCCGACTCGTTTTCGGCGTACCGAGGGCGTCGGTCCCCCGTTTCATGTTTTGCGCGCCCGACTCGTTTTCGGCACCGAGGGCGTCGGTCCCGTTTTCATGTTTTGCGCGCCCGACTCGTTTTCGGCGCACCGAGGGCGTCGGTCCCGTTTTCATGTTTTGCGCGCCCGACTCGTTTTCGGGACGTGCACCGAGGGCGTCGGTCCGTTTTCATGTTTTGCGCGCCCGACTCGTTTTCTCGCGGGTACCGAGGGCGTTCGGTCCCGTTTTCATGTTTTGCGCGCCCGACTCGTTTTCGCGCACCGAGGGCGTCGGTCCCGTTTTCATGTTTTGCGCGCCCGACTCGTTTTCGGCGCGCACCGAGGGCGTCGGTCCCGTTTTCATGTTTTGCGCGCCCGACTCGTTTTTCGGCGCACCGAGGGCGTCGGTCTCGTTTTCATGTTTTGCGCGCCCGACTCGTTTCGGCGCACCGAGGGTCGTCGGTCCCGTTTTCATGTTTTGCGCGCCCGGACTTTTTTCGGCGGCACCGAGGGCGTCGGTCCCGTTTTCATGTTTTGCGCGCCCGACTCGTTTCGCGCACCGAGGGCGTCGGTCCCGTTTTCATGTTTTGCGCGCCCGACTCGTTTTCGGCGTACCGAGGGCGTCGGTCCCGTTTTCATGTTTTGCGCGCCCGACTCGTTTTCGCGCACCGAGGGCGTCGGTCCCGTTTTCATGTTTTGCGCGCCCGACTCGTTTTCGGCGCGTACCGAGGGCGTCGGTCCCGTTTTCATGTTTTGCGCGCCCCGACTCGTTTTTCGGCGCACCGAGGGCGTCGGTCCCGTTTTCATGTTTTGCGCGCCCGACTCGTTTTCGCGCACGTACCGAGGGCGTCGGTCCCGTTTTCATGTTTTGCGCGCGCCCGACTCGTTTTCGGCGTGCACCGAGGGCGTCGGTCCCGTTTTCATGTTTTGCGCGCCCGACTCGTTTTCGGCGCGCACCGAGGGCGTCGGTCCCGTTTTCATGTTTTGCGCGCCCGACTCGTTTTCGGCGCACCGAGGGCGTCGGTCCCGTTTTCATGTTTTGCGCGCCCGACTCGTTTTCGCGCGCACCGAGGGCGTCGGTCCCGTTTTCATGTTTTGCGCGCCCGACTCGTTTTCGCGCGTACCGAGGGCGTCGGGGTCCCGTTTTCATGTTTTGCGCGCCCGACTCGTTTTCGCGGCACCGAGGGCGTCGGTCCCGTTTTCATGTTTTGCGCGCCCGACTCGTTTTCGGCGTACCGAGGGCGTCGGTCCCGTTTTCATGTTTTGCGCGCCCGACTCGTTTTCGCGCACCGAGGGCGTCGGTCTCGTTTTCATGTTTTGCGCGCCCGACTCGTTTTCTCGCTGCGCGTACCGAGGTCGTCGGTCCCGTTTTCATGTTTTGCGCGCCCGACTCGTTTTCGGCGGCACCGAGGGCGTCGGTCCCGTTTTCATGTTTTGCGCGCCCGACTCGTTTTCGGCGCGCACCGAGGGCGTCGGGTCCCGTTTTCATGTTTTGCGCGCCCGACTCGTTTTCGCGCACCGAGGGCGTCGGTCCCGTTTTCATGTTTTGCGCGCCCGACTCGTTTTCGCGGCACCGAGGGCGTCGGTCCCGTTTTCATGTTTTGCGCGCCCGGACTCGTTTTCGGCGCGCACCGAGGGTCGTCGGTCCCGTTTTCATGTTTTGCGCGCCCGACTCGTTTTCGCGCACCGAGGGCGTCGGTCCCGTTTTCATGTTTTGCGCGCCCGACTCGTTTTCGCGCACCGAGGGCGTCGGTCCCGTTTTCATGTTTTGCGCGCCCGACTCGTTTTCGCGCGCACCGAGGGCGTCGGTCCCGTTTTCATGTTTTGCGCTCCCCGACTCGTTTTCGCGCTCCGCACCGAGGGCGTCGGTCCCGTTTTCATGTTTTGCGCGCCCGACTCATTTTCGGCGCACCGAGGGCGTCGGTCCCGTTTTCATGTTTTGCGCGCCCGACTCGTTTTTCGCTGCACCGAGGGCGTCGGTCCCGTTTTCATGTTTTGCGCGCCCGGACTCGTTTTCGCGCACCGAGGGCGTCGGTCCCGTTTTCATGTTTTGCGCGCCCGACTCGTTTCTCGGCGTACCGAGGGCGTCGGTCCCGTTTTCATGTTTTGCGCGCCCGACTCGTTTCGGCGGTACCGAGGGCGTGGGGTCCCGTTTTCATGTTTTGCGCGCCCGACTCGTTTTCGCGCGCACCGAGGGCGTCGGTCCCGTTTTCATGTTTTGCGCGCGCCGCACGAGGGCGTCGGTCCCGTTTTCATGTTTTGCGCGCCGCGGTTTTACCGTACCGAGGGCGTCGGGTCCCGTTTTCATGTTTTGCGCGCCCGACTCGTTTTTCTGGCGCACCGAGGGCGTCGGTCCCGTTTTCATGTTTTGCGCGCCCGACTCGTTTTCGCGCGCACCGAGGGCGTCGGTCCCGTTTTCATGTTTTGCGCGCGCCCGACTCGTTTTCGGCGGCACCGAGGGGTCGTCGGTCCCGTTTTCATGTTTTGCGCGCCCGACTCGTTTTCGGCGATACCGAGGGCGTGGGGTCCCGTTTTCATGTTTTGCGCGCCCGACTCGTTTTCGACGCGTATCGAGGGCGTCGGTCCCGTTTTCATGTTTTGCGCGCCCCGACTCGTTTTCGGCGCACCGAGGGCGTCGGTCCCGTTTTCATGTTTTGCGCGCCCGACTCGTTTTCGCGCGCACCGAGGGCGTCGGTCCCGTTTTCATGTTTTGCGCGCCCGACTCGTTTTCGGCGCACCGAGGGCGTCGGTCCCGTTTTCATGTTTTGCGCGCCCGACTCGTTTTCGGCGCACCGAGGCGTCGGTCCCGTTTTCATGTTTTGCGCGCCCGACTCGTTTTCGCGATACCGAGGGCGTGGGGTCCCGTTTTCATGTTTTGCGCCCCGACTCGTTTTCGCGCACCGAGGGCGTCGGTCCCGTTTTCATGTTTTGCGCGCCCGACTGTTTTCGACGCGTACCGAGGGCGTCGGTCCCGTTTTCATGTTTTGCGCGCCCGGACTCGTTTTCGCGGCACCGAGGGGCTCGGGTCCCTCGGGTCCCGTTTTCATGTTTTGCGCGCCCGACTCGTTTTCGGCGGCACCGAGGGCGTCGGTCCCGTTTTCATGTTTTGCGCGCCCGACTCGTTTTCGGCGCACCGAGGGCGTCGGTCCCGTTTTCATGTTTTGCGCGCCCGACTCGTTTTCGGCGCACCGAGGGCGTCGGTCCCGTTTTCATGTTTTGCGCGCCCGACTCATTTTCGGCGCACCGAGGGCGTCGGTCCCGTTTTCATGTTTTGCGCGCCCGCGCGCGCCGACTCCCGTTTTCATGTTTTGGCGCCCGGACCGAGGGCGAGGGGTCCCGTTTTCATGTTTTGCGCGCCCGACTCGTTTTCGACGCGCACCGAGGGGGCGTCGGTCCCGTTTTCATGTTTTGCGCGCCCGACTCGTTTTCGGCGCACCGAGGGCGTCGGTCCCGTTTTCATGTTTTGCGCGCCCCGACTCGTTTCTGGCGCACCGAGGGCGTCGGTCCCGTTTTCATGTTTTGCGCGCCCGACTCATTTTCGGCGGTACCGAGGGCGTCGGTCCCGTTTTCATGTTTTGCGCGCTCCCGACTCTTTTTCGCGCGTACCGAGGGCGTCGGTCCCGTTTTCATGTTTTGCGCGCCCGACTCGTTTTCGGCGCGCACCGAGGGCGTCGGTCCCGTTTTCATGTTTTGCGCGCCCGACTCGTTTTCGGCGCGCATCGAGGGCGTCGGTCCCGTTTTCATGTTTTGCGCCCGACTCGTTTTCGGCGGTACCGAGGGCGTCGGTCCCGTTTTCATGTTTTGCGCGCCCGACTCGTTTTCGGCGCACCGAGGGCGTCGGTCCCGTTTTCATGTTTTGCGCGCCCGACTCGTTTTCGGCGCAGCACCGAGGGCGTCGGTCCCGTTTTCATGTTTTGCGCGCCCGACTCGTTTCTCGCGCACCGAGGGCGTCGGTCCCGTTTTCATGTTTTGCGCGCCCGACTTTTCGCGCGCACCGAGGGCGTCGGTCCCGTTTTCATGTTTTTGCGCGCCCGACTCGTTTTCGGCGGCACCGAGGGCGTCGGTCCCGTTTTCATGTTTTGCGCGCCCGACTCGTTTTCGCGCATACCGAGGGCGTCGGTCCCGTTTTCATGTTTTGCGCGCCCGACTCGTTTTCGCGGCACCGAGGGCGTCGGTCCCGTTTTCATGTTTTGCGCGCCCGACTCGTTTTCGGCACCGAGGGCGTCGGTCCCGTTTTCATGTTTTGCGCGCCCGACTCGTTTTCGGCGGCACCGAGGGCGTCGGTCCCGTTTTCATGTTTTGCGCGCCCGACTCGTTTTCGCGCGCACCGAGGGCGTCGGTCCCGTTTTCATGTTTTGCGCGCCCGACTCGTTTTGGCGCACCGAGGCGTCGGTCGTCGGTCCCGTTTTCATGTTTTGCGCGCCCGACTCGTTTTCGCGCGATACCGAGGGCGTCGGTCCCGTTTTGCGCGCCGCACTCGTTTTTCATGTTTTGCGCGCCCGACTCGTTTTCGGCGCGCACCGAGGGCGTCGGTCCCGTTTTCATGTTTTGCGCGCCCGACTCGTTTTCGCGCCGAGGGCGTCGGTCCCGTTTTCATGTTTTGCGCGCCCGACTCGTTTTCGCGGTACCGAGGGCGTCGGTCCCGTTTTCATGTTTTGCGCGCCCGACTCGTTTTCGCGGGCACCGAGGGCGTCGGTCCCGTTTTCATGTTTTGCGCGCCCGACTCGTTTTCGCGCGTACCGAGGGCGTCGGTCCCGTTTTCATGTTTTGCGCGCCCGACTCGTTTTCTGGCGCACCGAGGGCGTCGGTCCCGTTTTCATGTTTTGCGCGCCCGACTCGTTTTCGGCGGCACCGAGGTCGTCGGTCCCGTTTTCATGTTTTGCGCGCCCGACTCGTTTTCGGCGCGTACCGAGGGCGTCGTCCCGTTTTCATGTTTTGCGCGCCCGACTCGTTTTCGGCGCACCGAGGGGGCGTCGGTCCCGTTTTCATGTTTTGCGCGCCCGACTCGTTTTCGGCGCACCGAGGGCGTCGGTCCCGTTTTCATGTTTTGCGCGCCCGACTCGTTTTCGCGCATACCAGGTCGTCGGTCCCGTTTTCATGTTTTGCGCGCCCGACTCGTTTTCGGCGCATACCGAGGGCGTCGGTCCCGTTTTCATGTTTTGCGCGACCCGACTCGTTTTCGTCCCGTTTACCGCACCGAGGCGTCGAGGGGTCCCGTTTTCATGTTTTGCGCGCCCGACTCGTTTTCGCGGCACCGAGGGCGTCGGTCCCGTTTTCATGTTTTGCGCGCCCCGACTCGTTTTCTGGGCGCACCGAGGGCGTCGGTCCCGTTTTCATGTTTTGCGCGCCGGACTCATTTTCGCGCACCGAGGGCGTCGGTCCCGTTTTCATGTTTTGCGCGCCCGACTCGTTTTCTGACGCGCACCGAGGGCGTCGGTCCCGTTTTCATGTTTTGCGCGCCCGACTCGTTTTCGGCGCGCACCGAGGGCGTCGGTCCCGTTTTCATGTTTTGCGCGCCGGACTCGTTTCGGCGCGCACCGAGGTCGTCGGTCCCGTTTTCATGTTTTGCGCGCCCGACTCGTTTTCGCGCACCGAGGGCGTCGGTCCCGTTTTCATGTTTTGCGCGCCCGACTCGTTTTTCGCTGCACCGAGGGCGTCGGTCCCGTTTTCAATGTTTTGCGCGCCCGACTCGTTTTCGCGCGCACCGAGGGCGTCGGTCCCGTTTTCATGTTTTGCGCGACCGACTCGTTTTCGGCGTGCATCGAGGGCGTCGGTCCCGTTTTCATGTTTTGCGCGCCCGACTCGTTTCGGCGCGCACCGAGGGCGGCGTCGTCTCGTTTTCATGTTTTGCGCGCCCGACTCTTTTCGGCGCACCGAGGTCGTCGGTCCCGTTTTCATGTTTTGCGCGCCCGACTCGTTTTCTGGCGCACCGAGGGCGTCGGTCCCGTTTTCATGTTTTGCGCGCCCGACTCGTTTTCGGCGCGCACCGAGGGCGTGGGGTCCCGTTTTCATGTTTTGCGCGCCCGACTCGTTTTCGACGCGCACCGAGGGCTCGGTCCCGTTTTCATGTTTTTTGCGCGCCCGACTCGTTTTCTGGCGGTACCGAGGGCGTCGGTCCCGTTTTCATGTTTTGCGCGCCCGACTCGTTTTCGCATGCACCGAGGGCGTCGGTCCCGTTTTCATGTTTTGCGCGCCCGACTCATTTTCGCGCGCACCGAGGGCGTCGGTCCCGTTTTCATGTTTTGCGCGCCCGACTCGTTTTCGGCGCTATACCGAGGGCGTCGGTCCCGTTTTCATGTTTTGCGCGCCCGGACTCGTTTTCGGCGCGTGCACCGAGGGCGTCGGTCCCGTTTTCATGTTTTGCGCGCCCGACTCGTTTTCGCGCACCGAGGGCGTCGGTCCCGTTTTCATGTTTTGCGCGCCCGACTCGTTTTCGGCGGTACCGAGGGCGTCGGTCCCGTTTTCATGTTTTGCGCGCCCGACTCGTTTCGGCGCGTACCGAGGGCGTCGGTCCCGTTTTCATGTTTTGCGCGCTCCCCGACTCGTTTTTTTCGAGGTACCGAGGGCGTGGGGTCCCGTTTTCATGTTTTGCGCGCCCGACTCGTTTTCGACGCGCACCGAGGGCGTCGGTCCCGTTTTCATGTTTTGCGCGCCCCGACTCGTTTTCGCGGCACCGAGGGCGTCGGTCCCGTTTTCATGTTTTGCGCGCCCGACTCGTTTTTTTCGGCGCACCGAGGGCGTCGGTCCCGTTTTCATGTTTTGCGCGCCCGACTCGTTTTCTACGCACCGAGGGCGTCGAGTCCCGTTTTCATGTTTTGCGGTCCCGTTTTCATCCCGTTTCATGTTTTGCGCGCCCGACTCGTTTTCGCGTACCGAGGGCGTCGGTCCCGTTTTCATGTTTTGCGCGCCCGACTCGTTTTCGCGCACCGAGGGCGTCGGTCCCGTTTTCATGTTTTGCGCGCCCGACTCGTTTTCGGCGCATACCGAGGGCGTCGGTCCCGTTTTCATGTTTTGCGCGCCCGACTCGTTTTCGCGTACCGAGGGCGTCGGGTCCCGTTTTCATGTTTTGCGCGCCCGACTCGTTTTCGCGCACCGAGGGCTCGTCGGTCCCGTTTTCATGTTTTTGCGCGCCGGACTCGTTTTGCGCGCGGGTACCGAGGGCGTCGGTCCCGTTTTCATGTTTTGCGCGCGTTTCTGGCGCACCGAGGCGCGTCGAGGGTCGTCCCGTTTTCATGTTTTGCGCCCCGACTCGTTTTCGGCGCGCACCGAGGGCGTCGGTCCCGTTTTCATGTTTTGCGCGCCCGACTCGTTTTCGGCGCGCACCGAGGGCGTCGGTCCCGTTTTCATGTTTTGCGCGCCCGACTCGTTTTTTCGCGCGCACGAGGGCGTCGGTCCCGTTTTCATGTTTTGCGCGCCCGACTCGTTTTTTCGGCGCACCGAGGGCGTTGGTTCGGTCCCGTTTTCATGTTTTGGGCGCCCGACTCGTTTTCGGCGCACCGAGGTCGTCGGTCCCGTTTTCATGTTTTGCGCGCCCGGACTCATTTTCGCGCGATACCGAGGGCGTCGGTCCCGTTTTCATGTTTTGCGCGCCCGACTCGTTTTCGGCGTACCGCACCGAGGGCGTCGGTCCCGTTTTCATGTTTTGCGCGCCCGACTCGTTTTCGCGCACCGAGGGCGTCGGTCCCGTTTCATGTTTTGCGCGCCCGGACTCGTTTTCGCGGCACCGAGGGCGTCGGGTCCCGTTTTCATGTTTTGCGCCCCGACTCGTTTTCGCGCATCGGCGCGTCGGGTCCCGTTTTCATGTTTTGCGCGCCCGACTCGTTTTCGCGTGCACCGAGGGCGTCGGGTCCCGTTTTCATGTTTTGCGCGCCCGACTCGTTTTCGGCGCGCACCGAGGGCGTCGGTCTCGTTTTCATGTTTTGGGCGCCCGGACTCGTTTTCGGCCGTACCGAGGTCGTCGGTCCCGTTTTCATGTTTTGCGCGCCCGACTCGTTTTCGGCGATACCGCGGCGTGGGGTCCCGTTTCCATGTTTTGCGCGCCCGACTCGTTTTCGACGCACCGAGGGCTCGGTCCCGTTTTCATGTTTTGCGCGCCCGACTCGTTTTCGCGCACCGAGGGCGGTCGGTCCCGTTTTCATGTTTTGCGCGCCCGACTCGTTTTCGGCGCGCACCGAGGGCGTCGGTCCCGTTTTCATGTTTTGCGCGACTCCCGACTCGTTTTCATGGCGCCCACCGAGGGCGTCGGTCCCGTTTTCATGTTTTTGCGCCCGACTGCTTTCGGCGTACCGAGGCGTCGGTCCCGTTTTCATGTTTTGCGCGCCCGACTCGTTTTCGCGCGTACCGAGGGCGTCGGGTCCCGTTTTCATGTTTTGCGCGCCCGACTCATTTTCGGCGGCGGCACCGAGGGCGTCGGTCCCGTTTTCATGTTTTGCGCCCCGACTCGTTTTCGGCGCACCGAGGGCGTCGGTCCCGTTTTCATGTTTTGCGCGCCCGACTCGTTTTCGGCGCACCGAGGGCGTCGGTCCCGTTTTCATGTTTTGCGCGCCCGACTCGTTTTCGCGGCACCGAGGGCGTCGGTCCCGTTTTCATGTTTTGCGCGCCCGACTCATTTTTCTGGCGCACCGAGGGCGTCGGTCCCGTTTTCATGTTTTGCGCGCCCGGACTCGTTTCGACGCGCATACCGAGGGCGTCGGTCCCGTTTTCATGTTTGCGCGCGACCCGACTCGAGGGCTCGGCGTTTTCGCGCGCATCGAGGGCGTCGGTCCCGTTTTCATGTTTTGCGCGCCCGACTCGTTTTTCGGCGATACCGAGGGCGTCGGTCCCGTTTTCATGTTTTGCGCGCCCGACTCGTTTTTTCGGCGGCACGAGAGGCGTCGGTCCCGTTTTCATGTTTTGCGCGCCCGACTCATTTTCGCGCACGAGGGCGTCGGTCCCGTTTTCATGTTTTGCGCGCCCGACTCGTTTCGGCGGCGTACGAGGGGGCGAGGGCGTCGATTCTCGTTTTCATGTTTTGGGCGCCCGACTCGTTTTCGGCGGCACCGAGGGTCGTCGGTCCCGTTTTCATGTTTTGCGCGCCCGACTCGTTTTCGGCGGCACCGAGGGCGTCGGTCCCGTTTTCATGTTTTGCGCGCCCGACTCGTTTTCGCGCACCGAGGGCGTCGGTCCCGTTTTCATGTTTTGCGCGCCGGACTCGTTTTCATGTTTTGCGCGATACCGAGGGCGTCGAGGGGTCCCGTTTTCATGTTTTGCGCGCCCGACTCGTTTTCGGCGCACCGAGGCGTCGGTCCCGTTTTCATGTTTTGCGCGCCCGACTCGTTTTCGCGCGTACCGAGGGCGTCGGTCCCGTTTTCATGTTTTGCGCGCCCGACTCGTTTTCGGCGTACCGAGGGCGTCGGTCCCGTTTTCATGTTTTGCGCGCCCGACTCGTTTTCGGCGCACCGAGGCGTCGGTCCCGTTTTCATGTTTTGCGCGCCCGACTCGTTTTCGGCGCACCGAGGGCGTCGGTCCCGTTTTCATGTTTTGCGCGCCCGACTCGTTTTCTGGCGCACCGAGGGCGTCGGTTCCCGTTTTCATGTTTTGGGCGCCCGGACTCCTTTTCGGCGGTACCGAGGGCGTCGGTTCCCGTTTTCATGTTTTGGGCGCCCGACTCGTTATCGGCGGTACCGAGGTCGTCGGGTCCCGTTTCCATGTTTTGCGCGCCCGACTCTTTTTTCGCGCGCACCGAGGGCGTCGGGTCCCGTTTTCATGTTTTGCGCGCCCGACTCGTTTTCGGCGCACCGAGGCGTCCTCGGTCCCGTTTTCATGTTTTGCGCGCCCGACTCGTTTTCGGCGCACCGAGGGGTCGTCGATTCCCGTTTTCATGTTTTGCGCGCCCGACTCGTTTCTGCGCGTACCGAGGGTCGTCGGTCCCGTTTTCATGTTTTGCGCGCCCGACTCGTTTTCGGCGGCACCGAGGGCGTCGGTCCCGTTTTCATGTTTTGCGCGCCCGGACTCGTTTTCGGCGGCACCGAGGGCGTCGGTCCCGTTTTCATGTTTTGCGCGCCGGACTCGTTTTCGGCGCACCGAGGGCGTCGGTCCCGTTTTCATGTTTTGCGCGCCCGACTCGTTTTCGCGTGCACCGAGGGCGTCGGTCCCGTTTTCATGTTTTGCGCGCCCGACTCATTTTCGGCGCACCGAGGGCGTCGGTCCCGTTTTCATGTTTTGCGCGCCCGACTCGTTTTCGGCGGCACCGAGGGCGTCGGTCCGTTTTCATGTTTTGCGCGCCCGACTCGTTTTCGACGCGTACCGAGGGTCGTCGGTCCCGTTTTCATGTTTTGCGCGCCCGACTTTCGGCGCGGCGGGCGTCGAGGGCGTCGGTCCCGTTTTCATGTTTTGCGCGCCCGACTCGTTTTCGACGGTACCGAGGGCGTCGTCGGGTCCCGTTTTCATGTTTTGCGCGCCCGACTCGTTTTCGGCGGTACCGAGGGCGTCGGTCCCGTTTTCATGTTTTGCGCGCCCGACTCGTTTTCGGCGGTACCGAGGGCGTCGGTCCCGTTTTCATGTTTTTGCGCCCGGACTCGTTTTCGGCGCGTACCGAGGGCGTCGGGTCCCGTTTTCATGTTTTGCGCGCCCGACTCGTTTTCGCGCGCACCGAGGGCGTCGGTCCCGTTTTCATGTTTTGCGCGCCCGACTCGTTTTCGCGGCACCGAGGGGCGCGTCGGTCCCGTTTTCATGTTTTGCGCGCCCGACTCGTTTTCGGCGGTACCGAGGGCGTCGGTCCCGTTTTCATGTTTTGCGCGCCCGACTCGTTTTCGGCGGCACCGAGGGCGTCGGTCCCGTTTTCATGTTTTGCGCGCCCGACTAGTTTTCGGGCACCGAGGGCGTCGGTCCCGTTTTCATGTTTTGCGCGCCCGGACTTGTTTTCGGCGGCACCGAGGCGCGTCGGTCCCGTTTTCATGTTTTGCGCGCCCGACTCGTTTTCGACGGTATCGAGGGCGTCGGTCCCGTTTTCATGTTTCGCGCTCCCGACTCGTTTTCGCGCGCACCGAGGGCGTCGGTCCCGTTTTCATGTTTTGCGCGCCCGACTCGTTTCTGGCATACCGAGGCGCGTCGGTCCCGTTTTCATGTTTTGCGCGCCCGGTCCCGTTTTCATTTTCGCGCGCACCGAGGCGTCGGTCCCGTTTCATGTTTTGCGCGCCCGACTCGTTTTCGGCGCACCGAGGGCGTCGGTCCCGTTTTCATGTTTTGCGCGCCCGACTCATTTTTCGCGATACCGAGGGCGTCGGTCCCGTTTTAATATTTTGCGCGCCCGGACTCGTTTTCGGCGTACGAGGGCGTCGGTCCCGTTTTCATGTTTTGCGCGCCCGACTCGTTTTCGGCGGCATCGAGGCGTCGTCGGTCCCGTTTTCATGTTTTGCGCGCCCGGACTCGTTTTCGGCGGTACCGAGGGCGTCGGTCTCGTTTTCATGTTTTGCGCGCCCGACTCGTTTTCGACGGTACCGAGGGCGTCGGGTCCCGTTTTCATGTTTTGCGCGCCCGGACTCGTTTTCGGCGGGCACCATGTTTTGCGGCCCGTCGGTCCCGTTTTCATGTTTTGCGCGCCCGACTCGTTTTCGGCGCACCGAGGGCGTCGGTCCCGTTTTCATGTTTTGCGCGCCCGACTCGTTTTCGCGCGCCCGAGGGCGTCGGTCCTCGTTTTCATGTTTTGCGCGCCCGACTCGTTTTCGCGCGACCGAGGTCGTCGGTCCCGTTTTTGTTTTGCGCGCCGACTCGTTTCGGCGGCACCGAGGGCGTCGGTCCCGTTTTCATGTTTTGCGCGCCCGACTCGTTTTCGACGCACCGAGGGCGTCGGTCCCGTTTTCATGTTTTGCGCGCCCGACTCGTTTTCGGCGGTACCGAGGGCGTCGGTCCCGTTTTCATGTTTTGCGCGCCCGACTCGTTTTCGGCGGTACCGAGGGCGTCGGTCCCGTTTTCATGTTTTGCGCGCCCGGACTCGTTTTCGGCGGTACCGAGGGCGTCGATTCTCGTTTTCATGTTTTGGGCGCCCGGACTCGTTTTCGGCGGTACCGAGGTCGTCGGGTCCCGTTTTCATGTTTTGCGCGCCCGACTCGTTTCGTCGGTACCGAGGGCGTCGGTCCCGTTTTCATGTTTTGCGCGCCCGACTCGTTTTCGGCGCACCGAGGGCGTCGGTCCCGTTTTCATGTTTTGCGCGCCGGACTCGTTTTCGACGCTGCACCGAGGGCGTCGGTCCCGTTTTCATGTTTTGCGCGCCCGACTCGTTTTCGCGGCACCGAGGGCGTCGGTCCCGTTTTCATGTTTTGCGCGCCCGGACTCATTTTTCGGCGTACCGAGGGCGTCGGTCCCGTTTTCATGTTTTTGCGCCCGACTCGTTTTCGGCGCACCGAGGGCGTCGGTCCCGTTTTCATGTTTTGCGCGCCGGACTCGTTTTTCGCGCGCATCGAGGGCGTCGGTCCCGTTTTCATGTTTTACGCGCCCGACTCGTTTTCGGTGGTACCGAGGGCGTCGGTCCCGTTTTCATGTTTTGCGCGCCCGGACTCGTTTTCGGCGCACCGAGGGCGTCGGTCCCGTTTTCATGTTTTGCGCGCCCGACTCGTTTTCGGCGCACCGAGGGCGTCGGTCCCGTTTTCATGTTTTGGGCGCCCGACTCGTTCGGCGCACCGAGGTCGTCGGTCCCGTTTTCATGTTTTGCGCGCCCGACTCGTTATCGCGGTACCGAGGGCGTCGGTCTCGTTTTCATGTTTTGGGCGCCCAGACTCGTTTTTCGGCGGTACCGAGGTCGTCGGGTCCCGTTTTCATGTTTTGCGCGCCCGACTCGTTTCGTCGTGCACCGAGGGCCTCGGTCCCGTTTTCATGTTTTGCGCGCCCGACTCATTTTTCGGCGCACCGAGGGCGTCGGTCCCGTTTTCATGTTTTGCGCGCCCGGACTCGTTTTTCGGCGTACCGAGGGCGTCGGTCCCGTTTTCATGTTTTGCGCGCCGGACTCGTTATCGGCGCGCACCGAGGGCGTCGATTCTCGTTTTCATGTTTTGGCGCCCGACTCGTTTTCGCGGCACCGAGGTCGTCGGTCCCGTTTTCATGTTTTGCGCGCCCGACTCGACTTTTTCTGGCGTGCACCGAGGGCGTCGGTCCCGTTTTCATGTTTTGCGCCCGACTCGACTTTTTTTCGACGCGCACCGAGGGCCTCGGTCCCGTTTTCATGTTTTGCGCGCCCGACTCGTTTCGTCGTACCGAGGTCGTCGGTTCCCGTTTTCAAGTTTTGCACGCCCAGCTCGCTTTCGGCGGTATCGAGGGCGTCGGGTCCCGTTTTCATGTTTTGCGCGCCCGGACTCGTTTTCGCGCGCACCGAGGGCGTCGGTCCCGTTTTCATGTTTTGCGCGCCCGACTCGTTTCGCGGCACCGAGGGCGTCGGTCCCGTTTTTCATGTTTTGCGCGCCCGACTCGTTTTCGACGGCACCGAGGGCCTCGGTCCCGTTTTCATGTTTTGCGCGCCGACTCGTTTTCGACGGCACCGAGGGCGTCGGTCCCGTTTTCATGTTTTCGCGCCCGACTCTTTTTCGGCGCACCGAGGGCGTCGGTCCCGTTTTCATGTTTTGCGCGCCCCGACTCCGTTTTCATGTTTTCGGCGTACCGAGGGCGTCGCGTAGGGTCCCGTTTTCATGTTTTGCGCGCCCGACTCGTTTTTTCGCGGCACCGAGGGCTTCGGTCCCGTTTTCATGTTTTGCGCGCCCGACTCGTTTTTCGGCGCACCGGGCGTCGGTCCCGTTTTCATGTTTTGCGCGCCGGACTCGTTTTCGGCGGTACCGAGGGCGTCGGTCCCGTTTCATGTTTTGCGCGCCCGACTCGTTTTCGCGCACCGAGGGCGTCGGTCCCGTTTTCATGTTTTGCGCGCCCGACTCGTTTTCGGCGATACCGAGGGCGTCGGTCCCGTTTTCATGTTTTGCGCGCCCGACTCGTTTTCTACGCGTACCGAGGGCGTCGGTCCCGTTTTCATGTTTTGCGCGCCGGACTCGTTTTCGGCGGCACCGAGGGCGTCGGTCCCGTTTTCATGTTTTGCGCGCCCGACTCGTTTTCGGCGTACCGAGGGCGTCGGTCCCGTTTTCATGTTTTGCGCGCCCGACTCGTTTTCGCGGCACCGAGGGCGTCGGTCCCGTTTCATGTTTTGCGCGCCCGACTCGTTTTCGCTGCGCACCGAGGGCTCGGTCCCGTTTTCATGTTTTGCGCGCCCGGACTCGTTTTCGGCGACCGAGGGCGTCGGTCCCGTTTTCATGTTTTGCGCGCCCGACTTCCGTTTTCGGCGCGACCGAGGGCGTCGGTCCCGTTTTCATGTTTTGCGCGCCGGACTCGTTATCGTCGCGGCCGAGGGGCGTCGGTCCCGTTTTCATGTTTTGCGCGCCCGACTCGTTTTCGGCGCGCACCGAGGTCGTCGGTCCCGTTTTCATGTTTTGCGCGCCCGACTCGTTTCGGCGGCACCGAGGGCGTCGGTCCGTTTTCATGTTTTGGGCGCCCGACTCGTTTTCGGCGCACCGAGGTCGTCGGTCCCGTTTTCATGTTTTGCGCGCGCCCGACTCGTTTTCGCGCGCACCGAGGGCGTCGGTCCCGTTTTCATGTTTTGCGCGCCCGACTCGTTTTCGACGTTACCGAGGGCGTCGGTCCCGTTTCATGTTTTGCGCGCCCGACTCGTTATCGCTCGCACCGAGGGCGTCGGTCCCGTTTTCATGTTTTGCGCGCCGGACTAGTTTTCGGCGTGCACCGAGGGCGTCGGTCCCGTTTTCATGTTTTGCGCGCCCGACTCGTTTCTCGCGCACCGAGGGCGTCGGTCCCGTTTTCATGTTTTGCGCGCCCGGACTCATTTTTCGACGGTATCGAGGGCGTCGGTCCCGTTTTCATGTTTTGCGCTCCCGACTCGTTTTCGGCGCACCGAGGGCGTCGGTCCCGTTTTCATGTTTTGCGCGCCCGACTCGTTTTCGCGCGGTACCGAGGGCGTCGGGTCCCGTTTTCATGTTTTGCGCGCCCGAACTCGTTTTCGGCGATACCGAGGGCGTCGGGTCCCGTTTTCATGTTTTGCGCGCCCGACTCGTTTTGGCGGCGGTACCGCGTCGGTCCCGTTTTCATGTTTTGCGGTCCCGTTTTCATGTTTTGCGCGCCCGACTCGTTTTTCGCGCGACTCGCACCGAGGGCGTAGGGTCCCGTTTTCATGTTTTGCGCGCCCGACTCGTTTTCGCGCGTACCGAGGGCGTCGTCGGTCCCGTTTTCATGTTTTGCGCGCCCGACTCATTTTCGGCGCACCGAGGTCGTCGGTCCCGTTTTCATGTTTTGCGCGCCCGACTCGTTTTCGCGCACCGAGGGCCTCGGGTCCCGTTTTGATGTTTTGCGCGCCGACTCGTTTTCGGCGGCACCGAGGGCGTCGATTCTCGTTTTCATGTTTTGCGCGCCGGACTCGTTTTTCGGCGCGTACCGAGGGCGTCGGTCCCGTTTTCATGTTTTGCGCGCCCGACTCGTTTTCGGCGCACCGAGGGCGTCGGTCCCGTTTTCATGTTTTGCGCGCCCGGACTCGTTTTCGCGCACCGAGGGCGTCGGTCCCGTTTTCATGTTTTGCGCGCCCGGACTCGTTTTCGGCGTGCACCGAGGGCGTCGGTCCCGTTTTCATGTTTTGCGCGCCCGACTCGTTTTCGGCGGCACCGAGGTCGTCGGTCCCGTTTTCATGTTTTGCGCGCCCGACTCGTTTTCGTCGTGCACCGAGGGCGTCGGTCCGTTTTCATGTTTTGCGCGCCCGACTCGTTTTCGGCGGCACCGGGCGTCGTCGGTCCCGTTTTCATGTTTTGCGCGCCCCGACTCGTTTTCGGCGGCACCGTTTTCGTTTTGCGCGCCCGGCGTTTTCGCACCGAGGTCCCGTTTTCTTGTTTTGCGCGCCCTGACTCGTTTTCGGCGGTACCGAGGGCGTCGATTCCGTTTTCATGTTTTGCGCGCCCGACTCGTTTTCGGCGGCACCGAGGGTCGTCGGTCCCGTTTTCATGTTTTGCGCGCCCGACTCTTTTTCGGCGGTACCGAGGGCGTCGGGTCCCGTTTCATGTTTTGCGCGCCCGGACTCGTTTTCGGCGGTACCGAGGTCCTCGGGTCCCGTTTTCATGTTTTGCGCGCCGGACTCGTTTCGTCGTGCACCGAGGGCGTCGGTCCCGTTTTCATGTTTTTGCGCGCCCGACTCGTTTTCGGCGGTATCGAGGGCGTCGGGTCCCGTTTTCATGTTTTGCGCGCCGGACTCGTTTCGGCGGTGCACCGAGGGCGTCGGTCCCGTTTTCATGTTTTGCGCGCCCGGACTCGTTTTCGCGCACCGAGAGGGCGTCGGTCCCGTTTTCATGTTTTGCGCGCCCGACTCGTTTTCGCGCACCGAGGGCGTCGGGTCCCGTTTTGATGTTTTGCGCGCCCGACTTGTTTTCGACGGTTCCGAGGTCGTCGGGTCCAGTTTTCATGTTTTTCGCTCCCTGACTCGTTTTCGGCCGTACCGAGGGCGTCGGGTCCCGTTTTCATGTTTTGGGCGCCCGAACTCCTTTTCGGCGATACCGAGGGCGTAGGGTCCCGTTTTCATGTTTTGCGCGCGCGGACTAGTTTTCGGAGGTACCGAGGGCGTCGGGTCCCGTTTTCATGTTTTGCGCGCCCGACTCGTTTTCGGCGTGCACCGAGGGCGTCGGTCCCGTTTCATGTTTTGCGCGCCGGACTCATTTTCGGCGGTACCGAGGGCGTCGGTCCCGTTTTCATGTTTTGCGCGCCCGACTCGTTTCGGCGCGCACCGAGGGCGTCGGTCCCGTTTTCATGTTTTGCGCGCCCGGACACGTTTTCGGCGATACCGAGGGCGTCGGTCCCGTTTTCATGTTTTGCGCGCCCGGACACGTTTTCGGCGGTACCGCGGGCGTCGGGTCCCGTTTTCATGTTTTGCGCGCCCGACTCGTTTTTCGGCGGTACCGAGGGCGTCGGTCCCATGTTTTTCATGTTTTGCGCGCCCGACTCATTTTTCGGTGCCGAGGTCGTCGGGTCCCGTTTCCATGTTTTGCGCGCCCGACTCGTTTTTCGCGGCACCGAGGGCGTCGGTCCCGTTTTCATGTTTTGCGCGCCGGACTCGTTTTCGGCGATACCGAGGGCCTCGGGTCCCGTTTTCATGTTTTGCGCGCCCGACTCGTTTTCGGCGTACCGAGGGCGTCGGGTCCCGTTTTCATGTTTTGCGCGCCGGACTCGTTATCGTCGGCCGAGGCGTCGGTCTCGTTTTCATGTTTTGCGCGCCCGGACTCATTTTTTCGGCGGTGCACCGAGGGCGTCGGTCCCGTTTTCATGTTTTGCGCGCCCGACTCGGACTCGTCGGTTCTCGTTTTCATGGCGACGCGAGGGCGTCGGTCCCGTTTTCATGTTTTGCGCGCCGGACTCGTTTTCGGCGCATCGAGGGCGTCGTCGGATCCCGTTTTCATGTTTTGCGCGCCCGGAATCGTTTTCGACGTTACCGAGGGCGTCGGGTCCCGTTTTCAAGTTTTGCGCGCCCGGACTCGTTATCGTCAGTATCGAGGGCGTCGGGTCCCGTTTTCATGTTTTGCGCGCCCGGACTCGTTTTTCGGCGGTACCGAGGGCGTCGGTCCCGTTTTCATGTTTTGCGCGCCCGACTCGTTTTCGGCGTACCGAGGGCGTCGCGTCCCGTTTTCATGTTTTGCGCGCCCGGACTCGTTTTCGGCGTGCGAGGGCGTCGGTCCCGTTTTCATGTTTTGCGCGCCGGACTCGTTTTCGACGGTACCGAGGGCCTCGGGTCCAGTTTTGATGTTTTGCGCGCCCGGACTTGTTTTCGACGGTTCGGAGGTCGTCGGGTCCAGTTTTCATGTTTTTCGCTCCCTGACTCCTTTTCGGCGGTACCGAGGGCGTAGGGTCCCGTTTTCATGTTTTGCGCGCGCGGACTAGTTTTCGGAGGTGCCGAGGGCGTCGGTCTCGTTTTCAAGTTATGCGCGCCCGGACTCGTTTTTCGGCGTACCGAGGGCGTCGGGTCCCGTTTTCATGTTTTGCGCGCCCGGACTCGTTTTCGGCGGCATCGAGGGCGTCGGGTCCCGTTTGCATGTTTTGCGCCCCGGACTCGTTTTCGGCGGTACCGAGGGCGTCGGGTCCCGTTTTCATGTTTTGCGCGCCCGACTCCTTTCGGCGATACCGAGGGCGTCGGTCCCGTTTTAATATTTTTCGCGATCGGACTCGTTTTCGCGCACCGAGGGCGTCGGTCCCGTTTTCATGTTTTGCGCGCCGGACTCGTTTCGGCGATGCGACGCACTCGGTCTTTGCAAAAATGAGTCCTTCACCGCAAAACATGAAAACGAGACCCGATGCCCTCGGTACCGCCGAAAACGAGTTCGGGAGCGCAAAACATGAAAATGGGACCCGACGCCTTCGGTACCGCCAAAAATGAGTCCGGGAGCGCAAAACATGAAAATCAGATCTGACGCCGTTGGTACCGCCGAAAATGAGTCCGGGAGCGCAAAACAAATAAACGGTACCCGACGCCCCTGGATAACATCGAAAAATAGTCCGGGAGCGCAAAATAGGAAATTGAGACCCGACGCCCTCGGTACCGCCGAAAAAGGAGTCCGGGCGCGCAAAACATGAAAACGGGACCCGACGCCCTCCGTACCGCCGAAAACATGCCCGGGAGCGCGAAAAATGAAAATGAGACCTGATGCCCTCGGTACCGCCGAAAATGAGTCTGGTAGCGCAAAACATGAAAACGGCACCCGACGCCCACGGTACCGCCGAAAACATGTCTAGGAGCGGAAAAAATGAAAACAGGATTGGACGCCCTCAGTATCGCCGACAAAGAGTCCGGGCGCGCAAAACATGAAAATTGAACCCGACGCCCTTGGTACCGCCGAAAATGAGTCTGAGCGCGCAAAACATGATAACGGGAACCGACGCTCTCGGTACTGCCGAGAACGAGTCCGGGAGCGCAAAATATGAAATCGAGACCCGACGCCCTCGGTACTTCCGAAAATGTGTCCGGGAGCGCAAAACATGAAAACGGGACCCGACGCATTCGGCACTGCCGAAAAATTGTCACGGAGCGCAAAACATGAAAATGGGACCCGACACCCTCGATATCGCCGAAAACGAGTTCTGGTGCGCAAAACATAAAAACGGGACCCGACGACATCCGTACCGCCGAAAATGAGTCTGGGCGCACAAAACATAAAAATAGGACCCGGCACCCTCCGTACCACCGAAAACGAGTCTGTGAGATCAAAACTTGAAAACGTGACCCGACGCCCTCGTAACCATGAGAAATGAGTCCGGGAACGCAAAACATGAAAACGGGAGCCGACGCCCTCGGTTCCGCCGAAAACAAATCTGACCGTGCAAACATGAAAACGGGACCCGAAGCCCTCGGGAACGCCGAAAACTCATCCGAGAGCGGAAAACGTGAAAATGGGATTGGACGCCCTCGGTACCACCGAAAACGTGTACGGGCGCGCAAAACATGAAAACAGGAGCCGACGCCCTCAGTTACGCCGAAAACAAGTCCGGCGTGCAAAACATGAAGACGGCACTCGACGCCCTCGAGACCGCCGAAAACATGTCCGAGGAAGAAAAACATGAAAAAGGGATTGGACGCCCTCTGTACCGTCGGAAATGAGTTCGGGCGCGCAAAACATGAAAACGGGACCCGACACACTCGGTACCGTCGAAAACGAGTCCGAACGCGCAAAACATGATAATGGGAACCAACGCCCTCGGTACAATCAGAAATGAGTCATGGAGCGCAAGGTATGAAAATAGGACCTGACGCCCGCGGTACCGCCGAAAAAGTTGTCTGGGCGCACAAAACATGAAAACAGGACCTGACGCCCTCGGTTCCGCCGAAAACGAGTACGGGAGCGCAAAATATGAAAGCGGTACCCGATACCCTTGGATATCGTCGAAAATGAGTTCGGGAGCGCAAAATATGAAAACGGGACCTGACGCCCTTAGTACCGCCGAAAAAGATTCCGGGCGCGCAAAACATGAAAACGGGAACCGACGCCCTCGGTACCGCCGAAAACGAGCTGGGAGCACAAAACATAAAATCAGAACTTGACCCGTCGCCCTCGTTACCACAAGAAATGAGTTCGGGAACGCAAAATATGAAAACAGGAGCCGACGCCCTCGGTACCGACGAAAATGAGGCTGGAAGCGCAAAACATGAAATCGGGACTTGACGCCCTCCGTAACGCCGAAAACGTCCCCGGGAGCGCAAAACTTGAAAACGGGACCCGATACCCTCGGTACCGCCAAAAATGAGTCCAGGAGCACAAAAGATATAAACGGGACCCGACGCCCTCGCTAACGCCAAAAACGAGTCCGGGAGCGCAAAACATGAATACGGGAACCGACTCCCTCGGTACCGCCGAAAACGAGTCCGGGAGTGCAAAACATGAAATCTAGACCCGACGCCCTTCGTAGCGTCGAAAATGAGTCCAGGTGCGCAAGACATGAAAACGGGACCCGACGCCCTCGGTACCGAAGAAAATGAGTCGGGAGCGCAAAACATGAAATCGAGACCCGACGACCTCCGTACCGCCGAAAAGGAGTCCGGGCGCGCAAAACATAAAAATGGGACCCGACACCCTCCGTACCACCGAAAATGAGTCTGTGAGATCAAAACATGCTAACGTGACCCGCAGCCCTCGTAACCACGTTTCCGCTGAAAATGAGTCCGGGAACGCAAAACCTCAAAACAGGAGCCGACGCCCTTAGTTCCGCTGAAAATAAGTCCGGGCGTGCAAAACATGAAAACGGGACCCGACGCCCTCGGGACCGCTGAAAACATGTCTGAGAGCGAAAAACATGAAAAATGGATTGGACGCCCTCATTATCGCCGAAAACGAGTCCGTGAGATCAAAATATGAAAACGGGACCCGTCGCCCTCGGTATCGCCGAAAACGAGTCCGGACGCGCAAAACCTAAAAACGGGACCCAACACCCTCCGTACAACCGAAAATGAGACCGTGAGATCAAAAAATGAAAACGTGACCCGATGCCCTCGTAACCATGAGAAATGAGTCTGGGAACGCAAAACATGAAAACGGGAGCCGACGCCCTCAGGTCTGCCGAAAAGAAGTCCGGCGTGCAAAACATGAAAACGGGACCCGACGCCCTCGAGACCGCCGAAAACATGTCCGAGAGCGGAAAACATGAAAAAGGGATTGGACGCCCACTGTACCGTCGGAAATGAGTTCGGGCGCGCAAAACATGAAAACGAGACCCAACACACTCGGTACCGTCGAAAATGAGTCCGAACGCGCAAAACATGATAACGGGAACCAACGCCCTCGGTACAACCGGAAATGAGTCCTGGAGCGCAAAATATGAAAACAGGACCCGACGCCCGCGGTAGCGCCGAAAAAGGAGTCCGGGCGCGTAAAACATGAAAACGGGACCCGACGCCCTCGGTACCGCCGAAAATGAGTACGGGAGCGCAAAATATGAAAACGGTACCCGACGCTCTTGGATATCGTCGAAAATGAGTCCGAGTGCGCAAAACATGAAAACGGGAACCGACGCCCTCGGTACCGCCGAAAACGATGCTAGGAGCGCAAAACATGAAATCGGGATTTGACCCGTCGCCCTCGTTACCACGAGAAATGAGTCCGGAAACGCAAAACATGAAAACAGGAGCCGACGAATCGGTACTGCCGAAAACATGCCCGAGAGCGCAAAACATGAAAACGAGACCCGAGGCCCTCGGTACCGCCGAAAACGAGTACGGGCGCGCAAAAAATGAAAATGGGACACTGCACCCCCGTACCGCCGAAAACGAGTCCGTGAGATCAAAACATGAAAACGGGACCAGACGCACTCGGCATCGCTGAGTTCGAGTCCGAGCGCGCACATAAAAACGACATTAAACGCCCTCGGTACCGTCGAAAATGAGTCATGAAGCGCAAAACATGAAAACGGGACCCGACGCCCTTGGATATCATCGAAAACGAGTCCGGAAGTGAAAAACATGAAGATGGGACCCGACTCCCTCGGTACCGCCGAAAACGAATCCGGGCGCGCAAAACATGAAAACGGGACCCGACGCACTCGACGCCGTCGAAAACGAGTCATGGACCGCTAAACATGAAAATGGTACCGACGCCCTTGGTACCGCCGAAAACGAGTTCGGGAGCGCAAAATATGAAAATAGGACCCGACGCCTTCGGTACCGCAAAACATGAGTCCGGAAGCACAAAACATATAAACGGTACCCGACGCCCTTGGATATCATCAAAAATGAGTCTGGGGGCGCAAAAAAAGGAAAATGGGACCCGACGCCCTCGGTACCGCCGAAAAAGGAGTCCGAGCGCACAAAACATGATCACGGGACCCGACGACCTCGGTACAGCCGAAAATGAGTACGGAGCGCACAATATGAAAACGGTAGCCGACGCCCTTGGATATCGTCGAAAACGAGTTCGGGAGCGCTAAACATGAAAACGGGACCTGACGCCCTTAGTACCGCCGAAAAAGATTCCGGACGCGCAAAATATGAAAATGGGAACCGACGCCCTCGGTACCGCCGAAAATGATGCTGGGAGCGCAAAACATGAAATCGGGACTTGACCTGTCGCCCTCGTTACCACGAGAAATGAGTCCGGGAATGCAAAACATGAATACAGGAGCCGACGCCCTCGATACCGACGAATCGGTACTGCCGAAAATGTGCCCGAGAGCGCAAAACATGGAAACGGGACCCGACGCCTCGGTACCGTCGAAAATGAGTACGGAGCGCACAATATGAAAACGGTAGCCGACGCCCTTGGATATGGTCGAAAACGAGTTCGGGAGCGAAAAACGTGAAAACGGGACCTGACGCCCTCAGTACCGCCGAAAAAGATTCCGGGCGCGCAAAACATGAAAATGGGAACCGACGCCCTCGGTACCGCCGAAAACGATACTTGGAGCGCAAAACATAAAATAAGGACTTGACCCGATAACCTCGTTATCACGAGAAATGAGTTCGGGAACGCAAAACAAGAAAGCAAGAGCCGACGCCCTCGGTACCGACGAATCGGTACTGCCGAAAACGTGACCGAGAGCGCAAAACATGAAAACAGGACCTGAGACCCTCGGTACCACCGAAAACGAGTCCGGGCGCGCAGAAAATTAAAACGGGACACTACACCCCCGTACCGCCGAAAATGAGTCAGTGAGATCAAAACATGAAAACGGGACCAGACGCACTCGGCACCGCCGAATTCGAGTTCGGGCGCGCAAAACATGAAAATGAGATTAGACGCTCTCGGTATCGTCGAAAATGAGTCAATACGCGTAAAACATCAAAACGGGAACCGACGCACTTGCTACCGTAGAAAACGAGTCATGGAGCGCAAAACATGTAAACGGGACCCGACGCCCTTGGATATCATCGAAAACGAGTCCGGAAGTGCAAAACATGAAAATGGGACCCGACTCCCTCGGTACCGCCGAAAACGAATCCGGGCGCGCAAAACATGAAATCGGGAACCGACGAACTCGGCGCCGTCGAAAACGAGTCATGGACCGCAAAACATGAAAACGAGACCCGACGCCCTTGGTACCGCCGAAAACGAGTTCGGAAGCGCAAAACATGAAAATGGAACCGACGCCTTCGGTACCTCAAAAAATGAGTCCGGGAGCGTAAAACATGAAAATGGGATCCAACGCCCTTGGTACCGCCGAAAATGAGTCCGGGAGCGCAAAACATATAAACGATACCCGCGTCCCCTTGGATATCATCGAAAACGAGTCCGGGAGCCAAAAAATAGGAAAATGGGACCCGACTCCCTCGGTACCGCCGAAAAAGGAGTCTGGGCGCGCAAAACATGAAAACGGGACCCGACGCCCTCGTTACCACCGAAAATGAGTACGGGAGCGCAAAATATGAAAACGGTTCCCGACGCCCATGGATATCGTCGAAAAGGAGTTCGGGAGCGCAAAACATGAAAACGAGACCCGACGCCCTCGGTACCGGCGAAAACGAGGCTGGGAGCGCAAAACATGAAATCGGGACTTGACGCCCTCCGTACCGCCGAAAACGTGCTCGGGAGCGCAAAACATGAAAACGGGACCCGATGCCCTTGGTACCGCCGAAAATGAGTATGGTAGCGCAAAACATGAAAACGGCACCCGACGCCCACGATACCGTCGAAAACGAGCCCGAACGCGCAAAATATGAAAACGGGAACCAACGCCCTCGGGACCGCCGAAAATGAGTTCTCGCATGCAAAACATGAAAACGGGAACCGAAACCCTCGGTACCGTCGAAAACGAGGCCGGGAGGGCAAAACTTGAAATCGGGAGTCGACGCCCTCCGAACCGCCGAAAACATGCCCGGGAGCGCGAAAAATTAAAATGAGACCTGATGCCCTCGATACCGCCGAAAATGAGTCGGGTAGCGCAAAACATGAAAACGGCACCTGACGCCCACGGTACCGCCGAAAACATGTCCAGGAGTGAAAAAAATGAAAACAGGATTGGACGCCCTCGGTATCGCCGACAAAGAGTCCGGGCGCGCAAAACATGAAAACGGAACTTGACGCCCTCGGTACCGCCGAAAATGAATCCAGGAGCGCAAAATATGAAAACGGGACCCGACGTCCGTGGTTCCGTCAAAAATGAGTCCGAGCGCGCAAAACATGATAACGGGAACCGACGCTCTCGGTACCGCCGAGAACGAGTCCGAGAGCGCAAAATATGAAATCGAGACCTGACGCCCTCGGTACTGCCCAAAATTTGCTCGGGAGGGCAAAACATGAAAACGGGATCCGACGCACTCGGCACCGCCAAAAAATTATCATGGAGCGCAAAACATGAAAACGGGACCCGACACACTCGATATCGCCGAAAATGAGTCTGTTAGCGCAAAACATGAAAACGGGACCCGACACACTCGATATCGCCGAAAATGAGTCTGTTAGCGCAAAACATGAAAACGGGACCCGACGCCCTCGGTATCGCTGAAAACATGTCTGGGAGAGGAAAACATGAAAATTGGATTGGACGCCCTCAGTATCGCCGAAAAAGAGTCCGGGCGCGCAAAACATGAAAACGGGACCTGACGCCCTCGGTACCGCCGAAAGCATTTCCGGGAGCGAAAAACATGAAAACAGGATTGGATGCCCTCGGTATCTCCGAAAAAGTGTCTGGGCACGCAAAACATGAAAACGCGACCCGACGCACTCGGTACCGCCGAAAAAGAGTCCAAGAGCGCTTAACATGAAAACAGGACCGGATACCCTCGGTACCGCCGAAAATGAGTTCGGGAGCGAAAAACACGAAATTATGTGTAGTTATGCAGCCAATTTTTTTAAAAAAACTCATACAACTTGTTTAAACAGCTGTTTTTAATGCATCATACTTATTTTTTATGCAAAATTTGTGTCATAGAATGTTCGTATCGAAGTGTCAATTGGATAATCTTGTAATAGGCATAACTAGGAGTAATTATATAAATTGTCATGAAATTTTGTGTCGTTTATGAGGCAATAAATGTTAAAAATCTTAAACAACTTGTTTAAACATCAATTTCTAATGTATCTTAGTTATGTCTTATGAAAAATTAGTGTCCTCTGATATTCATATCGATGTGTTAATTTGACAATCTTATAATAGACATAGTTAGGAGCAATTATATTGATTCGCTTGAAATTATGTGTGGTTTTGATGCAAAAAATGTTGAGAATCTTAAACAACTTGTTTAAACAACAGTTTCTAATGCATCTTGCCTATATTTCTGCAAAATTAGCGTCATAGAATATTCATATCTAAGTTTTAATTGGACAATCACATAATAGGTATAATGAGGATTAATTATATTAATTTTAATGAAATTATATGTAGTTATGTGGTCAATAAATTTCAAAAACTCAAACAACTTGTTTAAACAACCGTTTTTAATGCATCATATTTATGTTTTGTACAAAATTTGTATTGTACAATGTTCATATCGAAGGGTTAATTGGATAATCTTCTAATAGGTATAATTAGGAGTAATTATATTAATTTTGACGAAATTAAGTGTAGTTATGATTAAAAAAATATTAAAAATCTTAAACAAGTTGTTTAAACAACAGTTTCTAATATATCTTACTTATGTTTTATGAAGAATTAGTATCGTAGGATATTTATATCGAAGTGTTAATTAGGCAATCTTATAATATGCATAATTAGGAGTAACAGTATTAATTTGCACGAAATTATGTGTACTTATGCGGCCAAAATTTTTAAAAAACACAAATAACTTAGTGTCGTGGAATATTCATATCGAAGCGTTAATTGGCTAATATTTTAACATGCATAATTAGGAGTGATTATATTAATTTTTATGAAATTATATGTAGTTATGAGGCCTAAAATGTTAAAAAAACCTAACTTTTTTAAATGGAAATTTCTAATGCAACTTACTTATGTTTTGAGGAAAAATAGTGCCACAAAATATTTATTTTGAAGTGTTAATTGAACAATCTTATAATAGACATAATTAGGAGTAATTATATTAATTTGCACCAAATTATGTGTAGTTATGCGGCCAATAATTTTCATAAAGCCAAAAAACTTTTTAAACAGCAGTTGTTTACGCATCTTGCTTATGTTTTGTGCAATATTAGCGTTATAAAATATTCATATCGAAGTTTTAATTGGACAATTTTATAACAGACGTAATTAGGATTAATTGTATTTATTTTTACGAAATTATATGTAGTTATGCGGCCAAAAATTATGAAAAACTGAAATGACTAGTTTATACTAGTTTTTAATGCATATTACTTGTGTTTAGCGCAATACTAGCGTCATGGAATATTCATATCGAAGTTTTAATAGGAGTATCTTATAATAGGCGTAATCAGGAGTAATTATTTTAATTTGCACGAAATTATGTGTAGATATGTGGCCAATTTTTTCATAAAGCCAAACAACTTGTTTAAACAGCAGTTTTTAACGCATCTAACTTATGTTTTCTGCAAAATTAGCATAATAGAATATTCATCTCGAGGTTTTTATTGGACTACTTTATAATAGACATAATTAGGAGTAGTTATATTAATTTTTACGAAATTATGTGTAGTTATGAGGGAAAAAATGTTGGAAACTCAAATAACTTTTTTAAATAGCAGTTTCTAATGCATCTTACTTATGTTTTGAGAAAAATTAGTATCGTAGAATATTCATATCAAAGTGTTAATTGAAAAATCTTATCAAAGACGTAATTAGGAGTAATTATATTAATTTATACGAAATTATGTGCAGTTATGCAGACAAAAAATTTTAAAAGATCAAACAACTTGTTTAAATAGATGTTCTTATTGCATCTTACTTAACATTTGTGCGGAATTAGTGTTGTAGAATATTCATGTCGAAGTTTCAATTGGAAAATCTTACAATAGGCATATTTATGAGTAATTATATTAATTTATAAGAAATTATGTGTAGTTATGCAGCCAAAATTCTTGAAAACTCAAATAACTTGTTTTAAACAGTTTTTAATGCATCTTACCTATGTTTTGTGCAAAATTAGTGTCGTAGAATATTCATATCGAAGTTTGAAATAGAAGATCTTATAATAGGCATGCTTAGGAGTAATTATATTAATTTATAAGAAATTATGTGTAATTATGCGGCCAAATGTTTTTAAAAAACTTAAACAACTTATTTAAAAACAGTTAGTTTCAAATGTATCTTATTGATGTTTTATGAAAAATTACTGTTATAGGATATTCATATTGGAGCATTATTTGGATAATTATATAATAGACATAATTAGTCGTGATTCTATTAATTTGCGCGAAATTATGTGTAGTTATGCAGCCATTTTTTTAAAAAACTCAAACAACTTGTTTAAACAATTGTTTTTAATGCATCATACTTATTTTTTATGCTAAATTCGTGTCATAGAATGTTCGTATCGAAGTGTCAATTGGATAATCTTCTAATAGGCATAACTAGGAGTAATTATATAAATTGTCATGAAATTTTGTGTCGTTTATGAGGCAATAAAAGTTAAAAATCTTAAATAACTTGTTTAAACAGCAATTTCTAATGTATCTTAGTTATGCCTTCTGAAAAATTAGTGTCCTCTCGATATTCATATCGATGTGTTAATTTGACAATCTTATAATAGACATAGTTAGGAGCAATTATATTGATTCGCTCGAAATTATGTGTGGTTTTGATGCAAAAAATGTTGAGAATCTTAAACAACTTGTTTAAACAACAGTTTCTAATGCATCTTGCCTATATTTCGCAATATTAGCGTCATAGAATATTCATATCTAAGTTTTAATTGGACAATCATATAATAGGTATAATGAGGAGTAATTATATTAATTTTAATGAAATTATATGTAGTTATGTGGCCAACAAATTTCAAAAACTCAAACAACCGTTTTTAATGCATCTTATTTATGTTTTGTACAAAGTTTGTGTTGTACAATGTTCATATCGAAGGGTTAATTGGATAATCTTCTAATAGGTATAATTAGGAGTAATTATATTAATTTTGATGAAATTAAGTGTAGTTATGATTAAAAAAAATGTTAAAAATCTTAAATAACTTGTTTAAACAGCAGTTTCTAATATATCTTACTTATGTTTTATGAAGAATTAGTATCGTAGGATATTCATATCGAAGTGTTAATTAGGACATCTTATAATTGGCATAAATAGGAGTAATTATATTAATTTGCACCAAATTATGTGTAGTTATGCGGCCAAAAATTTTCATAAAGCCGAACAACTTTTTAAACAAGCAGTTGTTTACGCATCTTGCTTATGTTTTGTGCAATATTAGCGTTATAAAATATTCATATCGAAGTTTTAATTGGAGGATTTTATAACAGACGTAATTAGGATTAATTGTATTTATTTTTACGAAATTATATGTAGTTATGCGGCCAAAAATTATGAAAAACTGAAACAGCTAGTTTATACGGCAGTTTTTAATGCATATTACTTGTGTTTTGCGCAAAACTAGCATCATGGAATATTCATATCGATGTTTTAATAGGAGTATCTTATAATAAGCGTAATCAGGAGTAATTAATTTAATTTGCATGAAATTATGTGTAGATATGTGGCCAAAATTTTTCATAAAGCCAAACAACTTGTTTATACAGCAATTTTTAACGCATCTTACTTATGTTTGCTGCAAAATTAGCATTTTCGAATATTCATATCGAGGTTTTTATTGGACAACTTTATAATGGACGTAATTAGGAGTAGTTATATTAATTTTTACGAAATTATGTGTAGTTATGAGGGAAAAAATGTTGGAAACTCAAATAACTTTTTTAAATGCAGTTTCTAATGCATCTTACTTATGTTTTGAGAAAAATTAGTATCGTAGAATATTCATATCAAAGTGTTAATTGAAAAATCTTATAAAAGACGTAATTAGGAGTAATTATATTAATTTATACGAAATTATGTGCAGTTATGCAGACAAAAAATTTTAAAAGATCAAACAACTTGTTTAAATAGATGTTCTTATTGCATCTTACTTAACATTTGTGCGGAATTAGTGTTGTAGAATATTCATGTCGAAGTTTCAATTGGAAAATCTTACAATAGGCATATTTATGAGTAATTATATTAATTTATAAGAAATTATGTGTAGTTATGCAGCCAAAATTCTTGAAAACTCAAATAACTTGTTTTAAACAAGCAGTTTTTAATGCATCTTACCTATGTTTTGTGCAAAATTAGTGTCGTAGAATATTCATATCGAAGTTTGAAATAGAAGATCTTATAATAGGCATGCTTAGGAGTAATTATATTAATTTATAAGAAATTATGTGTAATTATGCGGCCAAATGTTTTTAAAAAACTTAAACAACTTATTTAAACAAAGCAGTTTCAAATGTATCTTATTGATGTTTTATGAAAAATTACTGTTATAGGATATTCATATTGGAGCATTATTTGGATAATTATATAATAGACATAATTAGTCGTGATTCTATTAATTTGCGCGAAATTATGTGTAGTTATGCAGCCAATTTTTTAAAAAAACTCAAACAACTTGTTTAAACAGCTGTTTTTAATGCATCATACTTATTTTTTATGCAAAATTCGTGTCATAGAATGTTCGTATCGAAGTGTCAATTAGATAATCTTCTAATAGGCATAACTAGGAGTAATTATATAAATTGTCATGAAATTTTGTGTCGTTTATGAGGCAATAAAAGTTAAAAATCTTAAATAACTTGTTTAAACAGCAATTTCTAATGTATCTTAGTTATGCCTTCTGAAAAATTAGTGTCCTCTCGATATTCATATCGATGTGTTAATTTGACAATCTTATAATAGACATAGTTAGGAGCAATTATATTGATTCGCTCGAAATTATGTGTGGTTTTGATGCAAAAAATGTTGAGAATCTTAAACAACTTGTTTAAACAACAGTTTCTAATGCATCTTGCCTATATTTCTGCAATATTAGCGTCATAGAATATTCATATCTAAGTTTTAATTGGACAATCATATAATAGGTATAATGAGGAGTAATTATATTAATTTTAATGAAATTATATGTAGTTATGTGGCCAACAAATTTCAAAAACTCAAACAACCGTTTTTAATGCATCTTATTTATGTTTTGTACAAAGTTTGTGTTGTACAATGTTCATATCGAAGGGTTAATTGGATAATCTTCTAATAGGTATAATTAGGAGTAATTATATTAATTTTGATGAAATTAAGTGTAGTTATGATTAAAAAAATGTTAAAAATCTTAAATAACTTGTTTAAACAGCAGTTTCTAATATATCTTACTTATGTTTTATGAAGAATTAGTATCGTAGGATATTCATATCGAAGTGTTAATTAGGACATCTTATAATTGGCATAAATAGGAGTAATTATATTAATTTGCACCAAATTATGTGTAGTTATGCGGCCAAAAATTTTCATAAAGCCGAACAACTTTTTAAACAAAGCAGTTGTTTACGCATCTTGCTTATGTTTTGTGCAATATTAGCGTTATAAAATATTCATATCGAAGTTTTAATTGGAGGATTTTATAACAGACGTAATTAGGATTAATTGTATTTATTTTTACGAAATTATATGTAGTTATGCGGCCAAAAATTATGAAAAACTGAAACAACTAGTTTATACGGCAGTTTTTAATGCATATTACTTGTGTTTTGCGCAAAACTAGCGTCATGGAATATTCATATCGATGTTTTAATAGGAGTATCTTATAATAGGCGTAATCAGGAGTATTTATTTAATTTGCACGAAATTATGTGTAGATATGTGGCCAAAATTTTTCATAAAGCCAAACAACTTGTTTATACAGCAATTTTTAACGCATCTTACTTATGTTTGCTGCAAAATTAGCATTTTCGAATATTCATATCGAGGTTTTTATTGGACAACTTTATAATGGACGTAATTAGGAGTAGTTATATTAATTTTTACGAAATTATGTGTAGTTATGAGGGAAAAAATGTTGGAAACTCAAATAACTTTTTTAAATAGCAGTTTCTAATGCATCTTACTTATGTTTTGAGAAAAATTAGTATCGTAGAATATTCATATCAAAGTGTTAATTGAAAAATCTTATAAAAGACGTAATTAGGAGTAATTATATTAATTTATACGAAATTATGTGCAGTTATGCAGACAAAAAATTTTAAAAGATCAAACAACTTGTTTAAATAGATGTTCTTATTGCATCTTACTTAACATTTGTGCGGAATTAGTGTTGTAGAATATTCATGTCGAAGTTTCAATTGGAAAATCTTACAATAGGCATATTTATGAGTAATTATATTAATTTATAAGAAATTATGTGTAGTTATGCAGCCAAAATTCTTGAAAACTCAAATAACTTGTTTTAAACAAGCAGTTTTTAATGCATCTTACCTATGTTTTGTGCAAAATTAGTGTCGTAGAATATTCATATCGAAGTTTGAAATAGAAGATCTTATAATAGGCATGCTTAGGAGTAATTATATTAATTTATAAGAAATTATGTGTAATTATGCGGCCAAATGTTTTTAAAAAACTTAAACAACTTATTTAAACAAGCAGTTTCAAATGTATCTTATTGATGTTTTATGAAAAATTACTGTTATAGGATATTCATATTGGAGCATTATTTGGATAATTATATAATAGACATAATTAGTCGTGATTCTATTAATTTGCGCGAAATTATGTGTAGTTATGCAGCCAATTTTTTAAAAAAACTCAAACAACTTGTTTAAACAATTGTTTTTAATGCATCATACTTATTTTTTATGCAAAATTCGTGTCATAGAATGTTCGTATCGAAGTGTCAATTAGATAATCTTCTAATAGGCATAACTAGGAGTAATTATATAAATTGTCATGAAATTTTGTGTCGTTTATGAGGCAATAAAAGTTAAAAATCTTAAATAACTTGTTTAAACAGCAATTTCTAATGTATCTTAGTTATGCCTTCTGAAAAATTAGTGTCCTCTGATATTCATATCGATGTGTTAATTTGACAATCTTATAATAGACATAGTTAGGAGCAATTATATTGATTCGCTCGAAATTATGTGTGGTTTTGATGCAAAAAATGTTGAGAATCTTAAACAACTTGTTTAAACAACAGTTTCTAATGCATCTTGCCTATATTTCTGCAATATTAGCGTCATAGAATATTCATATCTAAGTTTTAATTGGACAATCATATAATAGGTATAATGAGGAGTAATTATATTAATTTTAATGAAATTATATGTAGTTATGTGGCCAAACAAATTTCAAAAACTCAAACAACCGTTTTTAATGCATCTTATTTATGTTTTGTACAAAGTTTGTGTTGTACAATGTTCATATCGAAGGGTTAATTGGATAATCTTCTAATAGGTATAATTAGGAGTAATTATATTAATTTTGATGAAATTAAGTGTAGTTATGATTAAAAAAAAATGTTAAAAATCTTAAATAACTTGTTTAAACAGCAGTTTCTAATATATCTTACTTATGTTTTATGAAGAATTAGTATCGTAGGATATTCATATCGAAGTGTTAATTAGGACATCTTATAATTGGCATAAATAGGAGTAATTATATTAATTTGCACCAAATTATGTGTAGTTATGCGGCCAAAAATTTTCATAAAGCCGAACAACTTTTTAAACAAGCAGTTGTTTACGCATCTTGCTTATGTTTTGTGCAATATTAGCGTTATAAAATATTCATATCGAAGTTTTAATTGGAGGATTTTATAACAGACGTAATTAGGATTAATTGTATTTATTTTTACGAAATTATATGTAGTTATGCGGCCAAAAATTATGAAAAACTGAAACAGCTAGTTTATACGGCATTTTTAATGCATATTACTTGTGTTTTGCGCAAAACTAGCATCATGGAATATTCATATCGATGTTTTAATAGGAGTATCTTATAATAAGCGTAATCAGGAGTAATTAATTTAATTTGCATGAAATTATGTGTAGATATGTGGCCAAAATTTTTCATAAAGCCAAACAACTTGTTTATACAGCAATTTTTAACGCATCTTACTTATGTTTGCTGCAAAATTAGCATTTTCGAATATTCATATCGAGGTTTTTATTGGACAACTTTATAATGGACGTAATTAGGAGTAGTTATATTAATTTTTACGAAATTATGTGTAGTTATGAGGGAAAAAATGTTGGAAACTCAAATAACTTTTTTAAATAGCAGTTTCTAATGCATCTTACTTATGTTTTGAGAAAAATTAGTATCGTAGAATATTCATATCAAAGTGTTAATTGAAAAATCTTATAAAAGACGTAATTAGGAGTAATTATATTAATTTATACGAAATTATGTGCAGTTATGCAGACAAAAAATTTTAAAAGATCAAACAACTTGTTTAAATAGATGTTCTTATTGCATCTTACTTAACATTTGTGCGGAATTAGTGTTGTAGAATATTCATGTCGAAGTTTCAATTGGAAAATCTTACAATAGGCATATTTATGAGTAATTATATTAATTTATAAGAAATTATGTGTAGTTATGCAGCCAAAATTCTTGAAAACTCAAATAACTTGTTTTAAACAGCAGTTTTTAATGCATCTTACCTATGTTTTGTGCAAAATTAGTGTCGTAGAATATTCATATCGAAGTTTGAAATAGAAGATCTTATAATAGGCATGCTTAGGAGTAATTATATTAATTTATAAGAAATTATGTGTAATTATGCGGCCAAATGTTTTTAAAAAACTTAAACAACTTATTTAAACAGCAGTTTCAAATGTATCTTATTGATGTTTTATGAAAAATTACTGTTATAGGATATTCATATTGGAGCATTATTTGGATAATTATATAATAGACATAATTAGTCGTGATTCTATTAATTTGCGCGAAATTATGTGTAGTTATGCAGCCAATTTTTTAAAAAACTCAAACAACTTGTTTAAACAGCTGTTTTTAATGCATCATACTTATTTTTTATGCGAAATTCGTGTCATAGAATGTTCGTATCGAAGTGTCAATTGGATAATCTTCTAATAGGCATAACTAGGAGTAATTATATAAATTGTCATGAAATTTTGTGTCGTTTATGAGGCAATAAAAGTTAAAAATCTTAAATAACTTGTTTAAACAGCAATTTCTAATGTATCTTAGTTATGCCTTCTGAAAAATTAGTGTCCTCTCGATATTCATATCGATGTGTTAATTTGACAATCTTATAATAGACATAGTTAGGAGCAATTATATTGATTCGCTCGAAATTATGTGTGGTTTTGATGCAAAAAATGTTGAGAATCTTAAACAACTTGTTTAAACAACAGTTTCTAATGCATCTTGCCTATATTTCTGCAATATTAGCGTCATAGAATATTCATATCTAAGTTTTAATTGGACAATCATATAATAGGTATAATGAGGAGTAATTATATTAATTTTAATGAAATTATATGTAGTTATGTGGCCAACAAATTTCAAAAACTCAAACAACCGTTTTTAATGCATCTTATTTATGTTTTGTACAAAGTTTGTGTTGTACAATGTTCATATCGAAGGGTTAATTGGATAATCTTCTAATAGGTATAATTAGGAGTAATTATATTAATTTTGATGAAATTAAGTGTAGTTATGATTAAAAAAAAATGTTAAAAATCTTAAATAACTTGTTTAAAAAGCAGTTTCTAATATATCTTACTTATGTTTTATGAAGAATTAGTATCGTAGGATATTCATATCGAAGTGTTAATTAGGACATCTTATAATTGGCATAAATAGGAGTAATTATATTAATTTGCACCAAATTATGTGTAGTTATGCGGCCAAAAATTTTCATAAAGCCAAACAACTTTTTAAATGAGCAGTTGTTTACGCATCTTGCTTATGTTTTGTGCAATATTAGCGTTATAAAATATTCATATCGAAGTTTTAATTGGAGGATTTTATAACAGACGTAATTAGGATTAATTGTATTTATTTTTACGAAATTATATGTAGTTATGCGGCCAAAAATTATGAAAAACTGAAACAGACTAGTTTATACGGCAATTTTTAATGCATATTACTTGTGTTTTGCGCAAAACTAGCATCATGGAATATTCATATCGATGTTTTAATAGGAGTATCTTATAATAAGCGTAATCAGGAGTAATTAATTTAATTTGCATGAAATTATGTGTAGATATGTGGCCAAAATTTTTCATAAAGCCAAACAACTTGTTTATACAGCAATTTTTAACGCATCTTACTTATGTTTGCTGCAAAATTAGCATTTTCGAATATTCATATCGAGGTTTTTATTGGACAACTTTATAATGGACGTAATTAGGAGTAGTTATATTAATTTTTACGAAATTATGTGTAGTTATGAGGGAAAAAATGTTGGAAACTCAAATAACTTTTTTAAATAGCAGTTTCTAATGCATCTTACTTATGTTTTGAGAAAAATTAGTATCGTAGAATATTCATATCAAAGTGTTAATTGAAAAATCTTATAAAAGACGTAATTAGGAGTAATTATATTAATTTATACGAAATTATGTGCAGTTATGCAGACAAAAAATTTTAAAAGATCAAACAACTTGTTTAAATAGATGTTCTTATTGCATCTTACTTAACATTTGTGCGGAATTAGTGTTGTAGAATATTCATGTCGAAGTTTCAATTGGAAAATCTTACAATAGGCATATTTATGAGTAATTATATTAATTTATAAGAAATTATGTGTAGTTATGCAGCCAAAATTCTTGAAAACTCAAATAACTTGTTTTAAACAAGCAGTTTTTAATGCATCTTACCTATGTTTTGTGCAAAATTAGTGTCGTAGAATATTCATATCGAAGTTTGAAATAGAAGATCTTATAATAGGCATGCTTAGGAGTAATTATATTAATTTATAAGAAATTATGTGTAATTATGCGGCCAAATGTTTTTAAAAAACTTAAACAACTTATTTAAACAAAGCAGTTTCAAATGTATCTTATTGATGTTTTATGAAAAATTACTGTTATAGGATATTCATATTGGAGCATTATTTGGATAATTATATAATAGACATAATTAGTCGTGATTCTATTAATTTGCGCGAAATTATGTGTAGTTATGCAGCCAATTTTTTAAAAAACTCAAACAACTTGTTTAAACAGCTGTTTTTAATGCATCATACTTATTTTTTATGCGAAATTCGTGTCATAGAATGTTCGTATCGAAGTGTCAATTGGATAATCTTCTAATAGGCATAACTAGGAGTAATTATATAAATTGTCATGAAATTTTGTGTCGTTTATGAGGCAATAAAAGTTAAAAATCTTAAATAACTTGTTTAAACAGCAATTTCTAATGTATCTTAGTTATGCCTTCTGAAAAATTAGTGTCCTCGATATTCATATCGATGTGTTAATTTGACAATCTTATAATAGACATAGTTAGGAGCAATTATATTGATTCGCTCGAAATTATGTGTGGTTTTGATGCAAAAAATGTTGAGAATCTTAAACAACTTGTTTAAACAACAGTTTCTAATGCATCTTGCCTATATTTCTGCAATATTAGCGTCATAGAATATTCATATCTAAGTTTTAATTGGACAATCATATAATAGGTATAATGAGGAGTAATTATATTAATTTTAATGAAATTATATGTAGTTATGTGGCCAACAAATTTCAAAAACTCAAACAACCGTTTTTAATGCATCTTATTTATGTTTTGTACAAAGTTTGTGTTGTACAATGTTCATATCGAAGGGTTAATTGGATAATCTTCTAATAGGTATAATTAGGAGTAATTATATTAATTTTGTTGAAATTAAGTGTAGTTATGATTAAAAAAATGTTAAAAATCTTAAACAACTTGTTTAAACAGCAGTTTCTAATATATCTTACTTATGTTTTATGAAGAATTAGTATCGTAGGATATTCATATCGAAGTGTTAATTAGGACATCTTATAATTGGCATAAATAGGAGTAATTATATTAATTTGCACCAAATTATGTGTAGTTATGCGGCCAAAAATTTTCATAAAGCCAAACAACTTTTTAAACAGCAGTTGTTTACGCATCTTGCTTATGTTTTGTGCAATATTAGCGTTATAAAATATTCATATCGAAGTTTTAATTGGAGGATTTTATAACAGACGTAATTAGGATTAATTGTATTTATTTTTACGAAATTATATGTAGTTATGCGGCCAAAAATTATGAAAAACTGAAACAGCTAGTTTATACGGCAGTTTTTAATGCATATTACTTGTGTTTTGCGCAAAACTAGCATCATGGAATATTCATATCGATGTTTTAATAGGAGTATCTTATAATAAGCGTAATCAGGAGTAATTAATTTAATTTGCATGAAATTATGTGTAGATATGTGGCCAAAATTTTTCATAAAGCCAAACAACTTGTTTATACAGCAATTTTTAACGCATCTTACTTATGTTTGCTGCAAAATTAGCATTTTCGAATATTCATATCGAGGTTTTTATTGGACAACTTTATAATGGACGTAATTAGGAGTAGTTATATTAATTTTTACGAAATTATGTGTAGTTATGAGGGAAAAAATGTTGGAAACTCAAATAACTTTTTTAAATAGCAGTTTCTAATGCATCTTACTTATGTTTTGAGAAAAATTAGTATCGTAGAATATTCATATCAAAGTGTTAATTGAAAAATCTTATAAAAGACGTAATTAGGAGTAATTATATTAATTTATACGAAATTATGTGCAGTTATGCAGACAAAAAATTTTAAAAGATCAAACAACTTGTTTAAATAGATGTTCTTATTGCATCTTACTTAACATTTGTGCGGAATTAGTGTTGTAGAATATTCATGTCGAAGTTTCAATTGGAAAATCTTACAATAGGCATATTTATGAGTAATTATATTAATTTATAAGAAATTATGTGTAGTTATGCAGCCAAAATTCTTGAAAACTCAAATAACTTGTTTTAAACAGCAGTTTTTAATGCATCTTACCTATGTTTTGTGCAAAATTAGTGTCGTAGAATATTCATATCGAAGTTTGAAATAGAAGATCTTATAATAGGCATGCTTAGGAGTAATTATATTAATTTATAAGAAATTATGTGTAATTATGCGGCCAAATGTTTTTAAAAACTTAAACAACTTATTTAAAAGCAGTTTCAAATGTATCTTATTGATGTTTTATGAAAAATTACTGTTATAGGATATTCATATTGGAGCATTATTTGGATAATTATATAATAGACATAATTAGTCGTGATTCTATTAATTTGCGCGAAATTATGTGTAGTTATGCAGCCAATTTTTTAAAAAAACTCAAACAACTTGTTTAAACAGCTGTTTTTAATGCATCATACTTATTTTTTATGCGAAATTCGTGTCATAGAATGTTCGTATCGAAGTGTCAATTGGATAATCTTCTAATAGGCATAACTAGGAGTAATTATATAAATTGTCATGAAATTTTGTGTCGTTTATGAGGCAATAAAAGTTAAAAATCTTAAATAACTTGTTTAAACAGCAATTTCTAATGTATCTTAGTTATGCCTTCTGAAAAATTAGTGTCCTCTGATATTCATATCGATGTGTTAATTTGACAATCTTATAATAGACATAGTTAGGAGCAATTATATTGATTCGCTCGAAATTATGTGTGGTTTTGATGCAAAAAATGTTGAGAATCTTAAACAACTTGTTTAAACAACAGTTTCTAATGCATCTTGCCTATATTTCTGCAATATTAGCGTCATAGAATATTCATATCTAAGTTTTAATTGGACAATCATATAATAGGTATAATGAGGAGTAATTATATTAATTTTAATGAAATTATATGTAGTTATGTGGCCAACAAATTTCAAAAACTCAAACAACCGTTTTTAATGCATCTTATTTATGTTTTGTACAAAGTTTGTGTTGTACAATGTTCATATCGAAGGGTTAATTGGATAATCTTCTAATAGGTATAATTAGGAGTAATTATATTAATTTTGATGAAATTAAGTGTAGTTATGATTAAAAAAAAATGTTAAAAATCTTAAATAACTTGTTTAAACAGCAGTTTCTAATATATCTTACTTATGTTTTATGAAGAATTAGTATCGTAGGATATTCATATCGAAGTGTTAATTAGGACATCTTATAATTGGCATAAATAGGAGTAATTATATTAATTTGCACCAAATTATGTGTAGTTATGCGGCCAAAAATTTTCATAAAGCCGAACAACTTTTTAAACAAGCAGTTGTTTACGCATCTTGCTTATGTTTTGTGCAATATTAGCGTTATAAAATATTCATATCGAAGTTTTAATTGGAGGATTTTATAACAGACGTAATTAGGATTAATTGTATTTATTTTTACGAAATTATATGTAGTTATGCGGCCAAAAATTATGAAAAACTGAAACAGCTAGTTTATACGGCAATTTTTAATGCATATTACTTGTGTTTTGCGCAAAACTAGCATCATGGAATATTCATATCGATGTTTTAATAGGAGTATCTTATAATAAGCGTAATCAGGAGTAATTAATTTAATTTGCATGAAATTATGTGTAGATATGTGGCCAAAATTTTTCATAAAGCCAAACAACTTGTTTATACAGCAATTTTTAACGCATCTTACTTATGTTTGCTGCAAAATTAGCATTTTCGAATATTCATATCGAGGTTTTTATTGGACAACTTTATAATGGACGTAATTAGGAGTAGTTATATTAATTTTTACGAAATTATGTGTAGTTATGAGGGAAAAAATGTTGGAAACTCAAATAACTTTTTTAAATAGCAGTTTCTAATGCATCTTACTTATGTTTTGAGAAAAATTAGTATCGTAGAATATTCATATCAAAGTGTTAATTGAAAAATCTTATAAAAGACGTAATTAGGAGTAATTATATTAATTTATACGAAATTATGTGCAGTTATGCAGACAAAAAATTTTAAAAGATCAAACAACTTGTTTAAATAGATGTTCTTATTGCATCTTACTTAACATTTGTGCGGAATTAGTGTTGTAGAATATTCATGTCGAAGTTTCAATTGGAAAATCTTACAATAGGCATATTTATGAGTAATTATATTAATTTATAAGAAATTATGTGTAGTTATGCAGCCAAAATTCTTGAAAACTCAAATAACTTGTTTTAAACAGCAGTTTTTAATGCATCTTACCTATGTTTTGTGCAAAATTAGTGTCGTAGAATATTCATATCGAAGTTTGAAATAGAAGATCTTATAATAGGCATGCTTAGGAGTAATTATATTAATTTATAAGAAATTATGTGTAATTATGCGGCCAAATGTTTTTAAAAAACTTAAACAACTTATTTAAACAGCAGTTTCAAATGTATCTTATTGATGTTTTATGAAAAATTACTGTTATAGGATATTCATATTGGAGCATTATTTGGATAATTATATAATAGACATAATTAGTCGTGATTCTATTAATTTGCGCGAAATTATGTGTAGTTATGCAGCCAATTTTTAAAAAACTCAAACAACTTGTTTAAACAGCTGTTTTTAATGCATCATACTTATTTTTTATGCGAAATTCGTGTCATAGAATGTTCGTATCGAAGTGTCAATTGGATAATCTTCTAATAGGCATAACTAGGAGTAATTATATAAATTGTCATGAAATTTTGTGTCGTTTATGAGGCAATAAAAGTTAAAAATCTTAAATAACTTGTTTAAACAGCAATTTCTAATGTATCTTAGTTATGCCTTCTGAAAAATTAGTGTCCTCTGATATTCATATCGATGTGTTAATTTGACAATCTTATAATAGACATAGTTAGGAGCAATTATATTGATTCGCTCGAAATTATGTGTGGTTTTGATGCAAAAAATGTTGAGAATCTTAAACAACTTGTTTAAACAACAGTTTCTAATGCATCTTGCCTATATTTCTGCAATATTAGCGTCATAGAATATTCATATCTAAGTTTTAATTGGACAATCATATAATAGGTATAATGAGGAGTAATTATATTAATTTTAATGAAATTATATGTAGTTATGTGGCCAACAAATTTCAAAAACTCAAACAACCGTTTTTAATGCATCTTATTTATGTTTTGTACAAAGTTTGTGTTGTACAATGTTCATATCGAAGGGTTAATTGGATAATCTTCTAATAGGTATAATTAGGAGTAATTATATTAATTTTGATGAAATTAAGTGTAGTTATGATTAAAAAAAAATGTTAAAAATCTTAAATAACTTGTTTAAACAGCAGTTTCTAATATATCTTACTTATGTTTTATGAAGAATTAGTATCGTAGGATATTCATATCGAAGTGTTAATTAGGACATCTTATAATTGGCATAAATAGGAGTAATTATATTAATTTGCACCAAATTATGTGTAGTTATGCGGCCAAAAATTTTCATAAAGCCGAACAACTTTTTAAACAGCAGTTGTTTACGCATCTTGCTTATGTTTTGTGCAATATTAGCGTTATAAAATATTCATATCGAAGTTTTAATTGGAGGATTTTATAACAGACGTAATTAGGATTAATTGTATTTATTTTTACGAAATTATATGTAGTTATGCGGCCAAAAATTATGAAAAACTGAAACAGCTAGTTTATACGGCAATTTTTAATGCATATTACTTGTGTTTTGCGCAAAACTAGCATCATGGAATATTCATATCGATGTTTTAATAGGAGTATCTTATAATAAGCGTAATCAGGAGTAATTAATTTAATTTGCATGAAATTATGTGTAGATATGTGGCCAAAATTTTTCATAAAGCCAAACAACTTGTTTATACAGCAATTTTTAACGCATCTTACTTATGTTTGCTGCAAAATTAGCATTTTCGAATATTCATATCGAGGTTTTTATTGGACAACTTTATAATGGACGTAATTAGGAGTAGTTATATTAATTTTTACGAAATTATGTGTAGTTATGAGGGAAAAATGTTGGAAACTCAAATAACTTTTTTAAATAGCAGTTTCTAATGCATCTTACTTATGTTTTGAGAAAAATTAGTATCGTAGAATATTCATATCAAAGTGTTAATTGAAAAATCTTATCAAAGACGTAATTAGGAGTAATTATATTAATTTATACGAAATTATGTGCAGTTATGCAGACAAAAAATTTTAAAAGATCAAACAACTTGTTTAAATAGATGTTCTTATTGCATCTTACTTAACATTTGTGCGGAATTAGTGTTGTAGAATATTCATGTCGAAGTTTCAATTGGAAAATCTTACAATAGGCATATTTATGAGTAATTATATTAATTTATAAGAAATTATGTGTAGTTATGCAGCCAAAATTCTTGAAAACTCAAATAACTTGTTTTAAAAACAGCAGTTTTTAATGCATCTTACCTATGTTTTGTGCAAAATTAGTGTCGTAGAATATTCATATCGAAGTTTGAAATAGAAGATCTTATAATAGGCATGCTTAGGAGTAATTATATTAATTTATAAGAAATTATGTGTAATTATGCGGCCAAATGTTTTTAAAAAACTTAAACAACTTATTTAAACAGCAGTTTCAAATGTATCTTATTGATGTTTTATGAAAAATTACTGTTATAGGATATTCATATTGGAGCATTATTTGGATAATTATATAATAGACATAATTAGTCGTGATTCTATTAATTTGCGCGAAATTATGTGTAGTTATGCAGCCAATTTTTTAAAAAACTCAAACAACTTGTTTAAACAGCTGTTTTTAATGCATCATACTTATTTTTTATGCGAAATTCGTGTCATAGAATGTTCGTATCGAAGTGTCAATTGGATAATCTTCTAATAGGCATAACTAGGAGTAATTATATAAATTGTCATGAAATTTTGTGTCGTTTATGAGGCAATAAAAGTTAAAAATCTTAAATAACTTGTTTAAACAGCAATTTCTAATGTATCTTAGTTATGCCTTCTGAAAAATTAGTGTCCTCTGATATTCATATCGATGTGTTAATTTGACAATCTTATAATAGACATAGTTAGGAGCAATTATATTGATTCGCTCGAAATTATGTGTGGTTTTGATGCAAAAAATGTTGAGAATCTTAAACAACTTGTTTAAACAACAGTTTCTAATGCATCTTGCCTATATTTCTGCAATATTAGCGTCATAGAATATTCATATCTAAGTTTTAATTGGACAATCATATAATAGGTATAATGAGGAGTAATTATATTAATTTTAATGAAATTATATGTAGTTATGTGGCCAACAAATTTCAAAAACTCAAACAACCGTTTTTAATGCATCTTATTTATGTTTTGTACAAAGTTTGTGTTGTACAATGTTCATATCGAAGGGTTAATTGGATAATCTTCTAATAGGTATAATTAGGAGTAATTATATTAATTTTGATGAAATTAAGTGTAGTTATGATTAAAAAAAATGTTAAAAATCTTAAATAACTTGTTTAAACAGCAGTTTCTAATATATCTTACTTATGTTTTATGAAGAATTAGTATCGTAGGATATTCATATCGAAGTGTTAATTAGGACATCTTATAATTGGCATAAATAGGAGTAATTATATTAATTTGCACCAAATTATGTGTAGTTATGCGGCCAAAAATTTTCATAAAGCCGAACAACTTTTTAAACAGCAGTTGTTTACGCATCTTGCTTATGTTTTGTGCAATATTAGCGTTATAAAATATTCATATCGAAGTTTTAATTGGAGGATTTTATAACAGACGTAATTAGGATTAATTGTATTTATTTTTACGAAATTATATGTAGTTATGCGGCCAAAAATTATGAAAAACTGAAACAGCTAGTTTATACGGCAGTTTTTAATGCATATTACTTGTGTTTTGCGCAAAACTAGCATCATGGAATATTCATATCGATGTTTTAATAGGAGTATCTTATAATAAGCGTAATCAGGAGTAATTAATTTAATTTGCATGAAATTATGTGTAGATATGTGGCCAAAATTTTTCATAAAGCCAAACAACTTGTTTATACAGCAATTTTTAACGCATCTTACTTATGTTTGCTGCAAAATTAGCATTTTCGAATATTCATATCGAGGTTTTTATTGGACAACTTTATAATGGACGTAATTAGGAGTAGTTATATTAATTTTTACGAAATTATGTGTAGTTATGAGGGAAAAAATGTTGGAAACTCAAATAACTTTTTTAAATAGCAGTTTCTAATGCATCTTACTTATGTTTTGAGAAAAATTAGTATCGTAGAATATTCATATCAAAGTGTTAATTGAAAAATCTTATCAAAGACGTAATTAGGAGTAATTATATTAATTTATACGAAATTATGTGCAGTTATGCAGACAAAAAATTTTAAAAGATCAAACAACTTGTTTAAATAGATGTTCTTATTGCATCTTACTTAACATTTGTGCGGAATTAGTGTTGTAGAATATTCATGTCGAAGTTTCAATTGGAAAATCTTACAATAGGCATATTTATGAGTAATTATATTAATTTATAAGAAATTATGTGTAGTTATGCAGCCAAAATTCTTGAAAACTCAAATAACTTGTTTTAAACAGCAGTTTTTAATGCATCTTACCTATGTTTTGTGCAAAATTAGTGTCGTAGAATATTCATATCGAAGTTTGAAATAGAAGATCTTATAATAGGCATGCTTAGGAGTAATTATATTAATTTATAAGAAATTATGTGTAATTATGCGGCCAAATGTTTTTAAAAAACTTAAACAACTTATTTAAAAACAGCAGTTTCAAATGTATCTTATTGATGTTTTATGAAAAATTACTGTTATAGGATATTCATATTGGAGCATTATTTGGATAATTATATAATAGACATAATTAGTCGTGATTCTATTAATTTGCGCGAAATTATGTGTAGTTATGCAGCCAATTTTTTAAAAAAACTCAAACAACTTGTTTAAACAGCTGTTTTTAATGCATCATACTTATTTTTTATGCGAAATTCGTGTCATAGAATGTTCGTATCGAAGTGTCAATTGGATAATCTTCTAATAGGCATAACTAGGAGTAATTATATAAATTGTCATGAAATTTTGTGTCGTTTATGAGGCAATAAAAGTTAAAAATCTTAAATAACTTGTTTAAACAGCAATTTCTAATGTATCTTAGTTATGCCTTCTGAAAAATTAGTGTCCTCGATATTCATATCGATGTGTTAATTTGACAATCTTATAATAGACATAGTTAGGAGCAATTATATTGATTCGCTCGAAATTATGTGTGGTTTTGATGCAAAAAATGTTGAGAATCTTAAACAACTTGTTTAAACAACAGTTTCTAATGCATCTTGCCTATATTTCTGCAATATTAGCGTCATAGAATATTCATATCTAAGTTTTAATTGGACAATCATATAATAGGTATAATGAGGAGTAATTATATTAATTTTAATGAAATTATATGTAGTTATGTGGCCAACAAATTTCAAAAACTCAAACAACCGTTTTTAATGCATCTTATTTATGTTTTGTACAAAGTTTGTGTTGTACAATGTTCATATCGAAGGGTTAATTGGATAATCTTCTAATAGGTATAATTAGGAGTAATTATATTAATTTTGATGAAATTAAGTGTAGTTATGATTAAAAAAAAATGTTAAAAATCTTAAATAACTTGTTTAAACAGCAGTTTCTAATATATCTTACTTATGTTTTATGAAGAATTAGTATCGTAGGATATTCATATCGAAGTGTTAATTAGGACATCTTATAATTGGCATAAATAGGAGTAATTATATTAATTTGCACCAAATTATGTGTAGTTATGCGGCCAAAAATTTTCATAAAGCCGAACAACTTTTTAAACAGCAGTTGTTTACGCATCTTGCTTATGTTTTGTGCAATATTAGCGTTATAAAATATTCATATCGAAGTTTTAATTGGAGGATTTTATAACAGACGTAATTAGGATTAATTGTATTTATTTTTACGAAATTATATGTAGTTATGCGGCCAAAAATTATGAAAAACTGAAACAGCTAGTTTATACGGCAGTTTTTAATGCATATTACTTGTGTTTTGCGCAAAACTAGCATCATGGAATATTCATATCGATGTTTTAATAGGAGTATCTTATAATAAGCGTAATCAGGAGTAATTAATTTAATTTGCATGAAATTATGTGTAGATATGTGGCCAAAATTTTTCATAAAGCCAAACAACTTGTTTATACAGCAATTTTTAACGCATCTTACTTATGTTTGCTGCAAAATTAGCATTTTCGAATATTCATATCGAGGTTTTTATTGGACAACTTTATAATGGACGTAATTAGGAGTAGTTATATTAATTTTTACGAAATTATGTGTAGTTATGAGGGAAAAAATGTTGGAAACTCAAATAACTTTTTTAAATAGCAGTTTCTAATGCATCTTACTTATGTTTTGAGAAAAATTAGTATCGTAGAATATTCATATCAAAGTGTTAATTGAAAAATCTTATCAAAGACGTAATTAGGAGTAATTATATTAATTTATACGAAATTATGTGCAGTTATGCAGACAAAAAATTTTAAAAGATCAAACAACTTGTTTAAATAGATGTTCTTATTGCATCTTACTTAACATTTGTGCGGAATTAGTGTTGTAGAATATTCATGTCGAAGTTTCAATTGGAAAATCTTACAATAGGCATATTTATGAGTAATTATATTAATTTATAAGAAATTATGTGTAGTTATGCAGCCAAAATTCTTGAAAACTCAAATAACTTGTTTTAAACAGCAGTTTTTAATGCATCTTACCTATGTTTTGTGCAAAATTAGTGTCGTAGAATATTCATATCGAAGTTTGAAATAGAAGATCTTATAATAGGCATGCTTAGGAGTAATTATATTAATTTATAAGAAATTATGTGTAATTATGCGGCCAAATGTTTTTAAAAAACTTAAACAACTTATTTAAACAGCAGTTTCAAATGTATCTTATTGATGTTTTATGAAAAATTACTGTTATAGGATATTCATATTGGAGCATTATTTGGATAATTATATAATAGACATAATTAGTCGTGATTCTATTAATTTGCGCGAAATTATGTGTAGTTATGCAGCCAATTTTTAAAAAAACTCAAACAACTTGTTTAAACAGCTGTTTTTAATGCATCATACTTATTTTTTATGCGAAATTCGTGTCATAGAATGTTCGTATCGAAGTGTCAATTGGATAATCTTCTAATAGGCATAACTAGGAGTAATTATATAAATTGTCATGAAATTTTGTGTCGTTTATGAGGCAATAAAAGTTAAAAATCTTAAATAACTTGTTTAAACAGCAATTTCTAATGTATCTTAGTTATGCCTTCTGAAAAATTAGTGTCCTCTGATATTCATATCGATGTGTTAATTTGACAATCTTATAATAGACATAGTTAGGAGCAATTATATTGATTCGCTCGAAATTATGTGTGGTTTTGATGCAAAAAATGTTGAGAATCTTAAACAACTTGTTTAAACAACAGTTTCTAATGCATCTTGCCTATATTTCTGCAATATTAGCGTCATAGAATATTCATATCTAAGTTTTAATTGGACAATCATATAATAGGTATAATGAGGAGTAATTATATTAATTTTAATGAAATTATATGTAGTTATGTGGCCAACAAATTTCAAAAACTCAAACAACCGTTTTTAATGCATCTTATTTATGTTTTGTACAAAGTTTGTGTTGTACAATGTTCATATCGAAGGGTTAATTGGATAATCTTCTAATAGGTATAATTAGGAGTAATTATATTAATTTTGATGAAATTAAGTGTAGTTATGATTAAAAAAATGTTAAAAATCTTAAATAACTTGTTTAAACAGCAGTTTCTAATATATCTTACTTATGTTTTATGAAGAATTAGTATCGTAGGATATTCATATCGAAGTGTTAATTAGGACATCTTATAATTGGCATAAATAGGAGTAATTATATTAATTTGCACCAAATTATGTGTAGTTATGCGGCCAAAAATTTTCATAAAGCCGAACAACTTTTTAAACAGCAGTTGTTTACGCATCTTGCTTATGTTTTGTGCAATATTAGCGTTATAAAATATTCATATCGAAGTTTTAATTGGAGGATTTTATAACAGACGTAATTAGGATTAATTGTATTTATTTTTACGAAATTATATGTAGTTATGCGGCCAAAAATTATGAAAAACTGAAACAGCTAGTTTATACGGCAGTTTTTAATGCATATTACTTGTGTTTTGCGCAAAACTAGCATCATGGAATATTCATATCGATGTTTTAATAGGAGTATCTTATAATAAGCGTAATCAGGAGTAATTAATTTAATTTGCATGAAATTATGTGTAGATATGTGGCCAAAATTTTTCATAAAGCCAAACAACTTGTTTATACAGCAATTTTTAACGCATCTTACTTATGTTTGCTGCAAAATTAGCATTTTCGAATATTCATATCGAGGTTTTTATTGGACAACTTTATAATGGACGTAATTAGGAGTAGTTATATTAATTTTTACGAAATTATGTGTAGTTATGAGGGAAAAAATGTTGGAAACTCAAATAACTTTTTTAAATAGCAGTTTCTAATGCATCTTACTTATGTTTTGAGAAAAATTAGTATCGTAGAATATTCATATCAAAGTGTTAATTGAAAAATCTTATAAAAGACGTAATTAGGAGTAATTATATTAATTTATACGAAATTATGTGCAGTTATGCAGACAAAAAATTTTAAAAGATCAAACAACTTGTTTAAATAGATGTTCTTATTGCATCTTACTTAACATTTGTGCGGAATTAGTGTTGTAGAATATTCATGTCGAAGTTTCAATTGGAAAATCTTACAATAGGCATATTTATGAGTAATTATATTAATTTATAAGAAATTATGTGTAGTTATGCAGCCAAAATTCTTGAAAACTCAAATAACTTGTTTTAAACAGCAGTTTTTAATGCATCTTACCTATGTTTTGTGCAAAATTAGTGTCGTAGAATATTCATATCGAAGTTTGAAATAGAAGATCTTATAATAGGCATGCTTAGGAGTAATTATATTAATTTATAAGAAATTATGTGTAATTATGCGGCCAAATGTTTTTAAAAACTTAAACAACTTATTTAAACAGCAGTTTCAAATGTATCTTATTGATGTTTTATGAAAAATTACTGTTATAGGATATTCATATTGGAGCATTATTTGGATAATTATATAATAGACATAATTAGTCGTGATTCTATTAATTTGCGCGAAATTATGTGTAGTTATGCAGCCAATTTTTAAAAAAACTCAAACAACTTGTTTAAACAGCTGTTTTTAATGCATCATACTTATTTTTTATGCGAAATTCGTGTCATAGAATGTTCGTATCGAAGTGTCAATTGGATAATCTTCTAATAGGCATAACTAGGAGTAATTATATAAATTGTCATGAAATTTTGTGTCGTTTATGAGGCAATAAAAGTTAAAAATCTTAAATAACTTGTTTAAACAGCAATTTCTAATGTATCTTAGTTATGCCTTCTGAAAAATTAGTGTCCTCTCGATATTCATATCGATGTGTTAATTTGACAATCTTATAATAGACATAGTTAGGAGCAATTATATTGATTCGCTCGAAATTATGTGTGGTTTTGATGCAAAAAATGTTGAGAATCTTAAACAACTTGTTTAAACAACAGTTTCTAATGCATCTTGCCTATATTTCTGCAATATTAGCGTCATAGAATATTCATATCTAAGTTTTAATTGGACAATCATATAATAGGTATAATGAGGAGTAATTATATTAATTTTAATGAAATTATATGTAGTTATGTGGCCAACAAATTTCAAAAACTCAAACAACCGTTTTTAATGCATCTTATTTATGTTTTGTACAAAGTTTGTGTTGTACAATGTTCATATCGAAGGGTTAATTGGATAATCTTCTAATAGGTATAATTAGGAGTAATTATATTAATTTTGATGAAATTAAGTGTAGTTATGATTAAAAAAATGTTAAAAATCTTAAATAACTTGTTTAAACAGCAGTTTCTAATATATCTTACTTATGTTTTATGAAGAATTAGTATCGTAGGATATTCATATCGAAGTGTTAATTAGGACATCTTATAATTGGCATAAATAGGAGTAATTATATTAATTTGCACCAAATTATGTGTAGTTATGCGGCCAAAAATTTTCATAAAGCCGAACAACTTTTTAAACAGCAGTTGTTTACGCATCTTGCTTATGTTTTGTGCAATATTAGCGTTATAAAATATTCATATCGAAGTTTTAATTGGAGGATTTTATAACAGACGTAATTAGGATTAATTGTATTTATTTTTACGAAATTATATGTAGTTATGCGGCCAAAAATTATGAAAAACTGAAACAGCTAGTTTATACGGCAATTTTTAATGCATATTACTTGTGTTTTGCGCAAAACTAGCATCATGGAATATTCATATCGATGTTTTAATAGGAGTATCTTATAATAAGCGTAATCAGGAGTAATTAATTTAATTTGCATGAAATTATGTGTAGATATGTGGCCAAAATTTTTCATAAAGCCAAACAACTTGTTTATACAGCAATTTTTAACGCATCTTACTTATGTTTGCTGCAAAATTAGCATTTTCGAATATTCATATCGAGGTTTTTATTGGACAACTTTATAATGGACGTAATTAGGAGTAGTTATATTAATTTTTACGAAATTATGTGTAGTTATGAGGGAAAAAATGTTGGAAACTCAAATAACTTTTTTAAATAGCAGTTTCTAATGCATCTTACTTATGTTTTGAGAAAAATTAGTATCGTAGAATATTCATATCAAAGTGTTAATTGAAAAATCTTATCAAAGACGTAATTAGGAGTAATTATATTAATTTATACGAAATTATGTGCAGTTATGCAGACAAAAAATTTTAAAAGATCAAACAACTTGTTTAAATAGATGTTCTTATTGCATCTTACTTAACATTTGTGCGGAATTAGTGTTGTAGAATATTCATGTCGAAGTTTCAATTGGAAAATCTTACAATAGGCATATTTATGAGTAATTATATTAATTTATAAGAAATTATGTGTAGTTATGCAGCCAAAATTCTTGAAAACTCAAATAACTTGTTTTAAACAGCAGTTTTTAATGCATCTTACCTATGTTTTGTGCAAAATTAGTGTCGTAGAATATTCATATCGAAGTTTGAAATAGAAGATCTTATAATAGGCATGCTTAGGAGTAATTATATTAATTTATAAGAAATTATGTGTAATTATGCGGCCAAATGTTTTTAAAAACTTAAACAACTTATTTAAACAGCAGTTTCAAATGTATCTTATTGATGTTTTATGAAAAATTACTGTTATAGGATATTCATATTGGAGCATTATTTGGATAATTATATAATAGACATAATTAGTCGTGATTCTATTAATTTGCGCGAAATTATGTGTAGTTATGCAGCCAATTTTTTAAAAAACTCAAACAACTTGTTTAAACAGCTGTTTTTAATGCATCATACTTATTTTTTATGCGAAATTCGTGTCATAGAATGTTCGTATCGAAGTGTCAATTGGATAATCTTCTAATAGGCATAACTAGGAGTAATTATATAAATTGTCATGAAATTTTGTGTCGTTTATGAGGCAATAAAAGTTAAAAATCTTAAATAACTTGTTTAAACAGCAATTTCTAATGTATCTTAGTTATGCCTTCTGAAAAATTAGTGTCCTCTGATATTCATATCGATGTGTTAATTTGACAATCTTATAATAGACATAGTTAGGAGCAATTATATTGATTCGCTCGAAATTATGTGTGGTTTTGATGCAAAAAATGTTGAGAATCTTAAACAACTTGTTTAAACAACAGTTTCTAATGCATCTTGCCTATATTTCTGCAATATTAGCGTCATAGAATATTCATATCTAAGTTTTAATTGGACAATCATATAATAGGTATAATGAGGAGTAATTATATTAATTTTAATGAAATTATATGTAGTTATGTGGCCAACAAATTTCAAAAACTCAAACAACCGTTTTTAATGCATCTTATTTATGTTTTGTACAAAGTTTGTGTTGTACAATGTTCATATCGAAGGGTTAATTGGATAATCTTCTAATAGGTATAATTAGGAGTAATTATATTAATTTTGATGAAATTAAGTGTAGTTATGATTAAAAAAAAATGTTAAAAATCTTAAATAACTTGTTTAAACAGCAGTTTCTAATATATCTTACTTATGTTTTATGAAGAATTAGTATCGTAGGATATTCATATCGAAGTGTTAATTAGGACATCTTATAATTGGCATAAATAGGAGTAATTATATTAATTTGCACCAAATTATGTGTAGTTATGCGGCCAAAAATTTTCATAAAGCCGAACAACTTTTTAAACAGCAGTTGTTTACGCATCTTGCTTATGTTTTGTGCAATATTAGCGTTATAAAATATTCATATCGAAGTTTTAATTGGAGGATTTTATAACAGACGTAATTAGGATTAATTGTATTTATTTTTACGAAATTATATGTAGTTATGCGGCCAAAAATTATGAAAAACTGAAACAGCTAGTTTATACGGCAGTTTTTAATGCATATTACTTGTGTTTTGCGCAAAACTAGCATCATGGAATATTCATATCGATGTTTTAATAGGAGTATCTTATAATAAGCGTAATCAGGAGTAATTAATTTAATTTGCATGAAATTATGTGTAGATATGTGGCCAAAATTTTTCATAAAGCCAAACAACTTGTTTATACAGCAATTTTTAACGCATCTTACTTATGTTTGCTGCAAAATTAGCATTTTCGAATATTCATATCGAGGTTTTTATTGGACAACTTTATAATGGACGTAATTAGGAGTAGTTATATTAATTTTTACGAAATTATGTGTAGTTATGAGGGAAAAAATGTTGGAAACTCAAATAACTTTTTTAAATAGCAGTTTCTAATGCATCTTACTTATGTTTTGAGAAAAATTAGTATCGTAGAATATTCATATCAAAGTGTTAATTGAAAAATCTTATAAAAGACGTAATTAGGAGTAATTATATTAATTTATACGAAATTATGTGCAGTTATGCAGACAAAAAATTTTAAAAGATCAAACAACTTGTTTAAATAGATGTTCTTATTGCATCTTACTTAACTTTTGTGCGGAATTAGTGTTGTAGAATATTCATGTCGAGGTTTCAATTGGAAAATCTTACAATAGGCATATTTATGAGTAATTATATTAATTTATAAGAAATTATGTGTAGTTATGCAGCCAAAATTCTTGAAAACTCAAATAACTTGTTTTAAACAGCAGTTTTTAATGCATCTTACCTATGTTTTGTGCAAAATTAGTGTCGTAGAATATTCATATCGAAGTTTGAAATAGAAGATCTTATAATAGGCATGCTTAGGAGTAATTATATTAATTTATAAGAAATTATGTGTAATTATGCGGCCAAATGTTTTTAAAAAACTTAAACAACTTATTTAAACAGCAGTTTCAAATGTATCTTATTGATGTTTTATGAAAAATTACTGTTATAGGATATTCATATTGGAGCATTATTTGGATAATTATATAATAGACATAATTAGTCGTGATTCTATTAATTTGCGCGAAATTATGTGTAGTTATGCAGCCATTTTTTTAAAAAACTCAAACAACTTGTTTAAACAGCTGTTTTTAATGCATCATACTTATTTTTTATGCGAAATTCGTGTCATAGAATGTTCGTATCGAAGTGTCAATTGGATAATCTTCTAATAGGCATAACTAGGAGTAATTATATAAATTGTCATGAAATTTTGTGTCGTTTATGAGGCAATAAAAGTTAAAAATCTTAAATAACTTGTTTAAACAGCAATTTCTAATGTATCTTAGTTATGCCTTCTGAAAAATTAGTGTCCTCTGATATTCATATCGATGTGTTAATTTGACAATCTTATAATAGACATAGTTAGGAGCAATTATATTGATTCGCTCGAAATTATGTGTGGTTTTGATGCAAAAAATGTTGAGAATCTTAAACAACTTGTTTAAACAACAGTTTCTAATGCATCTTGCCTATATTTCTGCAATATTAGCGTCATAGAATATTCATATCTAAGTTTTAATTGGACAATCATATAATAGGTATAATGAGGAGTAATTATATTAATTTTAATGAAATTATATGTAGTTATGTGGCCAACAAATTTCAAAAACTCAAACAACCGTTTTTAATGCATCTTATTTATGTTTTGTACAAAGTTTGTGTTGTACAATGTTCATATCGAAGGGTTAATTGGATAATCTTCTAATAGGTATAATTAGGAGTAATTATATTAATTTTGATGAAATTAAGTGTAGTTATGATTAAAAAAAAATGTTAAAAATCTTAAATAACTTGTTTAAACAGCAGTTTCTAATATATCTTACTTATGTTTTATGAAGAATTAGTATCGTAGGATATTCATATCGAAGTGTTAATTAGGACATCTTATAATTGGCATAAATAGGAGTAATTATATTAATTTGCACCAAATTATGTGTAGTTATGCGGCCAAAAATTTTCATAAAGCCGAACAACTTTTTAAACAGCAGTTGTTTACGCATCTTGCTTATGTTTTGTGCAATATTAGCGTTATAAAATATTCATATCGAAGTTTTAATTGGAGGATTTTATAACAGACGTAATTAGGATTAATTGTATTTATTTTTACGAAATTATATGTAGTTATGCGGCCAAAAATTATGAAAAACTGAAACAGCTAGTTTATACGGCAGTTTTTAATGCATATTACTTGTGTTTTGCGCAAAACTAGCATCATGGAATATTCATATCGATGTTTTAATAGGAGTATCTTATAATAAGCGTAATCAGGAGTAATTAATTTAATTTGCATGAAATTATGTGTAGATATGTGGCCAAAATTTTTCATAAAGCCAAACAACTTGTTTATACAGCAATTTTTAACGCATCTTACTTATGTTTGCTGCAAAATTAGCATTTTCGAATATTCATATCGAGGTTTTTATTGGACAACTTTATAATGGACGTAATTAGGAGTAGTTATATTAATTTTTACGAAATTATGTGTAGTTATGAGGGAAAAAATGTTGGAAACTCAAATAACTTTTTTAAATAGCAGTTTCTAATGCATCTTACTTATGTTTTGAGAAAAATTAGTATCGTAGAATATTCATATCAAAGTGTTAATTGAAAAATCTTATCAAAGACGTAATTAGGAGTAATTATATTAATTTATACGAAATTATGTGCAGTTATGCAGACAAAAAATTTTAAAAGATCAAACAACTTGTTTAAATAGATGTTCTTATTGCATCTTACTTAACATTTGTGCGGAATTAGTGTTGTAGAATATTCATGTCGAAGTTTCAATTGGAAAATCTTACAATAGGCATATTTATGAGTAATTATATTAATTTATAAGAAATTATGTGTAGTTATGCAGCCAAAATTCTTGAAAACTCAAATAACTTGTTTTAAACAGCAGTTTTTAATGCATCTTACCTATGTTTTGTGCAAAATTAGTGTCGTAGAATATTCATATCGAAGTTTGAAATAGAAGATCTTATAATAGGCATGCTTAGGAGTAATTATATTAATTTATAAGAAATTATGTGTAATTATGCGGCCAAATGTTTTTAAAAAACTTAAACAACTTATTTAAACAGCAGTTTCAAATGTATCTTATTGATGTTTTATGAAAAATTACTGTTATAGGATATTCATATTGGAGCATTATTTGGATAATTATATAATAGACATAATTAGTCGTGATTCTATTAATTTGCGCGAAATTATGTGTAGTTATGCAGCCATTTTTTTAAAAAAACTCAAACAACTTGTTTAAACAGCTGTTTTTAATGCATCATACTTATTTTTTATGCAAAATTCGTGTCATAGAATGTTCGTATCGAAGTGTCAATTGGATAATCTTCTAATAGGCATAACTAGGAGTAATTATATAAATTGTCATGAAATTTTGTGTCGTTTATGAGGCAATAAAAGTTAAAAATCTTAAATAACTTGTTTAAACAGCAATTTCTAATGTATCTTAGTTATGCCTTCTGAAAAATTAGTGTCCTCTGATATTCATATCGATGTGTTAATTTGACAATCTTATAATAGACATAGTTAGGAGCAATTATATTGATTCGCTCGAAATTATGTGTGGTTTTGATGCAAAAAATGTTGAGAATCTTAAACAACTTGTTTAAACAACAGTTTCTAATGCATCTTGCCTATATTTCTGCAATATTAGCGTCATAGAATATTCATATCTAAGTTTTAATTGGACAATCATATAATAGGTATAATGAGGAGTAATTATATTAATTTTAATGAAATTATATGTAATTATGTGGCCAACAAATTTCAAAAACTCAAACAACCGTTTTTAATGCATCTTATTTATGTTTTGTACAAAGTTTGTGTTGTACAATGTTCATATCGAAGGGTTAATTGGATAATCTTCTAATAGGTATAATTAGGAGTAATTATATTAATTTTGATGAAATTAAGTGTAGTTATGATTAAAAAAATGTTAAAAATCTTAAATAACTTGTTTAAACAGCAGTTTCTAATATATCTTACTTATGTTTTATGAAGAATTAGTATCGTAGGATATTCATATCGAAGTGTTAATTAGGACATCTTATAATTGGCATAAATAGGAGTAATTATATTAATTTGCACCAAATTATGTGTAGTTATGCGGCCAAAAATTTTCATAAAGCCGAACAACTTTTTAAACAGCAGTTGTTTACGCATCTTGCTTATGTTTTGTGCAATATTAGCGTTATAAAATATTCATATCGAAGTTTTAATTGGAGGATTTTATAACAGACGTAATTAGGATTAATTGTATTTATTTTTACGAAATTATATGTAGTTATGCGGCCAAAAATTATGAAAAACTGAAACAGCTAGTTTATACGGCAGTTTTTAATGCATATTACTTGTGTTTTGCGCAAAACTAGCATCATGGAATATTCATATCGATGTTTTAATAGGAGTATCTTATAATAAGCGTAATCAGGAGTAATTAATTTAATTTGCATGAAATTATGTGTAGATATGTGGCCAAAATTTTTCATAAAGCCAAACAACTTGTTTATACAGCAATTTTTAACGCATCTTACTTATGTTTGCTGCAAAATTAGCATTTTTGAATATTCATATCGAGGTTTTTATTGGACAACTTTATAATGGACGTAATTAGGAGTAGTTATATTAATTTTTACGAAATTATGTGTAGTTATGAGGGGAAAAAATGTTGGAAACTCAAATAACTTTTTTAAATAGCAGTTTCTAATGCATCTTACTTATGTTTTGAGAAAAATTAGTATCGTAGAATATTCATATCAAAGTGTTAATTGAAAAATCTTATAAAAGACGTAATTAGGAGTAATTATATTAATTTATACGAAATTATGTGCAGTTATGCAGACAAAAAATTTTAAAAGATCAAACAACTTGTTTAAATAGATGTTCTTATTGCATCTTACTTAACATTTGTGCGGAATTAGTGTTGTAGAATATTCATGTCGAAGTTTCAATTGGAAAATCTTACAATAGGCATATTTATGAGTAATTATATTAATTTATAAGAAATTATGTGTAGTTATGCAGCCAAAATTCTTGAAAACTCAAATAACTTGTTTTAAACAGCAGTTTTTAATGCATCTTACCTATGTTTTGTGCAAAATTAGTGTCGTAGAATATTCATATCGAAGTTTGAAATAGAAGATCTTATAATAGGCATGCTTAGGAGTAATTATATTAATTTATAAGAAATTATGTGTAATTATGCGGCCAAATGTTTTTAAAAAACTTAAACAACTTATTTAAACAGCAGTTTCAAATGTATCTTATTGATGTTTTATGAAAAATTACTGTTATAGGATATTCATATTGGAGCATTATTTGGATAATTATATAATAGACATAATTAGTCGTGATTCTATTAATTTGCGCGAAATTATGTGTAGTTATGCAGCCATTTTTTTAAAAAAACTCAAACAACTTGTTTAAACAGCTGTTTTTAATGCATCATACTTATTTTTTATGCGAAATTCGTGTCATAGAATGTTCGTATCGAAGTGTCAATTGGATAATCTTCTAATAGGCATAACTAGGAGTAATTATATAAATTGTCATGAAATTTTGTGTCGTTTATGAGGCAATAAAAGTTAAAAATCTTAAATAACTTGTTTAAACAGCAATTTCTAATGTATCTTAGTTATGCCTTCTGAAAAATTAGTGTCCTCGATATTCATATCGATGTGTTAATTTGACAATCTTATAATAGACATAGTTAGGAGCAATTATATTGATTCGCTCGAAATTATGTGTGGTTTTGATGCAAAAAATGTTGAGAATCTTAAACAACTTGTTTAAACAACAGTTTCTAATGCATCTTGCCTATATTTCTGCAATATTAGCGTCATAGAATATTCATATCTAAGTTTTAATTGGACAATCATATAATAGGTATAATGAGGAGTAATTATATTAATTTTAATGAAATTATATGTAGTTATGTGGCCAACAAATTTCAAAAACTCAAACAACCGTTTTTAATGCATCTTATTTATGTTTTGTACAAAGTTTGTGTTGTACAATGTTCATATCGAAGGGTTAATTGGATAATCTTCTAATAGGTATAATTAGGAGTAATTATATTAATTTTGATGAAATTAAGTGTAGTTATGATTAAAAAAATGTTAAAAATCTTAAATAACTTGTTTAAACAGCAGTTTCTAATATATCTTACTTATGTTTTATGAAGAATTAGTATCGTAGGATATTCATATCGAAGTGTTAATTAGGACATCTTATAATTGGCATAAATAGGAGTAATTATATTAATTTGCACCAAATTATGTGTAGTTATGCGGCCAAAAATTTTCATAAAGCCGAACAACTTTTTAAACAGCAGTTGTTTACGCATCTTGCTTATGTTTTGTGCAATATTAGCGTTATAAAATATTCATATCGAAGTTTTAATTGGAGGATTTTATAACAGACGTAATTAGGATTAATTGTATTTATTTTTACGAAATTATATGTAGTTATGCGGCCAAAAATTATGAAAAACTGAAACAGCTAGTTTATACGGCAGTTTTTAATGCATATTACTTGTGTTTTGCGCAAAACTAGCATCATGGAATATTCATATCGATGTTTTAATAGGAGTATCTTATAATAAGCGTAATCAGGAGTAATTAATTTAATTTGCATGAAATTATGTGTAGATATGTGGCCAAAATTTTTCATAAAGCCAAACAACTTGTTTATACAGCAATTTTTAACGCATCTTACTTATGTTTGCTGCAAAATTAGCATTTTTGAATATTCATATCGAGGTTTTTATTGGACAACTTTATAATGGACGTAATTAGGAGTAGTTATATTAATTTTTACGAAATTATGTGTAGTTATGAGGGAAAAAATGTTGGAAACTCAAATAACTTTTTTAAATAGCAGTTTCTAATGCATCTTACTTATGTTTTGAGAAAAATTAGTATCGTAGAATATTCATATCAAAGTGTTAATTGAAAAATCTTATCAAAGACGTAATTAGGAGTAATTATATTAATTTATACGAAATTATGTGCAGTTATGCAGACAAAAAATTTTAAAAGATCAAACAACTTGTTTAAATAGATGTTCTTATTGCATCTTACTTAACATTTGTGCGGAATTAGTGTTGTAGAATATTCATGTCGAAGTTTCAATTGGAAAATCTTACAATAGGCATATTTATGAGTAATTATATTAATTTATAAGAAATTATGTGTAGTTATGCAGCCAAAATTCTTGAAAACTCAAATAACTTGTTTTAAACAGCAGTTTTTAATGCATCTTACCTATGTTTTGTGCAAAATTAGTGTCGTAGAATATTCATATCGAAGTTTGAAATAGAAGATCTTATAATAGGCATGCTTAGGAGTAATTATATTAATTTATAAGAAATTATGTGTAATTATGCGGCCAAATGTTTTTAAAAAACTTAAACAACTTATTTAAACAGCAGTTTCAAATGTATCTTATTGATGTTTTATGAAAAATTACTGTTATAGGATATTCATATTGGAGCATTATTTGGATAATTATATAATAGACATAATTAGTCGTGATTCTATTAATTTTGCGCGAAATTATGTGTAGTTATGCAGCCATTTTTTTAAAAAACTCAAACAACTTGTTTAAACAGCTGTTTTTAATGCATCATACTTATTTTTTATGCGAAATTCGTGTCATAGAATGTTCGTATCGAAGTGTCAATTGGATAATCTTCTAATAGGCATAACTAGGAGTAATTATATAAATTGTCATGAAATTTTGTGTCGTTTATGAGGCAATAAAAGTTAAAAATCTTAAATAACTTGTTTAAACAGCAATTTCTAATGTATCTTAGTTATGCCTTCTGAAAAATTAGTGTCCTCTGATATTCATATCGATGTGTTAATTTGACAATCTTATAATAGACATAGTTAGGAGCAATTATATTGATTCGCTCGAAATTATGTGTGGTTTTGATGCAAAAAATGTTGAGAATCTTAAACAACTTGTTTAAACAACAGTTTCTAATGCATCTTGCCTATATTTCTGCAATATTAGCGTCATAGAATATTCATATCTAAGTTTTAATTGGACAATCATATAATAGGTATAATGAGGAGTAATTATATTAATTTTAATGAAATTATATGTAGTTATGTGGCCAACAAATTTCAAAAACTCAAACAACCGTTTTTAATGCATCTTATTTATGTTTTGTACAAAGTTTGTGTTGTACAATGTTCATATCGAAGGGTTAATTGGATAATCTTCTAATAGGTATAATTAGGAGTAATTATATTAATTTTGATGAAATTAAGTGTAGTTATGATTAAAAAAAAATGTTAAAAATCTTAAATAACTTGTTTAAACAGCAGTTTCTAATATATCTTACTTATGTTTTATGAAGAATTAGTATCGTAGGATATTCATATCGAAGTGTTAATTAGGACATCTTATAATTGGCATAAATAGGAGTAATTATATTAATTTGCACCAAATTATGTGTAGTTATGCGGCCAAAAATTTTCATAAAGCCGAACAACTTTTTAAACAGCAGTTGTTTACGCATCTTGCTTATGTTTTGTGCAATATTAGCGTTATAAAATATTCATATCGAAGTTTTAATTGGAGGATTTTATAACAGACGTAATTAGGATTAATTGTATTTATTTTTACGAAATTATATGTAGTTATGCGGCCAAAAATTATGAAAAACTGAAACAGCTAGTTTATACGGCAGTTTTTAATGCATATTACTTGTGTTTTGCGCAAAACTAGCATCATGGAATATTCATATCGATGTTTTAATAGGAGTATCTTATAATAAGCGTAATCAGGAGTAATTAATTTAATTTGCATGAAATTATGTGTAGATATGTGGCCAAAATTTTTCATAAAGCCAAACAACTTGTTTATACAGCAATTTTTAACGCATCTTACTTATGTTTGCTGCAAAATTAGCATTTTCGAATATTCATATCGAGGTTTTTATTGGACAACTTTATAATGGACGTAATTAGGAGTAGTTATATTAATTTTTACGAAATTATGTGTAGTTATGAGGGAAAAAATGTTGGAAACTCAAATAACTTTTTTAAATAGCAGTTTCTAATGCATCTTACTTATGTTTTGAGAAAAATTAGTATCGTAGAATATTCATATCAAAGTGTTAATTGAAAAATCTTATCAAAGACGTAATTAGGAGTAATTATATTAATTTATACGAAATTATGTGCAGTTATGCAGACAAAAAATTTTAAAAGATCAAACAACTTGTTTAAATAGATGTTCTTATTGCATCTTACTTAACATTTGTGCGGAATTAGTGTTGTAGAATATTCATGTCGAGGTTTCAATTGGAAAATCTTACAATAGGCATATTTATGAGTAATTATATTAATTTATAAGAAATTATGTGTAGTTATGCAGCCAAAATTCTTGAAAACTCAAATAACTTGTTTTAAACAGCAGTTTTTAATGCATCTTACCTATGTTTTGTGCAAAATTAGTGTCGTAGAATATTCATATCGAAGTTTGAAATAGAAGATCTTATAATAGGCATGCTTAGGAGTAATTATATTAATTTATAAGAAATTATGTGTAATTATGCGGCCAAATGTTTTTAAAAAACTTAAACAACTTATTTAAACAGCAGTTTCAAATGTATCTTATTGATGTTTTATGAAAAATTACTGTTATAGGATATTCATATTGGAGCATTATTTGGATAATTATATAATAGACATAATTAGTCGTGATTCTATTAATTTGCGCGAAATTATGTGTAGTTATGCAGCCAATTTTTTAAAAAACTCAAACAACTTGTTTAAACAGCTGTTTTTAATGCATCATACTTATTTTTTATGCGAAATTCGTGTCATAGAATGTTCGTATCGAAGTGTCAATTGGATAATCTTCTAATAGGCATAACTAGGAGTAATTATATAAATTGTCATGAAATTTTGTGTCGTTTATGAGGCAATAAAAGTTAAAAATCTTAAATAACTTGTTTAAACAGCAATTTCTAATGTATCTTAGTTATGCCTTCTGAAAAATTAGTGTCCTCTGATATTCATATCGATGTGTTAATTTGACAATCTTATAATAGACATAGTTAGGAGCAATTATATTGATTCGCTCGAAATTATGTGTGGTTTTGATGCAAAAAATGTTGAGAATCTTAAACAACTTGTTTAAACAACAGTTTCTAATGCATCTTGCCTATATTTCTGCAATATTAGCGTCATAGAATATTCATATCTAAGTTTTAATTGGACAATCATATAATAGGTATAATGAGGAGTAATTATATTAATTTTAATGAAATTATATGTAGTTATGTGGCCAACAAATTTCAAAAACTCAAACAACCGTTTTTAATGCATCTTATTTATGTTTTGTACAAAGTTTGTGTTGTACAATGTTCATATCGAAGGGTTAATTGGATAATCTTCTAATAGGTATAATTAGGAGTAATTATATTAATTTTGATGAAATTAAGTGTAGTTATGATTAAAAAAAATGTTAAAAATCTTAAATAACTTGTTTAAACAGCAGTTTCTAATATATCTTACTTATGTTTTATGAAGAATTAGTATCGTAGGATATTCATATCGAAGTGTTAATTAGGACATCTTATAATTGGCATAAATAGGAGTAATTATATTAATTTGCACCAAATTATGTGTAGTTATGCGGCCAAAAATTTTCATAAAGCCAAACAACTTTTTAAACAGCAGTTGTTTACGCATCTTGCTTATGTTTTGTGCAATATTAGCGTTATAAAATATTCATATCGAAGTTTTAATTGGAGGATTTTATAACAGACGTAATTAGGATTAATTGTATTTATTTTTACGAAATTATATGTAGTTATGCGGCCAAAAATTATGAAAAACTGAAACAGCTAGTTTATACGGCAGTTTTTAATGCATATTACTTGTGTTTTGCGCAAAACTAGCATCATGGAATATTCATATCGATGTTTTAATAGGAGTATCTTATAATAAGCGTAATCAGGAGTAATTAATTTAATTTGCATGAAATTATGTGCAGATATGTGGCCAAAATTTTTCATAAAGCCAAACAACTTGTTTATACAGCAATTTTTAACGCATCTTACTTATGTTTGCTGCAAAATTAGCATTTTCGAATATTCATATCGAGGTTTTTATTGGACAACTTTATAATGGACGTAATTAGGAGTAGTTATATTAATTTTTACGAAATTATGTGTAGTTATGAGGGAAAAAATGTTGGAAACTCAAATAACTTTTTTAAATAGCAGTTTCTAATGCATCTTACTTATGTTTTGAGAAAAATTAGTATCGTAGAATATTCATATCAAAGTGTTAATTGAAAAATCTTATAAAAGACGTAATTAGGAGTAATTATATTAATTTATATGAAATTATGTGCAGTTATGCAGACAAAAAATTTTAAAAGATCAAACAACTTGTTTAAATAGATGTTCTTATTGCATCTTACTTAACTTTTGTGCGGAATTAGTGTTGTAGAATATTCATGTCGAAGTTTCAATTGGAAAATCTTACAATAGGCATATTTATGAGTAATTATATTAATTTATAAGAAATTATGTGTAGTTATGCAGCCAAAATTCTTGAAAACTCAAATAACTTGTTTTAAACAGCAGTTTTTAATGCATCTTACCTATGTTTTGTGCAAAATTAGTGTCGTAGAATATTCATATCGATGTTTGAAATAGAAGATCTTATAATAGGCATGCTTAGGAGTAATTATATTAATTTATAAGAAATTATGTGTAATTATGCGGCCAAATGTTTTTAAAAAACTTAAACAACTTATTTAAACAGCAGTTTCAAATGTATCTTATTGATGTTTTATGAAAAATTACTGTTATAGGATATTCATATTGGAGCATTATTTGGATAATTATATAATAGACATAATTAGTCGTGATTCTATTAATTTGCGCGAAATTATGTGTAGTTATGCAGCCAATTTTTTAAAAAAACTCAAACAACTTGTTTAAACAGCTGTTTTTAATGCATCATACTTATTTTTTATGCGAAATTCGTGTCATAGAATGTTCGTATCGAAGTGTCAATTGGATAATCTTCTAATAGGCATAACTAGGAGTAATTATATAAATTGTCATGAAATTTTGTGTCGTTTATGAGGCAATAAAAGTTAAAAATCTTAAATAACTTGTTTAAACAGCAATTTCTAATGTATCTTAGTTATGCCTTCTGAAAAATTAGTGTCCTCTGATATTCATATCGATGTGTTAATTTGACAATCTTATAATAGACATAGTTAGGAGCAATTATATTGATTCGCTCGAAATTATGTGTGGTTTTGATGCAAAAAATGTTGAGAATCTTAAACAACTTGTTTAAACAACAGTTTCTAATGCATCTTGCCTATATTTCTGCAATATTAGCGTCATAGAATATTCATATCTAAGTTTTAATTGGACAATCATATAATAGGTATAATGAGGAGTAATTATATTAATTTTAATGAAATTATATGTAGTTATGTGGCCAACAAATTTCAAAAACTCAAACAACCGTTTTTAATGCATCTTATTTATGTTTTGTACAAAGTTTGTGTTGTACAATGTTCATATCGAAGGGTTAATTGGATAATCTTCTAATAGGTATAATTAGGAGTAATTATATTAATTTTGATGAAATTAAGTGTAGTTATGATTAAAAAAAAATGTTAAAAATCTTAAATAACTTGTTTAAACAGCAGTTTCTAATATATCTTACTTATGTTTTATGAAGAATTAGTATCGTAGGATATTCATATCGAAGTGTTAATTAGGACATCTTATAATTGGCATAAATAGGAGTAATTATATTAATTTTCACCAAATTATGTGTAGTTATGCGGCCAAAAATTTTCATAAAGCCAAACAACTTTTTAAACAGCAGTTGTTTACGCATCTTGCTTATGTTTTGTGCAATATTAGCGTTATAAAATATTCATATCGAAGTTTTAATTGGAGGATTTTATAACAGACGTAATTAGGATTAATTGTATTTATTTTTACGAAATTATATGTAGTTATGCGGCCAAAAATTATGAAAAACTGAAACAGCTAGTTTATACGGCAGTTTTTAATGCATATTACTTGTGTTTTGCGCAAAACTAGCATCATGGAATATTCATATCGATGTTTTAATAGGAGTATCTTATAATAAGCGTAATCAGGAGTAATTAATTTAATTTGCATGAAATTATGTGTAGATATGTGGCCAAAATTTTTCATAAAGCCAAACAACTTGTTTATACAGCAATTTTTAACGCATCTTACTTATGTTTGCTGCAAAATTAGCATTTTCGAATATTCATATCGAGGTTTTTATTGGACAACTTTATAATGGACGTAATTAGGAGTAGTTATATTAATTTTTACGAAATTATGTGTAGTTATGAGGGAAAAAATGTTGGAAACTCAAATAACTTTTTTAAATAGCAGTTTCTAATGCATCTTACTTATGTTTTGAGAAAAATTAGTATCGTAGAATATTCATATCAAAGTGTTAATTGAAAAATCTTATAAAAGACGTAATTAGGAGTAATTATATTAATTTATACGAAATTATGTGCAGTTATTCAGACAAAAAATTTTAAAAGATCAAACAACTTGTTTAAATAGATGTTCTTATTGCATCTTACTTAACTTTTGTGCGGAATTAGTGTTGTAGAATATTCATGTCGAGGTTTCAATTGGAAAATCTTACAATAGGCATATTTATGAGTAATTATATTAATTTATAAGAAATTATGTGTAGTTATGCAGCCAAAATTCTTGAAAACTCAAATAACTTGTTTTAAACAGCAGTTTTTAATGCATCTTACCTATGTTTTGTGCAAAATTAGTGTCGTAGAATATTCATATCGATGTTTGAAATAGAAGATCTTATAATAGGCATGCTTAGGAGTAATTATATTAATTTATAAGAAATTATGTGTAATTATGCGGCCAAATGTTTTTAAAAAACTTAAACAACTTATTTAAACAGCAGTTTCAAATGTATCTTATTGATGTTTTATGAAAAATTACTGTTATAGGATATTCATATTGGAGCATTATTTGGATAATTATATAATAGACATAATTAGTCGTGATTCTATTAATTTGCGCGAAATTATGTGTAGTTATGCAGCCAATTTTTTAAAAAAACTCAAACAACTTGTTTAAACAGCTGTTTTTAATGCATCATACTTATTTTTTATGCGAAATTCGTGTCATAGAATGTTCGTATCGAAGTGTCAATTGGATAATCTTCTAATAGGCATAACTAGGAGTAATTATATAAATTGTCATGAAATTTTGTGTCGTTTATGAGGCAATAAAAGTTAATAATCTTAAATAACTTGTTTAAACAGTAATTTCTAATGTATCTTAGTTATGCCTTCTGAAAAATTAGTGTCCTCTGATATTCATATCGATGTGTTAATTTGACAATCTTATAATAGACATAGTTAGGAGCAATTATATTGATTCGCTCGAAATTATGTGTGGTTTTGATGCAAAAAATGTTGAGAATCTTAAACAACTTGTTTAAACAACAGTTTCTAATGCATCTTGCCTATATTTCTGCAATATTAGCGTCATAGAATATTCATATCTAAGTTTTAATTGGACAATCATATAATAGGTATAATGAGGAGTAATTATATTAATTTTAATGAAATTATATGTAGTTATGTGGCCAACAAATTTCAAAAACTCAAACAACCGTTTTTAATGCATCTTATTTATGTTTTGTACAAAGTTTGTGTTGTACAATGTTCATATCGAAGGGTTAATTGGATAATCTTCTAATAGGTATAATTAGGAGTAATTATATTAATTTTGATGAAATTAAGTGTAGTTATGATTAAAAAAAATGTTAAAAATCTTAAATAACTTGTTTAAACAGCAGTTTCTAATATATCTTACTTATGTTTTATGAAGAATTAGTATCGTAGGATATTCATATCGAAGTGTTAATTAGGACATCTTATAATTGGCATAAATAGGAGTAATTATATTAATTTGCACCAAATTATGTGTAGTTATGCGGCCAAAAATTTTCATAAAGCCAAACAACTTTTTAAACAGCAGTTGTTTACGCATCTTGCTTATGTTTTGTGCAATATTAGCGTTATAAAATATTCATATCGAAGTTTTAATTGGAGGATTTTATAACAGACGTAATTAGGATTAATTGTATTTATTTTTACGAAATTATATGTAGTTATGCGGCCAAAAATTATGAAAAACTGAAACAGCTAGTTTATACGGCAGTTTTTAATGCATATTACTTGTGTTTTGCGCAAAACTAGCATCATGGAATATTCATATCGATGTTTTAATAGGAGTATCTTATAATAAGCGTAATCAGGAGTAATTAATTTAATTTGCATGAAATTATGTGTAGATATGTGGCCAAAATTTTTCATAAAGCCAAACAACTTGTTTATACAGCAATTTTTAACGCATCTTACTTATGTTTGCTGCAAAATTAGCATTTTCGAATATTCATATCGAGGTTTTTATTGGACAACTTTATAATGGACGTAATTAGGAGTAGTTATATTAATTTTTACGAAATTATGTGTAGTTATGAGGGAAAAAATGTTGGAAACTCAAATAACTTTTTTAAATAGCAGTTTCTAATGCATCTTACTTATGTTTTGAGAAAAATTAGTATCGTAGAATATTCATATCAAAGTGTTAATTGAAAAATCTTATAAAAGACGTAATTAGGAGTAATTATATTAATTTATACGAAATTATGTGCAGTTATGCAGACAAAAAATTTTAAAAGATCAAACAACTTGTTTAAATAGATGTTCTTATTGCATCTTACTTAACTTTTGTGCGGAATTAGTGTTGTAGAATATTCATGTCGAGGTTTCAATTGGAAAATCTTACAATAGGCATATTTATGAGTAATTATATTAATTTATAAGAAATTATGTGTAGTTATGCAGCCAAAATTCTTGAAAACTCAAATAACTTGTTTTAAACAGCAGTTTTTAATGCATCTTACCTATGTTTTGTGCAAAATTAGTGTCGTAGAATATTCATATCGATGTTTGAAATAGAAGATCTTATAATAGGCATGCTTAGGAGTAATTATATTAATTTATAAGAAATTATGTGTAATTATGCGGCCAAATGTTTTTAAAAAACTTAAACAACTTATTTAAACAGCAGTTTCAAATGTATCTTATTGATGTTTTATGAAAAATTACTGTTATAGGATATTCATATTGGAGCATTATTTGGATAATTATATAATAGACATAATTAGTCGTGATTCTATTAATTTGCGCGAAATTATGTGTAGTTATGCAGCCAATTTTTTAAAAAAACTCAAACAACTTGTTTAAACAGCTGTTTTTAATGCATCATACTTATTTTTTATGCGAAATTCGTGTCATAGAATGTTCGTATCGAAGTGTCAATTGGATAATCTTCTAATAGGCATAACTAGGAGTAATTATATAAATTGTCATGAAATTTTGTGTCGTTTATGAGGCAATAAAAGTTAAAAATCTTAAATAACTTGTTTAAACAGCAATTTCTAATGTATCTTAGTTATGCCTTCTGAAAAATTAGTGTCCTCTGATATTCATATCGATGTGTTAATTTGACAATCTTATAATAGACATAGTTAGGAGCAATTATATTGATTCGCTCGAAATTATGTGTGGTTTTGATGCAAAAAATGTTGAGAATCTTAAACAACTTGTTTAAACAACAGTTTCTAATGCATCTTGCCTATATTTCTGCAATATTAGCGTCATAGAATATTCATATCTAAGTTTTAATTGGACAATCATATAATAGGTATAATGAGGAGTAATTATATTAATTTTAATGAAATTATATGTAGTTATGTGGCCAACAAATTTCAAAAACTCAAACAACCGTTTTTAATGCATCTTATTTATGTTTTGTACAAAGTTTGTGTTGTACAATGTTCATATCGAAGGGTTAATTGGATAATCTTCTAATAGGTATAATTAGGAGTAATTATATTAATTTTGATGAAATTAAGTGTAGTTATGATTAAAAAAATGTTAAAAATCTTAAATAACTTGTTTAAACAAAGCAGTTTCTAATATATCTTACTTATGTTTTATGAAGAATTAGTATCGTAGGATATTCATATCGAAGTGTTAATTAGGACATCTTATAATTGGCATAAATAGGAGTAATTATATTAATTTGCACCAAATTATGTGTAGTTATGCGGCCAAAAATTTTCATAAAGCCAAACAACTTTTTAAACAGCAGTTGTTTACGCATCTTGCTTATGTTTTGTGCAATATTAGCGTTATAAAATATTCATATCGAAGTTTTAATTGGAGGATTTTATAACAGACGTAATTAGGATTAATTGTATTTATTTTTACGAAATTATATGTAGTTATGCGGCCAAAAATTATGAAAAACTGAAACAGCTAGTTTATACGGCAGTTTTTAATGCATATTACTTGTGTTTTGCGCAAAACTAGCATCATGGAATATTCATATCGATGTTTTAATAGGAGTATCTTATAATAAGCGTAATCAGGAGTAATTAATTTAATTTGCATGAAATTATGTGTAGATATGTGGCCAAAATTTTTCATAAAGCCAAACAACTTGTTTATACAGCAATTTTTAACGCATCTTACTTATGTTTGCTGCAAAATTAGCATTTTCGAATATTCATATCGAGGTTTTTATTGGACAACTTTATAATGGACGTAATTAGGAGTAGTTATATTAATTTTTACGAAATTATGTGTAGTTATGAGGGAAAAAATGTTGGAAACTCAAATAACTTTTTTAAATAGCAGTTTCTAATGCATCTTACTTATGTTTTGAGAAAAATTAGTATCGTAGAATATTCATATCAAAGTGTTAATTGAAAAATCTTATAAAAGACGTAATTAGGAGTAATTATATTAATTTATACGAAATTATGTGCAGTTATGCAGACAAAAAATTTTAAAAGATCAAACAACTTGTTTAAATAGATGTTCTTATTGCATCTTACTTAACTTTTGTGCGGAATTAGTGTTGTAGAATATTCATGTCGAGGTTTCAATTGGAAAATCTTACAATAGGCATATTTATGAGTAATTATATTAATTTATAAGAAATTATGTGTAGTTATGCAGCCAAAATTCTTGAAAACTCAAATAACTTGTTTTAAACAGCAGTTTTTAATGCATCTTACCTATGTTTTGTGCAAAATTAGTGTCGTAGAATATTCATATCGATGTTTGAAATAGAAGATCTTATAATAGGCATGCTTAGGAGTAATTATATTAATTTATAAGAAATTATGTGTAATTATGCGGCCAAATGTTTTTAAAAAACTTAAACAACTTATTTAAACAAGCAGTTTCAAATGTATCTTATTGATGTTTTATGAAAAATTACTGTTATAGGATATTCATATTGGAGCATTATTTGGATAATTATATAATAGACATAATTAGTCGTGATTCTATTAATTTGCGCGAAATTATGTGTAGTTATGCAGCCAATTTTTTAAAAAACTCAAACAACTTGTTTAAACACTGTTTTTAATGCATCATACTTATTTTTTATGCGAAATTCGTGTCATAGAATGTTCGTATCGAAGTGTCAATTGGATAATCTTCTAATAGGCATAACTAGGAGTAATTATATAAATTGTCATGAAATTTTGTGTCGTTTATGAGGCAATAAAAGTTAAAAATCTTAAATAACTTGTTTAAACAGCAATTTCTAATGTATCTTAGTTATGCCTTCTGAAAAATTAGTGTCCTCTCGATATTCATATCGATGTGTTAATTTGACAATCTTATAATAGACATAGTTAGGAGCAATTATATTGATTCGCTCGAAATTATGTGTGGTTTTGATGCAAAAAATGTTGAGAATCTTAAACAACTTGTTTAAACAACAGTTTCTAATGCATCTTGCCTATATTTCTGCAATATTAGCGTCATAGAATATTCATATCTAAGTTTTAATTGGACAATCATATAATAGGTATAATGAGGAGTAATTATATTAATTTTAATGAAATTATATGTAGTTATGTGGCCAACAAATTTCAAAAACTCAAACAACCGTTTTTAATGCATCTTATTTATGTTTTGTACAAAGTTTGTGTTGTACAATGTTCATATCGAAGGGTTAATTGGATAATCTTCTAATAGGTATAATTAGGAGTAATTATATTAATTTTGATGAAATTAAGTGTAGTTATGATTAAAAAAATGTTAAAAATCTTAAATAACTTGTTTAAACAAAGCAGTTTCTAATATATCTTACTTATGTTTTATGAAGAATTAGTATCGTAGGATATTCATATCGAAGTGTTAATTAGGACATCTTATAATTGGCATAAATAGGAGTAATTATATTAATTTGCACCAAATTATGTGTAGTTATGCGGCCAAAAATTTTCATAAAGCCAAACAACTTTTTAAACAGCAGTTGTTTACGCATCTTGCTTATGTTTTGTGCAATATTAGCGTTATAAAATATTCATATCGAAGTTTTAATTGGAGGATTTTATAACAGACGTAATTAGGATTAATTGTATTTATTTTTACGAAATTATATGTAGTTATGCGGCCAAAAATTATGAAAAACTGAAACAGCTAGTTTATACGGCAGTTTTTAATGCATATTACTTGTGTTTTGCGCAAAACTAGCATCATGGAATATTCATATCGATGTTTTAATAGGAGTATCTTATAATAAGCGTAATCAGGAGTAATTAATTTAATTTGCATGAAATTATGTGTAGATATGTGGCCAAAATTTTTCATAAAGCCAAACAACTTGTTTATACAAGCAATTTTTAACGCATCTTACTTATGTTTGCTGCAAAATTAGCATTTTCGAATATTCATATCGAGGTTTTTATTGGACAACTTTATAATGGACGTAATTAGGAGTAGTTATATTAATTTTTACGAAATTATGTGTAGTTATGAGGGAAAAAATGTTGGAAACTCAAATAACTTTTTTAAATAGCAGTTTCTAATGCATCTTACTTATGTTTTGAGAAAAATTAGTATCGTAGAATATTCATATCAAAGTGTTAATTGAAAAATCTTATAAAAGACGTAATTAGGAGTAATTATATTAATTTATACGAAATTATGTGCAGTTATGCGGACAAAAAATTTTAAAAGATCAAACAACTTGTTTAAATAGATGTTCTTATTGCATCTTACTTAACTTTTGTGCGGAATTAGTGTTGTAGAATATTCATGTCGAAGTTTCAATTGGAAAATCTTACAATAGGCATATTTATGAGTAATTATATTAATTTATAAGAAATTATGTGTAGTTATGCAGCCAAAATTCTTGAAAACTCAAATAACTTGTTTTAAACAGCAGTTTTTAATGCATCTTACCTATGTTTTGTGCAAAATTAGTGTCGTAGAATATTCATATCGATGTTTGAAATAGAAGATCTTATAATAGGCATGCTTAGGAGTAATTATATTAATTTATAAGAAATTATGTGTAATTATGCGGCCAAATGTTTTTAAAAAACTTAAACAACTTATTTAAACAGCAGTTTCAAATGTATCTTATTGATGTTTTATGAAAAATTACTGTTATAGGATATTCATATTGGAGCATTATTTGGATAATTATATAATAGACATAATTAGTCGTGATTCTATTAATTTGCGCGAAATTATGTGTAGTTATGCAGCCAATTTTTTAAAAAAACTCAAACAACTTGTTTAAACAATTTGTTTTTAATGCATCATACTTATTTTTTATGCGAAATTCGTGTCATAGAATGTTCGTATCGAAGTGTCAATTGGATAATCTTCTAATAGGCATAACTAGGAGTAATTATATAAATTGTTGAAATTTTGTGTCGTTTATGAGGCAATAAAAGTTAAAAATCTTAAATAACTTGTTTAAACAAAGCAATTTCTAATGTATCTTAGTTATGCCTTCTGAAAAATTAGTGTCCTCTCGATATTCATATCGATGTGTTAATTTGACAATCTTATAATAGACATAGTTAGGAGCAATTATATTGATTCGCTCGAAATTATGTGTGGTTTTGATGCAAAAAATGTTGAGAATCTTAAACAACTTGTTTAAACAACAGTTTCTAATGCATCTTGCCTATATTTCGCAATATTAGCGTCATAGAATATTCATATCTAAGTTTTAATTGGACAATCATATAATAGGTATAATGAGGAGTAATTATATTAATTTTAATGAAATTATATGTAGTTATGTGGCCAACAAATTTCAAAAACTCAAACAACCGTTTTTAATGCATCTTATTTATGTTTTGTACAAAGTTTGTGTTGTACAATGTTCATATCGAAGGGTTAATTGGATAATCTTCTAATAGGTATAATTAGGAGTAATTATATTAATTTTGATGAAATTAAGTGTAGTTATGATTAAAAAAAAATGTTAAAAATCTTAAATAACTTGTTTAAACAAGTAGTTTCTAATATATCTTACTTATGTTTTATGAAGAATTAGTATCGTAGGATATTCATATCGAAGTGTTAATTAGGACATCTTATAATTGGCATAAATAGGAGTAATTATATTAATTTGCACCAAATTATGTGTAGTTATGCGGCCAAAAATTTTCATAAAGCCAAACAACTTTTTAAACAAGCGAGTTGTTTACGCATCTTGCTTATGTTTTGTGCAATATTAGCGTTATAAAATATTCATATCGAAGTTTTAATTGGAGGATTTTATAACAGACGTAATTAGGATTAATTGTATTTATTTTTACGAAATTATATGTAGTTATGCGGCCAAAAATTATGAAAAACTGAAACATTTGGTTTATACGGCAGTTTTTAATGCATATTACTTGTGTTTTGCGCAAAACTAGCATCATGGAATATTCATATCGATGTTTTAATAGGAGTATCTTATAATAAGCGTAATCGGGGAGTAATTAATTTAATTTGCATGAAATTATGTGTAGATATGTGGCCAAAATTTTTCATAAAGCCAAACAACTTGTTTATACAAAGCAATTTTTAACGCATCTTACTTATGTTTGCTGTAAAATTAGCATTTTCGAATATTCATATCGAGGTTTTTATTGGACAACTTTATAATGGACGTAATTAGGAGTAGTTATATTAATTTTTACGAAATTATGTGTAGTTATGAGGGAAAAAATGTTGGAAACTCAAATAACTTTTTTAAATAGCAGTTTCTAATGCATCTTACTTATGTTTTGAGAAAAATTAGTATCGTAGAATATTCATATCAAAGTGTTAATTGAAAAATCTTATAAAAGACGTAATTAGGAGTAATTATATTAATTTATACGAAATTATGTGCAGTTATGCGGACAAAAAATTTTGAAAGATCAAACAACTTGTTTAAACAGATGTTCTTAATGCATCTTACTTAACTTTTGTGCGAAATTAGTGTTGTAGAATATTCATGTCGAAGTTTCAATTGGAAAATCTTACAATAGGCATATTTATGAGTAATTATATTAATTTATAAGAAATTATGTGTAGTTATGCAGCCAAAATTCTTGAAAACTCAACTAACTTGTTTAAACAGCTATTTTTAATGCATCTTACCTATGTTTTGTGCAAAATTAGTGTCGTAGAATATTCATATCGAAGTTTGAAATAGAAGATCTTATAACAGGCATGCTTAGGAGTAATTATATTAATTTATAAGAAATTATGTGTAATTGGCCAAATGTTTTTAAAAAACTGAAACAACTTGTTGAAACAACTGTTTTTAACTTATGTTTTGTGCAGAATTAGTGTTCTAGAATGCCCATATTGAAGTGTTAATTAGATAATATTTTAATAGGCATAATTAGGAGTGATTATATTAATTTTCACTAAATTATGTGTAGTTATGGGGTCAAAAATGTTGAAATACTCAAATAAGTTTTTTAAATAGTTGTTTCTAATTCATCTTACTTATGTTAATTGAAAAATCTTATAATAGGTATAAATAAGAGTAATTATATTAATTTGCACGAAATTATGTGGGGCCAAAAATTTTAAACATATCAAACAACTTGTTTAAATAACAGTTTTTAATGCTTCTTACTTATTTTTGTACCAAATTAGCATCATTGAATACTCATATAAATTTTTTAATTAGATAATCTTATAATAGACATAATTAGGAGTAATTATATTAATTTTCATGAATTTATATGTAGTTATGCGCCAAACATTTGAAAAACTCAATCAACCAGTTTAAACTGCTATTTTTTTAAAGCATCTTACCTACGTTTTGGGCAAACTAAGTGTCGTAGAATATTCATATCAAAGCATTAATCGGATAATCTTCTAATAAGAATGATTAGGATTAATTATATTAATTTTCATGAAATTATAAGTAGTTATGAGACACTAAATTTTGAAAATCTTAAACAACTTATTTAAACAGCAGTTTCAATTGTATCTTATTGATGTTTTATGAAAAATAACTGTTATAGGATATTCATATTGGAGCGTTATTTGGATAATTATATAATAGACATAATTAGTCGTGATTCTATTAATTTGTGTGAAATTATGTGTAAATATGCAGCCAAATTTTTTAAAAAACTCAAACAACTTGTTTAAACAGCTATTTTTAATGCATCATACTAATTTTTTATGCAAAATTCGTGTCATAGAATGTTCATATCGAAGTGTAAATTGGATAATCTTCTAATAGGCATAACTAGGAGTAATTATATAAATTGTAATGAAATTTTGTGTCGTTTATGAGGCAATAAATGTTAAAAATCTTAAATAACTTGTTTAAACAACAATTTCTAATGTATCTTAGTTATGTCTTATGAAAAATTAGTGTCCTCTGATATTCATATCGATGTGTTAATTTGACAATCTTATAATAGACATAGTTAGGAGCAATTATATTGATTCGCTCGAAATTATGTGTGGTTTTGATGCAAAAAATGTTGAGAATCTTAAACAACTTGTTTAAACAACAGTTTCTAATGCATCTTGCCTATATTTCTGCAAAATTAGCGTAAAAGAATATTCATATCAAAGTTTTAATTGGACAATCATATAATAGGAATAATGAGGAGTAATTATATTAATTTTAATGAAATTATATGTAGTTATGTGGCCAACAAATTTCAAAAACTCAAACAACCGTTTTTAATGCATCTTATTTATGTTTTGTACAAAGTTTGTGTTGTACAATGTTCATATCGAAGGGTTAATTGGATAATCTTCTAATAGGTATAATTAGGAGTAATTATATTAATTTTGACGAAATTAAGTGTAGTTATGATTAAAAAAAATCTTAAACAACTTTTTTAAACACCAGTTTCTAATATATCTTACTTATGTTTTATGAAGAATTAGTATCGTAGGATATTCATATCAAAGTATTAATTTGGCAATCTTATAATAGGCATAATTAGGAGTAACTATATTAATTTGCACGAAATTATGTGTACTTATGCGGCCAAATTTTTTGAAAAACACAAACAACTTATTTAAAAAGCTGTTTTTAATGCATCCTACTTATATATTGTGCAAAATTAGTGTCGTGGAATATTCATATCGAAGCGTTAATTGGCTAATATTTTAACAGGCATAATTAGGAGTGATTATATTCATTTTTACGAAATTATATGTAGTTATGAGGCCAAAAATGTTGAAAAACTTTACTTTTTTAATGCATCTTACTTATGTTTTGAGGAAAAATAGTGCCACAAAATATTTATTTTGAAGTGTTAATTGAACAATCTTATAATAGACATAATTAAGAGTAATTACATTAATTTGCACCAAATTATGTGTAGTTATGCGGCCAAAAATTTTCATAAAGCCAAACAACATTTTAAACAGCAGTTGTTTATGCATCTTGCTTATGTTTTGTGCAATATTAGCGTTATAAAATATTCATATCGAAGTTTTAATTGGACGATTTTATAACAGACGTAATTAGGATTAATTCTATTTATTTTTATGAAATTATATGTAGTTATCCGGCCAAAAATTATGAAAAACTGAAACTTGACTAGTTTATACGGCAGTTTTTAATGCATATTACTTGTGTTTTGCGCAAAACTAGCGTCATGGAATATTCATATCGAAGTTTTAATAGGAGTATCTTATAATAGGCGTAATCAGGAGTAATTATTTTAATTTGCACGAAATTATGTGTAGATATGTGGCCAAAATTTTTCATAAAGCCAAACAACTTGTTTAAACAACAGTTTTTAACACATCTTACTTATGTTTGCTGCAAAATTAGTGTTTTAGAATATTCATATTGAGATTTTTATTGGACAACTTTATAATAGACGTAATTAGGAGTAGTTATATTAATTTTTACGAAATTATGTGTAGTTATGAGGGAAAAAATGTTGGAAACTCAAATAACTTCTTTATATAGCAGTTTCTAATGCATCTTACTTATATTTTGTGAAAAATTAGTATCGTAAAATATTCATATCAAAGTGTTAATTGAAAAATCTTATAAAATACATAATTAGGAGTAATTATATTAATTTATACGAAATTATTTGCAGTTATGCGGACAAAAAATTTGGAAAGATCAAACAACTTGTTTAAACAGTTGTTCTTAATGCATCTTACTTAACTTTTGTGCGAAATTAGTGTTGTAGAATATTCATGTCGAAGTTTCAATTGGACAATCTTATAATAGGCATATTTAGGAGTAATTATATTAATTTATAAGAAATTATGTATAGTTATGCAGCCAAAATTCTTGAAAACTCAACTAACTTGTTTAAACAATTGCTTTTAATGCATCTTACCTATGTTTTGTGCAAAATTAGTGTCGTAGAATATTCATATCGAAGTTTGAAATAGAAGATCTTATAATAGGAATGCTTATGAATTATATTAATTTATAAGAAATTATGTGTAATTATGCGGCCAAATGTTTTTAAAAAAACGAAACAACTTGTTGAAACAACTGTTTTTAAAACCTCCTACTTATGTTTTGTGCGAATTAGTGTTGTAGAATGCTCATATTGAAGTGTTAATTAGATAATCTTTTAATAGGCATAATTAGGAGTGATTATATTAATTTTCACTAAATTATGTGTAGTTATGGGGTCAAAAATGTTGAAATACTCAAATAAGTTTATTAAATAGCTGTTTCTAATGCATCTTACTTATGTTTTGGGAAAAAATAGTGTCGTAGAATATTCATATCGAAGTGTTAATTGAACAATCTTATAATAGGTATAAATAGGAGTAATTATATTAATTTGCACGAAATTATGCGGGGCCAAAAAATTTAAACATATCAAACAACTTGTTTAAACAGCAGTTTTTAATGCATCTTACTTAGTGTTGTACCAAATTAGCATCATTGAATATTCATATAAAAATTTTAATTCTTATAATAGATATAATTAGGAGTAATTATATTAATTTTTATGAATTTATATGTAGTTATGCGCCAAACATTTGAAAAACTCAATCAACTAGTTTAAACTGCTGTTTTTTTAAAGCATCTTACCTACGTTTTGGACAAACTAAGTGTCGTAGAATATTCATATCAAATCATTAATTGGATAATCTTCTAATAAGAACAATTAGGATTAATTATATTAATTTTCATGAAATTATAAGTAGTTATGAGACACTAAATTTTGAAAATCTTAAACAACTTATTTAAACAGTAGTTTCAAATGTATCTTATTGATGTTTTATGAAAAATTACCGTTATAGGATATTCATATTGGAGCATTATTTGGATATTTATATAATAGACATAATTAGTCGTTATTCTATTAATTTGCGTGAAATTATGTGTAGTTATGCAGCCATTTTTTTTAAAAAACTCAAACAACTTGTTTAAACAGCTGTTTTTAATGCATCTTACTTATATTTTGTGCAAAATTAGCATCATAGAATATTGATATCAAATTTTTAATTAGATAATCTTATAATAGACATAATTAGGAGTAATTATATTAATTTGTACGAAATTATATATAGTTATGCCGCAAGAATTTGAAAAACTCAATCAACTAGTTTAAACTGCTGTTTTTTTTAAAGCATCTTACCTACGTTTTGGACAAACTAAGTGTCGTAGAATATTCATATCGAAGCATTAATTGGATAATCTTCTAATAGGCACAATTAGGAGTAATTACATCAATTTTTATGAAATTATAAGTAGTTATGAGACACTAAATTTTAAAAATCTTAAACAACTTATTTAAACAGCAGTTTCAAATGTATCTTATTGATGTTTTATGAAAAATTATTGTTATAGGATATTCATATTGGAGTGTTATTTGTATAATTATATAATAGGCATAATTAGTAGTGATTCTATTAATTTGCGTGAAATTATGTGTAGTTATGCAGCCAAAAGTTTTAAAAAACTCAAACAACTTGTTTAAACGTCTGTTTTTAATGCATCTTACTTATTTTTTATGCAAAATTCGTGTCATAGAATGTTCGTATCGAAGTGTCAATTGGATAATCTTCTAATAGGCATAACTAGGAGTAATTATATAAATTTTCATGAAATTTTGTGTCGTTATGAGGCAATAAATGTTAAAAATCTTAAACAACTTGTTTAAACAAAGCAATTTCTAATGTATCTTTGTTATGTCTTATGAAAAATTAGCGCCCTCTGATATTCATATCAAAGTGTTAATTTGACAATCTTATAATAGACATAGTTAGGAGTAATTATATTAATTTTCACCAAATTATATGTAGTTATGCGGCCAAAAATTTTCATAAAGCCAAACAACTTTTTAAAAAGCAGTTTTTAACGCATCTTGCTTATGTTTTGTGCAATATTAGCGTTATAGAATATTTATATTGAAGTTTTAATTGGACGATTTTATAACAGACATGATTAAGATTAATTGTATTTATTTTCACGAAATTATATGTAGTTATGCGGCCAAAAATTATGAAAAACTAAAACAGCTAGATTATACGGTAGTTTTTAATGCATATTACTTGTGTTTTGCGCAAAACTAGCGTCATGGAATATTCATATCGAAGTTTTAATAGGTGTATCTTATAATAGGCGTAATCAGGAGTAATTATTTCAATTTGCACGAAATTATTTGTAGATATGTGGCCAAAATTTTTCATAAAGCCAAACAACTTGTTTAAACAGCAGTTTTTAACGCATCTTATAGAATATTCATATCGATGTTTTAATTGGACAACTTTATAATAGACGTAATTAGGAGTAGTTATATTAATGTTTATGAAATTATGTGTAGTTATGAGGGAAAAAATGTTGGAAACTCAAATAACTTTTTTAAATAGCAGTTTCTAATTCATCTTACTTATATTTTGAGAAATATTAGTATCGTAGAATATTCAAATCAAAGTGTTAATTGAAAAATCTTATAAAAGACGTAATTAGGAGTAATATTAATTTATACGAAATTATGTGCAGTTATGGGGATAAAAAATTTGGAAAGATCAAACAACTTGTTTAAACAGCAGTTCTTAATGCATCTTACTTAAGTTTTATGCGAAATTAGTGTTGTAGAATATTCATGTCGAAGTTTCAATTGGAAAATCTTACAATAAGCATATTTAGGAGTAATTATATTAATTTATAAGAAATTATGTGTAGTTATGCAGCCAAAATTTTTGAAAACTCAAATAACTTGTTTAAACAGCTGTTGTTAATGTATCTTACCTATGTTTTGTGCAAAATTAGTATCGTAGAATATTCATATCGAAGTTTGAAATAGAAGATCTTATAATAGACATGCTTAGGAGTAATTGTATTAATTTATAAGAAATTATGTGTAATTATGCGGCCAGATGTTTTTAAAAAACTCAAACAACTTGTTTAAATAACTATTTTTAAAGCCTCCTACTTATGTTTTGTGCAGAATTAGTGTTGTAGAATGCTCATATTGAAGTGTTAATTAGATAATCTTTTAATAGGCATAATTAGGAGTGATTATATTAATTTTCACTAAATTATGTGTAGTTATGGGGTCAAAAATGTTGAAATACTCAAATAAGTTTTTTAAATAGCTGTTTCTAATGCATCTTACTTATGTTTTAGGAAAAAATAGTGTCGTAGAATATTCATATCGAAGTGTTAATTGAACAATCTTATAATAGGTATAAATATGAGTAATTATATTAATTTGCACGAAATTATGTGGGGCCAATAATTTTAAACATATCAAACAACTTGTTTAAACACCAGTTTTTAATGCATCTTACTTAGTTTTGTACCAAATTAGCATCATTGAATATTCATATAAAATTTTTAATTAGATAATCTTATAATAGATATAATTAGGAGTAATTATATTAATTTGCACGAAATTTTATATAGTTTTGCAGCAAAAGTTTGAAAAACTCAATCAACTAGTTTAAACTGCTGTTTTTTTAAAGCATCTTACCTACGTTTTGGATGAACTAAGTGTCGTAGAATATTCAAATTGAAGCATTAATTGGATAATATTCTAATAGGCACAATTAGGAGTAATTATATTAATTTTTAAGAAATTATAAGTAGTTATGAGACACTAAATTTTGACAATCTTAAATAACTTATTTAAACAACAAGGTTTCAAATGTATCTTATTGATGTTTTATGAAAAATTACTGTTATAGGATATTCATATTGGAGCGTTATTTGGATAATTATATAATAGGCATAATTAGTCGTGATTCTATTAATTTGCGCGAAATTATGTGTAGTTATGCAGCCAAAATTTTTAAAAACTCAAACAACTTGTTTAAATGCAAACTGTTTTTAATACATCTTACTTATTTTTATGCAAAATTCGTTTCATGGAATGTTCGTATCGAAGTGTCAATTGAATAATCTTCTAATAGGCATAACTGGGAGTAATTATATAAATTTTCATGAAATTTTGTGTCGTTATGAGGCAATAAATGTTAAAAATCTTAAACAACTTGTTTAAACGGCAATTTCTAATGTATCTTAGTTATGTCTTATGAAAAATTAGTGTCATCTCGATATTCATATCTAAGTGTTAATTTGACAATCTTATAATAGACATAGTTAGGAGCAATTATATTAATTCGTTTGAAATTATGTGTGGTTTTGATGCAAAAAATGTTGAGAATCTTAAACAACTTGTTCAAACAACAGTTTTTAATGCATCTTGCCTATATTTCTGCAAAATTAGCGTCATAGAATATTCATATCTAAGTTTTAATTGGACAATCATATAATAGGCATAATGAGGAGTAATTATATTAATTTTAATGAAATTATAGGTAGTTATGTGGCCAACAAATTTCAAAAACTCAAACAACTTGTTTAAACAACCGTTTTTAATGCATCTTATTTACGTTTTGTATAAAATTTGTGTTGTACAATGTTCATATCGAAGGGTTAATTGGATAATCTTCTAATAGGTATAATTAGGAGTAAATATATTAATTTTGAAGAAATTAAGTGTAGTTATGAATAAAAAAATATTAAAAATCTTAAACAACTTGTTTAAACAGCAGTTTCTAATATATCTTACTTATGTTTTATGAAGAATTAGTGTCGTAGGATGTTAATTAGTTAATCTTATAAAAGACATAATTAGGAGTAACTATATTAATTTGTACGAAATTATGTGTACTTATGCGGCCAAAATTTTTGGAAAACACAAACAACTTGTTTAAAAAGCAATTTTTAATGCATCCAACTTATATCTTATGCACAATTAGTGTCGTGGAATATTCATATCGAAGTGTAAATTGGCTAATATTTTAACAGGCATAATTATGAGTGATTATATTAATTTTTACGAAATTATATGTAGTTATGAGGCCAAAAATGTTGACAAACTTTACTTTTTTAATGCATCTTATTTATGTTTTGAGGAAAAATAGTGCCATAAAATATTTATTTTGAAGTGTAAATTGAACGATGTTATAATAGGCATAATTAGGAGTAATTATATTAATTACACCAAATTATGTGTAGTTATGCGACCAAAAATTTTCATAAAGCCATACTACTTTTTAGACAGCAGTTGTTTACGCATCTTGCTTATGTTTTGTGCAATATTAGCGTTATAAAATATTCATATCAAAGTTTTATTTGGACGATTTTATAACAGATGTAATTTGGATTAATTATATTTATTTTCATGAAATTATATGTAGTTATGCCGCCAAAAATTATGAAAAATTGAAACAGCTAGTTTATATGGCAGTTTTTAATGCATCTTACTTGTGTTTTGCGCAAAACTAGCGTCATGGAATATTCATATCAAAGTTTTAATAGAATTATCTTATAATAGGCATAATCAGGAGTAATTATTTTAATTTGCACGAAATTATGTGTAGGTATGTGACCAAAAGTTTTTATAAAGCTAAACAACTTGTTTAAACAACAGTTTTTAACGCATCTTACTTATGTTTTCTGCAAAATTAGCGTTATAGAATATTCATATCAAAATTTTAATTGGACAACTTTATAATAGGCGTAATTAGGAGTAGTTATATTAATTTTTATGAAATTATGTGTAGTAATGAGGGCAAAAATTTTAGAAACTCAAATAACTTTTTTAAATAGCGGTTTCTAATGCATCTTACTTATGTTTTGAGAAAAATTAGTATCGTAGAATATTCATATCAAAGTGTTAATTAAAAAATCTTATGAAAGATGTAATTAAGAGTAATTATATTAATTTATACGAAATTATGTGCAGTTATGCGGACAAAAAATTTAGAAAGATCAAACAACTTGTTTTAAGAGCAGTTCTTAATGCATCTTACTTAAGTTTTGTGCGGAATTAGTGTTGTAGAATATTCATGTCGAAGTTTCATTTGGAAAATCTTACAATAGGCATATTTAGGAGTAATTATATTAATTTATAAGAAATTATGTATAGTTATGCAGCCAAATTTTTTTAAAACTCAAATAACATGTTTAAACAGCTATTTTTAATGCATCTTATCTATATTTTGTGCAAAATTAATGTCGTAGAATATTCATATCGAAGTTTGAATTAGAAGATCTTATAATAGGCATGCTTAGGATAAATTATGTGTAATTATGCGGCCAAATGTTTTTAAAAAACTCAAACAACTTGTTTAAACAGCTGTTTTTAAAGTTTCATACTTGTGTTTTGTGCAGAATTAGTGTTGTAGAATGCTCATATTGAAGTGTTAATTAGATAATCTTTTAATAGGCATAATTAGGAGTGATTATATTAATTTTCACTAAATTATGTGTAGTTATGGGGTCAAAAATGTTGAAATACTCTAATAAGTTTTTTAAATAGCTGTTTCTAATGCATCTTACTTATGTTTTGGGAAAAAATAGTGTCGTAGAATATTCATATCAAAGTGTTAATTGAACAATCTTATAATAGGTAGAAATAAAAGTAATTATATTAATTTGCACGAAATTATGTGAGGTCTAATTTTTTAAAAAATCAAACAATTTATTTAAACAATAGTTTCTAATGCATCTTATGTTTTGTGCCAAATTAGCATCATAGAATATTCTTATCAAATTTTTAATTAGATAATCTTATAATAGACATAATTAGAAGTAATTATATTAATTTGTATGAAATTATATATAGTTATGTGGCAAAAATTTGAAAAACTCAATCAAATAGCTTAAACTGCTGTTTTTTAAAACGGGACCCGACGCCCTCGGTTCCGCCGAAAACGAGTCCGGGCGCACAAAACATGAAAACGGGACCCGACTCCCTCGGTACCGTCGAAAAAGAGTACGGGTGCGCAAAACATGAAAACGGGACCTGACGCCCTCGAAACCGTCGAAAACGAGTCCGGGAGCTTAAAACATGAAAACGGAACCCCACACCCACCGCACTTCCGAAAACATGCCCGGGAGCCGATGCCCTCGGTACCGCCGAAAATGTGTCCGGTGCAAAACATGAAAACGGGAGCCGACCCCCACGGTACCGTCGAAAATGAGTTTGTGAGCGCGAAACATGAAAACGGGACCTGACACACTCATCTCAACGCAAAATGAGTTATGGACCGCAAAACATGAAAACGAGACTCGACGCCCTCGGTAACGCCGAAAACGAGTTCGGTTGCGCAAAACATGAAAACGGGACCTGACACCCACGACACCACCGAAAACAAGTCCAGGACCGCAAAAAAAAAAAACGGGACCGAACACCCTTGGTAACGCCGAAAATGAGTCCAGACACGCAAAACATGAAAACGAGACCCGCCAACCTCGTTACCACCGAAAATGAGTCCAGAAGCGCAAAACATAAAAACGGGACCCGACGCCGTCTGTACCACCGAAAATGATTACTAGCGCACAAAACATGAAAATGGGACCCGATGCCCTCGGAACCACCGAAAACGAGTCCGGTTGCGCAAAACATGAAAACGAGAGCCGACGTCCTCCGTACCGCCGAAAATGAGTCCGGGAGCGCTAAACATGAGAACGGGACCCGACGCCGTTGGTAGTTCGGGCGCGCAAAATAAGAAAATGGGATCCGACGCCCTCGACACCGTCGAAATCGAGTCTGGGCCCGTAAAACATGAAAACGGGACCCCACGCTCTCGGTACCGTCGAAAATGAGTCTGATAGTGCAAAACATGAAAACGGGACTCGACGCCCTCGGTTCCGCCGAAAACGAGTCCGGTTGCGGAAAAAGATGAAAACGGAACTCGACGCCCACGACACCGCCGAAAACGAGTTTGAGACCGCCAAACATGAAAACGGGACCAGACGCCCCCGGTTTACCTACAAGTAATCAGATAAAACACAGCCCTTTTGGCCATTTTGTTAGATCGAGAGATGAGGTTCTTGGCTCTAAGGTTCCACTCGATTTTTTTCTTTCCCCCCCTCAAGGATATCATTTGGTATTTACCCATTTTAAACTATTTATTTAAGATATAATGGATGTCTAATTATGGTTCTTACCATGATTTTGCAAAAAAAAAAAATATGATACCCTTTTTCAAATATTTATAATATTAAAAAATACTTATATATATTACATATGGGAGAAAATTTAATAAAAAAATTGCTTTTCTTTTAACTAAAGATTTTATGAAAAAATTGCTTTTCTTTTAACTAAAGATTTTATGGTCCAGTTTTAAAGTATTGCGCGCCCGGACTCGTTATCGGCGGTACCGAGGGCGTCGATTCTCGTTTTCATGTTTTGGGCGCCCGGACTCATTTTCGGCGGTACCGAGGTCGTCGGGTCCCGTTTTCATGTTTTCCGCGCCCGGATTCGTTTTCGGCGGTACCGAGGGCGTGGGGTCCCGTTTCCATGTTTTGCGCGCCGGACTCGTTTTCGACGGAAGCGAGGGCCTCGGGTCCAGTTTTGAAGTTTTGCGTGCACGGACTCATTTTCGGCCGTACCGAGGGCGTCGGGTCCCGTTTTCAAGTTTTGCGCGCCCGGACTCGTTTCCGGCTGTACCGAGGGCGTCGAGTCCCGTTTTCGAGTTTTGCGCTCCCTGACTCATTTTCGGCGTCAGGGCGTCGGGTCCCGTTTTCTGTTTTGCGCGCCCGAACTCTTTTTCGGCGGTACCGAGGGCGTAGGGTCCCGTTTTCATGTTTTGCGCGCGAGGACTAGTTTTCGAAGATACCGAGGGCGACGAGTCCCGTTTTCATGTTTTGCGCCCCCTGACTCGTTTTCGGCCGTACCGAGGGCGTCGGGTCACGTTTTCATGTTTTGCGCGCCCGGACTCATTTTCGGCGGTACCGAGGGCCTCGGTCCCGTTTGCATGTTTTGCGCTCCCGGACTCGTTTTCGGCGGTACCGAGGGCGTCGGGTCCCGTTTTCATGTTTTGCGCGCCCGGACTCCTTTTCGGCGATACCGAGGGCGTCGGGTCCCGTTTTAATATTTTGCGCGATCGGACTCGTTTTCGGCGGTACCGAGGGCGTCGGGTCCCGTTTTCATGTTTTGCGCGCCCGGACTCGTTTTCGGCGGTACCGCGGGCGTCGGGACCCGTTTTCATGTTTTGCGCGCCCGGACTCGTTATCGGCGGTACCGAGGGCGTCGATTCTCGTTTTCAAGTTTTGGGCGCCCGACTCTTTTTCGGCCGCACCGAGGTCGTCGGGTCCCGTTTTCATGTTTTGCGCGCCCGGACTCGTTTTCGACGGTACCAAGGTCGTCGGGTCCCGTTTTCATATTTTGCGCGCCCGGACTCGTTTTCGGCGGTAACGAGGCGTCGGGTCCCGTTTTCATGTTTTGCGCGCCCGGACTCGTTATCGGCGGTACCGAGGGCGTCGATTCTCGTTTTCAAGTTTTGGGCGCCCGGACTCGTTTTCGGCGGTACCGAGGTCGTCGGGTCCCGTTTTCTTGTTTTGCGCGCCCGGACACGTTTTCGACGGTTCCGAGGGCGTCGGGTCCCGTTTCCATGTTTTGCCTGCCCGGACTCGTTTTCGACGGTTCCGAGGGCGTCGGGTCCCGTTTCCATGTTTTGCGCGCCCGGACTCGTTTTCGACGGTAGCGAGGGCCTTCGGTCCAGTTTTAAAGTATTGCGCGCCCGGACTCGTTTTCGGCGGTACCGAGGGCGTCGGGTCCTGTTTTCATGTTTTGCGCGCCCGGACTCGTTTTCGTCGGTACCGCGGGCGTCGGGACCCGTTTTCATGTTTTGTGCGCCCGACTCGTTGTCGACGGTTCCGAGGGCGTCGGGTCCCGTTTCCATGTTTTGCGCGCCCGGACTCGTTTTCGACGGTACCGAGGGCCTCGGGTCCAGTTTCAAAGTATTGCATGCCCGGACTCGTTTTCGGCGGTACCGAGGGCGTCGGGTCCCGTTTTCATGTTTTGGGCGCCCGGACTCGTTTTCGACGGTACCGAGGGCGTCGATTCTCGTATTCATGTTTTGGGAGCCCGGACTCGTTTTCGGCGGTACCGAGGGCGTCGGGTCCCGTTTTCATGTTTTGCGCGCCCGGACTCGTTTTCGGCGGTACGAGGGCGTCGCGTCCCGATTTCGAGTTTTGCGCTCCCTGACTCGTTTTCGGCCGTACCGAGGGCGTCGGGTCCCGTTTTCCTGTTTTGCGCGCCCGAACTCTTTTCGGCGGCGGCATGCGAGGGCGTAGGGTCCCGTTTGCATGTTTTGCGCGCGCGGACTAGTTTTCGGAGATACCGAGGGCGTCGAGTCCCGTTTTCATGTTTTGCGCCCCCGACTCGTTTTCGGCCGTACCGAGGGCGTCGGGTCCCGTTTTCATGTTTTGCGCGCCCGGACTCATTTTCGGCGGTACCGAGGGCGTCGGGTCACGTTTGCATGTTTTGCGCTCCCGGACTCGTTTTCGGCGGTACCGAAGCGTCGGGTCCCGTTTTCATGTTTGCGCGCCCTGACTCGTTATCGGCGGTACCGAGGGCGTCGATTCTCATTTTCATTTTTTGGGCGCCCGGACTCGTTTTCGGCGGTACCGAGGGCGTCGGGTCCCGTTTTCATGTTTTGCGCACCGGACTCATTTCGGCGGTACCGAGGGCGTCGGGTCCCGTTTTCATGTTTTGCGCTCCCGGACTCGTTTTGGGCGGTACCGAGGGCGTCGGGTCCCGTTTTCATGTTTTGCGCTCCCGGACTCCTTTTCGGCGATACCGAGGGCGTCGGGTCCCGTTTTAATATTTTGCGCGATCGGACTCGTTTTCGCGGTAGCGAGGGCGTCGGGTCCCGTTTTCATGTTTTGCGCGCCCGGACTCTTTTTCGGCGGTCCGCGCGGCGACGGGACCCTTTTCATGATTAGCGTGCCCGGACTCGTTATCGGCGGTACCGAGGGCATCGATTCTCGTTTTCAAGTTTTGGGCACCGGACTCGTTTTCGGCGGTACCGAGGTCGTCGGGTCCCGTTTTCTTGTTTTGCCTGCCCGGACTCGTTTTCGACGGTTCCGAGGGCGTCGGGTCTCGTTTCCATGTTTTGCCTGCCCGGACTCGTTTCGACGGCCCGAGGGCGTCGGGTCCCATTTCCATGTTTTGCGCGCCCGGACTCGTTTTCGACGGTAGCGAGGGCCTCGGGTCCAGTTTTAAAGTATTGCGCGCCCGGACTCATTTTTGGCGGTACAGAGGGCGTCGGGTCCCGTATTCATGTTTCGCTAGCCCGGACTCGTTTTCGGCGGTAGCGCGGGCGTCGGGACCCGTTTTCATGTTTTGTGAGCCCGGACTCGTTTTCGACGGTTCCGATGGCGTCGGGTCCCGTTTCCATGTTTTGCGCGGCCGGACTCATTTTCGGCGCGAGGGCGTCGGGTCCCGTTTTCAAGTTTTGCGCGCCCGGACTCGTTTTCGGCCGTACCGAGGGCGTCGAGTCCCGTTTTCGTGTTTTGCGCTCCCTGACTCGTTTTCGGCCGTACCGAGGGCGTCGGGTCCCGTTTTCCTTTTTTGCGCGCCCGGACTCATTTTCGGCGGTAGCGAGGGCGTCGGGTCCCGTTTGCATGTTTTGCGCGCGCGGACTCGATTTCGGCGGTACCGAGGGCGTCGGGTCCCGTTTTCATGTTTTGCGCGCCCGGACTCCTTTTCGGCGATAACGAGGGCGTCGGGTCCCGTTTTAATATTTTGCGCGATCGAACTCGTTTTCGGCGGTAGCGAGGGCGTCGGGACCAGTTTTCATGTTTTGCGCGCCCGGACTCCTTTTCGACGGTTCCGACGGTGTCGGGTCCCGATTCCATGTTTTGCGCGCCCGGACTCGTTTTCGGCGGTACCGAGGGCGTCGGGTCCCGTTTTCATGTTTTGCGCGCCCGGAGTCATTTTCAGCGGTACCGGGGCGTCGGGTCACGTTTCCATGTTTTGCGCGCCCGGACTCGTTTTCGACGGTACCGAGGGCCACGGGTCCAGTTTTGAAATTTTGCGCGCCCGGACTCGATTTTGACTGTACCGAGGGCGTCGGGTCCCGTTTTCATGTTTTGCGCTCCCGGACTCCTTTTCGGCGGTACCGAGGGCGTCGGGTCCCGTTAGCATGTTTTGCGCTCCCGGACTCGTTTTCGACGGTTCCGAGGGCGTCGGGTCCCGTTTCCATGTTTTGCCTGCCCGGACTCGTTTTCGATGGTTCCGAGGGCGTCGGGTCCCATTTCCATGTTTTGCGCGCCCGGACTCGTTTTCGACGGTACCGAGGGCATCGGGTCCAGTTTTAAAGTATTGCGCGCCCGGACTCATTTTGGCGGTACCGAAGGCGTCGGGTCCCGTTTTCATGTTTCGCGAGCCCGGACTCGTTTTCGGCGGTAGCGCGGGCGTCGGGACCCGTTTTCATGTTTTGTGAGCCCGGACTCGTTTTCGACGGTTCCGAGGGCGTCGGGTCCCGTTTCCATGTTTTGCGCGCCGGACTCGTTTTCGACGGTACCGGGGGCCTCGGGTCCAGTTTCAAAGTATTGCACGCCCGGACTCGTTTTCGGCGGTACCGAGGGCGCGGGTCCCGTTTTCATGTTTTGGGCGCCCGGACTCGTTTTCGTCGGTACCGAGGGCGTCGATTCTCATTTTCATGTTTTGGGCGCCCGAACTCGTTTTCGGCGGTAGCGAGGGCATCGGGTCCCGTTTTCAAGTTTTGCGCGCCCGGACTCGTTTTCGGCGGTACCGAGGGCGTCGAGTCCCGTTTTCGTGTTTTGCGCTCCCTGACTCGTTTTCGGCCGTACCGAGGGCGTCGGGTCCCGTTTTCCTGTTTTGCGCGCCCGAACTCCTTTTCGGCGGTACCGAGGGCGTAGGGTCCCGTTTGCATGTTTTGCGCGCGCGGACTAGTATTCGGAGATACCGAGGGCGTCGAATCCCGTTTTCATGTTTTGCGCCCCCTGACTCGTTTTCGGCCGTAGCGAGGGCGTCGGGTCCCGTTTTCATGTTTTGCGCGCCCGGACTCATTTTCGGCGGTACCGAGGGCGTCGGGTCCCGTTTTCATTTTTTGCTCGCCCGGACTCGTTTTCGGCGGTCGAGGGCGTCGGGTCCCGTTTTCATGTTTTTTGCGCGCCGGACTCGTTTTTCGGCGGTGCGAGGGCGTCGGGTCCCGTTTGCATGTTTTGCGCTCCGGACTCGTTTTCGGCGGTACCGAGGGCGTCGGGTCCGTTTTTCATGTTTTGCGCGCCGGACTCGTTTTCGGCGATCCGAGGGCGTCGGGTCCCGTTTCCATGTTTTGCGCGCCGGACTCGTTTTCGGCGTACAGGGAGGGCGTCGGGTCCCGTTTTCATGTTTTGCGCGCCGGACTCGTTTTGGCGGTACGCGAGGGCGTCGGGTCCCGTTTTCATGTTTTGCGCGCCGGACTCTTTTCGGCGGTACCGAGGGGCGTCGGGTCCCGTTTTCATGTTTTGCGCGCCGGACTCGTTTTCGACGGTCGAGGGGCGTCGGGTCCGTTTTCATGTTTTGCGCGCCGGACTCATTTTTTGGCGTGCGAGGGCGTCGGGTCCCGTTTTCATGTTTTGCGCGCCGGACTCGTTTCGGCGTGCGAGGGCGTCGGGTCCCGTTTTCATGTTTTGCGCTCCCCGACTCGTTTTTCGGCGATGCGAGGGCGTCGGGTCCCGTTTTCATGTTTTGCGCGCCGGACTCATTTTCGGCGGCGCACGAGGGCGTCGGGTCCCGTTTTCATGTTTTGCGCGCCGGACTCGTTTTCGGCGCACCGAGGGCGTCGGGTCCCGTTTTCATGTTTTGCGCGCCGGACTCCTTTTCGCGATAACGAGGGCGTCGGGTCCCGTTTTAATATTTTGCGCGATCGGACACGTTTTCGGCGGTACCGCGGGCGTCGGGTCCCGTTTTCATGTTTTGCGCGCCCGGACTCGTTTTCGGCGGTACCGCGGGCGTCGGGTCCCGTTTTCATGTTTTGCGCGCCGGACTCGTTTTCGGCGTGCGAGGGCGTCGGTCCGTTTTCATGTTTTGCGCGCCGGACTCGTTTCGGCGATGCAGGGCGTCGGGTCCGTTTTCATGTTTTGCGCGCCCGGACTCGTTTTCGACGCATGCGAGGGCGTCGGGTCCCGTTTTGAAATTTTGCGCGCCGGACTCGATTTTCGGCGTACCGAGGGCGTCGGGTCCCGTTTTCATGTTTTGCGCGCCGGACTCCTTTTCGGCGGCACCGAGGGCGTCGGGTCCCGTTTTCATGTTTTGCGCGCCGGACTCGTTTTCGGCGGTTCGAGGGCGTCGGGTCCCGTTTTCATGTTTTGCGCGCCGGACTCGTTTTCGGCGGTACCGAGGGCGTCGGGTCCCGTTTTCATGTTTTGCGCGCCGGACTCGTTTTCGGCGGTGCAGCGAGGGCGTCGGGTCCGTTTTCATGTTTTGCGCGCCGGACTCGTTTTCGGCGGTACCGAGGGCGTCGGGTCCCGTTTTCATGTTTTGCGCGCCGGACTCGTTTTCGGCGGTGCGAGGGCGTCGGGTCCCGTTTTCATGTTTTTGCGCCCGGACTCGTTTTCGACGGTACCGAGGGCGTCGGGTCCCGTTTCCATGTTTTGCGCGCCGGACTCGTTTTCGACGGAACCGAGGGCGTCGGTCCCGTTTTCATGTTTTGCGCGCCCGGACTCGTTTTCGGCGTACCGAGGCGCGGGTCCCGTTTTCATGTTTTGCGCGCCCGGACTCGTTTTTTCGGTGCATCGAGGGCGTCGATTCTCGTTTTCATGTTTTGCGCGCCGACTCGTTTTTCGGCGCACCGAGGGCGTCGGGTCCCGTTTTCCGTTTTCATGTTTTGCGCGCCCGGACTCGTTTTCGCGGTACCGAGGGCGTCGAGTCCCGTTTTCATGTTTTGCGCTCCCTGACTCGTTTTCGGCGTGTACCGAGGGCGTCGGGTCCCGTTTTCTGTTTTGCGCGCCCGAACTCCTTTTCGGCGGTACCGAGGGCGTAGGGTCCCGTTTTCATGTTTTGCGCGCGCGGACTAGTTTTCGGAGATACCGAGGGCGTCGAGTCCCGTTTTCATGTTTTGCGCGCCCGGACTCGTTTTCGGCCGTACCGAGGGCGTCGGGTCCCGTTTTCATGTTTTGCGCGCCGGACTCATTTTCGGCGGTACCGAGGGCGTCGGGTCCCGTTTTCATGTTTTGCGCTCCCGGACTCGTTTTCGGCGTACCGAGGGCGTCGGGTCCCGTTTTCATGTTTTGCGCGCCCGGACTCCTTTTCGGCGATACCGAGGGCGTCGGGTCCCGTCTTAATATTTTGCGCGATCGGACTCGTTTTCGGCGGTACCGAGGGCGTCGGGTCCCGTTTTCATGTTTTGCGCGCGCCGGACTCGTTTTCGGCGGTCGCGCGGCGTCGGGTCCCGTTTTCATGTTTTGCGCGCCGGACTCGTTTCGGCGGTGCGAGGGCGTCGGGTCCGTTTTCATGTTTTGCGCGCCCGACTCGTTTTCGGCGATGCGAGGGCGTCGGGTCCGTTTTCATGTTTTGCGCGCCGGACTCGTTTTCGACGGTGCGAGGGCGTCGGTCCCGTTTTCATGTTTTGCGCGCCGGACTCGTTTTTCGGCGGTACGAGGGCGTCGGGTCCCGTTTTCATGTTTTGCGCGCCGGATTCGTTTCGGCGGTGCGAGGGCGTCGGTCCGTTTTCATGTTTTGGGCGCCGGACTCGTTTTCGACGGTTCGAGGGCGTCGGGTCCCGTTTTCATGTTTTGCGCGCCGGACTCGTTTCGCGGTTCCGAGGGCGTCGGGTCCCGTTTTCATGTTTTGCGCGCCGGACTCGTTTTCGACGTGCACGAGGGGTCGGGTCCCGTTTTAAAGTTTTGCGCGCCGGACTCGTTTTCGGCGGTGCACCGAGGGCGTCGGGTCCGTTTTCATGTTTTGCGCGCCGGACTCGTTTCGGCGGTGCGAGGGCGTCGGGTCCCGTTTTCATGTTTTGCGCGCCGGACTCGTTTTCGGCGGTGCGAGGGCGTCGGGTCCCGTTTTCATGTTTTGCGCGCCGGACTCGTTTTCGGCGGTGCGAGGGCGTCGGGTCCCGTTTTCATGTTTTGCGGCGCCGACTCGTTTTCGGCGGTGCGAGGGCGTCGGGTCCCGTTTTCATGTTTTGCGCGCCGGACTCGTTTTCGACGATGCGGGGCGTCGGGTCCGTTTTCATGTTTTGCGCGCCGGACTCGTTTTCGGCGTGCGAGGGCGTCGGGTCCCGTTTTCAAGTTTTGCGCGCCGGACTCGTTTTCGGCGGCGTGCGAGGGCGTCGGTCCCGTTTTCATGTTTTGCGCGCCCGACTCGTTTTTTCGGCGTGCGAGGGCGTCGGGTCCCGTTTTCATGTTTTGCGCGCCGGACTCCTTTCGGCGGTGCAGGGCGTCGGGTCCCGTTTTCATGTTTTGCGCGCCCGGACTCGTTTCGGCGATACCGAGGGCGTCGAGTCCCGTTTTCATGTTTTGCGCGCCGGACTCGTTTTCGGCGGTACCGAGGGCGTCGGGTCCCGTTTTCATGTTTTGCGCGCCGGACTCATTTTCGGCGGTGCCGAGGGCGTCGGGTCCCGTTTTCATGTTTTGCGCGCCGGACTCGTTTTCGGCGGTGCCGAGGGCGTCGGGTCCCGTTTTCATGTTTTGCGCGCCGGACTCGTTTTCGGCGTGCGAGGGCGTCGGTCCCGTTTTCATGTTTTGCGCGCCCGGACTCGTTTCGGCGGTGAGGGCGTCGGGTCCCGTTTTCATGTTTTTGCGCGCCGGACTCCTTTTCGGCGTACCGAGGGCGTCGGGTCCCGTTTTCATGTTTTGCGCGCCGGACTCGTTTTCGGCGATGCGAGGGCGTCGGGTCCGTTTTCATGTTTTGCGCGCCGGACTCGTTTTCGGCGGTGCGAGGGCGTCGGGTCCCGTTTTCATGTTTTGCGCGCCGGACTCCTTTTCGACGGTCCGAGGGCGTCGGGTCCCGTTTTTTCCATGTTTTTTTGCGCGCCGGACTCGTTTTCGGCGGTGCGAGGGCGTCGGGTCCGTTTTCATGTTTTGCGCGCCGGACTCATTTTTCGGGCGTACCGAGGGCGTCGGGTCCCGTTTTCATGTTTTGCGCGCCGGACTCGTTTTCGGCGTACCGGGGCGTCGGGTCCCGTTTTCATGTTTTGCGCGCCGGACTCGTTTTCGACGGTTCGAGGGCGTCGGGTCCCGTTTTCATGTTTTGCGCGCCGGACTCGTTTTCGGCGACGGTGCGGGGCGTCGGGTCCGTTTTCATGTTTTGCGCGCCGGACTCGTTTTCGGCGTGCGAGGGCGTCGGGTCCCGTTTTCATGTTTTGCGCGCCGGACTCGTTTTCGGCGTGCGAGGGCGTCGATTCTCGTTTTCATGTTTTGGGCGCCGGACTCGTTTTCGGCGTGCGAGGGCGTCGGGTCCCGTTTTCATGTTTTGCGCGCCGGACTCGTTTTCGGCGTACCGAGGGCGTCGGTCCGTTTTCATGTTTTGCGCCCGGACTCGTTTTCGGCGTGCGAGGGCGTCGGGTCCGTTTTCATGTTTTGCGCGCCCGACTCGTTTTCGGCGGTATCGCAGGGCGTCGGGTCCCGTTTTCATGTTTTGCGCGCCGGACTCGTTTCGGCGGATGCGAGGGGCGTCGGTCCGTTTTCATGTTTTGCGCGCCCGACTCGTTTTCGGCGTGCGAGGGCGTCGGGTCCCGTTTTCATGTTTTGCGCGCCGGACTCGTTTCGGCGCACCGAGGGCGTCGGGTCCCGTTTTCATTTTTGCGCTCCGGACTCGTTTCGGCGGTACCGAGGGCGTCGGGTCCCGTTTTCATGTTTTGCGCGCCCGGACTCGTTTTCGGGTGCGAGGGCGTCGGGTCCCGTTTTCATGTTTTGCGCGCCCGGACTCGTTTTCGGCGGTACCGAGGGCGTCGGGTCCCGTTTTCATGTTTTGCGCGCCGGACTCGTTTCGGCGATACCGAGGGCGTCGATTCTCGTTTTCATGTTTTGCGCGCCGGACTCGTTTTCGGCGATCGAGGGCGTCGGGTCCGTTTTCATGTTTTGCGCGCCGGACTCGTTTTCGCGATGCGAGGGCGTCGGGTCCCGTTTTCATGTTTTGCGCTCCCCGGACTCGTTTTCGGCGTACCGAGGGCGTCGGTCCCGTTTTCATGTTTTGCGCGCCGGACTCCTTTTCGGCGTGCATCGAGGGCGTCGGGTCCCGTTTTCATGTTTTGCGCGCGCGGACTCGTTTTCGGCGATACCGAGGGCGTCGGGTCCGTTTTCATGTTTTGCGCGCCCGGACTCGTTTTCGGCGTACGCGAGGGCGTCGGGTCCCGTTTTCATGTTTTGCGCGCGCGCGACTCGGACTCATTTTCGGCGTGCGAGGGCGTCGGGTCCCGTTTTCATGTTTTGCGCTCCCGGACTCTTTTCGGCGGTACGAGGGCGTCGGGTCCCGTTTTCATGTTTTGCGCGCCGGACTCTTTTCGGCGATACGAGGGCGTCGGGTCCCGTTTTCATGTTTTGCGCGCCGGACTCGTTTTTCGGCGTGCACGAGGGCGTCGGGTCCCGTTTTCATGTTTTGCGCGCCGGACTCATTTTCGGCGGTACGAGAGGGCGTCGGGTCCCGTTTGCATGTTTTGCGCTCCGGACTCGTTTCGGCGGTACGAGGGCGTCGGGTCCCGTTTTCATGTTTTGCGCGCCGGACTCCTTTTCGGCGATACGAGGGCGTCGGGTCCCGTTTTTAATATTTTGCGCGATCGGACTCGTTTTTGGCATGCGCAGGGCGTCGGGTCCGTTTTCATGTTTTGCGCGCCGGACTCGTTTTCGGCGGTGCGCGGGCGTCGGGTCCCGTTTTCATGTTTTGCGCGCCGGACTCGTTTTCGACGTGCGAGGGCGTCGGGTCCCGTTTTCATGTTTTGCGCGCCCGGACTCGTTTTCGACGGTACCGAGGGCGTCGGGTCCCGTTTTCATGTTTTGCGCGCCGGACTCGTTTTCGGCGGTGCGAGGGCGTCGGGTCCCGTTTTCATGTTTGCGCGCCCGGACTCGTTTCGGCGGTACCACGGGCGTCGGGTCCCGTTTTCATGTTTTGCGCGCCCGGACTCGTTTTCGCGGTAGCGAGGGCGTCGGGTCCCGTTTTCATGTTTTGCGCGCCGGACTCGTTTTCGACGGTACGAGGGCGTCGGGTCCCGTTTTCATGTTTTGCGCGCCGGACTCGTTTTCGCGGTGCGAGGGCGTCGGGTCCCGTTTTCATGTTTTGCGCGCCGGACTCGTTTTCGGCGATGCGAGGGCGTCGGGTCCTCGTTTTCATGTTTTGCGCGCCGGACTCGTTTTCGGCGGTGCCGAGGGCGTCGGGTCCCGTTTTCATGTTTTGCGCGCCGGACTCGTTTTCGGCGGTACCGAGGGCGTCGGGTCCCGTTTTCATGTTTTGCGCGCCGGACTCGTTTCGGCGGTGCGAGGGCGTCGATTCTCGTTTTCAAGTTTTGGGCGCCGGACTCGTTTCGGCGTCTGCGAGGGTCGTCGGGTCCCGTTTTCATGTTTTGCGCGCCGGACTCGTTTTCGGCGGTGCGAGGGCGTCGGGTCCCGTTTTCATATTTTGCGCGCCGGACTCGTTTCGGCGGTGCCGCGGGCGTCGGGTCCCGTTTTCATGTTTTGCGCGCCGGACTCGTTTCGGCGTGCGAGGGCGTCGGGTCCCGTTTTCATGTTTTGCGCGCCCGGACTCGTTTTCGGCGGTACCACGGGCGTCGGGACCGTTTTCATGTTTTGCGCGCCCGGACTCGTTATCGGCGGTACCGAGGGCGTCGATTCTCGTTTTCAAGTTTTGGGCGCCCGGACTCGTTTTCGGCGGTACCGAGGTCGTCGGGTCCGTTTTCATGTTTTGCGCGCCCGGACTCGTTTCGGCGGTACCGAGGGCGTCGGGTCCCGTTTCCATGTTTTGCGCGCCCGGACTCGTTTCGGCGGTGCGAGGGCGTCGGGTCCGTTTTCATGTTTTGCGCGCCGGACTCACCGAGGGCGTCGAGTCCGTTTTTTTCGGCGATGCGGGGGCGTCGGTCCGTTTTCGTGTTTTGCGCGCCCTGACTCGTTTTCGGCGGTACCGGGGGCGTCGGGTCCCGTTTTCCTGTTTTGCGCGCCCGAACTCCTTTTCGGAGATACCGAGGGCGTCGAGTCCCGTTTTCATGTTTTGCGCCCTGACCCTTTTTCGGTCGTAGCGAGGGCGTCGGGTCCCGTTTTCATGTTTTGCGCGCCCGGACTAATTTTCGGCGGTAGCGAGGGCGTCGGGTCCCGTTTGCAAGTTTTGCGCTCCCGGACTCGTTTTCGGCGGTACCGAGGGCGTCGGGTCTCGTTTTCATGTTTTGGGCGCCCGGACTCCTTTTCGGCGATACCGAGGGCGTCGGGTCCCGTCTTAATATTTTGCGCGATCGGACTCGTTTTCGGCGGTACCGAGGGCGTCGGGTCCCGTTTTCATGTTTTGCGCGCCGGACTCGTTTTCGGCGGTAGCGCGGGCGTCGGGACCCGTTTTCATGTTTTGCGCGCCCGGACTCGTTATCGGCGGTAGCGAGGGCGTCGATTCTCGTTTTCAAATTTTGGGCGCCCGGACTCGTTTTCGGCGGTACCGAGGTCGTCGGGTCCCGTTTTCATGTTTTGCGCGCCCGGACTCGTTTTCGACGGTAGCGAGGGCGTCGGGTCCCGTTTTCATGTGTTTCGCGCCCGGACTCGTTTTCGGCGGTACCACGAGCGTCGGGACCCGTTTTCATGTTTTGCGCGCCCGGATTCGTTATCGGCGGTAGCGAGGGCGTCGATTTTCGTTTTCAAGTTTTGGGCGCCCGGACTCGTTTTCGACGGTTACGAGGGCGTCGGGTCCTGCATCCATGTTTTGCGCGCCCGGACTCGTTTTCGACGGTAGCGAAGGCGTCGGGTCCCGTTTTCATGTTTTACGCGCCCGGACTCCTTTTCGGCGATGCCGAGGGCGTCGGGTCCCGTTTTAATATTTTGAGCGATCGGACTCGTTTTTGGCGGCACCGAGGGCGTCGGGTCCCGTTTTCATGTTTTGCGCGCCCGGATTCGTTTTCGGCGGTACCGCGGGCGTCGGGACCCGTTTTCATGTTTTCCGCGCCCGGACTCGTTATCGGCGGTACCGAGGACGTCGATTCTCGTTTTCATTTTTTGGGCGGCCGGACTCGTTTTCGACGGTAGCGAGGTCGTCGGGTCCCGTTTTCATGTTTTGCGCACCCGAACTCGTTTTCGGCGGTACCGAGGTCGTCGGGTCCCGTTTTCATATTTTGCGCGCCCGGACTCGTTGTCGACGGTTCCGAGGGCGTCGGGTCCCGTTTCCATGTTTTGCGCGCCCGGACTCGGTTTCGACGGTACCGGGGCCTCGGGTCCAGTTTTAAAGTATTGCGCGCCCGGACTCGTGTTCGGCGGTAGCGCGGGCGTCGGGACCCGTTTTCATGTTTTGCGCGCCCGGTCTCGTTATCGGCGGTACCGAGGGCGTCGATTTTCGTTTTCATGTTTTGGGCGCCCGGACTCGTTTTCGGCGGTACCGAGGTCGTCGGGTCCCGTTTTCATGTTTTTCGCGCCCGGATTCGTTTTCGGCGGTACCGAGGGCGTGGGGTCCCGTTTCCTTGTTTTGCGCGCCGGGACTCGTTTTCGACGGTGCGAGGGGCCTCGGGTCCGCGTTTTGAAGTTTTGCGCGCCGGACTCGTTTCGGGCGTGCGAGGGCGTCGAGTCCGTTTTCGTGTTTTGCGCTCCCCGACTCGTTTTCGGCCGTGCGAGGGCGTCGTGTCCGTTTTCTGTTTTGCGCGCCGAACTCCTTTTCGGCGGTGCAGGGCGTAGGGTCCCGTTTTCATGTTTTGCGCGCGCGGACTAGTTTTCGGAGATACGAGGGCGTCGAGTCCCGTTTTCATGTTTTGCGCGCCCCCGACTCTTTTTCGGTCGTGCGAGGGCGTCGGGTCCCGTTTTCATGTTTTGCGCGCCGGACTCATTTTCGGCGTGCGGGGCGTCGGGTCCCGTTTGCATGTTTTGCGCTCCCGGACTCGTTTTCGGCGGTGCGAGGGCGTCGGGTCCGTTTTCATGTTTTGCGCGCCGGACTCCGTTTCGGCGATACCGGGGCGTCGGGTCCGTTTTAATATTTTGCGCGATCGGACTCGTTTTCGGCGTGCGAGGGCGTCGGGTCCGTTTTCATGTTTTGCGCGCCGGACTCGTTTTTCGGCGGTGCGGAGGGCGTCGGGCGTTTTCATCGCGCGCCGGACTCGTTTTCAGGGCGTCGGGTCCGTTTTCATGTTTTGCGCGCCGGACTCGTTTTCGTTTTGCGCGCGCCCGACTCGTTTCGGCGTGCGAGGGTCGTCGGGTCCCGTTTTCATGTTTTGCGCGCCGGACTCGTTTTCGGCGGTGCAGGGCGTCGGGTCCCGTTTTCATGTTTTGCGCGCCGGACTCGTTTTCGGCGATCGACGCGGCGTCGGGACCCGTTTTCATGTTTTGCGCGCCGGACTCGTTTCGGCGGTGCGAGGGCGTCGGGTCCCGTTTTCATGTTTTGCGCGCCGGACTCGTTTTCGGCGGTACGAGGGCGTCGGGTCCGTTTTCATGTTTTGCGCGCCGGACTCGTTTTCGACGGTTACGAGGGCGTCGGGTCCGTTTTCATGTTTTGCGCGCCGGACTCGTTTTCGGCGGTGCGGGGCGTCGGGTCCGTTTTCATGTTTTGCGCGCCGGACTCTTTTCGGCGGTGCGGGGCGTCGGGTCCGTTTTAATATTTTGCGCGATCGGACTCGTTTTCGGCGTATGCGAGGGCGTCGGGTCCGTTTTCATTTTTTGCGCGCCGGACTCGTTTCGGCGGTGCGCGGGCGTCGGGACCGTTTTCATGTTTTGCGCGCCGGACTCGTTATCGGCGGTGCGAGGGCGTCGATTCTCGTTTTCATTTTTTGGGCGCCGGACTCGTTTTCGGCGGTGCGGGGTCGTCGGGTCCGTTTTCATGTTTTGCGCGCCGGACTCGTTTTCGGCGGTGCGAGGCGTCGGGTCCGTTTTCATGTTTTGCGCGCCGGACTCGTTTTCGGCGGTGCAGGGCGTCGGGTCCCGTTTTCATGTTTTGCGCGCCGGACTCGTTTTCGGCGGTGCTGCGGGGCGTCGGGTCCCGTTTTCATGTTTTGCGCGCCGGACTCGTTATCGGCGGTGCGAGGGCGTCGATTCTCGTTTTCAAGTTTTGGCGCCGGACTCGTTTTCGGCGGTGCGAGGGCGTCGGGTCCCGTTTTCATGTTTTGCGCGCCGGACTCGTTTTCGACGGTGCGAGGGCGTCGGGTCCGTTTTCATATTTTGCGCGCCGGACTCGTTTTCGGCGGTACGCGGGCGTCGGGTCCGTTTTCATGTTTTGCGCGCCGGACTCGTTATCGGCGGTGCGAGGGCGTCGGGTCCCGTTTTCATGTTTTGCGCGCCGGACTCGTTTTCGGCGGTACCACGGGCGTCGGGTCCCGTTTTCATGTTTTGCGCGCCCGGACTCGTTATCGGCGGTAGCGAGGGCGTCGATTCTCGTTTTCAAGTTTTGCGCGCCGGACTCGTTTTCGGCGGTAACGAGGTCGTCGGGTCCCGTTTTCATGTTTTTTGCGCGCCCGGACTCGTTTTCGACGGTTACGAGGGCGTCGGGTCCCGTTTTCCATGTTTTGCGCGCCCGGACTCGTTTTCGACGGTACCGGGGGCGTCGGGTCCCGTTTTCATGTTTTGCGCGCCGGACTCTTTTCGGCGATGCGGGGCGTCGGGTCCGTTTTAATATTTTGCGCGATCGGACTCGTTTTCGGGCGGTGCGAGGGCGTCGGGTCCCGTTTTAATTTTTGCGCGCCGGACTCGTTTTCGGCGGTACGCGGGCGTCGGGACCGTTTTCATGTTTTGCGCGCCGGACTCGTTATCGGCGGTGCGAGGGCGTCGATTCTCGTTTTCATTTTTTGGGCGCCGGACTCGTTTCGGCGGTGCAGGGTCGTCGGGTCCGTTTTCATGTTTTGCGCGCCGGACTCGTTTTTCGGCGGTGCAGGGTCGTCGGGTCCCGTTTTCATGTTTTGCGCGCACGGACTCGTTTTCGGCGGTGCAGGGCGTCGGGTCCCGTTTTCATGTTTTGCGCGCCGGACTCATTTTCGGCGGTACCGAGGGCGTCGGGTCCCGTTTGCATGTTTTGCGCTCCCGGACTTGTTTTCGGCGGTACTGAGGGCGTCCGGTCCCGTTTTCATGTTTTGCGCGCCGGACTCCTTTTCGGCGATACCGAGGGCGTCGGGTCCGTTTTAATATTTTTTTTGCGCGCCGGACTCGTTTTTCGGCGGTGCGCGGGCGTCGGGACCCGTTTTCATGTTTTGCGCGCCCGGACTCGTTATTGGCGGTACCGAGGGCGTCGATTCTCGTTTTCATGTTTTGGGCGCCCGGACTCGTTTCGGCGGTACAGAGGTCGTCGGGTCCCGTTTTCATGTTTTGCGCGCCCGGACTCGTTTTCGGCGGTAGCGAGGTCGTCGGGTCTCGTTTTCATGTTTTGCGCGCCCGGACTCGTTTTCGACGGTTCGAGGGCGTCGGGTCCCGTTTCCATGTTTTGCGCGCCGGACTCGTTTCGACGGTGCGAGGGCCTCGGGTCCAGTTTTAAAGTATTGCGCGCCCGGACTCGTTTTCGGCGGTACCGAGGGCGTCGGGTCCCGTTTTCATATTATACGCGCCCGGACTAGTTTTTCAGAGGTACCGAGGGAGTCGGGTCCCGTTTTCATGTTTTGCGCGCTCGGACTCGTTTTTGGCGGTACCGCGGGCGTCGGGACCCGTTTTCATGTTTTGCGCGCCTGGACTCGTTATCAGCCGTACCGAGGGCGTCGATTTTCGTTTTCATGTTTTGGGCGCCCGGACTCGTTTTCGGCGGTACCGAGGTCGTCGGGTCCCGTTTTCATGTTTTCCGCGCCCGGATTCCTTTTCGGCGGTAACGAGGGCGTGGGGTCCCGTTTCCATGTTTTGCGCACCCAGACTCGTTTTCGACGGTACCGAGGGCGTCTGGTCCAGTTTTGAAGTTTTGCGCGCCCGGACACATTTTCGGCGGTAGCGAGGGCGTCGGGTCCCGTTTTCAAGTTTTGCGCGCCCGGACTCATTTTCGGCTGTACCGAGGGCGTCGAGTCCCGTTTTCGTGTTTTGCGCTCCCTGACTCGTTTTCGGCGGTACCGAGGGCGTCGGGTCCCGTTTTCCTGTTTTGCGCGCCCGAACTCCTTTTCGGCGGTACCGAGGGCGTAGGGTCCCGTTTTCATGTTTTGCGTGCGCGGACTAGTTTTCGGAGATACCGAGGGCGTCGAGTCCCGTTTTCATGTTTTGCGCCCCATGACTCGTTTTCGGCCGTACCGAGGGCGTCGGGTCCCGTTTTCATGTTTTGCGCGCCCGGACTCATTTTCGGCGGTACCGAGGGCGTCGGGTCCCGTTTGCATGTTTTGCGCTCCCTGACTTGTTTTCGGCGGTACCGAGGGCGTCGGGTCCCGTTTTCCTATTTTGCGCGCCCGAACTCCTTTTCGGCGGTACCGAGGGCGTAGGGTCCCGTTTTCATGTTTTGCGTGCGCGGACTCGTTTTCGGCGATGCGAGGGCGTCGAGTCCCGTTTTCATGTTTTGCGCGCCCCATGACTCTTTTCGGCGTACGCGAGGGCGTCGGGTCCCGTTTTCATGTTTTGCGCGCCGGACTCGTTTCGGCGGTGCGAGGGCGTCGGGTCCGTTTTCATGTTTTGCGCGCCCGGACTCGTTTTCGACGGTACCGAGGGCGTCGGGTCCGTTTCCATGTTTTGCGCGCCCGGACTCGTTTTCGACGGTAGCGAGGGCCTCGGGTCCCGTTTTAAGTATTGCGCGCCGGACTCGTTTTCGGCGGTGCGAGGGCGTCGGGTCCCGTTTTCATGTTTTACGCGCCGGACTGTTTTCGGCGGTGCGGGGCGTCGGGTCCCGTTTTCATGTTTTGCGCGCCGGACTCATTTTCGGCGGTACGAGGGCGTCGGGTCCCGTTTGCATGTTTTGCGCTCCGGACTCGTTTTCGGCCGGAGTAAGGGTTAAACATTAATCCCACAAGGAAATCCTAAGTGCAAAGCAAGGATATAAATACCCTGTCATCTCCTATCCATTCGAGATGGATGACCCTCGGGAGATTCGGAAAAGAGATCTCTAGAGGGTCATCCATCTAATCATTTTTCACCGACAAAGTGGACCCCACACCTCGGTGACTAGAATATCAAGAGAGTCGAAGTGAACCCTAAGAATCTACTCTCGGAGCTAACCCTAGAAAAGAGTCAAGAAACGGTATAATCCCTATGCTACATGAAATGATGTCAATGCCAAGCTAGCATTTTGATGCAACTGGTCATGAGAAATTCCAAATGTGATTTTGCTTTCAAGGCCGACTGGTGCCAAAGCTTTGTGAGCAACCACCTAACTATGCTTTGATTTGTGTCAATTCGATAAGTAGTCGGTTATTTGACCAAGTCACCCTCATGTTAAGGGATTGAAAGTCAATTTCACAAGACTGATCAGGTGCCAAAGCTGGGAGCAACCACCTGATCAAGTCTAGATTTGTATTAATTGCTGATAAGTAGTCAGCATTTGATCAAATCAAGCCCTAATGAATATCAATATAAGTCTAATTGGTATTTAGTTAGGGTGGTTTCTGCAAGAGAGAGATAATTGGCAGAGACACAGAGCTACAATTGAGATCAGGGATTAATTCATAAGGAATAATAGGGTTTTATGAATAAAAGAATTTTTAATTCAGAGAGGCAAGGGCAAAAATGGAATATAAAAATACAGGGATGATCATCATGAATTTAGGGATTTTTGGTGAAATTTTCATGATTTTTGGATAAGTGGAGCTATTAAAATAAATTCAGGGAAGATAAAGGCAGAATAAATGGATTAATCAAAGGCTGGGATTTGATCAAAGCGGTTCTGGGTACAATCCGGGGACAGAGACTCATCTGGGTGCAAACTGGGGACCCCAGACACATACACGCAGAATCAGAGAAGGGAAAGGATATGACACGTGGCAGCTTCTCATTGGGCCACCTCATGCCACGTGTCGGACCCCATCGTTGGTCCCACTCTCGGCCCGGGTGGGCCCCACCACCACACTGACCTGACATGTGGGCCCCACCAGCATGCCACGTGGCAGGCTATGACAGGTCCACCTCACCCCAGCACATGCCACACGGCACAACCAGGGAAATCCATCTCACCCTCTCTGTGCCACATGGCACAATCACAGGAAGCCACCTCATGTAGCCTGTGCCACATGGCATGATACTACAGAGCCACCTCAGCATTGTTAATTAAATCATTAATGCTAAAGGGGAGTGCTTAACCTAGTAACCAATCATGACAAGCCAACTCAGCATGATTAATGATAATCTGTGAATTAATCAGTTAATAATCATCTCTGTAAGCCTAGACACAGCAGACTTACAAGTGGGGCCAGGTTGTAAGCATTATAAGACAGAGGCGCATGAACCAAGCCCATTCAAATAAAGTTGAAATTTAAATAAACAGCAGAGAAGAGAGATGAGCACCTGGCTCTTGTGTAACGCCTCTCTGACGGTGGACCCTTTGCTGTTGCGGCTCACATGCGCCTAGACCATCCCGATCGAGGCTGCTTCCTTCTTCTTCCCTTCCCTTCCGTCTTTTTCTTCCGCGCGACACAGAAGGAGGCGCCATGGATGGATGCTTTGAAAGGTGTTCTTATTCCCTGGATATGATTGGAATGGGCAAGACAAGGCGGATTAGAGATGCATAAACAACAAATTTCAATGAATCATAAAGGAAATATGGAGAATCGGTCGAAGATAGCGTGCAAAATTGAAACTTGTAATCGGCTCATACAAATATAAGAGATTAAATTGGCAGTGCTTATACAATGTTCTAACCTTTGCGATGCTATACAGAAGCTTGGATTAACTTGAGGGAAGCTCTAACCTAGTGCTACACCAATCCACCACTCGGGTCGGTGAAGAGATCCGTAATACTCGATCTCAACAGTATAGGATCTCAAGAAAAGGTGTGAAATTGATATCTGAGACTAAAAGGGGCATGAATGAGCTTGTAATTAGAGAAATAAGCAAAGAGATGAAGAAGGATGCTTTGGCTGTGGATTAAAGCAAATCAGAAAGGAAAACTCTAGTGGCACCTAATTGGTATATATAGACCCAATTAATTGATCTAGACGAATGTTAATTGGATCAGAGAAGGTTCTAGAAGAATTGAAAAGAGTGCAAATGGCAGTTATAAATGGCAAGATGGTGAATACAAGGAAAACAATAACTAACCCGCCACAATCTGTTATACCTATCGTTTGCCAAGTCATCAATCCGTGGACTTAACATCAAGAAGCACAAAGAGAGTCAATCCTGGCCACTGACTTGTAAAATGAAGGGTGAGATGGAGTGCCACATTAGCAATCCAAGAAATTGAACAAACACAAACTCTCCCTCACCCCTGGTATCTTAGCCTATATAAACCCTTTACAGAGAATGAAGCAGGGATCGGAAAAATTCTATCAATTAAGAGAGAGAGAGAGAGAGATCAGCAAGGAGAAAAGAGAGAGTGAAGCAAAGTGAACAAAGGCAATTGAATCAATTGATAGTAGACCTAGTCTCTCAATTCGATCCAATTTGTAATCTTCACAAGTTCTATTCATCATTTTGCAAGTTTGCTAAGCAGGTATTGCTATGGAATTGAAAATGTGATTAGGGCAGAATTATAGCTGTGCAATAAAATCAGTTCTTGCATTGAATAATCAAATAATTTGCTATTTTCTGTCCAATTTTAGTTCACAGTGTGATTCTTTATGCCTTTTCCGCATTATTCTTTTTCTTCTTTCCAATTCATGTTAATCTTGGAAATTACCAGTATTTCATAGAAAAAGGATTTGATCTTTCGGTTTAGGCTTCATATGATTACATATACCTATTCTTTCGTTTCCTTCTATATCATTTGAATGTGATGGGATTGGTAGTAGAGTCTCGCAACTCTCCCATTCACCAAATCGGCCGACGATCTGTCAGTATGGAGTCGATAGAAGGATAAGCCATTCCTCTCGACTCCTTTGCCTAAACGATGACTTGAGAGCCTGAGACTGCTTCAAGGTGCAAAGAAGAGGTGTAATTGGGAGCAATTCATCACATAGCATTGAGGTTAGCGTGACCGGTACCGTGCTCGACTATGGCTTAAGTGGAATAGGCCATATACGATACCTCAAAAGGAAATTCGACTTCACAGACACGATCAGGAGACACAGGCGATCAGTAACTGAAGTTCAATTGCAAGATTCATCAATCAATTGAGTGGAATTTGCGATTGAAAACTCAATCGGTACCGAACTTGAACTGTACCGAAAATGGTACCCTTGTACATGCTAGAACACCATACCGATCTCCAATCAAGAATGATAGAAAGATTCTAGAGAGTAAGGCGACGCTGCTAGGTTCATCTGATTGAAAGGGCGGAGCTCCGGTCGCCGGAAGTAGCTTCCAGCACGAATCTCGGCACAATAGTCAACGGGACAGTCAGAAAAACGAAGGCGCACGACTTTCAGCGCGTGAACACGAGATTTGATGCGCGAAAACACATCTTAAAGATATCCAACGTCAGTTATAAATCGCGGCTTAAGGGAAAAAGAAGAAGTTGATCTAAACCCTCCATCTCAGATGAGTGAATCTTAAAGTAGATCTAATAGTCAAATAAACCTGATTGAATAAATAAAGATCTGGGCCCTTCATCTAATATGTACCAATCTCAGGAACAAATCCAGCGGCCCAAATAAGTTTATAATGAAATAAAGATATATGATAACGGATGTAAATCGACGGCCCGATTAGGCCCAATAATTAAATAATAACGAGAATAGTAATAATATAGAGTAAATAAATGATTTGAAAGTGTTATTGAACTCCAAATTGACTCAAATTTGTTTCTAAAATTTTCTTATTTTTCATACTATTTTTCTATACAATAATACTTCAGTTTTAAAAATATAATAATGACAAAACAATTTAAAAGCAAAATACATTACATATATTGATATAGTTGACCTAGCTTTGACTTGTCATTTTAAATACTATAAAAATTCCAAAAATACAAATAAAATCATAAATAATAACTAGATATATTTTAGTGATTTTCCATGAAATAATAATGATGATAGTAACATGCCATAATAAATAATGAGATTAGCTATATTCTTTGATAAAAAAAAAAAAACAATAATAATAATAATAGATATTTTCTTGATATTTTCTGTAGAAAAAATAATAATAAAAATAAATAGCACAAAATAAACAAAAATATACTACTATGGTAATAAATAGTAAAATGCATTTTCTTTATAATAAAGAATGATAATATAGTTTTATAATATGAATTGTATTTCTTTTGTTATTTCTATACAAATATACAAAAATATACTTTTGATGAATAAAATGTGATAAAAATAATAGTTTTAATAAAAACATAATGAATTTCATCCCTTATGACTAATAATAAAAATCTTATACTTTTCTATAGATAATAAATAGAGATAATAAAAATAGATATAATGAATAGTATAATAAATAGAATAGAATATTAGTAATGATTTCTTTTAGCTATTATAGATATTAAAAAAAATATATAATAATAAAATAATAATAATAATAATAATAATGATAATAGTAAAATAGTATAGCTAACCATCTTTTGATTTTGTAAATAATTCTTACATAATGAATAGTATTACAATATAATAGAATATAATAACAAAATTCTATCACTTTAGCTATTATAAGCATTTTTAAAAATATAAATAAAACATAGCTATCCTACTTTCTATTATTTTTGTAAGTGATTTTCTACAAAATAAATAGAGTTTAGAAATAATAAAAATAAAATTCTACTATTTTAGCCATTATAAAAAATCCCAAAAATATTAATAGCTACCCCTTTTCTTATTTTTGTAAATAATTTTCTACATAGACAAATAGGGTTTAAGAAATAAAAATAATAATAATAAAAATAATAATAGTAATATAATAATTGTAATAATAATAATAATAATAATAGTAATAATAATAATAATAATAAATGCATCTTTATAATAATGGAAGATATTATAATAGACTTTGTGCATTTTAAGAAATGAATAAATATGCTCACATAAGGAGTGTAGAGCCACATATGAATATTTGCACACATGACATGACATTTAAAATGATTAGTCAAGACAAGAACATCTTGACGTGGGATGATTAAGGCTTCAATAGCAATATGAGAAGATATGTCGAGACAAGAACATCTTGACACTTGATGAAGAACAACAAGATACGTCGAGACAGGGAACATCTTGACGTGAGATGAATAAGGCTTTGATAGCGGCATGAAGAAGTATGTTGAGACAGGGAACATCTTGACACACGATGAAGAATAACCGAGCTACGACACTAACATGAAGATATACGTCGACTCTGAAGAAGAAGAACATTACGATGTCCTAGAGAGGTGACATCTTAATGACTCGCTGCCATGAGCAAGTAACTCATGATTGAATACGCTCACACAAGGGGTGTAGGGCTACATAGTAATTTTGCACAAGTAATGCAACACGTAGGATGATTAGTCGAGACAAGAACATCTCGACGCTCGTTGAAGATTGACCAAAGCTACGACATCAGCATGGAGAGATATGTCGACTTTGAAGATGAAGAACATTACGATGTCCTAGCGAAGTGACATCTTAATGACTCGGTGTCGTGAACAAGTAATTCATGACCATTTGAGGTGGCAAGGCGAATTCGTCCGTCGATGAGTTTGTCTCCGGCTCATTTCCGAGAATGTGAGATTGAATCGGTACGTTGGTAGATTCATCCACAAAACGATGAATGCGAACCGTTCGTAGGTAGGTTCCTTCACTAACACATGCTTGATGTTGAGCGGCCCGGCGCTTCGGGTTTGACATTGTGTGCAATTGTGTTTCCTAGGTTTATGAATTGGCTTAGTGCTACGAATTCATGATCTAGAAGATCGGTGAGAAGAAATACGTGGGCCATATCCACTCTTCTCCTGATTCACCAACCTCAAGATCAACCGGCTCAGTGCTTCGAGTTGTATTTTGTGTGATTGGTTGTTGACTAGTTAAGATTGAACCGGTCGTTCGTAGGTTTATCTTCTAGATCAACGGAGGTCGAGTCGGTACGTATGTAGACTCACCTCAAGCCCCTATGAAGAGATTAACTCGGTCACGTTGGTAAGGTTACATCTCGAGGAGGCATGGACTGAACCGGTCTGTTTGTAGGTTCGTCCCCATAGGATAAAACCGTCTGTTTGTAGGTTTTGTTCCCCCTAGATTGAACCGTCGTTTGTAGGTTCGTCTTCCGTAGATCCCCTTTTTATAAACTTAGACGACCACTTGCCCATCTCTTAACTATACTATTTGCTTCTCTCTTTCAAAGATCCGAGGTGCCTCGAGGTTCGTAGCCCGGGGTAATTAACGGTGGGGGCTTGCGCCCACCGGAATCTACAAGAACTCACAATCACTAAAAACCCCCTGAATGTGCATCCAAATAATCTCTAAATGGCAGAATCGGCCGACACCCTGCAGATGCACGCTCGGGAGGGATCTCCGTGTCCTTCTTCCGCAACCCATCGCCCGGCGGCGGTGCGGAGCGCGCGAAAAAGGGTCGCACAGGATCTGGCACGCCCGGTGGGACCTAGATTCTCCTCTTATCTCTGAAAGAGAGAGGCAAATAGAATAATTAAGAGATACAAGTGGTCTTCTATGTGCTAAAATGACTAATAATTTTCAAGTGTTTTTGTTTTGCAGGAAATGGCATACTTCGGAAACTTCAACCTTGCTCCCTACACCGTCATGCCTGCACAGAGCCCAGAGGGCAAGCTCTTCATGTTCTTCGGGACCATCCCGCAAGAACTCACCATCTATGGCCCAGCTCCAGTGGCCACGATCACTCCCGCAACCGTCCGGATCTCCATCCCGGACGGGGAAGAGGACTCGATCACCCTGACTCCCAAGGGGATCTCAAACAATGTCATGGCCTCTCCTACTACCTCCCCAAAGAGGAGAAGGCGACCGTCTAAGAAGACAGCCCAAAGGCAGCAGCCCAAACTGCCCGTAACTCTCAAGCGTCCAGGAAGAGGGCCCTGGATGCATACCAGAACCAGCTGGTGGCTAGGCCAGCTATCCCAGTCTCCAACAAATTCTCGGCTCTCCGCATAGTGGCCAAGAACTCGGCCACAGGCCAGCTCCGCCAGGCATGGGAGGTGCCTAAGCCCACACCTCGCCCAACTCAAAGGCCTCGGCGCGCCGGGACAAGTCTCAAGCCCCCGCGAAGCCATCTACAAGGCTCGCGGGGCCCTCAAGCGAGAGGAAGAGCGTGAGAAACGCTAGGTCGAGACAATACGTCTCCCGCTCCGGTCAATCTCAAGACATGGCTCGGCGCAAGCCATTGTCTCAACTCCGCACCCGAGGAGGTTTACACCAAAAGCAACACCTAGCACCCGGCGGTGTGGGTCCCAAAGGGTTCCCGACCAACAAGGTCCCAATCTCAAGCCCCGGCCCAACAAGGCGGCAGTCCAACGCTCCGTCCGAGAGCGTATTCAACCGCTTAGGTCAAAAGAGTGTATTCGGCCGATTAGGCTCGAGAATACCACTCAATAGTTTGAAAGTAAGCACGCCACGACCAAACGAAGAAGAAGAGAAGAACCGCTCGTTATGAAGAGCACTTCTCGATCAACACCATCGCATAAGCTACGATGCGATCCAGGACACCGATCGAGGTGAATATGACCCGGGATGACCGATCTCCGCCTAATCAAGCTCACGTCACCAACACCAACAAAAATAATGGTAGAAAAGGGAGACCTCCTAAGAGAGTCAACCCCGAAGGCAACGACGAGGGAAGGGGAAGACCACAACGAAAACCACGACTTCTTCAATAATGAAGATGACGTTGAAACACGTCCCGAAGTGCCTATCGATGAAATTGAAATACTAAAGGCCACATCGAGGCACGGGACGAAGAAGCGATTAGGCAACGGGAGCTAATCGCTACCATCTTTGAAGCAAAATGAAGAATTGATTAAGGCGGTCAAGTCGTTGCAAGAATCACAAGACGCCAATTTCAAAGCCGGTAGCTCCCGTCAAGAAGGGTCCACAAAGTACCAAAAGCAATCATAAGGGAAAACAACTGTCGATTCTAAACCCCATCCACATAGAACCATAGAAGTGGAGGGTGAACCAACGGGAATATCCCGGAAAGAGATTCAAGCCATGATTGCCCTTGACAAATGCAAATATTTGGAGGTGGATACGCTATCCCTCCGTTAAAAGCTGTGGACATCCATACCCCGCCATATATGATTTAGAAGAATATCCTAAAGGGTATGTGATCCCCAGTTTCTTCAGGACCTTCTTCTCGGGAAGGCAACAAAGACCGAACCCCGAACAACACGGCCCACTTTGTAGCCTCATGCGGCAACACGGGCGGCAATGATGCTGCTTGTTGTTAAGACAATTCCCCCAAAGCTTGGTGGGAAGCGCCTTTCAATGGTATTATTCATTGGAAAACAACGACATCGGGACTGGGACGAGATGGCGGACTCGTTCGGGGCACGATTTGTCATGGTGTACGACAAAATAAACATAGCCGATCTGGCAAGCACTAAACCCAAGAAAGGGGAGTCAATGACAGATTTTATCAACAGATGGCGGAACCTCAGCATCAAATGCGACCGCACATTAACTGAAGACGAGGCCGTCAACTTAATCATGAAAAACATTGACGGGTGGATGGGCATGCTTCTTGGTGTGACAAAGGTCAACACATTCAAAGACTTGCTCAGATCAGTATCCAATATGGAAAGGATGTCACCGCACACCATGCCGAACTTTATGAATAATAGGCCGCAACGAGGGGCCCGAGCTGAAACCAAGGTGGCATTCACCTCGTTGAAAGATAAGATGGTTGCCAATGCAGACACCCAAGGCGCGACGAGTAGCACAAATGGCAACAATTATAATAAGGGACCCAGGCCCAATCCAGGAGGGAGTTCACGGAGTTTTGAATCCCTTAAACAAAAGAAATCTAAACCGTACTCCTTCAGGAAAGATAAAGTTGCCCAAATCTTCAGAGGGGCACTGAAGAATGGCCTAACCCTGCCGGCCAGTAAACGCCGGAAGATGCCGATAAATCGGATGAACCCAACTTTTGCCCATACCACAGAATAATAGGGCACTCAATTGAAGATTGCTGGGTCTTCAAAGATTGGGTCGAGAAGGCGTATAAAAACGGTGAAATTACTTTACCTAAAGGGTTCTTGCAAAGCCCATCGACCCCATGAACAGGCCAACACGATCTCTCACGAGGAGGAGAAAGTTCCGGGCCAATTAAGCGAAGAACAAGAAGAGCAATGGACTACGCACCTATCGAAGAAATCGATTAAAATGCTTAAAGCCCTTAAGAAAGAACCTGGCATGAAATGGAAAGACGACATCACGCCAGTGGTCCCACCAAAACCCAGGGTATATTATAAGGTGGACCGAGCCAAGACCAGGTTCTTAAGAAGAAAAAGAAGCATAGAAATAACAAGTCCAGAAAGAATAAAATTGAAGAGTACGAGCAGGGTAGTCCCGAGGCGATCACCCTTCAACATTTTATCTCCAAAGAAGACTGGGAGAAGCTAACCCTAGGTCAAAAGGAAGAAAATATAAATGAAGAAATAAATAAAGAAGAAAGCGAAGAGATCTGGGGTGCTTCGTGCAATATGGTATATTCTTCTCACGACGAAGATATGCCAACATTAGAGGAGATGTTTTTCCCGAATGACGAAGGGGAGGCAAGCACCTCTGGGACCAAAAATGAAGAATGTAAAGCCGTACTCCGGTCCGGGACTTATATACCCGAGAGACAGGCTCCCAAGGATTTCGATAAAGGAAAGGACAAGGTCCAGAATAAAGGTAAAGAGGTCGAGAATCCAAGCAAGAACCCAGAAAGGACCCGGTCGATGGGCGAAGAATATAATGTGTTGGCACATCTGCGTAAGATCCCAGCGCTATTAAGCATATTCGACGCGTTGATGATGTCACAAGACCTAAGAGAGGTGCTAATCCAGGCCTTGCAAGATCCCGAGAAGTACAAGTCATACTTCATAGAGCAAAATATGCAAGAAGCCCTATTCACCGCCAAGCGGGCCGCTTGTATAAATTTCACGGACGATGACCTCCTAATAGGCACCGTCGACCACAACCGCCCGTTGTACATCACCGGAAACTGCGGAGGGCAAAAGGTTGGTCGCATCCTGGTTGACGCAGGGTCTTCAATCAATATCATGCCGCTTAAAACTCGAAGACCATCACCTTAGACGTGAAGAACCTATCGACGAAAAGGTGATCATTCATGGCTTCAATCAAAACTCCCAAAAGGCCACCGGGAGCTATAACTCGAACCCGCAATGCGGAAGTCTAAAAGCGCCTACTAAATTCTATGTCATTGACGCCGAAACCTCTTATCGGGCGTTCTTTGGGTCGCCCGTGGCTTCATAGTAATCGGTCATACCCTACACTCGCACCAATGCCCGAAATACATTGAGAATGGTAAACAAAAGAGAATTGACGGAGATGTCAAACCATTCGGGGTGCATGAGATTAAATTCAATGACGCCCGGATTTTTACGCCTAAATCCGCCGTGGCGCCGAGCCGGCCTATAACTAAAGCAGGTCAGAAACCCTTCAACAAAGGCCCTAAATTTGATACCTCGTCTGGAGAAGAAGAAGAGGTCAAATTTAATATTAAACCCCGAGGTGTTCGAGCCCAAAGACCCGGAAGAAAGTCGGGTGAAGAAGCAACCTTCCGCTTCAAACAGGTGGCTGCGTATAAGGCCCAAATAAAGCCGAGCGAAATCAAGTCAAGTGATTCTGAGGAGGAGGTCATTTTCAACTTTAAACCTACCAACACCCCTCAAATTCAGATCACAGGAACAACTTCAGGAGAAGACTCCGAAGATTCTGATAACTCGGGCGACATCACCTCGGGAGAAGAATCTGGCCATGATCGTCAACCCTGGGAAGAAGAATCTGACGAAGAGATCATCTATCACATCCTCAAAAAGCCATATAAAGGGCCCGAAACAGATAATGAAAGTGAGGAGTCATATATGATCAACGCGGGACCCGGTAGCGGAAGGGATAACCCGGTTAGGCTGAGGCCTATAAATGAAGAACGCTCATGGCGGGAAAATTTCGAAGGTCGCGTACGGAATGCGATCGATGAAATAAGGTACCAAGTTGAAAATAATAGAAGGGAGGTGTCTGAACAATGGGAAGTGATGCAGGATATCAAGGTGCAACACAATGAAATCATGATAATGATTGAAAACCTGCAAACCGCGATCTATAACTCCGAGCTACTCAAGGAGGTGACGAGCGAACCCCCGTTCAGGGACCCCGAAAGACAAGCACCCGATAGCGGCAAACGGGTAATTGTAATAGTAGATGAATCAAAAGGGAAGAAACGAGAGCTAAGCGGTCGACCGTCATGCAAACCCTCAAGGTCAAGAAGAGTAAACCATACTCTTTCTGAAAAATAAAAAACTCGGATATTTGAGCGAGGCCCTAAAGAGCGGATTGACACTTCCCGTCCGTAAAAGACCCGAGACATAGAAAGAGCGGCGAAGGCGAATTCGCCCTTATCATCGCATATTGGGACATACAATTGAAGAATGCTGGGTATTCAAGGACCTCATAGAAGAAGGGCATAGAAACGGGACAATCCAACTCCCGAAGAGCTTTCAACAAGACCCAGCTCCGCACAATACGAATAACAAAGGCAAAGGGGTCGCTTATACAATCTCGCACACTCCCGTACCTAGCAAGCTTAAGGTTGCGAGACGAAAACCGATCAAAGAAATCTACCGCTCCAACTCAGTCATGAATATTGAAATAGAAGAGGAGATGGCAGCGCTAGAGATTACTGTGGTCCCCGAAAGGCATTTTAAAGACCTCATGCCAAGGGAAGTGAACCACATCCAAACCCTAAAGACCTTTGTTGTGCCGGCAAAGGTAGAGCGCATCAAAGGGAAAACTATCATCCATAAGGCTATAATTTTCTATCAGAGTGATTCGACCCAGTCTCTGAAGAACCCTGATCACAACACTTGGAAGAAATGGGTGATAGAACAAGAATCAGAGAATGCAACGAGCGATGACGCTGCATCTCATCCCTTTGGAAAGGAACTGTATAAACTGGCAAAAAGGGCAAAATGTCTGAGAGACATATCCAAGGCCGAGGCCAAGCGCTTCGATGAACTCTGGAATGGCGGCCAGAATAAAGTCCTGGGCCTGGATGGCAAAGTAAAATACACTCGGGGATTAGGGTATGACTGCGATGACGCAGCATGTTTTGAAGGGTCTCTCAACAAGTACCGTATAGAAGAAAGCTGTTGCATGACTTCTGTTGAGATGCCAGATAATGAAACAGAAGAGGACAATACCCCGGTCCTGAAAAATGCTTTAAAGCAGCTAGAAAAGGAGCCTAACACGGTCGATGAGTTAGCTGAAATTAATCTAGGGATGGAAGAAGACCCACGACCAACTTTCATAAGCGCGTCGTTGCCAGAAGAGGTGGCTGACAGGTTGAAGACATTCCTTAAAAGCTACATGGACTGCTTCGCTTGGAGTTATAAAGAAATGCCTGGATTAGATCCCAACGTGGCAGTCCATTACTTAAAAATCGATCCAACCTTCAAGCCGATTAAGCAAGCGCCGAGGCGAATGAGAATAGAACTCGAAGAGAAGGTCGTGGAAGAGACAAAGAAGCTCATCGACGCCGGATTCATACGGGAAGAAGAGACGCCAGAATGGGTGGCTAGCATTGTCCCGGTTAAGAAGAAAAATGGGCAAATCCGCATTTGCGTGGACTTTCGGGACTTGAATAAGGCGTGCCCTAAGGATGATTTCCGCTCCCGAATTAGAAATCATAATCGACCATACATCCTCCTATGAAGTCTTCTCCTTCATGGACGGTTACGTGGCTATAATCAAATTAAAATGGCGCCGGAAGATGAGAGGCATACGGCATTCCGCACGCCGATTGGCATATATTGCTACAAAGTCATGCCGTTTGGGCTCAAAAATGCGGGAGCCACCTACCAACGGGCAATGACGAAAATATTCGACGATCTGATCCACAAGATAGTTGAGTGCTATGTGGACGACCTAGTCATCAAGGCCATGTCATATGAAGAACACCTCCAATATCTTGAGGTCGTTTTCAATCGCCTAAGAGAACATGCGCTTAAATTGAACCCGTTGAAATGCGCATTCATGGTATCATCTGGTAAATTTCTGGGATTTGTAGTACGCCATAGGGGAATTGAAATAGACCCGGGCAAAATCAAAGCAATAACTGAACTATCCCCGCCAAAGAATTTAAAACAATTGCGATCTTTGCAAGGGCAATTGGCGTACATTAGGCGGTTTATAGCCAACCTATCAGGTAAAATCCAACCCTTCACCCGGCTGACTAAGAAGAATATCCCGTTTAAATGGGATGGCGAGTGCCAGCGAGCCTTTGAAGAAATCAAGGCATATCTGCTCAACCCTCCAGTATTGGCGGCGCCCATACCCGGGGAGGAACTTATCCTATATACGACCGCCTTGGATGGATCCTTGGGAGCCCTATTGGCACAAGAAAACCAGGATGGTAACCAAAATGCGCTGTATTACTTAAGCCGCATGATGGTGGGGGCAGAACACGGGTATTCACCGATCGAGAAGCATTGTCTAGCCCTAATCTTCGCGGTGAAAAAGTTGAGGCACTACATGCTAGCCCACAAAATCATATTAATATCTAAGGTGGACCCTCTCAAGTATCTGATGACTCGGCCAATGCTGACGGGTAGGCTGGCCAAGTGGGCTATCATTCTCACTGAGTTCGACATCACTTATACACCGCAAAAGGCGATCAAGGGGCAGGCGCTAGCAGATTTCCTGGCTGCACACCCGATTCAAGATGACTCCCCATTAAAATGTGACTTTCCCGATGAGGAAACTCTACATGTTGAAGAAGGAGACCCTATATGGGAGTTGTACTTTGATGGTGCTTCTTCAATCAAGCCGATCGCGGGCCCGGGAGTCCCAATCGTGCGTAGCCGGCGCGCGGGACTAGTCTTCGTAACCCGGAGGGCGGGATAATACGACATTCTCTCGGCTTTAACCGAACCATGTACAAATAATGAAGCGAGTATGAGGCACTCATCGCCGGACTAGAACTATCACTGGAGAGTGGGAATCAAGGCACGTACGCATCTTTGGGGACTCACGGTTGATTATAAATCAAATAATTGGCGAATACAAGGTCTTAAAGCGGAACTAATACAATATCACCGAAAGGCCATGGAATTAATGAAGAAAATCCCGTACGTGTCCATCGAGAAGGTCACGAGGGTCGTGAACTGAAGCAGTGAAGCGGATGCGTTGGCCAAACTCGCTAAAGAGTTGGGTGAACCAAATGAGCGGAAATCCACATCATCGTCCGCAATAGAAGACCATTATCATTGTGTCGACGACGAGACAATGTGAATAATGAAAATACTCGGGCTAGAAAAGATGGAATGCCAAGAGACAATGATAAGCGAAGAAGACGATGATTGGAGACAACCGTTCATCGAATATTTCCGGCATGGCACCCTCCCCAAGGATAAAAGGATAGCGATCAACTAAGAAAACGGGTACTACGGTATGCATATGTGGGCAATACGCTATACCGTAGGTCTTATGATCGTTGTGGTGAGATGTGTATCGTGGGCCGAAGCGGGCGAGGTTATGAAAGAAGTTCATTCTGGACTATGCGGAGCACATCAGTCTGGGCCAAAAATGAAGTTGAAGATCAAGCGAATGGGGTATTATTGGCCCACGATGGTGGCTGATTGCGAAGAGCACGCGAAGAAATGCCGCATGTGCCAGATACATGGCCCTTTTATACATCAAGCGCCAAACCCATTGCACCCCACGGTAGCATCCCGGCCATTTAATATGTGGGGCACGGACATAGTGGGGCCCATAGACCCTCCGACGTCGAGAGGTCACTAGGTTTATCTGGCGGCGACAGTTACTTTACAAAATGGGTGAAGCCATCCCACTCAAAGAAGTTAAAGCGTCCGATGTGGTTAAGTTCTTCAAGACGCACATCCTCTACCGATTCGGCACACCACAACGGATAATATCCGATAACGGGACGGCCTTCAAGAGTTCCAAAGTCTATGCCCTGGCGGAGCAATTTAATATTGATTGGAGATTCTCGTCCATTTATAACCCGAGAGCCAATGGCCTGGCCGAAGCCTTTAACAAAACTCTGATCAATATTATGAAAAAGACTGTGGACGGCAACCAACGAGACTGGGATAATCGTCTACAAGAGGCATTATGGGCTTATCGGACCACGTACCGAACACCTACGCAAGCTACCCCGTATTCTCTGGCTTTTGGGGTTGAAGCCGTTCTCCCCCTTGAGGTGGAACTACCGTCATTGCGGGTGGCTATGCAAAATGATATGGCCATGGACGAATGCCAACAACTTAGGCGGACGAGTTGGATGCCATGGACGAGAAGAGACTGATAGCCCAGCAGAACCTTGAAATATATCAGGCAAAAATGGCAAGGGCATATGATAAGATGGCGCGAGTCAGGGCATTTCAACAAGGGGAGCTTGTTCTTGTCCTTAAGAGGCCAATTATTGGCCGGCACATCGGCCCAAAATTCTCCCCGAATTGGGAAGGGCCATACGTAATTGAGAAGGTATACGGGGGCGGCGCATACCAACTCATAGACCATGAAGGTGAAAGGCCCATGCCACCGATTAATGGGCGATATCTGAAGAAGTACTACACCTAGCCCAGAGAGGGGCCAACCGAGTAGTATCTATTGTAAATAAATAAAGAGGGGATAAGTGTTCGCTTACACACACGTGCACGAAACACAAACCCATGTCTAACCTCCACTTTTGCATAAAAATCCCAAAAACCCTACTACTTGTGCATCTGTAAATAGAATGCATCTAAAAATCCAAAACCACACAAATACATTTAGCCCTATAAAAAAATATATAGAATAAGAGAATTCAAAGCCAAAACCACGCGAGAATGTAAGGCGAGAGCTTTGGTGTTTGGGCTCACAATACAAATACCACTGGGTTTGTCCATTTGATACAGAATAAACACAAAAATGGGCGGGGTTTGCGGTTTGTCCCTCAAACTATCTGTTGCCCAATGACGAAAGTTGCTCATATTGGTCGCCCACGGCGCAAGCCAAGGGATAGGTCGAGCAAATTGGTGACTAGTAAGTAGTCGCTTCTGAGGGCATGTAAATAAATAACTCTCGTATTATTAGTAGCATGTATCACTAATAACAAAAATTTGCCCTCTTCTGATAAAATAAAAGGATATATATGTAAAACAATAAAAACCTACTTTCCTGCTCATAAAAATAAAAAATAAAAATAAATAAAAATAATAAAACATTTTCAATAAGGGGTTGCCACCTTTGTCCCCGACACCACGAGTGTTATACAAAGCCAGGTTGGGTGCATTCATCCGTAAAAGCACCACACGCCGAAGAAATGGTGTGTCATAATCCCACGACATATCATGGAGGGATCAGACCAAGGGTTTACGCTTGTACCCGACATTTCATGTTAAACAAAGCGGCTCGCTTAAAGAAGTGACTCAGGTCATGGAGAGCGGACCTACCCGATGAAAGCTTGTCCGCAGGGATGCGTGATGGATGTTTGAGGGTAGCTAAAATATAAAAAACCAGGTTGGGTACATTCATCCGCAAAAGTACCACACGCCCAAGGAGGTGATCTGTTTCTAATCCCAAAATAGATCATGGAGGGGTCGATTAAGGGTTTATGCTTTTGCCCGACATTCAGTGTCAAATAAAGTAATTCGCTTAAAGAAGTGACTCAGGTCATGGAGAGCGGACTTACCCGATGAAAGCCTGTTTCGCAGGGATGCGTGATGAATGTTTGAGGGTAGTACCCCCACAAAACAAATTGAGTGGAGATGAGTGAACGTGAGTTTCCACTTTAGCACGCAACGGTGCACAAATGAGGGGAGAGTGGGTGAGCTTCCACAAATAAAAGTCAATTAAATATATAAGGAGCATCCACAAAATGGTGTTATCAATTGCATCCATAATCCAATTGATACTTCGGTAAGTTTATCCATCGTAATAAAGGGATAAACGGGTTTATTAATACCGGCCTAGAGGTCAATACAGACGAGTTCGGTATCAAGTAAAATACCCGGTTACTTGAATTTTGTATTGCCATGAATAAAAAGAAATGATGTATAGAATGAATGTAATAGGATGTTGTAAGATTTTCCTTTTATTATGTTTAGACGCTGCGAAAGAATGAAGCAGTTGTAATAGGGCGCTTTTGCAAATAAGATTAGAGGTGCACAGCATGAATGGATGAAATATTTCCTCGCGCTGCAGAGGAAGCGATGAAGGGATAATAATAATAAAGGCAAGCATCATCCACAACAAGAGATCAAAATGATAAATGTCAATGCATCCTATATCAAGTATAGCAAAAGAAAAGGAGAAAAGAAAAATGAAAGTGCGATCTATGGGCCCAAAAGCGGGACTCCAACTCTAATAGCACAGTACTAATAGTCTCTAAATGAGTATGGAGGGAGTGCCTATCCTCCTCCGAAGCTGCCTCGAAGTCCAAGAACTGAGTGAAGGCACTATCCCGGACGCTCGTGTGAATGCGGCTACGGGAGACGTCCCGCTAGATGTCGGGAGAAGCCCTCCACCGACAACGCGTGGTCCTCAGCTCCCTGCACGAGCGATCGAGCGGGCCCACCACTGACTCCCATGGAGCGGAGAGTGGCACAAGAAGAGAGCCGCTGAAGGTAGTGGAGTCGAGCGGCCTCCAAATGCTGCGTAGCTCATGAATCTCCAACTCGTGCGATAAACGAGAGAGCTCGCATCTGGTAAGCCACGAGCGCTCCTCACACCTCCTAGAAATGAAAGTGCTCTCGAGACGAGGTGCAATGAGTAGAGCTGGCGCGATGGTATCCCGCATCAGCCCATACCAGTCAAAAGAGAAACCACTGGGCAGAGAGTCCAAGATCTCGAAATCTAGTGGATAGCCCCCGAAGAAGGTGTCTCGGAGTGCATCCGCCAGCGCGGCCAAGGCAAGCTGCACATCCCTCGATGAAACATCTGCAAGTAAAATAAATGGGTTAGACGAATTGTTATAACCAAAGAAGAAATAGAAGGAAGAAAAGGTCTAACCTATCGCCTCGTCGCCGAGACAGCGGGATCGAAGTCGGGGAATAGGGATGTCGGTCGCCTCAGGAGGACCCGCAGGTGTACCAGACCCGGCTACAAAATAAAATGAAGAAGCATAAATACATGAAAAGTAAAATACGGGCAAATGATAAAGGAAATATAAGGTACCGGGAGAAGCATGAGGCTCGGCGAGACCCTCGCTAGCCGGAACCCCCGTCTCTGGGCTGTGGAAAAGCTGCTCCACCAGCCAGCTCTCATCCAACTCTGAGTCGTAGTCGACTGCAACCCGCTCAGTCGAGACTCTGTCATCTGTGGCCATGAGAGGCTGCATGTCGGGAGACGAAGAAGTATGAGATGGCCCTCCCTCGATCAGTAATGGCTCGTCGCCTGCGGGCTCGACACCCAATGGACTCCCCTGCTCTAAAGAAGCCTCCTCTGATCGTACAAGAGTGAGCACTGGCCCCAGAACCACATCGAATGAGTCACCATCTCCAGTGGGTACCAGCAAAATCGACGGTGAAGCAGGACCGTCATAAAAGAAAGGCTCCGAGCGGTGAGGAGACGCCATGTCATCGGCCTCAGGGTCTGTAAAATCTACATGTAAGAATGAAAATACTAGTGCATGCTGGCAACTAGGTATTAAATGAAGCACACGAACCTGCGACGGCAAGGTCGGTGCAAAACCACGAAATAGCGGTGCTCGCGGCGTCGACGAATCGCTACGATGTCGTCTCGGTGCCTCCACGGGGAGATGTCCCGCGAGCTGAAAAATAAACCTTAATCGAAATGAAAATGAAGTGCGCCCGAATAAGGATAGGCGAGTCGTAAAGAAAATCACCGGAGTGGGAGAAGGAAAAGAAGACGGGGAAGGCGGGCCGAGAGGCGCCGTCTCGATCTCTCCCCATGGTGGGCGGAGCCGGTGGCTCAACATGTGGGCGAGAATGAACGTCGACCACTCGTGGACGAGGGACCGAGAACCGGGCTCCGCATGATCATATTCGTAAGCCAACTACGAATCAAAAGATAATTGGTTGAAATGAGACGAGGCTTATCAAAAGGGAAAGTAACCTAAAAGGAATAATGAAGTGTACTGTAAGAGTAGTCCTAACAGAGCACGAGAAAACCATACTGTCTAAACCACGGAAATCAATAGGCTCTACGGCGATGTGCGGGGAAAGAGAGCGGCCGTATGAGATATCGCCGCTAGAAAAGACATATCCGTCACGAGGGCAAGTGACACGTGCAACTACGGGAGGAGTGTATGATCGATAAGAGCGGATGGCATCATGATACCACTGCGATAACGTCTCGAGAAAGTGGGAACTCGAGAAGTGGGAACCATACGGCAACGAACACTGTACTAGTCGGAAGAGGTGAGTGTAACACCACCCGACACCCTCCAAGTCGGTGCCAAAAACTCGGGACGAAGAAGAGGCGCGGGATATCTGATCTAGCCCAACCGATGTGCACACCGATGAGGTGAATAGGGCTCAATGAATATATGATCACCCGATCTAAAAGGAAGGAAACCACGGCGGATGCTAACAAGGTACTCCAAGTCGGTCGATCTATCCGAATCTTTGGAAGGGTCGAGAAGAAGGAACCCTACTATCAACCACCGACCGCTCCCACGGTCCCGGCTATCCTGCGAGTCATCGGTCTATCTCGAGCGAACCTCGGATGATCACGACTCCTATAAAATCGTATCCGGCGTCCGTGGGAGTCAAAAAGTGGGCTGCACTCGGCTAAATCGCCCAACAGAGGTAAATGGTCTCTCAATGAAGCGACCATACCGGGATCATAAGAAACGACCAATGCATATGAAGCCGGTACCGCTAACCAAATGCCATGGAATCGGCTCCCTACATCTCGAAGGACTACGAGATGATACTAGACCGCGGAGACCCCCTGTAAATGTTGGCCAATACGAGCCTTGCGCTAAGGAAATCCTGCCGCCTCGCGCAATCAAACTCGCCATGACAAATACGAAGGCGGATGGTGTATCTTTGGGGGGTGGGTAGTAGAAAGTAACGGATCCACCGGGAAATGAATGCGGTCAAATAAGTCTCCCGATCTATATCGTGAGAGCACAATGCATCCGAGAAGGGGCAGGGCCGTCATAGTGAATCTCGAGACGACCTGTACCAAAAGGATCCCGAATAGAGGCTAAGCCCTCGGGACGAGTATGAACTCGATGCGTGAAATAGGCAATCCAATGCACGAAGGGGACTCGGAGTGACCCCCTCTCAAATGGTGGTATACATCATACACCCTCTCGTAAAGATGACGGGAATCGAGATGAATCTCTCAAGTCGGCGGGCGAGACTATGAACTCGTCGTAAAACCGCCAAAGATCGGCAACCACGTCAAGCTGCTTTGTATCTCCGGGAGGGTCGGAGTCGGCTCCGGTCATCGATGAACAAAGTGTTGGTGGAATAGTTCCACCTCTCGCAAAAGGCCCACAGCCAGGGTGTGTCGATGTGATAGCGAAACATCGACAGAAAGATCGGGTCGTATATCCCAGTACGCTCAAGTATAGTCCTCTCCCGCATGAGTATATATTGAGTCCACTCCGGTGTGCCGTGGCACTCTAAAGGAGCCATGAAAGAAGCGGAAGACCACCGAGAGGCCTCCCCGTCAATAATCTCCTTGCCCGGGAAATGTGTCAAAGGAGCGTAGAGGCAATGCCTAGAGGTTGAAGGGGCATGATGTCATGAGGCGATCATCCACGAAATAAACCGCCGCCTCGCGGGTAGACAGGAGTCGCTCGGACGGCTGAGATGAGAGGAGTCCAATCGCTAGGATCCTCGTAAAAGGAATGATAATGACTCAAGGGGCGACGCGGAATGGCGTCATGAGATGAAACTACAATACCTGAAGAGGAGAAGACGTCATGAGAAATGAAGTGATGAATAATAAGGAATAATGCACCAAGACAAGCCTTTCGAGCGTTCAAGGCTCGTCTTGGTGGGTGGCTCTTTGTTTACCCTTGAAAAGTTTCAAGGATGAATAGATGAATAAATGAAATAAAGCGATGATTAATGATGAATCATAAGAAAGGGGAAGAAGAGGGGGAGCAAGTAGAAAGGTGGCCCATTTGATCGGGAAAGGTCGGCGCATAACCCGGAACAAATCGATTAATCCCACAAGGAAATGTCGGGGTGAGAGACAAGGATATAAATACTCCACCACCTCCTACTCATTCGAGGTGGCGACCATCGGGAGATTTCGAGAGAAAATCTCTTGATGGGTCAGCCATCTGATCACATTTTCTCTGACAAGTGGGACCCACATGACAGTCACTTGCAAGCAGCTTGACAGCATGAACCTAGTCTATCTGATAAGTCTAATCAATCCGGAGTAAGGGTTAAACATTAATCCCACAAGGAAATCCTAAGTGCAAAGCAAGGATATAAATACCCTGTCATCTCCTATCCATTCGAGATGGATGACCCTCAGGAGATTCAGAAAAGAGAGATCTCTAGAGGGGTCATCCATCTAATCATTTTTCACTGACAGGTGGACCCCACACCTCAGTGACTAGAATATCAAGAGAGTCAGAAGTGAACCCTAAGAATCTACTCTCGGAGCTAACCCTAGAAAAGAGCTGAAGCAGTATAATCCCTATGCTACATGAAATGATGTCAATGCCAAGCTAGCATTTTGATGCAACTAGTCATGAGAAATTCCAAATGTGATTTTGCTTTCAAGGCTGACCTGGTGCCAAAGCTGTGAGCAACCACCTAACTATGCTTTGATTTGTGTCAATTACTGATAAGTAGTCAGTTATTTGACCAAGTCACCCTCATGTTAAGGGATTGAAAGTCAATTTCACAAGACTGATCAGGTGCCAAAGCTGGGAGCAACCACTTTGATCAAGTCTAGATTTGTATTAATTCTTTGATAAGTAGTCGGCATTTGATCAAATCAAGCCCTAATGAATATCAATATAAGTCTAATTGGTATTTAGTTAGGGTGGTTTCTGCAAGAGAGAGATAATTGGCGAGAGACACGAGCTACAATTGAGATCAGGGATTAATTCATAAGGAATAATAGGGTTTTATGAATAAAAGAATTTTTAATTCAGAGAGGCAAGGGCAAAAATGGAATATAAAAATACAGGGATGATCATCATGAATTTAGGGATTTTTGGTGAAATTTTCATGATTTTTGGATAAGTGGAGCTATTAAAATAAATTCGGGGAAGATAAAGGCGAGAATAAATGGATTAATCAAAGGTGGGATTTGATCAAAGCGATTTGGGTACAATGCGGGGACGAGAGACTCATGCGGGTGCAAGCGGGGACCCCGGACACATACACGCGAGAATCGAGAGAAGGGAAAGGATATGACACGTGGCGGCTTCTCATTGGGCCACCTCGTGCCACGTGTCGGCGCCCCGTTGGTCCCGCCTCGGCCAGGTGGGCCCCACCCCTGTGCACTTGACGACATGTGGGCCCCGCGGCATGCCACGTGGCAGGCTATGACAGTCCACCTCACCCCGGCACATGCCACACGGCACAACCGGGGAAATCCATCTCACCCTCTCGTGCCACATGGCACGATCACGAGGAAGCCACCTCGTGTGGCAGCTTTGTGCCACATGGCATGATACTACGAGAGCCACCTCGGCATTGTTAATTAAATCATTAATGCTAAAGGGAGTGCTTAACCTAGTAACCAATCATGACAAGCCAACTCGGCATGATTAATGATAATCGTGAATTAATCGGTTAATAATCATCTCTGTAAGCTAGACACGACGGACTTACAAGTGGGGCCGGGTTGTAAGCATTATAAGACGAGGCGCATGAACCAAGCCCATTCAAATAAAGTTGAAATTTAAATAAAAGCGAGAGAAGAGAGATGAGCACACTGGCTCTTGTGTAACGCCTCTCGACGGTGGACCCTTTCTTTGTTGCGGCTCACATGCGCCTAGACCATCCCGATCGAGGGCTTCCTTCTTCTTCCCTTCCCTTAGTCTTTTTCTTCCGCGCGACACGAAGGAGGCGCCATGGATGGATGCTTTGAAAGGTGTTCTTATTCCCTGGATATGATTGGAATGGGCAAGACAAGGCGGATTAGAGATGCATAAACAACAAATTTCAATGAATCATAAAGGAAATATGGAGAATCGGTCGAAGATAGCGTGCAAAATTGAAACTTGTAATCGGCTCATACAAATATAAGAGATTAAATTGGCGGTGCTTATACAATGTTCTAACCTTTGCGATGCTATACAAGCTTGGATTAACTTGAGGGAAGCTCTAACCTAGTGCTACACCAATCCACCACTCGGGTCGGTGAAGAGATCGTAATACTCGATCTCGACGGTATAGGATCTCAAGAAAAGGTGTGAAATTGATATACGAGACTAAAAGGGGCATGAATGAGCTTGTAATTAGAGAAATAAGCAAAGAGATGAAGAAGGATGCTTTGGTTTGTGGATTAAAGCAAATCGAAAGGAAAACTCTAGTGGCACCTAATTGGTATATATAGACCCAATTAATTGATCTAGACGAATGTTAATTGGATCGAGAGAAGGTTCTAGAAGAATTGAAAAGAGTGCAAATGGCGAGTTATAAATGGCAAGATGGTGAATACAAGGAAAACAATAACTAACCCGCCACAATCTATATACATCGTTTGCCAAGTCATCAATCGTGGACTTAACATCAAGAAGCACAAAGAGAGTCAATCCGGCCCTTTGACTTGTAAAATGAAGGGTGAGATGGAGTGCCACATTAGCAATCCAAGAAATTGAACAAACACAAACTCTCCCTCCCCTGGTATCTTAGCCTATATAAACCCTTTACAGAGAATGAAGCAGGGATCGGAAAAATTCTATCAATTAAGAGAGAGAGAGAGAGAGATCAGCAAGGAGAAAAGAGAGAGTGAAGCAAAGTGAACAAAGGCAATTGAATCAATTGATAGTAGACCTAGTCTCTCAATTCGATCCAATTTGTAATCTTCACAAGTTCTATTCATCATTTTGCAAGTTTGCTAAGCAGGTATTGCTATGGAATTGAAAATGTGATTAGGGCAGAATTATAGCTGTGCAATAAAATCAGTTCTTGCATTGAATAATCAAATAATTTGCTATTTTCTGTCCAATTTTAGTTCACAGTGTGATTCTTTATGCCTTTTCCGCATTATTCTTTTTCTTCTTTCCAATTCATGTTAATCTTGGAAATTACCAGTATTTCATAGAAAAAGGATTTGATCTTTCGGTTTAGGCTTCATATGATTACATATACCTATTCTTTCGTTTCCTTCTATATCATTTGAATCTGCAATGGGATTGGTAGTAGAGTCTCGCAACTCTCCCATTCACCAAATCGGCCGACGATCTGTCAGTATGGAGTCGATAGAAGGATAAGCCATTCCTCTCGACTCCTTTGCCTAAACGATGACTTGAGAGCCTGAGACTGCTTCAAGGTGCAAAGAAGAGGTGTAATTGGGAGCAATTCATCACATAGCATTGAGGTTAGCGTGACCGGTACCGTGCTCGACTATGGCTTAAGTGGAATAGGCCATATACGATACCTCAAAAGGAAATTCGACTTCACAGACACGATCAGGAGACACAGGCGATCAGTAACAGAAGTTCAATTGCAAGATTCATCAATCAATTGAATGGAATTTGCGATTGAAAACTCAATCGATGCTTAGAACTTGAAGCATTGTACGAAAATGGTACCCTTGTACATGCTAGAACACCATACCGATCTCCAATCAAGAATGATAGAAAGATTCTAGAGAGTAAGGCGATTTGCTAGGTTCATCGATTGAAAGGGCGGAGCTCGGTCGCGGAAGTAGCTTCCAGCACGAATCTCGGCACAATAGTCAACGGGACAGTCAGAAAAACGAAGGCGCACGACTTTCAGCGCGTGAACACGAGATTTGATGCGCGAAAACACATCTTAAAGATATCCAACGTCAGTTATAAATCGCGGCTTAAGGGAAAAAGAAGAAGTTGATCTAAACCCTCCATCTCAGATGAGTGAATCTTAAAGTAGATCTAATAGTCAAATAAACCTGATTGAATAAATAAAGATCTGGGCCCTTCATCTAATATGTACCAATCTCAGGAACAAATCCAGCGGCCCAAATAAGTTTATAATGAAATAAAGATATATGATAATCTGGATGTAAATCTGACGGCCCAGATTAGGCCCAATAATTAAATAATAACAGAATAGTAATAATATAGAGTAAATAAATGATTTGAAAGTGTTATTGAACTCCAAATTGACTCAAATTTGTTTCTAAAATTTTCTTATTTTTCATACTATTTTTCTATACAATAATACTTCAGTTTTAAAAATATAATAATGACAAAACAATTTAAAAGCAAAATACATTACATATATTGATATAGTTGACCTAGCTTTGACTTGTCATTTTAAATACTATAAAAATTCCAAAAATACAAATAAAATCATAAATAATAACTAGATATATTTTAGTGATTTTCCATGAAATAATAATGATGATAGTAACATGCCATAATAAATAATGAGATTAGCTATATTCTTTGATAAAAAAAAAAAACAATAATAATAATAATAGATATTTTCTTGATATTTTCTGTAGAAAAAATAATAATAAAAATAAATAGCACAAAATAAACAAAAATATACTACTATGGTAATAAATAGTAAAATGCATTTTCTTTATAATAAAGAATGATAATATAGTTTTATAATATGAATTGTATTTCTTTTGTTATTTCTATACAAATATACAAAAATATACTTTTGATGAATAAAATGTGATAAAAATAATAGTTTTAATAAAAACATAATGAATTTCATCCCTTATGACTAATAATAAAAATCTTATACTTTTCTATAGATAATAAATAGAGATAATAAAAATAGATATAATGAATAGTATAATAAATAGAATAGAATATTAGTAATGATTTCTTTTAGCTATTATAGATATTAAAAAAAATATATAATAATAAAATAATAATAATAATAATAATAATGATAATAGTAAAATAGTATAGCTAACCATCTTTTGATTTTGTAAATAATTCTTACATAATGAATAGTATTACAATATAATAGAATATAATAACAAAATTCTATCACTTTAGCTATTATAAGCATTTTTAAAAATATAAATAAAACATAGCTATCCTACTTTCTATTATTTTTGTAAGTGATTTTCTACAAAATAAATAGAGTTTAGAAATAATAAAAATAAAATTCTACTATTTTAGCCATTATAAAAAATCCCAAAAATATTAATAGCTACCCCTTTTCTTATTTTTGTAAATAATTTTCTACATAGACAAATAGGGTTTAAGAAATAAAAATAATAATAATAAAAATAATAATAGTAATATAATAATTGTAATAATAATAATAATAATAATAGTAATAATAATAATAATAATAAATGCATCTTTATAATAATGGAAGATATTATAATAGACTTTGTGCATTTTAAGAAATGAATAAATATGCTCACATAAGGAGTGTAGAGCCACATATGAATATTTGCACACATGACATGACATTTAAAATGATTAGTCAAGACAAGAACATCTTGACGTGGGATGATTAAGGCTTCAATAGCAATATGAGAAGATATGTCGAGACAAGAACATCTTGACACTTGATGAAGAACAACAAGATACGTCGAGACAGGAACATCTTGACGTGAGATGAATAAGGCTTTGATAGCGACATGAAGAAGTATGTTGAGACGGGAACATCTTGACACCTGATGAAGAATAACCAGAGCTACGACACTAACATGAAGATATACGTCGACTCTGAAGAAGAAGAACATTACGATGTCCTAGAGAGGTGACATCTTAATGACTCGCTGCCATGAGCAAGTAACTCATGATTGAATACGCTCACACAAGGGGTGTAGGGCTACATAGTAATTTTGCACAAGTAATGCAACACGTAGGATGATTAGTCGAGACAAGAACATCTCGACGCTCGTTGAAGATTGACCAAAGCTACGACATCAGCATGGAGAGATATGTCGACTTTGAAGATGAAGAACATTACGATGTCTAGCGAAGTGACATCTTAATGACTCGGTGTCGTGAACAAGTAATTCATGACCATTTGGTGGCAAGACCGAATTCGTCGTCGATGAGTTTGTCTCTGGCTCATTTCCCGAGAATGTGAGATTGAATCGGTCTGTTGGTAGATTCATCCACAAAACGGTGAATGCGAACCGTTACGTAGGTAGGTTCCTTCACTAACACATGCTTCAATGTTGAAGCGGCCCGGCGCTTCGGGTTTGACATTGTGTGCAATTGTGTTTCCTAGGTTTATGAATGGCTTAGTGCTACGAATTCATGATCTAGAAGATCGGTGAGAAGAAATACGTGGGCCATATCCACTCTTCTCTACGATTCACCAACCTCAAGATCAGCCAGGCTCGGTGCTTCGAGTTGTATTTTGTGTGATTGGTTGTTGACTAGTTAAGATTGACCAGGTCTGTTCGTAGGTTTATCTTCTAGATCAACGAGAGGTCGAGTCGGTGCGTATGTAGACTCACCTCAAGCCCCCTATGAAGAGATTAACACAGTGCGTTGGTAAGGTTACATCTCGAGGAGGCATGGACTGAACCGTCTGTTTGTAGGTTCGTCCCCATAGGATAAAACCGTCTGTTTGTAGGTTTTGTTCCCCCTAGATTGAGCCGATCTGTTTGTAGGTTCGTCTTCCGTAGATCCCCTTTTTATAAACTTAGACGACCACTTGCCCATCTCTTAACTATACTATTTGCTTCTCTCTTTCAAAGATCCGAGAGGTGCCTCGAGGTTCGTAGCCCGGGGTAATTAACGGTGGGGGCTTGCGCCCACCGGAATCTACAAGAACTCACAATCACTAAAAACCCCCCCGAATGTGCATCCAAATAATCTCTAAATGGCGAATCGGCCGACACCCCGAGATGCACGCTCGGGAGGGATCTCCGTGTCCTTCTTCCGCAACCCATCGCCCGGCGGCGGTGCGGAGCGCGCGAAAAAGGGTCGCACAGCGGTACCGAGGGCGTCGGGTCCCGTTTTCATGTTTTGCGTGCCCGGACTCCTTTTCGGCGATGCCGAGGGCGTCGGGTCCCGTTTTAATATTTTGCGCGATCGAACTCGTTTTCGGCGGTACCGAGGGCGTCGGGTCCCGTTAAAAGGTTTTGCGCGCCTGGACTCGTTTTCGTCGGTACCGCGGGCGTCGGGATCCGTTTTCATGTTTTGCGCGCCCGGACTCGTTATCGGCGGTAGCGAGGGCGTCGATTCTCGTTTTCAAGTTTTGGGCGCCCCGACTCGTTTTCGGCGATGCCGAGGGCGTCGGGTCCCGTTTTAATATTTTGCGCGATCGGACTCGTTTTGGTAGGTACCGAGGGCGTCGGGTCCCGTTTTCTTGTTTTGCGCGCCCGGACTCGTTTTCGGCGGTAGCGCGGGCGTCGGGATCCGTTTTCATGTTTTGCGCTCCCGGACTCGTTTCGGCGGTGCGAGGGCGTCGGGTCCCGTTTGCATGTTTTGCGCTCCGGACTCATTTTCGGCGGTGCGAGGGGCGTCGGGTCCCGTTTTCATGTTTTGCGTGCCGGACTCCTTTTCGGCGATACGAGGGCGCCGGGTCCCGTTTTAATATTTTGCGCGCCGGACTCGTTTTTCGGCGGTACCGCGGGCGTCGGGACCCGTTTTCATGTTTTGCGCGCCCGGACTCGTTATGGGCGGTACCGAGGGCGTCGATTCTCGTTTTCATTTTTGGGCGCCCGGACTCGTTTTCGGCGGTACCGAGGTCGTCGGGTCCCGTTTTCATGTTTTGCGCGCCCGGACTCGTTTTCGGCGGTAGCGAGGTCGTCGGGTCTCGTTTTCATGTTTTGCGCGCCCGGACTCGTTTTCGACGGTTCCGAGGGCGTCGGGTCCCGTTTCCATGTTTTGCGCGCCCGGACTCGTTTTCGACGGTAGCGAGGGCCTCGGGTCCAGTTTTAAAGTATTGCGCGCCCGGACTCGTTTTCGGCGGTAGCGAGGGCGTCGGGTCCCGTTTTCATATTATACGCGCCCGGACTAGTTTTTCAGAGGTACCGAGGGAGTCGGGTCCCGTTTTCATGTTTTGCGCGCTCGGACTCGTTTTTGGCGGTACCGCGGGCGTCGGGACCCGTTTTCATGTTTTGCGCGCCTGGACTCGTTATCAGCCGTAGCGAGGGCGTCGATTTTCGTTTTCATGTTTTGGGCGCCCGGACTCGTTTTCGGCGGTACCGAGGTCGTCGGGTCCCGTTTTCATGTTTTCCGCGCCCGGATTCCTTTTCGGCGGTACCGAGGGCGTGGGGTCCCGTTTCCATGTTTTGCGCACCCAGACTCGTTTTCGACGGTAGCGAGGGCGTCTGGTCCAGTTTTGAAGTTTTGCGCGCCCGGACACATTTTCGGCGGTAGCGAGGGCGTCGGGTCCCATTTTCAAGTTTTGCGCGCCCGGACTCATTTTCGGCTGTACCGAGGGCGTCGAGTCCCGTTTTCGTGTTTTGCGCTCCCTGACTCGTTTTCGGCGTACGCGGGGCGTCGGGTCCCGTTTTTCTGTTTTGCGCGCCGAACTCCTTTTCGGCGGTGCAGGGGCGTAGGGTCCGTTTTCATGTTTTGCGTGCGCGGACTAGTTTTCGGAGATACCGAGGGCGTCGAGTCCCGTTTTCATGTTTTGCGCCCCGACCCGTTTTCGGCGTGCGAGGGCGTCGGGTCCCGTTTTCATGTTTTGCGCGCCCGGACGCATTTTCGGCGGTAGCGAGGGCGTCGGGTCCCGTTTGCAAGTTTTGCGCTCCCTGACTTGTTTTCGGCGGTAGCGAGGGCGTCGGGTCCCGTTTTCCTATTTTGCGCGCCCGAACTCCTTTTCGGCGGTAGCGAGGGCGTAGAGTCCCGTTTTCATGTTTTGCGTGCGCGGACTAGTTTTCGGAGATACCGGGGCGTCGAGTCCCGTTTTCATGTTTTGCGCCCCCGGACCCTTTTCGGCGTGCACCGAGGGGCGTCGGGTCCGTTTTCATGTTTTGCGCGCCCGGACTCATTTTCGGCGGTAGCGAGGGCGTCGGGTCCCGTTTTCATGTTTTGCGCGCCCAGACTCGTTTTCGACGGTACCACGGGCGTCGGGTCCCGTTTCCATGATTTGCGCGCCCGAACTCGTTTTCGACGGTACCGGGGGCCTCGGGTCCAGTTTTACAGTATTGCGCGCCCGGACTCGTTTTCGGCGGTAGCGAGGGCGTCGGGTCCCGTTTTCATGTTTTACGCGCCGGACTAGTTTTCGGCGGTGCGAGGGCGTCGGGTCCCGTTTTCATGTTTTGCGCGCCGGACTCATTTTCGGCGGTGCACGAGGGCGTCGGGTCCCGTTTGCATGTTTTGCTCTCCCGGACTCGTTTTCGGCGGTAGCGAGGGCGTCGGGTCCCGTTTTCATGTTTTGCGTGCCCGGACTCCTTTTCGGCGATGCCGAGGGCGTCGGGTCCCGTTTTAATATTTTGCGCGATCGAACTCGTTTTCGGCGGTAGCGAGGGCGTCGGGTCCCGTTAAAAGGTTTTGCGCGCCTGGACTCGTTTTCGTCGGTACCGCGGGCGTCGGGACCCGTTTTCATGTTTTGCGCGCCCGGACTCGTTATCGGCGGTACCGAGGGCGTCGATTCTCGTTTTCAAGTTTTGGGCGCCCCGACTCGTTTTCGGCGATGCCGAGGGCGTCGGGTCCCGTTTTAATATTTTGCGCGATCGGACTCGTTTTGGTAGGTAGCGAGGGCGTCGGGTCCCGTTTTCTTGTTTTGCGCGCCCGGACTCGTTTTCGGCGGTACCGCGGGCGTCGGGACCCGTTTTAATGTTTTGCGCTCCCGGACTCGTTTTCGGCGGTGCGGGGCGTCGGGTCCCGTTTGCATGTTTTGCGCTCCCGGACTCATTTTCGGCGGTAGCGAGGGCGTCGGGTCCCGTTTTCATGTTTTGCGTGCCCGGACTCCTTTTCGGCGATACCGAGGGCGCCGGGTCCTGTTTTAATATTTTGCGCGCCCGGACTCGTTTTCGGCGGTACCGCGGGCGTCGGGACCCGTTTTCATGTTTTGCGCGCCCGGACTCGTTATTGGCGGTAGCGAGGGCGTCGATTCTCGTTTTCATTTTTTGGGCGCCCAAACTCGTTTTCGGCGGTACAGAGGTCGTCGGGTCCCGTTTTCATGTTTTGCGCGCCCGGACTCGTTTTCGGCGGTGCGGCGTCGTCGGGTCTCGTTTTCATGTTTTGCGCGCCGGACTCGTTTTCGACGTTTTCGACGGTTCCGAGGGCGTCGGGTCCGTTTCCATGTTTTGCGCGCCGGACTCGTTTTCGACGCGGTGCAGGGGCCTCGGGTCCGTTTTAAAGTATTGCGCGCCGGACTCGTTTCGGCGGTGCGAGGGCGTCGGGTCCCGTTTTCATATTATACGCGCCCGGACTAGTTTTTCAGAGGTACCGAGGGAGTCGGGTCCCGTTTTCATGTTTTGCGCGCTCGGACTCGTTTTTGGCGGTACCGCGGGCGTCGGGACCCGTTTTCATGTTTTGCGCGCCTGGACTCGTTATCGGCGTCGAGGGCGTCGATTTTCGTTTTCATGTTTTGGGCGCCGGACTCGTTTCGGCGGTGCGGGTCGTCGGGTCCGTTTTCATGTTTTGCGCGCCCGGATTCCTTTTCGGCGGTACCGAGGGCGTGGGGTCCCGTTTCCATGTTTTGCGCACCCAGACTCGTTTTCGACGGTACCGAGGGCGTCTGGTCCAGTTTTGAAGTTTTGCGCGCCCGGACACATTTTCGGCGGTAGCGAGGGCGTCGGGTCCCATTTTCAAGTTTTGCGCGCCGGACTCATTTTCGGCGCATGCGCGAGGGCGTCGAGTCCCGTTTTCGTGTTTTGCGCTCCCCGACTCGTTTTCGGCGGTGCGAGGGCGTCGGGTCCGTTTTCATGTTTTGCGCGCCGAACTCCTTTTCGGCGGTGCGAGGGCGTAGGGTCCGTTTTCATGTTTTGCGTGCGCGGACTAGTTTTCGGCGATACCGAGGGCGTCGAGTCCGTTTTCATGTTTTGCGCCCCATGACTCGTTTTCGGCGCGTACCGAGGGCGTCGGGTCCGTTTTCATGTTTTGCGCGCCCGGACTCATTTTCGGCGGTGCGAGGGCGTCGGGTCCCGTTTTCAAGTTTTGCGCTCCGGACTTGTTTTCGGCGGTGCGAGGGCGTCGGGTCCGTTTTCTGTTTTGCGCGCCGAACTCCTTTTCGGCGTACAGGGGCGTAGAGTCCCGTTTTCATGTTTTGCGTGCGCGGACTAGTTTTCGGAGATACGAGGGCGTCGAGTCCGTTTTCATGTTTTGCGCCCCGGACCCCTTTTCGGCGTGCGAGGGCGTCGGGTCCGTTTTCATGTTTTGCGCGCCGGACTCGTTTTCGGCGGTGCAGGGCGTCGGGTCCCGTTTTCATGTTTTGCGCGCCGGACTCGTTTTCGACGGTACCACGGGCGTCGGGTCCGTTTTCATGTTTTTGCGCGCCGAACTCGTTTTCGACGGTGCGGGGCCTCGGGTCCGGTTTTCATGTTTTGCGCGTCGGGACTCGTTTTCGGCGGTGCGGGGCGTCGGGTCCCGTTTTCATGTTTTACGCGCCGGACTAGTTTTCGGCGGTGCGAGGGCGTCGGGTCCGTTTTCATGTTTTGCGCGCCGGACTCATTTTCGGCGGTGCGGCGTCGGGTCCCGTTTGCATGTTTTGCGCTCCCGGACTCGTTTTCGGCGGTGCGGGGCGTCGGGTCCGTTTTCATGTTTTGCGCGCCGGACTCCTTTTCGGCGATGCGGGCGTCGGGTCCGTTTTAATATTTTGCGCGATCGGACTCGTTTTCGGCGGTGCGGGCGTCGGGTCCGTTTAAAAGGTTTTGCGCGCCGGACTCGTTTTCGTCGGTGCACGCGGGCGTCGGGACCGTTTTCATGTTTTGCGCGCCGGACTCGTTATCGGCGGTGCGGGGCGTCGATTCTCGTTTTCAAGTTTTGGGCGCCCGGACTCGTTTTCGGCGTGCGAGGGGCGTCGGGTCCGTTTTAATATTTTGCGCGATCGGACTCGTTTTGGCGGTGCAGGGGCGTCGGGTCCGTTTTCATGTTTTGCGCGCCGGACTCGTTTTCGGCGGTACGCGGGCGTCGGGTCCCGTTTTCATGTTTTGCGCGCCGGACTCGTTTTCGGCGGTGCAGAGGCGTCGGGTCCGTTTGCATGTTTTGCGCTCCCGGACTCGTTTTCGGCGGTGCGAGGGCGTCGGGTCCGTTTTCATGTTTTGCGCGCCGGACTCCTTTTCGGCGATACGAGGGCGTCGGGTCCGTTTTAATATTTTGCGCGCCGGACTCGTTTTCGGCGGATGTACGCGGGCGTCGGGACCGTTTTCATGTTTTGCGCGCCGGACTCGTTATTCGGCGGTGCAGGGGCGTCGATTCTCGTTTTCATTTTTGGGCGCCGGACTCGTTTTCGGCGGTACGAGAGGTCGTCGGGTCCGTTTTCATGTTTTGCGCGCCGGACTCGTTTTCGGCGGTGCGAGGCGTCGGGTCTCGTTTTCATGTTTTGCGCGCCGGACTCGTTTTCGGCGGTGCAGAGGGCGTCGGGTCCCGTTTTCATGTTTTGCGCGCCGGACTCGTTATCGGCAGTACCGAGGGCCTCGGGTCCAGTTTTAAAGTATTGCGCGCCCGGACTCGTTTTCGGCGGTGCAGGGCGTCGGGTCCGTTTTCATGTTTTACGCGCCGGACTCGTTTTCGGCGGTGCAGGGCGTCGGGTCCGTTTTCATGTTTTGCGCGCCGGACTCGTTTTCGGCGGTGCGCGGGCGTCGGGACCCGTTTTCATGTTTTGCGCGCCGGACTCGTTATCGGCGGTGCGAGGGCGTCGATTCGTTTTCGTTTTCATGTTTTGGGCGCCGGACTCGTTTTCGGCGGTGCAGGGTCGTCGGGTCCGTTTTCATGTTTTGCGCGCCGGATTCGTTTTCGGCGGTGCAGGGGCGTGGGGTCCGTTTCCATGTTTTGCGCGCCGGACTCGTTTTCGACGGTGCAGGGGCGTCGGGTCCGTTTTGAAGTTTTGCGCGCCGGACTCGTTTTCGGCGGTGCGGGGCGTCGGGTCCCGTTTTCAAGTTTTGCGCGCCGGACTCGTTTTCGGCGGTCATGCGAGGGCGTCGAGTCCGTTTTCGTGTTTTGCGCTCCACGACTCGTTTTCGGCGGTGCAGGGGCGTCGGGTCCGTTTTCTGTTTTGCGCGCCGGACTCCTTTTCGGCGGTGCGGGGGCGTAGGGTCCGTTTTCATGTTTTGCGTGCGCGGACTAGTTTTCGGCGATACGGGGGCGTCGAGTCCGTTTTCATGTTTTGCGCCCCGGACTCGTTTTCGGCGTGCAGGGGCGTCGGGTCCGTTTTCATGTTTTGCGCGCCGGACTCATTTTCGGCGGTGCGAGGGCGTCGGGTCCGTTTTCATGTTTTGCGCGCCGGACTCGTTTTCGGCGGTGCAGGGGCGTCGGGTCCGTTTTCATGTTTTGCGCGCGCCGGACTCCTTTTCGGCGGTGCGAGGGCGTCGAGTCCGTTTTCATGTTTTTGCGCGCGGACTCGTTTTCGGAGATGCGAGGGCGTCGAGTCCGTTTTCATGTTTTGCGCCCGGACTCTTTTCGGCGTGCGGGGCGTCGGGTCCGTTTTCATGTTTTGCGCGCCGGACTCGTTTTCGGCGGTGCGGGGCGTCGGGTCCGTTTTCATGTTTTGCGCGCCGGACTCGTTTTCGACGGTACCACGGGCGTCGGGTCCGTTTCCATGTTTTGCGCGCCGGACTCGTTTTCGACGGTGCGGGGCGTCGGGTCCGTTTTCATGTTTGCGCGCCGGACTCGTTTCGGCGGTGCGGGGCGTCGGGTCCGTTTTCATGTTTTACGCGCCGGACTCGTTTTCGGCGGTGCGGGGCGTCGGGTCCGTTTTCATGTTTTGCGCGCCGGACTCGTTTTCGGCGGTGCAGGGCGTCGGGTCCGTTTTCATGTTTTGCGCGCCGGACTCGTTTCGGCGGTGCGGGGCGTCGGGTCCGTTTTCATGTTTTGCGCGCCGGACTCGTTTTCGGCGATGCGAGGGCGTCGGGTCCGTTTTCATATTTTGCGCGATCGACTCGTTTTCGGCGGTAGGCGTCGGGTCCGTTTTCATGTTTTGCGCGCCGGACTCGTTTCGGCGGTGCGCGGGCGTCGGGTCCGTTTTCATGTTTTGCGCGCCGGACTCGTTATCGGCGGTGCGAGAGGCGTCGATTCTCGTTTTCAAGTTTTGGGCGCGCCGGACTCGTTTCGGCGATGCGAGGGCGTCGGGTCCGTTTTCATGTTTTGCGCGATCGGACTCGTTTTCGGCGGTGCGAGGGCGTCGGGTCCGTTTTCATGTTTTGCGCGCCGGACTCGTTTTCGGCGATGCTGCGGGGGCGTCGGGTCCCGTTTTCATGTTTTGCGCGCCGGACTCGTTTCGGCGGTGCGAGGGCGTCGGGTCCCGTTTTCATGTTTTGCGCGCCGGACTCGTTTTCGGCGGTGCGGGGCGTCGGGTCCGTTTTCATGTTTTTTGCGCCGGACTCTTTTCGGCGATACGAGGGGCGTCGGGTCCGTTTTCATATTTTTGCGCGCCGGACTCGTTTCGGCGGTGCAGGGGGCGTCGGGTCCGTTTTCATGTTTTGCGCGCCGGACTCGTTTCGGCGGTGCGAGGGCGTCGATTCTCGTTTTCATTTTTGCGCGCCGGACTCGTTTTCGGCGGTACGAGGGGCGTCGGGTCCGTTTTCATGTTTTGCGCGCCGGACTCGTTTTCGGCGGTACGAGGTCGTCGGGTCCGTTTTCATGTTTTGCGCGCCGGACTCGTTTTCGGCGGTGCAGAGGCGTCGGGTCCCGTTTTCATGTTTTGCGCGCCGGACTCGTTTTCGGCGGTGCAGGGGCGTCGGGTCCGTTTTCATGTTTTGCGCGCCGGACTCGTTTTCGGCGGTGCGAGGGGCGTCGGGTCCGTTTTCATGTTTTGCGCGCGCCGGACTCGTTTTCGGCGGTGAGGGGCGTCGGGTCCGTTTTCATGTTTTGCGCGCCGGACTCGTTTTCGGCGGTGCGCGGGCGTCGGGACCCGTTTTCATGTTTTGCGCGCCGGACTCGTTATCGGCGGTGCAGGGGCGTCGGGTTCTCGTTTTCATGTTTTGGGCGCCGGACTCGTTTTCGGCGGTGCGAGGGTCGTCGGGTCCGTTTTCATGTTTTGCGCGCCGGACTCGTTTTCGGCGGTGCGAGGGGCGTCGGGTCCGTTTTCATGTTTTGCGCGCGCCGGACTCGTTTTCGGCGGTGCGGGGCGTCGGGTCCGTTTTCATGTTTTGCGCGCCGGACTCGTTTTCGGCGGTGCAGGGCGTCGGGTCCGTTTTCATGTTTTTGCGCGCCGGACTCGTTTTCGGCGGTGCGAGGGCGTCGGGTCCGTTTTCATGTTTTGCGCGCCGGACTCGTTTTCGGCGGTGCAGGGCGTCGGGTCCGTTTTCATGTTTTGCGCGCCGGACTCGTTTTCGGCGGTGCGGGGGGCGTCGGGTCCCGTTTTCATGTTTTGCGCGCGCGGACTCGTTTTCGGCGATACGCAGGGGCGTCGGGTCCGTTTTCATGTTTTGCGCGCCCGGACTCGTTTTCGGCGGTGCAGGGGCGTCGGGTCCGTTTTCATGTTTTGCGCGCCGGACTCGTTTTCGGCGGTGCAGGGGCGTCGGGTCCCGTTTTCATGTTTTGCGCGCCGGACTCGTTTTTCGGCGGTGCAGGGGCGTCGGGTCCGTTTTCATGTTTTGCGCGCCGGACTCGTTTTCGGCGGTGCAGGGGCGTCGGGTCCGTTTTCATGTTTTGCGCGCCGGACTCGTTTTCGGCGGTACGAGGGCGTCGGGTCCGTTTTCATGTTTTGCGCGCCGGACTCGTTTTCGGCGGTGCGAGGGGCGTCGGGTCCGTTTTCATGTTTTGCGCGCCGGACTCGTTTTCGGCGGTACGGGGCGTCGGGTCCGTTTTCATGTTTTGCGCGCCGGACTCGTTTTCGGCGGTGCGCGGGCGTCGGGTCCGTTTTCATGTTTTGCGCGCCGGACTCGTTTTCGGCGGTGCAGGGGCGTCGGGTCCGTTTTCATGTTTTGCGCGCCGGACTCGTTTTCGGCGGTGCGAGGGCGTCGGGTCCGTTTTCATGTTTTGCGCGCCGGACTCGTTTTCGGCGGTGCAGGGGCGTCGGGTCCGTTTTCATGTTTTGCGCGCCGGACTCGTTTTCGGCGGTGCGAGGGCGTCGGGTCCGTTTTCATGTTTTGCGCGCCGGACTCGTTTTCGGCGGTGCGGGGCGTCGGGTCCGTTTTCATGTTTTGCGCGCCGGACTCGTTTTCGGCGTGCAGGGCGTCGGGTCCCGTTTTCATGTTTTGCGCGCCGGACTCGTTTTCGGCGGTGCGAGCGAGGGCGTCGGGTCCGTTTTCATGTTTGCGCGCGCCGGACTCGTTTTCGGCGGTGCGAGGGCGTCGGGTCCGTTTTCATGTTTTGCGCGCCGGACTCGTTTCGGCGGTGCGGGGCGTCGGGTCCGTTTTCATGTTTTGCGCGCCGGACTCGTTTTCGGCGGTGCGAGGGCGTCGGGTCCGTTTTCATGTTTTGCGCGCCGGACTCGTTTTCGGCGGTACGGGGGCGTCGGGTCCGTTTTCATGTTTTGCGCGCCGGACTCGTTTTCGGCGGTGCAGGGCGTCGGGTCCGTTTTCATGTTTTGCGCGCCGGACTCGTTTTCGGCGGCGTGCAGAGGCGTCGGGTCCCGTTTTCATGTTTTGCGCGCCGGACTCATTTTCGGCGGTGCGGGGCGTCGGGTCCGTTTTCATGTTTTGCGCGCCGGACTCTTTTCGGCGATGCGGGGGCGTCGGGTCCGTTTTCATATTTTTTGCGCGCCGGACTCGTTTCGGCGGTGCAGGGGCGTCGGGTCCGTTTTCATGTTTTGCGCGCCGGACTCGTTTTCGGCGGTGCACGGGGGCGTCGGGTCTCGTTTTCATTTTTTGCGCCGGACTCGTTTCGGCGGTGCAGAGGCGTCGGGTCCGTTTTCATGTTTTGCGCGCCGGACTCGTTTTCGGCGGTGCAGAGGGCGTCGGGTCCGTTTTCATGTTTTGCGCGCCGGACTCGTTTTCGGCGGTGCGAGGGCGTCGGGTCCGTTTTCATGTTTTGCGCGCCGGACTCGTTTTCGGCGGTGCAGGGCGTCGGGTCCGTTTTCATGTTTTGCGCGCCGGACTCGTTTCGGCGGTGCGGGGCGTCGGGTCCGTTTTCATGTTTTACGCGCCGGACTCGTTTTTCGGCGGTGCGAGGGCGTCGGGTCCGTTTTCATGTTTTGCGCGCCGGACTCGTTTTCGGCGGTGCGGGCGTCGGGTCCGTTTTCATGTTTTGCCGCCGGACTCGTTTCGGCGGTGCGAGGGGCGTCGGGTTCGTTTTCATGTTTTGCGCGCCGGACTCGTTTTTCGGCGGTGCGAGGTCGTCGGGTCCGTTTTCATGTTTTGCGCGCCGGACTCGTTTTCGGCGGTGCGGGGCGTCGGGTCCGTTTTCATGTTTTGCGCGCCGGACTCGTTTTCGGCGGTGCAGGGCGTCGGGTCCGTTTTCATGTTTTGCGCGCCGGACTCGTTTTCGGCGGTGCAGGCGGCGTCGGGTCCCGTTTTCATGTTTTTTGCGCGCCGGACTCGTTTTCGGCGATGCGGGGGCGTCGGGTCCGTTTTCATGTTTTGCGCGCCCGGACTCGTTTTCGGCGGTGCGAGGGCGTCGGGTCCGTTTTCATGTTTTGCGCGCCGGACTCCTTTTCGGCGGTGCACGAGGCGTCGGGTCCGTTTTCATGTTTTGCGCGCCGGACTCGTTTTCGGCGATACGAGGGCGTCGGGTCCGTTTTCATGTTTTGCGCGCCGGACTCGTTTTCGGCGGTGCGAGGGCGTCGGGTCCGTTTTCATGTTTTTTTGCGCGCCGGACTCGTTTTCGGCGGTGCAGGGGCGTCGGGTCCCGTTTTCATGTTTTTTGCGCGCCGGACTCGTTTTCGGCGGTGCGGTGGGCGTCGGGTCCGTTTTCATGTTTTGCGCGCCGGACTCGTTTTCGGCGGTGCAGGGCGTCGGGTCCGTTTTCATGTTTTGCGCGCCGGACTCGTTTTCGGCGGTGCGAGGGCGTCGGGTCCGTTTTCATGTTTTGCGCGCCGGACTCGTTTTCGGCGGTGCACGAGGCGTCGGGTCCGTTTTCATGTTTTGCGCGCCGGACTCGTTTTCGGCGGTGCGGGGCGTCGGGTCCGTTTTCATGTTTTGCGCGCCGGACTCGTTTTCGGCGGTACCACGGGCGTCGGGTCCGTTTTCATGTTTTGCGCGCCGGACTCGTTTTCGGCGGTGCAGGGGCGTCGGGTCCGTTTTCATGTTTTGCGCGCCGGACTCGTTTTCGGCGTGCAGGGGCGTCGGGTCCGTTTTCATGTTTTGCGCGCCGGACTCGTTTTCGGCGGTGCAGGGCGTCGGGTCCGTTTTCATGTTTTGCGCGCCGGACTCGTTTTCGGCGGTGCGAGGGGCGTCGGGTCCGTTTTCATGTTTTGCGCGCCGGACTCGTTTTCGGCGATGCGAGGGGCGTCGGGTCCGTTTTCATGTTTTGCGCGCCGGACTCGTTTTCGGCGATGCGGGGCGTCGGGTCCGTTTTCATATTTTGCGCGATCGGACTCGTTTTCGGCGGTGCAGGGGCGTCGGGTCCGTTTTCATGTTTTGCGCGCCGGACTCGTTTTCGGCGGTGCGCGGGCGTCGGGTCCGTTTTCATGTTTTGCGCGCCGGACTCGTTTCGGCGGTGCAGGGGCGTCGGGTCCGTTTTCATGTTTTGCGCGCCGGACTCGTTTTCGGCGATGCGGGCGTCGGGTCCGTTTTCATGTTTTGCGCGCGGACTCGACTCGTTTTCGGCGTGCAGGGGCGTCGGGTCCGTTTTCATGTTTTGCGCGCCGGACTCGTTTTCGGCGGTACGGGGCGTCGGGTCCGTTTTCATGTTTTGCGCGCCGGACTCGTTTTCGGCGGTGCAGGGGCGTCGGGTCCGTTTTCATGTTTTGCGCGCCGGACTCGTTTTCGGCGGTGCGGGCGTCGGGTCCGTTTTCATGTTTTGCGCGCCGGACTCGTTTTCGGCGGTGCAGGGGCGTCGGGTCCGTTTTCATGTTTTGCGCGCCGGACTCGTTTTCGGCGGTGCGGGCGTCGGGTCCGTTTTCATGTTTTGCGCGCCGGACTCGTTTCGGCGGTGCAGAGGGCGTCGATTCTCGTTTTCATGTTTTGGCGCCGGACTCGTTTCGGCGGTGCGAGGGGCGTCGGGTCCGTTTTCATGTTTTGCGCGCCGGACTCGTTTTCGGCGGGTGCAGGGCGTCGGGTCCCGTTTTCATGTTTTGCGCGCCGGACTCGTTTCGGCGGTGCGAGGGCGTCGGGTCCGTTTTCATGTTTTGCGCGCCGGACTCGTTTTCGGCGGTGCAGGGGCGTCGGGTCCGTTTTCATGTTTTGCGCGCCGGACTCGTTTTCGGCGGTACGGGCGTCGGGTCCGTTTTCATGTTTTGCGCGCCGGACTCGTTTCGGCGGTGCAGGGGCGTCGGGTCCGTTTTCATGTTTTGCGCGCCGGACTCGTTTTCGGCGTGCGAGGGCGTCGGGTCCGTTTTCATGTTTTGCGCGCCGGACTCGTTTTCGGCGGTGCGAGGGCGTCGGGTCCGTTTTCATGTTTTGCGCGCCGGACTCGTTTTCGGCGGTGCGAGGGCGTCGGGTCCGTTTTCATGTTTTGCGCGCCGGACTCGTTTCGGCGGTGCAGGGGCGTCGGGTCCGTTTTCATGTTTTGCGCTGCCCGGACTCGTTTTCGGCGGTGCGAGGCGTCGGGTCCGTTTTCATGTTTTGCGCGCCGGACTCGTTTTCGGCGGTGCGAGGGCGTCGGGTCCGTTTTCATGTTTTGCGCGCCGGACTCGTTTTCGGCGTGCGAGGGGCGTCGGGTCCGTTTTCATGTTTTGCGCGCCGGACTCGTTTCGGCGGTGCGGGGCGTCGATTCTCGTTTTCATTTTTGCGCGCCGGACTCGTTTTCGGCGGTGCAGGGTCGTCGGGTCCGTTTTCATGTTTTGCGCGCCGGACTCGTTTTCGGCGGTGCAGGGCGTCGGGTCCCGTTTTCATGTTTTGCGCGCCGGACTCGTTTTCGGCGGTGCGGGGCGTCGGGTCCGTTTTCATGTTTTGCGCGCCGGACTCGTTTTCGGCGGTGCAGGGGCGTCGGGTCCGTTTTCATGTTTTGCGCGCCGGACTCGTTTTCGGCGGTGCAGGGGCGTCGGGTCCGTTTTCATGTTTTGCGCGCCGGACTCGTTTTCGGCGGTGCGAGGGCGTCGGGTCCGTTTTCATGTTTTGCGCGCCGGACTCGTTTCGGCGTGGTGCGGGGCGTCGGGATTTCGTTTTCATGTTTTGCGCGCCGGACTCGTTTTCGGCGTGCGAGGCGTCGGGTCCGTTTTCATGTTTTGCGCGCCGGACTCGTTTTCGGCGGTGCAGGGGCGTCGGGTCCGTTTTCATGTTTTGCGCGCCGGACTCGTTTCGGCGGTGCAGGGCGTCGGGTCCGTTTTCATGTTTTGCGCGCCGGACTCGTTTCGGCGGTGCGAGGGCGTCGGGTCCGTTTTCATGTTTTGCGCGCCGGACTCGTTTTCGGCGTGCGAGGCGTCGGGTCCGTTTTCATGTTTTGCGCGCCGGACTCGTTTTCGGCGGTGCAGGGGCGTCGGGTCCGTTTTCATGTTTTGCGCGCCGGACTCGTTTCGGCGTGCGAGGGCGTCGGGTCCCGTTTTCATGTTTTGCGCGCCGGACTCGTTTTCGGCGGATGCAGGGGCGTCGGGTCCGTTTTCATGTTTTGCGCGCCGGACTCGTTTTCGGCGGTGCGGGGGCGTCGGGTCCGTTTTCATGTTTTGCGCGCCGGACTCGTTTTCGGCGGTGCAGGGGCGTCGGGTCCCGTTTTCATGTTTTGCGCGCCGGACTCGTTTCGGCGGTGCGAGGGGCGTCGGGTCCGTTTTCATGTTTTGCGCGCCGGACTCGTTTTCGGCGGTGCAGGGCGTCGGGTCCGTTTTCATGTTTTGCGCGCCGGACTCGTTTTCGGCGATGCAGGGGCGTCGGGTCCGTTTTCATGTTTTGCGCGCCCGGACTCGTTTTCGGCGGTGCGAGGGCGTCGGGTCCGTTTTCATGTTTTGCGCGCCGGACTCGTTTTCGGCGGTGCACGGGGCGTCGGGTCCGTTTTCATGTTTTGCGCGCCGGACTCGTTTTCGGCGGTGCACGGGCGTCGGGTCCGTTTTCATGTTTTGCGCGCCGGACTCGTTTTCGGCGGTGCAGGGCGTCGGGTCCGTTTTCATGTTTTGCGCGCCGGACTCGTTTCGGCGATGCGAGGGGCGTCGGGTCCGTTTTCATGTTTTGCGCGCCGGACTCGTTTTCGGCGGTGCGAGGGCGTCGGGTCCCGTTTTCATGTTTTGCGCGCCGGACTCGTTTTCGGCGGTGCGAGGGCGTCGGGTCCGTTTTCATGTTTTGCGCGCCGGACTCGTTTCGGCGGTGCAGCGAGGCGTCGGGTCCGTTTTCATGTTTTGCGCGCCGGACTCGTTTTCGGCGTGCAGGGCGTCGGGTCCGTTTTCATGTTTTGCGCGCCGGACTCGTTTTCGGCGGTAGAGGCGTCGGGTCCGTTTTCATGTTTTGCGCGCCGGACTCGTTTTCGGCGGTGCGCGGGCGTCGGGTCCGTTTTCATGTTTTGCGCGCCGGACTCGTTTCGGCGGTGCACGAGGGCGTCGGTCTCGTTTTCATGTTTTGCGCGCCGGACTCGTTTTCGGCGGTGCGAGGGCGTCGGGTCCGTTTTCATGTTTTGCGCGCCGGACTCGTTTTCGGCGGTGCACGAGGGCGTCGGGTCCGTTTTCATGTTTTGCGCGCCGGACTCGTTTTCGGCGGTGCAGGGCGTCGGGTCCGTTTTCATGTTTTGCGCGCCGGACTCGTTTTCGGCGGTGCGAGGGCGTCGGGTCCGTTTTCATGTTTTGCGCGCCGGACTCGTTTTCGGCGGTGCAGGGGCGTCGGGTCCGTTTTCATGTTTTGCGCGCCGGACTCGTTTCGGCGGTGCAGGGCGTCGGGTCCGTTTTCATGTTTTGCGCGCCGGACTCGTTTTCGGCGGTGCGGGGCGTCGGGTCCGTTTTCATGTTTTGCGCGCCGGACTCGTTTTCGGCGGTGCGAGGGCGTCGGGTCCCGTTTTCATGTTTTGCGCGCCGGACTCGTTTTCGGCGGTGCGGGGCGTCGGGTCCCGTTTTCATGTTTTGCGCGCCGGACTCGTTTTCGGCGGTGCGAGGGGCGTCGGGTCCGTTTTCATGTTTTGCGCGCCGGACTCGTTTTCGGCGGTGCGAGGGCGTCGGGTCCGTTTTCATGTTTTTTGCGCGCCGGACTCGTTTCGGCGGTGCGAGGGCGTCGGGTCCGTTTTCATGTTTTGCGCGCCGGACTCGTTTCGGCGGTGCGGGGCGTCGGGTCCGTTTTCATGTTTTGCGCGCCGGACTCGTTTTCGGCGGTGCAGGGCGTCGGGTCCGTTTTCATGTTTTGCGCGCCGGACTCGTTTTCGGCGGTGCAGGGGCGTCGGGTCCGTTTTCATGTTTTGCGCGCCGGACTCGTTTCGGCGGTGCGAGGCGTCGGGTCCGTTTTCATGTTTTGCGCGCCGGACTCGTTTTCGGCGGTGCGGGGCGTCGGGTCCGTTTTCATGTTTTGCGCGCCGGACTCGTTTTCGGCGGTGCGGGCGTCGGGTCCGTTTTCATGTTTTGCGCGCCGGACTCGTTTTCGGCGGTGCGGGGCGTCGGGTCCGTTTTCATGTTTTGCGCGCCGGACTCGTTTTCGGCGGTACGGGGGCGTCGGGTCCGTTTTCATGTTTTGCGCGCCGGACTCGTTTTCGGCGGTGCAGGGCGTCGGGTCCGTTTTCATGTTTTGCGCGCCGGACTCGTTTTCGGCGGTGCGAGGGCGTCGGGTCCGTTTTCATGTTTTGCGCGCCGGACTCGTTTTCGGCGGTGCAGGGGCGTCGGGTCCCGTTTTCATGTTTTGCGCGCCGGACTCGTTATCGGCGGTGCAGGGCGTCGATTCTCGTTTTCATGTTTTGGGCGCCGGACTCGTTTTCGGCGTGCACGGGTCGTCGGGTCCGTTTTCATGTTTTGCGCGCCGGACTCGTTTTCGGCGGTGCGAGGCGTCGGGTCCGTTTTCATGTTTTGCGCGCCGGACTCGTTTTCGGCGGTATGCGGGCGTCGGGTCCGTTTTCATGTTTTGCGCGCCGGACTCGTTATCGGCGGTGCAGGGGCGTCGGGTCCGTTTTCATGTTTTGCGCGCCGGACTCGTTTTCGGCGGTGCGGGGCGTCGGGTCCGTTTTCATGTTTTGCGCGCCGGACTCGTTTTCGGCGGTGCGGGGCGTCGGGTCCGTTTTCATGTTTTGCGCGCCGGACTCGTTTTCGGCGGTGCGAGGGCGTCGGGTCCGTTTTCATGTTTTGCGCGCCGGACTCGTTTTCGGCGGTAGAGGCGTCGGGTCCGTTTTCATGTTTTGCGCGCCGGACTCGTTTTCGGCGGTGCAGGGGCGTCGGGTCCGTTTTCATGTTTTGCGCGCCGGACTCGTTTTCGGCGGTGCAGGGGCGTCGGGTCCGTTTTCATGTTTTGCGCGCCGGACTCGTTTTCGGCGGTGCGGGGCGTCGGGTCCGTTTTCATGTTTTGCGCGCCGGACTCGTTTCGGCGGTGCAGCAGGGCGTCGGGTCCGTTTTCATGTTTTGCGCGCCGGACTCGTTTCGGCGGTACGCGGGCGTCGGGTCCGTTTTCATGTTTTGCGCGCCGGACTCGTTTTCGGCGGTGCGGGGGCGTCGGGTCCGTTTTCATGTTTTGCGCGCCGGACTCGTTTTCGGCGGTGCGGGGGCGTCGGGTCCGTTTTCATGTTTTGCGCGCCGGACTCGTTTTCGGCGGTGCAGGGGCGTCGGGTCCGTTTTCATGTTTTGCGCGCCGGACTCGTTTTCGGCGGTGCAGGGCGTCGGGTCCGTTTTCATGTTTTGCGCGCCGGACTCCTTTTCGGCGATACAGGGGCGTCGGGTCCGTTTTCATGTTTTGCGCGCCGGACTCGTTTTCGGCGATGCAGGGGCGTCGGGTCCGTTTTCATGTTTTGCGCGCCGGACTCGTTTCGGCGTGCAGGGGCGTCGGGTCCGTTTTCATGTTTTGCGCGCCGGACTCGTTTTCGGCGGTGCGAGGGCGTCGGGTCCGTTTTCATGTTTTGCGCGCCGGACTCGTTTCGGCGGTGCAGGGGCGTCGGGTCCGTTTTCATGTTTTGCGCGCCGGACTCGTTTTCGGCGGTGCGAGGGGCGTCGGGTCCGTTTTCATGTTTTGCGCGCCGGACTCGTTTCGGCGATGCGAGGGCGTCGGGTCCGTTTTCATGTTTTGCGCGCCGGACTCGTTTTCGGCGGTGCAGGGGCGTCGGGTCCGTTTTCATGTTTTGCGCGCCGGACTCGTTTCGGCGGTGCAGGGGCGTCGGGTCCGTTTTCATGTTTTGCGCGCCGGACTCGTTTCGGCGGTGCGGGCGTCGGGTCCGTTTTCATGTTTTGCGCGCCGGACTCGTTTCGGCGGTGCGGGGCGTCGGGTCCGTTTTCATGTTTTGCGCGCCGGACTCGTTTCGGCGGTGCAGGGGCGTCGGGTCCGTTTTCATGTTTTGCGCGCCGGACTCGTTTTCGGCGATGCAGGGGCGTCGGGTCCCGTTTTCATGTTTTGCGCGCCGGACTCATTTTCGGCGTGCGAGGCGTCGGGTCCGTTTTCATGTTTTGCGCGCCGGACTCGTTTCGGCGGTGCGGGGCGTCGGGTCCGTTTTCATGTTTTGCGCGCCGGACTCGTTTCGGCGGTGCAGGGGCGTCGGGTCCGTTTTCATGTTTTGCGCGCCGGACTCGTTTCGGCGGTGCGGGGCGTCGGGTCCGTTTTCATGTTTTGCGCGCCGGACTCGTTTCGGCGGTGCAGGGCGTCGATTCTCGTTTTCATGTTTTGGGCGCCGGACTCGTTTTCGGCGGTGCAGGGTCGTCGGGTCCGTTTTCATGTTTTGCGCGCCGGACTCGTTTTCGGCGGTGCGGGGCGTCGGGTCCGTTTTCATGTTTTGCGCGCCGGACTCGTTTTCGGCGGTGCAGGGCGTCGGGTCCGTTTTCATGTTTTGCGCGCCGGACTCGTTTCGGCGGTGCAGGGGCGTCGGGTCCGTTTTCATGTTTTGCGCGCCCGGACTCGTTTTCGGCGGTACCACGGGCGTCGGGTCCCGTTTTCATGTTTTGCGCGCCCGGACTCGTTATCGGCGGTACCGAGGTCGTCGATTCTCGTTTTCATGTTTTGGGCGCCAGGACTCGTTTCGGCGGTGCGAGGGTCGTCGGGTCCGTTTTCATGTTTTGCGCGCCGGACTCGTTTTCGGCGGTGCAGGAGGGCGTCGGGTCCGTTTTCATGTTTTGCGCGCCGGACTCGTTTTCGGCGGTGCAGGGCGTCGGGTCCGTTTTCATGTTTTGCGCGCCGGACTCGTTTCGGCGGTGCGGGGGCGTCGGGTCCGTTTTCATGTTTTGCGCGCCGGACTCGTTTTCGGCGGTGCGAGGGCGTCGGGTCCGTTTTCATGTTTTGCGCGCCGGACTCGTTTTCGGCGGTGCAGGGGCGTCGGGTCCGTTTTCATGTTTTGCGCGCCGGACTCGTTTTCGGCGGTGCGGGGCGTCGGGTCCGTTTTCATGTTTTGCGCGCCGGACTCGTTTTCGGCGGTGCAGGGGCGTCGGGTCCGTTTTCATGTTTTGCGCGCCGGACTCGTTTCGGCGTGCGAGGTCGTCGGGTCCGTTTTCATGTTTTGCGCGCCGGACTCGTTTCGGCGGTGCGAGGGGCGTCGGGTCCGTTTTCATGTTTTGCGCGCCGGACTCGTTTCGGCGGTGCGCAGGGGCGTCGGGTCCGTTTTCATGTTTTGCGCGCCGGACTCGTTTTCGGCGGTGCGGGCGTCGGGTCCGTTTTCATGTTTTGCGCGATCGGACTCGTTTCGGCGGTGCGAGGGCGTCGGGTCCGTTTTCATGTTTTGCGCGCCGGACTCGTTTCGGCGGTGCGCGGGCGTCGGGTCCGTTTTCATGTTTTGCGCCGGACTCGTTTCGGCGGTGCAGGGCGTCGGGTCCGTTTTCATGTTTTGCGCGCCGGACTCGTTTCGGCGGTGCAGGGGCGTCGGGTCTCGTTTTCATGTTTTGCGCGCCGGACTCGTTTCGGCGGTACGAGGGGCGTCGGGTCCGTTTTCATGTTTTGCGCGCCGGACTCGTTTCGGCGGTGCAGGGCGTCGGGTCCGTTTTCATGTTTTGCGCGCCGGACTCGTTTTCGGCGGTGCAGGGGCGTCGGGTCCCGTTTTCATGTTTTGCGCGCCGGACTCGTTTTCGGCGGTGCAGGGCGTCGGGTCCGTTTTCATGTTTTGCGCGCCGGACTCGTTTTCGGCGGTGCAGAGGCGTCGGGTCCGTTTTCATGTTTTGCGCGCCGGACTCGTTTCGGCGGTGCGAGGGCGTCGGGTCCGTTTTCATGTTTTGCGCGCCGGACTCGTTTCGGCGGTGCGGGGCGTCGGGTCCGTTTTCATGTTTTGCGCGCCGGACTCGTTTCGGCGGTGCAGGGGCGTCGGGTCCGTTTTCATGTTTTGCGCGCCGGACTCGTTTTCGGCGGTGCGAGGGCGTCGGGTCCGTTTTCATGTTTTGCGCGCCGGACTCGTTTTCGGCGGTGCAGGGGCGTCGGGTCCGTTTTCATGTTTTGCGCGCCGGACTCGTTTTCGGCGGTGCAGGGGCGTCGGGTCCGTTTTCATGTTTTGCGCGCCGGACTCGTTTTCGGCGGTGCAGGGCGTCGGGTCCGTTTTCATGTTTTGCGCGCCGGACTCGTTTCGGCGGTGCGAGGGCGTCGGGTCCGTTTTCATGTTTTGCGCGCCGGACTCGTTTTCGGCGATGCAGGGGCGTCGGGTCCGTTTTTCATGTTTTGCGCGCCGGACTCGTTTTCGGCGGTGCAGGGGCGTCGGGTCCGTTTTCATGTTTTGCGCGCCGGACTCGTTTCGGCGGTGCAGGGGCGTCGGGTCCGTTTTCATGTTTTGCGCGCCGGACTCGTTTCGGCGTGCAGGGGCGTCGGGTCCGTTTTCATGTTTTGCGCGCCGGACTCGTTTTCGGCGATACAGGGCGTCGGGTCCGTTTTCATGTTTTGCGCGCCGGACTCGTTTTCGGCGGTGCAGGGGCGTCGGGTCCGTTTTCATGTTTTGCGCGCCGGACTCGTTTTCGGCGGTGCGAGGGCGTCGGGTCCGTTTTCATGTTTTGCGCGCCGGACTCGTTTTCGGCGGTGCAGGGCGTCGGGTCCCGTTTTTCATGTTTTGCGCGCCGGACTCGTTTTCGGCGGTGCAGGGGCGTCGGGTCCGTTTTCATGTTTTGCGCGCCGGACTCGTTTCGGCGGTGCAGAGGCGTCGGGTCCGTTTTCATGTTTTGCGCGCCGGACTCGTTTCGGCGATACGAGGCGTCGGGTCCGTTTTCATGTTTTGCGCGCCGGACTCGTTTTCGGCGGTGCGGGGGCGTCGGGTCCGTTTTCATGTTTTGCGCGCCGGACTCGTTTTCGGCGGTGCAGGGGCGTCGGGTCCGTTTTCATGTTTTGCGCGCCGGACTCGTTTTCGGCGGTGCACGGGCGTCGGGTCCGTTTTCATGTTTTGCGCGCCGGACTCGTTTTCGGCGATGCAGGGGGCGTCGGGTCCGTTTTCATGTTTTGCGCGCCGGACTCGTTTCGGCGGTGCGGGGCGTCGGGTCCGTTTTCATGTTTTGCGCGCCGGACTCGTTTCGGCGGTGCAGGGGCGTCGGGTCCGTTTTCATGTTTTGCGCGCCGGACTCGTTTCGGCGGTGCGGGCGTCGGGTCCGTTTTCATGTTTTGCGCGCCGGACTCGTTTTCGGCGGTGCAGGGGCGTCGGGTCCGTTTTCATGTTTTGCGCGCCGGACTCGTTTCGGCGGTGCAGGGGCGTCGGGTCCGTTTTCATGTTTTGCGCGCCGGACTCGTTTTCGGCGGTGCAGAGGCGTCGGGTCCGTTTTCATGTTTTGCGCGCCGGACTCGTTTTCGGCGGTGCAGGGCGTCGGGTCCGTTTTCATGTTTTGCGCGCCGGACTCGTTTCGGCGGTAACACGGGCGTCGGGTCCGTTTTCATGTTTTGCGCGCCGGACTCGTTTCGGCGGTGCGAGGGGCGTCGGGTCCCGTTTTCATGTTTTGCGCGCCGGACTCGTTTCGGCGGTGCACGGGCGTCGGGTCCGTTTTCATGTTTTGCGCGCCGGACTCGTTTCGGCGGTGCAGGGGCGTCGGGTCCGTTTTCATGTTTTGCGCGCCGGACTCGTTTTCGGCGGTGCAGGGGCGTCGGGTCCGTTTTCATGTTTTGCGCGCCGGACTCGTTTCGGCGGTGCGAGGCGTCGGGTCCGTTTTTCATGTTTTGCGCGCCGGACTCGTTTTCGGCGGTGCGAGGGCGTCGGGTCCGTTTTCATGTTTTGCGCGCCGGACTCGTTTCGGCGGTGCAGAGGCGTCGGGTCCGTTTTCATGTTTTGCGCGCCGGACTCGTTTTCGGCGGTGCAGGGCGTCGGGTCCGTTTTCATGTTTTGCGCGCCGGACTCGTTTCGGCGATGCGAGGGCGTCGGGTCCGTTTTCATGTTTTGCGCGCCGGACTCGTTTTCGGCGGTGCAGGGGCGTCGGGTCCGTTTTCATGTTTTGCGCGCCGGACTCGTTTCGGCGGTGCAGAGGCGTCGGGTCCGTTTTCATGTTTTGCGCGCCGGACTCGTTTCGGCGGTGCGGGGCGTCGGGTCCGTTTTCATGTTTTGCGCGCCGGACTCGTTTCGGCGTGCAGGGGCGTCGGGTCCGTTTTCATGTTTTGCGCGCCGGACTCGTTTCGGCGGTGCAGGGCGTCGGGTCCGTTTTCATGTTTTGCGCGCCGGACTCGTTTTCGGCGGTGCGGGGCGTCGGGTCCGTTTTCATGTTTTGCGCGCCGGACTCGTTTCGGCGGTACGGGCGTCGGGTCCGTTTTCATGTTTTGCGCGCCGGACTCGTTTCGGCGGTGCGAGGGCGTCGGGTCCGTTTTCATGTTTTGCGCGCCGGACTCGTTTCGGCGGTGCACGGGCGTCGGGTCCGTTTTCATGTTTTGCGCGCCGGACTCGTTTCGGCGGTGCAGGGGCGTCGGGTCTCGTTTTCATGTTTTGCGCGCCGGACTCGTTTTCGGCGGTGCAGGGGCGTCGGGTCCGTTTTCATGTTTTGCGCGCCGGACTCGTTTTCGGCGGTGCAGGGGCGTCGGGTCCGTTTTCATGTTTTGCGCGCCGGACTCGTTTTCGGCGGTGGAGGCGTCGGGTCCGTTTTCATGTTTTGCGCGCCGGACTCGTTTCGGCGGTGCAGGGGCGTCGGGTCCGTTTTCATGTTTTGCGCGCCGGACTCGTTTTCGGCGGTGCGGGCGTCGGGTCCGTTTTCATGTTTTGCGCGCCGGACTCGTTTCGGCGGTGCGGGGCGTCGGGTCCGTTTTCATGTTTTGCGCGCCGGACTCGTTTCGGCGGTGCAGAGGGCGTCGATTCTCGTTTTCATGTTTTGGCGCCGGACTCGTTTCGGCGGTGCAGGGGCGTCGGGTCCGTTTTCATGTTTGCGCGCCGGACTCGTTTCGGCGGTGCAGGGGCGTCGGGTCCGTTTTCATGTTTTGCGCGCCGGACTCGTTTCGGCGGTGCAGGGGCGTCGGGTCCGTTTTCATGTTTGCGCGCCGGACTCGTTTCGGCGGTGCGAGGGCGTCGGGTCCGTTTTCATGTTTTGCGCGCCGGACTCGTTTCGGCGGTGCAGGGGCGTCGGGTCCGTTTTCATGTTTTGCGCGCCGGACTCGTTTTCGGCGGTGCGGGCGTCGGGTCCGTTTTCATGTTTTGCGCGCCGGACTCGTTTCGGCGGTGCAGGGGCGTCGGGTCCGTTTTCATGTTTTGCGCGCCGGACTCGTTTCGGCGGTGCAGGGCGTCGGGTCCGTTTTCATGTTTTGCGCGCCGGACTCGTTTCGGCGTGCAGGGGCGTCGGGTCCGTTTTCATGTTTTGCGCGCCGGACTCGTTTCGGCGGTGCAGGGCGTCGGGTCCGTTTTCATGTTTTGCGCGCCGGACTCGTTTCGGCGTGCAGGGGCGTCGGGTCCGTTTTCATGTTTTGCGCGCCGGACTCGTTTTCGGCGGTGCGAGGCGTCGGGTCCGTTTTCATGTTTTGCGCGCCGGACTCGTTTCGGCGGATGCGAGGCGTCGAGTCCGTTTTCATGTTTTGCGCGCCGGACTCGTTTTCGGCGGTGCAGGGGCGTCGGGTCCGTTTTCATGTTTTGCGCGCCGGACTCGTTTCGGCGGTAGGGCGTCGGGTCCGTTTTTTCATGTTTTGCGCGCCGGACTCGTTTTCGGCGATGCGAGGGCGTCGAGTCCGTTTTCATGTTTTGCGCGCCGGACTCGTTTTCGGCGGTGCAGGGGCGTCGGGTCCGTTTTCATGTTTTGCGCGCCGGACTCGTTTCGGCGGTGCAGGGGCGTCGGGTCCGTTTTCATGTTTTGCGCTCCGGACTCGTTTTCGGCGGTGCGAGGGCGTCGGGTCCGTTTTCATGTTTTGCGCGCCGGACTCGTTTTCGGCGATGCAGGAGGGCGTCGGGTCCGTTTTCATGTTTTGCGCTCGGACTCGTTTTCGGCGGTGCAGGGGCGTCGGGTCCGTTTTCATGTTTTGCGCGCCGGACTCGTTTTCGGCGGTGCAGGGGCGTCGGGTCCGTTTTCATGTTTTGCGCGCCGGACTCGTTTCGGCGTGCAGGGCGTCGGGTCCGTTTTCATGTTTTGCGCGCCGGATCGTTTCGGCGGTGCAGGGCGTCGGGTCCGTTTTCATGTTTTGCGCGCCGGACTCGTTTTCGGCGGTGCAGGGGCGTCGGGTCCGTTTTCATGTTTTGCGCGCCGGACTCGTTTCGGCGGTGCGAGGGCGTCGGGTCCGTTTTCATGTTTTGCGCGCCGGACTCGTTTCGGCGCGTGCGGGCGTCGGGTCCGTTTTCATGTTTTGCGCGCCGGACTCGTTTTCGGCGGTGCAGGGGGCGTCGGGTCCGTTTTCATGTTTTGCGCGCCGGACTCGTTTCGGCGGTGCGAAGGGCGTCGGGTCCGTTTTCATGTTTTGCGCGCCGGACTCGTTTTCGGCGGTGCGCGGGCGTCGGGTCCGTTTTCATGTTTTGCGCGCCGGACTCGTTTTCGGCGGTGCGAGGGGCGTCGGGTCTCGTTTTCATGTTTTGCGCGCCGGACTCGTTTTTCGGCGATGCGAGGGCGTCGGGTCCGTTTTCATGTTTTGCGCGCCGGACTCGTTTCGGCGGTGCAGGGCGTCGGGTCCGTTTTCATGTTTTGCGCGCCGGACTCGTTTCGGCGGTGCGGGGCGTCGGGTCCGTTTTCATGTTTTGCGCGCCGGACTCGTTTCGGCGGTGCAGGGGCGTCGGGTCCGTTTTCATGTTTTGCGCGCCGGACTCGTTTCGGCGGTGCGGGCGTCGGGTCCGTTTTCATGTTTTGCGCGCCGGACTCGTTTCGGCGGTGCAGGGGCGTCGGGTCCGTTTTCATGTTTTGCGCGCCGGACTCGTTTTCGGCGGTAGGGCAGGGGCGTCGGGTCCGTTTTCATGTTTTGCGCGCCGGACTCGTTTCGGCGGTGCGGGGGGCGTCGGTCCGTTTTCATGTTTTGCGCGCCGGACTCGTTTCGGCGGTGCAGGGGCGTCGGGTCCGTTTTCATGTTTTGCGCGCCGGACTCGTTTCGGCGGTGCGAGGGCGTCGGGTCCGTTTTCATGTTTTGCGCGCCGGACTCGTTTTCGGCGGTGCAGGGGCGTCGGGTCCGTTTTCATGTTTTGCGCGCCGGACTCGTTTTCGGCGGTGCGGGGCGTCGGGTCCGTTTTCATGTTTTGCGCGCCGGACTCGTTTCGGCGGTGCAGGGGCGTCGGGTCCGTTTTCATGTTTTGCGCGCCGGACTCGTTTTCGGCGGTGCGGGGCGTCGGGTCCGTTTTCATGTTTTGCGCGCCGGACTCGTTTCGGCGGTGCGGGCGTCGGGTCCGTTTTCATGTTTTGCGCGCCGGACTCGTTTCGGCGGTGCGGGCGTCGGGTCCGTTTTCATGTTTTGCGCGCCGGACTCGTTTCGGCGGTGCAGGGCGTCGGGTCCGTTTTCATGTTTTGCGCGCCGGACTCGTTTCGGCGTGCAGGGCGTCGGGTCCGTTTTCATGTTTTGCGCGCCGGACTCGTTTCGGCGGTGCAGGGGCGTCGGGTCCGTTTTCATGTTTTGCGCGCCGGACTCGTTTTCGGCGGTGCAGGGCGTCGGGTCCGTTTTCATGTTTTGCGCGCCGGACTCGTTTCGGCGGTGCGGGGCGTCGATTCTCGTTTTCATGTTTTGGGCGCCGGACTCGTTTCGGCGGTACGAGGGCGTCGGGTCCGTTTTCATGTTTTGCGCGCCGGACTCGTTTCGGCGGTGCAGGGGCGTCGGTTCTCGTTTTCATGTTTTGGGCGCCGGACTCGTTTTCGGCGGTGCAGGGCGTCGGGTCCGTTTTCATGTTTTGCGCGCCGGACTCGTTTTCGGCGGTGCAGGGCGTCGGGTCCGTTTTCATGTTTTGCGCGCCGGACTCGTTTTCGGCGGTACGAGGGCGTCGGGTCCGTTTTCATGTTTTGCGCGCCGGACTCGTTTCGGCGGTGCGGTAGGGCGTCGGGTCCGTTTTCATGTTTTGCGCGCCGGACTCGTTTCGGCGGTGCAGGGGCGTCGGGTCCCGTTTTCATGTTTTGCGCGCCGGACTCGTTTTCGGCGGTGCGGGCGTCGGGTCCGTTTTCATGTTTTGCGCGCCGGACTCGTTTCGGCGGTGCGAGGGCGTCGGGTCCGTTTTCATGTTTTGCGCGCCGGACTCGTTTCGGCGGTGCAGAGGGCGTCGGGTCCGTTTTCATGTTTTGCGCGCCGGACTCGTTTTCGGCGTGCAGGGGCGTCGGTCCGTTTTCATGTTTTGCGCGCCGGACTCGTTTCGGCGGTGCAGGGGCGTCGGGTCCGTTTTCATGTTTTGCGCGCCGGACTCGTTTCGGCGGTGCGAGGGGCGTCGGGTCCGTTTTCATGTTTTGCGCGCCGGACTCGTTTTCGGCGGTGCAGGGGCGTCGGGTCCGTTTTCATGTTTTGCGCGCCGGACTCGTTTTCGGCGGTGCAGGGGCGTCGGGTCCGTTTTCATGTTTTGCGCGCCGGACTCGTTTCGGCGGTGCAGAGGCGTCGGGTCCGTTTTCATGTTTTGCGCGCCGGACTCGTTTTCGGCGGTACGAGGCGTCGGGTCCGTTTTCATGTTTTGCGCGCCGGACTCGTTTTCGGCGGTGCGAGGCGTCGGGTCCGTTTTCATGTTTTGCGCGCCGGACTCGTTTCGGCGGTGCAGGGGCGTCGGGTCCGTTTTCATGTTTTGCGCGCCGGACTCGTTTTCGGCGTGCAGGGGCGTCGGGTCCGTTTTCATGTTTTGCGCGCCGGACTCGTTTTCGGCGGTGCGAGGGCGTCGGGTCCGTTTTCATGTTTTGCGCGCCGGACTCGTTTCGGCGGTGCGGGGCGTCGGGTCCGTTTTCATGTTTTGCGCGCCGGACTCGTTTCGGCGGTGCAGGGCGTCGGGTCCGTTTTCATGTTTTGCGCGCCGGACTCGTTTCGGCGGTGCAGGGGCGTCGGGTCCGTTTTCATGTTTTGCGCGCCGGACTCGTTTTCGGCGGTGCAGGGGCGTCGGGTCCGTTTTCATGTTTTGCGCGCCGGACTCGTTTCGGCGGTGCAGAGGGCGTCGGGTCCGTTTTCATGTTTTGCGCGCCGGACTCGTTTCGGCGGTGCAGAGGCGTCGGGTCCGTTTTCATGTTTTGCGCGCCGGACTCGTTTCGGCGTGCGAGGGCGTCGGGTCCGTTTTCATGTTTTGCGCGCCGGACTCGTTTCGGCGGTGCGGGGCGTCGGGTCCGTTTTCATGTTTTGCGCGCCGGACTCGTTTTCGGCGGTGCAGGGGCGTCGGGTCCGTTTTCATGTTTTGCGCGCCGGACTCGTTTCGGCGGTGCAGGGCGTCGGGTCCGTTTTCATGTTTTGCGCGCCGGACTCGTTTCGGCGGTACAGGGCGTCGGGTCCGTTTTCATGTTTTGCGCGCCGGACTCGTTTCGGCGGTGCAGAGGCGTCGGGTCCGTTTTCATGTTTTGCGCGCCGGACTCGTTTTCGGCGGTGCGAGGGCGTCGGGTCCGTTTTCATGTTTTGCGCGCCGGACTCGTTTTCGGCGATGCGAGGCGTCGGGTCCGTTTTCATGTTTTGCGCGCCGGACTCGTTTCGGCGGTGCAGGGGCGTCGGGTCCGTTTTCATGTTTTGCGCGCCGGACTCGTTTCGGCGATGCAGGGGCGTCGGGTCCGTTTTCATGTTTTGCGCGCCGGACTCGTTTCGGCGGTGCAGGGGCGTCGGGTCTCGTTTTCATGTTTTGGGCGCCGGACTCGTTTCGGCGGTGCAGGGTCGTCGGGTCCGTTTTCATGTTTTGCGCGCCGGACTCGTTTCGGCGGTGCAGGGGCGTCGGTCCGTTTTCATGTTTTGGGCGCCGGACTCGTTTCGGCGGTGCGAGGGCGTCGGGTCCGTTTTCATGTTTTGCGCGCCGGACTCGTTTCGGCGGTGCAGGGCGTCGGGTCCGTTTTCATGTTTTGCGCGCCGGACTCGTTTCGGCGGTACGGGCGTCGGGTCCGTTTTCATGTTTTGCGCGCCGGACTCGTTTCGGCGGTGCAGGGGCGTCGGGTCCGTTTTCATGTTTTGCGCGCCGGACTCGTTTCGGCGGTGCGAGGGCGTCGGGTCCGTTTTCATGTTTTGCGCGCCGGACTCGTTTCGGCGGTAGGGGGCGTCGGGTCCGTTTTCATGTTTTGCGCGCCGGACTCGTTTCGGCGATGCGGGGCGTCGGGTCCGTTTTCATGTTTTGCGCGCCGGACTCGTTTTCGGCGGTACGGGGCGTCGGGTCCGTTTTCATGTTTTGCGCGCCGGACTCGTTTTCGGCGGTGCAGGGGCGTCGGGTCCGTTTTCATGTTTTGCGCGCCGGACTCGTTTTCGGCGATGCAGGGGGCGTCGGGTCCGTTTTCATGTTTTGCGCGCCGGACTCGTTTCGGCGGTGCAGGGCGTCGGGTCCGTTTTCATGTTTTGCGCGCCGGACTCGTTTCGGCGGTGCGGGCGTCGGGTCCGTTTTCATGTTTTGCGCGCCGGACTCGTTTTCGGCGGTGCAGGGCGTCGGGTCCGTTTTCATGTTTTGCGCGCCGGACTCGTTTCGGCGGTGCAGGGGGCGTCGGGTCCGTTTTCATGTTTTGCGCGCCGGACTCGTTTCGGCGGTGCGAGGGCGTCGGGTCCGTTTTCATGTTTTGCGCGCCGGACTCGTTTCGGCGGTGCGAGGGCGTCGGGTCCGTTTTCATGTTTTGGGCGCCGGACTCGTTTTCGGCGGTGCAGGGGCGTCGGGTCCGTTTTCATGTTTTGCGCGCCGGACTCGTTTTCGGCGGTGCGGGCGTCGGGTCCGTTTTCATGTTTTGCGCGCCGGACTCGTTTCGGCGGTGCGAGGCGTCGGGTCCGTTTTCATGTTTTGCGCGCCGGACTCGTTTTCGGCGGTGCAGAGGCGTCGGGTCCGTTTTCATGTTTTGCGCGCCGGACTCGTTTCGGCGGTGCAGGGGCGTCGGGTCCGTTTTCATGTTTTGCGCGCCGGACTCGTTTCGGCGATGCAGGGGCGTCGGGTCCGTTTTCATGTTTTGCGCGCCGGACTCGTTTCGGCGGTCGGGCGTCGGGTCCGTTTTCATGTTTTGCGCGCCGGACTCGTTTTCGGCGGTGCAGGGCGTCGGGTCCGTTTTCATGTTTTGCGCGCCGGACTCGTTTTCGGCGGTGCGAGGCGTCGGGTCCGTTTTCATGTTTTGCGCGCCGGACTCGTTTTCGGCGGTGCAGGGGCGTCGGGTCCGTTTTCATGTTTTGCGCGCCGGACTCGTTTTCGGCGGTGCCGGGCGTCGGGTCCGTTTTCATGTTTTGCGCGCCGGACTCGTTTTCGGCGGTGCGGGGGCGTCGGGTCCGTTTTCATGTTTTGCGCGCCGGACTCGTTTTCGGCGGTGCAGGGCGTCGGGTCCGTTTTCATGTTTTGCGCGCCGGACTCGTTTCGGCGGTGCGAGGGCGTCGGGTCCGTTTTCATGTTTTGCGCGCCGGACTCGTTTCGGCGGTGCGGGGCGTCGGGTCCGTTTTCATGTTTTGCGCGCCGGACTCGTTTTCGGCGGTGCAGGGGCGTCGGGTCCGTTTTCATGTTTTGCGCGCCGGACTCGTTTCGGCGGTGCAGGGGCGTCGGGTCCCGTTTTCATGTTTTGCGCGCCGGACTCGTTTTCGGCGGTACAGAGGGCGTCGGGTCCGTTTTCATGTTTTGCGCGCCGGACTCGTTTTCGGCGGTGCAGGGCGTCGGGTCCGTTTTCATGTTTTGCGCGCCGGACTCGTTTTCGGCGGATGCAGAGGCGTCGGGTCCGTTTTCATGTTTTGCGCGCCGGACTCGTTTCGGCGGTGCAGGGGCGTCGGGTCCGTTTTCATGTTTTGCGCGCCGGACTCGTTTCGGCGGTGCAGGGCGTCGGGTCCGTTTTCATGTTTTGCGCGCCGGACTCGTTTTCGGCGGTGCAGGGCGTCGGGTCCGTTTTCATGTTTTGCGCGCCGGACTCGTTTCGGCGGTGCAGGGGCGTCGGGTCCGTTTTCATGTTTTGCGCGCCGGACTCGTTTCGGCGGTGCAGGCGTCGGGTCCGTTTTCATGTTTTGCGCGCCGGACTCGTTTCGGCGGTGCGGGGGCGTCGGGTCCGTTTTCATGTTTTGCGCGCCGGACTCGTTTCGGCGGTGCGAGGCGTCGGGTCCGTTTTCATGTTTTGCGCGCCCGGACTCGTTTCGGCGGTGCGGGGGCGTCGGGTCCGTTTTCATGTTTTGCGCGCCGGACTCGTTTCGGCGGTGCAGGGCGTCGGGTCCGTTTCATGTTTTGCGCGCCGGACTCGTTTTCGGCGTGCAGGGCGTCGGGTCCGTTTTCATGTTTTGCGCGCCGGACTCGTTTCGGCGGTGCGAGGGCGTCGGGTCCGTTTTCATGTTTTGCGCGCCGGACTCGTTATCGGCGGTATCGAGGGCGTCGGTTCTCGTTTTCATGTTTTGGCGCCGGACTCGTTTTCGGCGGTGCAGAGGGCGTCGGGTCCGTTTTCATGTTTTGCGCGCCGGACTCGTTTCGGCGTATCGGGGGCGTCGGGTCCGTTTTCATGTTTTGCGCGCCGGACTCGTTTTCGGCGGTGCAGGGCGTCGGGTCCGTTTTCATGTTTTGCGCGCCGGACTCGTTTCGGCGGTGCAGGGCGTCGGGTCCCGTTTTCATGTTTTGCGCGCCGGACTCGTTTCGGCGGTGCAGGGGCGTCGGGTCCGTTTTCATGTTTGCGCGCCGGACTCGTTTTCGGCGGTGCAGGGGCGTCGGGTCCGTTTTCATGTTTTGCGCGCCGGACTCGTTTCGGCGTGCAGGGGCGTCGGGTCCGTTTTCATGTTTTGCGCGCCGGACTCGTTTCGGCGGTGCGAGGGCGTCGGGTCCGTTTTCATGTTTTGCGCGCCGGACTCGTTTTCGGCGGTGCGGGGCGTCGGGTCCGTTTTCATGTTTTGGGCGCCGGACTCGTTTCGGCGGTGCGAGGAGGCGTCGGGTCCGTTTTCATGTTTTGCGCGCCGGGACTCGTTTCGGCGGTGCGAGGGCGTCGGGTCCGTTTTCATGTTTTGCGCGCCGGACTCGTTTTCGGCGATGCAGGGCGTCGGGTCCGTTTTCATGTTTTGCGCGCCGGACTCGTTTTTCGGCGGTCGAGGCGTCGGGTCCGTTTTCATGTTTTGCGCGCCGGACTCGTTTCGGCGGTGCGGGGCGTCGGGTCCGTTTTCATGTTTTGCGCGCCGGACTCGTTTCGGCGGTGCGAGAGGCGTCGGGTCCGTTTTCATGTTTTGCGCGCCGGACTCGTTTTCGGCGGTGCGAGGCGTCGGGTCCGTTTTCATGTTTTGCGCGCCGGACTCGTTTCGGCGGTGCAGGGGCGTCGGGTCCGTTTTCATGTTTTGCGCGCGCCGGACTCGTTTCGGCGGTGCGGGGCGTCGGGTCCGTTTTCATGTTTTGCGCGCCGGACTCGTTTTCGGCGGTGCAGGGGCGTCGGGTCCGTTTTCATGTTTTGCGCGCCGGACTCGTTTCGGCGGTGCAGGGGCGTCGGGTCCCGTTTTCATGTTTTGCGCGCCGGACTCGTTTTCGGCGTGCAGGGGCGTCGGGTCCGTTTTCATGTTTTGCGCGCCGGACTCGTTTCGGCGGTACGGGGCGTCGGGTCCGTTTTCATGTTTTGCGCGCCGGACTCGTTTCGGCGGTGCAGGGGCGTCGGGTCCGTTTTCATGTTTTGCGCGCCGGACTCGTTTTCGGCGGTGCGAGGGCGTCGGGTCCGTTTTCATGTTTTGCGCGCCGGACTCGTTTTCGGCGGTGCACAGGGCGTCGGGTCCGTTTTCATGTTTTGCGCGCCGGACTCGTTTCGGCGGTGCGGGCGTCGGGTCCGTTTTCATGTTTTGCGCGCCGGACTCGTTTTCGGCGGTGCGGGGGCGTCGGGTCCGTTTTCATGTTTTGCGCGCCGGACTCGTTTTCGGCGGTGCAGGGGCGTCGGGTCCGTTTTCATGTTTTGCGCGCCGGACTCGTTTCGGCGGTGCAGGGCGTCGGGTCCCGTTTTCATGTTTTGCGCGCCGGACTCGTTTTCGGCGGTGCAGGGGCGTCGGGTCCGTTTTCATGTTTTGCGCGCCGGACTCGTTTCGGCGGTGCAGGGCGTCGGGTCCGTTTTCATGTTTTGCGCGCCGGACTCGTTTCGGCGGTCTCGAGGGCGTCGGGTCCGTTTTCATGTTTTGCGCGCCGGACTCGTTTTCGGCGGTGCAGGGCGTCGGGTCCGTTTTCATGTTTTGCGCGCCGGACTCGTTTCGGCGGTGCGGGGCGTCGGGTCCGTTTTCATGTTTTGCGCGCCGGACTCGTTTTCGGCGTGCGAGGGCGTCGGGTCCGTTTTCATGTTTTGCGCGCCGGACTCGTTTTTCGGCGGTGCAGAGGGCGTCGGGTCCGTTTTCATGTTTTGCGCGCCGGACTCGTTTCGGCGATGCAGAGGCGTCGGGTCCGTTTTCATGTTTTGCGCGCCGGACTCGTTTCGGCGGATGCGAGGCGTCGGGTCCCGTTTTCATGTTTTGCGCGCCGGACTCGTTTCGGCGGTGCAAGGGCGTCGGGTCCGTTTTCATGTTTTGCGCGCCGGACTCGTTTTCGGCGGTGCAGGGCGTCGGGTCCGTTTTCATGTTTTGCGCGCCGGACTCGTTTTCGGCGGTGCAGGGGCGTCGGGTCCGTTTTCATGTTTTGCGCGCCGGACTCGTTTTCGGCGATCTCGAAGGGCGTCGGGTCCGTTTTCATGTTTTGCGCGCCGGACTCGTTTTCGGCGGTGCAGGAGGCGTCGGGTCCGTTTTCATGTTTTGCGCGCCGGACTCGTTTTTCGGCGGTACGAGGCGTCGGGTCCGTTTTCATGTTTTGCGCGCCGGACTCGTTTTCGGCGGTGCGAGGCGTCGGGTCTCGTTTTCATGTTTTGCGCGCCGGACTCGTTTTCGGCGGTACGAGGGCGTCGGGTCCCCGTTTTCATGTTTTGCGCGCCGGACTCGTTTTCGGCGGTGCAGGGGCGTCGGGTCGTTTTCATGTTTTGCGCGCCGGACTCGTTTTCGGCGGTGCAGGGCGTCGGGTCCGTTTTCATGTTTTGCGCGCCGGACTCGTTTTCGGCGGTGCGAGGTCGTCGGGTCCGTTTTCATGTTTTGCGCGCCGGACTCGTTTTCGGCGGTGCAGGAGTGCGTCGGGTCCGTTTTCATGTTTTGCGCGCCGGACTCGTTTTCGGCGGTGCAGAAGGCGTCGGGTCTCGTTTTCATGTTTTGCGCGCCGGACTCGTTTCGGCGATACGAGGCGTCGGGTCCGTTTTCATGTTTTGCGCGCCGGACTCGTTTTCGGCGGATGCGGCGGGCGTCGGGTCCCGTTTTCATGTTTGCGCGCCGGACTCGTTTCGAGTGGTCGGTGCATGCGGCGTCGGGTCCGTTTTCATGTTTTGCGCGCCGGACTCGTTTCGGCGGTGCAGGGCGTCGGTTCCGTTTTCATGTTTTGCGCGCCGGACTCGTTTTCGGCGGTACGGGGCGTCGGGTCCGTTTTCATGTTTTGCGCGCCGGACTCGTTTTCGGCGGTGCAAGGCGTCGGGTCCGTTTTCATGTTTTGCGCGCCGGACTCGTTTCGGCGATGCAGGGCGTCGGGTCCGTTTTCATGTTTTGCGCGCCGGACTCGTTTTCGGCGGTGCACGGGGCGTCGGGTCCGTTTTCATGTTTTGCGCGCCGGACTCGTTTCGGCGGTGCAGAGGCGTCGGGTCCGTTTTCATGTTTTGCGCGCCGGACTCGTTTTCGGCGTGCAGGGCGTCGGGTCCGTTTTCATGTTTTGCGCGCCGGACTCGTTTCGGCGGTGCAGGGCGTCGGGTCCGTTTTCATGTTTTGCGCGCCGGACTCGTTTCGGCGGTGCAGAGGGCGTCGGGTCTCGTTTTCATGTTTTGGGCGCCGGACTCGTTTTCGGCGGTGCGAGGCGTCGGGTCCCGTTTTCATGTTTTGCGCGCCGGGACTCGTTATCGGCGTGCAGGGGCGTCGGGTCCGTTTCATGTTTTGCGCTGCGCCGGACTCGTTTCGGCGGTGCAGAGGCGTCGGGTCCGTTTTCATGTTTTGCGCGCCGGACTCGTTTCGGCGGTAGGGGCGTCGGGTCCGTTTTCATGTTTTGCGCGCCGGACTCGTTTCGGCGGTGCAGGCGTCGGGTCCGTTTTCATGTTTTGCGCGCCGGACTCGTTTCGAGCGGTAACAGGGGCGTCGGGTCCGTTTTCATGTTTTGCGCGCCGGGACTCATTTTTCGGCGATGCGGGGCGTCGGGTCCGTTTTCATGTTTTGCGCGCCGGACTCGTTTTCGGCGGTGCAGGGCGTCGGGTCCGTTTTCATGTTTTGCGCGCCGGACTCGTTTTCGGCGATGCAGAAGGCGTCGGGTCCGTTTCCATGTTTTGCGCGCCGGACTCGTTTCGGCGGTGCAGGGGCGTCGGGTCCGTTTTTTCATGTTTTGCGCGCCGGACTCGTTTCGGCGGATACAGAGGCGTCGGGTCCGTTTTCATGTTTTGCGCGCCGGACTCGTTTCGGCGGTGCAGGAGGCGTCGGGTCCCGATTTTCATGTTTTGCGCGCCGGACTCGTTTCGGCGGTGCAGGGGCGTCGGGTCCGTTTTCAAGTTTTGCGCGCCGGACTCGTTTTCGGCGGTGCGGGGCGTCGAGGTCCCGTTTCATGTTTTGCGCGCCGGACTCGTTTCGCGAATGCGGGGCGTCGGGTCCGTTTTCATGTTTTGCGCGCCGGACTCAGTTTTCGGTTGATGCGAGGGCGTCGGGTCCGTTTTCATGTTTTGCGCGCCGGACTCGTTTTCGGCGGTACGAGAGGCGTCGGGTCCGTTTTCATGTTTTGCGCGCCGGACTCATTTTCGGCGGTGCAGGGCGTCGGGTCCGTTTTCATGTTTTGCGCGCCGGACTCGTTTTCGGCGGTAACGCAGGGGCGTCGGGTCCCGTTTTCATGTTTTGCGCGCGGGGACTCGTTTCGGCGGTGCGAGGGCGTCGGGTCCCGTTTTCATGTTTTGCGCGCCGGACTCGTTTCGGCGATGCAGGATTCGTCGGCGTCGGTTCCTCGTTTTTTCATGTTTTGCGCGCCGGGACTCGTTTCGGCGGTGCAAGGGTCGTCGGGTCCGTTTTCATGTTTTGCGCGCCGGACTCGTTTCGGCGGTGCAGGGCGTCGAGGTCCGTTTTAATGTTTTGCGCGCCGGACTCGTTTCGAGCGAGTGCGAGTGCGTCGGGTCCGTTTTCATGTTTTGCGCGCCGGACTCGTTTTCGGCGGTGCTAGAGCGTCGGGTCCGTTTTCATGTTTTGCGCGCCGGACTCGTTTTCGGCGGTACGGCGTCGAGGTCCGTTTCATGTTTTGCGCGCCGGACTCGTTTCGGCGGTGCAGGGCGTCGGGTCCGTTTTCATGATTTTGCGCGCCGGACTCGTTTTCGGCGGTGCGGGTCGTCGGGTCCGTTTTTCATGTTTTGCGCGCTCGGACTCGTTTCGGCGGTGCGAGGGCGTCGGGTCCGTTTTCATGTTTCTGTAATGATGCGCCCGGACTGACCACCGTTTCGGCGGTATCGAGCGGGCGTCGGTTCCGTTTTCATGTTTTGCGCGCGCGGACTAGATTTCGGCGGTGCGCAGGGCGTCGGGTCGTCGTTTTCATGTTTTGCGCGCCGGACTCGTTTTTGGCGATACTTAGGGGCGTCGAGTCCTAGTTTTCATGTTTTGCGGCTTTGCCACGACTCCGTTTCGGCGGTACAGGCGTCGGGTCCGTTTTTCATGTTTTGCGCGCCGGACTCGTTTCGGCGGTGCGAGGGCGTCGGGTCCAGGTTTTTCTTATGTTTTGCGCGCCGGGACTCGTTTCGGCGATACAGGGCGTCGGTCCGTTTTAATGTTTTGCGCGCAGGACTTATTTTCGGCGGTACCTGAGATCGTCGGGTCTCGTTTTCATGTTTCTTGCGACGCCGGACTCGTTTCGACGGTCAGGGGGCGTCGGGTCCCATTTTTTCATGTTTTGCGCTCCGGACTCGTTTTCGGCGATGCAGGCCCGTCGGGTCCGTTTTAATGTTTTATAGTGCCGTAATTTTTCGACGTGCAGGAGTCGTAGTCCGTTCATATTTTGCGCCTTGACAGACAATTTCGAGCGGTACGGGCGTCATGTACTATTTCATGTTTTGCGCGCCGGACTCGTTTTCGGCGGTGCAGGGGCGTCGGGTCCGTTTTCATGTTTTGCGCGCCGGACTCGTTTCGGCGGTGCGGGGCGTCGGGTCCGTTTTCATGTTTTGCGCGCCGGACTCGTTTTCGGCGGTGCAGGGGCGTCGGGTCCGTTTTCATGTTTTGCGCGCCGGACTCGTTTCGGCGGTGCGAGGGCGTCGGGTCCGTTTTCATGTTTTGCGCGCGCCGGACTCGTTTCGGCGGTGCAGGGGCGTCGGGTCCGTTTTCATGTTTTGCGCGCCGGACTCGTTTTCGGCGGTGCAGGGGCGTCGGGTCCGTTTTCATGTTTTGCGCGCCGGACTCGTTTTCGGCGGTGCAGGGGCGTCGGGTCCGTTTTCATGTTTTGCGCGCCGGACTCGTTTTCGGCGGTGCGGGCGTCGGGTCCGTTTTCATGTTTTGCGCGCCGGACTCGTTTTCGGCGGTGCGGGGGCGTCGGGTCCGTTTTCATGTTTTGCCTTGGGACTCATTTTAGGCGATGCAGAGACAGGTCTAGTTTTCATATTTTGCGCGCCGGACTCGTTTTCGGCGGTGCAGGGGCGTCGGGTCCGTTTTCATGTTTTGCGCGCCGGACTCGTTTCGGCGATGCAGGGCGTCGGGTCCGTTTTCATGTTTTGCGCGCCGGACTCGTTTTCGGCGGTGCAGGGCGTCGGGTCCGTTTTCATGTTTTGCGCGCCGGACTCGTTTCGGCGGTGCAGGGGCGTCGGGTCCGTTTTCATGTTTTGCGCGCCGGACTCGTTTTCGGCGGTGCGGGGGCGTCGGGTCCGTTTTCATGTTTTGCGCGCCGGACTCGTTTCGGCGGTGCAGAGCGTCGGGTCCGTTTTCATGTTTTGCGCGCCGGACTCGTTTCGGCGGTGCGGGGCGTCGGGTCCGTTTTCATGTTTTGCGCGCCGGACTCGTTTCGGCGGTCTGCGGCGTGAATCGTTTTCATGTTTTGCAGCCAGGACTCGTTTCGGCGGTGCAGGGGCGTCGGGTCCGTTTTCATGTTTTGCGCGCCGGACTCGTTTTCGGCGGTGCGGGGCGTCGGGTCCGTTTTCATGTTTTGCGCGCCGGACTCGTTTTCGGCGGTGCAGAGGGGCGTCGGGTCCGTTTTCATGTTTTGCGCGCCGGACTCGTTTCGGCGGTGCGGGGCGTCGGGTCCGTTTTCATGTTTTGCGCGCCGGACTCGTTTCGGCGGTGCAGGGCGTCGGGTCCGTTTTCATGTTTTGCGCGCCGGACTCGTTTTCGGCGGTGCAGAGGCGTCGGGTCCGTTTTCATGTTTTGCGCGCCGGACTCGTTTTCGGCGGTGCAGAGGCGTCGGGTCCGTTTTCATGTTTTGCGCGCCGGACTCGTTTTCGGCGGTGCAGGGGCGTCGGGTCCGTTTTCATGTTTTGCGCGCCGGACTCGTTTCGGCGGTGCAGGGGCGTCGGGTCCGTTTTCATGTTTTGCGCGCCGGACTCGTTTTCGGCGTCTGAGCGTCGGTTCCCGGATTTCTCTGTGTTTTGTGGCGGACTCGTTTTCGGCGGGCCGTGGGCGTCCGTCCAACGTTTTCGTGGTACAGCTGGGACTCGTTGTCGGCGGTCTGGCCGTCGGTTCCGGTTTCATATTTTGTGAGCTCGTTTCGAGCGCGGTGCGGGGGCGACGGGTTTCGTTTTCATGTTTTGCGCGCTCGGACTCGTTTTGTCGGTGAGTACAAGAGTCCTCGGAGTCCCGGATTTCATGTTTGCGCGTCAAGACTCGTATTTTGAGCGGTGCAGAGGGCGTCGGGTCCCGTTTTCATGTCTTACGCGTCCAGAGACTCGTTTTCGTGAGGCGGTATCCGTGGGCGTCTTGGCCACGTTTTCATGTTTTGCGCCTCCAGAGACACGTTTTCGGTGAATGCAGGGGCCTCGGGTCCGTTTCCAAGATTTGCCCTCCCCAGAGCTCGTTTTCGAGGCGGGAGGTATCGGCGGACGTACGATGTCCCCGTTTTCATGATTCTTGTATGCCGGAACTCGTTTCGACGCGGTGCAGAGGGGTAGTGTCCGTTTTGCGTGTTTTGGAGCGCCGGGACACGCCTTTCGGCCGTATGCAGGGGCGGCGGGTCTAGTTTTCAAGATATGCGCTCCCGGAGACTCGTTTTGCGGCGGTAAAATTTCCTCGGGTCCTATTTTCATGTTATGCGCGCCGGACTCATTTTCGAGCGATGCGGAAGGGCGTCGTGTATCGTTTTCATGTTTTTGCGCGCCGGACTTGTTTTCGAAGGTACGAGTGGGTGTCGAGGTCCCGTTTTTCGATGTTTGCACGCCACAGAAGCTTCCATGTTCAGCGATACCCAGAGGCGATCGGGTTCCGCTTTCAAGATTTTGCGTGCAGAACTCGTTTTCGACAGTCTATCGAGGTCGGCCTCGTGTCCCAGTTTTCATCGTTATGCGCGCCGGACTCGGTTTTCGGCGGTGCGAAGGCGTCGGGTCCACGTTTTCATGTTTTAAGCGCCGGGCTGGGGTTTTGACGATGCAGGGCTTTCCGGGTACAGTTTTGAGATGTTCTTGCGCGTCGAGACTCGTTTTCGGCGGTCACCGGTGGGCGTCCAGAGCCTCTTTTTGCGTGTTTTGCGCGGTGGAACTTTCGTTTTCGGCCGATACAGGGCGTCGGGGTCCGTTTCGACTGTCTCTTGGCCCCTCAGCGACCTCATTTCCGGCCAGTGCAGGGGACGATCGGTGTCCCCGTTTTCAAGATTGCTGCCGCGCGAACTCGTTTTCGGCCCCGGTCTACAGGGAGCATCAGATCCCCGTTTTCAAGATTTGCATGCAGGAATCATTTTCGACGGTCTGCGGGGGCGAGCTGATCCGTTTTCGTGTTATGCGCTCTAGGACTAGATTTCATGCCCAGTACGAAGAGTCGGCGTGGATCGGTTTTCATCGTGCATAAGCGCCGGACTCGTTTTCGGCGGTCTGCAGGGGCGTCGGGTCCCCGTTTCCATGTTTTGCGCGCCGGACTGCGTTTTCGGCGGTTTCAGGCGAGCGTCGTGTCCGTTTCATGTTATGCACCCGGGACTCGTTTTCGACGGTGCCGGGGCGTCGGGTCCGGATTTCATGTTTTTAAACGCGCCGGGACTCGTTTTAGGCGAAGTGCATGGGGCGTCGGGACCCGTTTTCATGTTTTTGCGCGCTCGGACTCGTTTTTCGGCGGTGCAAGGCCTCGGGTCCGTTTTCCAGAGATTCAACGCGCACGGACTCATTTCGGCGGTACTTGGAGGCGTCGGGTCCGTTTTTCATGTTTTAACGACGCCGGACTCGTTTATTCGGTTGAGTGCCAAAGGGGCGTCGGGTCCGTTTTCATGTTTTGCGCGCTCGGACTCGTTTTCGGCATGATGCTGAGGGCGTCGAATCCGTTTTCATGATTTGTGCGCACGGACTCGTTTTTAATGGCCGGTGCCGAGGAGGCGTCGGTCCGTTTTCATGTTTTGCGACGCCGGACTTGTTTCGGCGATGCAGGCGTCGGGTCCCGTTTTCATGTTTGCGACTCTCAGACTCTTTCGCGGCGGTGCAGGGGCGTCGGGTCCGTTTTCATGTTTTTGCGCGCCGGACTCGTTTTCGGCGGTGCGGTGGGCGTCGGGTCCGTTTTCATGTTTTGCGCGCCGGACTCGTTTCGACGGTGCGAGGGGCGTCGGGTCCGTTTTCATGTTTTGCGCGCCGGACTCGTTTCGAGCGTATGCCGATGCGTCGGGTCCGTTTTCATATTTTTTTGCGCGCCGGACTCGTTTTCAAGCGATACCGAGGGCGTCGGGTCCGGATTTTTTTCATATGTTTGCGGCGCCGAGACTCGTTTCGGCGGTGCTTTAGGGCGTCGGGTCCGATTTTCATGTTTTTGCGCTCAGGGACTCGATTTTCGAGGCGGTGCGGGCGTCGGGTCTCGTTTTCATGTTTTGCGCGCCGGACTCGTTTTCGGCGGTGCAGGGGCGTCGGGTCCGTTTTCATGTTTTGCGCGCCGGACTCGTTTTCGGCGGTGCAGGGGCGTCGGGTCCCGATTTTTCATGTTTTGCGCGCTTCGGACTCGTTTCGGCGGTAAGCATCGAGGCGTCGGGTCGTTTTCATGTTTTGCGCTCCAGGACTCGAGTTTCGGCGATGCGTGGGCGTCGGGTCCGTTTTCATGTTTTGCGCCAGGACTCGTTTTTCGGCGATGCGATGAGGCGTCGGGTCCGTTTTCATGTTTGCGCTCCCGGACTCATTTCGACGTTGTTGCAGCGGGGCGTCGGGTCCGTTTTCATGTTTGCGCTCGCCGGACTCGTTTCGGCGGTGCAGCGGGGCGTCGGGTCCCCGTTTTCATGTTTTGCGCCCCAGGACTCGTTTTCGGCGGTGCACGGGGCGTCGGGTCCGTTTTCATGTTTTGCGCTCCGGACTCGGTTTCGGCGGTGAACGGAGGGCGTCGGGTCCCGTTTTCATGTTTTGCGCGCCGGACTCGTTTCGGCGATGCAGGGGCGTCGGGTCCGATTTTTCATGTTTTGCGCGCCGGACTCGTTTCGGCGGTGCGAGGGGCGTCGAGGTCCCGATTTCATGTTTACGCTCCGGACTCATTTTCGGCGGTGCAGGGCGTCGGGTCCCGTTTTCATGTTTTGCGCTCCGGACTCGTTTCGTGCGGTGCGGCGTCGTGGTCCGTTTTCATGTTTTGCGCCCCAGGACTCGTTTCGGCGGTGCAGGCGTCGGGTCCGTTTTCATGTTTGCGCTCCGGACTCGTTTCGGCGGTCTCGAGGCGTCGTGTCCGTTTTCATGTTTTGCGCTCCGGACTCGTTTTCGAGCGGTCTTGCAGGGCGTCGGGTCCGTTTTCATGTTTTGCGCGCCGGACTCATTTTTCGAGCGGTGCAAGGGCGTCGGGTCCTCGTTTTTCATGTTTTGCGCGCCGGACTCGTTTCGGCGATGCAGAGGGCGTCGGGTCCCGTTTTCATGTTTTGCGCTCCGGACTCGTTTCGGCGATGCAGAGGCGTCGAAGGTCCGTTTTCATGTTTTGCGCTCCGGACTCGTTTCGGCGAAATGTCAACGGGCGTCGAAAGGTCCGTTTTCATGTTTTGCGCTCCGGATTTCGTTTTCGGCGGTGCAGGAAGATTGCGTCGGGTCCGTTTTCATGTTTTGCGACTCCCAGGACTCGTTTTCGGCGATGTGAGGGCGTCGGGTCCCGTTTCATGTTTTGCGCTCCGGACTCGTTTTTCGACGGTGCGAGGGTGTCGGAAGGTTCCGTTTTCATGTTTTGCGCGCCCCGGACTCATTTCGGCGATAACGAGGGGCGTGGGGTCCGTTTCATGTTTTGCGCTGGGACTCGTTTCGTGATGCGAGGGCGTCGGGTCCGATTTTCATGTTTTGCGCGCCGGACTCGATTTCGGCGGTACGAGGCGTCGGGTCCCGTTTTCATGTTTTGCGCTCCGAGACTCGTTTTCGGTGGTGCGGCGTCGGGTCCCGTTTTCATGTTTTGCGCTCCGGACTCGTTTTCGGCGGTGCAAGAGGCGATCGGTGTCCCGTTTTCATGTTTTGCGCTCTCAGAGACTCGTTTTCGGCGGTGCAGTGTGCGTCGGGTCCCGTTTTCATGTTTGCGCTCCCCGAACTCGTTTTCGCGCGGTACGACAAGCGTCGGGTCTTGGTTTTCATGTTTTGACCGCGCCGGTTCTCATTTTACGGCCCGATCTAGGGGGCGTCGGGTCCCGGGTTTTCATGTTTTACGCGCCGGACTCGTTTCGTGATCGTGCGAAGGCGACGGAGTCCTCGTTTTCATGTTATACTCTCCCGGGACTCATTTACGCGCCCGATGTAGGAGTGAGTGGGGTCCCCGTTTCCGTGTATATGCGCTCCGGGACTCGATTTCGGTGCAGAGGCGTTAATTCGTGATTCAAATTAATACGACGAAGATGTCATTGAAATATAGTTTGTTGATATACCGATTTTGTACGCAATTTTTACTACGATCTCCCCAGATGTACCGTGGGCTTATAATTTTAGTATCTTAAATCTAAATATCAAATTAGTCGCGCATGCATTGGCTCAGTGAAGCCGGCTGCGTGAGCGGCTCGTGAGCTAGCTCGAATAATGTAGCCCAGGAGTTTGAGGCTGGGATTTCGGCTCGAAGCGTTTCGCGGCTCGGTCCGACTCGGACTCGAATTTTTCGTAGGCGGGTGCTTGAGCTAAGCCCGTCGGCTCGGCTCGGCTCGGGTCTCGTTTTCGTATTTAGCGCTCTCGGGACTCATTTCGAGCGGTGTCGAGACTCATTTTCATGTTTACGCGGGCGTGGGTCATTTTTTATGTTTTAACTCATCGGATTTCGCTTTCGTGGTCTGAAAGGCGTGGTCCCGTTTCGTGTTTTGCTTGGGACTCGTTTTTCGAGCGGTAACGGAAGTGCGTCGGGTCTCGTTTTCATGTTTTGCGTGCAGGACTTGTTTTGGCGGAGCAGGGCGTAAGTCCCCGTTTGCCATGTTTCGCGCTCGGACTCGTTTTTGTCGAGTGCGTCGGGTCCCCGTTTTCATATTTTACGCGCACGTTCTCATTTTCGAATTTATGCGGGGCGTGGGCACCGTTTTCATGTTTCGCATGCCGGACTCGTTTTTCGGCGAGTCACGGGAGTCGTCGGGTCCGGTTTCGTGTTTTGCGCTCCCAGGACTGGAATATCGGCGGTATCGAGAGGCGTCGGTTCTGCGTTTTCATGTTTTGAGGCGCGCGTTCTGCCGTTTCGGAAATGCAAAAGCGTAGGGTCTCGGGATTTTCCATGTTTTGCATGCCGGACTCATTTCGGCCCTCACGAGGGGGCGTCGAGTCCCATTTTGATGTTTGCGCTCCAGAGACTCCTTTTCGGCGATGTCAGAAGTGCGTCGGGTCCTGTTTTCATATTTTGAGCGCCGGTTAGTCATTTTTCGGCGGTGCGAGGCGTCGGGTCCGTTTTCGTGTTTTGCAGAAAATGCCAGAACTCGTTATCGGTGGTGCTTGGGGGCGTCGGTTCTCGTTTTCGATGTTTCTGGGCTCCGGGACTCGTTTATCGACGGTCACAAAGGCGTCGGGGTCCGTTTCCCGGTTTTGCGCTCCGGACTCGTTTCGACGGTGCTGGGCGCTTTCGGAGTCCGATTTGAGTATTCACGTGACAAGGACTCGTTTCGGCGATGCAGAGACGTAGGGTCCCGTTACCGGGTGTTTTGCGCTCCGGGACTCATTTTCGGCGGTGCGGGGGCCTCGGGTCCGATTTTGAAGTTTCTGTGCTTAAAGCCGGACTCGTTTCGGCGATGCGGGGCGTCGAGGTCCCGGGTTTGCGTGTTTCTGGCGCTCGGATTCATTTTACGACGGTGCGGGAGGCGTCCGGTCCTTTTTATGTTTTGCTCGCCGGACCTAGGGTGGGTCCGGATTTTCATGTTTTGCGACGCCGGACTCCTTTCGGCGGTGCAGGGTAGTCGGATCCCGTTTTCATGTTTGCGCGGACTCGTTTTCGGCGGCATAGAACGTCGGGTCCGTTTCCATGTTTGCGCGCCGGACTCGTCATCAGCCGTCACAGGGGCACTCGGGTCCGTTTTGAAGTTTTGCGCGGACTCGTTTTTAGCGGTGCAAGGGCGTCGGGTCCCGTTTTCATGTTTTGCGCGCGGACTAGTTTCGGAGGTGCGAGAGCGTGGGTCTCGTTTTCATGTTTGCGAGCCCGCACTCTCGTTTCAGGCCCTGCAGGGGCGTCGGGTCCCGTTTTCATGTTCTGCGCGCCTTTAGAGACACGTTATCGGCGATCTTAGAGGCGTCGGGACCGTTTCCATGTTTCGCGACGCCCCGGGACTAGTTTTTAAGCGATGCAGGGTCGTCGGGTCAGTTTTCTTATTTTCTTGTTGCCCGGACTCGTGCCAGGCGAGTGCAGGGGCGTCGCGTCCGCGTTCCATGTTTTGCGCGCCGGATTCGTTACTCGGCGGTACTTGAAGTGCGTACGGAGTCCCACGTTTTTCACGTTTTGCGACTCCGGGACTCGTTTTTCTGACTGGTGCCGCGGGCGTCGGGTCACCGTTTTACGATGTTACGTGCTCTCCCCGGACTCGCTATCGAGCGGCTACTCGAAGTCGTAAGGTCCGTTTTCATGTTTCTGTGCACAGACTTATTTAACAGCCGTTCAGAGTGCGTCGAGTCCGTTTCCGAGGTTCTGTGTGCCGGGATTAGTGCTCGTCGATATCGGAGTGCGTCGGTTCTCGTTTTCATGTATTGGCAAAGCGCCGTACTCGTTTTCGTGCGGTGCCACAGGAGCGTGGGGTCACCTCATTTTCATGTTTTCTTGGGCGCTCGGGAACTCGTTTTGTGCGTATCGGGAGCATCGGGTCCGTTTTAATGTTTTGCGCACAGGACTCGTTTTCGGCGGTGCAGTTGGCGTCGCGTCCCAGATTTTCATGTTTTGCGCGCCGGACTGGGTGCTCAGTGAGTGCAGGAGGCGTCGAGGAACCAGAAGGCACTTTGAAGTTTTTGCGCTCCGGACTTCATTTCGAAAGGCGGTGTGAAATGCGTCGGAGTCCCTCGTTTTTCACGTTTTGACGCACGGACTAGTTTCGGCGATACAGGGAGGCGTCGAGGTCCCTCGTTTTCCATGTTTTGAGAGCCCTTCTTCGTTTCAGTGTCTACGGCGTCGGGTCCAGGTTTCATGTTTTACTGCACGCTAGCGACACGTTATCGAGCGATACTTGAGGGCGTCGGGTAAATTTCCATGTTTGCGCCAGCCTTCGGACTCGTTTTCGACGGATCATCAGGGGGTGTCGGGTTCGTTTTCATGTTTTCCCCGCGCCGGGACTCGTTTCCCGACGATCGCAGGCGACGTGGGAGTCTCGTTTTCATGTTTCGCGAGCCCGCGCTCGTTTTGGCCTGCTTAGGGCGTCTGGTCCACATTTTTCATGTTTTTGCGCGCATGAACACGATTTATCGGCGATGCAGAGGCGTCGGTCCGGATTCCGTGTTTGTGCGCGCACAGGACTCGAATTTCGGCGGTATCGCAGGTCGTCGGGTCCGTTTTCATGTTTGCCCAACGTCTAGGACTCATTATTGACGATGCAGGGAGACGGCGCGTCCCATTTCCATGTTTTAACGGTGCCCAGAACTGGGTTTCTGCGGCGATGCAAAGTGCGTCGCGTCCGTTCCGTGTTTTGCGCGTTCCGGACTTTTCGTTTCGACGGTGCAGGGAAGAGTCGGTGTCCCATTTTCACGGTTTGCGCTCACGGACTCGTTGCTTACGGCGATCACCAAGGAGTCGTTGAGTCTCGTTTCCCAATGTTTGCTTGCGCTTGCACTTTTCGTTTCGGCGATGCTTGGCGTCGAGTCCAGTTTCCCGGATGTTTTACGCTCACGGACTGGTGCTCCGGCGGTATCGAAGTGCGTTGGTTCTCGTTTTTTTTTCATGTTTTTGGGACGCACGGACTCGTTTTCAGCAGGTATCGAGGGGACGTGAATTACCGTTTTCATGTTTGCGCGCCGCCGACTCGTTTGGGCGAAGTATCGAGGGCATCGGGTCCCCGTTTTCATGTTCTTGCGCTCTCGGACTTGCTTTCGGCGGTGTACGGGCGTCGGGTCCCCGTTTTTTCATGTTTTGCGCTCCACCGGACTCGTTGCTCCCGACGGTACCAAAGCGGCTCGGATCTGGATTTTTTGAGACGTTTTGCGCGCCGGACTCATTTTAGCGGTGCGAGGAGTGCGTGGGTCCCCGTTTTCATGTTTCTTGTATGCCGGACTCTTTTCGAATCGTACAGGGAAGCGTTGGGTCTCGTTTTCATGATTTGCGCGCCACGCACCTCGTTTCGACCGATGCAAGGGGCGTAGGGTCCCCGTTTTCATGTTTTACGCGCAGAACACGTTATCGAAGCGATGCGAGGCGTCGGGTCCCCGTTTCCATGTTTGCGCGCCGGGACTCGTTTTCGGCGAGTGCGGGAGGCGTGGGTTCTCGGTTTCATCTTTGTGGGCGCCGGACTCGTTTCGCGCGGCGGTGCGGGTGGGCCTAGGGTCCTCGTTATCATGTTTTCGCCGCGCCGCAGCTCATTTCGGCGATGCAGGGAAATCGGGTCCGTTTTCAAGTTTTGCGTGCCGAGAGCAACGTTATCGGCGATGCTTGAGGCGTGCTTGGTCCGTTTTCATGTTTTTAACGCGCCGGACTCGTTTTCGGCGATATCAGAGGTCATCGGGTCCGCTTTCATATTTTGCGCGTGCGCCGGACTCATTTTATCGGGCGGTGCAGGGGCGACGCGATCCGGATTTGAAGTTTTGCGTGCCGAGACTCGATTATCGGCGGTACAAAGTGCGTCCGTCCGAATTTCGTGTTTTAACGCTCCCGGACTCGTTTCGACGGTGCAGGGGCGTCGGGTCCGTTTTCTGATTTGCGTGCCGGGAGCGTTATCGGCGAGTGCAGGGTCGTTGAGTCCCCGTTTTCATGTTTGCGTGCTCGGGCTCGTTTCGGCGGTGCGAGGCGTCGGGTCCGTTCCAGTTTTGCGCGCCGGACTCGTTATCGCGAGCGGTATCGAGGCGTCGGTTCTCGTTTTCGTGTTTTGCGCGCAGGACTCTCGTTTTCGACCGTCTGCAAAGACGTAGAGACTCGTTTTCATGTTTTAACGCGCCGGACTCGTTTCGGGGCGTATCTGGGGGCGTCGGGTCCGTTTTCATGTTTTTGCGCGCCGGACTCATTTTCGGCAAATGCAGGGGCGTCGGGTCCGTTTTCATGTTTTGCGCGCCGGACTCGTTTCGGCGATCTACAGGGGCGTCGGATTACCCTGGATTTTCACCGTGTTTTGCGCGCCGGGACTCGTTTGGCGGTGCGCGGGCGTCGCGTCTCGTTTTCATGTTTCTTGGGCCGGACTAATTTCGGCGGTACGGAATCGTAGGGTCTACGATTTTCCATGTGTTTGCACTTTCCGGACTCGTTTCGGCCGATGCAGGGCGTGAGGTCTAGTTTTCATGTTTCAGCGCCTTGGGACTGCGTTTCGAGCGATCTGCAGAAGCGTCGGGTCCCGTTTCCATGTTTTGCGCGCTTAGGACTCGTTTCGAACGAGTACTTAGAGAACCTCGGGTCCCAGTTTGAAGTTTGCGCGCCGGACACGTTTTCGGCGATTCACGGAGGCGTCGGGTCTCGTTTTCATGTTTTGCGCGCCGGACTGCGTTTTTCGGCGAGTACACGAGGCGTCGGGTCCGTTTTCATGTTTACGCGCACGGACTCGTTTCGGCGTCTGCAAGGCGTCGGGTCTCGTTTTCGATGATTTGCGCGTCGGACTGCGTTTCGAGGCGGTGCGAGGAGGCGTCGGGTCCGTTTTCATGTTTGTAGCGACGGACTCGTTTCGGCCGAGTCTGGGGCGTCGGGTCCGTTTTCATGTTTGCGCTCCGGAACTCGTTTTCGGCGGTCACAGGGGCGTCGTGTCCCCGTTTTCGTGTTTTGCGCGCCGGACTCGTTTCGAGCGATGCAGGGACCGTCGGGTCCGTTTTCATGTTTGCGGCGCGGACTCGTTTCGGCGATACGAGGGCGTCGGGTCCGTTTTCATGTCTTGCGCGCTCGGACTCGTTTCCGCGGCGAATACCCGAGGGCGTCGGGTCCGTTTTCATGTATTTGCGCACCGGAATTTCGTTTTCGGGCGGTGCAGGGGCGTCGGGTCCGTTCCCGTAAGTTTTGCGCGCCAGGACTCGTTTCGATGAGTCACAGGAGCGTCGGGTCCGTTTTCAAGTTTTGCGCGCCGGACTCGATTTCGGCGGTGCAAGGCGTCGAGTCCGATTTTTTCATGTTTTGCGCGCCGGACTCGTTTTCGGCGTCAATAGGCGTCGGGTCCGTTTTCATGTTTTGCGCGCCGGACTCGTTTCGGCGGTGCAGAGGCGTCGCGGTCCGTTTTCATGTTTACGGGCCCGGGACCTCGTTTTCGGCGGTGCAGGGGGCGTCGGGTCCGTATTTTCATGTTTTGCGCGCCCGGGGACTCGTTTTCGGCGGTGCAGGCGTCGGAGTCCCGTTTCATGTTTTTGCGCGCCGGACTCGTTTTCGCGATCTAGGGCGTCGGGTCCCGTTTAAATGTTTTGCGCGCCGGACTCGTTTTTCGGCGGTGCAGGGGCGTCGGGTCCGTTTTCATGTTTTGCGCGCCGGACTCGTTATTTCGACGATGCAAAGGCGTCGGATTCCGTTTTCAAGTTTTGCGCCGGATTCGTTTCGGCGGTCAGGGAAGCGTCGGTTCCGTTTTCATGTTTTGCTGCGCCGGACTCGTTTCGGCGGTGCAGGGGGCGTCGGGTCCAGTTTTCATGTTTTGCGCGCCGGACTCGTTTCGGCGGTGCAAGTGGGCGTCGGGTCCGTTTCCATGTTTTAACGCGCCGGACTCGTTTCGACGGCGTGAGGGCGTCGGGTCAGTTTTCATGTTTTTGCGCGCCGGACTCGTTTCGCGTCTGCAATTAGGCGTCGGGTCCGTTTTCATGTTTGCGCGCCGGACTCGTTTCGGCGATGCACCGGGCGTCGGGTCTCGTTTTTTCATGTTTTCGCGCCGGACTCGTTTTCGGCGGTGCGAGAGGCGTCGGGTCTCGTTTTCATGTTTTGCGCGCCGGGACTCGTTTCGGCGTGTGCAGGCGTCGGGTCTCGTTTTTCATGTTTTGAGGCGCCGGACTCGTTTTCGAGCGGTACAGTCGTCGGAGTCCCGTTTCCATGTTTTGCGCGCCGGACTCGTTTTTCAAGATTCGATGTAGATCTGAGCGTCGGGTCCGTTTTGAAGTTTTGCGCGCCGGACTCGTTTTCGGCGATGCAGATGGCGTCGGGTCCGTTTTCATGTTTCCCGCGCCGGACTCGTTTTATCGGCGAGTGCAGGGCGTCGGGTCCTCGTTTTCATGTTTTGCGCGCCGGACTCGTTATCGGCGGTGCAGGAGCGTCGATTCTCGTTTTCATGTTTTGCCTTCGGACTCTTTTCGCCGGACTCGTTTTCGGCGGTGCAGGAGCGTCGGGTCCGATTTTCATGTTTTGCGCGCCGGACTCGTTTCGGCGGTGCAGGGGGCGTCGGGTCTCGTTTTCATGTTTTGCGCGCCGGACTCGTTTCGGCGATGCCGAGGGCGTCGGAGTCTCGTTTCCATGTTTTTGCGCGCCGGACTCGTTTCGGCGATGCTCGGAGGTCGTCGGGTCCGTTTTTTCATGTTTTGGGCTCCGGACTCGTTTTCGGCGTGCGAGGTCGTCGGGTCCGTTTTCATGTTTTGCGCGCCGGACTCGTTTTTCGGCGTGCAGAGAGCGTCGGGTCCGTTTCCATGTATTTTGCGCTCCGGACTCGTTTCGACGATGCAGGGGCGTCGGGTCCCGTTTTCAAGTTTTGCTTGCGCCGGACTCGTTTCGGCGGTGCACCAGGCGTCGGGTCCGTTTTCATCGTTTTGCGCGCCAGGACTCATTTTTCGACGATGCCGGGCGTCGGTTCCGTTTTCATGTTTTGGGCGCCGGACTCGTTTTCGGCGATGTGCAGCGGGCGTCGGGTCCGTTTTCATGTTTGCGCGCCGGACTCGTTTCGGCGATGCAGAGGCGTCGAGTCTCGTTTTCATGTTTGGGCGCGCCAGGACTCGTTTCGGCGGTACTGTGGGGGCGTCGGGTCCGTTTTCATGTTTTGCGCGCCCGGACTCGTTTCGCGCCCGATGCAGGGCGTCGGGTCCGTTTTCATGTTTTGCGGCGCCGGACTCGTTTTCGGCGATCTGCAGGGGCGTCGGTCCCGTTTTCATGTTTTGCGCGCCGGACTCGTTTTCGGCCGGTGATACGAGGCGTCGGGTCCGTTTTCATGTTTTTGCATGCGCCGGACTCGATTATCGGCGATCTGAGGCGTCGGGTCCCGATTTTCATGTTTTGGCGCCGGACTCGTTTTCGGCGGTGCGAGGCGTCGGGTCCGTTACTCATGTTTTGCGCGCCGGACTCGTTTCGAGCGATGCAGGCGTCGGGTCCCGTTTTCATGTTTTAACGCGCCTTTCGAAGACTCGTTTCGAGGCGATGCAGGGCGTCGGGTCCGTTTTCATGTTTTGCGCGCCGGACTCGTTTCGGCGAGTGCAGGGGCGTCGGGTCCGTTTTCATGTTTTGCGCGCTCGGGACTCGTTTCGGCGATGCAGAAGGCGTCGGGTCCGTTTTCATGTTTTGCGCGCCGGACTCGTTTTCGGCGGTGCAGGGGCGTCGGGTCCACGTTTTCATGTTTTTGCGCGCCGGACTCGTTTCGGCGTGCAGGGGCGTCGGGTCCGTTTTCATGTTTCGGCGCCGGACTCGTTTTCGGCGGTGCAGGGGCGTCGGGTCCGTTTTCATGTTTTGCGCGCCGGACTCGTTATCGGCGGTATCGAGGGCGTCGGTTCTCGTTTTCATGTTTTGGGCGCCGGACTCGTTTCGGCGGTGCAGGAGGCGTCGGGTCCGTTTTCATGTTTTGCGCGCCGGACTCGTTTCGGCGTACAGAGGGGCGTCGGGTCCGTTTTCATGTTTTGCGCGCCGGACTCGTTTTCGGCGGTGCAAGGGGCGTCGGGTCCGTTTCATGTTTTGCGACGCCGGACTCGTTTTTCGGCCGGTCACAGGGGCGTCGGGTCCGTTTTCATGTTTTGCGCGCTCGGACTCGTTTCGGCGGTGCGGGAGCGTCGGGTCCCGTTTTCATGTTTTGCGCGCCGGACTCGTTTTTCGGCGGTGCAGGCGCGTCGGGTCCGTTTTCATGTTTTGCGCGCCGGACTCGTTTTCGGCGCGATATCAGAGGCGTCGGGTCCGTTTTCATGTTTTGGGCGCCGGACTCGTTTCGAGCGGTGCAGAAGCGTCGAGTTCCGTTTTCATGTTTTGCGCGCCGGACTCGTTTCGGCGATGCAGGAGGCGTCGGGTCCCGTTTTCATGTTTTGCGCGCCGGACTCGTTTCGACGGATGTCTGCAGAGGGCGTCGGGTCCCATTTTTCATGTTTTGCGCGCCGGACTCGTTTCGGCGATCGAGGCGTCGGGTCTCGTTTTCATGTTTTCCACGCGCGGACTCGTTTCGGCGATGCGGGGGCGTCGGGTCCGTTTTCATGTTTTGCGCGCCGGACTCGTTATCGACGGTGCGCGAGAGCGTCGGATTCTCGTTTTCATGTTTTGCGCGCAGGACTCGTTTCGGCGGTGCAGAGGCGTCGGGTCCCGTTTTCATGTTTTGCGCGCCGGACTCGTTATCGACATCGTGCAGGGGCGTCGGGTCCCGTTTTCATTTTTGGCGCGGACTCGTTTTCGGCGGTGCAGGGCGTCGGGTCCGTTTTCTTGTTTTCGCGCGGGACTCGTTTTCGGCGGTGATCTTGGGCGTCGGGTCCGTTTTCATGTTTTGCGCGCCGGACTCGTTTCGGCGGTGCAGGGGCGTCGGGTCCGTTTTCATGAAATTTTTGGGGCGCCGGACCGTTTTCGGAGTGCTAGGGGGCGTCGGGATCCCGTTTTCATGTTTTGCGCGCCGGACTCGTTTCGGCGTAATGCAGGGGCGTCGGGTCTCGTTTTCATGTTTTGCGCGCCGGACTCGTTTCGGCGTCTGCAGGGCGTCGGGTCCGTTTTCATGTTTTACGCGCCGGACTCGTTTCGGGAGTGTGAGAGGCGTCGGGTCCGTTTTCATGTTTTGGGCGCCGGACTCGTTTCGGCGATGCAGGGCGTCGGGTCCGTTTTCAGATGTTTTGCGCGCCGGACTCGTTTTCGGCGGTGCAGGGGCGTCGGGTCCCGTTTCATGTTTTTTGCGCGCCGGGACTCGTTTTTGACGGTGCAGAGATCGTCGGGTCCGTTTTCATGTTTTGCGCCGGACTCGTTTCGGACGTGCGAGCGTCGGGTCCGTTTTCATGTTTTGCGCGCCGGACTCGTTTCGGCGGTGCAGAGGCGTCGGGTCCGTTTCATGTTTTTTGCGACGCCGGACTCGTTTCGGCGGTACCCTAGGCGTCGGGTCCGTTTTCATGTTTTTGCGCGCCGGACTCGTTTCGGCGGTGCAGAGGCGTCGGGTCCGTTTTCATGTTTTGCGCGCCGGACTCGATTTCGAGCCCCGGTGAGGCGTCGGGTCCGTTTTCATGTTTTGCGCGCCGGACTCGTTTCGTGCGGTGCAGGAGGCCTCGGGTCCGTTTTTCATGTTTTGCGCGCCGGACTCGTTTCGGCGATCTTGAAAGGCGTCGGGTCCGTTTTCATGTTTTGCGCGCCGGACTCGTTTTCGGCGAACAGGGGCGTCGGGTCCGTTTTCATGTTTTGCGCGCCGGACTCGTTTTCGGCGGTGCAGGGGCGTCGGGTCCGTTTTCATGTTTTGCGCGCCGGACTCGTTTCGGCGATGCAGAGGCGTCGGGTCCGTTTTCATGTTTGCGCGCCGGACTCGTTTCAGGCCAATGCGAGGCGTCGGGTCCGTTTTCATGTTTTGCGCGCCGGTGCTCGTTTCGAGGCGGTGCAGGTAGGGCGTCGGGTCCGTTTTCATGTTTTGCGCGCCGGACTCGTTTTCGGCGATGCAGAGGCGTCGGGTCTCGTTTTCATGTTTTGCGCGCCGGACTCGTTTTTCGGCTGTGCAGGGGCGTCGGGTCCGTTTTCATGTTTTGCGCGCCCGGACTCGTTTTTCGGCGGTGCAGGGGCGTCGGGTCCGTTTTCATGTTTTGCGCGCCGGACTCGTTTCGGCGGTGCAGGGGCGTCGGGTCCGTTTTCATGTTTTGCGCGCCGGACTCGTTTTCGGCGGTGCAGGGGCGTCGGGTCCGTTTTCATGTTTTGCGCGCCGGACTCGTTTTCGGCGGTGCAGGGGCGTCGGGTCCGTTTTCATGTTTTGCGCGCCGGACTCGTTTCGGCGGATGCACGAGGGCGTCGGGTCCGTTTTCAAGTTTTGCGCGCCGGACTCGTTTTTCGCGGTGCAGGGCGTCGGTCCGTTTTCATGTTTTGCGCGCCGGACTCGTTTCGGCGGTGCGGGCGTCGGGTCCCGTTTTCATGTTTTGCGCCGGACTCGTTTCGGCGGTGCAGGGGCGTCGGGTCCGTTTTCATGTTTTGCGCGCCGGACTCGTTTCGGCGATGCAGGGCGTCGGGTCCGTTTTCATGTTTTGCGCGCCGGACTCGTTTCGGCGGTGCGAGGCGTCGGGTCCGTTTTCATGTTTTGCGCGCCGGACTCGTTTCGGCGGTGCGGGGGCGTCGGGTCCGTTTTCATGTTTTTGCGCGCCGGACTCGTTTCGGCGGTGCAGGGGCGTCGGGTCCGTTTTCATGTTTGCGCGCCGGACTCGTTTTCGGCGGTGCGAGGCGTCGGGTCCGTTTTCATGTTTTGCGCGCCGGACTCGTTTTTCGGCGGTACAGGAGGCGTCGGGTCCGTTTTCATGTTTTGCGCGCCGGACTCGTTTCGGCGGTGCAGGGCGTCGGGTCCGTTTTCATGTTTTGCGCGCCGGACTCGTTTCGGCGGTGCGAGGGCGTCGGGTCCGTTTTCATGTTTTGCGCGCCGGACTCGTTTTTCGGCGATGCAGGGCGTCGGGTCTCGTTTTCATGTTTTGCGCGCGCCGGACTCGTTTCGGCGGTACAGGGGCGTCGGGTCCGTTTTCATGTTTTTGCGCGCCGGACTCGTTTTTCGGCGTGCAGCGGGCGTCGGGTCCCGTTTTCATGTTTTGCGCGCCGGACTCGTTTCGGCGGTGCAGGGAGGCGTCGGGTCCGTTTTCATGTTTTGCGCGCCGGACTCGTTTCGGCGGTGCGAGGCGTCGGGTCCGTTTTCATGTTTTGCGCGCCGGACTCGTTTCGGCGGTGCAGGGGCGTCGGGTCCGTTTTCATGTTTTGCGCGCCGGACTCGTTTCGGCGGTGCAGAGGCGTCGGGTCCGTTTTCATGTTTCGCGCGCCGGACTCGTTTTCGGCGATGCAGGGGCGTCGGGTCCGTTTTCATGTTTTGCGCGCCGGACTCGTTTCGGCGGTGCAGGGCGTCGGTTCCGTTTTCATGTTTTGCTTGCGCCGGACTCGTTTCGGCGGTGCAGGGCGTCGGGTCCGTTTTCATGTTTTGCGCGCCGGACTCGTTTCGGCGGTGCAAGGGGCGTCGGGTCCGTTTTCATGTTTTGCGCGCCGGACTCGTTTCGGCGATGCAGGGGCGTCGGGTCTCGTTTTCATGTTTTGCGCGCCGGACTCGTTTCGGCGTGCAGAGGCGTCGGGTCCGTTTTCATGTTTTGCGCGCCGGGACTCGTTTCGGCGGTGCGGGCGTCGGGTCCGTTTTCATGTTTGCGCGCCGGACTCGTTTCGGCGGTGCAGAGGCGTCGGGTCCGTTTTCATGTTTTGCGTGCCGGACTCGTTTTCGGCGGATGCGAGGCGTCGGGTCCGTTTTCATGTTTTGCGCGCCGGACTCGTTTCGGCGTGCAGGGCGTCGGGTCCGTTTTCATGTTTTGCGCGCCGGACTCGTTTCGGCGTGCGAGGGCGTCGGGTCCGTTTTCATGTTTTGCGCGCCGGACTCGTTTCGGCGGTGCAGAGGCGTCGGGTCCGTTTTCATGTTTTGCGCGCCGGACTCGTTTCGGCGGTGCAGGGGCGTCGGGTCCGTTTTCATGTTTTTGCGCGCCGGACTCGTTTCGGCGGTGCAGGGGCGTCGGGTCCGTTTTCATGTTTTGCGCGCCGGACTCGTTTCGGCGGTGCAGGGCGTCGGGTCCGTTTTCATGTTTTGCGCGCCGGACTCGTTTCGGCGGTGCAGAGGCGTCGGGTCCCGTTTTCATGTTTTGCGCGCCGGACTCGTTTTCGGCGATGCAGGGGCGTCGGGTCCGTTTTCATGTTTTGCGCGCCGGACTCGTTTCGCGATAGGGGCGTCGGGTCCGTTTTCATGTTTTGCGCGCCGGACTCGTTTTCGGCGATGCGAGGCGTCGGGTCCGTTTTCATGTTTTGCGCGCCGGACTCGTTTCGGCGTGATGCAGGGGCGTCGGGTCCGTTTTCATGTTTTGCGCGCCGGACTCGTTTTTCGGCGGTGCGGGCGTCGGGTCCGTTTTCATGTTTTGCGCGCCGGACTCGTTTCGGCGGATGCGAGCGGGCGTCGGGTCCCGTTTTCATGTTTTGCGCGCCGGACTCGTTTCGGCGGTGCGAGGCGTCGGGTCCGTTTTCATGTTTTGCGCGCCGGACTCGTTTCGGCGGTGCAGGGGCGTCGGGTCCGTTTTCATGTTTTGCGCGCCGGACTCGTTTCGGCGGTGCAGGGCGTCGGGTCCGTTTTCATGTTTTGCGCGCCGGACTCGTTTCGGCGGTGCAGAGGCGTCGGGTCCGTTTTCATGTTTTGCGCGCCGGACTCGTTTCGGCGGTGCGAGGGGCGTCGGGTCCGTTTTCATGTTTTGGGCGCCGGACTCGTTTCGGCGGTGCAGGGGCGTCGGGTCCGTTTTCATGTTTTGCGCGCCGGACTCGTTTCGGCGGTGCAGGGCGTCGGGTCCGTTTTCATGTTTTGCGCGCCGGACTCGTTTCGGCGGTGCGGGGCGTCGGGTCCGTTTTCATGTTTTGCGCGCCGGACTCGTTTTCGGCGTGCTTAGGGGCGTCGGGTCCGTTTTCATGTTTTGCGCGCCGGACTCGTTTCGGCGGTGCGAGGGCGTCGGGTCCGTTTTCATGTTTTGCGCGCCGGACTCGTTTCGCGATGCAGGGCGTCGGGTCCGTTTTCATGTTTTGCGCGCCGGACTCGTTTCGGCGGTGCAGGGGCGTCGGGTCCGTTTTCATGTTTTGCGCGCCGGACTCGTTTTCGGCGGTGCAGGAGGCGTCGGGTCCGTTTTCATGTTTTGCGCGCCGGACTCGTTTCGGCGTGCAGGGCGTCGGGTCCGTTTTCATGTTTTGCGCGCCGGACTCGTTTCGGCGGTGCGGGCGTCGGGTCCGTTTTCATGTTTTGCGCGCCGGACTCGTTTCGGCGGTGCGAGGGCGTCGGGTCCGTTTTCATGTTTTGCGCGCCGGACTCGTTTTCGGCGGTGCAGGGCGTCGGGTCCGTTTTCATGTTTTGCGCGCCGGACTCGTTTCGGCGGTGCAGGGGCGTCGGGTCCGTTTTCATGTTTTGCGCGCCGGGACTCGTTTCGGCGGTGCAGAGGGCGTCGGGTCCGTTTTCATGTTTTGCGCGCCGGACTCGTTTTCGGCGGTGCAGGGGCGTCGGGTCCGTTTTCATGTTTTGCGCGCCGGACTCGTTTCGGCGGTGCAGGGGCGTCGGGTCCGTTTTCATGTTTTGCGCGCGCCGGACTCGTTTCGGCGTGCGGGGCGTCGGGTCCGTTTTCATGTTTTGCGCGCCGGACTCGTTTCGGCGTGCAGGGCGTCGGGTCCGTTTTCATGTTTTGCGCGCCGGACTCGTTTCGGCGGTGCAGGGCGTCGGGTCCGTTTTCATGTTTTGCGCGCCGGACTCGTTTTCGGCGGTGCAGGGGGCGTCGGGTCCGTTTTCATGTTTTGCGCGCCGGACTCGTTTCGGCGGTGCGGGGCGTCGGGTCCGTTTTCATGTTTTGCGCGCCGGACTCGTTTCGGCGGTGCGAGGCGTCGGGTCCGTTTTCATGTTTTGCGCGCCGGACTCGTTTCGGCGGTGCGGGGGCGTCGGGTCCGTTTTCATGTTTTGCGCGCCGGACTCGTTTTCGGCGGTGCAGGGCGTCGGGTCCGTTTTCATGTTTTGCGCGCCGGACTCGTTTCGGCGGTGCAGGGGCGTCGGGTCCGTTTTCATGTTTTGCGCGCCGGACTCGTTTCGGCGGTGCAGGGGCGTCGGGTCCGTTTTCATGTTTTGCGCGCCGGACTCGTTTCGGCGGTGCAGGAGGGCGTCGGGTCCGTTTTCATGTTTTGCGCGCCGGACTCGTTTTCGGCGGTGCAGGGGCGTCGGGTCCGTTTTCATGTTTTGCGCGCCGGACTCGTTTTCGGCGGTGCAGGGCGTCGGGTCCGTTTTCATGTTTTGCGCGCCGGACTCGTTTTCGGCGGTGCAGGGGCGTCGGGTCCGTTTTCATGTTTTGCGCGCCGGACTCGTTTCGGCGGTGCGAGGGGCGTCGGGTCCGTTTTCATGTTTTGCGCGCCGGACTCGTTTTCGCGCGGTGCAGGGCGTCGGGTCCGTTTTCATGTTTTGCGCGCCGGACTCGTTTCGGCGGTGCAGGGGCGTCGGGTCCGTTTTCATGTTTTTGCGCGCCGGACTCGTTTCGGCGGTGCAGGGGCGTCGGGTCCGTTTTCATGTTTTGCGCGCCGGACTCGTTTCGGCGGTGCAGGGCGTCGGGTCCGTTTTCATGTTTTGCGCGCCGGACTCGTTTCGGCGGTGCAGGGCGTCGGGTCCGTTTTCATGTTTTGCGCGCCGGACTCGTTTCGGCGGTGCAGGGCGTCGGGTCCGTTTTCATGTTTTGGCGCCGGACTCGTTTCGGCGGTGCAGAGGGCGTCGGGTCCGTTTTCATGTTTTGCGCGCCGGACTCGTTTTCGGCGGTGCAGGGGCGTCGGGTCCGTTTTCATGTTTTGCGCGCCGGACTCGTTTTCGGCGGTGCAGGGCGTCGGGTCCGTTTTCATGTTTTGCGCGCCGGACTCGTTTCGGCGATGCAGGAGGCGTCGGGTCCGTTTTCATGTTTTGCGCGCCGGACTCGTTTTCGGCGGTGCAGGGGCGTCGGGTCCGTTTTCATGTTTTGCGCGCCGGACTCGTTTTCGGCGGTGCAGGGCGTCGGGTCCGTTTTCATGTTTTGCGCGCCGGACTCGTTTCGGCGGTGCAGGGCGTCGGGTCCGTTTTCATGTTTTGCGCGCCGGACTCGTTTCGGCGGTGCAGGGCGTCGGGTCCGTTTTCATGTTTTGCGCGCCGGACTCGTTTTCGGCGGTGCGAGGGCGTCGGGTCCGTTTTCATGTTTTGCGCGCCGGACTCGTTTCGGCGGTGCAAAGGGCGTCGGGTCCGTTTTCATGTTTTGCGCGCCGGACTCGTTTCGGCGGTGCAGAGGCGTCGGGTCCGTTTTCATGTTTTGCGCGCCGGACTCGTTTCGGCGGTGCAGGGGCGTCGGGTCCGTTTTCATGTTTTGCGCGCCGGACTCGTTTCGGCGGTGCAGGGGCGTCGGGTCCGTTTTCATGTTTTGCGCGCCGGACTCGTTTCGGCGGTGCAGGGGCGTCGGGTCCGTTTTCATGTTTTGCGCGCCGGACTCGTTTTCGGCGGTGCAGGGGCGTCGGGTCCGTTTTCATGTTTTGCGCGCCGGACTCGTTTCGGCGGTGCAGGGGCGTCGGGTCCGTTTTCATGTTTTGCGCGCCGGACTCGTTTCGGCGGTGCAGGGCGTCGGGTCCGTTTTCATGTTTTGCGCGCCGGACTCGTTTCGGCGGTGCAGGGCGTCGGGTCCGTTTTCATGTTTTGCGCGCCGGACTCGTTTCGGCGGTGCAGGGCGTCGGGTCCGTTTTCATGTTTTGCGCGCCGGACTCGTTTCGGCGGTGCAGGGCGTCGGGTCCGTTTTCATGTTTTGCGCGCCGGACTCGTTTTCGGCGGTGCAGGGGCGTCGGGTCCGTTTTCATGTTTTGCGCGCCGGACTCGTTTCGGCGGTGCAGGGGCGTCGGGTCCGTTTTCATGTTTTGCGCGCCGGACTCGTTTCGGCGGTGCGAGGCGTCGGGTCCGTTTTCATGTTTTGCGCGCCGGACTCGTTTCGGCGGTGCGAGGCGTCGGGTCCGTTTTCATGTTTTGCGCGCCGGACTCGTTTCGGCGGTGCAGGGGCGTCGGGTCCGTTTTCATGTTTTTGCGCGCCGGACTCGTTTCGGCGGTGCAGGGCGTCGGGTCCGTTTTCATGTTTTGGGCGCCGGACTCGTTTCGGCGGTGCAGGGGCGTCGGGTCCGTTTTCATGTTTTGCGCGCCGGACTCGTTTCGGCGGTGCAGAGGCGTCGGGTCCGTTTTCATGTTTTGCGCGCCGGACTCGTTTCGGCGGTGCAGGGGCGTCGGGTCCGTTTTCATGTTTTGCGCGCCGGACTCGTTTTCGGCGGTGCAGGGGCGTCGGGTCCGTTTTCATGTTTTGCGCGCCGGACTCGTTTCGGCGATGCGGGGGCGTCGGGTCCGTTTTCATGTTTTGCGCGCCGGACTCGTTTCGGCGGTGCAGGGCGTCGGGTCCGTTTTCATGTTTTGCGCGCCGGACTCGTTTTCGGCGGTGCAGGGGCGTCGGGTCCGTTTTCATGTTTTGCGCGCCGGACTCGTTTCGGCGGTGCGGGCGTCGGGTCCGTTTTCATGTTTTGCGCGCCGGACTCGTTTCGGCGGTGCAGGGGCGTCGGGTCCGTTTTCATGTTTTGCGCGCCGGACTCGTTTCGGCGTGCAGGGGCGTCGGGTCCGTTTTCATGTTTTGCGCGCCGGACTCGTTTCGGCGGTGCAGAGGCGTCGGGTCCGTTTTCATGTTTTGCGCGCCGGACTCGTTTCGGCGGTGCAGGGGCGTCGGGTCCGTTTTCATGTTTTGCGCGCCGGACTCGTTTCGGCGGTGCGGGGCGTCGGGTCCGTTTTCATGTTTTGCGCGCCGGACTCGTTTCGGCGGTGCAGGGGCGTCGGGTCCGTTTTCATGTTTTGCGCGCCGGACTCGTTTCGGCGGTGCGGGGGCGTCGGGTCCGTTTTCATGTTTTGCGCGCCGGACTCGTTTTCGGCGGTGCGGAGGCGTCGGGTCCGTTTTCATGTTTTGCGCGCCGGACTCGTTTCGGCGGTGCAGGGGCGTCGGGTCCGTTTTCATGTTTTGCGCGCCGGACTCGTTTCGGCGGTGCAGGGCGTCGGGTCCGTTTTCATGTTTTGCGCGCCGGACTCGTTTTCGGCGGTGCAGGGGCGTCGGGTCCGTTTTCATGTTTTTGCGCGCCGGACTCGTTTTCGGCGGTGCAGGGGCGTCGGGTCCGTTTTCATGTTTTGCGCGCCGGACTCGTTTCGGCGGTGCGGGGCGTCGGGTCCGTTTTCATGTTTTGCGCGCCGGACTCGTTTCGGCGATGCGAGGGCGTCGGGTCCGTTTTCATGTTTTGCGCGCCGGACTCGTTTCGGCGGTGCAGGGGCGTCGGGTCCGTTTTCATGTTTTGCGCGCCGGACTCGTTTCGGCGGTGCAGGGCGTCGGGTCCGTTTTCATGTTTTGCGCGCCGGACTCGTTTCGGCGGTGCAGGGCGTCGGGTCCGTTTTCATGTTTTGCGCGCCGGACTCGTTTTCGGCGGTGCAGGGGCGTCGGGTCCGTTTTCATGTTTTGCGCGCCGGACTCGTTTTCGGCGGTGCAGAGGCGTCGGGTCCGTTTTCATGTTTTGCGCGCCGGACTCGTTTCGGCGGTGCAGGGGCGTCGGGTCCGTTTTCATGTTTTGCGCGCCGGACTCGTTTCGCGGTGCGGGGGGCGTCGGGTCCGTTTTCATGTTTTGCGCGCCGGACTCGTTTCGGCGTGCGGGGCGTCGGGTCCGTTTTCATGTTTTGCGCGCCGGACTCGTTTTCGGCGGTGTAGGGGCGTCGGGTCCGTTTTCATGTTTTGCGCGCCGGACTCGTTTCGCGCGTGCAGGGGCGTCGGGTCCGTTTTCATGTTTTGCGCGCCGGACTCGTTTCGGCGGTGCAGGGCGTCGGGTCCGTTTTCATGTTTTGCGCGCCGGACTCGTTTCGGCGGTGCAGGGGCGTCGGGTCCGTTTTCATGTTTTGCGCGCCGGACTCGTTTCGGCGGTGCAGGGGCGTCGGGTCCGTTTTCATGTTTTGCGCGCCGGACTCGTTTCGGCGGTGCAGGGGCGTCGATTCTCGTTTTCATGTTTTGGGCGCCGGACTCGTTTCGGCGGTGCGAGGGCGTCGGGTCCGTTTTCATGTTTTGCGCGCCGGACTCGTTATCGGCGGTGCAGGGCGTCGGTTCTCGTTTTCATGTTTTGGGCGCCGGACTCGTTTCGGCGGTGCAGGGTCGTCGGGTCCGTTTTCATGTTTTGCGCGCCGGACTCGTTTCGGCGGTGCAGGGGCGTCGGGTCCGTTTTCATGTTTTGCGCGCCGGACTCGTTTCGGCGGTGCAGGGGCGTCGGGTCCGTTTTCATGTTTTGCGCGCCGGACTCGTTTCGGCGGTGCAGGGGCGTCGGGTCCGTTTTCATGTTTTGCGCGCCGGACTCGTTTTCGGCGGTGCGGGGGCGTCGGGTCCGTTTTCATGTTTTGCGCGCCGGACTCGTTTCGGCGGTGCAGGGCGTCGGGTCCGTTTTCATGTTTTGCGCGCCGGACTCGTTTCGGCGGTGCAGGGGCGTCGGGTCCGTTTTCATGTTTTGCGCGCCGGACTCGTTTTCGGCGGTGCGGGGCGTCGGGTCCGTTTTCATGTTTTGCGCGCCGGACTCGTTTTCGGCGGTGCAGGGCGTCGGGTCCGTTTTCATGTTTTGCGCGCCGGACTCGTTATCGGCGGTGCGAGGGCGTCGATTCTCGTTTTCATGTTTTGGGCGCCGGACTCGTTTCGGCGGTGCAGGGGCGTCGGGTCCGTTTTCATGTTTTGCGCGCCGGACTCGTTTCGGCGGTGCAGGGGCGTCGGGTCCGTTTTCATGTTTTGCGCGCCGGACTCGTTTTCGGCGGTGCGGGGCGTCGGGTCCGTTTTCATGTTTTGCGCGCCGGACTCGTTTCGGCGGTGCGAGGGCGTCGGGTCCGTTTTCATGTTTTGCGCGCCGGACTCGTTTCGGCGGTGCAGGGGCGTCGGGTCCGTTTTCATGTTTTGCGCGCCGGACTCGTTTCGGCGGTACGAGGGCGTCGGGTCCGTTTTCATGTTTTGCGCGCCGGACTCGTTTCGGCGGTGCGAGGGCGTCGGGTCCGTTTTCATGTTTTGCGCGCCGGACTCGTTTCGGCGGTGCAGAGGCGTCGGGTCCGTTTTCATGTTTTGCGCGCCGGACTCGTTTTCGGCGGTGCAGGGGCGTCGGGTCCGTTTTCATGTTTTGCGCGCCGGACTCGTTTCGGCGATGCGGGGCGTCGGGTCCGTTTTCATGTTTTGCGCGCCGGACTCGTTTTCGGCGGTGCAGGGCGTCGGGTCCGTTTTCATGTTTTGCGCGCCGGACTCGTTTCGGCGGTGCAGGGGCGTCGGGTCCGTTTTCATGTTTTGCGCGCCGGACTCGTTTTCGGCGGTGCGAGGGGCGTCGGGTCCGTTTTCATGTTTTGCGCGCCGGACTCGTTTTCGGCGGTGCGAGGGCGTCGGGTCCGTTTTCATGTTTTGCGCGCCGGACTCGTTTCGGCGGTGCAGGGGCGTCGGGTCCGTTTTCATGTTTTGCGCGCCGGACTCGTTTCGGCGGTGCGGGGGCGTCGGGTCCGTTTTCATGTTTTGCGCGCCGGACTCGTTTTTCGGCGGTGCAGGGGCGTCGGGTCCGTTTTCATGTTTTGCGCGCCGGACTCGTTTCGGCGGTAGGGGCGTCGGGTCCGTTTTCATGTTTTTGCGCGCCGGACTCGTTTCGGCGGTGCGAGGGCGTCGGGTCCGTTTTCATGTTTTGCGCGCCGGACTCGTTTCGGCGGTGCAGAGGCGTCGGGTCCGTTTTCATGTTTTGCGCGCCGGACTCGTTTCGGCGGTGCAGGGGCGTCGGGTCCGTTTTCATGTTTTGCGCGCCGGACTCGTTTCGGCGGTGCAGGGCGTCGGGTCCGTTTTCATGTTTTGCGCGCCGGACTCGTTTCGGCGGTGCAGGGGCGTCGGGTCCGTTTTCATGTTTTGCGCGCCGGACTCGTTTTCGGCGGTGCAGGGCGTCGGGTCCGTTTTCATGTTTTGCGCGCCGGACTCGTTTCGGCGGTGCAGAGGCGTCGGGTCCGTTTTCATGTTTTGCGCGCCGGACTCGTTTCGGCGGTGCAGGGGGCGTCGGGTCCGTTTTCATGTTTTGCGCGCCGGACTCGTTATCGGCGGTGCAGGGGCGTCGGTTCTCGTTTTCATGTTTTGGGCGCCGGACTCGTTTCGGCGGTGCGGGGTCGTCGGGTCCGTTTTCATGTTTTGCGCGCCGGACTCGTTTTCGGCGGTGCAGGGCGTCGGTTCTCGTTTTCATGTTTTGGGCGCCGGACTCGTTTCGCGGTGCAGGGGCGTCGGGTCCGTTTTCATGTTTTGCGCGCCGGACTCGTTTCGGCGGTGCAGGGGCGTCGGGTCCGTTTTCATGTTTTGCGCGCCGGACTCGTTTTCGGCGGTGCGGGGGCGTCGGGTCCGTTTTCATGTTTTGCGCGCCGGACTCGTTTCGGCGGTGCAGGGGCGTCGGGTCCGTTTTCATGTTTTGCGCGCCGGACTCGTTTCGGCGGTGCAGGGCGTCGGTCTCGTTTTCATGTTTTGCGCGCCGGACTCGTTTCGGCGGTGCAGGGGCGTCGGGTCCGTTTTCATGTTTTGCGCGCCGGACTCGTTTTCGGCGGTGCGCGGGGCGTCGGGTCCGTTTTCATGTTTTGCGCGCCGGACTCGTTATCGGCGGTGCAGGGGCGTCGGTTCTCGTTTTCATGTTTTGGGCGCCGGACTCGTTTTCGGCGGTGCAGGGGCGTCGGGTCCGTTTTCATGTTTTGCGCGCCGGACTCGTTTTCGGCGGTGCGGGGCGTCGGGTCCGTTTTCATGTTTTGCGCGCCGGACTCGTTTCGGCGGTGCAGGGGCGTCGGGTCCGTTTTCATGTTTTGCGCGCCGGACTCGTTTCGGCGGTGCAGGGGCGTCGGGTCCGTTTTCATGTTTTGCGCGCCGGACTCGTTTCGGCGGTGCGAGGGGGCGTCGGGTCCGTTTTCATGTTTTGCGCGCCGGACTCGTTTCGGCGGTGCAGGGGCGTCGGGTCCGTTTTCATGTTTTGCGCGCCGGACTCGTTTTCGGCGGTGCAGGGGCGTCGGGTCCGTTTTCATGTTTTGCGCGCCGGACTCGTTTCGGCGGTGCAGGGCGTCGGGTCCGTTTTCATGTTTTGCGCGCCGGACTCGTTTTCGGCGGTGCAGGGGCGTCGGGTCCGTTTTCATGTTTTGCGCGCCGGACTCGTTTTCGGCGGTGCAGGGCGTCGGGTCCGTTTTCATGTTTTGCGCGCCGGACTCGTTTCGGCGGTGCAGGGGCGTCGGGTCCGTTTTCATGTTTTGCGCGCCGGACTCGTTTCGGCGGTGGGGCGTCGGGTCCGTTTTCATGTTTTGCGCGCCGGACTCGTTTTCGGCGGTGCGGGGCGTCGGGTCCGTTTTCATGTTTTGCGCGCCGGACTCGTTTCGGCGGTGCAGGGGCGTCGGGTCCGTTTTCATGTTTTGCGCGCCGGACTCGTTTTCGGCGTGCAGGGCGTCGGGTCCGTTTTCATGTTTTGCGCGCCGGACTCGTTTCGGCGGTGCGAGGGCGTCGGGTCCGTTTTCATGTTTTGCGCGCCGGACTCGTTTTCGGCGGTGCAGGGGCGTCGGGTCCGTTTTCATGTTTTGCGCGCCGGACTCGTTTTCGGCGTGCAGGGGCGTCGGGTCCGTTTTCATGTTTTGCGCGCCGGACTCGTTTTCGGCGGTGCAGGGCGTCGGGTCCGTTTTCATGTTTTGCGCGCCGGACTCGTTTTCGGCGGTGCAGGGGCGTCGGGTCCGTTTTCATGTTTTGCGCGCCGGACTCGTTTCGGCGGTGCGGGGGCGTCGGGTCCGTTTTCATGTTTTGCGCGCCGGACTCGTTTTCGGCGGTGCAGGGGCGTCGGGTCCGTTTTCATGTTTTGCGCGCCGGACTCGTTTCGGCGGTGCAGGGGCGTCGGGTCCGTTTTCATGTTTTGCGCGCCGGACTCGTTTCGGCGGTGCGAGGGCGTCGGGTCCGTTTTCATGTTTTGCGCGCCGGACTCGTTTTCGGCGGTGCAGCGAGGCGTCGGGTCCGTTTTCATGTTTTGCGCGCCGGACTCGTTTCGGCGGTGCGAGGGCGTCGGGTCCGTTTTCATGTTTTGCGCGCCGGACTCGTTTCGGCGGTGCAGGGGCGTCGGGTCCGTTTTCATGTTTTGCGCGCCGGACTCGTTTCGGCGGTGCGGGGCGTCGCGTCGGGTCCGTTTTCATGTTTTGCGCGCCGGACTCGTTTCGGCGGTGCAGAGGCGTCGGGTCCGTTTTCATGTTTTGCGCGCCGGACTCGTTTTCGGCGGTGCGAGGGCGTCGGGTCCGTTTTCATGTTTTGCGCGCCGGACTCGTTTCGGCGGTGCGAGGGCGTCGGGTCCGTTTTCATGTTTTGCGCGCCGGACTCGTTTCGGCGGTGCAGGGGCGTCGGGTCCGTTTTCATGTTTTGCGCGCCGGACTCGTTTTCGGCGGTGCAGGGGCGTCGGGTCCGTTTTCATGTTTTGCGCGCCGGACTCGTTTCGGCGGTGCAGGGCGTCGGGTCCGTTTTCATGTTTTGCGCGCCGGACTCGTTTCGGCGGTGCGCGGGCGTCGGGTCCGTTTTCATGTTTTGCGCGCCGGACTCGTTTCGGCGGTGCAGGGGCGTCGGGTCCGTTTTCATGTTTTTGCGCGCCGGACTCGTTTCGGCGGCGGTGCAGGGGCGTCGGGTCCGTTTTCATGTTTTGCGCGCCGGACTCGTTTTCGGCGGTGCGGGCGTCGGGTCCGTTTTCATGTTTTGCGCGCCGGACTCGTTTCGGCGGTGCAGGGGCGTCGGGTCCGTTTTCATGTTTTGCGCGCCGGACTCGTTTTCGGCGGTGCAGGGCGTCGGGTCCGTTTTCATGTTTTGCGCGCCGGACTCGTTTCGGCGGTGCGCAGGGGCGTCGGGTCCGTTTTCATGTTTTGCGCGCCGGACTCGTTTCGGCGTGCAGGGCGTCGGGTCCGTTTTCATGTTTTGCGCGCCGGACTCGTTTCGGCGGTGCAGGGGCGTCGGGTCCGTTTTCATGTTTTGCGCGCCGGACTCGTTTTCGGCGTGCGGGGCGTCGGTCCGTTTTCATGTTTTGCGCGCCGGACTCGTTTCGGCGATGCAGGGGCGTCGGGTCCGTTTTCATGTTTTGCGCGCCGGACTCGTTTTCGGCGGTGCGGGGCGTCGGGTCCGTTTTCATGTTTTGCGCGCCGGACTCGTTTTCGGCGGTGCGGGGCGTCGGGTCCGTTTTCATGTTTTGCGCGCCGGACTCGTTTTCGGCGGTGCGAGGGCGTCGGGTCCGTTTTCATGTTTTTGCGCGCCGGACTCGTTTTCGGCGGTGCAGGGGCGTCGGGTCCGTTTTCATGTTTTGCGCGCCGGACTCGTTTCGGCGGTGCAGGGGCGTCGGGTCCGTTTTCATGTTTTGCGCGCCGGACTCGTTTCGGCGGTGCGAGGGCGTCGGGTCCGTTTTCATGTTTTGCGCGCCGGACTCGTTTCGGCGGTGCGGGGCGTCGATTCTCGTTTTCATGTTTTGGGCGCCGGACTCGTTTCGGCGTGCAGGGTCGTCGGGTCCGTTTTCATGTTTTGCGCGCCGGACTCGTTATCGGCGGTGCGAGGCGTCGGTTCTCGTTTTCATGTTTTGGGCGCCGGACTCGTTTCGGCGGTGCAGAGGCGTCGGGTCCGTTTTCATGTTTTGCGCGCCGGACTCGTTTCGGCGGTGCAGAGGCGTCGGGTCCGTTTTCATGTTTTGCGCGCCGGACTCGTTTCGGCGGTGCAGGGGCGTCGGGTCCGTTTTCATGTTTTGCGCGCCGGACTCGTTTTCGGCGGTGCAGGGCGTCGGGTCCGTTTTCATGTTTTGCGCGCCGGACTCGTTTCGGCGGTGCATACGGGGCGTCGGGTCCGTTTTCATGTTTTGCGCGCCGGACTCGTTTCGGCGGTGCAGGGCGTCGGGTCCGTTTTCATGTTTTGCGCGCCGGACTCGTTTCGGCGGTGCAGGGGCGTCGGGTCCGTTTTCATGTTTTGCGCGCCGGACTCGTTTTCGGCGGTGCAGGGCGTCGGGTCCGTTTTCATGTTTTGCGCGCCGGACTCGTTTCGGCGGTGCAGGGCGTCGGGTCCGTTTTCATGTTTTGCGCGCCGGACTCGTTTTCGGCGGTGCAGGGGCGTCGGGTCCGTTTTCATGTTTTGCGCGCCGGACTCGTTTCGGCGATGCGGGGCGTCGGGTCCGTTTTCATGTTTTGCGCGCCGGACTCGTTTCGGCGGTGCAGCGGGCGTCGGGTCCGTTTTCATGTTTTGCGCGCCGGACTCGTTATCGGCGGTGCAGGGGCGTCGGGATTCTCGTTTTCATGTTTTGGGCGCCGGACTCGTTTCGGCGGTGCGAGGGCGTCGGGTCCGTTTTCATGTTTTGCGCGCCGGACTCGTTTTCGGCGGTGCGGGGCGTCGGGTCCGTTTTCATGTTTTGCGCGCCGGACTCGTTTCGGCGGTGCGAGGGGCGTCGGGTCCGTTTTCATGTTTTGCGCGCCGGACTCGTTTCGGCGGTGCAGGGGCGTCGGGTCCGTTTTCATGTTTGCGCGCCGGACTCGTTTCGGCGGTGCAGGGGCGTCGGGTCCGTTTTCATGTTTTGCGCGCCGGACTCGTTTTCGGCGGTGCGAGGGCGTCGGGTCCGTTTTCATGTTTTGCGCGCCGGACTCGTTTCGGCGGTGCAGGGGCGTCGGGTCCGTTTTCATGTTTTGCGCGCCGGACTCGTTTCGGCGGTGCAGAGGCGTCGGGTCCGTTTTCATGTTTTGCGCGCCGGACTCGTTTCGGCGGTGCAGGGCGTCGGGTCCGTTTTCATGTTTTGCGCGCCGGACTCGTTTTCGGCGGTGCAGGGGCGTCGGGTCCGTTTTCATGTTTTGCGCGCCGGACTCGTTTCGGCGGTGCGGGGCGTCGGGTCCGTTTTCATGTTTTGCGCGCCGGACTCGTTTCGGCGGTGCAGGGGCGTCGGGTCCGTTTTCATGTTTTGCGCGCCGGACTCGTTTCGGCGGTGCAGGGGCGTCGGGTCCGTTTTCATGTTTTGCGCGCCGGACTCGTTTCGGCGGTGCAGGGGGCGTCGGGTCCGTTTTCATGTTTTGCGCGCCGGACTCGTTTTCGGCGGTGCAGGGGCGTCGGGTCCGTTTTCATGTTTTGCGCGCCGGACTCGTTTCGGCGGTGCGAGGGCGTCGGGTCCGTTTTCATGTTTTGCGCGCCGGACTCGTTTCGGCGGTGTGCGAGGCGTCGGGTCCCGTTTTCATGTTTTGCGCGCCGGACTCGTTTCGGCGGTGCAGACATGGGGGCGTCGGGTCCGTTTTCATGTTTTGCGCGCCGGACTCGTTTCGGCGGTGCAGGGCGTCGGGTCCGTTTTCATGTTTTGCGCGCCGGACTCGTTTCGGCGATGCAGGGGCGTCGGGTCCGTTTTCATGTTTTGCGCGCCGGACTCGTTTCGGCGTGCAGGGGCGTCGGGTCCGTTTTCATGTTTTGCGCGCCGGACTCGTTTTCGGCGGTGCAGGGGCGTCGGGTCCGTTTTCATGTTTTGCGCGCCGGACTCGTTTCGGCGGTGCAGGGCGTCGGGTCCGTTTTCATGTTTTGCGCGCCGGACTCGTTTTCGGCGGTGCAGGGGCGTCGGGTCCGTTTTCATGTTTTGCGCGCCGGACTCGTTTCGGCGGTGCAGGGCGTCGGGTCCGTTTTCATGTTTTGCGCGCCGGACTCGTTTTCGGCGGTGCAGGGGCGTCGGGTCCGTTTTCATGTTTTGCGCGCCGGACTCGTTTCGGCGTGCAGGGGCGTCGGGTCCGTTTTCATGTTTTGCGCGCCGGACTCGTTTCGGCGGTGCAGGGGCGTCGGGTCCGTTTTCATGTTTTGCGCGCCGGACTCGTTATCGGCGGTGCAGAGGCGTCGATTCTCGTTTTCATGTTTTGGGCGCCGGACTCGTTTCGGCGGTGCAGGGTCGTCGGGTCCGTTTTCATGTTTTGCGCGCCGGACTCGTTTTTCGGGTGCGGGCGTCGGGTCCGTTTTCATGTTTTGCGCGCCGGACTCGTTTCGGCGGTGCAGGGCGTCGGGTCCGTTTTCATGTTTGCGCGCCGGACTCGTTTCGGCGGTGCAGAGGGCGTCGGGTCCGTTTTCATGTTTTGCGCGCCGGACTCGTTTCGGCGGTGCAGGGCGTCGGGTCCGTTTTCATGTTTTGCGCGCCGGACTCGTTTTCGGCGGTGCAGGGGCGTCGGGTCCGTTTTCATGTTTTGCGCGCCGGACTCGTTTCGGCGGTGCAGGGGCGTCGGGTCCGTTTTCATGTTTTGCGCGCCGGACTCGTTTCGGCGGTGCAGGGGCGTCGGGTCCGTTTTCATGTTTTGCGCGCCGGACTCGTTTCGGCGGTGCGAGGCGTCGGGTCCGTTTTCATGTTTTGCGCGCCGGACTCGTTTCGGCGGTGCAGGGCGTCGGGTCCGTTTTCATGTTTTGCGCGCCGGACTCGTTTTCGGCGGTGCAGGGCGTCGGGTCCGTTTTCATGTTTTGCGCGCCGGACTCGTTTTCGGCGGTGCAGGGGCGTCGGGTCCGTTTTCATGTTTTGCGCGCCGGACTCGTTTCGGCGGTGCAGGGGCGTCGGGTCCGTTTTCATGTTTTTTGCGCGCCGGACTCGTTTTCGGCGGTGCGGGGCGTCGGGTCCGTTTTCATGTTTTGCGCGCCGGACTCGTTTTCGGCGGTGCAGGGCGTCGGGTCCGTTTTCATGTTTTGCGCGCCGGACTCGTTTCGGCGGTGCAGAGGCGTCGGGTCCGTTTTCATGTTTTGCGCGCCGGACTCGTTTCGGCGGTGCAGGGGCGTCGGGTCCGTTTTCATGTTTTGCGCGCCGGACTCGTTTCGGCGGTGCGAGGGCGTCGGGTCCGTTTTCATGTTTTGCGCGCCGGACTCGTTTTCGGCGGTGCAGGGGCGTCGGGTCCGTTTTCATGTTTTGCGCGCCGGACTCGTTTTCGGCGGTGCAGGGCGTCGGGTCCGTTTTCATGTTTTGCGCGCCGGACTCGTTTTCGGCGGTGCGAGGCGTCGGGTCCCGTTTTCATGTTTTTGCGCGCCGGACTCGTTTTCGGCGGTGCAGGGGCGTCGGGTCCGTTTTCATGTTTTGCGCGCCGGACTCGTTTCGGCGGTGCAGGGGGCGTCGGGTCCGTTTTCATGTTTTGCGCGCCGGACTCGTTTCGGCGTGCAGGGGCGTCGGGTCCGTTTTCATGTTTTGCGCGCCGGACTCGTTTCGGCGGTGCGAGGGCGTCGGGTCCGTTTTCATGTTTTGCGCGCCGGACTCGTTTTCGGCGGTGCAGGGGCGTCGGGTCCGTTTTCATGTTTTTGCGCGCCGGACTCGTTTCGGCGGTGCGGGGCGTCGGGTCCGTTTTCATGTTTTGCGCGCCGGACTCGTTTTCGGCGGTGCGAGGGCGTCGGGTCCGTTTTCATGTTTTGCGCGCCGGACTCGTTTCGGCGGTGCGAGGGCGTCGGGTCCGTTTTCATGTTTTGCGCGCCGGACTCGTTTCGGCGGTGCAGGGGCGTCGGGTCCGTTTTCATGTTTTGCGCGCCGGACTCGTTTTCGGCGGTGCAGAGGGCGTCGGGTCCGTTTTCATGTTTTGCGCGCCGGACTCGTTTTCGGCGGTGCAGGGGCGTCGGGTCCGTTTTCATGTTTTGCGCGCCGGACTCGTTTTCGGCGGTGCGAGGCGTCGGGTCTCGTTTTCATGTTTTGCGCGCCGGACTCGTTTCGGCGGTGCAGGGGCGTCGGGTCCGTTTTCATGTTTTGCGCGCCGGACTCGTTTCGGCGGTGAGGGCGTCGGGTCCGTTTTCATGTTTTGCGCGCCGGACTCGTTTCGGCGGTGCAGAGGCGTCGGGTCTCGTTTTCATGTTTTGCGCCGGACTCGTTTCGGCGGTGCGGGGCGTCGGGTCCGTTTTCATGTTTTGCGCGCCGGACTCGTTTCGGCGGTGCAGAGGCGTCGGGTCCGTTTTCATGTTTTGCGCGCCGGACTCGTTTCGGCGGTGCGAGTGGGCGTCGGGTCCGTTTTCATGTTTTGCGCGCCGGACTCGTTTTCGGCGGTGCGGGGCGTCGGGTCCGTTTTCATGTTTTGCGCGCCGGACTCGTTTCGGCGGTGCAGGGGCGTCGGGTCCGTTTTCATGTTTTTGCGCGCCGGACTCGTTTCGGCGGTACGAGGGGCGTCGGGTCCGTTTTCATGTTTTGCGCGCCGGACTCGTTTCGGCGGTGCAGGAGGCGTCGGGTCCGTTTTCATGTTTTGCGCGCCGGACTCGTTTCGGCGGTGCAGGGGCGTCGGTCTCGTTTTCATGTTTTGCGCGCCGGACTCGTTTCGGCGGTGCAGGGCGTCGGGTCCGTTTTCATGTTTTTGCGCGCCGGACTCGTTTTCGGCGGTGCAGGGGCGTCGGGTCCGTTTTCATGTTTTGCGCGCCGGACTCGTTTTTCGGCGGTGCAGGGCGTCGGGTCCGTTTTCATGTTTTGCGCGCCGGACTCGTTTCGGCGGTGCAGGGGCGTCGGGTCCGTTTTCATGTTTTGCGCGCCGGACTCGTTTTCGGCGTGCAGGGGCGTCGGGTCCGTTTTCATGTTTTGCGCGCCGGACTCGTTTTCGGCGGTGCAGGGCGTCGGGTCCGTTTTCATGTTTTGCGCGCCGGACTCGTTTCGGCGGTGCAGGGCGTCGGGTCCGTTTTCATGTTTTGCGCGCCGGACTCGTTTTCGGCGGTGCAGGGGGCGTCGGGTCCGTTTTCATGTTTTGCGCGCCGGACTCGTTTCGGCGGTGCAGAGGCGTCGGGTCCGTTTTCATGTTTTGCGCGCCGGACTCGTTTTCGGCGGTACGCGAGGGCGTCGGGTCCGTTTTCATGTTTTGCGCGCCGGACTCGTTTTCGGCGGTGCAGGGGCGTCGGGTCCGTTTTCATGTTTTGCGCGCCGGACTCGTTTCGGCGGTGCGGGGGCGTCGGGTCCGTTTTCATGTTTTGCGCGCCGGACTCGTTTCGGCGATGCAGGGGCGTCGGGTCCGTTTTCATGTTTTGCGCGCCGGACTCGTTTCGGCGGTGCAGGGGCGTCGGGTCCGTTTTCATGTTTTGCGCGCCGGACTCGTTTCGGCGGTGCAGGGGCGTCGGGTCCGTTTTCATGTTTTGCGCGCCGGACTCGTTTTCGGCGGTGCGAGGCGTCGGGTCCGTTTTCATGTTTTGCGCGCCGGACTCGTTTCGGCGGTGCAGGGCGTCGGGTCCGTTTTCATGTTTTGCGCGCGCCGGACTCGTTTCGGCGGTGCAGGGGCGTCGGGTCCGTTTTCATGTTTTTTGCGCGCCGGACTCGTTTCGGCGGTGCAGGAGGCGTCGGGTCCGTTTTCATGTTTTGCGCGCCGGACTCGTTTTCGGCGGTGCAGGGGCGTCGGGTCCGTTTTCATGTTTTGCGCGCCGGACTCGTTTTCGGCGGTGCAGGGGCGTCGGGTCCCGTTTTCATGTTTTGCGCGCCGGACTCGTTTTCGGCGGTGCAGGGGCGTCGGGTCCGTTTTCATGTTTTTGCGCGCCGGACTCGTTTTCGGCGGTGCGGGGGCGTCGGGTCCGTTTTCATGTTTTGCGCGCCGGACTCGTTTTCGGCGGTGCAGGGGCGTCGGGTCCGTTTTCATGTTTTGCGCGCCGGACTCGTTTCGGCGGTGCGCAGGGCGTCGGGTCCGTTTTCATGTTTTGCGCGCCGGACTCGTTTCGGCGGTGCGAGGGCGTCGGGTCCGTTTTCATGTTTTGCGCGCCGGACTCGTTTCGGCGGCACGGAGGCGTCGGGTCCGTTTTCATGTTTTGCGCGCCGGACTCGTTTTCGGCGGTGCAGAGGGCGTCGGTTCCGTTTTCATGTTTTGCGCGCCGGACTCGTTTCGGCGTGCAGGGCGTCGGGTCCGTTTTCATGTTTTGCGCGCCGGACTCGTTTTCGGCGGTGCGGGGCGTCGGGTCCGTTTTCATGTTTTTGCGCGCCGGACTCGTTTTCGGCGGTGCGCAGGGCGTCGGGTCCGTTTTCATGTTTTGCGCGCCGGACTCGTTTCGGCGTGCAGGGGCGTCGGGTCCCGTTTTCATGTTTTGCGCGCCGGACTCGTTTCGGCGGTGCGGGGCGTCGGGTCCGTTTTCATGTTTTGCGCGCCGGACTCGTTTTCGGCGGTGCGGGCGTCGGGTCCGTTTTCATGTTTTGCGCGCCGGACTCGTTTCGGCGGTGCGGGGCGTCGGGTCCGTTTTCATGTTTTGCGCGCCGGACTCGTTTCGGCGGTACGAGGGCGTCGATTCTCGTTTTCATGTTTTGGGCGCCGGACTCGTTTCGGCGGTGCGGGCGTCGGGTCCGTTTTCATGTTTTGCGCGCCGGACTCGTTTCGGCGGTGCAGGGCGTCGGGTCCGTTTTCATGTTTTGCGCGCCGGACTCGTTTCGGCGGTGCGAGGGCGTCGGGTCCGTTTTCATGTTTTGCGCGCCGGACTCGTTTCGGCGGTGCGGGGCGTCGGGTCCGTTTTCATGTTTTGCGCGCCGGACTCGTTTCGGCGGTGCAGGGGCGTCGGGTCCGTTTTCATGTTTTGCGCGCCGGACTCGTTTCGGCGGTGGGGCGTCGGGTCCCGTTTTCATGTTTTGCGCGCCGGACTCGTTTTCGGCGGTATGCAGGGGCGTCGGGTCCGTTTTCATGTTTTGCGCGCCGGACTCGTTTCGGCGGTGCAGGGGCGTCGGGTCCGTTTTCATGTTTTGCGCGCCGGACTCGTTTCGGCGATGCAGGGCGTCGGGTCCGTTTTCATGTTTTGCGCGCCGGACTCGTTTTCGGCGGTGCAGGGCGTCGGGTCCGTTTTCATGTTTTGCGCGCCGGACTCGTTTTCGGCGTACGTGCGGGCGTCGGGTCCGTTTTCATGTTTTGCGCGCCGGACTCGTTTCGGCGGTGCAGGGCGTCGGGTCCGTTTTCATGTTTTGCGCGCCGGACTCGTTTTCGGCGGTGCAGGCGGGCGTCGGGTCCGTTTTCATGTTTTGCGCGCCGGACTCGTTTCGGCGGTGCGAGGGCGTCGGGTCCGTTTTCATGTTTTGCGCGCCGGACTCGTTTTCGCGGTACGAGGGCGTCGGGTCCGTTTTCATGTTTTGCGCGCCGGACTCGTTTCGGCGGTGCAGGGGCGTCGGGTCCGTTTTCATGTTTTGCGCGCCGGACTCGTTTTCGGCGGTGCAGAGGCGTCGGGTCCCGTTTTCATGTTTTGCGCGCCGGACTCGTTTCGGCGATGCAGGGGCGTCGGGTCCGTTTTCATGTTTTGCGCGCCGGACTCGTTTCGGCGGTGCGGGCGTCGGGTCCGTTTTCATGTTTTGCGCGCCGGACTCGTTTTCGGCGGTGCAGGGGCGTCGGGTCCGTTTTCATGTTTTGCGCGCCGGACTCGTTTCGGCGGTGCGGGGCGTCGGGTCCGTTTTCATGTTTTGCGCGCCGGACTCGTTTCGGCGTGCAGGGGCGTCGGGTCCGTTTTCATGTTTTGCGCGCCGGACTCGTTTTCGGCGGTGCAGGGGCGTCGGGTCCCGTTTTCATGTTTTGCGCGCCGGACTCGTTTCGGCGGTGCAGAGGCGTCGGGTCCGTTTTCATGTTTTGCGCGCCGGACTCGTTTCGGCGGTGCACGAGGGCGTCGGGTCCGTTTTCATGTTTTGCGCGCCGGACTCGTTTCGGCGGTGCAGGGGCGTCGGGTCCGTTTTCATGTTTTGCGCGCCGGACTCGTTTTCGGCGGTGCGGGGCGTCGGGTCCGTTTTCATGTTTTGCGCGCCGGACTCGTTTTCGGCGGTGCGGGCGTCGGGTCTCGTTTTCATGTTTTGGGCGCCGGACTCGTTTCGGCGGTGCAGAGGCGTCGGGTCCGTTTTCATGTTTTGCGCGCCGGACTCGTTTTCGGCGTGCGAGGGCGTCGGGTCCGTTTTCATGTTTTGCGCGCCGGACTCGTTTTCGGCGTGCGAGGGCGTCGGGTCCGTTTTCATGTTTTGCGCGCCGGACTCGTTTCGGCGGTGCAGGGGCGTCGGGTCCGTTTTCATGTTTTGCGCGCCGGACTCGTTTCGGCGTGTACGCAGGGCGTCGGGTCCTTTTCATGTTTTGCGCGCCGGACTCGTTTTCGGCGGCAGGCGTCGGGTCCGTTTTCATGTTTGCGCGCCGGACTCGTTTCGGCGTGCAAGGCGTCGGGTCCGTTTTCATGTTTTGCGCGCCGGACTCGTTTTCGGCGGCAGGGCGTCGGGTCCGTTTTCATGTTTTGCGCGCCGGACTCGTTTCGGCGGTGCGGGGCGTCGGGTCCGTTTTCATGTTTTGCGCGCCGGACTCGTTTTCGGCGGTGCAGGGGCGGGTCCGTTTTCATGTTTTGCGCGCCGGACTCGTTTTCGGCGTGCGGGGCGTCGGGTCCGTTTTCATGTTTTGCGCGCCGGACTCGTTTCGGCGGTGCAGGGGCGTCGGGTCCGTTTTCATGTTTTGCGCGCCGGACTCGTTTCGGGCGGTGCGGGGGCGTCGGGTCCGTTTTCATGTTTTGCGCGCCGGACTCGTTTTCGGCGGTGCAGGGGCGTCGGGTCCGTTTTCATGTTTTGCGCGCCGGACTCGTTTCGGCGTGCAGGGCGTCGGGTCCGTTTTCATGTTTTGCGCGCCGGACTCGTTTCGGCGGTGCAGGGGCGTCGGTCCGTTTTCATGTTTTGCGCGCCGGACTCGTTTCGGCGGTGCAGGGGCGTCGGGTCCGTTTTCATGTTTTGCGCGCCGGACTCGTTTTCGGCGGTGCAGGGGCGTCGGGTCCGTTTTCATGTTTTGCGCGCCGGACTCGTTTCGGCGGCGATGCAGAGGCGTCGGGTCCGTTTTCATGTTTTGCGCGCCGGACTCGTTTCGGCGGTGCAGGGGCGTCGGGTCCGTTTTCATGTTTTGCGCGCCGGACTCGTTTTCGGCGGTGCAGGGCGTCGGGTCCGTTTTCATGTTTTGCGCGCCGGACTCGTTTCGGCGGTGCAGGGCGTCGGGTCCGTTTTCATGTTTTGCGCGCCGGACTCGTTTTCGGCGATGCGGGGGCGTCGGGTCCGTTTTCATGTTTTGCGCGCCGGACTCGTTTTCGGCGGTGCGGGGCGTCGGGTCCGTTTTCATGTTTTGCGCGCCGGACTCGTTTCGGCGGTACGCAGGGCGTCGGGTCCGTTTTCATGTTTTGCGCGCCGGACTCGTTTTCGGCGGTGCAGGGCGTCGGTCTCGTTTTCATGTTTTGGCGCGCCGGACTCGTTTTCGGCGGTGCAGGGGCGTCGGGTCCGTTTTCATGTTTTGCGCGCCGGACTCGTTTCGGCGGTGCAGGGGCGTCGGGTCCGTTTTCATGTTTTGCGCGCCGGACTCGTTTTCGGCGGTGCAGGGGCGTCGGGTCCGTTTTCATGTTTTGCGCGCCGGACTCGTTTCGGCGGTGCAGGGGCGTCGGGTCCGTTTTCATGTTTTGCGCGCCGGACTCGTTTTCGGCGGTGCGAGGGGCGTCGGGTCCGTTTTCATGTTTTGCGCGCCGGACTCGTTTTCGGCGGTGCGGGCGTCGGGTCCGTTTTCATGTTTTGCGCGCCGGACTCGTTTTCGGCGGTGCAGAGGCGTCGGGTCCGTTTTCATGTTTTGCGCGCCGGACTCGTTTCGGCGGTGCAGGGGCGTCGGGTCCGTTTTCATGTTTTGCGCGCCGGACTCGTTTTCGGCGGTGCAGGGGCGTCGGGTCCGTTTTCATGTTTTGCGCGCCGGACTCGTTTTCGGCGGGCGGTGCAGGGCGTCGGGTCCGTTTTCATGTTTTGCGCGCCGGACTCGTTTTCGGCGGTGCAGGGGCGTCGGGTCCGTTTTCATGTTTTGCGCGCCGGACTCGTTTTCGGCGGATGCAGGGCGTCGGGTCCGTTTTCATGTTTTGCGCGCCGGACTCGTTTTCGGCGGTGCAGGGGCGTCGGGTCCGTTTTCATGTTTTGCGCGCCGGACTCGTTTCGGCGATGCGAGGGCGTCGGGTCCGTTTTCATGTTTTGCGCGCCGGACTCGTTTTCGGCGGTATCGAGGGGCGTCGGGTCCGTTTTCATGTTTTGCGCGCGCCGGACTCGTTTCGGCGGTGCGAGGCGTCGGGTCCGTTTTCATGTTTTGCGCGCCGGACTCGTTTTCGGCGGTGCGAGGGCGTCGGGTCCGTTTTCATGTTTTGCGCGCCGGACTCGTTTCGGCGGTGCAGGGCGTCGGGTCCGTTTTCATGTTTTGCGCGCCGGACTCGTTTCGGCGGTGCAGAGGGCGTCGGGTCCGTTTTCATGTTTTGCGCGCCGGACTCGTTTCGGCGGTGCGGGGGCGTCGGGTCCGTTTTCATGTTTTGCGCGCCGGACTCGTTTTCGGCGGTGCAGGGCGTCGGGTCTCGTTTTCATGTTTTGCGCGCGCCGGACTCGTTTTCGGCGGTGCGGGGGCGTCGGGTCCGTTTTCATGTTTTGCGCGCCGGACTCGTTTCGGCGGTACAGGGGCGTCGGGTCCCGTTTTCATGTTTTGCGCGCCGGACTCGTTTTCGGCGGTGCAGGGGCGTCGGGTCCGTTTTCATGTTTTGCGCGCCGGACTCGTTTCGGCGGTGCAGAGGCGTCGGGTCCGTTTTCATGTTTTGCGCGCCGGACTCGTTTCGGCGCGGTGCAGGGCGTCGGGTCCGTTTTCATGTTTTGCGCGCCGGACTCGTTTTCGGCGGTGCAGGGGCGTCGGGTCCGTTTTCATGTTTTGCGCGCCGGACTCGTTTCGGCGGTGCGAGGGCGTCGGGTCCGTTTTCATGTTTTGCGCGCCGGACTCGTTTCGGCGGTGCAGGAGGGCGTCGGGTCCGTTTTCATGTTTTGCGCGCCGGACTCGTTTCGGCGGTGCGGGGCGTCGGGTCCGTTTTCATGTTTTGCGCGCCGGACTCGTTTTCGGCGGTGCGGGGCGTCGGGTCCGTTTTCATGTTTTGCGCGCCGGACTCGTTTTCGGCGGTGCAGGGGCGTCGGGTCCGTTTTCATGTTTTGCGCGCCGGACTCGTTTTCGGCGGTGCGAGGGCGTCGGGTCCGTTTTCATGTTTTGCGCGCCGGACTCGTTTTCGGCGGTGCCGGGGCGTCGGGTCCGTTTTCATGTTTTGCGCGCCGGACTCGTTTTCGGCGGTGCAGGGGCGTCGGGTCCCGTTTTCATGTTTTGCGCGCCGGACTCGTTTCGGCGGTGCGAGGGCGTCGGTTCCGTTTTCATGTTTTGCGCGCCGGACTCGTTTTCGGCGGTGCGGGGCGTCGGGTCCGTTTTCATGTTTTGCGCGCCGGACTCGTTTCGGCGGTGCGGGGCGTCGGGTCCGTTTTCATGTTTTGCGCGCCGGACTCGTTTTCGGCGTGCAGAGGGCGTCGGGTCCGTTTTCATGTTTTGCGCGCCGGACTCGTTTCGGCGGTGCAGGGCGTCGGGTCCGTTTTCATGTTTTTGCGCGCCGGACTCGTTTCGGCGGTGCAGGGGCGTCGGGTCCGTTTTCATGTTTTGCGCGCCGGACTCGTTTCGGCGGTGCGAGGGCGTCGGGTCCGTTTTCATGTTTTTGCGCGCCGGACTCGTTTCGGCGGTGCGGGGCGTCGGGTCCGTTTTCATGTTTTGCGCGCCGGACTCGTTTTCGGCGGTACAGGGCGTCGGGTCCGTTTTCATGTTTTGCGCGCCGGACTCGTTTTCGGCGGTGCGGGGCGTCGGGTCCGTTTTCATGTTTTGCGCGCCGGACTCGTTTTCGGCGGTGCAGGGCGTCGGGTCTCGTTTTCATGTTTTGCGCGCCGGACTCGTTTTCGGCGGTGCGAGGGCGTCGGGTCCGTTTTCATGTTTTGCGCGCCGGACTCGTTTCGGCGGTATGCAGGGCGTCGGGTCCGTTTTCATGTTTTGCGCGCCGGACTCGTTTTCGGCGGTGCAGGGGCGTCGGGTCCGTTTTCATGTTTTGCGCGCCGGACTCGTTTTCGGCGGTGCAGGGGCGTCGGGTCCGTTTTCATGTTTTGCGCGCCGGACTCGTTTCGGCGGTGCGGGGCGTCGGGTCCGTTTTCATGTTTTGCGCGCCGGACTCGTTTCGGCGGTGCGAGGCGTCGGGTCCGTTTTCATGTTTTGCGCGCCGGACTCGTTTTCGGCGTGCGAGGGGCGTCGGGTCCGTTTTCATGTTTTGCGCGCCGGACTCGTTTTCGGCGGTGCCGGGCGTCGGGTCCGTTTTCATGTTTTGCGCGCCGGACTCGTTTCGGCGGTGCGAGGCGTCGGGTCTCGTTTTCATGTTTTGCGCGCCGGACTCGTTTCGGCGGTGCAGGGGCGTCGGGTCCGTTTTCATGTTTTGCGCGCCGGACTCGTTTCGGCGGTGCAGGGGCGTCGGGTCCGTTTTCATGTTTTGCGCGCGCCGGACTCGTTTTCGGCGTGCAGGGGCGTCGGGTCCGTTTTCATGTTTTGCGCGCCGGACTCGTTTTCGGCGGATGCGGGGCGTCGGGTCCCGTTTTCATGTTTTGCGCGCCGGACTCGTTTCGGCGGTGCGGGGCGTCGGGTCCGTTTTCATGTTTTGCGCGCCGGACTCGTTTCGGCGGTGCAGGGGCGTCGGGTCCGTTTTCATGTTTTGCGCGCCGGACTCGTTTTCGGCGGTGCGAGGGCGTCGGGTCCGTTTTCATGTTTTGCGCGCCGGACTCGTTTTCGGCGGTGCGGGGCGTGGGGTCCGTTTTCATGTTTTGCGCGCCGGACTCGTTTCGGCGGTGCAGAGGCGTCGGGTCCGTTTTCATGTTTTGCGCGCCGGACTCGTTTCGGCGGTGCAGGGGCGTCGGGTCCGTTTTCATGTTTTGCGCGCCGGACTCGTTTTCGGCGGTGCGGGCGTCGGGTCCGTTTTCATGTTTTGCGCGCCGGACTCGTTTTTCGGCGGTGCAGGGGCGTCGGGTCCGTTTTCATGTTTTGCGCGCCGGACTCGTTTTCGGCGGTGCGAGGGGCGTCGGGTCCGTTTTCATGTTTTGCGCGCCGGACTCGTTTTCGGCGGTGCAGGGCGTCGGGTCCGTTTTCATGTTTTGCGCGCCGGACTCGTTTTTCGGCGGTACGCAGGGGCGTCGGGTCCGTTTTCATGTTTTGCGCGCCGGACTCGTTTTTCGGCGGTGTGCGAGGGCGTCGGGTCCGTTTTCATGTTTTGCGCGCCGGACTCGTTTCGGCGGTGCGGGCGTCGGGTCCGTTTTCATGTTTTGCGCGCCGGACTCGTTTCGGCGGTGCGAGGGGCGTCGGGTCCGTTTTCATGTTTTGCGCGCCGGACTCGTTTCGCGTGCGAGAGGGCGTCGGGTCCGTTTTCATGTTTTGCGCGCCGGACTCGTTTTTCGGCGGTGCAGGGGCGTCGGGTCCGTTTTCATGTTTTGCGCGCCGGACTCGTTTTCGGCGGTGCGGCGGCAGGGGCGTCGGGTCCGTTTTCATGTTTTGCGCGCCGGACTCGTTTTCGGCGGTGCAGGGGCGTCGGGTCCGTTTTCATGTTTTGCGCGCCGGACTCGTTTTCGGCGGTGCAGGGGCGTCGGGTCCGTTTTCATGTTTTGCGCGCCGGACTCGTTTTCGGCGGTGCGAGGGCGTCGGGTCCGTTTTCATGTTTTGCGCGCCGGACTCGTTTCGGCGGTGCAGGGGCGTCGGGTCCGTTTTCATGTTTTGCGCGCCGGACTCGTTTTCGGCGGTGCAGGGCGTCGGGTCCGTTTTCATGTTTTGCGCGCCGGACTCGTTTTCGGCGGTGCAGGGGCGTCGGGTCCGTTTTCATGTTTTGCGCGCCGGACTCGTTTTCGGCGGTGGGGCGTCGGGTCCGTTTTCATGTTTTGCGCCGGACTCGTTTTCGGCGTGCGGTGAGGCGTCGGGTCCGTTTTCATGTTTTGCGCGCCGGACTCGTTTTCGGCGATGCGGGGCGTCGGGTCCCGTTTTCATGTTTTGCGCGCCGGACTCGTTTTCGGCGGTGCAGGGCGTCGGGTCCGTTTTCATGTTTTGCGCGCCGGACTCGTTTCGGCGGTGCAGGGCGTCGGGTCCGTTTTCATGTTTTGCGCGCCGGACTCGTTTTTCGGCGGTGCGGGGCGTCGGGTCCGTCCGTTTTCATGTTTTGCGCGCCGGACTCGTTTCGGCGGTGCAGGGCGTCGGGTCCGTTTTCATGTTTTGCGCGCCGGACTCGTTTTCGGCGGTGCGAGGGCGTCGGGTCCCGTTTTCATGTTTTGCGCGCCGGACTCGTTTCGGCGGTGCGAGGGCGTCGGGTCCGTTTTCATGTTTTGCGCGCCGGACTCGTTTCGGCGGTGCAGGGGCGTCGGGTCCGTTTTCATGTTTTGCGCGCCGGACTCGTTTTCGGCGGTGCGAGGCGTCGGGTCCGTTTTCATGTTTTGCGCGCCGGACTCGTTTCGGCGGTGCAGGGGCGTCGGGTCCGTTTTCATGTTTTGCGCGCCGGACTCGTTTCGGCGGTGCGGGCGTCGGGTCCGTTTTCATGTTTTGCGCGCCGGACTCGTTTTCGGCGGTGCGGGGCGTCGGGTCCCGTTTTCATGTTTTGCGCGCCGGACTCGTTTCGGCGGTGCCGGGCGTCGGGTCCGTTTTCATGTTTTTGCGCGCCGGACTCGTTTTCGGCGGTGCAGGGGCGTCGGTCCGTTTTCATGTTTTGCGCGCGCCGGACTCGTTTTCGGCGGTGCGAGGGGCGTCGGGTCCGTTTTCATGTTTTGCGCGCCGGACTCGTTTTCGGCGGTGCAGGGCGTCGGGTCCGTTTTCATGTTTTGCGCGCCGGACTCGTTTTCGGCGGTGCAGGGCGTCGGGTCCGTTTTCATGTTTTGCGCGCCGGACTCGTTTTCGGCGTGCAGGGGCGTCGGGTCCCGTTTTCATGTTTTGCGCGCCGGACTCGTTTTCGGCGGTACGGGGCGTCGGGTCCGTTTTCATGTTTTGCGCGCCGGACTCGTTTTCGGCGGTACCGGGCGTCGGGTCCCGTTTTCATGTTTTGCGCGCCGGACTCGTTTTCGGCGGTGCGGGGGCGTCGGGTCCGTTTTCATGTTTTGCGCGCGCCGGACTCGTTTTCGGCGGTGCGGGGCGTCGGGTCCGTTTTCATGTTTTGCGCGCCGGACTCGTTTTCGGCGGTGCAGGGCGTCGGTCGGGTCCGTTTTCATGTTTTGCGCGCCGGACTCGTTTCGGCGGTACGGGGGCGTCGGGTCCGTTTTCATTTTTGCGCGCCGGACTCGTTTTCGGCGGTGCAGGGCGTCGGGTCCGTTTTCATGTTTTGCGCGCCGGACTCGTTTTCGGCGTGCGGTCGGGCGTCGGGTCCGTTTTCGTTTTCATGTTTTGCGCGCCGGACTCGTTTTCGGCGGTGCGGGGCGTCGGGTCCGTTTTCATGTTTTGCGCGCCGGACTCGTTTTCGGCGGTGTGCAGGGGCGTCGGGTCCCGTTTTCATGTTTTGCGCGCCGGACTCGTTTTCGGCGGTGCAGGGGCGTCGGGTCCGTTTTCATGTTTTGCGCGCCGGACTCGTTTTCGGCGGTGCAGAGGGGCGTCGGGTCCGTTTTCATGTTTTGCGCGCCGGACTCGTTTTCGGCGGTGCGGGGCGTCGGGTCCGTTTTCATGTTTTGCGCGCCGGACTCGTTTTCGGCGGTGCGGGGCGTCGGGTCCGTTTTTCATGTTTTGCGCGCCGGACTCGTTTTCGGCGGTGCGGGGCGTCGGGTCCGTTTTCATGTTTTGCGCGCCGGACTCGTTTTCGGCGGTGCGGGCGTCGGGTCCGTTTTCATGTTTTGCGCGCCGGACTCGTTTTCGGCGGTGCAGGGCGTCGGGTCCGTTTTCATGTTTTGCGCGCCGGACTCGTTTTCGGCGGTGCGAGGGCGTCGGGTCCGTTTTCATGTTTTTGCGCGCCGGACTCGTTTTCGGCGGTACGCGGGCGTCGGGTCCGTTTTCATGTTTTGCGCGCCGGACTCGTTTCGGCGGTGCAGGGCGTCGGGTCCGTTTTCATGTTTTGCGCGCCGGACTCGTTTTCGGCGGTGCAGGGGCGTCGGGTCCGTTTTCATGTTTTGCGCGCCGGACTCGTTTTCGGCGTGTGCAGGGGCGTCGGGTCCGTTTTCATGTTTTGCGCGCCGGACTCGTTTCGGCGGTGCGAGGGCGTCGGGTCCCGTTTTCATTTTTTGCGCGCCGGACTCGTTTTCGGCGGTGCAGGGGCGTCGGGTCCGTTTTCATGTTTTTGCGCGCCGGACTCGTTTTCGGCGGTACGAGGGCGTCGGGTCCGTTTTCATGTTTTGCGCGCCGGACTCGTTTTCGGCGGTGCAGGGGCGTCGGGTCCGTTTTCATGTTTTGCGCGCGCCGGACTCGTTTCGGCGGTGCAGGGGCGTCGGGTCCGTTTTCATGTTTTGCGCGCCGGACTCGTTTTCGGCGGTACGGGGCGTCGGGTCCGTTTTCATGTTTTGCGCGCCGGACTCGTTTCGGCGGTGCGAGGGCGTCGGGTCCGTTTTCATGTTTTGCGCGCCGGACTCGTTTTCGGCGGTGAGGGCGTCGGGTCCGTTTTCATGTTTTGCGCGCCGGACTCGTTTTCGGCGGTGCGGGGGCGTCGGGTCCGTTTTCATGTTTTGCGCGCCGGACTCGTTTTCGGCGGTAGGGGCGTCGGGTCCGTTTTCATGTTTTGCGCGCCGGACTCGTTTTCGGCGGTGCGGGGCGTCGGGTCCGTTTTCATGTTTTTGCGCGCTCGGACTCGTTTCGGCGGTGCGGGGCGTCGGGTCCGTTTTCATGTTTTGCGCGCCGGACTCGTTTTCGGCGGTGCAGGGCGTCGGGTCCGTTTTCATGTTTTGCGCGCCGGACTCGTTTTCGGCGTGCAGGGGCGTCGGGTCCCGTTTTCATGTTTTGCGCGCCGGACTCGTTTTCGGCGGTGCGAGGGCGTCGGGTCCGTTTTCATGTTTTGCGCGCCGGACTCGTTTTCGGCGGCGGCAGGGCGTCGGGTCCCGTTTTCATGTTTTGCGCGCCGGACTCGTTTTCGGCGGTGCGGGCGTCGGGTCCGTTTTCATGTTTTGCGCGCGCCGGACTCGTTTTCGGCGGTGCAACGAGGGGCGTCGGGTCCGTTTTCATGTTTTGCGCGCCGGACTCGTTTTCGGCGGTGCAGGGGCGTCGGGTCCGTTTTCATGTTTTGCGCGCCCGGACTCGTTTTCGGCGGTGCGGGGCGTCGGGTCCGTTTTCATGTTTTGCGCGCCGGACTCGTTTTCGGCGGTGCGGGGGGCGTCGGGTCCGTTTTCATGTTTTGCGCGCCGGACTCGTTTCGGCGGTGCAGGGGCGTCGGGTCCCGTTTTCATGTTTTGCGCGCCGGACTCGTTTTCGGCGGTGCAGCAGGGCGTCGGGTCCGTTTTCATGTTTTGCGCGCCGGACTCGTTTTCGGTGTAGGGGCGTCGGGTCCGTTTTCATGTTTTGCGCGCCGGACTCGTTTCGGCGGTGCGGGGCGTCGGGTCCGTTTTTTCATGTTTTGCGCGCCGGACTCGTTTTCGGCGGTGCAGGGGCGTCGGGTCCGTTTTCATGTTTTGCGCGCCGGACTCGTTTTCGGCGGTGCGAGGGCGTCGGGTCCGTTTTCATGTTTTGCGCGCGCCGGACTCGTTTCGGCGGTGCGAGGGCGTCGGGTCCGTTTTCATGTTTTGCGCGCCGGACTCGTTTCGGCGGTGCAGGGGCGTCGGGTCCGTTTTCATGTTTTGCGCGCCGGACTCGTTTTCGGCGGTGCGAGGGCGTCGGGTCCGTTTTCATGTTTTGCGCGCCGGACTCGTTTCGGCGGTGCAGGGGCGTCGGGGTTCCGTTTTCATGTTTGCGCGCGCCGGACTCGTTTTTCGGCGGTGCGAGGCGTCGGGTCCGTTTTCATGTTTTGCGCGCCGGACTCGTTTCGGCGGCGTGCAAGGCGTCGGGCGTCGTCCGTTTTCATGTTTTGCGCGCCGGACTCGTTTTCGGCGGTATGCAGAGGCGTCGGGTCCGTTTTCATGTTTTGCGCGCCGGACTCGTTTTCGGCGGTGCAGGGGCGTCGGGTCCGTTTTCATGTTTTTGCGCGCCGGACTCGTTTTCGGCGGTGCAGGGGCGTCGGGTCCGTTTTCATGTTTTGCGCGCCGGACTCGTTTCGGCGTGCAGGGGCGTCGGGTCCGTTTTCATGTTTTGCGCGCCGGACTCGTTTCGGCGATGCAGAGGGCGTCGGGTCCGTTTTCATGTTTTGCGCGCCGGACTCGTTTTCGGCGGTGCGGGGCGTCGGGTCCGTTTTCATGTTTTGCGCGCCGGACTCGTTTCGGCGGTGCGAGGGCGTCGGGTCCGTTTTCATGTTTTGCGCGCCGGACTCGTTTCGGCGGTGCAGGGGCGTCGGGTCCGTTTTCATGTTTTTTGCGCGCCGGACTCGTTTTCGGCGGTGCGGGGCGTCGGGTCCGTTTTCATGTTTTGCGCGCCGGACTCGTTTTCGGCGTGCGGGCGTCGGGTCCGTTTTCATGTTTTGCGCGCCGGACTCGTTTCGGCGGTGCGGGGCGTCGGGTCCGTTTTCATGTTTTGCGCGCCGGACTCGTTTTCGGCGGTGCAGGGGCGTCGGGTCCGTTTTCATGTTTTGCGCGCCGGACTCGTTTTCGGCGGTGCAGGGGCGTCGGTTCTCGTTTTCATGTTTTTGCGCGCCGGACTCGTTTTCGGCGTGCAGGGGCGTCGGGTCCGTTTTCATGTTTTGCGCGCCGGACTCGTTTCGGCGGTGCAGGGCGTCGGGTCTCGTTTTCATGTTTTGCGCGCCGGACTCGTTTTCGGCGGTGCGGGGGCGTCGGGTCCGTTTTCATGTTTTGCGCGCCGGACTCGTTTCGGCGGTACAAGGCGTCGGGTCCGTTTTCATGTTTTGCGCGCCGGACTCGTTTTCGGCGGTGCGAGGCGTCGGGTCCGTTTTCATGTTTTGCGCGCCGGACTCGTTTTCGGCGGTGCGGGGCGTCGGGTCCCGTTTTCATGTTTTGCGCGCCGGACTCGTTTTCGGCGGTGCGGGGGCGTCGGGTCCGTTTTCATGTTTTGCGCGCCGGACTCGTTTTCGGCGGTACAGGGCGTCGGGTCCGTTTTCATGTTTTGCGCGCCGGACTCGTTTTCGGCGGTGCGGGGCGTCGGGTCCGTTTTCATGTTTTGCGCGCCCGGACTCGTTTTCGGCGGTACAGGGCGTCGGGTCCGTTTTCATGTTTTGCGCGCCGGACTCGTTTTCGGCGGTGCAGGGCGTCGGGTCCGTTTTCATGTTTTGCGCGCCGGACTCGTTTTCGGCGGTGCGGGGCGTCGGGTCCGTTTTCATGTTTTGCGCGCCGGACTCGTTTTCGGCGGTGCAGGGGCGTCGGGTCTCGTTTTCATGTTTTGCGCGCCGGACTCGTTTTCGGCGGTACCCGGGCGTCGGGTCCGTTTTCATGTTTTGCGCGCCGGACTCGTTTTCGGCGGTGCAGGGGCGTCGGGTCCGTTTTCATGTTTTGCGCGCCCGGACTCGTTTCGGCGTGCAGGGGCGTCGGGTCCGTTTTCATGTTTTGCGCGCCGGACTCGTTTCGGCGGTGCGTGGGCGTCGGTCCGTTTCGTTTTCATGTTTTGCGCGCCGGACTCGTTTTCGGCGGCCGGCTCGAGGCGTCGGGTCCGTTTTCATGTTTTGCGCGCCGGACTCGTTTTCGGCGGTGCGGGGCGTCGGGTCCCGTTTTCATGTTTTGCGCGCCGGACTCGTTTCGGCGGTGCGGGGGCGTCGGGTCCGTTTTCATGTTTTTTGCGCGCCGGACTCGTTTTCGGCGGTGCGAGGGGCGTCGGGTCCGTTTTCATGTTTTGCGCGCCGGACTCGTTTTCGGCGGTACGCGGGCGTCGGGTCCGTTTTCATGTTTTGCGCGCCGGACTCGTTTTCGGCGGTGCGGGCGTCGGGGTCCGTTTTCATGTTTTGCGCGCCCGGACTCGTTTTCGGCGGTGCGGGGCGTCGGGTCCGTTTTCATGTTTTGCGCGCCGGACTCGTTTTCGGCGGTGCGGGCGTCGGGTCCGTTTTCATGTTTTGCGCGCCGGACTCGTTTTCGCGGTGCAGGGGCGTCGGGTCCGTTTTCATGTTTTGCGCGCCGGACTCGTTTCGGCGGTGCAGGGGCGTCGGGTCCGTTTTTCATTTTTGCGCGCCGGACTCGTTTTCGGCGGTGCGAGGGCGTCGGGTCCGTTTTCATGTTTTGCGCGCCGGACTCGTTTTCGGCGGTGCAGGGGCGTCGGGTCCGTTTTCATTTTTGCGCGCCGGACTCGTTTTCGGCGTGCAGGGGGCGTCGGGTCCGTTTTCATGTTTTGCGCGCCCGGACTCGTTTTTCGGCGGTACGGGCGTCGGGTCCGTTTTCATGTTTTGCGCGCCGGACTCGTTTTCGGCGATGCAGGGCGTCGGGTCCGTTTTCATGTTTTGCGCGCCGGACTCGTTTCGGCGGTGCGGGGCGTCGGGTCCGTTTTCATGTTTTGCGCGCCGGACTCGTTTCGGCGGTGCGAGGCGTCGGGTCTCGTTTTCATGTTTTTGCGCGCCGGACTCGTTTTCGGCGGTGCGGGGCGTCGGGTCCGTTTTCATGTTTTGCGCGCCGGACTCGTTTTCGGCGGTGCGAGGGCGTCGGGTCCGTTTTCATGTTTTGCGCGCCGGACTCGTTTCGGCGGTAGGGGCGTCGGGTCCGTTTTCATGTTTTGCGCGCCGGACTCGTTTTCGGCGGTGCAGGGCGTCGGGTCCGTTTTCATGTTTTGCGCGCCGGACTCGTTTCGGCGGTGCGAGGGGCGTCGGGTCCGTTTTCATGTTTTGCGCGCCGGACTCGTTTCGGCGGTGCGGGCGTCGGGTCCGTTTTCATGTTTTGCGCGCCGGACTCGTTTTCGGCGGTGCGAGGGCGTCGGGTCCGTTTTCATGTTTTGCGCGCCGGACTCGTTTTCGGCGGTGCGCGGGCGTCGGGTCCGTTTTCATGTTTTGCGCGCCGGACTCGTTTTCGGCGGTGCGGGGCGTCGGTTCTCGTTTTCATGTTTTGGCGCCGGACTCGTTTTCGGCGGTGCGAGGGGCGTCGGGTCCGTTTTCATGTTTTGCGCGCCGGACTCGTTTCGGCGGTGCAGGGGCGTCGGGTCCGTTTTCATGTTTTGCGCGCCGGACTCGTTTTCGGCGGTGCAGGGGCGTCGGGTCCGTTTTCATGTTTTGCGCGCCGGACTCGTTTTCGGCGGTGCGGGGGCGTCGGGTCCGTTTTCATGTTTTGCGCGCCGGACTCGTTTTCGGCGGTGCAGGGGCGTCGGGTCCGTTTTCATGTTTTGCGCGCCGGACTCGTTTTCGGCGGTGCGGGGCGTCGGGTCCGTTTTCATGTTTTGCGCGCCGGACTCGTTTTCGGCGGTGCAGGGGCGTCGGGTCCGTTTTCATGTTTTGCGCGCCGGACTCGTTTCGGCGGTGCGGGGCGTCGGGTCCGTTTTCATGTTTTGCGCGCCGGACTCGTTTTCGGCGGTGCGGGGCGTCGGGTCCGTTTTCATGTTTTGCGCGCCGGACTCGTTTCGGCGGTGCGAGGGGCGTCGGGTCCGTTTTCATGTTTTGGCGCGCCGGACTCGTTTTCGGCGGTACCAGGGGCGTCGGGTCCGTTTTCATGTTTTGCGCGCCGGACTCGTTTTCGGCGGTGCAGGGCGTCGGGTCCGTTTTCATGTTTTTGCGCGCCGGACTCGTTTCGGCGGTGCGGGGGCGTCGGGTCCGTTTTCATGTTTTGCGCGCCGGACTCGTTTTCGGCGGTGCGGGGCGTCGGGTCCGTTTTCATGTTTTGCGCGCCGGACTCGTTTTCGGCGGTGCGAGGGCGTCGGGTCCGTTTTCATGTTTTGCGCGCCGGACTCGTTTTCGGCGGTGCGAGGGGCGTCGGGTCCGTTTTCATGTTTTGCGCGCCCGGACTCGTTTTCGGCGGTGCGAGGGGCGTCGGGTCCGTTTTCATGTTTTGCGCGCCGGACTCGTTTTCGGCGGTGCGGGGCGTCGGGTCCGTTTTCATGTTTTGCGCGCCGGACTCGTTTTCGGCGGTGCAGGGTCGTCGGTTCCGTTTTCATGTTTTGCGCGCCGGACTCGTTTTCGGCGGTGCAGGGCGTCGGGTCCGTTTTCATGTTTTGCGCGCCGGACTCGTTTTCGGCGGTACGCGGGCGTCGGGTCCGTTTTCATGTTTTGCGCGCCGGACTCGTTTCGGCGGTGCGAGGGCGTCGGGTCCGTTTTCATGTTTTTGCGCGCCGGACTCGTTTTCGGCGGTGCAGGGGCGTCGGGTCCGTTTTCATGTTTTGCGCGCCGGACTCGTTTCGGCGGTGCAGGGGCGTCGGGTCCGTTTTCATGTTTTGCGCGCCGGACTCGTTTCGGCGGTGCGGGGCGTCGGGTCCGTTTTCATGTTTTGCGCGCCGGACTCGTTTTCGGCGGTGCGAGGGCGTCGGGTCCGTTTTCATGTTTTGCGCGCCGGACTCGTTTTCGGCGGTGCAGGGGCGTCGGGTCCGTTTTCATGTTTTGCGCGCCGGACTCGTTTCGGCGGTGCGAGAGGGCGTCGGGTCCGTTTTCATGTTTTGCGCGCCGGACTCGTTTTCGGCGGTGCGAGGGCGTCGGGTCCGTTTTCATGTTTTGCGCGCGCCGGACTCGTTTTTCGGCGGTGCGGGGCGTCGGGTCCGTTTTCATGTTTTGCGCGCCGGACTCGTTTCGGCGGTACGGGGCGTCGGGTCCGTTTTCATGTTTTTGCGCGCCGGACTCGTTTTCGGCGGTGCGGGGCGTCGGGTCCGTTTTCATGTTTTGCGCGCCGGACTCGTTTTCGGCGGTGCAGGGGCGTCGGGTCCGTTTTCATGTTTTGCGCGCCGGACTCGTTTTCGGCGGTGCAGGGGCGTCGGGTCCGTTTTCATGTTTTGCGCGCCGGACTCGTTTTCGGCGGTGCGAGGCGTCGGGTCCGTTTTCATGTTTTTGCGCGCCGGACTCGTTTTCGGCGTGTGCGGGCGTCGGGTCCGTTTTCATGTTTTGCGCGCCGGACTCGTTTTCGGCGGTGCAGAGGCGTCGGGGTCCCGTTTTCATGTTTTGCGCGCCGGACTCGTTTTCGCCGGTACGCGGGGGCGTCGGGTCCGTTTTCATGTTTTGCGCGCCGGACTCGTTTCGGCGGTGCAGGGGCGTCGGGTCTCGTTTTCATGTTTTGCGCGCCGGACTCGTTTTCGGCGATGCAGGGCGTCGGGTCCCGTTTTCATGTTTTGCGCGCCGGACTCGTTTCGGCGGTGCAGGGGGGCGTCGGGTCTCGTTTTCATGTTTTGCGCGCCGGACTCGTTTTCGGCGGTGCAGGGGCGTCGGGTCCGTTTTCATGTTTTGCGCGCCGGACTCGTTTTCGGCGGTGCAGGGGCGTCGGGTCCGTTTTCATGTTTTGCGCGCCGGACTCGTTTTCGGCGGTGCAGGGGCGTCGGGTCCGTTTTTCATGTTTTGCGCGCCGGACTCGTTTTCGGCGGTACGGGGCGTCGGGTCCGTTTTCATGTTTTTGCGCCGGACTCGTTTCGGCGGTGCAGAGGCGTCGGGTCCGTTTTCATGTTTTGCGCGCCGGACTCGTTTTTTCGGCGATGCAGGGCGTCGGGTCCGTTTTCATGTTTTGCGCGCCGGACTCGTTTTCGGCGGTGCAGGGCGTCGGGTCCGTTTTCATGTTTTGCGCGCCGGACTCGTTTCGGCGGTGCAGGGGCGTCGGGTCCGTTTTCATGTTTTGCGCGCCGGACTCGTTTTCGGCGGTGCAGGGGCGTCGGGTCCGTTTTCATGTTTTGCGCGCCGGACTCGTTTTCGGCGGTGCGAGGGGCGTCGGTCTCGTTTTCATGTTTTGCGCGCCGGACTCGTTTCGGCGTGCAGGGGCGTCGGGTCCGTTTTCATGTTTTGCGCGCCGGACTCGTTTTCGGCGGTGCAGGGGCGTCGGGTCCGTTTTCATGTTTTGCGCGCCCGGACTCGTTTTCGGCGTGCAGGGCGTCGGGTCCGTTTTCATGTTTTGCGCGCCGGACTCGTTTTCGGCGGTACGAGGCGTCGGGTCCGTTTTCATGTTTTTGCGCCGGACTCGTTTCGGCGGTGCAGGGGCGTCGGTCTCGTTTTCATGTTTTGGGCGCCGGACTCGTTTCGGCGGTGCAGAGGTCGTCGGGTCCGTTTTCATGTTTTGCGCGCCGGGACTCGTTTTCGGCGTAGGGGCGTCGGGTCCGTTTTCATGTTTTGCGCGCCGGACTCGTTTTCGGCGGTGCAGGGGCGTCGGGTCCGTTTTCATGTTTTGCGCGCCGGACTCGTTTTCGGCGGTGCGGGGCGTCGGGTCCGTTTTCATGTTTTGCGCGCCGGACTCGTTTTCGGCGGTGCGAGGGCGTCGGGTCCGTTTTCATGTTTTGCGCGCCGGACTCGTTTTCGGCGGTGCAGGGCGTCGGGTCCGTTTTCATGTTTTGCGCCGGACTCGTTTTCGGCGGTGCAGGGGCGTCGGGTCCGTTTTCATGTTTTGCGCGCCGGACTCGTTTTCGGCGGTGCAGGGGCGTCGGGTCCGTTTTCATGTTTTGCGCGCCGGACTCGTTTCGGCGGTGCAGGGGCGTCGGGTCCGTTTTCATGTTTTGCGCGCCGGACTCGTTTTCGGCGGTGCGAGGCGTCGGGTCCGTTTTCATGTTTTGCGCGCCGGACTCGTTTTCGGCGGTGCAGGGGCGTCGGGTCCGTTTTCATGTTTTGCGCCGGACTCGTTTCGGCGGTGCGAGGGCGTCGGGTCCGTTTTCATGTTTTGCGCGCCGGACTCGTTTTCGGCGGTGCGGGGCGTCGGGTCCCGTTTTCATGTTTTGCGCGCCGGACTCGTTTTCGGCGGTGCAGGGCGTCGGGTCCGTTTTCATGTTTTTGCGCGCCGGACTCGTTTTCGGCGGTGCAGGGCGTCGGGTCCGTTTTCATGTTTTGCGCGCCGGACTCGTTTTCGGCGGTGCAGAGGCGTCGGGTCCGTTTTCATGTTTTGCGCGCCGGACTCGTTTCGGCGGTGCAGGGGCGTCGGGTCCGTTTTCATGTTTTGCGCGCCGGACTCGTTTTCGGCGGTGCAGGGGCGTCGGGTCCGTTTTCATGTTTTGCGCGCCGGACTCGTTTCGGCGGTACGAGGGCGTCGGGTCCGTTTTCATGTTTTGCGCGCCGGACTCGTTTTCGGCGGTGCAGGGCGTCGGGTCCGTTTTCATGTTTTGCGCGCCGGACTCGTTTCGGCGGTGCGAGGGCGTCGGGTCCGTTTTCATGTTTTGCGCGCCGGACTCGTTTTCGGCGGTGCAGGGGCGTCGGGTCCGTTTTCATGTTTTGCGCGCCGGACTCGTTTTCGGCGGTACGGAGGCGTCGGGTCCGTTTTCATGTTTTGCGCGCCGGACTCGTTTTCGGCGGTGCGAGGGCGTCGGGTCCGTTTTCATGTTTTGCGCGCCGGACTCGTTTTCGGCGGTGCAGGGGCGTCGGGTCCGTTTTCATGTTTTGCGCGCCGGACTCGTTTTCGGCGGTGCGGGCGTCGGGTCCGTTTTCATGTTTTGCGCGCCGGACTCGTTTTTCGGCGGTGCAGAGGGCGTCGGGTCCGTTTTCATGTTTTGCGCGCCGGACTCGTTTCGGCGGTGCAGAGGCGTCGGGTCCGTTTTCATGTTTTGCGCGCCGGACTCGTTTCGGCGGTGCGCAGGGCGTCGGGTCCCGTTTTCATGTTTTGCGCGCCGGACTCGTTTTCGGCGGTACGAGGGCGTCGGGTCCGTTTTCATGTTTTGCGCGCCGGACTCGTTTTCGGCGGTGCAGGGGCGTCGGGTCCGTTTTCATGTTTTGCGCGCCGGACTCGTTTTCGGCGGTGCGAGGCGTCGGGTCCGTTTTCATGTTTTGCGCGCCGGACTCGTTTCGGCGGTACAGGGGCGTCGGGTCCGTTTTCATGTTTTGCGCGCCGGACTCGTTTTCGGCGGTGCAGGGTCGTCGGGTCCGTTTTCATGTTTTGCGCGCCGGACTCGTTTCGGCGGTACGGGGCGTCGGGTCCGTTTTCATGTTTTGCGCGCCGGACTCGTTTTCGGCGGTGCAGGGGCGTCGGGTCCGTTTTCATGTTTTGCGCGCCGGACTCGTTTCGGCGGTACGAGGGCGTCGGGTCCCGTTTTCATGTTTTGCGCGCCGGACTCGTTTTCGGCGGTGCGGGCGTCGGGTCCGTTTTCATGTTTTGCGCGCCGGACTCGTTTCGGCGGTGCGAGGGGCGTCGGGTCCGTTTTCATGTTTTGCGCGCCGGACTCGTTTCGGCGGTGCAGGGGCGTCGGGTCCGTTTTCATGTTTTGCGCGCCGGACTCGTTTTCGGCGGTGCGAGGGCGTCGGGTCCGTTTTCATGTTTTGCGCGCCGGACTCGTTTCGGCGGTGCGAGGGCGTCGGGTCCGTTTTCATGTTTTGCGCGCCGGACTCGTTTCGGCGGTGCAGAGGCGTCGGGTCCGTTTTCATGTTTTGCGCGCCGGACTCGTTTCGGCGGTGCGAGGGCGTCGGGTCCGTTTTCATGTTTTGCGCGCCGGACTCGTTTTCGGCGGTGCAGGGGCGTCGGGTCCGTTTTCATGTTTTGCGCGCCGGACTCGTTTTCGGCGGTGCGGGGCGTCGGGTCCGTTTTCATGTTTTGCGCGCCGGACTCGTTTTCGGCGGTGCGAGGTGGGCGTCGGGTCCCGTTTTCATGTTTTGCGCGCCGGACTCGTTTTCGGCGGTGCGAGGGGCGTCGGGTCCGTTTTCATGTTTTGCGCGCCGGACTCGTTTTCGGCGGTGCAGGGGCGTCGGGTCCGTTTTCATGTTTTGCGCGCCGGACTCGTTTTCGGCGATGCAGGGCGTCGGGTCCGTTTTCATGTTTTGCGCGCCGGACTCGTTTCGGCGGTGCGAGGGCGTCGGGTCCGTTTTCATGTTTTGCGCGCCGGACTCGTTTTCGGCGGTGCGGGCGTCGGGTCCGTTTTCATGTTTTGCGCGCCGGACTCGTTTTCGGCGGTGCAGGGGGCGTCGGGTCCGTTTTCATGTTTTGCGCGCCGGACTCGTTTTCGGCGGTAGCGGGGCGTCGGGTCCGTTTTCATGTTTTGCGCGCCGGACTCGTTTTCGGCGGTGCGGGGCGTCGGGTCCGTTTTCATGTTTTGCGCGCCGGACTCGTTTTCGGCGGTGCAGGGGCGTCGGGTCCGTTTTCATGTTTTGCGCGCCGGACTCGTTTTCGGCGGTGCGGGGCGTCGGTTCTCGTTTTCATGTTTTGGGCGCCGGACTCGTTTTCGGCGGTGCGAGGGCGTCGGGTCCCGTTTTCATGTTTTGCGCGCCGGACTCGTTTTCGGCGGTGCAGGGGCGTCGGGTCCGTTTTCATGTTTTGCGCGCCGGACTCGTTTTTCGTCGGTCCGTTTTCATGTTTTGCGCGCCGGACTCGGGCGTCGGTCGTCGGTTTTCATGTTTTGCGCGCCGGACTCGTTTTCGTGCGGTGCAGGGGCGTCGGGTCCGTTTTCATGTTTTGCGCGCCGGACTCGTTTTCGGCGATGCGGGGGCGTCGGGTCCGTTTTCATGTTTTGCGCGCCGGACTCGTTTTCGGCGGTGCAGAGGCGTCGGGTCCGTTTTCATGTTTTGCGCGCCGGACTCGTTTTCGGCGGTGCAGGGCGTCGGGTCCGTTTTCATGTTTTGCGCGCCGGACTCGTTTTCGGCGATGCACGGGGTCGTCGGGTGTTTTGTTTTCATGTTTTGCGCCGGACTCGTTTTCGGCGGTGCACGGGGGCGTCGGGTCTCGTTTTCATGTTTTTGCGCGCCGGACTCGTTTTCGGCGGTGCGGGCGTCGGGTCCCGTTTTCATGTTTTGCGCGCCGGACTCGTTTTTCGGCGGTGCGGGCGTCGGGTCCGTTTTCATGTTTTGCGCGCCGGACTCGTTTTCGGCGGTGCAGGGGCGTCGGGTCCGTTTTCATGTTTTGCGCGCCGGACTCGTTTTCGGCGGTGCAGGGGCGTCGGGTCCGTTTTCATGTTTTGCGCGCCGGACTCGTTTTCGGCGGTGCGGGCGCGTCGGGTCCGTTTTCATGTTTTGCGCCGGACTCGTTTCGGCGGTGCGGGGGCGTCGGGTCCGTTTTCATGTTTTGCGCCGGGACTCGTTTTCGCGCGGCGGTGCGGGGGCGTCGGTCCGTTTTCATGTTTTGCGCGCCCGGACTCGTTTTCGGCGGTGCAGGGGCGTCGGGTCCCGTTTTCATGTTTTGCGCGCCGGACTCGTTTTCGGCGGTGCAGGGCGTCGGGTCCGTTTTCATGTTTTGCGCCCGGACTCGTTTTTCGGCGGTGCAGGGGCGTCGGGTCCGTTTTCATGTTTTGCGCGCCGGACTCGGGTCCGTTTTGTTTTGCGCGCCGGACTCGTTTTCGGCGGAGGCGTCGTCGGGTCCGTTTTCATGTTTTGCGCGCCCGGACTCGTTTTCGGCGGTGCAGGGGCGTCGGGTCCGTTTTCATGTTTTGCGCGCCGGACTCGTTTCGGCGGTACGAGGGCGTCGGGTCCGTTTTCATGTTTTGCGCTCCGGACTCGTTTCGGCGGTGCAGGGCGTCGGGTCCGTTTTCATGTTTTTGCGCGCCGGACTCGTTTCGGCGGTACGGGGCGTCGGGTCCGTTTTCATGTTTTGCGCGCGGACTCGTTTTCGGCGGTGCGAGGGGCGTCGGGTCCGTTTTCATGTTTTGCGCGCCGTTTCGGCGGACTCGTTTTCGGCGGTGCAGGCGGGGCGTCGGGTCCGTTTTCATGTTTTTTGCGCGCCGGGACTCGTTTTCGCGGTACGAGGGGCGTCGGGTCCGTTTCATGTTTTGCGCGCCCGGACTCGTTTTCGGCGGTGCGGGGCGTCGGGTCCGTTTTCATGTTTTGCGCGCCGGACTCGTTTCGGCGGTGCAGGGCGTCGGGTCCGTTTTTCATGTTTTGCGCGCCGGACTCGTTTCGGCGGTGCCGAGGGCGTCGGGTCCGTTTTCATGTTTTGCGCCGGACTCGTTTTCGCGCGTGCGGGGCGTCGGGTCCGTTTTCATGTTTTGCGCGCCGGACTCGTTTTCGGCGGTGCGGGGGTGTCGGGTCCGTTTTCATGTTTTTGCGCGCCGGACTCGTTTCGGCGGCGGTGCAGGGCGTCGCGTCGGGTCGTTTTCGGCGGTGCAGAGGCGTCGTTTTCATGTTTTGCGCGCCGGACTCGTTTTCGGCGGTGCAGGGGCGTCGGGTCCGTTTTCATGTTTTGCGCGCCGGACTCGTTTTCGGCGGTGCAGGGGCGTCGGGTCCGTTTTCATGTTTTGCGCGCCGGGACTCGTTTTCGGCGGTGCAGGGCGTCGGGTCCGTTTTTTTGTTTTGCGCGCCGGACTCGTTTTCGGCGGTACGCAGGGCGTCGGGTCCGTTTTCATGTTTTGCGCGCCGGACTCGTTTTCGGCGGTGCAGGGGCGTCGGGTCCGTTTCCATGTTTTGCGCGCCGGACTCGTTTTCGGCGGTGCAGGGGCGTCGGGTCCCCGTTTTCATGTTTTGCGCGCCGGACTCGTTTTCGGCGGTGCGAGGGCGTCGGGTCCGTTTTCATGTTTTGCGCGCCGGACTCGTTTCGGCGGTGCAGAGGGCGTCGGGTCCGTTTTCATGTTTTGCGCGCCGGACTCTTTTCGGCGGATGCAGGGGCGTCGGGTTCCGTTTTCATGTTTTGCGCGCCGGAGTCGTTTCGGCGGTGCAGGGGCGTCGGGTCTCCGTTTTCATGTTTTGGCGCCCGGACTCGTTTTCGGCGGTGCGAGGCGTCGGGTCCGTTTTCATGTTTTGCGCGCCGGACTCGTTAATCGGCGTACGAGGGCGTCGGTTCTCGTTTTCATGTTTTGGGCGCCGGACTCGTTTCGGCGGTGCAGGCGTCGGGTCCGTTTTCATGTTTTGCGCGCCGGACTCGTTTTCGCGGTGCAGGGCGTCGGGTCCGTTTTCATGTTTTGCGCGCCGGACTCGTTTCGACGTGCAGGGGCGTCGGGTTCCGTTTTCATGTTTTGCGCGCCGGACTCGACTTTTCGGCGGTGCGAGGGCGTCGGGTCCGTTTTCATGTTTTGCGCGCCGGACTCGTTTTCGGCGGTGCGAGGGCGTCGGGTCCGTTTTCATGTTTTGCGCGCCGGACTCGTTTTCGGCGGTGCGCAGGGGCGTCGGGTCCGTTTTCATGTTTTGCGCGCCCGGACTCGTTTCGGCGGTGCGAGGCGTCGGTCCGTTTTCATGTTTTGCGCGCCGGACTCGTTTTCGGCGGTGCAGGGTCGTCGGGTCCCGTTTTCATGTTTTGCGCGCGCCGGACTCGTTTTCGGCGGTGCAGGGGGCGTCGGGTCCGTTTTCATGTTTTGCGCGCCGGACTCGTTTTCGGCGGTGCAGGGCGTCGGGTCCGTTTCATGTTTTGCGCGCCGGACTCGTTTTCGGCGCGGTACGGGGGGCGTCGGGTCCGTTTTCATGTTTTGCGCGCCGGACTCGTTTTCGGCGGTGCAGAGGCGTCGGGTCTCGTTTTCATGTTTTGCGCGCCGGACTCGTTTTCGGCGGTACGGGGCGTCGGGTCCGTTTTCATGTTTTGCGCGCCGGACTCGTTTTCGGCGGTTCGAGGGCGTCGGGTCCGTTTTCATGTTTTGCGCGCCGGACTCGTTTTCGGCGGTGAGGGCGTCGGGTCCGTTTTCATGTTTTGCGCGACTCGTTTTCCGGACTCGTTTTCGGCGGTACGAGGGCGTCGGGTCCGTTTTCATGTTTTGCGCTCGGACTCGTTTTCGGCGGTGCAGGGGCGTCGGGTCCGTTTTCATGTTTTGCGCGCCGGACTCGTTTTCGGCGGTGCGAGGGCGTCGGGTCTCGTTTTCATGTTTTGCGCGCCGGACTCGTTTTCGGCGGTGCGAGGGCGTCGGGTCCGTTTTCATGTTTTGCGCGCCGGACTCGTTTTCGGCGGTGCAGGGGCGTCGGGTCCGTTTTCATGTTTTGCGCGCCGGACTCGTTTTCGGCGGTGCGGGGGCGTCGGGTCCGTTTTCATGTTTTGCGCGCCGGACTCGTTTTCGGCGATGCGAGGGCGTCGGGTCCGTTTTCATGTTTTGCGCGCCGGACTCGTTTTCGGCGGTGCGGGGCGTCGGGTCCGTTTTCATGTTTTGCGCTCCGGACTCGTTTTCGGCGGATGCAGGGGCGTCGGGTCCCGTTTTCATGTTTTTTGCGCGCCGGACTCGTTTCGGCGGTGCAGGGGCGTCGGGTCCGTTTTTTCAAATTTTGCGCGCCGGACTCATGTTTTCGGCGGTCGTTTCGGCGCAGGGGCGTCGGGTCCGTTTTCATGTTTTGCGCGCCGGACTCGTTTTCGGCGTGCAGGGGCGTCGGGTCCGTTTTCATGTTTTGCGCGCCGGGACTCGTTTTCGGCGGTGCGGGGGCGTCGGGTCCGTTTTCATGTTTTGGGCGCCGGACTCGTTTTCGGCGGTGCAGGGTCGTCGGGTCCGTTTTCATGTTTTGCGCGCCGGACTCGTTTTCGGCGTGCGGGGCGTCGGGTCCGTTTTCATGTTTTGCGCGCCGGACTCGTTTTCGGCGGTGCGGGGCGTCGGGTCCGTTTTCATGTTTTGCGCGCCGGACTCGTTTTCGGCGGTCGGGTGCAGGTTTTGCGCGCGTCGGGTCCGTTTTCATGTTTTGCGCGCCGGACTCGTTTTCGGCGGTGCGGGGCGTCGGGTCTCGTTTTCATGTTTTGCGCGCCGGACTCGTTTCGGCGGTGCGGGGCGTCGGGTCCGTTTTCATGTTTTGCGCGCCGGACTCGTTTTCGGCGGTGCGGGGCGTCGGGTCCGTTTTCATGTTTTGCGCGCCGGACTCGTTTTCGGCGGTGCGAGGGGCGTCGGTTCTCTTTTTCATGTTTTGCGCGCCGGACTCGTTTTCGGCGGTGCGGCGAGGGCGTCGGGTCCGTTTTCATGTTTTGCGCGCCGGACTCGTTTTCGGCGTAGGCGTCGGGCGTCGGGTGCGCCCGTTTTCATGTTTTGCGCGCCGGACTCGTTTTCGGCGGTAGGGGCGTCGGGTCCGTTTTCATGTTTTGCGCGCCGGACTCGTTTTCGGCGGTACGAGGGCGTCGGGTCCGTTTTCATGTTTTGCGCGCCGGACTCGTTTTCGGCGGTGCAGGGGCGTCGGGTCCCGTTTTCATGTTTTGCGCGCCGGACTCGTTTTCGGCGGTTACGGGGCGTCGGGTCCGTTTTCATGTTTTGCGCGCCGGACTCGTTTTCGGCGATGCGAGGGCGTCGGGTCCGTTTTCATGTTTTGCGCGCCGGACTCGTTTCGGCGGTGCAGGGGCGTCGGGTCCCGTTTTCATGTTTTGCGCGCCGGACTCGTTTCGGCGGTGCGGGGGCGTCGGGTCCGTTTTCATGTTTTGCGCCGGACTCGTTTTCGGCGGTGCGAGGCGTCGGTCTCGTTTTCATGTTTTGGGTGCGCCGGGACTCGTTTTCGGCGGTGCAGAGGGCGTCGGGTCCGTTTTCATGTTTTGCGCGCCGGACTCGTTTTCGGCGGTGCAGGGGCGTCGGGTCCGTTTTCGCCGTTTTGCGCGCCGGGGACTCGTTTTCGGCGGTGTTTTCGGGGTCGGGTCGGGTCCCGTTTTCATGTTTTGCGCGCCGGGACTCGTTTTCGGCGGTGCAGGGGCGTCGGGTCCGTTTTCATGTTTTGCGCGCCGGACTCGTTTTCGGCGGTGTACAGGCGTCGGGTCCGTTTTCATGTTTTGCGCGCCGGGACTCGTTTTCGGCGGTGCAGGGGCGTCGGGTCCCGTTTTCATGTTTTGCGCGCCGGACTCGTTTTCGGCGGTGCGGGGCGTCGGGTCCGTTTTCATGTTTTGCGCGCCGGACTCGTTTTCGGCGGTACCCAGGGGGCGTCGGGTCCGTTTTCATGTTTTGCGCGCCGGACTCGTTTTCGGCGGTGCAGAGGGGCGTCGGGTCCGTTTTCATGTTTTGCGCGCCGGGACTCGTTTTCGGCGGTATCGAGGCGTCGGGTCCGTTTTCATGTTTTTGCGCGCCGGGACTCGGACTCGTTTTCGGCGGTACGACTCGTTTGCGGGCGTCGGGTCCGTTTTCATGTTTTGCGCGCCGGACTCGTTTTCGGCGCGTGCGAGGGCGTCGGGTCCGTTTTCATGTTTTGCGCGCCGGACTCGTTTTCGGCGGTGCGGGCGTCGGGTCTCGTTTTCATGTTTTGCGCGCCGGACTCGTTTTCGGCGCGTGCAGGGGGCGTCGGTTCCGTTTTCATGTTTTGCGCGCCGGACTCGTTTTCGGCGGTGCAAGGGCGTCGGGTCCGTTTTCATGTTTTGCGCGCCGGACTCGTTTTCGGCGGTGCAGGGCGTCGGTTCCGTTTTCATGTTTTGCGCGCCGGACTCGTTTTCGGCGGTGCGAGGGCGTCGGGTCCGTTTTCATGTTTTGCGCGCCGGACTCGTTTTCGGCGGTGCAGGGGCGTCGGGTCTCGTTTTCATGTTTTGGGCGCCGGACTCGTTTTCGGCGTGTGCGGGGCGTCGGGTCCGTTTTCATGTTTTGCGCGCCGCGCCGGACTCGTTTTCGGCGGTGCAGAGGGCGTCGGGTCCGTTTTCATGTTTTGCGCGCCGGACTCGTTTTCGGCGGTGCAGGGGCGTCGGGTCCGTTTTCATGTTTTGCGCGCCGGACTCGTTTCGGCGGTGCGAGGGCGTCGGGTTCCGTTTTCATGTTTTGCGCCGGACTCTTTTCGGCGGTGCAGGGGCGTCGGGTCCGTTTTCATGTTTTGCGCGCCGGACTCGTTTTCGGCGGTACGGGGGCGTCGGGTCCCGTTTTCATGTTTTGCGCGCCGGACTCGTTTTCGGCGGTGCAAGGGCGTCGGGTCCGTTTTCATGTTTTGCGCCGGACTCGTTTTCGGCGGTACGGGCGCGGTGCAAAGCGTCGGTTCCGTTTTCATGTTTTGCGCGCCGGACTCGTTTCGGCGTGCAGGGCGTCGGGTCCCGTTTTCATGTTTTGCGCGCCGGACTCGTTTTCGAGGGTGCGGGCGTCGGGTCCGTTTTCATGTTTTGCGCGCCGGACTCGTTTCGGCGTGCAGGGGCGTCGGGTCCGTTTTCATGTTTTGCGCGCCGGACTCGTTTTCGGCGGTGCGGAGGCGTCGGGTCCGTTTTCATGTTTTGCGCGCCGGACTCGTTTTCGGCGGTGCAGGGGCGTCGGTTCTCCGTTTTCATGTTTTGCGCGCCGGACTCGTTTTCGGCGTACGAGGGCGTCGGGTCCGTTTTCATGTTTTGCGCGCCGGACTCGTTTTCGGCGGTGCAGGGCGTCGGGTCCGTTTTCATGTTTTGCGCGCGCCGGACTCGTTTCGGCGGTGCAGGGGCGTCGGTTCCGTTTTCATGTTTTGGCGCCGGACTCGTTTTCGGCGGTGCAGGGGCGTCGGGTCCGTTTTCATGTTTTGCGCGCCGGACTCGTTTTCGGCGGTGCGAGGGCGTCGGGTCTAGTTTTCATGTTTTGCGCGCCGGACTCGTTTTCGGCGGTGCAGGGGCGTCGGGTCCGTTTTCATGTTTTGCGCGCCGGACTCGTTTCGGCGGTGCAGGGCGTCGGTCTCGTTTTCATGTTTTGCGCCGGGCGCGCCGGGACTCGTTTCGGCGGTGCAGGGGCGTCGGGTCTCTTTTTTCATGTTTTGCGCGCCGGACTCGTTTTCGGCGGTGCGGGGCGTCGGGTCCGTTTTCATGTTTTGCGCGCCGGACTCGTTTTCGGCGGTGCAGGGGCGTCGGTCTCGTTTTCATGTTTTGGGCGCCGGACTCGTTTTCGGCGGTGCAGGGGCGTCGGGTCCGTTTTCATGTTTTGCGCGCCGGACTCGTTTTCGGCGGTCCCGTTTTTCATGCAGGGCGTCGGGTCCGTTTTCATGTTTTGCGCGCCGGACTCGTTTTCGGCGGTGCAGGGGCGTCGGGTCCGTTTTCATGTTTTGCGCGCCGGACTCGTTTTCGGCGGTGCAGGGGCGTCGGGTCCGTTTTCATGTTTTGCGCGCCGGACTCGTTTTCGGCGGTGCGGGGCGTCGGGTCCGTTTTCATGTTTTGCGCGCCGGACTCGTTTTCGGCGGTGCGAGGGGCGTCGGTCTCGTTTTCATGTTTTGCGCGCGCCGGACTCGTTTTCGGCGGTGCAGAGGCGTCGGGTCCGTTTTCATGTTTTGCGCGCCGGACTCGTTTTCGGCGGTGCGGGGCGTCGGGTCCCGTTTTCATGTTTTGCGCGCCGGACTCGTTTTCGGCGTGCAGGGCGTCGGGTCCGTTTTCATGTTTTGCGCGCCCGGACTCGTTTTCGGCGGTGCGAGGGCGTCGGGTCCGTTTTCATGTTTTTGCGCGGACTCCCGGACTCGTTTTCGGCCGTTTGCATGGGGGCGTCGGTCCGTTTTCATGTTTTGGGTGCCGGACTCGTTTCGGCGGTGCGAGGGCGTCGTCGGGTCCGTTTTCAATGTTTTGCGCGCCGGGACTCGTTTTCGGCGGTGCGGGGCGTCGGGTCCCGTTTTCATGTTTTGCGCGCCGGACTCGTTTTCGGCGGTGCAGGGGCGTCGGTTCTCGTTTTCATGTTTTGGGCGCCGGACTCGTTTTCGGCGGTGCAGGGCGTCGGGTCCGTTTTCATGTTTTGCGCGCCGGACTCGTTTTCGGCGGTGCGAGGGCGTCGGGTCCGTTTTCATGTTTTGCGCGCCGGACTCGTTTCGGCGGTGCGAGGGGCGTCGGGTCCGTTTTCATGTTTTGCGCGCCGGACTCGTTTTCGGGCGTACGAGGGCGTCGGGTCCGTTTTCATGTTTTGCGCGCCGGACTCGTTTTCGGCGGTGCGAGGGCGTCGGGTCCGTTTTCATGTTTTGCGCGCCGGACTCGTTTTCGGCGGTGCGGGGGCGTCGGGTCCGTTTTCATGTTTTGCGCGCCGGACTCGTTTTCGGCGGTGCGGGGCGTCGGGTCCGTTTTCATGTTTTGCGCGACTCGTTTCGGCGACTCGTTCCGTTCGGCGGACTCGTTTTCGGCGGGAGGGCGTCGGGTCCGTTTTCATGTTTTGCGCGCCGGACTCGTTTCGGCGGATGCAGAGGGCGTCGGTCCGTTTTCATGTTTTGCGCGCCGGACTCGTTTTCGGCGGTGCGAGGGCGTCGGGTCCGTTTTCATGTTTTTGCGCGCCGGACTCGTTTTCGGCGGTGCGGGGCGTCGGGTCCGTTTTCATGTTTTGCGCGCCGGACTCGTTTTCGGCGGTGCTGGAGGGGCGTCGGGTCCGTTTTCATGTTTTGCGCGCCGGACTCGTTTCGGCGGTGCGGGGCGTCGGGTCCGTTTTCATGTTTTGCGCGCCGGACTCGTTTTCGGCGGTGCAGGGCGTCGGGTCCGTTTTCATGTTTTGCGCGCCGGACTCGTTTTCGGCGGTGCAGGGGCGTCGGGTCCGTTTTTCATGTTTTGCGCGCCGGACTCGTTTTCGGCGGTGCAGGGGCGTCGGGTCCGTTTTCATGTTTTTGCGCGGACTCGTTTTCGGCGGTGCGGGCGTCGGGTCCGTTTTCATGTTTTGCGCGCCGGACTCGTTTCGGCGGTACGAGGGCGTCGGGTCCGTTTTCATGTTTTGCGCGCCGGACTCGTTTCGGCGGTGTAGAGGGGCGTCGGTCCGTTTTCATGTTTTTTCATGTTTTGCGCGCCGGACTCGTTTTCGGCGGTGCGAGGGGCGTCGGTCTCGTTTTCATGTTTTGCGCGCCGGACTCGTTTTCGGCGGTGCGGGGGCGTCGGGTCCGTTTTCATGTTTTGCGCGCCGGACTCGTTTCGGCGGTACAGGGGGCGTCGGGTCCGTTTTCATGTTTTGCGCGCCGGACTCGTTTTCGGCGGTGCGGTGCGGGGCGTCGGGTCCGTTTTCATGTTTTGCGCGCCGGACTCGTTTTCGGCGGTGCGAGGGCGTCGGGTCCGTTTTCATGTTTTGCGCGCCCGGACTCGTTTCGGCGGTGCAGGGGCGTCGGGTCCGTTTTCATGTTTTGCGCGCCGGACTCGTTTTCGGCGGTGCGGGGCGTCGGGTCCGTTTTCATGTTTTGCGCGCCGGACTCGTTTTCGGCGGTGCGAGGGGCGTCGGGTCCGTTTTCATGTTTTGCGCGCCGGACTCGTTTCGGCGGTGCGAGGGCGTCGGGTCCGTTTTCATGTTTTGCGCGCCGGACTCGTTTTCGGCGGTGCAGGGGCGTCGGGTCCGTTTTCATGTTTTGCGCGCCGGACTCGTTTCGGCGGTGCAGGGCGTCGGGTCCGTTTTCATGTTTTGCGCGCCGGACTCGTTTTCGGCGGTGCGAGGGCGTCGGTCCGTTTTCATGTTTTGCGCGCCGGACTCGTTTTCGGCGGTGCAGGGGCGTCGGGTCCGTTTTCATGTTTTGCGCGCCGGACTCGTTTTCGGCGGTGCGGGGCGTCGGGTCCGTTTTCATGTTTTGCGCGCCGGACTCGTTTTCGGCGGTGCAGGGGCGTCGGGTCCGTTTTCATGTTTTGCGCGCCGGACTCGTTTTCGGCGTGCGGGGCGTCGGGTCCGTTTTCATGTTTTGCGCGCCGGACTCGTTTTCGGCGGTGCGGGGCGTCGGGTCTCCGTTTTCATGTTTTTGGGCGCCGGACTCGTTTTCGGCGGTGCAGGGCGTCGGGTCCGTTTTCATGTTTTGCGCGCCGGACTCGTTTTCGGCGGTGCGAGGCGTCGGGTCCGTTTTCATGTTTTGCGCGCCGGACTCGTTTTCGGCGGTGCAGGGGCGTCGGGTCCGTTTTCATGTTTTGCGCGCCGGACTCGTTTTCGGCGGTGCAGGGGCGTCGGGTCCGTTTTCATGTTTTGCGCGCCGGACTCGTTTCGGCGGTGCGAGGGCGTCGGGTCCGTTTTCATGTTTTGCGCGCCGGACTCGTTTTCGGCGTGCAGGGGGCGTCGGGTCCGTTTTCATGTTTTGCGCGCCGGACTCGTTTTCGGCGGTGTTTTGCGCGCCGGACTCGGCGTCGGGTCCGTTTTCATGTTTTGCGCGCCGGACTCGTTTCGGCGGGTGCAGGGCGTCGGGTCCCGTTTTCATGTTTTGCGCGCCGGACTCGTTTTCGGCGGTGCAGGGGCGTCGGGTCCGTTTTCATGTTTTGCGCGCCGGACTCGTTTTCGGCGGTGGGGCGTCGGGTCCGTTTTCATGTTTTGCGCGCCGGACTCGTTTCGGCGGTGTAGGGGCGTCGTTTCCGTTTTCATGTTTTGCGCGCCGGACTCGTTTTCATGTTTTCGGCGGTGCGGGGCGTCGGGTCCGTTTTCATGTTTTGCGCGCCGGACTCGTTTTCGGCGGTGCGGGGCGTCGGGTCTCGTTTTCATGTTTTGCGCGCCGGACTCGTTTTCGGCGGTGCGGGGGCGTCGGGTCCGTTTTCATGTTTTGCGCGCCGGACTCGTTTTCGGCGGTGCAGGGCGTCGGGTCCCGTTTTCATGTTTTGCGCGCCGGACTCGTTTTCGGCGGTGCGAGAGGCGTCGGGTCCGTTTTCATGTTTTGCGCGCCGGGACTCGTTTCGGCGGTATGCGGGGCGTCGGGTCCGTTTTCATGTTTTGCGCGCCGGACTCGTTTTCGGCGGTACGAGGGCGTCGGGTCCGTTTTCATGTTTTGCGCGCCGGACTCGTTTTCGGCGGTGCAGGGGCGTCGGGTCCGTTTTCATGTTTTGCGCGCCGGACTCGTTTTCGGCGGTGCGGGGGCGTCGGGTCCGTTTTCATGTTTTGCGCCGGACTCGTTTCGGCGGTGCAGGGCGTCGGGTCTCGTTTTCATGTTTTGCGCGCCGGACTCGTTTTCGGCGGATGCAGAGGCGTCGGGTCCGTTTTCATGTTTTGCGCGCCGGACTCGTTTTTTCGGCGGTGCGAGGGCGTCGGGTCCGTTTTCATGTTTTGCGCGCCGGACTCGTTTTCGGCGGTGCAGGGCGTCGGGTCCGTTTTCATGTTTTGCGCGCCGGACTCGTTTCGGCGGTGCGAGGCGTCGGTCCGTTTTCGGCGTCGGGTTCGTTTTCATGTTTTGCGCGCCGGACTCGTTTTCGGCGGTGCAGGGGCGTCGGGTCCGTTTTCATGTTTTGCGCGCCGGGCTCGTTTCGGCGGTGCAGGGGCGTCGGGTCCGTTTTCATGTTTTGCGCGCCCGGACTCGTTTTCGGCGGTATGGGGGCGTCGGGTCCGTTTTCATGTTTTGCGCCGGACTCGTTTTCGGCGGTGCGAGGGCGTCGGGTCCCGTTTTCATGTTTTGCGCGCGCCGGACTCGTTTCGGCGGTGCGAGGGGCGTCGGGTCCGTTTTCATGTTTTGCGCGCCCGGACTCGTTTCGGCGGTGCGGGGCGTCGGGTCGTTTTCATGTTTTGCGCGCCGGACTCGTTTTCGGCGGTGCAGGGGCGTCGGGTCCGTTTTCATGTTTTGCGCGCCGGACTCGTTTTTCGGCGGTGCGAGGGCGTCGGGTCCGTTTTCATGTTTTGCGCGCCGGACTCGTTTTCGGCGGTGCAGGGGCGTCGGGTCCGTTTTCATGTTTTGCGCGCCGGACTCGTTTTCGGCGGTGCGGGGCGTCGGGTCCGTTTTCATGTTTTGCGCGCCGGACTCGTTTTCGGCGGTGCAGGGGCGTCGGGTCCCGTTTTCATGTTTTGCGCGCCGGACTCGTTTTTCGGCGGTGCAGGGGCGTCGGGTCCGTTTTCATGTTTTGCGCGCCGGACTCGTTTTCGGCGGTGCAGGGGCGTCGGGTCCGTTTTCATGTTTTGCGCGCCCGGACTCGTTTTCGGCGGTGCGGGGGCGTCGGGTCCGTTTTCATGTTTTGCGCGCCGGACTCGTTTCGGCGGTGCGAGGGCGTCGGGTCCGTTTTCATGTTTTGCGCGCCGGACTCGTTTTCGGCGGTGCGAGGGCGTCGGGTCCGTTTTCATGTTTTGCGCGCCGCGGACTCGTTTCGCGCCGGACGCGTGCAGGGGCGTCGGGTCCGTTTTCATGTTTTGCGCGCCGGACTCGTTTCGGCGGTGCGGGGGGCGTCGGGTCCGTTTTCATGTTTTGCGCGCCGGACTCGTTTCGGCGGTGCGGGGCGTCGGGTCCGTTTTCATGTTTTGCGCGCCGGACTTTTTTGGCGCCGGTCCGTTTTCATGTTTTCGGCGGGACGATGCGGGGCGTCGGGTCCGTTTTCATGTTTTGCGCGCCGGACTCGTTTCGGCGGTGCGAGGGCGTCGGGTCCGTTTTCATGTTTTGCGCGCCGGACTCGTTTTCGGCGGTGCGGGGCGTCGGGTCCGTTTTCATGTTTTGCGCGCCGGACTCGTTTTCGGCGGTGCAGGGGCGTCGGGTCCGTTTTCATGTTTTGCGCGCCGGACTCGTTTTCGGCGGTGCGGGGCGTCGGGTCCGTTTTCATGTTTTGCGCGCCGGACTCGTTTCGGCGGTGCAGAGGCGTCGGTCTCGTTTTCATGTTTTGGCGCCGGACTCGTTTTCGGCGGTGCGAGGGCGTCGGGTCCGTTTTCATGTTTTGCGCGCCGGACTCGTTTCGGCGGCGCGCAGGGGCGTCGGGTCCGTTTTCATGTTTTGCGCGCCGGACTCGTTTTCGGCGGTGCAGGGGCGTCGGGTCCCTTTCATGTTTTGCGCGCCGGACTCGTTTCGGCGGTGCAGAGGGCGTCGGGTCCGTTTTCATGTTTTGCGCGCCGGACTCGTTTTCGGCGGTGCGAGGGGCGTCGGGTCCCGTTTTCATGTTTTGCGCGCCGGACTCGTTTCGGCGGTATGCAGGGGGCGTCGGGTCCGTTTTCATGTTTTGCGCGCCGGACTCGTTTTCGGCGGTGCAGGGCGTCGGGTCCGTTTTCATGTTTTGCGCGCCGGACTCGTTTCGGCGTGCAGGGGCGTCGGGTCCCGTTTTCATGTTTTGCGCGCCGGACTCGTTTTCGGCGGTGCGAGGCGTCGGGTCCCGTTTTCATGTTTTGCGCGCCGGACTCGTTTTCGGCGGTGCAGGGGCGTCGGGTCTCGTTTTCATGTTTTGCGCGCCGGACTCGTTTTTCGGCGGTGCAGGGGCGTCGGGTCCGTTTTCATGTTTTGCGCGCCGGACTCGTTTCGGCGTGCAGGGGCGTCGGGTCCGTTTTCATGTTTTGCGCGCCGGACTCGTTTCGGCGGGCGGTGGGGGCGTCGGGTCCGTTTTCATGTTTTGCGCGCCGGACTCGTTTCGGCGGTGCAGGGCGTCGGGTCCGTTTTCATGTTTTGCGCGCCGGACTCGTTTCGGCGGTGCAGGGGGCGTCGGGTCCGTTTTCATGTTTTGCGCGCCGGACTCGTTTTCGGCGGTGCAGGGCGTCGGGTCCGTTTTCATGTTTTGCGCGCCGGACTCGTTTTTCGGCGATGCGTCGGGGGTCGTCGGTCCGTTTTTTTCATGTTTTTGCGCGCCGGACTCGTTTCGGCGGTGCGGGGCGTCGGGTCCGTTTTCATGTTTTTGCGCCGGACTCGTTTTCGGCGGTGCAGGGGCGTCGGGTCCGTTTTCATGTTTTGCGCGCCGGACTCGTTTCGGCGGTGCGAGGGGCGTCGGGTCCGTTTTCATGTTTTGCGCGCCGGACTCGTTTTCGGCGGTGCAGGGGCGTCGGGTCCGTTTTCATGTTTTGCGCGCCGGACTCGTTTTCGGCGGTGCGAGGGGCGTCGGGTCCCGTTTTCATGTTTTGCGCGCCGGACTCGTTTTCGGCGGTGCAGAGGCGTCGGGTCCGTTTTCATGTTTTGCGCGCCGGACTCGTTTTCGGCGGTACGGGGGCGTCGGGTCCGTTTTCATGTTTTGCGCGCCGGACTCGTTTTCGGCGGTGCAGGGGCGTCGGGTCCGTTTTCATGTTTTGCGCGCCGGACTCGTTTTCGGCGGTGCAGGGCGTCGGGTCCGTTTTCATGTTTTGCGCGCGCCGGACTCGTTTTCGGCGGTGCAGGGGCGTCGGGTCCGTTTTCATGTTTTGCGCGCCGGACTCGTTTTCGGCGGTGCGAGGGCGTCGGGTCCGTTTTCATGTTTTGCGCGCCGGACTCGTTTTTTCGGCGGTGCGAGGGCGTCGGGTCCGTTTTCATGTTTTGCGCGCCGGACTCGTTTTCGGCGGTGCAGGGGCGTCGGGTCCGTTTTCATGTTTTGCGCGCCGGACTCGTTTTCGGCGGTAGGGGCGTCGGGTCCGTTTTCATGTTTTGCGCGCCGGACTCGTTTTCGGCGGTGCAGGGGCGTCGGGTCCCGTTTTCATGTTTTGCGCGCCGGACTCGTTTTCGGCGGTGCGGGGCGTCGGGTCCGTTTTCATGTTTTGCGCGCCGGACTCGTTTTCGGCGGTGCGGGGCGTCGGGTCCGTTTTCATGTTTTGCGCGCCGGACTCGTTTTCGGCGGTGCAGGCGTCGGGTCCGTTTTCATGTTTTGCGCGCCGGACTCGTTTTCGGCGGTGCGGGGGCGTCGGGTCCGTTTTCATGTTTTGCGCGCCGGACTCGTTTTCGGCGGTGCAGGGGCGTCGGGTCCGTTTTCATGTTTTGCGCGCCGGACTCGTTTTCGGCGGTGCGGGGCGTCGGGTCCCGTTTTCATGTTTTGCGCGCCGGACTCGTTTTCGGCGGTGCGAGGGCGTCGGGTCCGTTTTCATGTTTTGCGCGCCGGACTCGTTTCGGCGGTGCGGGGCGTCGGGTCCCGTTTTCATGTTTTGCGCGCCGGACTCGTTTTCGGCGGTGCGAGGGGCGTCGGGTCCGTTTTTTCATGTTTTGCGCGCCGGACTCGTTTTCGGCGGTGCAGGGGCGTCGGGTCCGTTTTCATGTTTTGCGCGCCGGACTCGTTTCGGCGGTGCGAGGGCGTCGGGTCCGTTTTCATGTTTTGCGCGCCGGACTCGTTTTCGGCGGTGCGAGGGCGTCGGGTCCGTTTTCATGTTTTGCGCGCCGGACTCGTTTTCGGCGGATGCAGGGGCGTCGGGTCCGTTTTCATGTTTTGCGCGCCGGACTCGTTTTCGGCGGTGCGGGGCGTCGGGTCCGTTTTCATGTTTTGCGCGCCGGACTCGTTTTCGGCGGTGCAGGGCGTCGGGTCCGTTTTCATGTTTTGCGCGCCGGACTCGTTTTCGGCGGTGCAGAGGCGTCGGGTCCGTTTTCATGTTTTGCGCGCCGGACTCGTTTTCGGCGGTGCGAGGCGTCGGGTCCGTTTTCATGTTTTGCGCGCCGGACTCGTTTCGGCGGCGGTCGGGGCGTCGGGTCCGTCCGTTTTCATGTTTTGCGCGCCGGACTCGTTTTCGGCGGTGCAGGGGCGTCGGGTCCGTTTTCATGTTTTGCGCGCCGGACTCGTTTTCGGCGGTGCAGGGGGCGTCGGGTCCGTTTTCATGTTTTGCGCGCCGGACTCGTTTTTCGGCGGTGCGAGGGCGTCGGGTCCGTTTTCATGTTTTGCGCGCCGGACTCGTTTTCGGCGGTGCGGGCGTCGGGTCCGTTTTCATGTTTTGCGCCGGACTCGTTTTCGGCGTGCAGAGGCGTCGGGTCCGTTTTCATGTTTTGCGCGCCGGACTCGTTTCGGCGGTGCGGGGCGTCGGGTCCGTTTTCATGTTTTGCGCGCCGGACTCGTTTTCGGCGGTGCACGGGCGTCGGGTCCGTTTTCATGTTTTGCGCGCCGGACTCGTTTTCGGCGGTGCGGGGCGTCGGGTCCGTTTTCATGTTTTGCGCGCCGGACTCGTTTTCGGCGGTGCGGGGCGTCGGGTCCGTTTTCATGTTTTGCGCGCCGGACTCGTTTTCGGCGGTGCGAGGGCGTCGGGTCCGTTTTCATGTTTTGCGCGCCGGACTCGTTTTCGGCGGTGCAGGGGCGTCGGGTCCGTTTTCATGTTTTGCGCGCCGGACTCGTTTTCGGCGGTGCGAGGGCGTCGGGTCCGTTTTCATGTTTTGCGCGCCGGACTCGTTTTCGGCGGTGCGGGGCGTCGGGTCCGTTTTCATGTTTTGCGCGCCGGACTCGTTTTCGGCGGTGCGGGGCGTCGGGTCCGTTTTCATGTTTTGCGCGCCGGACTCGTTTTCGGCGGTGCAGGGGCGTCGGGTCCGTTTTCATGTTTTGCGCGCCGGACTCGTTTTCGGCGGTGCAGGGGCGTCGGGTCCGTTTTCATTTTTGCGCGCCGGACTCATTTTCGGCGGTGCAGGGGCGTCGGGTCCGTTTTCATGTTTTGCGCGCCGGACTCGTTTTCGGCGGTGCGGGGCGTCGGGTCCGTTTTCATGTTTTGCGCGCCGGACTCGTTTTCGGCGGTGCGGGGCGTCGGGTCCGTTTTCATGTTTTGCGCGCCGGACTCGTTTTCGGCGGTGCGGGCGTCGGGTCCGTTTTCATGTTTTGCGCGCCGGACTCGTTTTCGGCGGTGCGAGGGCGTCGGGTCCGTTTTCATGTTTTGCGCGCCGGACTCGTTTTCGGCGGTGCAGGGGCGTCGGGTCCGTTTTCATGTTTTGCGCGCCGGACTCGTTTTCGGCGGTGCAGGGGCGTCGGGTCCGTTTTCATGTTTTGCGCGCCGGACTCGTTTTCGGCGGTGCAGGGGCGTCGGGTCCGTTTTCATGTTTTGCGCGCCGGACTCGTTTTCGGCGGTGCAGGGCGTCGGGTCCGTTTTCATGTTTTGCGCGCCGGACTCGTTTTCGGCGGTGCAGGGGCGTCGGGTCCGTTTTCATGTTTTGCGCGCCGGACTCGTTTTCGGCGGCGTGCAGGGGCGTCGGGTCCGTTTTCATGTTTTGCGCGCCGGACTCGTTTTCGGCGGTGCGAGGCGTCGGGTCCGTTTTCATGTTTTGCGCGCCGGACTCGTTTTCGGCGGTGCAGGGCGTCGGGTCCGTTTTCATGTTTTGCGCGCCGGACTCGTTTTCGGCGGTGCAGGGGCGTCGGGTCCGTTTTCATGTTTTGCGCGCCGGACTCGTTTCGGCGGTGCGGGGGCGTCGGGTCTCGTTTTCATGTTTTGCGCGCCGGACTCGTTTTCGGCGGTACGAGGGCGTCGGGTCCGTTTTCATGTTTTGCGCGCCGGACTCGTTTTCGGCGGTGCGGGGCGTCGGGTCCGTTTTCATGTTTTGCGCGCCGGACTCGTTTTCGGCGGTGCGAGGGCGTCGGGTCCGTTTTCATGTTTTGCGCGCCGGACTCGTTTCGGCGGTGCGAGGGGCGTCGGGTCCGTTTTCATGTTTTGCGCGCCGGGACTCGTTTTCGGCGGTGCGAGGGCGTCGGGTCCGTTTTCATGTTTTGCGCGCCGGACTCGTTTTCGGCGGTGCAGGGGCGTCGGGTCCGTTTTCATGTTTTGCGCGCCGGACTCGTTTTCGGCGGTGCGGGGGGCGTCGGGTCCGTTTTCATGTTTTGCGCGCCGGACTCGTTTTCGGCGGTGCGGGGGCGTCGGGTCCGTTTTCATGTTTTGCGCGCCGGACTCGTTTCGGCGGTACGAGGGCGTCGGGTCCGTTTTCATGTTTTGCGCGCCGGACTCGTTTTCGGCGGTGCGAGGGCGTCGGGTCCGTTTTCATGTTTTGCGCGCCGGACTCGTTTTTCGGCGTGCAGGGGCGTCGGGTCCCGTTTTCATGTTTTGCGCGCCGGACTCGTTTTCGGCGGTGCGAGGGCGTCGGGTCCGTTTTCATGTTTTGCGCGCCGGACTCGTTTCGGCGGTGCGGGGCGTCGGGTCCGTTTTCATGTTTTGCGCGCCGGACTCGTTTTCGGCGGTGCGGGGCGTCGGGTCCGTTTTCATGTTTTGCGCGCCGGACTCGTTTTCGGCGGTGCGGGCGTCGGGTCCGTTTTCATGTTTTGCGCGCCGGACTCGTTTCGGCGGTGCGGGGGCGTCGGGTCCCGTTTTCATGTTTTGCGCGCCGGACTCGTTTTCGGCGGTGCGCGGGGCGTCGGGTCCGTTTTCATGTTTTGCGCGCCGGACTCGTTTTCGGCGGTGCGGGGCGTCGGGTCCGTTTTCATGTTTTGCGCGCCGGACTCGTTTCGGCGGTACGGGGGCGTCGGGTCCGTTTTCATGTTTTGCGCGCCGGACTCGTTTTCGGCGGTGCGGGGCGTCGGGTCCGTTTTCATGTTTTGCGCGCCGGACTCGTTTTCGGCGGTGCGAGGGTCGTCGGGTCCGTTTTCATGTTTTGCGCGCCGGACTCGTTTTCGGCGGTACGAGGGCGTCGGGTCCGTTTTCATGTTTTGCGCGCCGGACTCGTTTTCGGCGGTGCGAGGGCGTCGGGTCCGTTTTCATGTTTTGCGCGCCGGACTCGTTTCGGCGGTGCAGGGCGTCGGGTCCGTTTTCATGTTTTGCGCGCCGGACTCGTTTTCGGCGGTACGGGCGTCGGGTCCGTTTTCATGTTTTGCGCGCCGGACTCGTTTTCGGCGGTGCGAGGGCGTCGGGTCCGTTTTCATGTTTTGCGCGCCGGACTCGTTTTCGGCGGTGCGGGGCGTCGGGTCCGTTTTCATGTTTTGCGCGCCGGACTCGTTTTCGGCGGTGCAGGGGGCGTCGGGTCCGTTTTCATGTTTTGCGCGCCGGACTCGTTTTCGGCGGTGCAGGGGCGTCGGGTCCGTTTTCATGTTTTGCGCGCCGGACTCGTTTTCGGCGGTGCGAGGGGCGTCGGGTCCGTTTTCATGTTTTGGGCGCCGGACTCGTTTTCGGCGGTGCGAGGCGTCGGGTCCGTTTTCATGTTTTGCGCGCCGGACTCGTTTTCGGCGGTGCGAGGGCGTCGGGTCCGTTTTCATGTTTTGCGCGCGGGACTCGTTTTCGGCGGTGCAGGGCGTCGGGTCCGTTTTCATGTTTTGCGCGCCGGACTCGTTTTCGGCGGTGCGAGGGCGTCGGGTCCGTTTTCATGTTTTGCGCGCCGGACTCGTTTTCGGCGGTGCGGGCGTCGGGTCCGTTTTCATGTTTTGCGCGCCGGACTCGTTTTCGGCGGTGCGGGGCGTCGGGTCCGTTTTCATGTTTTGCGCGCCGGACTCGTTTTCGGCGGTGCGAGGGCGTCGGGTCCGTTTTCATGTTTTGCGCGCCGGACTCGTTTTCGGCGGTGCAGGGGCGTCGGGTCCGTTTTCATGTTTTGCGCGCCGGACTCGTTTTCGGCGGTACGGGGCGTCGGGTCCGTTTTCATGTTTTGCGCGCCGGACTCGTTTTCGGCGGGCGATGCCCAGGGGCGTCGGGTCCGTTTTCATGTTTTGCGCGCCGGACTCGTTTTCGGCGGTGCAGGGCGTCGGGTCCGTTTTCATGTTTTGCGCGCCGGACTCGTTTTCGGCGTGTACGGGCGTCGGGTCCGTTTTCATGTTTTGCGCGCCGGACTCGTTTTCGGCGGTGCGGGGCGTCGGGTCCGTTTTCATGTTTTGCGCGCCGGACTCGTTTTCGGCGGTGCGGGGCGTCGGGTCCGTTTTCATGTTTTGCGCGCCGGACTCGTTTCGGCGGTACGGGCGTCGGGTCCGTTTTTGTTTTGCGCGCGCCGGACTCGTTTTCGGCGGTGCGGGGCGTCGGGTCCGTTTTCATGTTTTGCGCGCCGGACTCGTTTTCGGCGGTGCGAGGGCGTCGGGGTCCGTTTTCATGTTTTGCGCGCCGGACTCGTTTTCGGCGGTGCGGGGCGTCGGGTCCGTTTTCATGTTTTGCGCGCCGGACTCGTTTTCGGCGGTGCGAGGGGCGTCGGGTCCGTTTTCATGTTTTGCGCGCGCCGGACTCGTTTCGGCGGTGCGAGGGCGTCGGGTCCCGTTTTCATGTTTTGCGCGCCGGACTCGTTTTCGGCGTGTAGAGGCGTCGGGTCCGTTTTCATGTTTTGCGCGCCGGACTCGTTTTCGGCGGTACGGGCGTCGGGTCCGTTTTCATGTTTTGCGCGCCGGACTCGTTTTCGGCGGTGCGGGGCGTCGGGTCCGTTTTCATGTTTTGCGCGCCGGACTCGTTTTCGGCGGTGCGGGGCGTCGGGTCCGTTTTCATGTTTTGCGCGCCGGACTCGTTTTCGGCGGTGCGAGGGCGTCGGGTCCGTTTTCATGTTTTGCGCGCCGGACTCGTTTTCGGCGGTGCGAGGGCGTCGGTCCCGTTTTCATGTTTTGCGCGCCGGACTCGTTTTCGGCGGTGCGAGGGCGTCGGGTCCGTTTTCATGTTTTGCGCGCCGGACTCGTTTCGGCGGTGCAGGGCGTCGGGTCCGTTTTCATGTTTTGCGCGCCGGACTCGTTTTCGGCGGTGCGAGGGCGTCGGGTCCGTTTTCATGTTTTGCGCGCCGGACTCGTTTCGGCGGTGCGAGGGCGTCGGGTCCGTTTTCATGTTTTGCGCGCCGGACTCGTTTTCGGCGGTGCGAGGGGCGTCGGGTCCGTTTTCATGTTTTGCGCGCCGGACTCGTTTTCGGCGGTACGCAGGGGCGTCGGGTCCGTTTTCATGTTTTGCGCGCCGGACTCGTTTTCGGCGGTGCGAGGGCGTCGGGTCCGTTTTCATGTTTTGCGCGCCGGACTCGTTTTCGGCGGTGCAGGGGCGTCGGGTCCCGTTTTCATGTTTTGCGCGCCGGACTCGTTTTCGGCGGTGCGAGGGGCGTCGGGTCCGTTTTCATGTTTTGCGCGCCGGACTCGTTTTCGGCGGTGCGAAGGCGTCGGGTCCGTTTTCATGTTTTGCGCGCCGGACTCGTTTTCGGCGGTGCGGGGCGTCGGGTCCGTTTTCATGTTTTGCGCGCCGGACTCGTTTTCGGCGGTACGGGGCGTCGGGTCCGTTTTCATGTTTTGCGCGCCGGACTCGTTTTCGGCGGTACGGGGCGTCGGGTCCGTTTTCATGTTTTGCGCGCCGGACTCGTTTTCGGTGATCGAGGGGCGTCGGGTCCGTTTTCATGTTTTGCGCGCCGGACTCGTTTTCGGCGGTGCGGGGCGTCGGGTCCGTTTTCATGTTTTGCGCGCCGGACTCGTTTTCGGCGGTGCGGGGCGTCGGGTCCGTTTTCATGTTTTGCGCGCCGGACTCGTTTTCGGCGGTGCGGGGCGTCGGGTCCGTTTTCATGTTTTGCGCGCCGGACTCGTTTTCGGCGTGCAGGGGGCGTCGGGTCCGTTTTCATGTTTTGCGCGCCGGACTCGTTTTCGGCGGTGCGAGGGGCGTCGGGTCCGTTTTCATGTTTTGCGCGCCGGACTCGTTTTCGGCGGTCGAGGCGTCGGGTCCGTTTTCATGTTTTGCGCGCCGGACTCGTTTTCGGCGGTGCGGGGCGTCGGGTCCGTTTTCATGTTTTGCGCGCCGGACTCGTTTTCGGCGGTGCCGAGGCGTCGGGTCCGTTTTCATGTTTTGCGCGCCGGACTCGTTTTCGGCGGTACGAGGGGCGTCGGGTCCGTTTTCATGTTTTGCGCGCCGGACTCGTTTCGGCGGTGCAAGGCGTCGGGTCTCGTTTTCATGTTTTGCGCGCCGGACTCGTTTTCGGCGGTGCGAGGGCGTCGGGTCCGTTTTCATGTTTTGCGCGCCGGACTCGTTTCGGCGGTAACGAGGCGTCGGGTCCCGTTTTCATGTTTTGCGCGCCGGACTCGTTTTCGGCGGTGAGGGCGTCGGGTCCCGTTTTCATGTTTTGCGCGCCGGACTCGTTTTCGGCGGTGCGAGGGGGCGTCGGGTCCGTTTTCATGTTTTGCGCGCCCGGACTCGTTTTCGGCGGTGCGGGCGTCGGGTCCGTTTTCATGTTTTGCGCGCCGGACTCGTTTCGGCGGTGCGAGGGCGTCGGGTCCGTTTTCATGTTTTGCGCGCCGGACTCGTTTTCGGCGGTGCGAGGCGTCGGGTCCGTTTTCATGTTTTGCGCGCCGGACTCGTTTTCGGCGGTGCGGGGCGTCGGGTCCCGTTTTCATGTTTTGCGCGCCGGACTCGTTTTCGGCGGTGCGGGGCGTCGGGTCCGTTTTCATGTTTTGCGCGCCGGACTCGTTTTCGGCGGTGCAGGGCGTCGGGTCCGTTTTCATGTTTTGCGCGCCGGACTCGTTTTCGGCGGTGCGAGGGCGTCGGGTCCGTTTTCATGTTTTGCGCGCCGGACTCGTTTTCGGCGGTGCAGGGCGTCGGGTCCGTTTTCATGTTTTGCGCGCCGGACTCGTTTTCGGCGGTACGAGGGCGTCGGGTCCGTTTTCATGTTTTGCGCGCCGGACTCGTTTTCGGCGGTACCGAGGGCGTCGGGTCCGTTTTCATGTTTTGCGCGCCGGACTCGTTTCGGCGGTGCGAGGGCGTCGGGTCCGTTTTCATGTTTTGCGCGCCGGACTCGTTTTCGGCGGTGCGAGGCGTCGGGTCCGTTTTCATGTTTTGCGCGCCGGACTCGTTTTCGGCGTGTACGGGGCGTCGGGTCCGTTTTCATGTTTTGCGCGCCGGACTCGTTTTCGGCGGTGCAGCGGCGTCGGGTCCGTTTTCATGTTTTGCGCGCCGGACTCGTTTCGGCGGTGCGAGGGCGTCGGGTCCGTTTTCATGTTTTGGGCGCCGGACTCGTTTTCGGCGGTGCAGGGGCGTCGGGTCCGTTTTCATGTTTTGCGCGCCGGACTCGTTTTCGGCGGTGCGAGGCGTCGGGTCCGTTTTCATGTTTTGCGCGCCGGACTCGTTTTCGGCGGTGCAGGGCGTCGGGTCCGTTTTCATGTTTTGCGCGCCGGACTCGTTTTCGGCGGTACGAGGCGTCGGGTCCGTTTTCATGTTTTGCGCGCCGGACTCGTTTTCGGCGTGTATCGGGGCGTCGGGTCCGTTTTCATGTTTTGCGCGCCGGACTCGTTTCGGCGGTGCGAGGGCGTCGGGTCCGTTTTCATGTTTTGCGCGACCGGACTCGTTTTCGGCGGTGCCGAGGGCGTCGGGTCTCGTTTTCATGTTTTGCGCGCCGGACTCGTTTTCGGCGGTGCGAGGGCGTCGGGTCCGTTTTCATGTTTTGCGCGCCGGACTCGTTTTCGGCGTGCAGGGCGTCGGGTCCGTTTTCATGTTTTGCGCGCCGGACTCGTTTCGGCGGTGCGAGGGCGTCGGGTCCGTTTCATGTTTTGCGCGCCGGACTCGTTTTCGGCGGTGCAGGGGCGTCGGGTCCGTTTTCATGTTTTGCGCGCCGGACTCGTTTTCGGCGGTGCGAGGGCGTCGGTCCGTTTTCATGTTTTGCGCGCCGGACTCGTTTCGGCGGTAACGAGGGCGTCGGGTCCGTTTTCATGTTTTGCGCGCCGGACTCGTTTTCGGCGGTGCGGGGGCGTCGGGTCTCGTTTTCATGTTTTGCGCGCGCGGACTCGTTTTCGGCGGTGCGAGGCGTGGGGTCTCGTTTTCATGTTTTGCGCGCCGGACTCGTTTTCGGCGGTGCAGGGGCGTCGGGTCCGTTTTCATGTTTTGCGCGCCGGACTCGTTTTCGGCGGTGCGAGGGCGTCGGGTCCCGTTTTCATGTTTTGCGCGCCGGACTCGTTTTCGGCGGTGCGAGGGCGTCGGGTCCGTTTTCATGTTTTGCGCGCCGGACTCGTTTTCGACGGTGCAGGGGCGTCGGGTCCCGTTTTCATGTTTTGCGCGCCGGACTCGTTTTCGGCGGTGCGGGGCGTCGGGTCCGTTTTCATGTTTTGCGCGCCGGACTCGTTTTCGGCGGTACCGAGGGGCGTCGGTCTCGTTTTCATGTTTTGCGCGCCGGACTCGTTTTCGGCGGTATCGAGGCGTCGGGTCCGTTTTCATGTTTTGCGCGCCGGACTCGTTTTCGGCGGCGTGCGAGGGCGTCGGGTCCGTTTTCATGTTTTGCGCGCCGGACTCGTTTTCGGCGGTGCGAGGGCGTCGGGTCCGTTTTCATGTTTTGCGCGCCGGACTCGTTTCGGCGGTACGCAGGGCGTCGGGTCCGTTTTCATGTTTTGCGCGCCGGACTCGTTTCGGCGGTGCGAGGCGTCGGGTCCGTTTTCATGTTTTGCGCGCCGGACTCGTTTTCGGCGGTGCGAGGGCGTCGGGTCCGTTTTCATGTTTTTGCGCGCCGGACTCGTTTTCGGCGGTGCGAGGGCGTCGGGTCCGTTTTCATGTTTTGTGCGCCGGACTCGTTTTCGGCGGTGCGAGGGCGTCGGGTCCGTTTTCATGTTTTGCGCGCCGGACTCGTTTCGGCGGTGCGAGGGCGTCGGTCTCGTTTTCATGTTTTGGGCGCCGGACTCGTTTTCGGCGGTGCAGGGGCGTCGGGTCCCGTTTTCATGTTTTGCGCGCCGGACTCGTTTTCGGCGGTGCAGGGGCGTCGGGGTCCGTTTTCATGTTTTGCGCGCCGGACTCGTTTTCGGCGGTGAGGGCGTCGGGTCCCGTTTTCATGTTTTGCGCGCCGGACTCGTTTTGGCGTACCAAGGGCGTCGGGTCCGTTTTCATGTTTTGCGCGCCGGACTCGTTTTCGGCGGTGCGAGGGCGTCGGTTCTCGTTTTCATGTTTTGCGCGCCGGACTCGTTTCGGCGTACCGAGGTCGTCGGGTCCCGTTTTCATGTTTTGCGCGCCGGACTCGTTTTCGCGGTGCGAGGGCGTCGGGTCCGTTTTCATGTTTTGCGCGCCGGACTCGTTTTCGGGTTTTGCGAGGGCGTCGGGTCCGTTTTCCATGTTTTGCGCGCCGGACTCGTTTTCGGCGGTGCGAGTGCGTCGCGTCCGTTTTCATCTTTTGCGCTGCCGGACTCGTTTTCGGCGGTACCGAGGGCGTCGGGTCCCGTTTGAAAGTTTTGCGCGCCCGGACTCGTTTTCGGTGGTACCGAGGGCGTCGTGTCTCGTTTTCTTGATTTGCGCGCCCGGACTCATTTTCGGCGGTACCCAGGGCGTCGGGAACCGTTTTCATGTTTTGCGCGCCCGGACTCGTTTTCGGCGGTAGCGAGGCCGTCGGGTCCCGTTTTCATGTTTTGCGCGCCCGGACTCTTTATCGGCGTTAGCGAGAGCGTCGGGTCTCTTTTCCATGATTTGGGCTCCCGGACTCGTTTTCGGCGGTGCGAGGCCGTCGGGTCCCGTTTCCTTTTTTTGCGCGCCCGGACTCAGTTTTGGCGGTAACGAGGTCGTCGGGTCCAGTTTTCATGTTTTGCGCGCCCGGACTCGTTTTCGGCGGTAGCGAGGGCGTCGGGTCCGTTTTCATGTTTTGCGCGCCGTAGACTCGTTTTCGGAGTGCGAGAGCGTCGGGTCTCGTTTTCATGTTTTGCGCGCCGGACTCGTTTCGGCCGAGGGCGTCGGGTCCGTTTTCATGTTTTGCACGCCCGGACTCGTTAGTGGCGGTACCAAGAGCGTCGGGTCTCATTTCCATGTTTTGGGCTGCCGGACTCGTTTTCGGCGGTACCGAGGGCGTCGGGTCCCGTTTCCTTTTTTTGCGCGCCCGGACTCGGTTTCGGCGGTAACGAGGTCGTCGGGTCCCGTTTTCATGTTTTGCGCGCCCGACTCATTTTCGGAGGTGCGGGGCGTCGGGTCCCGTTTTCATGTTTTGCGTGCGCAGACTAGTTTTCGGAGGTAGCGAGAGCGTTGGGTCTCGTTTTCATGTTTTGCGCGCCCGGACTCGTTTTCGGCCCTACCGAGGGCGTCGGGTCCCGTTTTCATGTTTTGCACGCCCGGACTCGTTATCGGCGGTAGCGAGAGCGTCGGGTCTCATTTCCATGTTTTGGGCTCCCGGACTCGTTTTTCGGCGGTGCGAGGGGCGTCGGGTCCGTTTTCATGTTTTGCGCGCCGGACTCGTTTCGGCGGTGCGAGGGCATCGGGTCCCGCTTTCTTGTTTTGCGCGCTCGGACTCCTTTTCGGCGGTACCGGGGGCGTCGGGACCAGTTTTGAAGTTTTGCGCGCCCGGACTTATTTTCGGCGGTAGCGAGGGCGTCAGGTCTCGTTTTCATGTTTTGCGCGCCCGGACTCGTTTTCGGGGTACGAGAGCGTCGGGTCTTGTTTTCATGTTTTGCGCGCCGGACTCGTTTTCGGCGGTACTCGGGGCGTCGGGTCTCGTTTTCATGTTTTGCGCGCCGGACTCGTTTCGGCGGTGCGAGGGCGTCGGGTCCGTTTTCATGTTTTGCGCGCCGGACTCATTTTCGCGGTGCGAGGGCTCGGGTCCGTTTACAAGTTTTGCGCGGACTCGTTTTCGGCGCGAGGGGCTCGTTTTGACGGTGCGCGGGCGGCGAGGGCGTCGTCGTTTTCATGTTTTGCGCGCCGGACTCGTTTCGACGGTACCGATGTCGTCGGGTCCGTTTTCATGTTTTGCGCGCCGGACTCTTTCGACGTTATCGAGGGCGTCGTGTCTCGTTTTCTTGTTTTGCGCGCCCGGACTCGTTTTCGGCGGAACCGAGGGCATCGGGTCCCGTTTTCAAGTTTTGCGCGCCCGGACTCGTTTTCGACGGTACCGAGGGCGTCATCTCGTTTTGCCCGCCCGGACTCGTTTTCGACGGTAGCGAGGCCGTCGGGTCCCGTTTTCATGTTTTGCGCGCCCGGACTCGTTATCGGCGGTACCGAGGGCGTCGGTTCTCGTTTTAATGTTTTGGGCGCTCGGACTCGTTTTCGGCGGTAGCGAGGTCGTCGAGTCCCGTTTTCATGTTTTGCGCGCCCGGACTCGTTATATGCGGTACCGAGGTCGTCAGGTCCCGTTTCCATGTTTTGCGCGCCCGGACTCGTTTTCGACGGTAGCGAGTGTCTCGGGTCCAGTTTTGCGCACCCGGACTCGTTTTCGGCGGTATCGAGAGCGTCGGGTCTCGTTTTCATGTTTTGGGCGCCCGGACTCGTTATCGGCGGTACCGAGGGCGTCGGTTCTCGATTTCATGTTTTGGGCTCCCGGACTCGTTTTCGGCGCTACCGAGGGCGTCGGGTCCGTTTTCATGTTTTGCGCGCCGGACTCGTTTTCGGCGGTATCGAGGGCGTCGGGTCCCATATTCATGTTTTGCGCGCCGGACTCCTTTCGGCGGTGCGGGGCGTCGGGACTAGTTTTGAAGTTTGGCGCGCCGGACTCGTTTCGGCGTTGCGGGTCGTCGGGTCCCGTTTTCATGTTTTGCGCGCCGGACTCGTTATCGCCCGTAACGAGGGCGTCGGGTCCGTTTTCATGTTTTGCGCGCCGGACTCGTTTCGGTGTTGCGAGGGCCTCGGGTCCGTTTCCATGTTTTGCGCGTCCGGACTCGTTTCGGCGGTGCAGGAGTGCGTCGCGTCCGTTTTCATGTTTTGCGCTCCCGGACTCGTTTTCGGCGATACCGAGGGCATCGGGTCCCGTTAGAAAGTTTTGCGCGCCCGGACTCGTTTTCGGTGGTAGCGAGGGCGTCGTGTCTCGTTTTCTTAATTTGCGCGCCCGGACTCATTTTCTGCGGTACCCAGGGCGTCGGGTCCCGTTTTCATGTTTTGCACGCCCGGACTCGTTTTCGGCGGTACCGAGGGCGTCGGGTCCCGTTTCCTTGTTTTGCGCGCCCGGACTCGTTTTCGACGGTACCGGGGGCTCGGGTCCAGTTTTGAAGTTTTGCGCGCCCGGACTCTTTTTCGACGGTACCAAGGGCGTCGGGTCCCGTTTTAATGCTTTGCGCGCCCGGACTCGTTTTCGGCGGTACCGCGGGCATCGGGTCCCGTTTTCATGTTTTGCGCGCCCGGACTCGTTATCGGCGGTACCGAGGGCGTCGGTTCTCATTTTCATGTTTTGGGCGCCCGGACTCGTTTTCGGCGGTAGCGAGGGCGTCGGGTCTCGTTTTCATGTTTTGCGCGCCCGGACTCGTTTTCGGTGGTCCGAGGGCGTCGGTCCCGTTTCCATGTTTTGCGCGCCCGGACTCGTTTTCGGCCCTACCGAGGGCGTCGGGTCCCGTTTTCATGTTTTGCGCGCCCGGACTCGTTATCGGCGGTAGCGAGAGCGTCGGGTCTCATTTCCATGTTTTGGGCTCCCGGACTCGTTTTCGACGGTACCGAGGGCGTCGGTTCCCGTTTCCTTTTTGCGCACCGGACTCGGTTTCGGCGGTAACGAGGTCGTCGGGTCCCGTTTTCATGTTTTGCGCGCCCGACTCGTTTTCGGCGGTACCGAGGGCGTCGGGTCCCGTTTTCATGTTTTGCGTGCGCAGACTAGTTTTCGGAGGTACCGAGAGCGTAGGGTCTCGTTTTCATGTTTTGCGCGCCCGGACTCGTTTTCGACCCTACCGAGGGCGTCGGGTCCCGTTTTCATGTTTTGCACGCCCGGACTCGTTATCGGCGGTACCGAGAGCGTCGGGTCTCATTTCCATGTTTTGGGCTCCCGGACTCGTTTTCGGCGGTACCGAGGTCGTCGGTTCCGTTTTCTTGTTTTGCGCGCCCGGACTCATTTTCGGCGGTAGCGAGGGCATCGGGTCCCGCTTTCATGTTTTGCGCGCCCGGACTCCTTTTCGGCGGTAGCGAGGGCGTCGGGACCAGTTTTGAAGTTTTGCGCGCCCGGACTCGTTTTCGGCGGTACCGAGGGCGTCAGGTCCCGTTTTCATGTTTTGCGCGCCCGGACTCCTTTTCGGTGGTACCGAGAGTGTCGGGTCTTGTTTTCATGTTTTGGGCGCCCGGACTCGTTTCGCCGGTACTCAGGGCGTCGGGTCTCGTTTTCATGTTTTGCACGCCGGACTCGTTTTCGACGGTACCGAGGGCGTCGGGTCCCGTTTTCATGTTTTGCGCGCCCGGGCTCGTTTTCGGCTGTACCGAGGGCGTCGGGTCCCGTTTTCATGTTTTGCGCGCCCGGACTCATTTTCGACGGTACCGAGGGTCTCGGGTCCCGTTTACAAGTTTTGCGCGCCCGAACTCGTTTTCGACGGTACCGAGGGCGTCGAGTCTCGTTTTCTCGTTTAGCCCGCCCGGACTCGTTTCGGCGGTACCGATGCCGTCGGGTCCCGTTTTCATGTTTTGCGCGCCCGGACTTATTTTCGACGATATCGAGGGCGTCGTGTCTCGTTTTCTTGTTTTGCGCGCCCGGACTCGTTTTCGGCGGAACCGAGGGCATCGGGTCCCGTTTTCAAGTTTTGCGCGCCCGGACTCGTTTTCGGCGGTACCGAGAGCGTCGGGTCTCGTTTTCATGTTTTGGGCGCCCGGACTCGTTATCGGCGGTATCGAGGGCGTCGGTTCTCGATTTCATGTTTTGGGCTCCCGGACTCGTTTTCGGCGCTACCGAGGGCGTCGGGTCCCGTTTTCATGTTTTGCGCGCCCGGACTCGTTTTCGGCGGTATCGAGGGCGTCGGGTCCCGTTTTCATGTTTTGCGCGCCCGGACTCCTTTTCGACGGTACCGAGGGCGTCGGGACTAGTTTTGAAGTTTTGCGCGCCCGGACTCCTTTTCGGCGGTACCGAGGGCGTCGGGTCCCGTTTTCATGTTTTGCGCGCCCGGACTCATTTTCGGCGGTAGCGAGTGCGTCGCGTCTCGTTTTCATGTTTTGCGCTCCCGGACTTGTTTTCGGCGGTACCGAGGGCGTCGGGTCCCGTTTTAAAGTTTTGCGCGCCCGGACTCGTTTTCGGTGAAACCAAGGGCGTCATGTCTCGTTTTCTTGTTTTGCGCGCCCGGACTCATTTTCGGCGGTACTCAGGGCGTCGAAACAGGTTTTTCTTGGCAAAAGAATTTTTAATTCAAAGAGGCAGGGGTAAAAATGGAATTAAAAATTACAGGGATTATTATCATGAATTTAGGGATTTTTGGTGAAATTTTTATGATTTTTGGATAAGTGGAGCTATTAAAATAAATTTAGGGAAGATAAAAGCAAATTAAATAGATTAATCAAGGGCTGAGATTTAATCAAGGCAACTCTAGGTACAACTTGGGGTGTGCCATGTGGCAGCACCAGACTGGACCAACTCAGCAGCCGAGTGCCACGTGGCAATCTCTCATTGGTCCACGTCAGCAAGTGGGCCCCACCCTGGTACAAGTCACTGACAGGTGGGCCCCACCTCTGTGCCACATGGCACAACCACAGGAAGCCACCTCACCACCTCTGTGCCACATGGCACAACCACAGGAAGCCACCTCACCCTCTCTGTGCCACATGGCATCATACTATAAAGCCACCTCATTCAGCATGTGCCACATGGCATAATACTACAAGGCCACCTCACTCTGTCAATGCCACATGACATTACACTACGAAGCACCTCAGCAGCTGTTAATTAGGTCATTAATGCTAAGGGGAGTGCTTAACCTAGCAACCAATCATAATATGCCAACTCAGCATGATTAATACTAATCTGTGAATTAACCAATCAATAATCATTTCTGTAAGCCTAAGACACAAGAGACTTACAAGTGGGACCCTATTGTCAGGTTTATGGGTCAGAGGCGCATGTTTATTATGTGAACCAAGCTCACACAAATAAAAAACTGAATTTAAATCGAAGAAATAATGTGAAGCGTGTACCTGGCCCTTGCGCATTGTCCCTCTGACTGTGGGCCCCACTCTGTTGCGGTTCACATGCGCCGAGACCGGCCCCTCCAGAGGCGCCTTCTTCTTCCTTTCTTCCTCTTCTTCTCTTTCTTCCGCGCGACTGGCCGAGAGGCGTCATGGATGAACAAGCTAGAGATAGCGAAATTCTTCGAATTACTTCAACAGAGAGATGCATATCATTGATTAAAACATGTATCAAGTATGAATTTCAAGAAATATGAAGAGAATAATAGGAATTGAGCTGAGACAGTTAGTAAGATCGAAATTGGGACTGACCTTTGTAAGCTCGCAAATGTGAAATTGATTATGCAAGCAGCCTCCCCTTACTAAGGCGACACTCTCCAGATGCAAAGATAATATCTTTTGAAGCTTTACAATAGTATTTCACCAAGTCAACAATCGGAAGAAGAACAGTAAGTTCAAACTTGACAATGGAGTACACAAATGATGCAAGGGACAAATTAGATCAATTACTGGGGCTAAGAGGAAGCTAAATAAGCTTGCAATTGAATGAATTGAAGGAGAAGTGATGGCAATGGTGATGGAATGAAAAATCGGGCTCAAATGGAGAAATGGAGATTTCAAACTATGCAGAGGCTTTTATAGTATCTAGGAGGGCACCCTGGCGATTGCCAAGTGTGAAGAAGGTTCTAGGATGATCCAAAAGAGAGTGAAGATCAATCAACATGAGAGAGTGGCAAAGGAGTAAATATAAAAATGTGTGTAACTAACTCAAAACGGCCTAACTGCCAAAGTTTGACTCAATTGAGTGATTAGAAAGCACAAGTGCATCCTAGCCATTGATCTAAACTGAACCAAGGATGGAGATTGAATCTAAACCGTGATCCAAACACTAATCACTCAACCAATCACCATTTAAGAAAATTCACACCCTTAATCTATATAAACCCTCAGAATTAGAGAACAGGGGGCAATCTGGAAAAATTCTAGCAATTGAGAGTAAAGAGAGAAATACATTAGTAAGAAAGAGAGAGAAGGGGTGAAAGAGCTTCAATCAACTCAATTGATAGTAGACCTTGTTTCTAAAAATAAAAGTCTCTCAATTTGATTCATTCACTGCCTCTACATAGCCTATTCATTGCTTATGAGTTCACTGGTAAGTTTTTGTTTTAGATTTGAGATGTAATCGAAAGGAATTTCATGAAATCATACAATGAAATCGATTTTGCATTAAGCAATCTGTTAATTTATTATTCCTTTTATTCAATTTCAGTTCTTTTACCTTGATCTTCATCTGTTCTTTGCATCTATTGTTCTCAATTTATATTCTTTTGATAGAATTTCAAGAATTATTAGCATTATAATAGAAATCAGTTGTGAATTTCAACAAAGATATATCTGAACTTTCGGTTTAAATCTTGTGGAGTTACTTGTATCCTTCTTCTCCTTTTCCTGTTACATGAGATTGGTAGTAGAGTCACATGACTCTCCCATTCATCGCGGAAGACAGTAACGAGCTCCATATTGAATCGGTAGTAGGATTTGTATTATCCTCCCGGTCCCGTTGCTTAAGTGATTGGTAGAGCACTTACAAGCAATTCAAATTGCAAGAGAAGTAACGCAATTGAAGGTAATCCGGTACACAGCTCTTGAACAAACGCGATTGGTCCTGTATCAAGCAACACCAGGGTCAACCAGGCCATAAATGGAGATTCCATGAAGAATTGATCTTGCAAACATAGTTAGAAAGTATAGACGATCAATAATAGAATATCAATTATGAGAATCGTTGATCAATTGAACTGAATTTGTGATTTAAAACTCAATCGGTACCGATATGGAGCTGTACCGAAAATACTACTCTTGCACACAATGAAACACCATACCGATCTTTAATCAAATGCTACAGACGAGTTCCTAACAGAAAGGCGACGCTACTAAGCCTATATGATCGGAAAGGCGGAGCTCCGGTCACCGGGAACGACCTCCAGCGTGAATCTCAGCGAGGTAGTCAACAAAGCAGTCAAAGAGACGAGTATGCACGATTCTCAGCGCATAAACACGAAGTTTGATGCTCAAGAACGCATCTGGAGGAGATCTAACGCCGGCTGTAAATCGCGATTCAAAAGGAAAAGAGAGGGTTGATCTGAACCCTTCATCTCGGATGAATAAATCTTAAAGCCAATCCAACATCCCAAATAAATCACTGCTAAGAGAAAGAGGCCGGCCCAGTTAAGAAGCAGAAGAAAAATATAAATAGGCCCAATTGTTAAAAATAAAAAGGAAATTAATCTCGGCCCATTCAATCAAACCCAAAATTCAATTAATAACAGAATATCAAAAATAAAGGATAAATAAATCATTTGAAAATGTTCCTAAACCCCAAATTAATCCAAATTTATTTCTAAAGATTTTTTTGTTTTCCATATTATTTTTCTGTATAAAAATATTATAATTACAGAAATATTATTATATAGAAATAATTTTAAAGTAGAGACACTATATTGCATTTTTCCATTTAATTTAGCTTTGATTCATCATTTTACATATTATAAAAATTCCAAAAATTCAAATAAAATCCTAAATTATAATTAAATATATTTTAATGATTTTTCAAGTAATTTTTAATAAGAAACAATAAGATAAACTCTATTCTTTAATTATAAAAGAGAATAAATAATAATATCAAATAAATATTATGTTAATTTTTTTTTCTGTAAAAGTATATAAAAAAATAAATATATATAAATAAATAATCATAATAATAAATGATAAATACATCTTATTCTAGAATAAAAAAATAATAATAAAATCATATAATAAAATAAATTGTATCCCTTTGGTTATTTCTAAAATTTGAATAAAGATATAATAATAATGGAATAAATGTTATTATTTTTTTTGCTTAAACATATTAATAAAATATAATGGAAATATTTTTTATAAATAAAATACAATAAGAAAAATAATAATTATAATAAAGAATATAATGAATTTCATTCTTTGTAGCTATTATAAGAATTTTAAAATCCAAGTAATAATAATAATGGTAATAAAACAAAATCTCATATTTTTCTATAAATAATGAATAGAAATAATAAAAAAAATATAATAAAAACCATCATAAATAGAATAAAATAATAATAATAATTTCTTTAGCTATTATAAATCCTAAAAATCAAAATAAAAATAATATAGCTAATTCATCTTTTATTTTGTAAATAATTTCTACAAAATAAATAGAATTTCAAAATAATAAAAATATAATAATAAAATTCTATTACTTTGGCTATTATAAAAATCCCTAAAATCCAAAATAAAATCATAAATAATAGTCAATTCATTTTCTATTATTTTTATAAGCGATTTTCTACAAAAATAAATAGAGTTTAGAAATAATAAAAATAAAAATTCTATTACCTTAGCTATTATAAAATCCCAAAAATCTAAATAAAATTCTAGATAATAGCAAACCCATTTCCTATTATTTTTGCAAATAGTCTTCTACAGAAATAAATAGAGTTTAAAAATAAGAAAATAAATTCACCTTTGTAATAGAGATAATAATGAATAGATACGCTTACACAAGGGGTGTAGAGCAACATTGTGATTTTGCACAAGTAATGCAACATTTAGAACAATTAGTCGAGACAGGAACATCTTGACGCTCGTTGAAGAATAACCAAGGCTGCGACATCAACATGAAGAGATATGTCGACTCCAAGAGATAAGAACATTACGATGTCCGAGAGAAGTGATATCTTAATGACTCGGTGTCATGAACAAGTAATTCATGACTATTTGAGCTAGTAAGACTGAACTCATCCGTCGATAAGTTTGTCTTCTGATTCATCTCCCGAGATTGTGAGATTGAATCGTTCTGTAGTAGATTCATCCACAAAACAGTGAATGTGAACCGTTCTGTAGTAGGTTCCTTCACTAACACATGCCTCAATGTCAAGCTGGCTTAGTGCTTCAGGTTTGACTTTGTGCGTAGTTGTGTTCCTAGGTTTATGGATCGGCTTAGTGCTTCGAATTCATGATCTAGAAGATCGGTGAGAAGAAACACGTAGGCCAAATCCACCATTCTCCTGATTTACCAACCTCAAGATCAACCGGCTTAGTGTTTCGAGTTGTATTTTGTGTGATTGGTTGCCGACTAGTTAAGATTAAACCGTTCTGTAGTAGGTTTATCTTCTAGATCAAGCGAGGTTGAGTCGTTCGTAGTAGACTCACCTCAAACCCCTACGAAGAGATTAATCGATCCGTAGTAAGGTTATCTCTCGAGGCGGTAAAAGACTGAATTGATCTGTAGTATGTTCGTCTTTCATGGGATCAACTTTGAACCATTCTGTAGTAGGTTTATTTTCTAGATCAACTGAGGTTGAGTCGTTCTGTAGTAGACTCACCTCGAACCCCTTCGAAGAGGTTAATCTGATCTGTAGTAAGGTTATCTCTCGAGGCAGTAAAGACTGAACCGATATGTAGTAGGTTCGTCTTTCACGGGATCACCCTTTTTAGTGAATCCAGACGACCACTTGACCATCATTTAACTATACTATTTGTTTCTCCCTTTTAAAGATCCAGAGGTGCCTCGAGGTTAACAGCCCAGGGTAATTAACGGTGGGGGCTTGCGCCCACCGGAATCTACAAGAACTCACAATCACTAAAAAAAACCCTAAATGTGCATCCAAATTGGTCTAAACGGTAGAATCAGCCGACATTAAACAGATGCACGCTTGGGAGGGATCTCCGTGTCCTTCTTCCGCATCCCATCGCCCAGCGGCGGTGCAGAGCGCGCGAAAAAGGGTCGCACAGCACCATTGCTGGCGTGTTTGCCTAAAAATGAGTTTTATAAATACACGCAGAGATAGATACCTGCGTAGTTGATATTTGTAGGAGATAAACGCGCCACTGTCAATGGTACGTTTCAGTAAATATGTCACTAGCAGTGGCGCGCTGCTATTCGTAGATTTAAAATTTTGTTTTTATCACTCTTATTATTAATAAAATAATTTTTATAATTATTACATTTTAAAAAATCTGGCCTTTTTCTTCCGAAATTAGTGGCAAAAAGTTTTATTTCCGAATAAATATATTAAATGTGCGTGAAATTAAATGAACGATAATTACAAGAAAAATTCTTTCCGAAGAAGGAAAAAAAGTAGAAGTTGAAAGATCATAATATTATTATTATTATTATTATTATTATTATTATTATCATCATTATGATTATCATTATTGTATAATTAAATTCATTATAATTATTATTATCATAACTATTACTATCACTGTTGTTTTTATTCTTTCATCATTATCAATAATTTTATCAACTATTATTATTATTATTCCTACTATCATTATTATTTTTATTATTTTTATTATAATTACTATATTAATAAATATCTTTTCACAAATCTTCTCTTCTTTTTTCTCACTACCAAATACTAATGTAATTTTTTAAAATTGATTAAAAAATATTTCTTTTTTAATCGCTATCTTTCATTTTCTTAAGTGTTTCTCCCCAGAGGTTCACTTCCATGAGAAATCATGTTTCGCACCATCTCCATTAATGATCGATTGCGCCTTTCAGCCACACCGTTCATTATCGGTGAACCCGACATTGTATACTGTGACACAATTCTATTATCCTCCAAGAATTTAGCAAAAGGCCCTGGACATTGCTCTCCCGAGCCGTCAGAGCGACCGTAATATTCACCACCACGATCTGATCTGATGCATTTAATTCTTTTGTTGAGTTGTAACTCGATTTCAGATTTGAAGGATTTAAATGTGTCAAAAGTTTAAGCATTTTCTTTAATTAAATATATATATCCATATCTAGAATAATCGTCAATAAAACTGATAAAATGTACATGACCATTCATCCCCTACGACCTACTTACTGTACTAAGAAGACAGAAACAGTGTGCAATTAGTATCGGACTGTGCACCATGCATCCATCCACATCCAATTAATTCTGGTACTAAATTGCCGGTGCCAGGGCCTTAAGAGGTGATATGTTTTTTTTGTTTGCGGAGGGCAAAGGGGGATGGGGCCTAGTTGCCTAGAAGTGACAAGTATCCAAAAGCTGCCCATTTAAATGGTCCTGATGCACTCCATAACTCCTCGACTCTCAACTCAGTACCAAAATTAAGCAACCTCGTTATATAAGGGAGAACTGATTGCTTTCTCCATCTGTCGTACCAAGAGTAGACAGAAAGTAGAATCAGATCCTCAGAGCGTACAAACGTTCCCATCACAAGTTTCAATAGTATTGTAAGTGTGCAGTTTTTATTATTAATAAGTATTATTAAATTAATATTGTTAAAAATAAGACTGAAAACCGTAAAATTTCAAATATACGAATGGCAGCGCACCACCTGCAGTGGCGCGTTTCAAAAAAATAATGAAACACCGCGCAACGCAAGTGGCCTGCGTGCATTTTGTATATATAAGAAGGAAACGCGCGCCCGCCGGGCGCGTTTCGTAAAAAAAAAAAAAAAAAACGCGCGCAACGCCGCCGCGCGGTGCGCGCGTTTTAAAAAAAAAAAAAAAAAAAAAAAAAAAAACCGGAAACGCGCCCGCGCCGGTGGCGCGTTTCGTAAAAAAATGAAACGCGCCCCTTCGCGGGGCGCGTTTCGTAAATAAATTCAAACGCGCGCGCCATCGCGCAATGCGCGCGCCATTCGTATATTTGAAATTTTACGTTTCTCACTCTTATTTTTAATAATATTAATTTAATAAAATATATTATTAATAAAATTGGGTAAGTGTGTGTTGAAATATAAATTTAATTATCATTAATAATATTAAATTAGTGCAAAATAAATGAGACTCTTAGAATTCAGTAGTTGGAGAATTTTTGAGTTGATTGATGAGAGGATATGAAAAATCAAACGACGTCCGTTTTGGCTATATGACTATGGATGAAAATCACTTGAAGTCTAGTTTCCAATGGTTCAAATTCTAAGTCGTTTGAAGTTCTCTACAGAGAGTTATGACTGTTTTAGTGGACTGAAGTCAGCTAAAACAGTTACTGTTTAGTATTCCATTTTTAATACGAATTTTCTAGATATTTCTGTTGTCTTAGCCTATAAATAGAGTTATAATATGTTATTTGATATGTAAGAAAGATACAAGAGTTTCTAATAGAAAGAAAGTTTATTTTATCAATCTCTTCTCTTATCTAAAAGTATGATATCCACCATTCTCTTTTATCAAAGTGGTATCAGAGTTAGGTTCAGTCGATCAAGAGAGACCTGCCATGGCGAAGAAAAAAGAGAGGTCGAAAAAAAAGAAAAATATAACGAGTCTCGATGTTTGTTTTAAAGAAAGTTAAGTGTTAAGAGTGTTTTCTGAGTTTATTTTAGTATATGAGTTTTTCTGTATTGTTAGGAGCATTGAAAAAAAATGAGTAAAAAATCGAATCCCCTTATTTTATTTTTTTGTGAGAAAAAATATATCGGGATAATGAAAAAAAATATCATGTGTTAAATTTTTTGTTAAAAAAAAGAGAAAAAAAGAAGAAAAGAGTGTATTTTTTTGTGGTGTTCTTTTCCATGAAGATAGTTTTAGAGATATTATAAGAGAAAAAAAATGAAAATTGTCAATGATGAGAGTTATGTATAAGTAGCGAATGTTACAAAAGCGTGGTGAAATGAGTGTCAGAATAAGAGAACTGGAAACATCATGATATATTTTGCTAGAAGTTTGCGAAGACCATGAGAAAATGTGGTGTGGAGCCACATGAAAAAATTTGGTGTGAATCTCACATATACATGACCTGAAGAGTCAGACAATTGTATGGCATATGAGATGAAACCATGATTGATTTTTCGGTTTTCCTAGCTCAATAAATCGAGAAGAAACCATCAATGGATGACACCGCTATTCGATGCGAGTTATAAAGAAGTACAATGATGATATGAAGACAAGTGTTGAGTTCATAAAAATCGACAAGGGAGAATAACTACAGATGAGGAGATTGAAGAAACACCACAATCGACACTAATGAGAAAAAACATAAGTTCTTAAAATTAAGTTTATGGGGGAGTTTTGTTGAAATATAAACTTAATTATCATTAATAATATTAAGTCTAGTGAAAAATAAATGAGACTCTTAGAATTCAGCAGTTGTAAAAAATTTTACGCTGATTAATGAGGGAATATGAAAGATCAAATGATATTATTTTTTATTGTATGATCTATGGATAGAAATATCTTGAAGTCTAGTTTTCAATAGTTTAAATTTCAAATCATTTGGAGTTCTCTACAGAAAATTATTGTTATTTTATTGTATGACCTATGAATTTTTTAGATACTTCTATTGTTTTAGCCTATAAATAGAGTTGTAATATATTGTTTGATATATAAGAAAGATACAAAAAATTTTAATAGAAAATAAAACTTATTTTATCCATCTTTATCTTATCTAAAAATGCGATATCTATCATTCTCTTTTATCAGTGTGAAGGATGTTCAAGGCCCCGTTCGATTTCACCGTTTCGCACATAGCTTCCTTAGTTTTCACAAAACCCAACTTTTAAAAGTTGCGAAGTGTTCGACACTCCTATGAGGAATCCGGGCTTGCGTTGCAAAATCATAAAAACCTCACCGATAGCCAGGTTTTCTGAAAATCCAGTCAGACTTGATTTTTGCCTGGCTTTCTCTTGCGCCCTCTCCAGTTTCACAAAATCACTCCCCATAACCAATGGAGAAAATGTAATTATGTGGTATTATTTGGTTGTACGACATAGCATTTGATTATGTTGGCATCAAAGCACATCACAATACTGGAGGTAATGAGAGAACTACTGATGTTTTATTTTATAATTTTTTTTGAAAACCAACTCAATGGGAGGAGCAGGATATTTTCATCATTATTTTATTTATCTAAATATATTTTAAATATTCGAACAATTATTTCTTAACAAATTGATATAACAATATGATAAAAAATAATTCATAACCATGATTTTATATCAAACACTTTTTACTTCTAACCATAGCATGCTATAACTTAAATTACATGATTATACATAATGTTAGCTTCCTAAGTTTATAATTTGGCTTGTCATGGTCATAATTTTTAAATACCAACTAAATTTTTGAAAGAGAATGGGCCCCTAATTGCTCCTAGCCTCACCTCAATTGAATATTTCAATTGGTACGATTTGGGCCCACCTGTTTAGAATTTTTCAATTGAGCTATGATGTATGATGAATTACAAAATTGAAAGAGGTGCTACTGTAAATTTTGTTGAGATTATGCAAGCCCTACTTAATTAGACATTTAAGGATGATAAATATTATTTCTAATCATTTTTCTATCAAACTAGTATAGTGTCCGTACTATGTTGTGGGTCTTTTTAAAATTATAAAGAAATATCATATTCACAACAAAAGTAATTCAAGATTTAAATTTCTTCTTAATTTCAAGAAGTAATTCAAGAGTTACACGACTAAAATACAAAAATCTTCTAAAATCGTTTCCATCCCCATGGAACTCACCCCCTAGAAAAATACTTGCAGGATATAACGGCTCTATGAAATACACATGTAGCCCTGAAAAGACAAGCACTTCTCACTCAATCCTCCAAATATGTTATTATCATTGCATAAAGTATAGATTTAAAATATTGTTTTCTTATTGAAAAAGAAAGTATGTTTTGGTATTTTGTGATCTGCTTATACACCTCGAGTCAATTTAATGACATGATCATCCCTGTAAATTATTTTCTTCCATCCTCTTTTCAAAATAGTACAAGTATCCTTAAAATATTTTGGTAGGTTATCCAAATAATCTTCTTGTTATTCATAATAAAATAGAGAGTATGCAGGTAAATCTTTTCAAGTAAAAGAGAGAACAGAAAATATAAAATCATTTTTATTTCAGAAATATACTTGATATGTCATGTACTAAGCAACTGACTAATTTGGCAGAGTAATTTGACTAGCCTAAATATGAAAAATTTTAAAAATGACCAAATTTTTTTTAATGATGAAAACAATGTCAGTAAGATAAAAGAACATAGACATAAAGATCAAAAGTGACAAAAATTTTTTTCATAGACCTTCCACAAAACCAACCCACATCTTATTTCTGAAAAGATAACCTTCAAAATAAGATTCAACAGATTCATTTAATACATGTATCAGAAATGTGTGCATCTTTATTAGTAAGTCCTGATCTGACATAAAAATATCTGTATGAATTAAGATCAAGATATGTACCTTAAGATCATGAATTCAGTCATTATCCATACAATCATACTTGGGTAAAATAATTTCCATCAGGTGCATTTTCCACTGTAGTGCTTTACTGAGAGCAAATATAACTTCTCCTAACCCGCTAATCTAAAAAAGAGTAGACAAATTTCTTATCTGTTTAGTAATTACCAAGCACTTTTGTGGAAAGAACATTTATATATTTTTAATTGTTGTTCTAAACTAATAACAATACTTTGGTAATACAAAAATGCTACTCTATTATCCTTCATGTTATCTCTCAAAAGAAATCTGGACAAATAAAATTTAAGAAAAATAAACAAAAATAAAAATACAAAAAAGAAATTTATATACCACATCTAGGGCATCATCTTGTTTGCAAATAATCCATGATACACCAGTATTTTGCCCAACTGCCATGTTAGTAGCCCATAAGGTATATGCCTTTGCCGATTCACCCTGGTCCTACTCCAACGGCCTGAATTCATTATCTATCTATACAATATCACCAACTTTCTTAATCTTAAAACTAAAAAAAGAACTCACATAGAAAATTTGGTCTATTTTTTTCTAATGAAGTTCTTTTCCTAGAATTTTATTCTCTTATTTTCATCCTCAGAATTGTTTCCCTTTGTGATATTAATCATTAACCAAAATAAATAAATGGGCAGAAAATGAATGTGACATGACACATAATTATCGGTCCACCTTACACTCAAACAAGTCTTTAGTCTTCAACATATCAACAATTTTTCTGGTGAAGGCCTCCATCACCATCTTTTATGGAAAAAAAATTAATTCATTAGCAAAATTAGATAAAATAATAAAAAATATTATAATAAAGTTCAAAAAGATAGCGCAAGCTGCTTGTCTTGAAAGATTCATTATAAGTTTTGAAGCTAATATCAGGTGAATACTTAAGCTAAACAGGAAAACCCTTAAAACAACAAAAAATATATATTTTTTCTTAAAAAACCATCATAAATACTGAAATTTTCCTATTGTTGACCACTATAACACACAGAAATGAACAGATTTTCCAACTTTTACTTGAAATTCCATTCAACACAGACATAAGGGCCAATGCGGAGATGCACATACAAGTCATCTTATTGTATCAGTTTTATGAAGTGCGCTAGATCATACCTTCACTCGAAATAATACTGTCACGGAACCAATCAAAGATAATTAAACAAGGATATACACCATAGTAAGCACCAATTACTTATACTTTGAAAGCGACCCAAAAACATTAATTAAATTTAGTACCTGACCATGAGGTGGTTCATGTCCACTCTAAAAAAAACACAAGTCTGGATCACATCCAAACCGCCATCTTTAGCCTTTTGTATCAAATATGGTCATATCTACCCAAACAATAACCCATGCATCACGCCAAAATGAAATCAGAAAAAAAGAACTTCCAAGAAAAAAAAAGAGATAGTAAAGAGAAATCAAACCAAAGAAGACACATTGATATCTTGAATCCGTTAAAATCAATCGACGCAGTGAGCGAGAGTATTTTTTTTTGTTGCATTTTCTCAATTCATAAAGGAATAGTGCTACTAATTAACTACAGACCGAACTTCACAACGCTTAAAGCTTCCATGAAACACCAGTGAATAGGGTCTGTATGGGCCCATTTACGAAGCAATCTCCTTGCATCTTCTACGTTGGGGGTTTGAGAGCGAGAGGAAACTGATCGTGGCAGCCTCAGTGTCAGTGTGCGCCTGATCATGATGGCATCTTTGTGTTTTACTCGTCGAGAGAGAGTGGAGTGCTCTGATTTTAGGTTTAGGGTTTTTGAGAGAGAGGATGATAGAAGTCGGGAATCTTCTAACTGGGAAAATAATAACGGGAGTATCGGGACTCGGAGGTTCGGTTCGTGTGCTCTCATTTCGTGAGAAAGTCACGTAGCGAGGTCACAAAATTTAATATTTGAATTAAAATAACAACTTTGATTTTAATGGATGGACGTGATTTTTTTTTAGTTTTCAGATTTTGATCCAACGATTTACATTCACTCTTAGTGACAGATAACACTTTCGAACTATCTTTTCCAAGCTTCTTTTATTAGAAGTAAGGATAAGGATAAGGATAAGATGTGTTATTTCATGTGAGTCTAGGTTGTCAATTATTGATCCGATCTGACGGGTTAATTTGATCCGATTCAAATCTGAGCAGATCTGACATGATTTAAAAATAAATGAGTCGAATATGAATCTAATTTTTTTATCAGAATTGGGTAGGGTTGGGTTCGGTCAACCCGATTAACTGAAGTATTGAAGTGCAGGACCGGATTGCAGCATCACACCATTTCTCCAATTCGGAAGACATATTCACCGTCGAGATACCTCCAGATTCGTGTTGACGTTAAATCACAAGTTGATCTGACGAAAGAGGCATGCACACTCAACAGATCAGGTGCTTTATTTGAGAGGTGGAGCCTGCCTGCCCCACCGGCCTCATGAGAGAGACAATCCAGAATTCCAGATAGGCGAATACCTTTATCCTTTGAAAAGGAAACATGAACCAAAAGTAGCGCGAGAAACGCGAAATCTAGGCGAATATAAAATTGAAACAGAAGCACATCCCACAGAAAGAGAGAGAGAGAGAGAGAGATCTGTAGTTCTTCGCACGAGACGCATTCGTCGATGGAGACAGCTTTAGTGGAGAGGCTTGAGGCGGCGGTGGCGCGCCTAGAGGCGGCGACCGCCAGTGGATCTATATCCGCCTCTGCGCGGGAGCTCGACGGAGACTTACCGGCGGCGACTGATCCGGCGATCTTGGCCTTGGAAGAGCTTGTGGATGGGCCGCTCCACCGTGTGGTTGCCGCGGCCGAGAAAATCGGCGGAAAGGTTCTGGAATCCACAAAGATTCTGGAAGAGGCCTTCGGGGTGCAGAAGGAGCTCTTGATTAAAGCGAAGCAGAGCCAGGTTTTGATTTGTGTGATCTGCTGAAATTTCATTCGAGACCTGTATTATTTCCAGATTGTTGGGATATTACTTCTATATTTTATCATTATTTTGGTTAGGGCGATGATGTTAGGCTGAGCAAGATCTCTATCTTCCTTTTTTTTAGCTTCATATTTAGATTAATAAGATGGGATGCTAGAATTTTAGTAGGAGTTTTAAATGACATTCTCAATCAGGTGCGTGAAGTTTTAGTTAATAAGGCTTGATCTTCTGAATGTTGTGAAGTTGGGGACTGCATGCTGATTATGTGGGGGGAAGAAGTGCATTAACATAATTGGTACAATGGTGTTATGTCATAGGCAAGAAAGTTTTGATTCAGTTATTTCATTGAGGTGGCAAATGAATGAAATTGTGATATATGTTACAGAAACCAGACTATGCTGGTGTGCAAGAATTTCTGAAGCCTCTAAATGAAGTGGTAACTGGAGCACATAAACTGACAGAAGGAAGGAAGCCTGAGCATTTTAATCATTTGAAGACAATTGCCGACAGTCTGGCGGCTCTGGCATGGGTTGCATTTTTAGGAAAAGATTGTGGTTAGTGCGACTATTATTTAATTTATAATTTAATTCAGGTCCTGAGTCCTGAATTTTTCGTTACATATAAATCTCTTGTGGCGTAGGAATTTAAATCCAATACCAACACCTTGCTGTTAGTTAATTTTGGGTTTTAATGGTTTAATTGGAGCTCACTGGAACCTTGAAATCAACTGCTCCAATTTTTTTTGTTAGAATCCCCTTCAGGAACTCACTGTTTGGGGGTAATATTAGTGCTGTAGACTTATCTGGTCTTTTTCTACTATAAAAGGAATGAGTTTTCCTACTGCACATGTTGAAGAATGCTGGCAGATGGCTGAATTCTACAATAACAAGGTATTGTATCTTTTGGATAAGTTCATAATAACACTTGTAGCACATTTGACCCTTCATAAGAGAATTAGCTGGAAATGCTATCAACTGCAAGATTTTTCAACTGGAGCATTTGAATGAATTTTGGCCTTCAATTGCCTTTTGGTTGCAAACAATTGTTCAATGAAGAAGCTGAAAAAGAATACCTAATGGAAAGGACTAGTTGATTCACTTTTACTTTTCATTGTAAAATATGTGTCATCATCTCCCGTAGGGCACATGAAAAGATTTACCATATACAACTGCAGCAATTTATGTTAAGTTCTTTTTTATAGTACGAATTACTAAAAATCTTGCTTTCTCCATTCAGGTACTTGTGGAATATAGAAACTCAAATCCAGATCATGTTGAGTGGTCGAAGGCACTGAAAGAACTATATGTCCCCAACTTGAGGGACTATGTCAAGAAGAATTACCCTCTAGGTCCTGTTTGGGGCCCTGCTGGCAGTGTGGCTGCACCTAAAGCACCAGCTCCTATCCCTGCAACCCGTCCTACTACAACTGCATCTGCACCTAAGACACCAGCAATGAGGGCACCAGCACCGCCACCACTACCTGCAAAGTCTCTGTTCGAGGGAGGAACTTCTACCACTTCCTCTAAACCCAAAGTAGGCATGTCTGCAGTGTTTCAAGAGATCAATTCTGGAAAACCTGTTACTTCTGGTAAGCATTAAAATCTTTGTTGTTACTTTTTAGTCAATAAGTTGTAAAAATAAAGATTTTTTAAGCAAATGTGCATCATCAAAGGTGTTTTTTTTTCTTCACAGGCTTAAGGAAGGTGACAGATGATATGAAGACGAAAAACCGCACAGACAGAACAGGAGCTGTTACTGCACCAGAAAAGCCTGCTTCTCGTGCTGGATCCTTTTCTTTCAAAACTGGTCCTCCCAAAATGGAGCTTCAAATGGGTCGCAAGTAAGCCCCCTCCCCCTCCCTCTCATCTGTGCATGCATGCATTTGTATGTGTGTTTCATATCTTCAATGTTAAATTTGATCTTCTATGATGCAGCAAAACCTGTGTTACTCAGCTACTAGCCATTATCTCAGTTTCATTTTATTTTATTTTTCATTCTTATTCTGCTTCCTTAGCATTCTTTTATGGTGCTTAATTGAGATTTAGAAAAAGAGATGAAGGTTATTCTAATGCACCTTTCTCGAAGCATTGTATTATGACTGCATTTTAAAGTTTTTTAGTGAAGTTGAGCTCATATATTTGATACTTCTTCCATAGATGGGTTGTTGAAAATCAAGTTGGCAAGAAGAACTTAGTAATTGATGACTGTGATTCAAAGCAATCAGTGTATGTGTTTGGGTGCAAGGATTCTGTCCTACAAGTCAAAGGTATGTCTTCCTAAGTAATTTTGATACATTCATTCAAAAAGTTATCTTGTTTTTAGTTAAGTTGAAAAGTTTCTTCTCTCAGGTAAAGTGAATAACATAACTATCGACAAGTGCACAAAGACAGGAATTCTGTTCACGGTTGGTACCAAATTATAACAGAGCATCATTTTTTATGTTTAGCTTTACTATATACTAGGATACTAATGGTATATCTTTTGATAAATTCAGGATGTTGTGGCAGCCTTTGAGATTGTTAACTGCAATGGTGTTGAGGTGCAATGCCAGGTAAACAGAAATTCTTTGCGAAATGCTCCTTGCTAAATTGATGTACCAGCTATATTTAACCTGTCTTGTTCCTTATCCATTTGCTGCGAGTACCAGCTGTCCCAGCCTATTCAATACCAAATAGGCATGTTGCAGATAATCCCTTTACAGGGAACTGCTTTACGTTACCGTTGTAGTCCAAAATTATCCATTAGTTTTGAGTTTTAAATGTTACTAATGTATTAGCTACTTTGGAGTCTTTATCTAACTGAATTTGTTTTCAAAATTCTGGATTCTAAATGTATCACTTCCCTAAAATATGCAGGGATCAGCACCAACAATTTCAATAGATAACACATCAGGATGCCAGCTGTACCTAGGGAAGGATGCCCTTGGTGCTTCTATTACCACTGCCAAATCAAGTGAAGTTAATATCCTTGTCCTTGGATCTGAACCTGATGGAGATTGGGTAATTTCTTCCTTAGTCTAGTCTCATATATATGTCATAATAGTTGATTAATTACTCTCAGACAAGGAAATATAACTTTTTTTGAAGTAGCAAAGATAAACAAAAAAAGACAGGTAGCCACTTAAGGTAATGGAAGGTCTGAGACACTGATGAATTTGCTAATGAAAAAACAAAAGTCAGAACATTTATTCTCTCAGCATGCTGCATTATTCTCTATTTGGCAACTATACCTGTTTGTCAGCACTGAATTTATGATAATAGTCCCTAGTAATCTAAAGGATACAATCATACAATTTATTTAGGATGGAACTATTTGCATATCAATTTGAGCAAGCTTGGAACTCTATGAAATTCTTTGACAATTTGTGTATCATTTGATAATGCATTAAATGTCAGTATTTGCTGTTTGAAAGTTCAAAAAAAACAAGCATGGAGTTGTATATACATGAGTATGTGACAAATAATGCACATGCTGGTTTTGAGTTTAGACTTCATTTATGAGGTTTGTCATATTTTTAGAATTAAATAGTTAATGGATCCTGACATAAAGAAACCTTTTGTGATTATGATGTGGCACTAATGAGGATCATTAAGGTTTGGTAGTCTTAACCAAATTATTATTATTATTGTGGTTAATGTATTGTTAAAGGCAGAAGGATCAAATTTGATAGAGCCCAAAAACTCACAACCGATTGAAGAACATACTTTTCAGTCAAATTCTATCTAGACTTTGTAATTTTTTGAATTAAATCTAGCGATAGACTAAGCTGTACCATCTTTTGTCCAAATTATTATTATTATTTTGCATATAGCCATCATTTATAAAGAAACAGTAGTTTGCAGTAAGAACTCTTCTGGTGATTTATGGTTTTATTTCCGACTCAACAGTCTGTGGATTGTACAACCAACAAGAGTGTTTTTGGTAATCTCACATTTGCTATTATCATATTATATTACAATATTTATTTATTTTGTTTCATTATGTGCTAATATAGGTGCAACACTCACTGCCAGAACAGTTTGTGCATACATTCAAGGATGGACAGTTTATTACCTCACCTGTTACCCATTCTGCTGGGTGAAATTATCTTCATTCTTGTGTGTTTTGTGCCCTATTTTTTTGTTTACAGACCAAGCTTCTTGTTTCCAGTTTCAACAGAGAAAAATTAATATTCAGTACGACTATGGGTGCTCTGAAGGAGGTTGTGAATGTTCTTTTTTTCCCCTTCTTTTGCCGGCTTGTTTCATTTTAGTTTGTAGCAAGCGTGTAATTGTTTTCTTATTTGTTTATTTTTAACTTGTTTTTTTAGATCTGAAGCCACTCCAGTTTGTTTGCTTGGTTTCGTTTACTCTTTTCTTTTTATTGTTTTCAATCCTGTTTGTTGTGGCAAATGAACTACCGTGTGGTTCATTCCATATCTTGTAATTTTTGCGTGGCAAAGGTTGGTTATTCTATTTATTTTCTTCACTTTTCATTATGGACCCAAGAAACTTGTTGCTTTTTTGGACATTTTTTGGACCCAAGAAACTTGTGGGGACGAGCGGCATTGCTGAATTATTATATCCAGCTTGAGTGCGTCTCTTTCAGTTACAAATCTGGTCGAGCAAAAGCAAGGAATGCATTAACACGAGATTGGTTCAATTCAACCAATTATTTGGGCACCACCACTGCCAGGTGGGAATTAGAGAAATTCCTAATCTTTATGCTTGGATTTCTCTATGCCTTATCCTGTCATACAGGAACTGAATCTATATTGTTTCCAGCATAAGAAAAAAATTTGAAGGTTCATTAACTTTTTTTTAAAATATTTTGTCTGCCTTCGTTAATAATCCTCGCATACCGCCAATAAACGACAAAAGGAAACTTTATTTTTGTTCGAGTATAAGATATGTTTCCTCGTTCGTCTGTGCTTGCTTACTAGTGTAATTGGGATCAAAATATGCTATGCTGTTATTACTGAAGAATAATGTCCTATTATTGAATCCAAAAGTATGAACAAAAATCTTAAAAATGAAAAAAAATTATACATATGTGTTTTTTTACTTGTAAATTGATAGCTCATCAAATTTTATATAATTTCATTAATATTTGATAGTTCATTAAAGATCATTAAATTAAAATTATTATAAATATTAATGAAAAATCGTTAAATTTAATAATCTTTGATTAACTATTAAACATTAATGAAATTACATAAAATTTGACGGATTATCAATCTACAATAAAAAAATATATCTCTAAACTTTTTTTGAATTAAATAATAAAATCGTATTATTCTTCAGCAATAACAACAGATTTTGATTCTGTAATTGAACCGATCACATGACAACTATGTCCTTTATAAGCAGAAGTTCTATACATCAACTACTCCTGGATACAATAAATATTAGTGGAGGACACGTGGCTCCTGGATACAATAAACATTCAAAAGATTGATAACTTGACATCTTTACATTTTCATATTTTCGGAATGGTGATCGAATAGAGTCCAGCTGGCTGCTTTTATTCATTTTACTCGTAAAATTTAAAAGTAAAATTCCGAGTATATTATAACATATGTTTCGTTAGTTAACTAAGGATAACTAAATAAAAAAATGGCAGGGCGACCCTAAATATATTTGTTGTGATAATTTAAAAATTATAGATCATCTATTTATATAATGCTCTATAACATCATGTTTATGAACATAAAATTGTAGATACGATAATTATACCTTTACTTCTAATTCAATTAAAGATTTATGGTTCATAGATGTAATATTTTCTTATAAAAATTTCAGATATTTATGAAATAATTAGGGATCCATTCTTATGGATAGTTTAGAAAGAAAAGAATAAATTAATTTTTAAAGAGGATAATTGTAAAACCCTGAGGACTTTAGAAAATAATTTAATTTCTCTAGCTAAATGCTGGAGTCTAAAAAAAAGAAGAGTTTCAGAGTATTTTATGCTATATATTATTACCGGTGCAATTTTAGAAAGCACTTTAGACTCAGTATCAGTAGAAGAAGAGAACTGATATGACAAAGGTACTGACCTACCTCTCCCTCTCATAAGATATTAATAAAAATAGGTTTTTGATTAATAGTAATGATCTTAGTTCTTACTAGATCTCTCTAGTGCACAAAATTGCTATAGGAGGAATATTACAAACTTTGTCAATTGGGACAAGGAAGGAGACTATCTGGCCGGAAACGCGAATCCTCTTAATGCAATATTTTGTCAATTGTTAAATTTTATTGGTATTTTGTGAATTGACAAGATAGTTGTTATGCTACTATAATGTTGCTAGTTTGATGTTTAGTATGAAGGTTAATGATTTTATAAATATTGTAGGTCTGGCTGTTATGTAGATGTCGGCATAAATAATAGTAGTACTTTTAGTTCTTATAGTTAAATTTCTATGATACCGGAGTGTGATATCAAAATTCTCATTTCCAATGAAACACACCATTATTGCAAAAAAAAAAAACCTTGACCAAGACTGTCAAGCATAGCGCAAAGATTACCAACATGACAACATGAACAACATTTTACTTGTACTAGGAATCTTCAGTACATTGTCCAAGATGTAAGAACAAAAAGAAATTAATTATAAAATTATAATATACCGTAATTAGCTGCCTGTATAAGATTATGCATTGATATCTTTCCAATTTTGCCCCCGCACCTGGCCCTGCTCCTAGCACCTGCATCCCCAAGGTTACCAGTGCACCTGAACTAACTAGAACACAAGTTCAGATCCCTTCCCTCAATTTTTTCATTTTACATCTATTGTTAAACACATATATCCATTAAAATCCTATGCATGTAATATGCTTCTTTGTTTTGGTTTAGGGGACTCCACCTCAGTCAATAACAATTGCCAACCCATCTACAGCTGTGTAGATTACGTCGGAGAGAGGCTAATGGTACTATCCAGCCAGCCTTCGGTACCAATTGTGAGCTCCCTAGTTCAACCGCCCCCAGCAGAACATGCATGTGAAAGGATTTACTACTTTTAAATTCTTCTGCCTTTATGTTCTATCTTTGAATCTATAAAGTGTAGAATTACATGAATTTGATTTTGTTTACTTTGTCATTTACTTGGAAGTAGAAATTAATCAGAACTGGAAGCGCTTAGAATTGCCTCGAGGTTCAGAAGACGAAGAATGCAATCAAAGTTTTGAATCCAATGATTATAATCTATCAAGATGTTTATCATGCTTCACTTGTAGGGAGTAGGTGGGTGTCCCAAGGACTTGGATCAAATTAGTCCCAAGCTTGATCTCGACCTTCTGATCAACTTTATTTCATCAATCTCCATGAGACTCATTTTCATTCAAATATTTTATTTCAATTTAGACGGTGATTGAATGGTTGAAATAAGAGTTGGGATCAATTTTAATCCCAAGCCCTTGGGACACTCACCGACTCCTAATTGTAGTAGGCAATACGGATAACCGGCCTAGTCTTCTTAATTGCTAAGAAATGCTTTGTTCCTGCTACAGAAAGGAAGCATTTGCAATGGGATTTGAAATAATTTAATTTGAAGTGCGCTCCCTCTTAGCAAGGATTTTTTTCTATTCCTAAAAAAAAAAGTAAAAATAACAAATATATCCTTGTTTAAAAATGAATAGCAAAATTATTTCTATTTTTCTACAGCCATGTTCACAGTTCAAGTGAATGCAGCAGCGTCATAGATGAAAATTTGTTGAAAATTTAGAAAAAAAAAATGCTAAGTGGTGTGATCAGAATCAGATTTTTGGTGTTTTTCTCAATTTTCGTTTGCCGCTACATTCACTTTAAACTGTAAACATGATTGCAAAAAAATAGAGATAATTTTGTTATTCATATCTTGTTATATTTGTTATTCTTATTTTCTTTACGAAAAAAATTCCTTAACAAGCGCATCATTAAACAAGAAAGCTTGTGGGTCCTGTAGCAACTTTGCTTTCTCGTAGCCTTTAAGCTATTGTTTGGAAAAAATAAATAACAAAAAGAAACAGCAAACACTTCCTTTCTCTACTCTCTAGGCCATGCTCAGTTTTCCGATGTTAATACCTTTTATTATAACAATGGGTACTATCTAGCATAGCGGCTTCATCGCCTGTTAGCATTATCTCAAGTATTTCGACTTACATGCAACATTGAAATGCAAATACGAATGACGTTGCTACAGAAGCTACAAGTTTACTGACAAAATGGAAAAAAAAAACACCAAATCAATCATAATAGCATTTGAAAGCAGGATAAACAGATAAATCATAATAGCATTTGAAAGCAGGATAAACAGATAAATCATAATAGCAATTTTAAATCCACCCAAAAAGTCCACCAAAAGTTATATAACTATTTAAGTCTATCGTCTAGAAGTCGCTGCATAGGATTACATCAAAAAATCACAACATGCAACGCATTCCAGATTCTAGTCAGAGTTTACAAAAAGATCAAATGAAAGCATCCTAAAAACATGCAGCTCTAAATTTCTTCAAGACGGCAAGTCCTATAAAAAACTTCTAGGTAATTACGTCACCAGATTGTTTGTCTTTTGGGGGCGCCAACAAAAAAAGACCAAGGCCCTTGTTAACCAGATAAGCTCAACAGCTAATTGTTAACAGAGGAGAGAACACTTCCGCCACTCTTAGCTGGAACCACCACCTCCCATCCAGGTCCCTGTAGAGGAAGTACATAATCAACAGGGCCTACAAGGCCACCTCTATCTGTGACTCTCAATAGATCATTATCACTAATGTCAGTTTGTATTAGTTTGTCTTCTTCATTTGGATCATCTCTGAGCATTGCAAGCAGCTCTTCATCCTGAAATTGCAAAATAAAAAGTGTAATCTTAGGTTACAAACTTACAATATTTTCACGGGATTTCATAAAATACATTCAGTGACCAGCCAGATAATAAACATCACCTCTAGAGTGTTCGGTTTAACGCGGTCTTGTTGGAACTGCCCTTTACCGATGACAACATGTTCCAACTTCAGCTTACTGAAAGCCCTTTTTATGATGCAACCCTGCAAAAAAATGAAAATGAAAATTTACACGCACAATTAAGAAGCACTACCCTAGCCAGCAGGGAAATGCATACAGCAAACCACTACCTTCGAGTGTTACTTCGAAAAGTGTGCAGATAATAAGAGTGGAAGGACCACAATACAAGGGGAAAAAAAATTGGAAGTGTAATATGCAAAATGTCCAACAAACACATTGGCACTTAAGCTTTCAATCATACCTCCACGGAATTTGCTGTTGCAAGGCGATACACATGTACTGGCTTAGTCTGGCCAATCCTATGGCAGCGGTCCATAGCTTGTAGATCACATTGAGGGTTCTGAAGCACTCAAATTTAAAGGTAAAGTCAGTTTATTAAAAGGAAAAAAAAAAGCTTATGATGTAACTACAATAATGAAGATCATACCCAGTCACTGTCATACAAAATACAAGTATCAGCAGCTGTCAAATTGATACCAAGCCCGCCAGCACGGGTGCTCAGGAGAAAAAGATTCAAATTACTGTTCATGTTATTAAATTCCTCTATCTGCCATTGTGAAAGGAAAAGGGAATAACCATTAGACAATGCAAAACCACAACCTTGAATTTATAACAGGGATTCAACCTGAATATCAACAAATTACTCACTAAAATGTTAATACCTGACGCTTCCTTTCATCAAGCTTAACACTACCATCAATGCGGCAAACCTCAAGATTCTTCTCAGCCAAATAATATTCTATGACATCTAGTACTTTTGTCCATTGAGAGAATATCAGCACCTAAATGGAAGAAAACCTCCATCACAATTTCATGAAGAAAAGTTGGAAAAGAAAAAAACGGTTTGCTTTTGGTAATTTGCTGTTCAAGCGAAGCAAACAGACCTTGTGCTTTTCCGCAAGCAATAAGCTAAGCAAACGGTCCAAAAGTTGAAATTTGCCACATTGCTCTCGAAGCTCATTTATTGGACGGGTAAAAAAAACCTGAGTAGAAGAAATAAATAGATCCACAGAAGTATAATAAAAGTGAACTTTACCCTTTATCAGCACCCTTGTCTGCACAGTTAAAGTGATCATACTATACATCTATACCCAATTGTAAGTTTGTTTATATCTTTTGTTTAAACACAGCAACAGAACTTTACCCTTTATCAGCAAAATTGCATGAAAAATCAGATGTAAACATTTTATCATTTAACACTCACCACTTCCCTTTGAGAAAATAATAAGTATAAATGGAAATGAAGCAAAGTATATTTCAGAGGCATACCTGCAGAGTCGAAAGCAGATTCCAATAGATCGGGATGAGCACAATTCTTTCGTAGCTGGATTAGCAAATTATTGAGCTTTCCTCTCATACCAGGTTTCATGATCACTACATAACATAAAAAATGTAAAACAATTATAACATTTGCAGTTCAACTATGGCACCCTTCTCAATAAACAAGGAAAAAAAATAAACCAATCAATTTTTAAAAGGGATTACGCCATCTATTTTGCATAGGTATCTAGCACTCATCTTACCTGCTTCATTTACGCCTTCAATTTTATCATGTAAAAAATGTCTTTCTACCATGAATGTTTAATTTTATTCATGGTTATGCATTCACATGATCTTGCTCACATGTCACGAGATCCTAACAGCATAATCATTTGAAGAGCATAGTAGTCCCCATGGTGCAATATAGCATCAACAACCACACAAAAATTAGAAAAAATATATATTCACTCACATTCTTTACTATTCTCCACATATTCATGGAAAGTTTTGTTGATCAAGTGATCTTGAATCTCTTTCTGCTTGTTTGTCATGTTGGCATATAATATTATCTCTTTCTTTTTTGGCAGATTCTGTTCCACATCGACCTTCATTCTCCTCAAAAGAAATGGCCGAAGAATGCCGTGCAGTTTCAATATAACCTAGATAATAATAGATAAGGACGAGAAAACAAAAGACAGAAAAAAAAACTACAGAGAAATATAAAAGAGAATAGAACAACCTGAAGTCTCATCTTCTCATCATTCTCATGTTGCTCAGTATCATTTCCCCTTCCAGATAGGTTAAATCTTGAATTTTTTTTTTCGAAAAAAAACAAAAAGAAAAAGAATAAAGATAAGTTTAATAAAGTTGATAACCGTCAAGTAAAAAACTAGATTTTTGCAAACCATGTGAAGCTCATACCATGACTCAAACTCCGCCTGAGATGAGAAAATATCAGGTAGAATGAAGTTCAAAAGGGACCATAGCTCTGCCAAGTTATTCTGAAGGGGTGTTCCGGTCAGTAGAAGCTTATTTTCCATTGGAATCCGCCTTAACTCCCGCATTAGTATGCAATTTGTGTTCTTCAACCGGTGCCCCTACATGAAGAAAATGAGCAGGATAAAAGTTGGATAACAAATAGCCAGCCATTACACAGTGATACATACATTATATAGCTTAAAAATAAGTACCTCATCAACAACCACATATTTCCATGGGTATTGAGAAAGGATTCTGGCATCCGCCAGTGCCATCTCAAAGGAAGTGACAACAAGTGGATATTTCGGTCCTATTTGCTTAGGCATATGCTTCCTCCTTATATCAGCTCTTTCATTTTTATTTCCGTGATATATTATGGCATTCATGGAAGGGACAAACCTGCAATTTTATCACTAAGATACCTGATGCTGAAATAAACAAATTAACTTCACAGTGGAACAAATTGAGAGGATATAGTACGGTTCGAACTTTCGATGAACCAAAAATTGTGTCAGTGCATAATTAGCAACCATGACGAGTACTGGTACATCCCCACTACTTTGACTGTATAACTGCTGCCTACTGTAGCAGTAATAATTATAGAGTTTTTCATTTGATCTATCTTTTTAAAAAGGGAAGTGGACCTGCTCAAGTACCATAAGTTGTCTACATTTCTGAAAGTAATTTGCCTACCAACTCAGTGTACCCCCCCAACAAATTTAAAGACGTGTAAAGAGAGGAGCAGAATACCTTGCAACCTCATTGATCCAATTAGAAAGAGTAGAGAGAGGAGCTATGATCATGAAAGGTCCGTGCAGCCCCTCCCCTTTAAGGTGTGCAAGAAACCCAATAGTCTGAATTGTCTTGCCAAGGCCCATTTGGTCAGCCAAAATCCCATTCAAACCATTTTGCCACAGAGATATCATCCACTTAACCCCCTTGATTTGATATGGCTTCAGCAAGCCTCCAGTCATCAAAGGTACCAGCTTCTTTTGCTCTTTCTCACATCCTCAGCTTCAGTTAGGCTGGAGTCTTCAGGGGACACAGAGTCACGGGATCTTCTCAGCATGGCTGCAACTGCTCTCTTAGCTTTATTCTAAAAGGTTGAGAAACATAAGGAACCAGTTGAAGAGATGGAAGAAATACCCATTATAAAGGTATGGGAGAGGAGGTGAAATTTGATTTCTGACTTGCTCCACAAATTCATAAAAGAGAAGGGGTTGGGAAAGGATGTTAAAAAATGAGTTCAATTTGGAGGGGAGGAGGTATCAACTTTTCATCTCCTCTCCACCCCTTCTCTTTCCATCTCCTCTCTTCTCCCTTTCACCTCCTCTACACCCCAATTTGGATGGGACAAAATCAATTCATTAGATGGGTAGAGTAACAATTTCCCTACCCCTCTTATAAAAAAATTTGTGGAGCAAGTAACAACCCAAATTTCACCTCCTCTACCATCCCCTCCTCTTTTTTCACCTCTTGCGGAGCATGACGTCAAGTGATCTAAGAACATAAAATTGCATTGGTACAATGTGAAAAAGTGGAGAATTATTCCTATAATATTTAGACATCAAACATATGTACATGAGTTGTAATTAATTTACATCAATGTACTGATTAGTAGAAGCGGCCTTGCGTTTGCGGCCACGACCTTTCTGCTTTTCTTTCGGCTCTTCTTCTTCCTCTTCCTTCTCTACTTCATTCTGATTGCAAATAAACAAGCAACATAATGGAGCAAATTATTTGCACAAATTCTCTACTACTGATAACAAAATCCTATCATACTGATAAACTATATGATGGATAACTACACAATGGTTAATATAAGTGCAGTGATAGCAAATGCCAAATTTTCAACAACAACAAAGTTTTTAATTCCAAATTTTCAATTAGAACTTAGAAACTTAAAAATCTATCTTAATTTCAAATGGCTTGACCATATTCTATGAAAATCACATCGCCTTAGGATTTTTGTCAAAATATTTGTCAAACTAAAAGGACATTAATTTAAATCCCAAGGCAACATTTGCTAATTAGTTCCTCACTTTCTACTGAACAGAAAAGGAATTTCAATGAAATCAAAATCCACAGCAGAAACTAGAGTCCCAATTTCCACGATAAAGACACATCAACAAGTTTCTTAGCAATGCCAAAAACAAATTATATTTTCATTAGTCTCTTCTCTGAATATTATGGAAGAGATAATGAAATAGTTACCACAGTAATATTTTCCATTCTTTCTAGAAGGAACTCAGAGTAGAGTTGGGTCTGTGTCAGCAGTTCATCAAGCTTACTAAACTTGAAATTTGGATCCAAACTGCTTGAGTTGGCAGCTTCTTCCTCTTCTTTAACTCTTGCTTCTTGCAGTTTTTCTTCTTCTTGTTTCATGGCTTCTGTTATCAGGGAAGCATCACCGTTCTTCGCCTCAAACTCCATAGGAAGAGAAGAGACCTCCAGTTCTGACCTTTCTTCCATCTTGACAGCAAGTGTGTCCTTGAAAGGGAAAAGAAAACAAAATATATCAACAACATGAAGACAAATTGGAAGTTTCTAGGGATAATTATTCTAACAAGATCTTCTAAGTTTTAGGCAAAGAAAATTCATTAACATTCAGATGTTTTTCCAGCTGATCAAGGAATAAAAATGAATACGCAAAGTATGAATGGTAGTGCCAGGTTCAGTGACGCATAGAAAAACTCTAAATTTAAGAGCATTATTAATGCATACCGATGATTGAGAAATATGACACTTATTAATCCCTAAAAATAAGTTGCAAGTTTCAGGACTCTTTTGAAAAATAATCCTAATTGCAACCAACTAGGTTATTCCAAGAAAATTATTTAAATAAATTAAGGGCACTAACGCTAAAACCCTAGACCTCAACCTGAACCTCAACCATCAACCAGATAAAATAAACACATTTTGAACAGATTAACGATTAATGAGTAAAACTACGACAAAATAGATGAAAGAAAACGGAGAGAAACACCTCGTCTTCTAAGACTGAAGTAGGAGAATCAGCAGTTCCGCCGTTTTTGTTCGCCCCATTTACCATTGGCACCTCCATTTTATCGCAAAGCACGCCGCAAAGTCTCCTTCAAAGGAAAACTAGTCAATAAATTGAAAAAAAGAAGAACAAAAATTAAAGGCCAAAATAAAAACAAATTTGGAGTAGAGCGAGCTTCTTTTTCTCTTAAAATGTTCTAAAACCTCGAAAGTTTGAATATTTCGAAAGAAAATAAAACTTAAAAAGTAGTAAAATATTTTCAACGAACTAAAGATTGAAAACCTTCTCTTGATTCAGAATGAACAACAAAGTACCAACGAACTACTAGCAACACAGACCAAACCAGAGAAATTTCATATGAAATGATCTCCCCTCATTAAACTTTGTACTATAATTCGAAAACACTAGTGGAATTTGAAAGGTCAAAAACTTTCTCGAAAAGCGGTAGCCAAAAAAGGCAGGAAATAAAAAAGGTTTAAATAGCATTTTGTCCCATACCTGATGTGATTCGAGCGAAAGAGGGAGAGACCGGAGACGGGATTGCTGGGTAAAAGGAGCGGGAAAATTGAGAAGAGAAAGACAGCAAGAAAGGTCTCGGATTTGACTTTATTTACAACGAAACCCAACAGTAGTAGGTGTTATTTGTGTTTACAAGTAGATTTTTTAGGAGGCTGATAATCCTCAAGCATTTATCTCCATAAATATCTTTAAACTTTAATTTCCGTGAATTTAGTAGTTGAAACGCTAAAAGTCTTTCGCGATTTGACCATAATCGCAGCGACAAATAAAAATTTTGAATCTTCGCGAGTTGGCGTAATCGCAATCATTTGGCACAAAAAAATCGCTATTTTTTGTGACCATAACATGCAATCTCGGCGACATCAATTAGATTCACTATTTTTTTCTGTTTTTAGGCAACTGGTCGATTCATTTATAATCAACCGTTAGTTTATATTAATTGACCAAATGTTTGAATTATTTACGGCAACAATAAATTTGACACAAAAAATCAGCGCGCCATCAATTGATTATCATTCTGACATTATTTATATCTTTAACTGTCCCCTATTTATATTTATTGTGCCAGTTACTAAAATTCTAATAACTTAAAATATTATTATTTGATATCTATGTTATTTATATCTACGTTTTTGGTAATTATTGTGTCTATTGGCATCAACTATCAATTTTATTTATATCTATTAAATTTTGCTATTTATATCAACCGGCTTTGGTGGTTAAATCCCACCATTTATACAAGTAAATAATCACAACACTTGATATAAATAGCACAGTATAATAGATATAAGTAAATTTGATAGTTTTTACCAAGTGCTAACTCTCTCTAATTTTCTTAAAGAGACGTCATTTCAATTTCAATTTTTTTTTTTGAATTATTAATGTGCTATGCAGTTATAAAAATGGAAAGTCGGAAACAGATAAAAAGTCAATTGAATGCTTAAAATGGAAATTTTTTGCTTGGGGATAAAAGGCTGGGGACGATAATAATATTCCTTTTTTTTATCCTCCCACCTTTCATATTTGTTGTTGTTTTTCTATTTAAATATCCAGCTCTCTTATCTAAATATCTAGTTGACTTTATTTTCGAGATTATTTTTCTATCTTGCTATTATTTTACTACATAATTGAGTTACATATTTTAATACCTAAAATACATATCTAAATACCTAAATCACATATCTAAATACATAAGTTATATTTCTAAATATTTGAACCTCATATCTAAATATCTATGTTAGATATTTAAATACCTAAATCACATATCTAAATATATAAATTATATATCTAAATATCTGAACCTCATATCTAAATACCTATGTTAGATATTTAAATACCTAAACTTCATATCTAAATACCTAAGTTATATATCTAATTACTAAGTTATATATCTAATTACTTGAACCTCATATCTAAATACCTTAGTCTCATATCTAAATACCTAAGTCACATATCTAAATACTCAGTTCACCTCTCTAAATACTCAGTTCACCAATCTAATTACTCAGTTCATCTATCTAAATATCTAGTTCACTTATCTAAATACCTAGTTCACCTATATAAATACCTAAGTTATATATATAATTATCTGAACCTCATAACTAAATACTTGAGTCTTATATCTAAATAGTTAAGTCACATATTTAAATACCGCTTTGAAATTATTCAGTTCACCTATCTAAATACCTAGTTCGCTTATCTAAATACCTGAGAAATATATATATAATATTCAAGTTTTTTATATTTTTCGAGACTTTTCTTCTCTCTCATCTGTCACGCACGTTTCTCCGTACAACCCATGTGATATTTATCGGTTTCTCCCATGTGACTTTATTTCCCGAGACTATTTTTCTCTATCTTGCTATTATTTTACTACATAACTTGGTTGCATATCAAAATACCTAAATCACATATCTAAATACCTACGTTATATATCTAAATACATGAACCTCATATCTAAATACCTAAGTTATATATCTAATTAACTGAACCTCATATCTAATACCTGAGTCTCATATCTAAATACGTAAGTCACATATCTAAATATATGAGTCACATATCTAAATACCTAGCTCGCTTATATAAATTTCTAACTCACTTATATAAATATATGTCTTGTTTATCTGACTCACTTATGTAGACGGACGTATTTTTTTGTCAAAAATGAAAAATTAGTTAAAATATTATATTTTTTTTTGCTAAAAATAAAAAGTTATGTAGGGGGATTTTTTTTGAGGGATTTACTCCGATGGACTGTTAGTCGATCTTTTATAAGAAAACCCAACAGTCGTAGGTCATGACTGACACTGTATCCTCTGTGAAGCTTTTAAGTCCGTAAGTGTTCTTCTTTTCTTTCGAACCCGTCCGATCAATAATTAATATTTTTAATTTAATAATAATAAATATTTTTAATTTAATAATAATAAATATTTGATACATTGAAATTCGTATTTATACTACTACAGTCGTTCAGATTAAATCATGATGTTCTCCGCATAAAAGAAAACTCTCCACGTAAATGGCGCCCGAGAGTGACTGATGACTGCTAAATAGCCAAAAGTTAACTCGAGAGAAACATGCTGGCTTGCTCTCATTTAATTGCTGGAGACGTGGAGTAGTTGCTTAACTGGAGAAGAGACGGGAATGATGAGACTGAATCTTCTCTCCATTCAATTCAAAACAAAAATTACTGGACTTAGAGCATATCTAATGAGAGTTTTTGTTGAGTTTTTATTTCTAAATGTCACTACTTATTTTTATTTTAGCGTTGGAGAAACAGTTTCTTAATTTAGAAATTTTAATCATAGTTTCTAATTTAACAACTCAATTCTAATTACCATGTCAGATTAACAACTCACATAATTTAGCATTGAAGGGGAGAGGGCAGGCGCAAGGATGTAAATTTTTCCTTACAATTGTTGTTTGACACGAGTGATAATTATCCATTTGAAACAAAAATTACTGATGTAGCACATTCATATCTATATTTTATACTACAAAAAGGGTCTTTGTTAATGCCCAATTACTAATGGTTCATAATGAAAATCGTTATTAAAATTGGGCGGTGGCATTGTGGAAAATAAGTTGAACTATTTTATAACGATTTGGAGAAAGAAATCGTTACAAAATATGTATCAAAAAAATGTTAAAGTATGCCATAAGATTTGCTAACGGTTATAAATCAAAAACCGTTATTGAATCTCTCAGCGACTTTATTGATTTTTTTGATAAAATATTTAATAACGGTTTTTGATCAAAAACCATTAGAAAATTCAGTGACTCTATTAATTTTTTGGTAAAATATTCAATAATGATTTTTTATCAAAAATTGTTAGAAAATCCTTTCAATAACGGTTTTTTACCAAAAAAAAATCGTTATTAAAACTTCTTTTAATTTGCGATTTTGTTCTATCCGCAGTGCAAATGGAGAAGAGACCTCCAATCATTTCTCTTCTCTCCCTTTTTCCGTCACGCTCTCTCCATCAAAGCAGACTAATTATTTTTTGCTTTTGAGTTCGTCTCTCCCCCTCTCAGGCGGCTGAAATCTCTCATGGCTAAATATCGAGCTAGGAAGAGGCCAAAATGCGCATCGCTTTCTGATCGACAAGCCCTTTTTTTGCAACTAGGGTTAGGTTTCAAGTTATTTTGCCCCTTTTTTAGATTTTAACCTCGATTCGACTACCATTTTGTGATGGCTTTGTGCGTGCGTGCACCAATCGCTGCTTTCTTGAAGCCCCGAGAGCCTTCTAGAAGCCGCATTCAATGTCGAGCATCGAATGCGACGGTCCCAGTGATGGAGGGAAGGGAGCGGTCGGGCGGTCGAGAGAGACACCTCCGTCGAAGATGGTCAGAGCTCTCATCTCCTTCAAACCATTTTACAATTTGATGAATGTTGCCTTCAAACGAGTTATTATTAGGTCTCTCACACACACACTATTTTTATCTGTCATTGTTCTAGTCCTTTCTTTTCTTCTGTCGCACACACTCTAATTTTTTTTTCTTTGCAACTCATGTTAACAAGAAATTAAATCTAGAAAAACAATGGTAATAAAATACAAGTTGGAAAACAAAAACCCAGTAGAGTTTGATTCAGTTTTCAACCAAAATCGACATACAATTTCATTTGGGAGTCCCAATATTATCTTCATTCTCTGCTTCCCCCATAGCACTTGGGTTATCCCGGAGGTGATCGGTGCTCTGATACCAATTGTAATGACCCACGAGGATCAATTACGATAATTAAATATTGAATGGTGTAAACAAGAGATAATCAATGGAAAATGCTAAAAATAAGATATTATTGATAGAATTGAGAAGGTAAAGTAACAAGAGTTCAATTGATTCGACAAAACAATTAAAATTAGAAATGAGCTATTTATACTCAGCTCAATTACAATGGTAAAAGTGAATTAAACTAAAACAGTAAAAATAACGGTAATTGATATTAGTACGTCTTCTAACGACTCTGACGGGATTTTTTACTTAAACGGCTTAAAAACATATCTTAACTACAGAGATGGCCTAAGAGCAAATTTATTTTCACAAACGGCCTAACAAAGGGCGTGAGTTTAACTCACGCCCTTAAAACGCTATTTTCTCTGCCCGCCCGCTGCCCAAACAAAAGAGAGCAAAATGGCCCAAAGAACGTGAGTTAAACTCACGCCCTTTAAGTCCATATATCGCATTTATATTATTTTTTTCACTTTCGGTGTTTTTAAAAGATAACAATCAGAGCACATCAACGTCTAAAGAGTGTGAGTTTAACTCACGTCCTTTGTGTCTTTGGACAGTGTTCGGGCAGGCAAAATGGAGATTCAAGGGCGTGAGTTGAACTTACGCCCTTATTTAGGCCGTTTGTGAAAATAACTTTACTCTAAATCCGGTTCTGTAGATAACATTGATTATTAGGCTCTTTAAATAAAAAGTCCCTCTGACGCCTTCAACAACCTTCATTTGTCTCCTCCAGTTCCATTCTTATGGTTCTCTCCCTTAGCTTCTAGAATGGTAGCGCATTGGGCTCCTTCTGAGATAGTTATAGCGCAGCCCAACTTGCAGCCCAATTCCTTCATATCCGCGCCAAGTCCATTATCCCCTCTTCTACTTCCGTTGACCAAGTCAAACGCCTCATCAACGGTCACCAGCCCAAACTTCTTCCCTTCACTGTCTAGCTGCGCTGACAAACAGTAATCTTGCGTGCAGCTGTAGCTAAGCCAACAGAAAACCGGGTGAGGCCCAGTTGAGCTCCTAATGACAAATGGTTCGTGCTGCTGTGGTTGTCCCTCGAGTGGTCAATGCAATGTTGAGAATGGCGTCGCAGGGAAGAGGTCTTGGCAGAGGACTTGGCGAAGGTGCTGGTACGAACTAGTAAGGAGTCACAACTCAATCTTGTCTTCTTGAATTCAAAATTGAGCCTAGATACGATCTTGAGGTTCTGATACCAATTGTCACACTCCCAATTGTAATTGGGAGTGCGATTTAGGGAGTTTGATCGAATTGGTTAGGTAGAAATGATAATTTTGGATATTTTGGGTAATTGAGATACAAGAAGTGGATAACCACCGGTAAAACCAGAAAATAATTAGTAGACAAATCCTTATTTTATTTATTACATCATGTATTGATTACAATAGGGAGTAGGTTTATATAGGCAATTATCCCGTCTAATTTTTTAATTTTGCTAATTGTCCCCACTAATTATCTATTATAATATCTTCTATACAATTATTCTAGAATATGACAAGGTACTTCTGTGTATTTGATTGATTTGTCCAATCAAACATGATTGCTTAATGCTTACAATACCATTCCGTTGAAATTCTATTTTTACTTCGGAACAGTAGCAGAGTAATTATTTAAAGGTGCGACAAAAGCTAAGCAATGAGTTGTTATAATTCTAGTTAGATATAGTTCAGTTAATTATCTGATTTTGTTTTCTAATAGCTCTTATTACTTCTATTACTAAACAATTGATGTGATATTTTCAGGTAATTATTTTATTAGTTTATTCTAATTTTTATTTTCAGGTAATTGTTTTATACTGCTACTGGTATGGCTGCTTGTTTGGGTTGTTGTTGTTATAATGACTTGATGGTAAAATTATTTCTGATGTCCTTGTTTCTTTTCCATTCTTCCTCTGTGGTGGTTATGAAAACAATTATTTTCTTATTTTATTTAATTATTGTTTTTTTGCAGAATCAGAGTTCTGATCATGTTCTCGTTATTATCCTTAGCCAAAGATTAAAAAAACATCCATCATTGTGAGATAAACGCATCATCGCCTTGAGATCACCAGCAGATCAGTCTACAAATGCATCCATCTCCACCACTATCAGTGATGAAGACAACCACATCATCGCTGGTAAATAATAGAGAGAGTTTTAATATCGTGATAAGTAGGATGTTTGTGAGAAAGAGATCACATGATGTTTTAGTCGCCGGTAAAATGACAAAAGAGATGGTGGAAAGAGGGTATTTACCAACACGTTTCATGTTTAACTGTGTTCTTAATGGCCTATTATTAACTGGTAATCAAGCCCTTGCAAATGAATTGTTGAGATTGCAAGAGAAGCACAAGCGTCTTCACAGAGAGATCAGATTGTAAACTTGTTACATTATATTTCATTTGCATTTTCCAACAGGTACGAACTAATGTAATAAAAGCACCCAGTGTAATGAGCAAAGTTGAAACAAAAGGAAAATACTAAATAAACCACAAACACAATTATTCTCATCTAAAAATATTCACTTTTTTGGACTTGGCCCGTGCAGCAGTTTTTAGTAATAATAAGTTTTATTAAATTAATATTATTAAAAATAAGAATGAGAAACGTAAAATTTTAAATATATGAATGACAGCGCGCCACTGGCAGTGGTGCGTTTCATTATTTTTACGAAACGCGTCCTTGCCGCGATTGGCGCGTTTGCTTCTTATATATACAAACGCACAGCGCCTCTCCATCTCACTCGCGGGGTTTGGACGAAAGCGCGCCACTGCCAGTGGCGCGTTTCCATTCGTATATTTGAAATTTTACGGTTCTCATTCTTATTTTTAATAATATTAATTTAATAATAATTAATAATAATAAAAACTGCCCGTGCGGCAGTACCATTTGATATAATATCGGCAATGCTTTTCCAAATCAAAGCAAATGAAAAAATTTTGGAAGTAAAGATTGTTGCTTGTCATGGTGGTTGATAAATTTTCATACTTTATCACATAGTAAAAGATACCACATCTTATCGTTTGTTTACTTGAAAGGTATATACAGCACTAAGTAAAATATACTCTAAGATAGTTATTATATTTTTAAATTATAAATCATTGTTTACGATTGTCAAATTTGTCAAAGCAATTTGTCATTACTGGATCCTCGCCAAAAAGTAAAGGCGCCCAAATGCCAATCCTAGCTTTGTATTGTACTTTTGTTTTCTCCTTCACTGACGATATTCATTGCTCTTGAAACCCACTACCCGTAGTCCCGAAAAGGAATGAAATTAATGACCTTTTCCTCATTCACAGTGAAATATTACTGCCTCGGTAGAAAATAATTCTGTCAGAAACTACTGAAAAACTTAAAGGATAATTATTATTATCCCCAAATTTTATCCCGCCACTAATTACCCATTTTTATAACTGATTTTTTTCCTTATTTGAAAAATAGTCAAAAGACGCCTCTTAGTCAATCAGCCCCCTTCCCTCTATAATTCAAAATCTTATCTGTCTATTCATTTTAAATTTTCTCTCCACCGCACTCTCTATCCACATGATTTTTTTCCCTTTTCATTCATTGACTAATACTCTGGAAAACATTCTTATAATTCATTTTCTTCGGCGTTGCTATGACACACTCATGATCTCATTATGATCATAATTTTGTATTGAAAACCCGTTCAATTATTCAAATATGTAAAGCTATTGCATATGATTTATAATTTCTTATTGCCTCTATTTTGTCTATAGTTTTTATCATTATTTCCGTATATGCATCAAGAGATAATCATGCCAGAACAGTTCACTAATCAATTTCTTTCTTTCATTTGAAATTTTATATTCATAAAGGTCTTTTATTGTCATTTTTATTTTTCTTACTGTCATGCTCTTAAATTTTTTTCTTATTTTGTTTTGTTTTCTCTTTATATTTTTAGTGGATTTTTTTATTATGTTTACTTTAATTTGATTTTCTTGTATCATCGATTTGTATATAAAGGAATATTATTGCTTTGTTTAGTATCTTTTTCAATCTGAATGACTTTAATGACGTTATTTGTTTTGGATGATATTGTGGTTCGATAATAACGTGGTTAGAGTTTCCTCTTCAAAGAAAACATAGTTATATATAATCACTGACATTTTTTTCATAATTATTTTCGTATTTTTTTTAGTAATTTGATTAATATTTGATTTTTCATGTAATTTTTATAAATTCATTGACATATTTTCTTTTTTTCATAATTAGTTTTTTTTCTTTTAGTCCATTTACTTTTAGATTTATTTTTTAAGAAAATGATATATATGTCCGAGACCTTTTTAGCTATCAATAACTAATTAAATTAATATAAATAGTGTTTTTAACAATGATAAATTGCTCAAAAGTGTTGTGTGCCATTTTACATATTGTCATAATATATTTCAATAGATGATTAAATTTGTATAAATAACACCTTCAATGTGTATGAATAAATCAAAACCACAGATTATATTATACTTTTAGTTTCAATAAAGTTGTTATTTAATACAAGATATTAAAGGATATCACATCAATTATAAATAGCATTAAATAAATTCCACAAGAAATCTTAAAAAATATTGTATTAACTATATATAACAACTCAAATTATTATAAATAAAAGTTTGAAGAAATATAAATAGCACAAAATCAAACGTTTGTATAATTTAAGAAAATGATGTAATAGTTACTAATAATTATAATATTTATTATAGATAATGTTGATAATTACTGTAAATAGTTCAAATTAGAAACTAAAAAGATTTATATTGAGTATAGATACAACGTAAATTAGCATAAATAAAATTTGGAATAACTATAAATAATTCAAAACTAAAACACAAAAAAAACATTGTACTAAATATAGATAACAATATAAATTAGTATAAATAAAAACTTTGAGGAGCTATAAATGGCCCAAAATAAGATATTGATATATAATTTAAAAAAGATTGATTTTATTAATAACTTTTACATTAATTGTCAATAATGCTTATAATTACTATAAATAGTTCAGAAGTACAAATTAAGTTGTACCCACCGCCCAAGATTATTTTTGGAAACACTTCATAATCATACCCTTCAACTAATAATAGGTGGTCAACAATTTTGGATATTTTTGCATTGGAACTCATAAAACTATTGTTAGAGACAGAACGGAAATATTATATCTTTTAAAAATGACGAACCATTATACATCAATTATAAATGATAAATTTTATTGTTATAAATAATGAATCTGATTGTTAAATATCATGAGTGGTGCAATTTTGACCAGTCAAAAATAAATAAAATAAAATAAATGTTTTTCATCTTAAAAGTTATTCTTGACTGGAGCATATACTCAAAACTTCAATATTTATCCTTTTGAAATTTTATTTTAACATTGGTTCATATAAAATATTTATTTCTATGATTCAAATATTAGTTATAATACCATCTCATCGTCATTCATAATATTTCATCATTGTATGATTAAATGAAACACATTTCTACTGAATGTAAATTTGAGTCCCTAGAATAATTACTCAAGACATTTTTGAGACATAAAAATCATTTTGAAAAAATAAAATATATATTATTGATAATTATTGATTTAATAGTGATTATTTTCAATAGTGATATAATTTATTGTTATAATTATAATAATAATTATTATTATTATAATATAATAATAATAATTATTATATTATAATAATAATAATTATTATTATTATTATTATTTTCTTTATTCTAGCAATATTCCTAAAAAATTACAATATCTTAGCCTATGACCTGGCGTTCAGAGTCATGCTAATTCATTTTATAAATTAATTTAATTTATTTATTTGACACTATTTTGATTTGACACCTCCATGAGGCTAAAGTTTGAATCAAGACATGTTAGTACGTAGCACTTTCATTGTGATCATAAAGTTATATTGGACCAAGGACATGGTATTGCAGCATATTTAATAGGATTTGATATTTCCATGCATCGATATTTGGATCAAGGTCATGATATTGTAGGTTAATATTTATTTCATGTAGTCAAATCGTAATGATCAGTCATGCAATTTTTTCAAAAAACTTGTTGATCGGTTCAAATCCCTTAATCATTCATTTTTTTCACCGGGTAATTATAAAGGATCACATTTTTATTTATTTTATTATGAATTATACGTACTCATGTAGCTATTTGAAAACTAATTATGGTGACTTTAAGATGATGCAACTATAGTACGAATATGACATTATGTCTTAAGGTTTCAAACTTTATTTATATATTATTATTATTATTATTATTATTATTTAGAATTTCATTAGAGAGGCTATACTAATTTAATATTTTTTATTTATCATGATTATTATATTATTATTTTATTATTATCATTAGCTTAATCACATCTTGTTATTATTATTTATTTAATATGATTACATTCTTATGATAGCACCATTGAACGGTGCATGAAGTATTTTATAATTGATAGTTTAATGCTAATTCTCAAAATGCATGTCTTATGAAAATGATACCATGAGACTAAAAATACTTTAGACTGGTCTGAGTAAATACTTATCTGAGTGTATATTTTGAGAGCGTCTTTAAATACTTATCTGAGTACATGTTTTGAGAGTGTCATCCAAGTCGTTAATTTCGGTGTCTACATTATCATAATAACTATTTATACTAATCATTAGATTTTTATGGTGCTTGTTTAGTACTTGTGGAAGTTATTTATAGTTAATATATAAATTATCTACATTATCATAATAACTATTTATACTAATCATTAGATTTTTATGGTGCTTGTTTAGTACTTGTGGAAGTTATTTATAGTTAATATATAAATTATCTACAATTAGGATAAATATTATCTAATCCACGGTTTATTTCCAATGTTTTTTTAATAATATTAACCATTGAATTTAAAGGTAGTATCACATTGATTATGTGTGTTATCGACAACATTTGAGTTATGACATGAGGACAAATGTCTAAAAACAAATATTTTTAATGGAATCAATGCCACGGTAGATTTTATATAAATAACTAATAGACAATTTAGTGTTAACCAATCACAAAACAAAATCACCAGTTGATGTGCTGACCACGGGCAGTCAAAATCTTGAAAATCACTAGTTGATGCGCTGATCACGGGCGGTCAAAATCTGTGCTGACCACGGGCGGTCAAAATCTTGAAAATCACCAGTTGATGCGCTGATCACGGGCGGTCAAAATCTTGAGGATATCGTATGGGGACAATTCGCTGGGATAATTATCAGCCTCTTTATTATATTTGTTTCTTTTTGCCGAACTTAACTTTAAAATGGTTAGGGAATACTGTATTTGATGCTCAAGGTCAACTTGGGGATAATTTATGGGGATAAAACATCGGGGACTCTTATCAGTCTCCAAATTTAAATTAATCAAATCTCAAACATCTAATTTCTACACACAGCATTACAAAATAATTACCACCGGCCAAACTAAACCTTGCATCTCTTCACATAAATTGTCAAACGGAACCTGCATAATAAACTACCGACATAAAATTAACATCCTAAGTAATGAATGGCGCACAAGCGTTCCTCAAGATCGTCTGGTAGGCATAGTCTGTATCCTATCGGAGAGCATGTTAGGCGGTCTAGCACCACCAGCTACAGCACTCGCATATGCAGCTGCTAACCTGTTAGCGGCGATAGAAGGCTGATTAGGGTTAGGGTTAGGGTTAACTCGTTGCCGCCCTGCCATTAGTTGTGACCGTTCTTGAACTAGCCTCATCTTGAGTTTCTCGGCCTGCTCTCTAACACGTGAAATGATGCTCTCTAGTTCAGAGAACATTCCCAGTTTAGCCTCCATCTTTCGGAACTACATTTAATGAACAAAGATTCAAGTCAGTTATTGCAGATGACTAAAAAAACTTAACACATGCTAGTCTTTTTTGATAATGAAACACAAACTATCCAAAATTTATCTTGCCAATGTTTCTCATCTTTTTCCACTGGCAGAAATTTCTTCAAGATATTTCGATTGTTCTTGTTATGATGAAATTATTATTTTAATATTAATAACAATGCAATTTCTTTTGGTGGCCAGGCGGGTTCTAGGAGGTAGGACTTAAATGCAAATAGTCTCATATTCCATCCAAGGTCAGGTGCATTATCAAGAAAGATGTACCTGTTTCTCAATAATAACAGTTACGAGTTGCCTGATCTGATCCTCCTCTTGCTTGGCAAGGAACTTGGCCTTCACAGCAGCTGCTGCTAGTGCAGTGGCCGCAGCTCGTTTCAACCTTATTACTTCTTTACTACTTTCGTCATTTCCATTAACGGCATCTGTCTTTGAGGGTTTCTCATCATTGCTGGTTGTTGCTTCTGTTCTTTCACTTGGAACTGGGAGATATAAAAAGCCAATATTATTTTGTGTGCTTTCAGGAAGTCCCTAAAATCATTGTGAATTGCGCCACTACCATCCAGGTCATCATCTAAATGAATCATATGTCAAGTTTTACAACCCTTAAAAGTGATCCTTGTGCTCCAATCACGAACACAATTGTTCAGAATTATAGTACCTGATTCCTCAAAATTCGATAATGGCCCATTTGTTTGCTTTGGTTCATGTTTGGCCTCTGAATTTTCTAATGGCGGCTTCAGTTTGTTGTCTACATCCACATCACTTTGTGACACAGCTCTTTTCTCATTATTTTGTTCTTTTTTTCCGTCATCTTCTGTTACACCAACAGCTTTCACACTGCAGGATGGTTCCTGTTCCTTCTCAACATCATTTTCTTTTTCGGTGTCAGGGGTGCTGTTGTCATTATATTTATCAGCACTGGGAATGGCTGTTTCTTCCTTGTGAGATTCACTGCTCAGGTTTGAAGGGGGTTTCTTAGTACATTAACTTTTGATAAATGTAGAAGAAATGAATTGTTCAATATTTAGACTCTCTTATACAGAAAAATCACAAACCTAGCAGATGACAGTAACACATCGCTGACGTCATCAGGAGGAGGATCCTCCAGGATAAAGCAGTGTCTGATGGCAAGTTGGAGCGCCGGAGATGACTCTGACATGGCTTTCAGTGAACTTCGATGGCATGATGTCATACTGTTCTCATGCTCCACTAGACCTGTTAAAAAGGCTGCCTGCAAGCACAAAATCACAAGTGTTAGCTTATACATGTTGATGCCATACATCTGTAATTAAGCTCAGTGTAAAAGCTCTCACTCAAATACAACAAAGAAACTGTGCATACCAATGCCATGACTGGGTTGCCTGCATCTGCAAAGGAGCCCAGCTCAGATTCCTCTGGCGAGAATCCAACTGCCTTAAATGCATCTTTTAACACATTAATAGCAGTTTCAGGAGTACACTCTACCAGTACACTATTATTATTTTCATCAGAATCCTTTTCAACTGTATGATAAGTATCTGATGGTTCAGACCGATTTACATCCCCTAAGGTTTCCCCATCCTTTTTTTCATTAGAATCTTTTCTCTCACCGGTTTCCATTTTAACAGCAGCGTTTTCTTCGGGTCCTTTTTCTTCCACTTTTTCTTTTTCTTTTGCTTTTGCTTTCTCTTCAGTTTCCATTTTCTCTTCTACTTTCTCACTTTTGGTCCCATCAGTAGTGTTATCTTCACCAGCGTACAGGAATGAATCTTCTATGGGCATTTGAAGGAAATGAAGCATACACTGAGCCTTGGTTTTGGTGCCAACATGATCAGCTATTTCATTCCAGTTTGCCCCAAATAATTCTAAAGCTTCGAGAAGAAGTAAGGTTTCTTCATCTGTCCAGGTGGCTCCACCAGCACCTGGAGCCTCTGCTGATTCCATTAAGATGAAATCAGCTGGAGCCATGCCTGTACCAAATTTTCCCTCCGTGTAACAATCAGTACATAGATCAAAATCCGCCTACAAGAACAAATGATAAAACAAAAACAACCAGTTAGGGAATCTTATTAACTTAAATGATATATGACACTGCATTATGTGAATGATAAGAAGTCTATCAAAACATAAAATTCTCAGATTTTGAGGGCCAAAATGCAAATTCACCAAATTCTAAACATTTTTTTTAGCATTATGGACTTGATACCAAGTTTAATTGGAAATCAATATGGTCGCTTCTATCTTAGGAATCCATATAACGGACGTGTTGATTTTTAATTAGAGGCAGCAAGGGATGGTACAAGAGGTTGAAACATAGTTCCCCTGGTTTTAACCTCCTTCAGAGAAATAATCAAATTATGCAATGCAAGTGTTTTTATTTCACATTTCCACTCATAATTCAAATAGATGTCCAAAACCACCTCTTGGACAAACAAAAAAGAAATAGGAAAGAAGAAAAGATCTTATATAAAATAATTAACCTGAGTACGACAGTGGTATCGTTTCCTTGAACAATCAGCTTGGCATGAATTGCAATGATACTCGATTGAGGGCTCTGTCAAGGCAGTGGAATCCTCAGCAAGACCTGGCTCAGGAAGCACACCTTGTACTGGAGCTAGTGCAGGGTGTGATACAACTTTCCTTGGAATTGGAACAGACATCAGATGTGATTGACTTTTCTCAAATTGGTACAACTTCTCAACCAAAAAAGCATCTTTTTTATCTCCTTTAGCATCCTCTTCATTTTTGGAAGCATCTTGTCCAGTTGGGGGAAAGGGGTGGAAATTTATCAAACCCCAATGATCTAAGAATTCCATTACCTCCTGCCATAAATCTGAATCATCCTTGGATAATTCATTTAAGTCTTTGAGCTCGATTTGAGATTGTGGATCTGAATGGAACTTCTTCATGATTGAATTTCTGATTATCATGTATAACTCAGGTGTTCTTTTTTCAGATTTCTCATCAAAGAAAGAGACTAGGGTTTGCTTCTCTATTTCATGTATCGACTTCCATGAAAACCAACCTGCATATGTTATAATTACCTATTGAAAGCATATTCAAGCAAGTACAGTGTCATGATAGAAGTGCTTCCATGTAAATAATTTACGGTCTTTGAGGCAACTGCACTTATCTTTATTATTAACTAAATATTATTCATGTTATCGTATGACAATTTTTTCATGAGAGAATCTGCACCTAACCATGGCATGAACCTGTAAGACCAGTAATAGTAAGATGCAAATTGCATCTCGTTATTGAAGTGTCTTAAAACAAAATTGGGTTCTGTAGCAAGTATTCTATAGTTTCCATGTGCAAATTCTAATTTCCCACAGTATAGACAACCCCAAATTGCTACATTTGTAGTTTGAAGCTGAAAATTTCATGAGAAGCATACGGAAACAGACAAAGTTTTAAAATTTCAAGTGACACGCTTGCCAATTCTACAAAAAATGAAAGGAAAAACTATCTCACCAGCAAAGGTCGGCACCACATGTACATTCTTTTCGCGAGATTTCAGTGCTTCAAATTCTAAATTCACCACATTTTCCTCCTCTTCTCTCCTCATTGTTAACGGATCCACGACCTCTTCATCCACCGCTGAAGGATCGAACCCTGAGCCAATTAAAGCTGCTCCATTCAAGTCGATCATCATCAGTTCTTTCTCAGAACCCCGGCTCGTCCCCGCAGCGCCAGGCCCACTACCAGCTGAACCCCCGAGCTTGTTGGGAGACTGCCGGGCACGGGTTAACGGGCCGGAGTGATGAGATTGAAAAATCATGTGATGAGGGAGAGGGTTAGGGTTTCTATCCTTGGACTGGCGCTTGGAAGGGGTGGAAAACGCGGCGGAGAGGTTGGAGAGGGCAGAGAGAGCAGCTGTTGCAGCCTTACGTTTGGGGTTGCCACCTCTGCGGCGATGATTTGGGGCTTCCGTAGGCGGCGCCGCCGCCGGAGCAGCGTCGCTTGATTTGCTCTCCATTTCGTCTCGGATTGGTTGGTGTTTGTTTTTTTTTTCCTTGACAGGAAAAAGGTCGAGCTGGCGAAAGAAACAGTAGACGGGGTAGCTGACCGTCTCGCATAGCATCACTAGAAAGATTAGGCAAGTTTCAGTGTTGTTTCTAAGTTTGGGTGGGGATGCTTGACAAGTTGACATTGGTTATGTTGATAATTTTGATAATATTTTTTTAATAAATATTAAAAAACTCAAAAATAGATTTCTTTAGATTTATAATGTTTTAAATTTTATAATTCATCAAAGAACGTTAAATTAAAATTGTTATAAATTGTATAAAATCTTAACGAACTTTAATGGACTATTAAATGATTAATGAAATTACATAAAATTTGAAATACTATCATCTATAAATAAACAAACATATTTATAAACTTTTTATTTTAAATTTTTTTTATCAAAATTGTCAAAATAACTCGAGGCAACCCTCCTTCAAGTTTCAAAAGCATTTTCCCCCTTTTTGGTCGTCTTTTTCATTTTGTTCTCCCTTATAAAAACGCTGATGCTAGATTACTCCAGTGATGCAAGATTTGAACGGGATTATGTGACGGTTAAGTCTTAATGCCTTCCTTTGTAACGGTTAAGTCTTAATGCCTTCCTTTGTAACTAGTTTTATGCAATCAAAATAATGCATCTCCGTACTTAAATTATACTGAATAATAACAATTATAACATAACAAATGGAGGGAAACGAATAAGTATTAAACAAGAATCGCAATTCTTAAATTAATAAAGTTCATTTTTAACTGTTACATGACCCGACTCGTATTAAGGAAGCACTTGCTACTTTTTCTCCTACGAAAATACTTCTGATGTCGTAGTTGTTTTGATGGTATAAGATTGTAAATGGATTGAGTTTGAGTGAGTTGGATTTAGTTTAAGTTTAATTTATAAAAATATGAGTCGAGCAAAGTTTGTGAAACAGAGATGAAAAATTTAACTCAAACTCAACTCGTCACTATTTGAGCTAATGTATATATATACTAAGTTTAATATGTCCATATACAAATTAAAAAGTTAGTGCATCTATAAAACTGATATAAGAGTTTGTATAAAATTAATATATCAACATATTTTGAACAATATCTTTGTTGTACTAATATGAAATGATGGCCTAACAAAAAACTATTGAGTTAGATATATGATCAGAATATGAGTTGAGTCACGAGTGAACAAAAGTCGTCGTTAAGTTGATGAGATGATGAAAGAGAATGAAAGAGGGGTTATCAAATTAGAGTTCGACAGAGAAAAGAATATATAAACTATTGTTGTTCGAGTTGAGTCAACCTCAACTCAAATTTGGTACATCTAACTACCGAAACTAGATTAGCTCGAGTCAGATTAGTTTGAGTCTGAGCTTTTTTATGTAGTCATATTTGTTGGGTTCGTGACATGCATGAGATGTGAAATTTTAAATTTTTTTTATGCAACTCAATTGAAAAATCAAGAATCATGTGTATAAAATTTGAATCTAACAAATGAATTTATAAATAATATACATTACTTGATATCGTAACCAAGTGCGATGACTTCCTTTGGATGGTGGTTGCGTGTACATTCACATCACCGTAAGGACGTCGGTATTGATCTCATCTCTCAAAAGCTTTTTAAGCGTGAAGTTTCTATCGCGTGCACTCCTTGATGCGTCGAAGCGAGATTGCTAGACCACCAATAAAATAAAAATATGAAATTCTTTTTTGATTCTCAACACATGAGAGAGATTGATTAATTAGATTGGAAGAATAAAAATAATATAATTATTCGGCAGCCTCATCATCTGGCCAGAGCAAGAGACGCACAAAAAACAAAACAGAAAAACGGATAAAAAAAAACTGTTCGGCCAAAGGAGAGAGGGAGAGCCGCGCACAAACAGGAGATTAAAAAATAGAAAAAAAAAACTAATTCCATGATTAGCACAGATGGAATGTTATAATCTTTCATTACTATCTCCACTTTCTTTTAATTTTCTGATGAATAATTAATTTTTTGAGCTTGGACTCGCATTGAGGCCAAGTACATCTCATCCATAATTTAGGCCTCATCTAAATTGATCCAATTTAAATTTAATTTAATTATGCCCCGTATAATTAATTAATTGTTCTATGCTTCGACTTGTCAAACAGAGTGACCCAGCAGGATCCATGTCTTGACCAGTAATAAATTAATATCCATTAATTTATAAATCATAATTGACGTCTAACAATATATTATGATCATCCGATCAACATACAGATAAATTATGATCATTTAATTCTTTTGTCACGTAATATCTATTAATTAATGTCAAGCGTCAGAATGTGTCATCATTGACCATTAATTATTTTCGTAATCCTTAGTGCATAATTATTTATATGTGATCATCCCATAATTATAAATTACATGCATAATAATTAACACTGCATCAAGGGGCCCAGAGATATCACTAATATAATAAGAAATGAGATGGACAAAATATCCTATTGACTATCCATAATTCATAGCATAATTCATGTATATCCGAAAATTACCTTTATTGCCCTCAATTAAAAGCAACGTTTGATCATCGCACAAAATATACATTAATTATTTAGAACTATAAATATCTCAGATAATAGAATTAATACTAATTTATGACTTTGCTGATGATACAAACACAATCCATACAGTAAGTCAAAGTGGGTCAGGTCCAATGTCATACATCCCATACATGTATATTTATGTGATTAAATAGATATCCCGTATCAGTGATCTGTGAAATATGATCACGCATTAATCCATATACTAGTCAATATTATCATTCAGTGTTTCATGCTAATGATATTAAATTAGGGATAATTAAGAATTTTAATAGCAATTATAGAGTTTCACAATTCAAGTCATCGACTCAAATAATTCATAAAATATTAAAACTCAAGGAACAAAATGATACAAGTCATCCAATATATAAAACAAAACAAAAACATCATCACAAATGATTGGTCCTCTATGTCACTAAACTAACACTACTATGATAGTAGGCTACTATACTTTTGTGTCTATGACTGTAGTGCCAACTTAATAATAATATAAACACGACCATTTAAACAAACCTAACAGCCAAGATCCACTATCATAATTTTCCTACCATAGATTTTATGGTAGAAGATACGGATCATTTTGCCTACTATCACAAAAAGGAAGCTCTTACTACAATTGGCCCCTTAGTCAGGGGTTGAATCAGGATCTCGATTCCCTTTTGATGCGGTACAAGTGATCTTCTACTGAGTTCTCGATTCCCTTCTTATCCTTGATCTCCAAATTAAATTCCTGCAATAACAAGATCCAACAAATAAGTCTGGGTTTAGCATCCTTCTTATTGAGCAAGTAGCGGATGGCAGCATGGTCTATATACACCACCACTTTCAACCCCACAAGGTAGGACCGAAACTTATTAATTGCAAATACAATGACAAACAATTCTTTCTCAATTGTGGTGTAATTCATCTGAGCGCTGTCAAGGACTTTGCTGGCGTAGTAAATCACAAGCGGCTTCTTGTCAACCCGCTATCCCAAAACGGCTTCCACCGCATAGTCGCTTGCATCACACATTATCTCGAACAACTGATTCTAGTCGGGAGGTTGGAGGATCGGGGCTGACACAAACGTCTCTTTCAATTTGCAAAATGCATCAAGAGATTTATCATCAAATTCAAAGACTGCATTCTTCATTGTCAGATTTGTTAACGGTCTTGCAATCTTCGAGAAGTCATGAATAAATCTGTGGTAAAATACCGTATGCCCAAGGAAACTTCTGATGTCCTTCACATTGTTAGGAGGCGATAGTTTTTCAATTACTTCAACTTTTACCCTATCCACCTCAAAACCTCTTTCAGAAATTACGTGCCCCAAAACCACACCAGTTTGCACTATGAAATGACACTTTTCACAATTTAACACCAAATTTACCTCTTCACATCATCTCAGGACTTTCGATAGATTTATTAAGCATTCATCAAAAGAGATCTCATACACTGAGAAGTCATACATGAACACCTCCATTGCATTCTCGATCAAGTCCGAAAAAATTCCCATCATGGCCCTCTAAAAAGTAACAGGAGCATTGTAAAGGCCAAATGGCATCCTTCAGTATGCAAACGTACCGTATGGACATGTGAAGGTGGTCTTCTCTTGGTCTTCAGGATGAATTGGGATCTGAAAGAACCCGCTATAATCATCAAGATAGCAAAAGAACTTGTGTTTGACGAGTCTCTTGAGCATTTGATCAATGAACGGAAGAGGAAAATGATCTTTTCTGGTTGCTACGTTGAGCTTTCGGTAGTCGATGCACATTCTCTAGCCATTGACTACCCTCGTTGAAATGAGTTTGCCATCATCTATTTTGACCACGGTGGTACCGCCTTTCTTTGGCACCACATGAACGAGACTCACCCATTTACTGTCTGAGATCAAATAAATAACTCCAACATCTAGCAACTTGTGAATTTTTTTCCAGACTATCTCTTTCAGGTTAGGGTTCAACCTTCTCTGAGCTTTGATTGTCGGTTTGTGATCGTCCTCCATAAGGATACGGTGCAGGTAGATAGAGAGACTAATACCCTTCAGGTCCTCGATCGTGTACCCCAATGCTCCTCGACGTAATCTTAACTCAGCGAGAAACCTATTAGTTTAGTTTTTATTGAGTGTGGCATTTATGATCACCGGATAAGTTTCATCTGGGCCAAGGTATTCATAGTGGAGAGTAGGAAGGAAAAATTTCAGGACAACTTTCGGTGCATCAGAACCTTCTTTTCTTGAATCGGGGCTAGTTTGGGCTGAAAACACATATTCGGGGGTATGGTGCACAGGATTATTTTCTGCCTCCAATTCATCTAGCGCTCCTTCTAAGTCATTCTCTGCCTCTTCCTCAGTTGGATAGGCAATTAGGTGCCGAAGTGGGTCATCGAGCATTAACTTTTCAAGCTCCTTGTCTATCATCTCTTGCTCAATATTAATTTTGTAAATATTACTCTCGTTAGATGGATATTTGAGCGCTCTCGAAACATCAAATGTCACCATTTCATTCCCAACCTCAAAAGTGAGTCTACCCTCCCTCACATTAATTCTAGTGCTGTCGGTCGCCAGAAATGGTCGACCCAATATGAGAGGTGTCTTCAGATCTTCATCCATTTCAATCACAATAAAATCAATCGGTAGGTAAAACTTACAGACTTGAAAGGGTAAATCCTTCATCATACCTAACGGTAACCTTGTTGATCTATCCGTAAGTTGTAAAGTTATTTTCATTTGGATTAATTCTCCTACACCAATTCTATCAAATACGTACTTTGACATAAGACTCACACTTGCATCTAAATCACATAAGGCCTGATTAAATTTCACATTACCAATCATGCATGGTACGGTAAAGCGGCCTGGATCTCTGAACTTAAGAGGGAGCTTGTTCATTATAATTGTACTAACTTTTTCGGTCAAAGTGACCATTTTCTCCTCCTCGAGCTTTATCCTATTGGATAATATTTCTTTGAAGATTTTTGCATATGTGGGCATTTGAGTCACAACGTCAGTAAATAGTATATTGACATTGAGCTGTTTGAGAAGCTCCATAAATTTGTCATATTGTTTGTCCAACTTAGTATTAGCAAGTCTCTCAAGGAAAAGAACAAACCTGTGTGGAGGTACGTACTTTGGTACGCTCTCCCTTACCTACTTTGACATAGGTGCATTAGTACCGTCCTTCTCTTTTGATTGCTCCACTTTTGCATGAGGTTGAGACTCTTGTTGTGCTTCAGTGCTCTTCTCTTGTTCGGGCACTATTTCATCATCTGGCATCTCAGGCCCGTCATACGTCGTACCGCTCCTGAGAGTTATAGCCTTGACCGCTGTATTAGAATTGCAATCGGGCTTTGGCCGAAGGTACCCTGTTGGCGTGATGAGGATGCCGCCTGTTACGTTACCTGATTCTCAAGCATCTTTCAATGAGTAGTGAGGAGATCAATTTTTAAATTTATCTCCTTGAACTGTTCGGCAACTTGCTGATTGGTTATTCTCTGTTCTCGCACCATTATCTCCATCATTTGCTCTAAGTTTGACTTTGGTGGCGCATTCTGCTCAATTGTTCATTGCCCGAAACCTTGCTTTGGTCCGTTGGGGTTTTGGTTCGGGTTTTGCAGTGGATTCTCCTAATTATTCCTTCATGAGAAATTCAGATGATTTTTCCAGCCCGGGTTATAAGTATTCGAGTAGGGGTTGTTGTTAGGTCGAAAGTTATTATTGTTTAGGGCATTGACATGTTCAACTTCCCCTTCACTTGTTCCTCCACAACCGTAATTGATGGTCAGATGATCATTGGCACCATAGATAGCACATGGGCTCGGGAGATTCACCACTGAGACATTAGAGACATATATGCGGAAACTTGGCTTCAACTTGTGCCGCCACCTTTACGGCCATATCTGACTCTAAGATTCCAGTTACATCTCAAGTATTGCCTCTCACTGAGCTCCACTATCGCTGACTGAGCGTCATGTCATCAATAAGCTTATATGCATCTCGGGCACCCATGTTCATCAGATTTCCACATGCAGCTGCATCAATAGTCATTTTAGAAGATTGTTCTAAATCTTCATAAAATATTTGTAAAATGAATCATTTTTCAAGCCCATGATGCGGGCACAGACGGATTAATTCTTGATGTCGATCCCAAACCTCACCAAATGACTAGCCACCCATCTGTCTAAAATTAGTAATTTAGGTCCGCAAAGCATAAGTCTTAGAGGGCAGAAAGAATTTAGCGAGAAATACATCAGACATTTGTGACCAAGTCACAATGGTACCGACATCTAGTGATCTTAACCAACTTCTAGCCCTATCACCTAGGAAAAATGGAAATGCCCTAAGTTTTATAGCTTCGTACTCAACACCATTAATCTTAACACAATTCTTCAAACATAGCCAAATGTTGGTTCGGGTCTTCGTTTGCTAGACTATGAAACATGTGTTGAGATAATATGTTTAAAAATACTGATTTTAATTTAAAATTATTAGCCCCAACAGTGGACACAGTGTAGCCCAATTGAATGTCATTTGCTTTGGGAGCACAAACTCCCTAAGTGGCCGATTGTCATCGTTTTGGACCATTACGGGTTCTTCTCCAAAATTTAGTCTTCATGGCGCTAGCTCCGCAATTGGGGTGATTTTCTTGGCCTTCTTGAAAGTAGCCTTGCGCTTGTACACTAAGCGTGTGCTCTTCCCTGCCAGATCAATTTTTGCTCGAGAAAATAAAAAAAGTAAATTGCAAATAAAGAAAATAAAAGTAAATAAATGAAAAGAAAAATGTCTAGACTCAATTACTAAAGTTTAAACCAATATTCACACCGTTGTTGTCAAACCATGAAATTTAAATTGAACGATAATAATGATGATTATAACGTAACAAGAATTAATATATATCGTAAATCGACAATTAAAGAACTTTATATTTAAACAAATAAGTAAGTAAAGTTAACCATAAATGACAATAACAAATATATAATTCTCCGTAAATGATGACTTAAGTAAATTAGTAAATGAAAACCCAAATTCAAATAAACTAAAATAGTTAGACTAATAACTAAACCAATAGAAATAAATACGTCAAACTTGAAATTTTCTAAGCGAAATACTACAGAAGCTAAATGAGATCTAATATTGACTCAAAGAAAATAAATACGAACGGGATTAATAATACTAATTAAGTCAAAATAAAATAAGTCGTAAAACTTAATTATTTCTAAAGAAAGTGACCCATCACACCCATGATCTCACCACACCAGTGCCAGGTTTTGTATGCCACAGAAAATCATCAACCTCTCCTTCTCTCTCTCCTTTAATGGGACAATTAATGTCCTAACTCTCTCATTAATGTTGTTCCCGCTCTCTCTTTCTCTCATTTTGTCTCTCTCACGCGTCGTTTCGAATCCCCTCTCTCTCTCTCATTCTGTCTCTCTCTCGTCGTTTCATATCCTCTCTCTCTGTCTCGCGACAGACAACTCTCTCTCCCTCATCATCATCTCCGTCGAACCCTTCTTCGCCCAGACGCCGTTTACCCCCTATTTTTGACTGTTTGAGCGATGATTGAGTTGTTGTACCAAACCCACTTGTTCGAGATTTTTGCCTCGGGTTTTTGGCCGCCTCTCCTCCTTTAAAGGAGTCTCCTGATCCCTTCCCTTTTTCTCTGATTTTTCGTTGCTTGCTCTCATGTGCTGAGAATTCCACTGATAAGAACAAACCTCTAAACTTAGTTGAGAAATTCTATTAAATAAGGAAAAAAGGGAGTAGAGGCCGGAGCTCTGGAAGAGGAGGAACTTGCCTTTCTTGATTTCACCCCTTTTTTCTCTCTGATCGGTCCCTTGTACCTTGACTGGCTCCGTGCTTTTTTTTACTGGTAAGCCGAAAACCCTTTTTGTTGGCCCTTTAGCCTACTGTGATGTGCTTTCTTGTTCTTTGCTTGTGAGGCTTTGAATTTCTTGTGAAATTGTGTTTGGTCTATCTTGTACCGGTTGTTATTCTGCATATGTGATTTCCTACTGGGTTGCTTACTGTTTGGGATTGGGTTGAGATGACCCCTGGTACACTGGTACCAGTGAAGCAGGGACCTCGAACTTTTGTGCCATGTCTGAAATTATTGGGCATATCTGGATTTGTGTTGTTTCCTGGCTTGACTGTCAGTACTGGTAAAGCTCTTGCCTCACAGTGATCCTGTTTTGAGTTGTGGTATCCGGTGTGTTGATTTTTCTGGTACCAAGTAGGGATGCTTTAAATTTGCCCCCTATTGCCCTGGTATTAACTGTGCTATGCGTTGATTTCCCTGTTGCCTTTGAGGGCTGGTCGGGTTGTGGGTTTTTCCAATTCGTCGGTTCTGTCGTGGTTTTGGTTTCGATTCTTGGCTATGTTGTACCACTTTTGTTCTTTGGGTGTACTTGGTAATCGAACCGATCATCGTTCGGATTGATGTCATGATTGGTATTGTTGGATTGGTACCCCACTGGTTATTTCTGTTATTATTGATTCCTTGGTTGTGTCTAACCTCTGAGTAGGAATCTGTATTGCCTCTAAATTCCTCTTGTGTGCTGATTTTGCATTGGGCTAGTTTGATTGTGGCTGTTGAATAATTAATTGGGCTGTTGAATTAATTAAGGATTTGAGATTTCAATTTGGATAGGATTTTAACCAAACCCATTCTAGTAGCAAGATAGAAATGAGTAAACCTATTGGGCCGACAATTGGACTTTTAATTAACTTGAATATAATTAGGAGTAGTGATGATTAATTAAGGCCCAATAATTTAAAAGTCTTAAGATAATAAAAGTAATTAATTAAAATTTTGATTAATTAATTGGGAGCCGCCCCGAAAGGTTTGGCGGTACCCATGGATAATTACGTAAACCTAAATCAAACGGGAAATGATTAAATTCTCTGACTTCCCCCGTTTCGGGTTGCCATTGCACAGACACAATTGGCTCGGTAGTCAGCGTATGATCTCGTTCATTAAAACACCAACACATTAATAATATAATAATTTTTTCTTTATTTTTGTTTTATTTATTTTTCATTTATTTTATTTTATTTTATTTATTTCTTTTCTTTTATTTTATTTCTTTTTATTTTACTTGTATTTTCAAAACTATTTTCTCTAACTTATAAAAACCTAATAATAATACTTATATATAATAAAGTAAACTACATAAATTAAAAACATAGTAAAAATAATAATTAGAATGTAATTAATATATATTAGAATATATATTAATCAATTTCTCTATTTTTAAAATAAATAAAAGAATAATAAAATAAAATATTATATATATAATATATATTAATTAATTTCTCTATTTTTATTTTTAAATCATAACTGTTGTTTTATTTTAGTTTTTAGTTCATTTAGTAGGATTCTTATTTGTATTTCTTATTCCGCTGTATGAAAAATTGTATATGTAATCGAAGTAGAATTAATAAAATGAAATATTGAATTTTATAATTATCTCGATGTGCACATATTGATTTATTTTTGATATCTATCGTTTTAGAGTTAATTCGTTAAAAACTTAATCTTTACAAAACGAGAAAACACGATAAAGATAATGAACAAGTAAACAGAGGGTAATTATGATCGGAACGTGAATTAATCAATAAGGAGATTTATTACTAAACACTAACGAAATTAAATGACTAAAATCTATAAATCCGAGAAAAAATATAATAAACAAATTAAAGATATGATTTAAAATGACATACGTAGCATTTCGAACAAAATACGTTAATTAGATTTTCGACACCGCATATATGCAGTAGGAATGCCGCCAAATTTTCAAGAAAAGACGACGAAAATCGAGCGAACGTTAAATTAATTATCAATCTAAATTAATTGTTAAAATCGAAATCAATCAAGTGAGACTAATAAACATCTAAATTACATTAAATAGGTGATACAGTCGACTCGGATTCACTCGCGGAGTACGAGGTCACTCCCGACCCGACATACGCAGACACCGACCCCGAGGTCGGTGTTCTACCTCCGGAGTAGAGCGACTTCGAGATCCTCACCAGCACTCTCAGGTACGGTTTCCTAGGATTTAATCTTCTTTCTTCAGATTTAGGAACCCAAACCGAAAAATAAAACTGTTTTTCAAATACAACTGAACTGCGGTATTTTCTGACCAAAATTGATTAGAGACCAAATTAGATCTGTCATATGCATTCGGTACTTGACCAACATCTTTGGGGCCTACCCGCATTTGCATGTCATATCATGTCATACTGCATGTAGATAGGTTAGGAGTAGGATTCGGGAAATAGTCCCGAGATAGGATTAGATAGAATTAAATAAATTTAAGTTGTAGATTATAATTATTAGGAAAATATTATTACTATCACTAATTATTAATTTAGTCAGGTAGTTAATCATGCATTAAATGTATGGGAGTGCTAAGAGGCGGACCAGGTAAATTCTCAATCCGAGTTGCCTTGCATAACCAGACCGTTGTGGTTACGTACGGTGACCCATAGGCCCGTGGGACCCACCGGTCTGTATATGTACTGCGCATCTTTGCCTGTCGGGTTATCCACTGATCCCGTCATTTGGCGGGTTCGGCTGTGTCAGAGTGTTTTATTTTGATCAATACTATATTTTTATTATTCTTAATATGATTTAATTTTAAATCCAAATTGAGCGATCAAGATACCATGTCTTTCAGTATTTAGTGTGGGCGGCCATATTCAAGATTGGAATCTACTCGAGATATTATATTATTTTATTTATCCGGCTTATTTAGGATCCTGGTATTGTCCGAAGGGCTTTCTTCTTTGGCCCTTAGTTGGTACAGAGAAAGTCGGGATGCAGTCTTCTGGTCCTAGTGGGTACAGTGTAGGCTCCCATTTGTATATACTCCGTCTTGTTATTTTACGGGATGCGGTCCTCTGACCCTTGGTTGGTACAGTGTAGGCTCCCATTTGTTTCCGATTTGTCAATTCACGGGTAGTTATATCCTTTGACGATATGACAACTGAAAGCATAATTTTTAAATCCCCTTTGCTCATATTATTATTATTATTATTATTATTATTCGTGAGATGGATCATCAGATTCAGAATACCGAGTACGTACTTTTAGCCGTCACTCTCCTAGGGCGTTATCGTCCCGGGAGGCCGAATTACTTTTGCAATGAAAAATGACTGTTCAGTGAAAAATGACACTTTCATTGAACAGTAAATTATTTTTTCATTGAACATTTATGTCAAAATGACACTTTCATTGGATAAAATTTATGCAATTATGATTCCCTCATAATCAATTCATTCTTTTTATGCTCTTTTGTTGTGGATCCTAGATTTTGCTGTGCGATTTATATATTGAAAATCAAGTCGTTACTTTGCATGTATGTTTATGTACATTATCTGGATTATATATATTACTACGTATGTTGCAGACAAAGTTCAATGCTCGATTCCAGCAATTTCTCTTTTTTTGAAGAATTGTTTTTAATTTCTACATTCATTTTGTTGTATCCTGACGTGTATTGTTTTGAAATATATTATATGTGTTGGTATTAGAGATTTGAAATGGACCGCACGGTCCGACCCGTCCCGGACCGGACCGTGATCGTGGACCGGACGGACCGTGGCCCGGACCGTGGACCAGACCGTGCCCTACCACGGTCCGGTCCAACGGTGGGTCGGTCCTCCCTTCACCCAAAAATGAACCGTGCCGACCCGTCCCGTGCGGGACCGTGGACCGGACCAGACTCTCCTCTCCAAATTTTATTTTATAATTTTTTATAATTTTTGATATTTTATATTTTTTTTGTATTATTTGATTTTTAAATTATTCAAAAATACATAATTAATTCGATGAAAATGATTATTTAAAAATTAATAAATTTATTTTTCAACTTTTATTATTTTTTATAATTTTCTGAAATTTTATTTTTTTATAATTTTTAAATTTTTTTAGTACTATTAGATTTTTAAATAATTAAAAATTATAATTCGAATTAGTTAAAAATTATTATTAAAAAATATGATAAATTATTATTTTTCCAATTTATAAAAAAAAAATCGGACCGGACCGGACCGGACCGTGTACCGTCCCGGACCGTCCCGTGGGGGTCCGGCCCCCGGGGGCCAACGGTGGGACGGGTTCGGTTTTTTTGAATTTGGACCGCCTAGGACCGAACCGTGTGGACCGTGGACCGTCCGGATTTGGACCGGACCGGCCTGGACCGGACCGTCTTCAATACTCTAGTTGGTATTGACTAGCTATATACCCGCGCGTTGCAGCATATTCTTTTATTTAAACATTAAAACATTATAAAATAAAAAATTCATATTTATCTAATATTAAATTATAAATTCATCAAATTATAGAGAAAACCTATAATAAAGACTATATTTAATCTTGGATGAGATTTTTGCACAATATGAGTTAATGATTCATAATTTTTATGGCAAGAAAAATAAATTATTCTAACATATATTATCACCATTAATTTCTTACCAAATATGCACAAGGTTGATAAATAAAAAAATAATATTATGGAAATAATAGTATATAAGGGAAAGAAATGGAGAGAAAGAGGGGATCAATGGATGCGATCACATACATTCGATCAATCAAAAATAAATATTATCCGTCTAATTGAGGGATAAAATGGATATAATAAAAAAATGGCATGACAAAAAATGGACCTTCCAATTCTTAGATGCTTTATATAATAGTATAGATATAGATATAAAATCTCCTTCTATTATGTTTTTGGTTCTTAATGGCAACATCAACGATGAGCAGTTATAGTGGTGCTAATATCGTTACTGGGTGCCAATACCGTAGATCCATGAGCAAAAATAAAAGAATGGGGGACTAGAGATTTTTTTTTTTTTTTTTTTGCTTATGGTAAAATGAGATATGCTTTTATCTGGAAAAAAAAATACGATGATATTTAGATAAAATCATGGCATGCATTTACGGAATGCAATTAAACAAAAACAAAAATATTGACTTTAATATAATGATTATTAGTTCTTTACTAATTCTCAACTATTGAATTATATAATATTTTTTTGTCTCAAAATGATATGTACTGTTAGAGATAACTTCTCATATGATTATTGTTATTGTGCAAATTAAGATAAGTTCCGCACAAGGGACGGGTCTCTTAGTCAGTAATAATATTCATATATAGGCTTCCAAAATGAAAAAAACAATTATAAAGGACAAAAATAAAAAATGGGAAAACGTGAGCATCCTCGAATTTGGACGCATTAGAGCATTTGCATCTTACTGTCAAATTAATTATCAAATCTCATTTGATAATTATCATTTTAATTTCAACAATACAGAGTCTAAAAAAAATTAGATAATTATCTAAATTTGACAAGTCACGTCAAGAAAGAAACAAAAAAATAATTATGACAGTGTTATTTTGACAATTTCATTCTATTTAGAGATATCATTCTTAAAATAGATTATCAATTTCATAATATGACATAAAATTTTAATTTTGACAATCCACACCCAATATATAGATGCTCTTAGAAATTTTATCAGTATATCTGATTTTTGGGAGGGCAAAATTTTTTTTTTGAGAAAATAAACGCATTTTAGGAATATTATTTTTAGGAGCGTACTCGAGTTGGACTTTAACCTAGAATAGAACGGCTGTATTTGTCGCGGCACAAAATTGACCCGAAATCGTCATCTTTTAAGTTCTAGTTTTCTACCTTGCTCTCCCCTCAAATCCCATCTCATCGAGTCATCATCACCTTCCTCTCTCTGATGGCGTTTTCACTGAAGTACGTCGATGCATTAGCGGTTGTCTCAATCTCATTCGCCACAGCGCTCCTGTGCGAAGCCATTTCATGGCTTTTAATCTATCGCACCTCCTCCTACAAATCCCTCCGTCAATCCATCGATCGCGCGTCGAAGAAACTCGATATGCTTAAATCGCCTTCAAACAAGTCCGCTCCCAATTCGAAGAAACTGGATCGGGTCGAGACCTCCCTCAAGGAGTCGACTCGTGATCTGTCTCTTGCGAAGTTCAAATCTGGAGGGGTTGTTGCGGGGGTCTTGATTGTGGTGTTTGGACTTTTGAATTCCATGTTCGAAGGCAAAGTGGTTGCGAAATTGCCGTTTGAGCCGATCCCGTTTGTAAGAAAAATGAGCCACAGAGGTTTGCACGGTACTGATTGGACGGATTGCTCTATGGTGTTCTTATACTTCCTTTGTTCTATCAGTATCAGGACCAATTTGCAGAAGTATTTGGGATTTGCGCCTCCTAGAGCTGCTGCTGGAGCAGGGCTCTTCCCCATGCCAGATCAGAAGATGAACTAATGAGATCTTGCTGCGTTCTAGCATAATTTGTGGTACGATATTGCCAATATTTTTTCCTTTTGGCTATTTAATGTATTTATCATTCAAATATGGTATCATAAGAATTAGATCAATCCCCAAAGAAACATTATAAATAATATTATTAGCAAAACATGTTTTTGTCTACTGATGAAACCAAAATTTGGTTCAATCTAAGCAAGTGTATGGGCACAAAAAACAAAACATGGCTTCTTATGTTTTGGACCACTAAATTGCTTATGATGCCTTTAGTTTATGCAGAAAAACTGCAGCTGAACTCAACATTGAACTCAGTAAGATCTGCCATTTACCAGTATGTGCTGGTAACATATACTGGTACAACCTTTTCTGGTGCTAGATTAAAACTGGAACCGAGACATGTTAGATAGATACAATACTACCATCTTTTAGTTTTGAATTATGCGATTGATTGTATACATCTATTGACCTCATCAGTTACAATTTTGGTGCAGATTTGCTGTTTGATCTTTGGGGAGATTATCTTTTAAAGAAGAGTCAAGTTAGTGCTTAAAATATGAATTAAGAATAAGGAGGGCAAATCTCCTAGTTCATTGCAGAATATGATCAATCTCTTTTCCTTCTGATTGTCATGATAGATTATTTAGTTTCTGATGGTTTGTGTTCCATTTTGTATTTGCATTAATTTTTGGATTTGTAACTAGTCACTCAGGACCCTTGTTTTTGTACCGTTTGTTAATCTTTTCCGTAGATGTTCTGTTTTTCTCTTTGTTACCGGTTCTTGTGCCTGTTTTTGTCTGCTATAATTGATGTTCTAATTGTAAACTAGTCGGTGTTAGGAAATGTAGTTTCACCTGCAAATCAAGTGCAATTGCTTGTGTCACTGTTGCGGTGCCTAATTCAAGAATGCAATGTTAGTTGCTATTTAACTAGCCTCTTTCAACAACGATGCCATACGTATGGCTATTGTAGGAACGTCAAAACTATGATGTATTAAGATGTAGAATATAGTTCGATAAATTTTATTTAGGGAAGGATTAATCAATAAGGCAACTTGTGTGGCGAAAGAAAACATTCATTTACAAGTGCAATAATAACCACGTTCGATTGATTGTAGAGTGTTGAATTTCAACATTTTTTTGAATATAATAAGTAGATTAATCATATTATTAATAATAATAACGGAAAAAAATAAATTTTAATATTAAAAATGACAGTGCATCATTACAACTAATGCATAAAATATGTGTTATTGAGACTGATGCATTTAAAAAGACACCACTAAAAATAATATCTTTCTTTTTTTATCTCTATCTTGAAAAAAAAAAATTTTTTTTTTCCGTTAGTGGGAGTGCGCCACTCCCTGCTATGATTCTCTTTGTTTTTTTTACAAAACTATAAAAAATAATAAAAAAAAACGTCATTGTTAGTGCGTATTTTTAAAATGTCAGTGTTAGTGGCGCAAGCGCATTTTTAAAATGTCAGTGTTAGTAGCGCACTGTCTTTTTTAATATTAAAATTTTATTTTTATTATTATTAATAATAATATGATTATTGTATTAAAGAATCAATGGAATTTCAACAACGAATTTCGTCAACAAAACCTCATTGCTTTCTTGAGCATAAGGTGCGACCCACAACCGGACAGAAAAAATCTTATCAACCATAATACGTACAACAAAGTTCATTTAATTAAAACATGTGCAGTATACCCAACAATTTTTCTCACAGATCAGAACTAACTTCCATTCACTTTCCTGCAATTGCTCCTGATCTCTCCACTAGTCCCTGTCAGGGGACTAATATTCCCCATATTTATCATTGACTGTGCAAAGCTTGTGAAGAAATTGCTCTGACTACTCGCATAGCTGTTCACAGTCGAAGCGGTTGAAGCTCCGCTTGTAGAGAGCAACTCTTGGTCAGACTGCAAGAGCCCTTGATTGTTTTGCAGGTTTACATAGTAGCTATTGTCGAATGTAGTCGGTGTGGTGGGGTCCAGGTCATTCAGCACGGTACCGTCTCCATCTTGTGGACAGTTTTGTTGTAGTGTGGCTAGGTAAGATGAGCTAAGGCTAGGGTCGGCGCTGCCACTCCCACTGAAGTTGTAAAGTCGGTTGGAGAAGAACTTGCACTGCGCTTTTCCAAATGTATGGGCTCCTGTGTATGAATTCTCAGAATCAGAATAAGAATTTGCAATTCAAAGGACCAGAATACTGAATTTGGAAGTTAAATTGAGTCAAGGCTATTTTGAGCCTGTACTCCTTTTATTCTGATTTTGCATATTAATTAATCATTCATTCATGTAGTTTTATTTTTGAATTTCATTTTGTTTTAAGCTTAATTATTGTTCAATGATGCCTTGATCAAATATTAAAGTCTGGATAATAGGCCAATCAGGTTGAGAACTAACCAGATAATGTGGCAAGATCATTGTCATTGAGGCCGACAGCTGAAAATTTTGTCTGGAGGGTACTGAGATCATCAAATGGAGTTGGCAAGCTGGTGTTGGCACCGTTCTGGTTTGCGGTGGTGCTATCTCTTCTTCCAAGAAGCACCACCCATGATGGTCCACCAGCCTGAAATAATTGACATCCTTTAATTTTGAATATTTCAAAATGCAAAAAAGAAAAAAGAAAAAAGAAAAAAGTGTGATGTTGTACCAATACATCTGTCTGCCTCATAAGTTCAAATTAGTCCTTAAGCTAGATAATTTTGTATGTGCAGTAATAATTTCCATGATGCTTTATATAATTCTTACTTCATGGGGATACATTGCAAGAATGAAAAGGATATTGAGAAGTTGAATATTAAAATAGAGAAAAGAACATGAACTTACTAGATTAACAGATATTTCTGCAGCAAGGGCAAGGATATCAGCACAGGAGATGACTCCGGGACAGACATTCTCGACAGCAGTTTTGATGTCATCAACCACATCAAAACTGCGAAGCGAGTTATTGTTTGGGAGTGCATCCTTCTCACTTTGAATGGAATCACTGTCATCTAGCAAAACAGACCCGTCACAGCCCTGGCATAGTTTACAAAATAGAGGATATACTGAGTTAATGTCAAACATTTGAGTTGATCTTTCATTCCAAATCAAAGTACAGAGAAAAAAAATATTAAACATGATGAAAGTTTAGACCACTACATCGACAAAACAATCATGGAAGAAGAGGCGAGTGAGACTCGCCAAAATGCGGGTATCAGACTGTTGCGCCTGTTGGATTATGCCAGTAACAATGCTCGACACATTCGAGCAAGTGCTGTCATAAAAGGTGGAGCTAAGCTGAGCTTGAGAACCTTGGCAAATCAAAACCAAGGAAATCCCGAAGACTAGAAAAAGAGAGCTAAAAGACATGGTCTGCATTTCTTGAAGAAATTAACTTGGATGTGAATTGCTAATAGGAAGCCTGTGTGGAATGCGTTTGAAAGAGCCATACATATTTATAGGGGAAGAACAATTGTAAACAATCATTGATTGATGCATGCAGTGGAAGCTTAGCTTCCACATGTTGTGCGTTCCACACATTGGTCTACTTTTTCGTTAGGAGGTCGGGTATGATCAATAGTGTCATCCCTTTGAAAGAGTATTCTAGATTTATTTACAGAGATAATACTTATTTTATTATATTAATGCACATACGCATAACTGAAATTATAGCTTGCGTATACATGGAAGTCAATATCAAAGGGTCAAAGATATTTGGGAATATACAATGAAGAATTGAAAGCTGAAAGGGATTTTTGGTCTCCTGTGATTCCGAATCATTCAAACCTTATCTGGGTAGAGGGGCTACAGTTTATATCGAGTACTTTTAAAGTAATTTTAGTAATGAAAATTAAAATTTCTTGTGTTTCTCCTCCCACCCCAATCCTCCTTCAGCGCCGGCTCCTATCCTCCAAGCATTATACATTCATGCATAAGTATTTGCTAAAAAATAATTTGTAATTGCAGATGAAAAACCGATCAGGACACAATATTTTCCGCAAAGAAACAAAAAAAAAATGTTTATATTGTTATATATTATGCAAAATGTCGAACGAATTACTATCCACCTCCTCGGTGTGTTTCTAAGGTGAAGCTACCCATTTTGATATCTTAGAATAATTTTGTAAGCCTCATAGTTAAGAAACTTAATTACACCTTAGAAAACTTGTTATAGTTTTTTATTTTTGTTGCAAAATCTTTTTATTGTCGCGTTGTTATGAATATTTTATTTATTTAAAATTAATCTTAACTACAATTTGACATTTCTCGAGCTCTATCGCTTTTGTACTCGATAACTTATCAAATCATAAGATTTTGATCGCGTCAGTTTGATCTAGATCCAACTTATCTGGTATAACTGCATAAGGTTTTCAAATTTCAATCAACCCAAGGCTGAATTAAATTGATTTAATGACCACTCTAGAAAGAAATTTCAATCTTAATGCCTGAGATTCTGGTAATTAACAAATGATAAGCAAACTATATATTTTATTGGTGGGATACTTGACAATCATTTTTTTTTTGACAATTTTAACTACCAACTTCATATAAATTCATAGAAAATCTTAAAAATAGATTTTTTACAAATATATTCTTAAAATTATGGATTGATTATATTTCAATTTTTGACACAATTGAATGCTATTTGATATTCCATCAAAGACCATCAAAATTATATTATAATTTTAATGTTCTAAATTTGATGATATTTGATAAAATACCAAATAACATTAAATTACCAAAAAAACGAAACACAATGAATCCAGAAAAGTAAAAATGTGTTTATATATTTTGTTTTGTTTTAAGATTTTCAATGAATTTATATGGAGTTGATTGTCAACAATGTCAAAAAAAAAAAATTTATCAGCGATCCCCATCCATATTTTATTTTGACAAAATTAACATCCAAGAAGTAAATTTATAATACACACATTACATACATAAAGAAATTGATGAAATTTTTATGCGAGTTTTACTGGTCAACGAATAATATCAAATGCAACGACCCATATTTAATGATATTCAATGAAAATCAAGTGACACTTAAATTCACATAATAATTAATATATAACCAATCTAAATGAAATAATATTTTTTATAACATCTCCAATTTAAAATATTTTTGACATATTTTAAAAGAAGACATTAGCGCTGTAAACGATTCGAACCGAGCCGAGCTGGCTCGCTAATTATTTTCGAGTCAAAAGTTTTGGGCGGCTCATTAAGTTAACGAGCTAACCAAGCTGGCTCATGAAGGCTCATTAAAGCTATTTAATAGTTAATAATATTTTTTATGATATTTTATATTAAAATTTATATAAAAATTATTAAAATAACTAATGATAAAATATTTCATATAATTTAATATAATAATTTATCATATTATAAATTATTTACTATACTAAAAGTACATAATAAAATTATATAAATAATAAATATTAATAGTTTAACGAGTCTAACGAGCCGAGCCGGTCTAACCTCAAGCTCAGCTCATTAACTTAATGAGTTTAACGAGCCGATTCCGAATGAGTTTATTAACGGCTCAGTTTATTAACAAACGAGCTAATAACGAGTCAATCCTGAATGAGTCACAAGCGAACGGACCACAAATTTTTTTCTAGCCGTAGAAGACGTTTTTCAAAATGATTAGTTATCAAAGAGTTTCTATCGCGTAGATAAGTACAAGAACATGTTTGAACAGGAAACGTAAAAGAAATCGCAGCCTAAGGAAAATATCACGTGAACAAGTATAGAAGATATTTCTATTTTTCGATTGAACATCTTAGGTTCCATCCGCATAATAAGGCAATCCAGCGTAATTACGTAAACAGATAAAATCCGTATCGCGGAATAAAATTTAATTCTACATTGCTTTGGGCCCAACAAGTTCTAGAATGAGACCAGTTGAAGCAGGCCATTATTATGAAGAGATTATCTGACATTTTCTCAGAAATGTGACATTTATATGTGCCGTGCTTTTCTAGGAGATCAATTTTCAAGTTACTGAGGCTAGACCAACAACACTAGCTTGGGAAAGATAACATGTAATATCCAACCCCCATATATCTCTGTTTACATTGTTGGTCTTCTTTCAAATCGTCTCTTTCTTTGAGGAGCAAATCATGGAGAGAGGAGGCAAAATTCTACCAACTCTTGAACTTACAAACCGACATTTCAAAATTCAACGAGAACTGTACTGTGATGCACATGGCTATCTGCCCATAAGTCGATTTTTTTTCTAAATTATAGCTTTCATGATTTTTAAAGTTGACGCCGAAACTATATCCTTCGAAGACAATTTGTAATTAGAGATTTAGGAGTAAATAAATTTAAAAATGTTTTGGCTCATCTTGACCAAGCTTGCTTGTTGTGTCATAGTGAATAAAAATATGACGTTCCATGATATGCCGTGAAAATAGATATATATAACTTGTCTCTGTCATAATGTATCATAATATAATTAAAATATCTTTTCATTTCACATGATGTGATATGACATAAAATTAACGGAACACACCTCATATCCAAAAAAACAATATGCATGAGACACGATATAATTAGACGCGTCATATAGTATCATGATGTGGCATGATAAATGTTGCGCACGCTATGTGCAATTATCATTAAATCATGTAAAATAAGTTTAATCATAATTCTTCGAATTTTAGCTTATTCATCTAAAAATATTTTAATTTATGGAAGAAATATAAACACCAAAATTTTAATTAAATTTCTATACATGGGAAACACAAGATAAAAAAATCGGTGCTCAGATTTTTTTTTGTTAACCATTATTAAAAAAAATCGTGCAATGAGGTGCCAAACTCGTGTCGAAAGCCGGACACGTACACCCTGTGCAAACTTCATCGCCGTCTCAAATTTTCCTGGTACATGACTGTCAAGATGTTGCCGAGTCGGATGCAACCGCCAACAAGGTGGCCAAACTCTATTAATTACTTTCGCCGCATTCTTTCATTCACATGCTAAAATGGGCTTGGCATTTCTCTGTCCACCGCTGAAAATGGGTTTAAAATCTCATGCCCGTGTTTTATTTTTTTCGGGTTATTTTTATATATAAAAAATTAAAAAATTAAAATTATAAAACCTCAGCATCAATTTTCAACTCTCATTTCTTGTCATTTATCAGAATTTAACATTTTTATATTTTTTTTTGGAAAGCTAACAAAGTACTTTAGAGCAGCCATTTGAGATAAAAGCGCTCTGAAACACAGAAATGTCCAAAGTAATACACTAAATTTCAGTGATCTTTCTATATTTCAGAGCATTTTTCTCTCAATTGGTTGTTTCAATTTTCATAAAATTTTTATATGTTATAAAAATACTTTGTTAACTTTTTAAAAAGTATAGAAACTTTAAATTTTGACAAATGATGAAAAAATATGAGCGTCGAAGTTGACATCGAGACTTAGACCACAAACTGAGTCTTTTCTTTTTTTTTGCAAACTTTTAAAATATTTTTTTAATAATTTATAATTTTTATTTTTTTTATATAAAATAACCTTTCTTCATGATTATAAACATGTCAAAAATTCCATCTAGGCACCAAAATACAAATTAATCTCCTACTTCAAATATATTGAAATTATTCTAATTATTTTCTAAAGCACCAATTATAAGTATAATATAAAATTTTTATAATAAGAATTTCTCTCGACTTAGCCGTCCTTCATTTCAAAGACTTTGGCCATGATATAAACTTAACGCTGAATTATTATTATTTTTAAACCTTGGCAGATTTTTGTCCCGTTTTATTAAGCGGGGGCAACTAATAATGAGGAGAAAGACACTCGGAGATCTTCTGGTAGTGGAACATTTTTTGCCCTTTTCAACCTTCTTGGTTGCTTTCAGACTAGAACTAGTCAAGAAAGATGGCGGCACCAAATCTATCTGCTGGAAGTCTGAAAAGGTTCTGATCAGGCAGTGTTCACTGAAATTTTATCCATCAATTATTATACTTGAGATTTTAGACTTGGTCATAGGATATTGCACTTAATATCTCCATCACAAACCCTTGATTTTTGATAGAACCATCACAAACCCTTGTGTATTAATCATTGTGGTGACATATATCTTTGTCCATAAAAATTTTAACGAAAATTCAGTTGGAGTTTCAACAATTCTTCCTCTTGCTCATTTTTTTTTTATTTATTCTCTGTTTTGTGCCTAAGCAGCATTTATTTGTTATCTTTTAGCAAACGAATTAAGCTCACGGTACATTGATTGAATTGCCTTTGCATGTAATCATTAGAAAATGCGTAACAGTAAATTTTTAGTCGATGTAGGAATTAACCACAAGCTAAATAAAGAACTTTTTTTTTTCTTCATATTATGTAGCCCAGTCAATCAGTTATAAATAATTTTCAGAATCTTAGTTCCGGGTCACAGAGATTATGATTAAGAAGCAAACAATTACAAATGATTTAGTAGTTCAAGTCTATAACTAATTAGAAATATTCAATATTAATTAAAAGATTAATGATTAATCATCATTACATTAGTAAATAAAATGTACAAAAATCTAAAATAATGAAACATATGCCTAACTTATGTATAAATTAATTAAATTTATGATCGAAACTCAATTGAAATGGACGCCTGAATTTCAATCAGATCCAAATAATTATTCAAATCTGTATACGTATCCAATTCCACATTGAAATCATATCCGCATTTGTATCTATTTTATAGGTGGAGATCATTTAATAACTATTTATTTTGATAATTTTGACAACAAACTTCATATTAATTCATAAAAAATATTAAAAATGAAAAACTTTATAAATATATTTTTAAATTTGTGGATTGGTTATTATATTTTAAATTTGATACAATTTAGGTATCATTTGATGTTTCATCAAAGATCAACAAAATTATATGATAATTTTAATAATTTAAATTTTATGGCCTTTGATGAAAAATTAAATTACACTCAAATTATCTTAAATTTAAAACACAATCAATTCATAAATTCAAGAATATGTGGTCGGACAAAGAAGCAACGGAGGAGATCGTCTTGGCTGGAGAAAGGAGCGATGGAAAAGTCGTTAGAGAAGGAGAGCGAGGTGGAGCAAGGAAGGAGAGAAACAGATCTGTGGCCGGAGAGAGGAGTAATGGAGGAGACCGAATCAAAGATGGAAGGGGGGGGGGGGGGGGGGGGGGAATGCTTAATCCGACATGCCTATTATGAGTTTAGCAGCATGGTTGCAAACTGTGAAAGCCAATTTAATCCAAGAATAAGATCATATCCTTGAATTTAAAGTAATATCAAATTAAGGATGACCGACCCGAACCCGAACGACCAAAAGAGATTGGAAGACCTAAAACCCGACCCGACTCAAACCCGAATGACCCGAAACCCGACCCGACCCGACCCGACCCGATCTAATTTTGAAATATTAAAATACGATTGAACTATAATTAGAATTTAAAATAAGAAAAATACATATTGATCCTATTATAGTTTTTATGACACCATTGTGTTATCGATCACTTTTAATTGAGTATTTTGGAATATGATTTGAATCAAAGATGATTTGCCCAAACAAAAAACTAACAAACTTTTAAAACATAACCATAAGTTGAATAAAACAAAAGTTTAAATGTTGCCAGTATCAAAACTGGAATGAATTATAAAATGAAAGTATATAATAATGACCGAAGATAAAAGTATCATCGACCAACCACCGAATGTGGCGTGTAAGTATATAATAATGACATAATATCGGTTGGATAACGCCATCGGTATTAATAAAATTACAATATTTTCAATAAAATCTCAGGGTTTGTTAGAGAATCATTCTTTATCTCAATATAAGAAAAAAATAAAGAACAGATTCATCGTTTCTCTACCGGTGCCGCTATGGGGCCGTGCTTACCCAAATCGTAAAACTAGAAATGAAGGGGGAATGCTTATTCGACATGTCTATTATGAGTTTAGGTTTAGAATTTCAGCATGGTTGCAAACTGAGAAAGCCAATTTAATCCAAGAATGAGATCATATCCTTGAATTTAAAGTAATATCAAATTACCACTGAATTTATGACCTTGGAGAGAAAAGCTGAGAGAAGCACATTGAGTGTCAGTAACCACTCTCTCATCATTGACCACCATCACTACTAAGGATTTAGTGCATTAAACTAGGGTTTAGAGTGTCTTTATTTTTAATTTTTCATGAATTTATATAAAGTTGATTGTTAAAATTGTTAAAATTGTTAAAATTGTCAAAAATAAATAGTTGTCAAGGGTGGGTTAAAAAAACCAAAACTTTATCCGTACCGTATATCTAATAACTAGCTGAATATGGAATCGTATCCGTAAACATTCGATCTCTTTATGATCCTAATTGGATAGCTGTTGTAACTATCACGCACCGTGACCATTTCCGTTCTTTACTTACTTTTTCCCTAAATAATAATTTATATATTCTGAATACTAATGTATGTAACATGGATCCTAACTTATTTAAGCTGAGCAGTAAGGAACTAATTAATTTTATTTTTTCTTGCTAAAATTGGTTAATGACCTCTTTGTTGTCTGGCAGCTTACATATGGCATGACATTCGATCTTTAGGGAGAGAATCATCCAAATCTCAACAAACCAATAAAAAGTGCGCCATTTCGGTACATAACGGTCGACTCGATCAGCAGCAGAAACTTGCAGCGCAGCATAGAAATTAGAATTTCAGATTCTCAATCCAACCAGTGGACCTTGAGTAACCGTGTACCCTTTATTATGGCCTCACTTGATATTTAACAACATTCTTAAATCCTAATACCAAGAAGACATCTGACAACAATATACTGTGGCATCGGGCCATCACATCTTCTGTAGCGGGTTCACAAAGACCTCCTTAATAGGTAGGCCCGACCCAACTGAGGATAGCGGGGATACAACTACAATCCACTCGAAGTTGTCATGCAAGAAAAACATAAAAACTCTCATTCTAGAGGAAAATGGGCTAATTCATCTATAATTGTCAGTTCAGATTATATCTAAACATTCTGAAGTGTACATTGCAGATTTTGGAAAAGGGAAAATTAAACTTAAGTTTCATAATCAATTGAAAATGAAAGCAAATTATATTTGGTATAACCCCCTACCATCTCCCAGCATAATGCATATAACATGTACAATTTTTTTTTCCAAGACTACCTTCCTTGATCAAGCAGCCTTCTTGCTGGTATACCTTGATGCGCAAACGACATAAACAAAGAGATTAACAAGGCTTAATCCTGCCAGGAGCCAGAAATAATAATCAAGATGCCCCTCATTCAGATTATCAGGAATCCAACCAGGATTTCCGCCTTTCGTAGTGAAGTATGTTACCAGAGTGAGAATAAATGAACTCAAGTAGTTGCCAAGTGCAGTTGTTAGGAGAGACAATGCACTACAAAGGCTCCGCATGGCATCTGGTGATTGGTCATAGAAAAATTCCAGCTGGCCAATGAAGGTAAATACCTCTGCGGCACCGATCAGGAAGTACTGGGGAATCTGCATGCGAAGAGGGCTTGAGAATACACTTTTCTTTTAATAAGACAAAGATATCAGGCAGTGTTATATTGGTATCACATTACTTGACAAAAAGGGTAACAGTTGTTATTATTAACATTATTATTTTGGTTATTATTCTGAAGAGGTTGCCATAACTTTTCACAAATATATAATTATTGTCTGAAAAACATGCAGTTTCAGTTTGTCCAACCTCTTCAAAAATCAAGGAAACTTTTGTTTTATCAGTCTTGGATTTCAGTACAAAATAAGTTAACTGTCTCATAAGTCCGAGAAATAGATGAGGACCATGCTTATTAATATATGCTACAGCATTTACATGATAAAATTCTAATCAAATTGAAAAAAAAGAAATAGAAAACTTAGCAAAACAAAGAGTTGCAAACCTCAAATTTTAACTCCTGAAACATGGACATAAAAAACTTTGTAGGTAATTGATTATTTCTGTTTCCAGGTTATCATGGGATTTGCATGTAATTTTCCTGGTATCTATAAGAAGTCAAGAAAGGGGTACGGATTACTTACCTGCCACAGAATACTGAGTGGCACTGCAACTGGCTCATCAATCAAGCCATCCTGCTTGGCAATTGATAACCTCCAAATCTCAAGACAAGCTGCAGCTACCATAGCCAATATTGAAATAAACAGCCCAATCCCCATTCTCTGAAGCTCTGAAAAACCCCTCTCTTTCCTTGTAAACTTCCTGACAAGTGGAACCAAAATGCTATCATAAAGTGGAACCCATACAATCACACTCACCACATCGAAGGTGGAGAGGGAGGCTGGAGGTATCGTGAATGATCCCACAGTTGTGTCGAGAACTGTGCCTTGCTCGACAAACATTGTTGCCATCTGCGCATATACAGCAGAGAAGACTATTGTTGTGGCCCAAACTGGGAACATTCGAACAAGTATCTTTAGCTCTTCCACTTGGGTCACGGTTACAAGTCTCCAAAGACTGTTTGAGTTTACCCCTTTCTTTTCTGCTTCAGTTATTGTAGCCGCTTTGTCAAGAAAACTGTTTATAGGTTACAGAGGTTAAAAGTTTTCAGAAACTTAAAAGGATCAAGGTCCTTTTGCACATCATGACTATTTTTTTCATATTTATGACAACATCTAACTTCTCATAGTTATTCCCCAACCAGCGCGTAAGATAGTATTGACAACTGTATTCTACCATGTGTTCATAATTTTGCCTTAATCTTGCAGATAAGCTTCCCCCCATATGAGTCCCATAACCGAAGTTATCAAATTTACATATTCACTTTTTGCTACTTGACTAAAACAGATTGGTTGTGCTAACATTCAAAACTCTGGATAATTTAGTCATTTTGGCCTTGACGGCCATTTCAATTATACAATGATGTTTGCAAGGTTTTACATGTTAGGCATTGCTAGCTTCAGAAACGGTGGAATTAGTGTAAATATGACAAAAATCATGCATTAGTTTGCAAAGCATGAAAGCATAATAGGGATTATCAGAAGCCTTTAGCCCTTTACAGCTAAAATCATACCTAAGTTCGTCACTGTGCTCCAATTTCCGGCTCCCTTCAATTGCAGATCCCTTCTCCACCTCATACAATTGTGAACTATCACATGGTACTTCTACACTCCATTTTCGTATTGATGCCACTACCACCTGACAAACTCTCATCAGTGGACTCCCGCCTGGTTTCTGAAACCGATATAATGGTGTACCAGAAAAGAAACTTATAATTGCCAGACCCATGAAAACAGTTGGTATACCAAACCCTAAGCCCCAACCCCAATTATCCTGTACCCAAACCAAGAAGCTGCTAGAAATAAGAGCACCAATGTTAATGGAGAAGTAAAACCAGTTGAAGAATGATCCTTTCTGGACTCGCTCAGCAGGGTCTGTATCATCAAATTGATCTGCACCAAAGGAGGAGACACATGGTTTGATGCCGCCGGTACCCAGTGCAATCAGGTATAGACCCAGGAAGAATACACCATATTGGGCTGGGGTCGCCTCAGGGCAGACAGATCCATCACATGACGGAGGTTTGAATATGGGTACAGATGCAGAGAGGGTTAGTGTGCTCATTCCCTGTAACAGAGATGAAATACCAGTTGAGTTTCAGGAAAATTTACCTTCAGAATTCAGGAAAAATTTACCTTTAGAATTCAGTCTCTCTTCTTTGAAGATGTTGCAAAGTACCATATAACTATGTAAAGAATATAAAGTGAAAGTACAGAGGACAAATGGCAGTTAGTCTTATAGGAATACTATTATAGCTAATACATCACTTTGCTGATTTTCATGCAAATATATTAACTAAGCAGTTCATAATATCAAATATATAAATACAAATGCAATGAGATTTGTGCATTAGGGGCATAATCCAAATAACAAATCATAATCGTAGGCTAGTAAGAGTCTTCAGTAGTACTTTACTGGCATTAAGTACATCATCTGAGAAAGATCAATGATTCACAATAGGCAAGATAGGAAGCCTAAAACTTTTGAAAAGTAATATTCATATCAAGAAAGAGAATAGCTTACAATAAAGTATATAGTAGAGAAAATAGCAATTGTCCAGTACCGACCCCAGTAGGCATCAGCAAATATTGCGCCTATAAGTGGGGCCAAATAGCAAGTCCCAGCCCAAGTGGTAACATTACTTGCAGCAGATGCATTTCCTTGATGCAGTTTTTTCGTAAGATAAGTTACAAGGTTTGTCGATATGCCATAGTAAGCCAGACGCTCACAGCACTCATTTCCTGTTTAATTTACCAGGATTATAATGTTACCATATCATTATTGTTTACATTTTGATATTATGTCTTGTTGGTGACATCCATGAGATACATAGAAATATGCAAAACATAGGATGCATAATGCAATTTTTCTTAAGTACCTAAAATAAAAGGGCAAGCCCTCCAGTTGCCAGTGCCTTGTTTCTTAACAGGGTTTCCCTTGATATCAACAGATCCATCCCCAGTGAACTCTCCATTGTTCACATCCTATGAAAATAGAAAAAATAATTAAATGGAGCCGGGATACACACAATTGTCTTGTATGTAATACAATAGATTAACTGGGAGTTGGGGCATCAAATAAAAGTAAATTTCTGATATCTTGATATCAACAACTTAGGCAATAATGTAATTCAATATCCTTCAACAGATAATAGACCAATTTGGGATAACTGCTTAGTGCTATAGTAAAATAAGCTAAATCTAACTCTGAGAATGAACTAAATTTACAGAAAGATTGACATCAACATGCAATATCTTTCAATGTCCCAAAAAGAAAAGGAGTGTGAAACAAGCCTCCTTTATTAACTAAAATTGAGAAGATAATCAAGCTGGGGAACTTCACAAATTCTTTCCCAGGAAAAATTGAAGTTTCATCGGGAAAAAACGAATACTTCGAATGGAAAGTTACCCAGCTAACGATGCTGATTCAGTCATTCAGAGTCCTTTGTTAATACAATTGGACAGCAAATTGCTGATTTAGTTTTCATTGGAAATTAATAGGATACAACTATCACAGATCAAAGAAACAAATTGCCCTAGATAGCCTAATAGCTTAGGCCAAATATCTCTGAAAAGTCAAATATTAGATCGGAATTAGGAAAACCGGAACCTCCAGTAGCGGTTGGTGCTCCAGGTCACCCATAATGCCGAACGAAGAACGAAGCACAGTATCACACTCACGCACACGAATAAGATGAAGCAATCAAGCGGGTAAAGAGGAAGAGAGACGAAGGTAATTGCTGTAAATAACGATGCTTTGGTGAAGCGTGACGCTAAGGAGAACTGGGAAAGGACGAGCAAGCCGATGATAGAAAGTTCGCATGGTCAAGGAGTACATTCGTATTAATGGAACTGTACACCTGACAGCGAAAAAGTTTTAATACACCCAGCGTATTTATTGTAATACAGAAAAGTCCGGGAGATAGTGGGTCCAATGGGCAGGTGACTCGTCACAGAGAGATTGATTTTCGGATAAACGCGGCGCTGAAGAGAAATCTCTCCTAAAGCGGCTCGAATTCATATTATTTAGAGTATTTTATTAGATAGAGTGTTAAGATTCAAGTAGGTACGTCAATTTAAAAATGAAAATTGAGTTTGAATGGTCTGAAACATAAATATAAAAATTATAATGATTTTAAATAATTATTTTACCATAAAATATTCAAAAAAATATTCATTCTATCATAAAATATTCTAAAAGATGCTCACTCTAACGACTCTACCGCTCTGACCCACTATGACTGATCGACTATAATGCGTACCAAATGGATAAATCAAGCTCCAGGTGTACCCGAGTAAACGCTCTTCATCAACGATGCAAATTGCAAGTTGATCCGATTAATCAATGGATAGTCTAGGGAGCTGGGATGAATAAACAAGCAACTTCAGTTAATAATTCAAAGGGAGGGCGGGGAAGGAAGTTGGGATGAGACAACTCAGACAAGACAGGCACACAGTTATGAAAGACTTTTACTTCCTGTATCTTTAAGTTTGGGTTCAAATTTATCATTTACACGCGGAAGAACGCAAGATATACAGCAGTAATACAATGGTCTATAAATAATTGGTGCACTAGTCGTAGTATCGAGCGCTTTATTTTTCCGGGCCCCTTTTCTAGATCCCTCATCCCTGCATCCTGCTTCGCAAGAATCTTTCGGCTGGTTGTTGAGAAAATAGTTAGCTGAACTCGGTGCATAAGAATAAACAGTTTTGAGTTCAGCACCAAGGCATTAATACTGGGTTCATTTAACAAATTAAAGAATAACTTTAGAAGAGAGATAAAATAATGTTATTTTGAAACTGTGATAGAAAAGTGATATTTTTTACTATTCAAAAGAGTAAAAATATTATTTAATAATTATTAATAATAATAGTTAAAATATGAATAATTATGATACTAACAATGATGATAATAACAATAATAGTAGTAATAATAATAATAATAATAATAATAATAATATAATCATGATATAATAATAATAAAATCATAATCATAATGAATAATAATAATCATAGCCGTAATCATAATAATATAATAATATAATCATAATCATAATAATAATATAATAATAATAATATAAATAATTATAATAATATAATAATAAATAATTATAATTATAATATAATATAATATAATATAATCAAATAATAATATAATCATAATCATAATAATATAATAATATAATCATAATCATAATAATATATAATAATAGATAATAATTATAATAATTATAATAATAATAATATAATAATAAATCATAATCATAATATAAAAATATAATACAACATAATCAAATAATAATCGTTATTCTTACGAGAGCTAATCCGATATATCACGTATAACTTGATATACTTGAATTAATACTCTCCGCACTCTTCTAGTTAGTAAAAATATTATTTGATATTATTAATAAGAATAGTTAAAATATGAATAATTATGATACTAACAATGATGATAATAACAATAATAATAGTAAAACAACAACAATAATAATAATAATATAATCATGATATAATAATAATAAAATCATAATCATAATGAATAATAATAATCATAGCCGTAATCATAATAATATAATAATATAATCATAATCATAATAATAATATAATAATAAAAAATATAATCATAATCATAATAATATATAATAATAATAATAAATAAATAATTATAATAATATAATATAATATAATCATAATATAATAATATAATATAATCAAATAATAATATAATCATAATCATAATAATATAATAATAATAATATAAATAATATAATAATAATAATAATAATATAATAATAATAATATAATAATAAATCATAATCATAATATAATAATACAACATAATCAAATAATAATCGTTATTCTTACGAGAGCTAATCCGATATATACGTATAACTTGATATATTGAATTAATACTTTCCGCACTCTTCTAGTTAGTTTAAAATTCGTTTGATAAATTAATTAATTAAAATAATAATATTATGTATTCCATAAAGTAACAAACAAACCCCAACAGTTTTCTGCGTTTTCTAGTTCACATGTAGCAAACCAACATTCTCTTTTTATAGGTCAGATGCATAATGTATTGATTTGCGACATAGATATTGCTAAGCACTGACATACGTCCTTTAACGATCGGTGGAGGGAGTTAATAAATTTTAATAAAATTAGATGCATGTTATCTGGTCCTATTAGTCAATTAAAAAGCTCGATATGAATATCTTTGTACTAAGATTTATAAACTTTCATGACTAATAACTAAGATTAATGAACTGCAAGTCTAGTATAGATGATAATAGATCATGTATCATTATGGAGTGACACAGATTTAATTTATGAGAGAAATATATTAAAAAAATAATATATGCTGAATTTATCGAAGCCCGTTTAATTAAAAAAATAACTAAGATTAATTAAGTTTCATAACTTATGTGTTCACGAACTTATACTAGCAATGAATTAAAGTATATATTTTTTAAAAAATAATTAGCTATAAAAATGTTAACACGTAATTTGATGTTATTTGAATTAAGAAAATTTACTGATATCTATATATATGTCATACTTGTAGATGTAGAGTATTTGTGCACGATAGTTCTTTGTAATATGTCTGCAAATACATAAGTAATTAAATTCATGAACAATTATTTTACATTTTATATCATAAAGTAATTCTGGAGTGCAAATTTATAAAGAAGAAAAAATAACAACAATTATTTTACATTTTATATCATAAAGTAACGATCATGCTTGTAAAATTATACAAAACGTTAATTTTCTTATATATCCGAAGATATGTAAGTAATTTGGGCTCATGTTTTGACATGATTTCTTGATTTGACTTGTAATAATTCGTAGTCAAGAGTGAAAAATCTAAATTCAATTTTCTCTAGATTTCAAAAAACCATTTTTTAGCTAACAAAAGAGAGCATACTAAAATGAGTTTACATTTTTATTTGCTTAGATATATATTGGTATATTGCTCATGCTTTGTTATGAGTGATTTCTATATTATAATTTTTCTATATCAAAATCTAAAAATATCATTCTATTTCAATACAAAATATGATAATAAATAAAGTAAGAAGCAAATGTAATTAATAAATTACTTTTATGTAGTAATCATAACTTTTCTAAAAAATATAATTAAATTTTAAAATTGATAAAATTTTCAGCAAAATCATATCTTTTAGAAAAGAGATATCATCAATTGTATAACATTTAATGTGTGTGTTATGAATTTAATAAAGATTAAATATTTTCATTATAATTCATCACATTATAAAGTTTCTAATATATCTAACGATTTATATTCTCTTTAAAAATTAATCAATGAATTTCAGTTAATCTTGATAGTTGCAGGATGATAACACTTATACACTTGATACGGTTCTGATATAGAGATATAAAAAAAATACAAGTATACATGAGCATATTAAACGTTTGCATTATACAAACCGTTACATTCCCTATTAGTATAACGATCATGCTTGTAATATGTAAGCACAAGTACCCATTTTAATTTTAAATCATCAAACTTCTAATTAAGAGAGAGCTTGTACTAACAATCATAAGTTCATAACTCATAGGACCGGATGGAAACAGTTCAAATCTAAAACATTCTGGAGTGTGTGGTCCAATTATCAATATGGATAATGGATTGTTCGGTTGAGTGCACAATCAGTTCTGAAAATATCAAAGGCAAAGTGGGCAATTTAGAGCTGAAAAGCATAAACGGGCCATTGGGCCGTCAAATTTTCAAATACCGAGGGAGAAACATGAAACTACAAACCCACAATCTCGATTACACGTTGAAACCAGAAAACAACTTACAAAATGGTACAGCTTCTCTTTCCAAAATTAACTTAAATGAGGGTGGGAATTTCTTGACAATTGATATTTTGATAATCTTAACAATATAAATCTATAAAAAAATAAATAAATAAATATATATATTTTAAACCTATGGATCGGTTATTTTCCAAATTTCATCTCATTAGTTATTTTATCAAAAATATTAAATTTAAACATGTATATTATTACATGTTGCCTTTCATGGTAATGCATGCCAAGTAGTGCATTAAACTCGGGGCAGGTCGGTCCGATTCGGTTCAAACCCGGACGATCCAACGAGTTAGGACGGGCCGGATACGACGGGTTGAAGGGTTGAATGGACCGGGTTAACATGGGTTGAGTTTTGAGAGGGTTGACCGCGACCCGTCCTAGCATTATGGATCGGACCGGTCAATGGGGCGGGTCACGGGATAAAAGAGGAGCCAGATCAGTGCAGTTTTTTTGGACTGGTGGGTTTTTTTAATTCAAATTTTAAAATAATTCAAATAATTAAAAAAAATAAAAATTATTCAAAAAATTTTAATGTATAATCATTAACATTCTTGAACAATTTTGAGTTTTTTTGGTTTTTTGATAAGTCAAATAAAATGTTAAAAATTGGAATAAATATGTATCTACAAGATGAACTCAACTGAGCCATTCAAATCTTGAAATGAATAATTTGCAGCATATACATAATTAATTTTCTGTTAAAGATTAATTACATATTATATGGCTTCATTAAAACCAACTTAAAGGATTAATATGTATTTTCTGTTAAGCATATACTGGTCGGTTCTTCTTCTTTTTTAAATTTTGCACGGTTAAAAGGTCGGGTCTTCTCCGATTTTTCTTTGGGCGCATTTTTTGGGGTTTTGGGACGGGTTTCTCGTTTTTTGGGTCGGGTTAGACGAGTTAGTCGGGTCAGATCAAGTCGGATCGGTCCTTGAATGAGGCGGATTAATCTCGGGGGGTTTTGAAAAATTTCGACCGTAATCCGTTATTGGACCATGAGTTGGCCGGTCCTCGGATTATCCGGATTTTGACCTCGTGTCAGAGCAGATCGGGCCACGGCCTCGGATTTGGCGGTTCGGATTTTACCTGGCCGGTTTTTTTTTTTAAACACTTATGCCAAGACCAAACGTTTTATGCCAATTGTTCTTCGTTTGTTTCTCGCCCTTCCCCAGAAAGCAAGTGTAATTGGTTCTGACTTCTGAGACCGTGTCAGTTCTAAACTAGATCCCACTGTCTTAGCATGATTTTCATATGCCACTTCCAATAAATTAAAGACTAATTTAGGAAGGAAATTGAAGATATTTAACAAATTGGTTTCTCCCACCGTCCCTATTTTAATTCTTCCCAGTGATTGACGCTGGAATCGTGTGCTATGCGCTAATTCAAAATCTGAGTTTTTTTTTTTAATAAAAAAGATGGAGGTCTTAGCCTCCAAATTTCCATTAACTTGGATCACAAGTGTGTGATCTTTTGAGTACAACATGTTACAACTTACAACTGATACACCATCAAACAATTATGCAAAGTAAAGCAATAAAATATCCTAACATATTCCAGTTTTTTGTATCATCTATTATTTCTTATGTATAACTCTTATATTTCTCCAAAATTTCTCGCACTAAAACTAGACCATTTTTCTGCTGATTTCGAAATATCCGATTGCATCTCTCTCTCCAGATTATAAAACATGCGTTGATCTCCAAACTTCGCCACTGTGCAATGATATTCTGATCAATTGCCATTTGAAAATCACCTCTTTCATATTTTGTTGGAGGATATTATCCTCGCAGTTGCTACACTTCACATACATATTTCCTAATTTTTGTTGTTATTTTTCAGCCCGTAAAAATGTGATTAACACTCTCTTCCTCCTGAAAGCACAAGCAACACCTATTTGGCATTTGCCATCCTCTTTTTTTCAAATTGTCTAGTGTCAAAATAGAGTTTCTTAACACTAACCACATGAACACAATAATCCTTGGAGCTACTGGCAATTTCCAAATATTTGTAATTTGTGTCTTGATGAATGGAGCAAATTTTAGAAATGTATAGACTGATTTTTACGAGAAACCTTGAGAGTGTCTATTCCATTGTATCAGGTCATCTGTTTGCTCTTGTAAAAATACTTCTTGTATTTCTCTTCTGAGATTACACACCTGGAGAGCTTTTTCTGACGATGATGTGGTGCTTTCTATTCGTATGTTCACAGCTTCAATCTCACAAAATTCTTTTACTGTGCATCTTTGATTTGTTGCATTTCTATATACCATTGGATATTTGTTCAGCATAATATCGTCTTTCCAGTTATCATTTCAAAATAGTATTTTTTTTCCATTGCCAAGTTGAAATGATATTGAACAATTAAAAACCGTTTTGACTTTTGCTATATTTTGCCAGAATCTTGATGCACAATTATCTTCCCATGGTCTATATGCTTCGTTCACCTTCATTGTTGCCTCTTTTCACCATTTTTCCTGTGTCAACCACATCCACATCCACTTTGCAATCAATGCAAAATTCATTGTTTTAATATCTCTTGTCCCTAAACCTCCATCTTCCTTCTTCATTGTCACAACTTTCCAATTAACCAAACACATGGCCCTTTTTCCTACCTGATACTCCTTGTGCCCATGTCACAAAAATTGTCTTCTGATCCTATCAATTGCTTTGATGACCCATTCAGGCAGCATAAAAACAGTCATATGATACATTGGTATGGCAGAGATCACCGAGTTCAAGATCACTATTCTTCCGGCCATCGATAGTTTGCTTGCATAACATCCTGGCAATCTGTTTTGAATGCTGTCAATAAGTTTCTGATAATATCCTCTTGTTATAGCCTTGTTTGATAATGACAAGCCTAAGTAAATTAATGGAAATTCTATCGGCTTACATTCAATCAACTGTGCCAATCGGTTTTTTCTAGGATTTTTTCTAGTTAAAAAAATCTTAAAATTTATTAAAAAATCGGTTGTCAAGATTGTCAAGTTAATAGTTCTCAAGGATTCATGCTCGTAAAAAGAACCTAAAAATGTAAATAAAATTTACATATTTGGATATATACGAATAACAAATATAAAGAAATTTGAAATTTGATAACGAATACATAAAAAACCATTAGTTTTAAATATTCAACAATTAAAAAATTCTAAGTTTTGATAAAATGTTAAACAAATTTCATATTGATCAAAATTTAATATGCATACTAATTAAATGAAAATGGATCTATAATTTTAGTTTTTTTAGTTCGAATAACATTTTTTGAAACATTGAATTAATATACCATAAAAGTTAGATAGAATCTATAATAATTTAAAAATATATGTGATGACCATAAAAAGGAATTCAATGAAACGGTTAGGAAATTGCTTTATTTTGAAAAGCGACCGATTATGTTTTAATTGGAATTCAGAAAAGAGAAAGAGAGCTGAACTGAAAAATCGATTCAAGCTTGTAGATTTTTGGGAAAATTAAATGATGAAACAGATAAATCTTTATTATCTTTTTTCTTATAGTATTACAACTGATTCTTTTTAATTACATGCACACTGTTGTGCTATTTATATGAGTGGTACCAATATGGTACCAACGGTAACTAACGGGAAAAAAAGGAAAAACGGTATTGATGAGGTGATTAGAAATTAGGAGCTCTCAGTATCATTATGGGCCAGTCATGATTAATGTCTGAGGCCCATAAACCTAAAAAACAATGTTTGATTTATATTTCTACACTCCCCTTCAAGCTAGGGGTGTATATATTTATCATCCCTAATTTGTACGTGTTGTTCTCAAACATTCGCGGCTCGAGTCCTTTAGTTAAAAATATCCGCAAATTGATCCTTGCTACGAACGAATGGTGTTTCTATTTCTTTTGATTGTAACTTCTCGCTTATGAAATGACAATCCACTTCAATATGCTTCGTTCTTTCGTTATATTTACTTAAAAATAAGAGTGAACTTTTTTCACAATTTGTTGAGTTTTGTAATTTTGTGGAAAATCAATTTGATACAAAAATTAAAACTTTTAGATCCGATAACGGTACGGAATTTGTCAACCGTAATTTCTTAGAATTTTTTAAACAAAGAGGGATTTTACATCAAACCACTTGTGTTTATACCCCCGAACAAAATGGGGTGTCGGAACGGAAAAATAGACATTTATTAGAAGTTACTAGAGTACTACTATTTCAAAATAATGTTCCAAAGATTTTTTGGTCGGATGCCGTTCTCACCGTAACATATCTAATTAATAGATTGCCAAGTGCAAAATTAAATTTTAAGAGTCCACTAGAAATTCTTTACCAAGGAAAAATCAATATTGGGCATTTAAAAATATTTAGATGTACGGGCTACGTACATAAGAACAAACAAGATAAATTAGATTATACTTCAATCAAGACAATTTTCTTAGGGTACTCATCTAAAAAAAAGGGTACAAATATTACGATCCTATCAACAACAAATTTATATTTTTAGACACGTAACATTTCAAGAAAATGAGCCATACTATAAAATTAAAAAAATGGTCAAGGGTCAAGAGAAACAAAATATTTTTTTCATTTCCACATTATCCATCTACAATTGGTGAAGAAACATCAATCAATGTTGAAGAAGAAAATGAAAATGAAGATGGAAATGAGAATGAAGTGGAAATTGAAAATGAAGAAGACAAAGAAATCATAGAGGAGACACCATTGCGAAGGTCAACTCGCGTCTCACAACCTCCCACAAAAATGAGAGATTATATCACCTATAAGGTAAGATATCCTATTGAAAATTTTATCTCTTATGAAAATATCACAAAAGAATATAAGGCTTATTTGGCTTCAATTGAAAATAATGAACCAAAATATTTTGGAGAAGCAATAAGCCAACCGGTTTGGTATAAGGCAATGAGAGAAGAATTAGATGCCTTGGAGAAAAATGAAACTTGGGAAATCATAAATTTACCAAATGGAAAAAAACCCGTAGGGTGTAAATGGGTCTATAAAATCAAGTAGAAGAATGATGGTAGTATAGATAGACACAAAGCTAGTCTGGTAGCTAAAGGTTATACCCAAACGTACGGTATAGATTATCAAGAAACCTTTGCACCGATGGTCAAAATGAATACCATTAGGATTTTACTTTCCATAGCGGTAAATCAAAATTAGACTTTACATCAAATGGATGTAAAAAATACATTTCTCCAAGGAACTCTAGAAGAAGAGATATATATGACCATACCACCCGGTCATAGAAAAGAAATGGATTCTAATTTTATTTGTAGGTTAAAAAAAATTAATTTACGGACTAAAACAATCTCCACGGGCATGGTATAGAAAATTGAGTTCTCATTTACTTTCTTGTAATTTTAAAATTAGTAATGCCGATCATTCTTTATTTTTAAAGAAAATTGATGATGTTATAATCGTAGTTTTGGTATATGTGGATGATATAATAATTATCGAAAATAATTTGGACGAAATTAGGAGAGTCAAGGCAAAACTAAGAGAAGTTTTTGACATCAAAGACTTGGGACTTTTGAAATATTTTTTAGAAATAAAAATAGCACATTCACCAAAAAGACTTTTTATGTCACAAAGAAAATATATTTTAGATTTGTTAAAGGAAACCGGAAAAATAGGGTGCAAGCCAATTTCAATCCCAATGAATAACAAGGTTAAATTAAATGCCGAGGATGGTGAACCTTTAAAAGACATAGGCCAATTTTAAAGGTTGATAGGAAAATTAATTTATCTTACCATAACGAGACTGGACATTTCATTCTCGATAAGCCAAATTAGCCAATTCATGCATTCACCTAGAACACAACACTTGGAAGCCATAAATCGTGTTCTAAGGTACTTAAAGGGTACTCCCGTGAAGGGAATTTGGTTGAAAAATAATAATTCTAATGAAATATGTGGCTATTCCGATGCAGATTGGGCCGGAAGCTTTGATCGAAAATCAACTGCCGGTTTTTGCACATTTGTAGGCGGAAACTTAGTCACATGGAAGAGCAAGAAGCAAAATATCGTGACTGACTCGCGAGGCGGAATATCGAGCCATGGCATTAACGGCAAGCGAGTTGATATGGATCAAGCAACTCCTTGCGGATCTCGGAATAAAAAATCAAGAACCCATGAAAATGTGTTGTGACAATCAAGCCGCACGTCACATTGCATCTAATCCGGTGTTTCAGTTCTTGAAAAATCATCTATAAAAATAATAAAATATTTATAACCATTAAATGAATCTAATGGGGTCGGTCCCCAAACATCCGAGTGAATTAATTCAAAAGTTTCTTGCTTTTACACTTAGATAAAGGGAAAGATAATTTAGTATGCTTTCCTAAATTGCATATTTCACATCTTTTACAATCAATATTTTTAAAATCAAAAATACATTTCAATATTTTATCATACGGATGACCGGTTCACCTATGCCAAAGGGTGCTCAATTCTTCTTCTCTAGTTGCCAAAAAATTATATTTTTCTTCATTTATATAGTAGAGTCCATTTTTTTAGAAATCCTTCACCAAAGACATTCTTCATTTTCCATTCCTGAAAAATTACGCTTTTTGATGAAAAAATAATTTTACATTTCAATTCTTGCGCAATTTTACTAATGGATAACAAGTTTGTGGGGCAATTTTGCACATACAAGACATTTGGAATATTTCTTGAAAAAAGATCAATTGAACCGCTACCAATAATTCTCATCTTTCATCATTTGCAACGGTTACAAATTGATTAGTATTCCAATTTGTAAATTTTTTTAATAGATTTTTATTTCCTGTGATATGGTCCGTTGCACCCGAATCAAAAATTCAATTTTTTTTGTAAGAAATTAGAAATAAAATTGGCAGCAATACTAGAATTTTTTGAAGAATTTTGATTGAGCAGCATGGTGAGTTGTTGCATCATTTGCCACATCTGATCCTGAGAGAGATGAGAGGGCTGCCCTATTTGACTCTGGCTCGGCGCTGGGTTGGAGTGAACCCGACTCGACTCTGTCTTCTCACCTATCACACCCAAAAAACTCTTTTCTCTTTTCGCTCTTCTCGCAACTCCCCCTTGTCGCCTGAAATTCTTGAAGTTAACGCCACCTCCACCCCTGCCTCTCCCCTTCGGCCTGAGTTCGGGTAGAGAAACCAGCAATCTTCTTCCTTGTGCCCCTCTCGCTTGCAATGTTCACACCTGAGGAGGACTATTAGATCTCCCCGATTCGCTCTGCTGAGATTAGGGTTAGGTTTTGGGTGTCGGATGGCAAAGGTCTTGGTCTCCTCTGGTTCATGTGGTTGCGTGTTCATCACAAACCTTCTTGATTCCTCTCTTTGAACCATGTTTGCGATTTTATCAAAGGTGGGAAGAGTCTCACAGAGAAGGATTTGGGATTTCAATGCTTCATAACTTGAGTCAAGACTGGCAAGAAATTAAAAAATCTCATCTTGCACATTTCGCCTTTGTAATTTCTCAAGGTCAGTGGTATTTGGTCGATACAATCGAATTTCATCTCGCCTTTTTTTCTATGTAGTTGAGAAGTTTTGTGATTGATTGACCTGGTTGTTTCTTTGCTTGATGGATTTCGGTTTGCAGTTGAAAAGATTCTCGCATAATTATTTTTTTAGCCATATCTTTTTTCGAGCTTTTCCCACACTGCCTAAGCCGACCCTACACACATGCAGATGTCAGCGATTGCTGGTTCCATACTATTGAGTATCCAATTTGTGACTAATAGATCATCTGCTCTCCACTCCTTTAAGGCCTTTTTTCTTGTGTTGTGGGAAAGTTTGGATTGACTGGTAATGGTTTTTGCAATTCCCTTGTGACATATTCAAGTTTTGATCTGCCTCCAAGGCCAATTGAGGCCGTATGCATCCATGATAAATAATTTGTGCCATTTAGTGTGATGTGGGTGATTTTTCTCATTTTGTTGAGACATTTTGCTCTTCCGTCGGGGTATTTTCTGGTAATGGATAGATACTAGTTTTTGTCTGATTTTATTTTCCTGGTATTCTTGCCAGTATCGGATTCTGATTCTGATTCTGGTTTGCTGCCTAATACTTTTACCGGTGAATTTACCAGTGGATTGCTGATCTGTATCGATTTGTGAATTTTGATTTGAATCTAGTTAATCTTGCTCTTAGTCTCTTCTCTTGCCTCTTTGAGTTGAAGAAACAACTTCTATAGCTGGTCTCCTCACTGATGGCAGGTAGACTTCTTGGCTTGCTGACTGATTCTTGTTGCGGAATTGACATCTCTTGGATTTGAGTGTAGGTTCTCCTCCGATAGATGGAAATTTCCTCTATGCATTCAGCGGTCGAATTTCTCCTGATGGGATTGGACAGGATTTTCCTAATGATTTCTATCTATACACAAATTTGTGGGAAATTTTTATTCAATCGGTCCTAATATTTTTTTCCCACGATCTCTCACGCGTTGCTTTTTTCTGAAAATCTGGCGGGAGCGTTATCAAAAATGAGCGCGAATATTGTATTCACTTATAAATATGGCACCACTCTTCTATAAATTAGCGTCTACTAAAAGAAGATAAAAAGAATATACTCGTTCCTCCTAAATGTTCTCAAAAATTCAGTAGGAGATGAGACGAGACGAAGAAATGATCAATTTAGCTGATGAAATAGGTTTGTTTTCACTGATCTTTCTTATTTTGGGTTTTCTTTTTTAAATTTTGTTGCAATTAAAGAAATATGGCTGGAATTTCTAAAGTGTTGCTTCAATGAATTCGTGCAGCGATCTTAATCAAATGTATTGTACAGAGGTCAGCGTCCCCTTTTGTAAAGAAATATGGCTCAAATTTTGGGTTTTCTAAAGCGTTGCTTCAATGCCTCCCCTTTTGCATTAAAATAAAAATTGTACAGAGCCCAGCATCTATTTATTTCCAACAGATCGTTGGTTGTTAATAGGTTGTGCCAGAAAAACACGGAAAATAGAAAAGTTTTTAGAACCAGTAAAGCACGAATTGTGCATTGTGATTTTTAAAATAAAGAACAAGTTGTAGTTGTGGTAAATTTGAGGAGTCTGAGATCTTGAAAGCGTCTTTTTTACTGTAATTAAGTTATGGAACCAATTAGAGTCTTCATGTTTAGCTACTGAAGGTTCATTTGTGCAACCACCCAAAGCACTCAAGACCCAATATTGTTCTAAGAATTAATTAGGTAAGTAAATCATTTATGATGTGATAAAATCTCATAGAATCAATTAGTATTAATTATACTGGCACTGTTTGTAATTTGTGCAAAACTGAGAATGAAACATTCCGGTCTAAAATTTTCTCTTCGTAAAATATGATATGGTTTCTGAAGCTAAACATAGTTTCTATATGTATTTTATGACATAATTAATTTGGTGGTGGCCATGAGAAACAAATAAAAACCAGTATATAATTTGCAAACTTTCACTAACAATGACCTTGAAAGTGGAGGCCTTCAGACCTCTCCAGCTTTATTCTTTTTCTCCTTTCAACTTATGTAACAGGTTTGATATTTTAAGATATCTTTCTTCTTCTTTTGTAAAGTCATGTCTTTTTAATGGTACTTAAAAGTTGAGAAAGAAATAAATATTATTATGGTAAAAATGTATAGATAGATATCTTACTAAGGGCGTAATAATGATAAATCATAAACAACCATAACATTTTGAATCGATTATCAAAATCACAAACAACCATAACATTTTGTGATAACGACTGCTTTCTATTACGATATGCATCTTGTTTATTCAATTCAATAGTAATTGGAATATGAGTTCCAGCAATAACACCAATGCAATCCTACGTAAATTATATTTTTTTAATGAATGAACCGTAAAAAAAATAAAGTATATATTTTTCTAAATAATATAAATAGAAATATTCAAATATAAATATCTTAAAAAAAGATAAATTTTGGCCGCGATGCAATATATTGAGGCATGTGAGAAATTGGAGGAACGATAATCTCTAAAGATAGCTGAGTGATAGCATACAACACACCGTGAAAATGGCGACTTACAATGTCACTCGAATGTTGAAATCATTCTTGCACAGTGCAGTTGCTTGCATTTTTAGCAAGGGTGTAGAGGAACATAGCTACTTGCTCCTCAATTTGAACCATTCCATCACTGAGTAGATTTTTATCTCTTAATAACTTGACTAAAGCACACAAAACATAAGCCTCCATACGAAATTCTCATCTACAACGACACTCGTGACCATTTAACACTTCATTAACATATATCTTGCCCGTTAAGATTGAAGTATGGCAAAGGATGAGCTCGAACAAGTTTCTCTCTACATAAGGCATGATCACGTTGAAATATTCATCATGATCATTTTCAAGTCTTCTTAAATGAAAAGGATCCATTTCTTTCAAGAGTAGATGTGAGGAGAATAAATAATGAAAATATATGAAAGTATATAACTTATATATAATTTTTTTTCCTCTGTTGGTTCACAAAATATAAGTACTAATAATTCACGGATAGCTATATGTCAAGTCATTCACATATTGCCAAAGCTAGTGCAACATGTGAGTAATAATTCAAATGTTGGCCAAACTTGTAATTCACGAATACCAACAAATAAATTAGATTATATATATATATTTATGTATTATGCTCCCTCCATGGCTTCAGCTTTGAATACTACTTTTTATGTTAGCTGGCCAATATTTTGACATTTTGATATTTTTGATATTTGATATTTCAGCATCAGTTTCACTCCCTTGCTAAGTAGTAAATTAACTATATCAGATATGGAGAAGAAGTGGCATAACAAAAGAAAAAGAATTTGCTGAACACAGTCAGTAATTTTTGCAATAAAAGAAGCAGCTAACAAAATTGTTGGCATTTCTCCTCTCAAACTAAGACAAAATATTGCTCAATATTTCATAAAGTTCAAATCAAACGAAACAAAATCAAGCATTACTGATTATTAACTATGGACTGATTATTAACCGTTGAATTTCTCACATAACAGTATGACTATTTGTTTTTCAACAAATACTAGTACGACTTTTGTATGTGCTAGTGGTACAATTCATTGCCTTACTGAAAATCAAACCTTGCATATCATACTGGTATAGTTCATTATCTTCAACTAAAGACATTATTTTGTGTTAAACTCTTGAAAAAAAAAGTACATTTTTCATCTTAATCCCACATGACAAACGAACACACTTGTATTAACTTTCCTATTATTTTTCTCACTCATCCCATGAACATGAGATCCTACCAAATGGACTAATGGGATCCTATACTCGTGAGATCCCATTCCCACCGATCCCACGACAAACGAACAAGCCCTAATTTTTCTCATTTTCTCATGGACTCACTCACTAGATGACAGATCATCTTTAAGTTTCTTTTTCTCCCTTAATAATTTTATTCAATCAGTTTTGTAGGAAAAAAATACAATTCTATCTGTAATTCTATGAGATTATTAACTCCATCACTAATATGGTCAGAGCATTCTACTAAATTAGGAATTATAATATAATCTTCGAAAAGAAAATCCTTAATTACAAATACTGTATAGAACACTATAGTTGTAAAAATAAATCCAGGAACTCAATGGAGAGATAGTTTGTTTTGTAGGAGCTTATTGACTACACGTATTACATTAAGACTCAATTCCTCTATTTCTTGGTATGGTGACAATGGTTATCTTGACAATCTTGACAATCAATCTTTAAATAAATAAAAATAAATCTTAAAAATAAAAAAATCTTATACATATATTCTTCTACTTATAGATTGATGATGATTTAAATTTTATGTAATTTCATTATCGTTTGATAATCCATCAAAGACCTTTAAATTGGAATTATTGTAAAGTACATAATATTTTGATGATCTTTGATGGATTAACAAATAATAATAAAATTATATAAAATTTAAAACATTATCAATCTATAAGTAGATAAAAATATCTATAAACATTTTTAATTTTTAATTTTTAATGTTTTTTATATTTATTTAAAAATCTATTGTCAAAATTATCAAAATATAACCCTCGTAGAGATCCCTTCCGAACTCTTCCCTTCTTTGTAGAGTCTATATAGTTCATTCCGAGCCCACCGGAATTGATCCAATATTTATGAAAGAGAGTGCTACTATGTAGATTTGATGATGACCTTTCAAGTTGCAATTCAAACTGTACATCTCTAATTAATCTATGAGAACGTGCACGTCCAGTCCAATTATTTGCTTTTCTTCTTATTTATTTTTGACAGTAAGCCCGTAAGCGACCCGCCATTTCCAATATAATGTAAGGCATAATACGAACTCGATTAGTTAATTAATTGATATATATCTTGTAATAAAAATATTCAAAAAATAAAATAAGAAAGCACTTATCTTTATTAATTATTTATTTATTTTCAACGCATCATGAGCTTTCTTCCACAACTGGCCCCCTCAAGGCCTCAACTTTGGTGTATAAGTATGGTCTCCTGGTACCTCATCCATATATCTGTTTATAACTTAAGCTATCAAGATCTTCATTCTCCATCTCTCCCACACCAATCACACTTGTCGAGAAGAAGACTATCAGAATGGTCCTTTCTAAGGCAGCTTCTGAGACCGATGTGTCAGTTCATTCGACATTTGCATCCCGCTATGTTCGCACCTCCCTTCCAAGGTAAAATCACAGTCACAGAACTTCTGTAACATATTCATTCTGTGAAATAAACCGAAGAGGAAAGAAATGCATGTTATGGTCTGAGACTCTGAACAAGGAAATTGATTTTGTGATTACAATGAGGGATGCAGGTTCCGTATGGCAGAGAACTCGATCCCAAAGGAGGCCGCATACCAAATTATAAATGATGAGTTGATGCTTGATGGCAACCCGAGGCTGAATCTGGCGTCATTTGTGACGACATGGATGGAACCGGAATGCGACAAGCTGATCATGGCGGCCATCAACAAAAACTACGTCGACATGGACGAGTACCCCGTCACTACTGAGTTACAGGTCTGCTTTCAAACACCTCCACTTTTGTTAGTTCTTTGATTTTTTTTGCCTCCTTATTCATCAATTCTCTTTTTTTGCTTTGAGAAATGTATTGACTGTAGAATTTGTTCTTCTCATTTCAAACTTTTTTTTTTGGATCTACTAGGTCCACTGGGATCTGGGGACATATGATTGTGCTATAATAAAGGAAAATTGAGAAATTGAAAGAAAAATATTAAGCCATGGGGAATTTGAACTTGTACTGCTACACACACCACACAAAAATGTTTTTCTTGAACAGAAAATCAAGAGCGCGGTATGAAACTGAAATAATATATGCCAAGGTCAAATAATTGTGTGAAGCGTTAACCTACAACGTTTGCTTTGCCTTTTTGTCTTCCCCTGTTTCAGACTTTTTCAGAGGTTATTTTCAATATTTCGTTTCCTACTCAAATTTGTACAGAAATTGATACCTTTTTGGGCTGTCCCCACTCCCGCAGTTCCTATCAATTGTAAGACAAATATAAATCCACCGGGGAATGAAAGGCTCTTTTTTTTCTTAATAAAAAAAAACTGCACAAAATGATCAAAATGATTTTTTTTTAATTTGTAAAAATGGAATTGGCCGAATAAATTCGAAGTACTTAAAATTTAATAAGATGATGTGCTACCAGTCCGATTCAATTGTGAATTGTGATAGTATACAAAGCATTAGAACAAGATTTGCTACAGGTATCAGGGGTGGAGCATGAAGCTAATGGTGGGCATTTACCTACCCTGACTTATTTTTTTAAAATAAGCTTTTCAGAAAAAAATATGTAAAAAAAAATGTCTATAGATTAAAATAATTGTTAGATTATGCCCCACCCTGAAACTATTACCCTATCCTATTCCTCTTTGAGAGACTTTCGGTAGTGAAGCTTGAACATGTTTTGGGGGTTGAAGGCCAATCAACGGAAATCACAAAATATTAACACATTTTGATGCCAAATTAAACTGATAATTCGAATTGTCTCTTTGATGCCAAAAAATATTAGCAGCGCCCTGTTTGGCCCTTGAGAAGGATTATATTATGTAAGTTACATATGCACTCAGATAGACAAAATATATATACCGTTAAAATATCCAAAATTAATTATATCTAGGCATATATAAACATTGACAGTCTGGCAAAACATGGTTTGTGTATTCTTTTCCTGCACAACTGTATCACTTCTTGGACCACAATTCGTTCATAAAATAGTCAATGCCTTGATGAGAATTAGCATGGAAAAAAGAAGGCAACCTTCACTACTTAAACAAAGAGTAAGTTTCACTTCAACTATTTCAAAAAAGATTAGTTTAATACAAATAGGCTTCTCCTTGACCCCATAGCATGTGGAGAAGTTGCTTCCGGGCTTGTACAGAAGAAAAAAAAAAGCATGTGGCAGGGGTGGTTATTTCCTTTGAATTCAATTTACCCAGTAATTAAGTTCTAGATGTGAGGGGGGACCCATTCTTTGAAGAGCGTATTGACATTTTGGAAAGAACAACTCGTCAATTCCCCTTGTTTTTGTCAAGTCACTCGTAGAAATCTGAGTGGGGAGATGAATGGCTAGCTGGACTACAGTCTATTAGCAGTTTGACACTATATGCATGCACGCCAAAAAATGAATTAATCTTTTTATACAAAGTCTCTGAAGGATCTATGTGATTGATCGCTGATAAGGGGTTCCATGAGAAATTGAAGTGGCCCCATTGGATGGAAGTAACGTGGGGTCCAGTTTTGATGGTTTCTACTTTTTAACAGGGTCTTGTTCAGAAAAAAAAAAGCAGAAATAAAGAAACTGGCAGGACGGAGCATGTAGGCTCCATTGACCAATAACTTCATACTTATTTTATTCATTGAATTTGAACCGACGGGATGATGATACATCCAAAAATATCATTATAAAGAGAATTTGCATATATGCCCAGGAAAATTTTATTTTATGGGTCTAAAATTACAAAAGATTGCATTGTTTTCTTTAAAAATAGTAACTATATTATAAAGGCTTAATTTTGTGTATATACCGTTCAACTCTTCTTTAATTTCTTATATCTTCCTTTATTATTGTTTATTTTATTTATACCCATCAACTCTTTTAAATGATTTCTTATTTGTCCATCAAATTAATCTTATATAATTAAATAATTTTAATAAGATAATCATAGAAATTATCTTAATTTCTCCAAAATAAAATTACTACAGTAACTGGTTACTGTAAATTCCTCCACAATTAATTAACTCTAATTGCTACAGTAACCAGTTTCTCATTCTAATCACTACAGTACCAGTAAATTTGTTGTATCAGTTATATAGCGATTAGAATTAATTATTGAGAAATTTATCCGTAAAACACTCACTGTAGTAATATACTAGTAAACGATTTTACTGTAGCAATTCCTATTTTGGAGAAATCAAGGTAAATGACACATTTATCATTTCTATTTTGATTTAGAATTAATTATGGAGTTTCAACAAGATAATCATAGTTAATTAGATGTGGTTAACTATGATTATCTTATTAAAATTATTTAATTATGAAACTTTAGCAAGTTAATTATGCAAGGTTAATTTGATAGGCAAATAAGAAATTATTTAGAAAAGTTGAAGGATATACATAAAAGGGAAGAGATCCCTTGACAATGGGTTATCTTGACAATCTTGACAATGAATCTTTAAATAAATATGAAAAAAGCTTAAAAATAGAAAAAAAATTTATAAATTGATGGTGATTTAAATTTCATGCAATTTTATTATTATTTGCTAGGTCATCAAAATATTATGCACTTTGCAACTATTCTAATTCAACGGTCTTTGATAAACTATCAAATGATAATAAAATTATATAAAATTTGAATCGTCACCAATCTATAAGCAGTGAATATATATATAAGGTTTTTTTTCTATTTTTAAGAGTATTTATTTAAAGATCTATTGTCAAGATTATTAAGATAATCATTGTCAAGTGATCCCTTCTCTACACAAAATAAGCAAGAGTAAGAAATAAAAAATTAAGAAAAAGTTAAAAGGTAAACACAAAATTAAACCTATTATAAAAGTTGGATTTTTTTTCTGTTTTGTTTCCAAACTGCTTTCTTCACCTACTACTCAGGATCAAAATTAAGAGGAAGTTCGTTTGAGCACGTTGAACATTATGACTGTGGAATATTTTCATATTCTTTATCATTTTTGAAATCTTTCTTTTCATACATGAATTTGTAGATATATTATGACATTACTGGGGAGCTGGAAATGATTCAATTTAAATTCATATAAATGAAGCCTTAACAAATAAATAAGGGGGATAATCAGGTGACTTACCATATAATCTGGAATATTCCATCAATCGTTGTTTACTTCTCTTTTCGCTTACTTTTTCTTTCTATTATTGACCGAGAAAAAAATGGTTGAAAAGTATTTCGGGCCTTATGTTATATCGCCCATTTAGGCTAAGAAATTTTGAACCATATTGGGAGATGTATAAAGTTCTAAACCCCTCTCCTGCCGAATACAAATATAACAGTTGGGCGCAAATATTATCTAATATTATCTTATTTGGGCTTTATTGCACCAATTTTAATAAGATAATCATAGAAATTTACTTTGTTTGCATTTGATTTCGCTTGAAAAATGAAAAGCCCCTACAAAATAAAGCTAAAAAAATTATTAGGAAGCTAATTCCTAAGTTTAAAACTTAATATCTTTTTATTTATTCACCCATTTGCTTGTAACTGTGCAGAACCGATGCGTGAACATGATTGCACACTTGTTCAATGCTCCGCTTGGGGAATCGGAAACTGCTGTCGGAGTCGGTACAGTCGGTTCATCTGAGGCAATAATGCTTGCTGGTTTGGCCTTCAAGAGGAAGTGGCAAAACAAGAGAAAGGCGCAAGGCTTGCCTTATGACAAGCCTAATATTGTTACAGGTGCCAATGTGCAAGTAAGTGCATCTCTATTTTTCACCAAACCACCTTGAAGATTTGAATTTTTATATATCCTGGCAATTTCCACCTTGGATGATTATATTGTACCTTAGTTGATACAAGCTTGTTTTACCAGTTATGGCCACCAAAGTACTTTCTGTTTATACCCAAGCAAAACTTTATGTTCTATTTGTATTCAGTAAAAATTTAAAAGATGAATACTTACAATAATAGGTTTGTTGGGAGAAATTTGCACGCTATTTTGAGGTTGAACTCAAGGAAGTGAAATTGAGAGAGGGTTACTACGTGATGGACCCAGCAAAGGCCGTGGAATTGGTTGACGAGAACACCATTTGTGTGGCAGCGATTCTTGGTTCAACTCTAAATGGCGAATTTGAGGATGTCAAGCTACTTAATGATCTTCTTAAAGAGAATAATGCAAAAACAGGGTGAGTGAGCCTTACTTTCAAGTTTATTATATGTTAATAGGAAGGGTATACTAACAACTATTTGTATCTGAAAATTGTGAAATCTAGCAAATGGGCTGTTAAAATAGAAAATACAAGTATAGATATGTTTTCTTGCAATATAGATAAGTTGTATAACAAATTTGATGCAATTGTATATTGTTTGTTCATAATCAAGTCCTAAAAGTTGAACTGTTAATTTTGAAAACTAATTGGTTAATTGCCGCAATTGCCGACTAAGTTCATTGCCAGTATGAAGTTTATAACTGTTCAATTCTTACTGCTTATTTTCAATTAGAGTAGTTTCAATCAACTCATTAGAATTCCTTAAAAGTTGCTCTGTACCACTTTGGGCTACTATTTGGGTCATTACAATTCCTTAAATACCCTGCTTTTCTCTATACATGGTTTCAATCTCTGTTAGCACGTGCGATCAAGCATTCCTGCTTTCACAGTCGTCTAATTTTGATATAAATTTCAGTTGGGACACACCAATCCATGTTGACGCAGCCAGTGGTGGATTCATTGCACCGTTCTTGTACCCAGAGCTGGAATGGGACTTCAGATTGCCCCTGGTAAAGAGCATCAATGTCAGCGGGCATAAATATGGTCTTGTCTATGCTGGTATTGGATGGTGCATTTGGAGGAGCAAAGAGGATTTACCAGAGGAACTCATCTTCCACATCAACTACCTCGGAGCTGATCAACCAACATTCACTTTAAACTTCTCAAAAGGTAAAAATAACAAAATGTCAGTACTGAAATATATCAACAATGCCAATTAAATCATATGCCCCGTTGTTCCCTGGACTTGCAAAGTTTACATGAAGCTATCATGACATAAAAAGACAAAGTATGTAATTGCACCATCCCCTATGGTGTTCGGATTTTGAGAACAGATAATTTTGCAGTTCCCTTCATGCAGATATGCTGTAGTGTGTACTTGTAGCCAGAGCCAGTATTTATCCTGTTGTCTGCTTTTATGTTATCAATTGCGAAAAATTGCACTAACAGTACCTTTTCATTTTTGTCAGGCTCTAGCCAAGTTATTGCACAATACTACCAGATGATCCGCTTGGGTTTTGAGGTAATTAATACCAGAAACATCATTACAATTTTTTTATTAAATTAGGTTCTTTCAGTGGATTAGTTGGAGTACTGATCACCATCTTTTTATGTAAATTCTTATATCCTGTTAATAATTAATACCACAGGGTTACAGAAACATCATGGAGAACTGCCAGGAAAATGCTATGGTGCTAAAGGAAGGTCTCGAGAAAACCGGCCGTTTCAACATCATCTCCAAAGATAATGGTGTACCACTTGTTGCCTTCTCATTAAAGGACAACAGCCGCCATGATGAGTTTGAAGTGTCAGAGTTCCTTCGCCGCTTCGGCTGGATCGTGCCAGCATACACGATGCCGCCTGATGCACAGAATGTTACAGTGTTGCGGGTAGTAGTTCGAGAAGATTTTAGCAGGACCCTGGCAGAGCGTCTGGTGCTTGATATCGAGAAGGTGCTTCATGAGCTCGACGTGATGCCATGTAAGAAGGACATGGACATCCAGAAAACCAAACATGTGGCTGCAACATGGAAGAAGTTTGTCCAGTTGAAGAAAACCAATGGGATTTGCTAAGCATAGAATTAGGGCTTGCCTGCGGATTTGTTTGTACGAATGAGTACGCCTCATGGATTGATCGTGGAATAATTCCTATTTTGCTTTTTTATTTTGTTTTTTTCTTTCTATTTTTATGGGCAAGCTAGCCTGCAATTGAGGATTTGAGTTTTAGATATGCAATGTTGCTGTGGAACTATTAGGGAAATTTCCCCGATTGTGAATTGTCTCAATGTTGTTATTAAATACTTATTATATTTCTGAGTTAACTTTATGAAATATAGAAAAACAAATTGGTCAAAACTTGTATTTTGCTGATGTGAGCAATGTTGCAACTAGTACTTCAGTCAAATGTATTTACCTCTGTTTAGCCCTGTAATTCTTTTTTACATAACCTTAGAAAGTGATCACGGCATATTCCTTTAGTAAAATAAATTGAATGGAAATAAAAAACACCATTCAATTTAGTTTATATGATGACTTGAATTCCATATCTATAGGCAAAAGTATTATAAACCACAGGTAGCTTCTTAGATAATAATTCTTTCAAATATTACTACATCAGCTGATCAGCACTCTGTTTTATATATTGTTTAATAATATCAATTTGTCATTCTTATCTTCCGGTTCACCGATAGAGACCCATATTGCTCTTCAGATTTTTCTTCAGTTGAAAGTAAACCATTTACATCGCAGATGGCTGGAAAAATTCATTGGTCTAGATTCTAAAACACGTCGTGATAAAGAAATTGGTGGAGAAAGTGCCGTCATGCGCCACTATTATTTGTTGTTTGTTGCTCTCATGAATACATTTCAAGAACTTTTCCACTCTCTTTGTTCTTAATGGCACAAGTAGTTATTTTCCCAGTGGAGGTGTTGTTTTCAATTAGATCATAACTAGTTCTCAGTGATTAGTGATTACCTTTACTTGGATTCCACTAAGTTTATCAGAACTTTTGTTTCCTTGAAGTGGACATGTAGGATGTTGATCCAAATTTAATTTCTTTATAGCCTTTTACCATTCTGTTTTGTTGTGAATAGAAATTTTTTTAACTTGATTGTATAATTCATTTCATTATCTAGTTCTGATTAATTTTTGTGTTCTTAAAGGGAGTCAAAAGGAAATTAATTTTCAACTCTGTTGGCACATGTATGTAGGCTATTTATTCGGATCCCGGATTATGTAATTATTTCTCTGGAAATAATGCCAACAGTTAAGGAATTGGTTCATTTTTTTTAGCAAAAAAAAGAAACAAATTATAATTTAATTGTTTGTCTCTTTCTATAATATTCTTAGTTAAGGTAGTGCTCAAAATTTTCTCTTTTTTTCCCCTTAAACCTCAGAAAAAGCCAAAAATTTGAAGTCACATCTCCATTTTGTTGTTTCATTTTGGCAAAATTTTAGTTCAAAGAACTACTAAACATCTGTATCTTTGAGGATGCCCTGAAATATAATGAACTGGAGTAAAACTTCAATCACTACAATTAAATTATTGATGTGGATCCAATACCACCAAAAATTCTCAGAGAAATGAACTATCATCAACTTGTATATAATGAAAATGACCAGTAGATTAGAGATAAAGGAATGTAGAAAACATTCATATGCATCCAAGCACCACATTAAGGTGTCAAATCCCATCAGTCTAGGTATAATATGGTTCTTTAAGAATGTATCTCTTTCAATGAGGTATGACCAGATACAGTTCTAACATCGTTATAACAACTCGTTAATAAGAGCAAGCTTTCGCAAAACAGGAGCTAGTAAAATGTGATATTTAATTAGTATTTTATTAGTAGATATATATGTATGCTGCTGAAAGTCCTTAATTTTTGTATTCACTAATTTTATTACTTTTATCTCACAAAATTTGTGTAATAATTAACAAGATAAAATGACATGTAATTCGTTGCTTTGATTGTGTTTCTTCTTTCGAAAGCAGAATATCGTTGTCAAATGGGGTCATGTTGCACTTTTAATTATAAGCTAGAATGTAGAAATATAGATTATCTATTACCTGTAGCTATAACAGATCGATTCTGTTCATAAGTCCGTAACAGAGGCACTGCAAATAACAAAAGCCCAGAAGTGGACACATAATTAGTTGTTAGCTCCAAGTTGATTCGAACCCGATATCGACCTGAAACCTGACCTTAAAAGGCAGACATTAGAAAGTATATCATATATGGATTTATTTGATCTTATAAAAGTGTAAAACAATTTAAGACCTCGTCCAAAATCAGGCAAAATTTTCTATTATTTTATCCCTTTTATAGCTAATTACTGAACACAATTGGCCTGTACTTTTTTTTTGTTTCCTCTTTATAATGAATTATAGGCCGGCTTCTTTTTGCCTTCATTTTCCAAAAATAAAAAAAATATGGAGAAATGTTGTAAAGTATGATGCATGATATATCTTGTTTAAGTGTTCTGATTCTATAATGATCAAAATTGGCTCAAATTTATTGATTATTTTTTAGAGAAAATATGAATTATTAGATATATTAAAGATTTTTTGTGATATGATAGATTGTAACAAAAATATTAATTTTTTATTAAATTCATAACGCATCTGCTACATTAAAAGTTATACAATTTATGATATATCTTTCCTAAAAGATATTATTTTGTTGAAAAATTTATCATGAAATTTAATTAAATATTTTTTTTAAAAGTTATGATTACCGCCATAAAAATAATTGATTAATTGTAGTTATTTCTTACCATATTTTGTATTGAAATAGAATGATATTTTTATATTTTGATGTAGAAAAATTATATTAAGATTATAATATAGAAATCATTTATAGCAAAAATATGAACAATATACTATATATATATATATATGTATTATCTTTGTTGGATATAACCTATTTATGACGCAGTGGTGATCTAAATGCTCAACAACCAAACAACGCATCAGGATGTGGTCTTTAAACTGAAAAGGAGATTGTCATTTTCCATTCAGTTGCAATTTCTCAGTCGATACTAGGCCAGACATGATGCGACTAGCATAACCCAATAGAGAGTCAAATTAGCATTTATTGGTAGTTCATCGATCATGATAATTATTCCGTTACATATTTGGGCTTTTCCGTAATAATATCCAGCCTTACTCACTGTTGGCCTGTGATCAACACTACTGACAAAAAAAGAACAACGAAATGTTTTCGTAATACTTATTCTAGAAAACAAAACAAAAATGTTAAACGCAGTTACTATCGTTTAACTGATTAACTTATCTAAGCTGGGCCATTCGTCGGCTACTTCAAAAGAACTGATTTGTACTGATGTCAATAGATAGGTGATTAGAAGACAAATCAAAACTCTAATGGGTGCGCAAGTTATGCGGAAGATAGCCGAAGAGGGCTGATTTAATAATAGTAGAATTGGAGCATACGAAAGAATTATTCGGAAATGTCAAGTTTCAAACTAAAAAGTCTCTCAACTCAATTCACACCGATATCTGTGAGTCTCTCACACCAACATTTTTTAGAAAATGATGGTATTTCATCATTTTTCATAAATGATTACTGCAAGAAAATGTTGGACAATAAATTAAAAACTATAGGTATTTCTTGTAACTCTGTCATAATTCTTTCAGCAGAGAGTTGCAGGAACGAAATAAGCATTATTTTCTAGTCGCTAAACAAGAGGTATTTCTATGTCATAAATTATAATTAATTATTACTTATTCCCATTCTATTATCTTCAATTTGCATAACTATTTAGAAACATATCCACTTGAAATAGAATCTTTAGATTGTTGTAACAAGCATAAAACTGGGTGAAATAGTGTCCCGGTAAGTGGGCAGTCAACATGGCCATGAATTTAGGTCATGTCCTTTTATCAATATTTAAAAAAAAAAGCAAAAAAATATTATCTGAAAGAATTGAAAGTACAACAACGCCAATGATTTATCAGTCCCCGGCATTTCTCAACGGAGTGTGAAAACAAACTTTTTAGTTTTCTAATTAATGCATCTCGTAATAATTGTACCAGTATAACAGATACCGGGCTTAACAGAACTGGCAACACAGTAAATCCGTTTCACATGATATAAAAAGGGTCCTTTTCTATTGAAAGATATCCCTTTCCATTCTGTCTCATTAATTTAATGCAAATAATTCTAAGAGATGGAGCTGTAATTGCTTGGTTTAAATCATGTGGTTAGGTAGGTTAGGTATACTATTTGCATGCTCTTAGAGGCCGGTTCGCTTTCAGTTTATCTTAGTCTAAACTAAGACTGCAGATAAGTTTGGAGTTTTCAACAGACCTTCCACTAAAAGCAAGTTAATTACACACCTTATCTGTATTGAAAATACTCGTTTACTTTTAATAAGCTTTTCTAATTATCTAGTCATGTAGATTAACCAGAAAGACATCTCTCTATATATAGTCTTGTGTATTGTTTTGTTTTGTGGAGTGTGTCGGACCCTCAAAAATGACTATATATACCTTGACCCGGTCAAGAGATGAATAAATTTCAAGACAACGATCTATATAAATTTTGATTGTAGAGTTACCTAAATTGAACGTTTCCTTTTCTAGTTAACCCGGATTTGTATAATTGATTTTAAATGAAGCTAATTTTTTTTTACCCCCAAAGTGCGCTGATATACGGATATATCAAAATGGATAATGGCTTTATTATTTACATTAAATGAGTTATTATTTATTTTAATAATTTTAGTATGCAAATTATTTTTACAATATAATTATTATTATTCACGTTAAATGAGTTATCATTCATATTTGCAATATATAAGTTGGATAATAATAATATAATATAAAATAAATTACGTAATAAATTTATTAACATAAATATACTCATCTAGCATAAATATAAATTTGTATTTATTTTGATATCAGTTTTGTCTCCATGATATTTTCCTTTCCAAAAATAAAAATAAGGTTGGGTTGAAATGGCGGCACACTTGTTCTGACAATATATATTTTTATCATGTACATTTGAACTTGCAAATATAGAAACTAGAAAGTATAAATTTTCCCTTGTATATATGCTATGGGTTTGTTTGGCACACCATGGAATAGCAAAAAATAGTAATAAAATTGCTATTCCGATGAAATAATTTGCCAAACGAATTTTAGACTAAGTAGAAGAGTGCAGAATAGTGCTAATCCGGTATACTAACTTATAGGTGGAATACCGGATTAGCTCTCGTCGAATAGCGATTATTGTTTGATTATATTATATTATATTATTATATTATGATTATGATTATGATTTAGTATTATTATATTATTATATTATATTTATGATTATAATTTATTATTATATTAATATTATGATTATTATTTATTATTATTATTATCATTTATTATTATTATTAATTATTATTATCATTATTGTTATTATATTATCGTTACTATTAGTATTATTATATTATTTATTATTATTATAAATATAATTTTAATATTATATTATTATATTATGAATATAAATATAATTATTTTATTATTATATTATTATGATCAAGATTATTTATTATTATATTATTATATTATGATGATTATGATTATGATTATGATTATTATTATTATTATTATATTATTATTATTTTATTATGTTGTATTATATTATTATATGTTGATTATAGTTATGATTAATTTATTATTATATTATTATAATTATTTATATTATTATTATTATGATTATGATTATATTTTTATTATTATATTATTATGATTATGATTATGGTTATATTATTATGATTATGACTATAATTATTATTATCATGATTATGATTATGATTATTATATTATGATTATATTATTAAAATTTATTATTATTATTATTATTATATTATTATAATTATGATTGTAATTATAATTTATTATTATTATATTACTATATTATGATTATGTTTATATTTTTATTATATTACTATTATAATATTATTATTATTTATGATTATTTTTTATTACTTTATTATTATTATTATTATTATTATTATTATCTTACTATTATGATTATTATTTTTTACTATTTGATTATTATTATTATCATCATCATCATTAGTATCATAATTATTCATATTTTAACTATTATGAGTAACAAACTGTCAAACGATATTTTCGCTCTTCAAAAAATAGTCCAAAAAAAAATACCACTCTTCTACCACTCTTCAAAAAAATATTCCTTTATCACTCTTGAAATTACCACTCTTATACCGAGAAAAAACTATTCCTTAATTTGCCAAATGAATAAGTAACAAATGATTTTAACTTTATACTTGAAAGAGTTTTTAAGTTTTCCTCATGTATTTCAACAAGCGGTACTTCAATGGATTTAGACAAGGTTATAGGTCAAAGGCCTAGCAACAAGTCAGGTCTTGGATATAAGAAATCTTCTAAGATTTCAAATTGCCCTAAATCAAAAGAGAAACAAAGTCAAGGGTCAAATGTAAAAATTATGAAATCTACTAATGCTAAATATTTCAATAAGAAACACAATTATGCATTTCAATATAAAAAATTTGATAAAAAGATTAACAAAGAAAAAAAGAATTTTCAAAGCAATAATGCTATATTTTTTAATCCTAGTTGGTCAAATAAATTGTATTTTAAAGGACCCGATGATTGGTTTTATGAGTTTAAAAATCAAAATAATTTTCAAACCAAAGCTCAAAGATATGAGCATAAACAAGTTATTTCTCAAAAACATAAAAATATTTCTAAAGAAAAACCCAAGACTCAAGCTCAAGGATTAAAAGAAAGCTACCAAAATATATTTGTTAAAGGTAGCAAGAAGTCTCAAACATGTGTATTTTGCAATTATTGTTGTCATATTGGTCATATCTCACTTGATTGCAAACTTAAAAAAGAAAACAACATCACAAATGTCGTTTGGGTTCCTAAAATTAAAAATTAGAGACCCACAATGCTTAATTGTCCCTTCAAATCATATATGCAATATATTTAGAGGGAGTTAGCTAATGAATTATATTTTTTTATTTTGGAAGTATTTTAAATTCTTTATCTTATACACGGTGCATATATTAAGGGGGAGCAATCAATTTAGGGGGAGCTAAATTGAAATAAATTCTTTAATCGCACCATTTTGCCCGATTTCCAAAAAGGGAGAGAAGTTTTTGGGTGAAATTCAAATCATATGTTATATCTATGCACTCATGCATGTTTTGCAAATCGACAAAAGGAGGAGATTGTTACACTTAACATCTTCTTTGATTTGTCGATTTGTAAAATAATCTTGAATTTTATAATTTGCCTTGTTTGAGTTTTGTGCAGGGATTAACATGCAAATGGACTAGTGCACAAGAAGCAAGACTAGTGATGGGATACAAGAGCTTAATCAAGACTACATTAGGCTTAGGTTTAGTTAGACTCAAACTGGGTTGAATTGGTCAAGATAAATTGAGCTTAAACAACAAGAAAATTGCATCTGGCCAGGGAAACATTATAACGATTCAGTAAACGTTATAACGGTTCATCTCATTACTCAAAAATATTCTAAAAAAAATCAGAGTGTATCGTTATATAACGATTCAGTAATCGTTACAACGATTTGGGAAATATATAACAATTTGATAAATCGTTATAACGTTTCAGTTCAGTTGATCCAACGGCTATTCTTTCTAAACCGTTATAACGATTCGTAAACCGTTATAACGGTTCAGACTGAAAAATAGTTTCTTCGGAAAATCTATTTTAAAAGGATCACCTCTCTCACTGAAAATTAATTGAGTTGTTGGAATTTGATTTATCTAGCAAAATCATTACTACAGAGAGCTTACTAGCCATATATAAAGTGAGAAAGATAATTCAAGAGATTGATACACTCAATTAGCAAATTTTTTGTTCAAGCTCAATCTAGCTTCTCTCTATTCTCCCAACTTGATCATTCATGATCTTCTTGAAAACATTATTTTGAGCTGTAGTGCTCACCTTTTCTTGAGTGTGTTGTCACTCACATTTTGAGTGTGTTGTCACTCACCTTTCTTGAGTGTGTTGTCACTCACCTTTTTGAGTGTGTTGTCACTCTTATTACCGATAGGCTTGGCAGCCCATTTTTATAAGGGACCAAGTTCTACAAGTGTAAAAATCATTTTTAAATATATCAGCTCAACCTCAATTGTTAGAGGTTGAGGGTCCCGGAGACGTAGGCATTGTTAAAGCTGAACTCCGTTACATCTTGTGTTCTTATTTTATCTTTATTTTTCTTTTCTCACATTTCTTTGATTGCTATATTCTTGTGAGAATTGAATTGATTTAAATTGTATTCCATTGTCATTACACTTTCTATCTCCTCAACTATACCACATCAGCATTGATTTAAAACCATTTGATTGATTTTATTTTCCCTTCTTGTGTTAATCCAACGGATTTCTTGATGTGCAGCCACCATTTAGATTTCATATGCGGTTTTTCGCATTTGACTGATATTCCCTATCAGTAAGTAAAGCGATGGAGGCAATACGCCTTGCTGGCTTGAGTGCTGCCTCTTTTTGTTGACCTTTTTGTTTATTTATTCCGAAATGGATTATTTCGAAATTTATCTCAAATTCTTTGAACTCAAAATACTATCTCGAGGTCTGACACAGATGTTCACTCTGACAAACAGGAAAAGACGAAGAACTGAATTAAATTTGAATAAAATAAATTATTAGATCGGGAAAAAGAAAGAGAGTGCTCTGAAAACTATTTTTTATAACTCAACTGTGTTTATAAAGTGTTTTCTCTCTCTTATCTCTTTATCTCTCTTCTACTCTACACCTCTATTTATAGTATTGGTGTTATAAATGCACCAGCCTATCATATATAAATTTACTTCTAGACTATCTTATCCTAGGTACATGACATTAAATGTCTAGCCACACTTCTGTCAATTACACTACTGCTCCCATCAGCTGTCTTTGACACATGTGACAGATGTCAAAAGTGTCATGTTCTTCATTGGGGCAATGACTTCATCCCGAGCTCCGTGATGTTCTCGAGCTGTTAGGCTCTCGTCCATCTCGAGTTTTGCCTTTGGCACTCGTTCGTATATCGATCACACTTCAGTCACTTTATGCTCCCTCTGAGCTAACTCTGACACATGTGACCAATGTCAAAAGTATCCTCTGTCGTCTATCTCAAGCTATCTTCTCGAGATTCCTTCTTGAGCTGCTCTTCTCGAGCTTTCTTCTTGAGATTCCTGATGTTCCCGAGCTGTTAGGCTCTAGTTCATCTCAAGCTTTGGCTTTGGCTTGTGCTTGCTTGCTTCTTCAGCATAGGGTTGTCGAGGTGGTCGAGTTCTCGAGCTCTTGGTCCTTCGGGATCGGGACTTGGAGTTTACTACTCTCAACATCCTCCCTTAAACTCAAGTCTCGCTCCTTCATCATCACGTACATCCACACCCTGTGAGTTTCACTTTATTTCGCTAGCCTTTTACGACTTGATTGTCCCAAGTTTATTCTTCTCGATCTCTTCGATCCATAGCTTTCGAGATGCTTCTTCGAACGATATCGACTTGGTGTAGCTAAACGGACCTTCCAAGTGTACTTCGCTTATTTCAGACAAGTCCCGTACATCCGAGTTTTCTTAGGCGTTTTCGACCTGATCTCTTCTGAGTTGGACATCTCGTCTGAGCTTCTCGAGGATGTCACTACATCCACTCGAGTAGGGAGTCCTACCCCCTCTTCCAGCTGATCAACTCATGTTGGTTCTTCCAGCCCTAAGTAGCATTTTTCTCAACCTCAATGATCCACAACCTTTCATCTTTGATCTCGAGCTGCTTCTTCTCGAACGAAATTGACTCGGTATCCACCACTAGGTATACCAAGTGTATTTCGCCTACTTCATGCAGGTCCCATACATCTGGAATGCTTGGTTCCTTAGCTTATCCTCTTCTGGGCTTCTTCGAGTTTGACCTCTTATCAACTCGACCTCGGAGGTGTCCCCTAATAGAGACTGACCACTCTGTCTCGATCATCACCTCCATCGGGTTCATGACCGTTCATTCGTTTGTTGGCTTATGTGTCGAGATACCCTTTGGTACTTCTCGAGCTTGATTCATCATTCATCTCGGTGTAGTTGGCTTTGCCTTCTATCTTTTTTCTCGGTCCAACAATCTCGAACATAGTGCTCGTACTTCCCGTAGTTATAGCAGTCTACATCGGGTCTTCGACCACGTCATCCTCTGTCTCGTCCTCACAAGTTCTAGCTCGACTAACCCTTTTTTTCTTCTTCCCCCACCCTCTGCTACGAGAGGTTTTCTTCATTTTAATTTAGTTTTTGTCTGTCTATTCTCATGTGATATAGTTCTACTATATCACATACATCTTGTCTGGATGCTCCAGTTATTTCGTCAATCCTGGGCTCCGACATGTTGAGTGAACTCTTCCCGAAATCAGCCATGGGCTCTGATACCAATTTGTTGACCTTCTTGTCTATTTATCCCGAAATGGATTATCTTGAAATTTATCTCCTTTGAACTCGAAATACTATCTCGAGGTCTGACACAGGTATTCATTCTGACAAACAGGAACAGACGAAGAACTAAATTAAATGGGAATAAAATAAATTACTAGATCGGGGAGAAAGAAGAGAGTGCTCTAAAAGCTATTTTTATAACTGTGTTTACAAAGTATTTTTTTCTCTTATCTCTCTTCTACTTTACACCTCTATTTATAGTATTCGATGTCATAAATGCACCGGCCTACCTATACAAGTCTACTCCTAGACTATCATATCCTAGATACATGACATTAAATCTCTAGCCACATTTCTATATCAATTCCATTGCTGCTCCCATCAGCTGTGTCTGACACATGCGGCGGATGTCAGAAGTGTCATGTTCTTCATCGAGGCAAGGGCTTCATCCCGAGCTCCCGATGTTCTCGATTTTAGGCTCTCGTCCATCTCGAGCTTTGCCTTTGGCACTTGCTCGTATACCGATCACACTTCAGTCACTTATGCTCCCTCTGAGCTAACTCTGACACATATGACCAATGTCAAAAGTATCCTCTATCGTCTATCTTGAGCTGTCATCTCGAGCTATCTTCTTGAGGTTCCTTCTTAAGATGCTCTTCTCGAGCTATCTTCTCGAGATTCTTGATGTTCTCGAGTTGTTAGGCTCTAGTTCATCTCAAAGTTTTATCTTTGACTTGTACTCGCTGTGCTTGCTGCTGCTTCTTCAGCATAGGATTATCGAGATGGTCGAGTTCTCAAACTCTTGGTCTTTCGAAATCGAGACTTAAAATTTACTACTCTCAACACTTTTGTATGGCGGGGTATTTCTTTTGAGCGTCGTTCCTGGTTCCTTAGGCGAACTTGATGACTTCTTCCTTCTCTCCATCATATATTATAAAACTAGATATGTATTAAATGAACATTACTTTTGTTTGTTGTTTCATATTTTTCTGTGAAAAATACCGTGTAGCTAAAAATGTCGTGTTATTATTTGGTTTTCCATAGCTACAAAATCAGTTGCACACATAATTCCTAAAAAGATCCATTGGTCCTAATTAAAAGCATGATATATAAATATCTTAAGGAAGCATGATAACTAATATAACTTTTTAGCCTTCTCAAATATTTTGTCGCTTTGATGTCGATCTGTAGACTAATAATGTATCTATATGTATGTTATTATTAATGTTAGAGAACTCAAATTGCACATTTCTATGAAGATGTATTCAATATTTTTCATTTATAATAGCAAAAATGATGCATGAAAGGCACACTAATCAACCTGAACAAAAAACATAAATAAACTTGGAAGATAAATGAAATTTATATAGAGGGAGGGATTGACAATGAGTTATTTTGACAATCTTAATAGTGGATTTACAAATAAATACTAAAAATCTTAAAAATAGAAAGAAGTTTATAGCTATGTTCCTTTACTTATAGTAATAGTGTTTCAAATTTCATGCAATTTTATTGTTGTTTGATAGTCCATAATGGTTCCAATTTAATGATTTTTGATGAACTATCAAATGATAATAAAATTGCATGAAATTTAAATTACTATCAATCTATAAGTTAAATAACATAGCAATAAATATTTTTCTACTTTTAAGATTTTTTCTATTTATTTCAAAATTCATTGTCAAGTCAAAATAGCCATTGTCAAGTGATCCCTTCCCTTAATATAGAAGATATATTTTAATTATAATTTAATTCATTGGATGTAATTCATTTATTTATTGCTTTATGTTTAATTATTTATCCTATACATGTGACATGTAATACGTGCAGATAAAATATCTAATTCACTTGATTCAATTATTACACCGTACAAATATCCAATTCTCACATGAGAATGAATCCAATAACCACAGTTATGTGTGTCTCATTGTCTATCATGTCTATTTATTTATATATCAATTTATAAATATAAATTTTTAAATATATTTTACATCACCTCAATTGTAGGTATATAAAAAAAAATATAAAATTTATACTTCATTTTAATTGCCATCAAGCAACAAGGTTGAATCATAAAATTTGATCCATTAATTTTTATTAATGTTTAATATATTAAATAATATCAAAATGATATAAATTTTATTTACATATATAACATGATATATAAAAAATATTTCTTCAACTAATTTTATTATTAAACAATGTAAATAATATTTATTTGATATTTAATTATATAGACACCGATGTGATGCAAATTATATATAAACTAATTTGATATGTCAATAAATAAATATAATTATAGCACGCATAAAGATTCTTTTGTCCTTTCCATGAACTGATTTTCAAAAAAATAACTGAATTGACTGTAGCATATAATTATACTACATATTATAATTCATAAAAAGAGTTAAAAAAATTTACCTTCTCACGCATGTCGCATCATAAAAATTTCTTCATTGTTAATTTTATTTAGATCTTTTCATCTACTTGAGTCCAACTATCCATATATATTTTTTCTCTCTTCTCATTTAAAGTAATGTGTATTATATACTTAAAGTGAAATTTAACTCTTGTAACATAGATAATTTTTCTCTCTTCTAATATAGATAGTTATCCTTAATCGCGCACAACATTAGGTTGTGCTCCAATCGGGGTTAATGAGGAAGAGGGGATGGTAAGGAAAGGGAGAACTATTTTCAACATTGCTCCAAAATTTTATTTGAAGAAGTAAATTGAAGTGATGGAGGTGTATGAGAATGAATTTCTTTGTTCATTTTTATCAGTCTTGTAACCTCCATTTTTTTGGAGTATAACAAGTTTCACCTCCCCTCTATTATCATAAATGTGTTTGATGGGAGTGGGTATTATCAAGTGATTAATGTGTACACGAACAATTAATTAATCGGATTTCTCTAGGTAATGTCACGCTTATATTTCAATATGCATAGACATCAAAGTATTCAAATAAAATAAATTATTTATCGTGACCCTTTTTCTTTCTCCAAAAAATAAATAAATTATTTATATATTTGATAATTAATTGCTTGTATTATTATTTTAGAAATGACAAATAGAACTCTGAATGTTTGAATTTATAAAACTTTTAGTCATTTTGATAATATAGGAAAGAATATTTATAGAGTGAGACTGTAATGCTTTCCAAAGTGCAATAGGGCCAGTGGTTTGGACTCAAGTCTCAAGAACCATAGTTCGAATGATCGGTTCAAGGTTTTTTAAACTTTTTGAAAGATGACTATATTTTAGTTGCAAATAATATTATTTTATTATTTTTTATCATCTTTTAAAAATCTGAAAAAAAATATTAAAAAACTTCAAAAAAAATAAAATTTTACATTCCATCAGACTTCAATATGAAGATTCTGATGAACAACTAAGATCGATCATTCGGATTTCAGTTTTCAAAATTTGAGTTTAAAGCACCATAACCTCACTCATTTCTATATATTTATTAGTTTTTTTCTTAATATGATGAATGGTTTAAAGTTTTAAATTTCATGATCAAATAATAAAGAATAAAATAAAATAATTGTTATTTAAAATATATTTTTATAAATTAGCATTTACAACGTTACAAAAAATTCTATCACTTTAACAGTTTAACATGACATTCATATTTTATAATATTTTTTTAAACAACATCCGATATTCTAAAAGTAGAAAGGTGCATTATTGATATATATATATATATATATATATATATATATATATATAGAGAGAGAGAGAGAGAGAGAGAGAGAGTTTATTTTATTTTATGTCATTTTTTTAGAAAGCTCAAAAGAAGTAAAAAGTTATATTAATAGGCATTCCATTTAATAGAAATAGATTTTGTGATATTTACATACCTATAAAATATGGAAAGTATTTCCACCTCGCTAGATTAAAAATTTGAAAAATAAAATGGACAGGAGAAAATTTAATCATATCTGTTACTTTATTGTAGTGGTTAATTAATCTCAAATGCACGGGTAAGTAGAGGGTATTTTGATCAATAAAAAAGTTTTTAAAATTATTGGACTCCGCATTCTTTTGTCTCCTTTTTAATATAGTAATATAATATATGATTCACAAAATATAATGAATTTTCTTTTTAAATAAAGTTGTATAGCAGATAGTTTTCTTTTTGAAAAAATTAAAAATAATTGATTATTTAATGGATAATTTTTTTATACCTCCATTTAATGCATAGTAAAAAATTAAAAATAAAATAAAGAGAAAAATTACATTGGCCAAAAACTGAACCGTTGATTTTTTAAAATATTAATCTGCATCATTCAATTAGGGATATTTTGATAATTAAGAAAAAATTAAAAAGATGAACATTAATAGATAAATCCAATACATATGCTCTTTATAATATAGAATAGATTTTTAAAAATGACATTTTTTATGAATAATTATTATTATTTTATAATATTTAGGGTCATCTTTTAAAATTAAAAAAGATACAAAACCCTAAAAATAATAAAATTTGATATACTATAATATTTTAATAGTATAAGAGATTTAAAGGCGAAACAAAAGCCCATGATACTTTGCCGAAGCACCATAACACTATTATTATTATTATTATTATTATTATTATTATTATTATTATTATTATTATTATTATTATTATTATTATTATTATTATTATTATTAGCAGTGATAACAGTAATATTATTCTAAGCATTTAATATGTGACAACCATTTTCATCGATAATATGCTTTATTAGTTATATCATTTCACTTTTTAATGCTGTTAAACGGGCCCAACGAGTTTGTCCACCGATGGGAATTGGGAAGAGAGAAAAATAAGTTGGTACTGGGTGCACGTACTAATGGCTAACGGTTTGGTTAGTTGCAAATTTTCCTGATTTTTAACACATGTAGCATAAGAAAACAAACTCTAATTTTGTTGCTTTGTTACAAAGCAATTAATTGGGTTTTTAAACAAATTAACCAAATTGGAGAGTAAGTTAGGCCAACGGTCTAAGTAGACCTTCCCTCACCAACAACTACTGATTTAATTCCAGCCTAAATTTGCTTGTGGTCATATTAAATAGTCACCTTGAGCCTTCATAGTTTGGACACTACATTGCAAAGTACCTTTTACTTCAGAAATGGTGCAGGGTCAGCGTGTCAAACCCGCTACATACTGTGCTTCAAAGGTGTAGTACAGAAGCTAGCTAACACTCCGCACCAACACACAATATATAGGTCGAAACATGTTAAAAGGTTGCTTTTTCTGTTGTTGACTAATCCGCGTGCAAACATTTTTTCAATTACCTAGATATCGCATTTCCAGAGAAAAAATAGCAAGTTTTGGTAAATATTACAAAACAACATATCGCGCATACTTAATTTAACTAGAAAAAATAAGTCCGTTGTTCGGCTCTTTTAATATATATCCAAATTAATTATAAAGACTATTAAATTTACAAATAAAATTAATTTATTATTTAATAAAATCTTATTTACAAAACATAATATTTTTAAATAAAGTTGCATAGTAGATAACTTTTTTTAATATAAAAATAGTTGATCATTAATTTATTTGATGAATATGTTTTTAGACCTTCTATTAATGTATGGAAAAAAATAAAAAATGAAATAGAAAGAAAAATGACATTGCTTAAAATCTGAACTACTTTTTTAAATATTGATCTGCACCGTTTGATTAGAAATATTTTGGTTATTAAGAAAATACTAACAAATTCAATACATATAGTCTTTATAATATATAAGTATAGACGTAGATATATATAGATATAGATTAGGCTTTCAAACTTAGTTAGCTAGTAGCCTATAGTACCTACCACTTGTCGATAAATTTATAATTAACCTAGAAATAGGTTTTTTTAGTGCAGATCCTAGAGGATTATCCGCACACACACAATTCGGTTATGCTAGAATTATAATGATACTGTGCAAAACTCATATTTATATATGACATAAATTCTAGGTAAAATCGAATTACAACTTTGCTAAAAAAAAAGAAACATCTAGATCACATTTAACTCAACGGATATACATTGTGTCTTTCGTGTAAAAGATCTGTCATATATTGTACATAATTTGGAGCCCTCTCTCATGCTAATTAATTATGAAAAATTAAAGCATTACCACACATTCCAATTTTGCAATAGTTATTTACCATTTTTTTTAGTTAAGTTATTTATCATTATTTACTATATCAATATTGAAAAACTCTTACAGAGTTATTCCGGATACACTATTACATATTATTTCGTATTTAGTATAGCTACTCGAAACAACCAATATCCATGATTGTTCCCTATTTTAAACAGCTATATTAATCTTGATCATTATCAACCTCGCGCAGAGGAATTAACTTTATGTCCCAAAAATGTTATTCCCATATATATTGCGTAGTTAGGGACTTGTGCCTTATATAATTCTCCCACGAAATTAGTTTTTTCGATTATCCCCACAAAATAATATTAGTGCAACTGTTGATTTCAGTTAGGTCGATCGAGCCCAACTGACGTACAGGCTGATCGATCTGTTAACAAACCCCGACCCTTTTTTGTACTCAAGTGTGACACCTAGCTACACTGCTTATTTTCCATCTAATTGCACCAAAGTATACTAGCTATAAACTTCCTTTATTTAGGAATGATAATAAAAAGGATTAGTCATTGCCTACCAAAAATTAAGGTAACTAGGTGTGCAATCCAATTAAGAATTTGTCTCCACCAACATATCTAACACCTCCAAAGTGGTAGCTTGTTTTAACAATTCTGATTGTAGAGAAGACTTATTTCCTTCTAGTTCTGCAAAAGTTTTCACTATTTATTAACAGTTAACTAGTTAAACTAAAACCTTCTTTTAATTCTCATTGTATATTTTCCTCGAAAATTAAAAAGTTCTGATTGCATTTATGTTTTGAATGAACAAGTGAGCTATGAAAAAAAATATGTAGACTTAGATCGTCCTTGGTAGTTTTCGCATAGTGGATATATAGAGAGAGTGTGTGTGTTAGGCTATAGTACTTCACGAAGCATAAAACCTTATGTGCTTCGTGTTTGTAACTCAAATTTGAAAGTTCAAACGGCCGATCCAAACCGTTGAATATATATATATAGAGAGAGAGAGACTATAGTGCTTCGCGAAGCATAAAACCTCCCGTGCTTCGCGTTCGTATCTCGAATTTGAAAGTTCAAACGGCCGATCCAAACCGTCAAATTTTATATATTCTTTTATTTTTTTTGATATTTTTTAAATGGGTACAATTTTTGTTGATCTAACGATTTATGCACTATCCAAAACTAGCGATTTTGTACCCATCTAAAAAATAGCAAAAAAATTCAAAAATATATAAATTTTGATCTCCAAAGATAGTTCAATTTGAAGATCATATTCAATGGTTTGGATCGGCCATTTGAACTTTTAAATTCGAAATACGGACGTGAAGCACAAGAGATTTTGTGTTTCGCGAAGCACCATAGCCTCACTCTATATATATATATATATATATATATATATGAATTAGGCTATGGTGCTTTACAAAGCACAAGAGCGTTATGTGCTTTGCGCTCCATTATTAATTTTAAGTCAGAAATGATCGATCCAAACTGCTCAATCTAATCTCTAAATCTAAATCTATTAGTAAACCAGATTTTATATTTTTTGGAATTCATTTGCTATTTTTTTGGATATGGGGAAAATCATCATTTTTGGATGAATCAAACTTCTCATATCAAGTCATTTTTCTTCTCACCGGAAAAAATAGCAAAAAAAAATTTAAAAAATATAAATTTTGGTTTACTAATAGATTTTGATATGAATATTAGATTGAACGGTTCGGATCGGTCATTTCTGATTTGAAATTAAGAATAGAGTGTAAAACACATACACCAGCGCCTCTGTGCTTTGCAAAGCACCCATAGTCGGACTCTCTCTCTCTCTCTCTATATATATATATATATAGAAGACCTCCGTGAGCTTAGCTCAAAAAATATATCAAATGATCTCCAAATTTTAATTTTTCAATCTCATTAAATTTTTCATATTGAAATCTTATGGGGTACAAAAATTTGGGATGTTTCGAGTTTTTTAAGTCGCTTTTTTTAATTTTTTAAAATAATTTACAAACATTGAATATTTTATTATTATTTTTGGAGCTGATTTTCAAAAATTGAAAAGAGCGACTTAGAAAATTCGAAACATTCCAAATTTTTGTACCCCACAAGATTTCAATATGAAGAATTTAATGAGATTGAAAAATCAAAATTTGAAGATCATTTGATATATTTTTTGAGCTAAACTCACGGAGGTCTTCACTAGATTTACTATATATATATATATATATATATATATATATATATATATATAATTTCATGTTATCATCTGTTGATATCAAATTAACATGACAGAACTTGGCAATGTTGGCTTTCATGCATGCTTGTTTGTAATAAATGTACTAATATAGAGTGTGTGCGCGTGTGTCAACGACTTTATAAGTTTTTTCTATTTTTTTCTGAAAGTAAGCGGTATTTCAATATATACTGCTGGTATTCAATTCTTGATTTGGAGAAACAAAAAAAAGGTATTCTAGAATAAAATAGTGCATATATATTCTGGCGCGCATGGATGTAGAATAACAATTTGAGGCAGCTTGTTTAATTAGTAAGATATATATATATATATATATATATAGAGTGGAGATAGCGTGAGCTTAAGCTCACGGAGGCCTTCCGTGAGTTTAACTCAAAAAACATATTAAATCATCTCGAAATTTTAATTTATCATTCTCATTAAATTCTTTATATGAAAATCTCATAGGATGCTAAAATTTGGAGCGTTTTGAGCTTTTTAAGTCGCCGTTTTTAATTTTTGAAAATGATGTTCAAGTATTGAATATATTATTATTATTTTTAGAGCTGATTTTCAAAAATTAAAAACGGTGACTTAAAAAGCTCAAAACGCTTCAAATTTTTGCATCCCATGAGATTTTCATATAAAGAATTTAATGAGAATGATAAATTAAAATTTTAAGATAATTTAATATGTTTTTTGAGTTAAGTTCACGGAAGACCTCCATGAGCTTAAGCTCACGCTATCTCCACTCTATATATATATATTAAACAATACATTATTTATATGTGAACGGGGGATGCTTATCATTGTTTTCTAAAATCTAATTAATTAGGTTGGACGTAAGAATGTGTAGAAAGAAGGCGATGAAGAGGGGGATGGATAGGTTGGTTTTAGTAGACGTTCTAGGTTTGAAAAATTGAGAGATGTTGAGTTCCGAACGGATTTAATTTCATCCCACCAAGCAACTGCACACCTCTCTCTTTTTTCTCTCCTTACTAAACATATAACATAAAATAATACCATTTGTTAGCCAACACGTAGTATTCAAACAATCAAACAGTGGTGCAACTATCTCCTGACTCCCTCTCTCTATCTATCTCTATCTTCTATCTCACTGGTAACGAGAAAGTAATTCCCATATCTGTATCCCTTTCATTTTTTGGGCTTCTCTGTTACACCTTTCTCTCCACCATCTTTTTGTTATGTTTCTTCTTGCCAATATAACTGGCCACACCTTTAGGATTTGTCATCCAGCTTTCTCCATTCTTCGATCTCTTTTTCTAGCCTTTGGTTCATATATAGCAAGGAATCACTAAATAAAAGAAAGGATTAGTTAGGATTTCCACTCCGCTTCTCCCTTCGGCCTTCACCTGCCTTTGGATCCCTTTCGTCATCTTTGAAGATCAGGGAAGATCTAGGATGCAATTATAGGGAAAAGAAAGATAGCAACTACAAGCAATTACAAGTACTCTGATAATATCAAATAGGAGAAGGAAACATAGATATTGATCAGCAATTTTAGCTAGATGTGCACCAGAGGTCATTGGAGGCCTTCAGAAGATGAGAAATTGAAGGAATTGGTCTTGTGCTATGGCCCGCATAATTGGAACGCTATTGCGGAGAAGCTTCAAGGGCGATCAGGTGCAGTGGTTACTAATTATTCATGTATATTTTCTTTATCCAATCTGATCTTCTTAATTAAGGTCTATGTATTTAACTATTTATACTTTTCCGTTTTCTGTCTTTATCTCAATTTGAAATTATTTTCTTCTTTTCAAGCAAGAAACACCGAGGAGATTTTGCACTTCCAAAATTATATTAAGACCATGCTATTTCAAATCATTATACAATTCTGACAAAACGTGCCAAAAAATAAAATTGTAAACTTCAAGTTTAAGAGAGAGCAAGAAGGAGAGAAGAGGGAAAGGGATAGGCTTCTATCATATATATAATTATACATACATATCATCTCATTAAAACTAAATTCAATTTAAGATGCAAAGTGAACTGTCCTTTTCCATGTTTCCCTCTCTTCTGAGTTCATTCTAGCTTCTTGGATATGTTACATCATGAGTTAGTTTGGTATTTAGTTATTTTCTTTCTTTTTATATAAAACTAAATAAGATTTAAATGCTTCCACTTCAGTAAATCTTACTGAAGAAATGAGAGTACTAAGTACAATTAAAATACTATGACCACACCTGTAATCACGGATGAAAATGATATGTTTGTAGCTTAAACACAAACTAATTCACTAAGAATGCAGAAAATCTAATTGATGCCTTGTATTCAGGAAAAAGTTGTAGGCTAAGATGGTTCAATCAATTAGACCCACGAATCAGCCGAAGTCCCTTTACCGAAGAGGAAGAAGAGAGACTACTTGCTTCACATCGAATCCATGGCAACCGTTGGGCAGTAATTGCAAGACTATTTCCTGGTCGTACTGATAATGCAGTTAAAAACCATTGGCATGTGATCATGGCACGGAGGTCACGCGAGAAGTCGAAGGTTTCATCCAGTAAGAGAAGCTATCATAGTGGTAATCTTAAAGATGTCAGAAGTAAAGAAGGGGATTCAAGTATTAGCATTTGGAATGAGAAATACCGTGCAGAATTTCTTGTCCCATTTGCAAACTGCTTCAACCAAAGTAAAAAGGAATATTTGACACTTCGCCACGACTTCCCTTCAAACTCCAATCAAGGTAGCTTATTCATTATCTGCAGGCTTTGACAATGAATAGTTCTGCTAAAGGACTCAAAGTAATGACCAAATTAGTTTGACTTCTTAATTCAAAATGAAAGCAAAGATAAGTTACAAATTGCTATATTTAACAATTTTATAATTATATATTGAAGAAATTTATAACTAATTAAAATAACAATGTTTAAATTTGTTATATGCATGTCCTATTGAACAAATCTCATAACAGAGCAGAAAAGCTCCTACTTTTGAACTTCAGCGGCAGATTTAGTGAGATGCATTACCAACATTGCTTTTCTTTTCCTGTGCATGCAGACATAAATAATCATACAGAGTTCTATGATTTTCTACAAGTAAATTCAAGCTCGAATGAAACAAATTGTTGCTCTAGCATAGACCAGCAAGAAGAGAATGAAGCCAATCCTTCTGATGGTATCCAATTCATAGATTTCATGGAGGTTGGAAGTTCTTCATGAAATTTCAAATTGCAGATACTGTTATCATCCATGAATGAATCGTGTTATATTATTAATGGCTAACAGTTAGCAATACAGTTAGATGGAAAGTTGCACATATATACCTATGCTAAACAAACTTATTTGTGTTAAATCGGCGTCAGTTGTAAGAGAATTTTAGAATTAAGAGCTGTAATTATACAGTCTCTTGTGTAACCAGGACTTGAACCAATAGACTAATTGATGATGGTACATATATATAAATTGTTATATAATATATTAAGATACAGCCAGTATACTGTGTTATTTGATCCAAGAAAAAAAGATTACTTCTTGCCAGATTATTAAGCTATACATTTTTCCTATTCAGTTAATCTCAAGTACCGTGATCGAGAACTTTCTGTTGATACATGGTGCGCGTTTGGTTTTTAATTAAACATTTGCATTTGCAATGTGCAAGCAATGATGCTATAATCAAATGATACAGATTGGATAGTAAAAAAAATAGACAACTATGACAACAAATCTCACATCAAGTCCTCCTTTGAAAATTTATTCCCTCTTTGTCACAATGCTCCTGAAAGTATTGATAAGAATGCCAAGAACTACTGAAGCTAGCATCGTTCATCGAATTAAGTGGTTTTGATAAGATGTCACGTTCAATACATGTATTGCTCAATTTTAATTAATGCTTTCCGTTTGTGTTGAGTTACATGGTATTAGTCAAAATTCTTTCATGACTAGCTTAAATTGAGTAACGATGAAGGTTCTGACTTCTGAGTTCATGATATGACAATCAAAAACATATTCTTGGCAATTTTCTCCATGTTAGTGATGTAATGCTCATTGAAATTTTGTTAGATTTGAAGTTTAGAATAATTTGTTGATCAATCACTATCTATGCAGTATAAATTGCTTTTCAGTAAAGAAAACAAACCCATAAGCGTAATTTAGTTCTTTTATGTCTCCATCGTAATTAAGTAACTGAAGTGGAATGACTTATAGGTAGAACATTCTTAGATCATTATATCAGACAATAACACCTATTTTATTACCTAAAACTATGAAATTCAGAACCACATAGTCATTGCTTCAAATTTTCATTAGTCGGCTAAACTTTAAAAGAGAGTTATATTTATTGCTAAAGTTGCTATTTAATTATCTCAAGGATACACATCACCCCATAGCAAAGAAATGAAAAGTATTTCTACTCCGTATGAAATCTAATACAACATATCAGAGATCAAAAACACACATTAATTGCTTAAAAATAGAACGTTTCCCCCCTTTTCTTGCCCTTATTTAATTAATAGTTTCTAGTAAGCATGGAGACTCTCCTTATAAAACTCAACTCAAAACTACAATAAGAGAAGTGCTTTCTTCTTTAGATACTGTTTCGATCAATCGAATGGAAAAACCAGACCATGCATCTCATGTACATCTTCTATTAAGGCTTATGGTAAATACATAGCCAGTAGGCCCATTAAATTGTCTTATTGGGCTCTGGATCTCCAATCCACTCCTGTTTTTCAAATTCACGAAGCCTTGGCGAAGAACCGGAGACTATAAAATTTGCGTCGAAGTGCTGCAAATGAGCTCGACTTGTATCAGTGTATGTTTGGTTCGGCCACCTGTTATGTCTCTGACATGGGGATCGAAGAGAATCGAAGAAGAGGATTGAAATTGTGTTTGGAATTGGAACCTGGAAGAGAGCAGCTTCATTTGCATTATGGATTAATGTTTGAGTATGGGTTTAGTAAATAAATGTTTCGTTGGGCTGTGTTGTGGGCTTTCCAATTGAGTTGTATTAGAGCCGTCTTTTATCCTGTTTTTTTTTTTTTTTTTTGAAAAAGGGCATAAATGTCCGTTTCATTAAAGAAACATTAACTTACAACTCAGACAACCACAAAATAGCTAGATCATCTACTCCTATCCCTTACCCAGAATATGAAACCCTAGAGAAAGGATTTAGAGTTATTCAAGCGTCATCGAGCTACCTACAACAAAATCCTTAATCGATGTACCAGTGTAGCATCTATTCCAGTAGTATCTGTTGATCGATTAAGTATTTTGTGTGGCAACTTCTCGCACACGTATCATCATTATCCTTCTCTACTAGAAACACAAAACCGTATCCTACCATAAGCAACTTAACCACTGAGCATTACAAGCAACAATCCAGCATAACAAGCAAAACACGGCCAGGTAACCTGGCGACCACAAATATGCAATATCACACGCTTATGGTAAAAAGTAAATATAGCAGGCACACAACAAGAAAAAGAGCACTGTATGATAGCTCAAAGTAGAGCTGGCACCGGAGGCAAAGCTTGTAAGGGGATCATATCCATAGAATCTGGCAGCCAAAATTTCAACTTATTCTTCACAGCCACACTAAAGTTGCCTGCCCAATAATTAACCAAGGAGCATATGAGAATAATCAAATTGTGATTAGTAACACTAGAAGCATTTTGAAATGTAATCTTATTGCGCAAGGTCCAAATTGATCAACACACCGCACAGACAACTACTAGAAAGGCTTCTTTGTAAGAGCCTGATAATGAAAGTGCATAACATATCACCTCATCAAAGGAGTGTCAATACTGATAAATCTGTTGACAGTGCCCCATCCAGAACCAAATTGATTGCGCCAGGGAGAAAACCAAGAAAAGATGATCAACATTCTCATCACAATTACAAAAAGAGCACTGCAAGGAACCTGACCAGCCTTTTTAACAATGTTATCCCTTGTTAAGATTTTTTTTTGGCCCACTAACCACATAAATACTTTAATTTTCAAAGGGACATGTAGGGACCACCAAATAACACAATTCTTATCAACCACACCTCTGTATATCAATCATGTATAGGCTGAATGAGTAGTAAAAAGTCCATTAGTATTTCATCTCCACACAAGATGATCATGCTCTAATTGTAACTGACATTGATTAATGATACTACAGATTGAATTAAAATCATGTAACAAAACACCTGTCAGCTATCTAGAAAATTGCAAAGTAGCCCCCTTTGAAGCCACTACTGTAAAAACAGTAATTTGTGGATTGATACAGATTTGAAACAATTGGTAAAAGTGTGTTGACAAGGCACAATCAGAATACCACCGATCTAACCAGAAATAAGTAGACATATCATTACCGATAATCATATTGCAGCCTAAATTGCAAATATCCTGTAATCTATGAATATCTCTCCAGACAGGGGACTTGTCCTGAGAGCTAGTGTGCTTTTTGTATTTTATTTGCACCAATTGCTTCCAAAAACTATGATATTGGGGTTGCTTAAGTTTCCACGGTCATTTTAGCAATAATACCATATTCATAACATTTAAGTCCAAAATGCCTACACCACCCATTTCCTTAGGCATACACAACTTTTTCCAGGCTACTAAAGCAAATTTCATTCTATGGTTGGAGGACCCTTGCCAAAAAAACTTGTATCTTATCCTATCTTTTCCTCACTAATGTTAGTAGTCTATAAAGAGATAACATGTATAAATGAACTGCTGATAAGACAGAGTTCAATAGAGTTAGTTTACCACCAAAAGATAACAAGGACCCCTTCCAGTTGGACAATTGAGTATGAATTTTAGCCAGCATCACATCCCAATCACATGTTCTAAGTTTTTTATCATATAAAGGAACACCCAAATACTTAAGAGAAAAGAGGAGACTTTGCAACCTAGCAATTTGGCAAAATGAGATGTTTCACCATCAGTTAAATGGATGGGTACCAACTTAGTCTTTAAATAGTTGATCTTAATACCAGATAGAGCCTCAAAAGCTAAGAGAGCACACATCACAGCCTCAATATTATTCAAATCTGTTTGCAAGAAAAAAATAGTGTCATCAGCATATAAAAAGTGAGTACATTTAAGTCCAGTATCCAAAGTAGGACCTAAACCCTGAATACAATCTAGCTGTTGACCTCTGAGTAAAATTTGGCATAAAGTATCAGTTACTAAATCAAACAAGAAGGGGGATAAGAGGTCCCCCTGCCTCAAACCCCTTTTGCATTGAAAATAAGGAGAGGTATTACCATTGAAATTTTAACAAGTGTTTGATCTCTTAAAAGGACTCATAACCCATTGGGTCAATTTAGAGCCAAACCCCCTACTCAACAACATTTTCTATACAAAAGACCAATTGACCTTATCATAAGCTTTCTCAAAATCCACTTTGAGCACAAATCCCTTTTGTTTATGCTTGGTAGCATAATGAATGATCTCATGAGCTGCCATCACATTATCCATTATATATCTATTTTTTATGAAAGCTGATTGAGTGTGATCAACTAAAGAATTCATTAGGTGCTGAAGTCTATTAGTAAGTATTTTAGATATGATCTTATAACAACAATCCATTAAACTAATAGGTTTGTATTTTTAAATTACTCTAGCATTTTGTTCCTTAGGTATAAGACACACCATAGCATGATTTAACTTAGCCACATTCAAACTGTGAGAGTAAAAGTGATACAACATTAGCAATAGGTCATGCTTTATCAAATCAAATAAATGCTGGTAAAACAAGAAACTGAAACCATCTGGGCCTGGTGCCCCAGATGCCTCAGAATCAAAAATAGCTTTTTCAGTTCAGATTCAGAAAAGGGGGCCTCAAGTAGCACTCTGTCCTCAACAGATAAACAATAAGTTAGATCCCAAAAGTCATCCTGAAGGGATGCATATTTTGGTTCCTCTGTTCCAAATAAGCCTACATAAAAATCTTGAATATACTGTTGAATTTGAGGCAAACAATCACACATTTCACCATTAATATCCATTTGTAAAATAAGATTTTTCTTTTTTCTATGAGTAACTATGCGATGGAACCAGTATTTAAATCATCTTCCTTTAACCACTGATATTTAGCTCTTTGTTTCCAATATAGTTCCCTTCTAAATAATATGTATCTAGAGTTGATTTATGAGTTTGTCATTGAACTATCTCTTCTTCTGATAAATCTCTATGTTCCATAATTTTATCAAGTAAATGCAATTGTTCTAAAGCCAGTTTCCTTTTTTTGTGTTTTTCTCCCATATAATTCTTATACCATACCCTAATTGTTTGTCTAAGTTTCTTCAATTTCTTATGCCAACTAGCACTAATATCACCAGATAAAGTAATTTCCATCCACCATTTATGAACAAGTTGATTGAACTCCTCATGGAGAATTCATTCCTTTTCAAATCTAAAAAGATGAGAGGAGGGAAGGTAGCAGCATTGGTTTGCAATAATAAAGGACAATGGTCAGAGTCAAATTTAGGAAGATCTTTTAACACACTAGATCTATATTGAGTGTCCCATGACATACTGCTTAGAAATCTATTTAGAAGTGCATGTTGTCTACCATTGGATCAAGTATATTTCCTACCACTTAATTCATATATTTCCTACCACTTAATTCATATTCAAACAGATTAAAGTCCTCTAGGAAAAAAATAAATTTCTTACTTGCTTTAACATGAAAATTAGGACCATACTTCTCATGCCTAAACCTAAGTGAATTAAAATCACCACATATGAGCCAAGCAGCATAAACTGAAGCCCTACTTGTCTAAGTTCAGTCCAAAAGACATTTTTTAAGTTAGCGTCCACAGGGTCATAGACTACTGTCAAGCACCAAGCAAAATTATCTATCCTATTGTGCAAAATAATAGTGAGTGAGTAAGATAAGATGTCTACTCTATCTATTATCAGTTTAGAACTATCAAAACCTACCAAAATGCCACCTGACAATCCTACAGCTGGCAATTCATGCCAAGAATCAAATTTAGTACTAATACCCTTAAGCATTCTAGAAGAGAAAGATTGTTTTTTAGTTTCTTGGATGGCAACAAGATCTATTTTATTATCCAAAATGAGGTCATGCAGAATTCTATGTTTTTTAGAACTACCCAATCCTTTAGCATTCCAACACAAAATGTTCATCCCAAGTCAATTAAGCCTTGTTCATCCTTACTAGGATACACTGTTATCATATCAAAAAAGTTTTCAATAGTTTTTTCTAACATCTGAGAAACCGAATTAACAAAAATCTCTTTAGAGCTAGATTGGAAGGATTTTAGAATCAATGCTCTTTGTTCATCATTGTCCCCAAGAATAATACGATAAGATCTAAAGAGATCTAGAATCTCATCATGAGATAATCGAGTAAAAGGAAAATTTGTCAAAAGAGAGCAAGAACTTGGTAGTAATTTATCACGACAACTACCTGAGCTAGCTCCAGACCCTGCCAAGCCCTTCACTTTCAGTCTGACACTTCTTCGGACTTCAGTACCGGTAGACACAACAGGCCCAACTGATACATCAAGGACCGGATAAGTATTTGTCGGTACCACTATCTGCATCGGAGCCTCCTCATGTGGTGTTAGCGGTACCTCCGGAGCAGTTGGTACCCTCCGCTGAGACGACGCCGGGTGGAGCATCAGCTCGTCCAAATTCTGAGTCGCCTGCTGAGTGTCAAAATTGAGCTGTGCCGGAGGAAATTGAGAAAGTGCTTCCAGGGGGGTGGTACCACTATCTCCTCAGTCATCGTAGCATGTTCAGTCTGGCAAGGTATCAGATCACCATTGTCAAGAAACAGAAATTCCTCTAGCACACTATCAGACTGGGTTTTATTCTTGTCATGAGAGCTACCACTGCTATTGTGTTTTTTAGCAGGTGGCATGGAAGACCCAGCACTTGTAGAACCAGAACCCAAATCAACCCATTTGCTTGCACCATTGGACTTATCAGTGGAATCTCGAGGATCGGATGGAGGTGGGGGAGGTGGAGGGGGTGAAACACCCCAAACGAACCCGATTCCACCTCCATTGTCACATCATAACGTGTCCAGAATCCATTAGGGTCACAATAGAGAATCCATTGGAGAGGTGGGAGGTGCATGGCATCACAAAGACCCACGCGAACGTGGGCAACCCGAAAATCCACATGCTCGGCAATATCCTGATCTAGTGCAAGGACCTGGCCATAAGGTTCAAACAGCCTAGCAAACTCATGGAAAAACCACAACTTCATAGGGAATCCTCGGACCCTAACCCAAACCGGTCGCAGCTTAGCCCCTTCATCAAGTGCTGGATCCCAGCACGAGACAGGGAACTCAGTGTTCTCCAATCGAAGAGTGCCCTTCATAAGCACTGTCTGGAGCCACCGTGGATTCGGGGCTTCAATCAGGAAGCGAGAATCATCATAATATCTCGCTATCCAATGATGTTGAGGCATTATATGGTTCAAAGCAGCCTCGATCCTATTTCTACCGATCCCTGCTACATCAGTAAGAACCACGCTATTCTCGACTGAGTCTTGAAGACGTTGACTAGCTTTGGAGTACCCGAATCGGGTCACAGGAGGAAGATGACCCATCGGAGTAGGTGGATCAGAGCGTTTCTGAGCTAACAAAGACGGATCAGGTGGAGAAGGAGCATTTGAAACACTAGGATGCGCCGCCTGAGCTCGCGATCGGCACTGAAAAGATTTGTGCCCTAATTTGTTGCACACGAAACAAACTAGAGCATTACGACAATCTCGTGCAATGTGTCATTTATCCCCGCAGCGTGTCATTTTTCCCCGCAGCGCATACTGTTATGGCCATGATAACTCTAAATATAAATTAAGTTACCTTGATCTATACTGTCAGTCTTCCAAAGAGATATAATCTCGTTGATCACCAGACTCCTTTAGCCTTCCAGCGATCTTCCTCTAATCCGATGGAGTGATTGAGAGAACCGGCGTTAGACAATTTCTTCTCTTCTCGGAAAGTGTTTAAGAGAGAGATCTGGATCTGTTGGAAATGAAAGGGTGCCAGGAAGTGGGGAAATGAAAAGATGTCCAAAACCAATTGTATCCTTGCATATATATGGACGTCCATATAACAGAGTGCAGTTATACCTTAACGGGTCCATATCGGATCCAGATTCTCTCTTAACGGGTTCGCTGCTTAATCAGAAAGTTGTCTATGGTTGTGTTCTCCAGGGACCAATAGCATAATTGTATTATTATCAGACTTTATATAATTCAGACCATCACTAAATCATAAAGTCATTAATACGCATCTACACATTAAAGGCCTCACTTCTCATGACATATAATAAACCCGATACAGAATTTGATCACTTCATTATGGGTATAATTTGACAGTCCATTATATAATATATTTATTACATATAAGCCCATACTTATTGTAATTAATAATAATTACTTCCAACAATCTCCCACTTGGGCTATATGTATCTGAAATATATATATATATATATATATATATATAGAGTGGAGATAGCGTGAGCTTAAGCTCACGGAGGCCTTCCGTGAGCTTAACTCAAAAAACATGTTAAATCATCTCGAAATTTTAATTTATCATTCTCATTAAATTCTTTATATGAAAATCTCACGGGATGCAAAAATTTGGAGCGTTTTGAGCTTTTTAAGTCACCGTTTTTAATTTTTAAAATGATGTTCAAGTATTGAATATATTATTATTATTTTTAGAGCTGATTTTCAAAAATTAAAAACGATGACTTAAAAATCTCAAAACGCTCCAAATTTTTACATCCCATGAGATTTTCATATAAAGAATTTAATGACAATGATAAATTAAAATTTTGAGATGATTTAATATGTTTTTTGAGTTAAGCTCACGGAAGGCCTCCGTGAGCTTAAGCTCACGCTATCTCACTCTATCTACTCTATATATATATATATATATATATATATATATATATATATTAGTACTGAATTGAGTACTCTTAATCGTTTTATCATAATCTTTTATGTCATCATCTTTATAAGGACTTTATGCAGTATTCGTCTCATAAAGCGAAACTAAACTGACACAAATCACGATATAAATATAACTGAATGACATGAATCATAAAGGGGATGTGTAGTTTGGAAATTACATGTAATGTGATCCACATGCCTATTTTCAATTTGGTCACCTTAATCAATCTGAATTAGAGGTCGATTATAAACTCAGAGTGTATATAAAACTGAATAACTGAATAACCGCATGATACATACGAAATCACAGAATATCATATAAGAACTACTGCATGATATCTGAAAAAGTATATCATATAAAACATAAAAAAAAAATACAAGTACAAACTCCCACTCAACCTAATAATCCTCTATAACATATATACTCATATGAGCGACATGCTCATGAAATTGTTTGGGTATCAATCCCTTAGTCAGTGGATCTGCTAGCATGGAAGCTGTACCAATATGCTCAATACTTATAAGTCCACTCTGAACTCTCTCCTTCACACAAGGAACTTAATGTCGATATGTTTGGATTTCGACGAGCTCTGTTGTTGTTAGAATACAAGCACTGTTGAACTATTATCACTATATAACTTAAGTGGTAACTTAATAGTATCCACAATGCGCAGCCCTGTGATAAAGTTCCTTAGCCATATTCCATGGTTTGATGCCTCGAAACACGCAATGAATTCGGCTGCCATGGTGGAGGAAGCAATCATGGATTGCTTTGCACTCCTCCAAAAAAATAGCTCATCCAGCCAACATAAAAATATAACCGAATGTTGACTTTAAGCTATCCACACAACCCGCAAAGTCGGAATCAGTATACCCAATGACCTCAAGCTTGTCTGATCACCGATATGTTAACATGTGATTCTTCGTTCTTTGCAAACACCTTAGTACCATTTTGGCTGCTTTCCAGTGATTCATTCCAAGATTACTGAGATAGCGACCAAGCATTCCTGTGATATACGCATTATCCGGATGCCTACACACTTGAGCATATATAAGACTTCCTATCAAGGAAGCATATGAAATCTGATGCATTTCTGATTTCTCGAGTTCTGTTTTTGGGCACTAATCAAGACTAAACTTGTCTCCTTTAGCAACAAGGGTATTTCTTGGTTGACAATTTTTCATACCATATCGTTTGAGAACTTTATCGATATATGCTTGTTGTGAAAGTCCTAAAATACCCTTATTTCGATCTCTGTGTATTTTAAGACCTAACACATACGATGCTTCGCCAAGATCTTTCATGTCAAAATGTTTGAAAATAAATTTCTTGGTTTCATGCATCATATTTTTATCGTTACTGGCAAGTAATATGTCATCGATATATAAAACCAGAAATACAAACTTACTCCCACTGAACTTGTGATATATACATTCATCCACCAAGTTAGGCTCAAATCCGAATGAGATAATTACTTGATGAAATTTGAAATACCACTGACGAGACGCTTGTTTGAGTCCATAGATAGACTTCTTTAATTTGCAAACCATCTGTTTCGAGTCATCAGATTCGTAATTCGGTGGTTGCGACATATAAATGCATTCATCAATGTCGTCATTGAGAAATACAGTCTTAACGTCCATCTGATGTAAATCAAGGTCAAAGTGTGCCACTAAAGCCATGATAATTCTAAAAGAATCTTTCGTTGACACTGGCGAGAAAGTTTCCGTAAAGTCAATACCTTCTTTCTGTGTAAATCCCTTAGCAACTAGTCGTGCTTTATATCTTTCCACATTACCTTCTGAATCCTTTTTGGTCTTAAATATCCATTTGCAACCAATAGATTTCACACCTTGAGGTAAAGGGACGATATCCCAGACGTTGTTGTCATACATTGACTTTATTTCTTCATCCATGGCTTTGATCCATTTATGAGAATTCATACTTTCTAAAGTCTGACGGAGAGTGACGGGATCATCCTCCATCATGCCAATGTTGAATTTATTTTCTTGAAGAAACACAATATAATCATTAGATATTGCGCTTCTTCTCTCTCTGGTGGACCATCTTAAAGGCACAGCTTCTTGAGGTTCTTGAGGTGGTATAGGTCCTCATCAACATCAACATTGTCTTGTCCGGATTCTCTTCTATTTCTGAAGGTTCATTGACTATAGGTTCATTCACCACGATGTGGGTTCGGGAACCAATGAGTCTCCATATATCCTTATTACAATTATGTACCGATGTGGGTGCCTCTCGTATAGGAGAATCCTGTGATTCTTCAAAGACAATTTGATTTGTATTTCCCTCCGAACCATAACATCATCAAAGAACTTAACTTGTATTTGTCTCAAAAATTATTCTATTAGTGGGATCATAAAATTTGTACCCACGGGATCTTTCGCATATCCGATAAAATAGCGCTAACGGTCCTTTCATCCAACTTCTTCTCTTGTGGCCTATAAGGTGAGCTTCATTTGACAACCCCAAATTCTAAAATGTTGGAGACTAGGTTTTCGTCCAGTCCACAACTCATATGGAGTTTTGTTTGCTGTCTTAGTCGGTACCCAATTCAAAATGTATGCTGCTGTCTTAAGTGCTTCTCCCCAAAGGTTCAATGGAAGCGATGTATGAGAAATCATGCTTCGCACCATCTTCATTAATGTTCGATTGCGTCTTTCAGCTACACCGTTCATTTTCGGTGAACCCAGCATTGTATATTGTGGCACAATCCCATTATCCTCCAAGAATTTAGCAAAAGGCCCTGAACGTTGCTCTCCCGATCCGTCAGAGCGACCGTAATATTCACCACCACGATCTGATCTGACGCCTTTAATCCTTTTGTTGAGTTGTAACTCGACTTCAGACTTGAAGGATTTAAATGTGTCCAAAGCTTGAGCCTTTTCTTAAATTAAATATATATAGCCATATCTAGAATAATCGTCAATGAAACTGATAAAATATACATGACCATTCCTAGTTCTTTGTAGGGAATGGTCCGCATATATCTGTATGTATCAGCTCAAGAACATCCATCATACGATTGGCTGTATACTTACGTATGCTTGTTTGTTTGCCCTTAACACATTCAATGCAAGGACCAAGGGCCGACATGTTCAAGGGCCGCAGGATTTCACTTTGAACAAGACGTGTAATTCTCTGTTGAGAAATATGACCTAAACGCTTGTGTCAAAGTGCAGCTGAATCCTGATGTGTTAATTTTTGTCTAACATTTCGAGTTTCATTATTCAATGTCTCATTATAGAAAGTAATAGTATCTAAAGCATAAAGATTATCCATAACGGACAGAAAATCAGAAGCAATCATATTGGAGTGTCGATACAAACTAAATTTTTCATCTCCAAATGAACAAGAAAAACCTAATGTGTCCAATGCGGAAATAAAAATTAAGTTCTATCTAAAAGACGGCACAACAAAAGTATCATACAAATCCAAATATAAACCAGTTTTCATAAGTAATCTAAAATGCCCTATGGCTTCAACTTCTGCCTTATTGTCATCGCCTACATAGATGTATCTTTCACCATCTCTTGGCCTACGGTAATTTCGGCAACCCTGCATAGACACAGATATGTGAGTTGTTGCACCCGAATCTATCCACCATGTGTCTATTGAAACTGAAACTGAATTAACTTCTTCACAAACAAGAGAAAAATTACCTACTTTGCACGCCATGCATGATAATTGGTATAATTTTTCTTCATGTGCCCTTCAAATCCACAAAAGAAACACCCTTTCTTTTCCTTATCCGGCTCTATCTTGATAACCGGTTTCTTGTCCTTAGTGGGTTTCTTCTGCGAACTTGTAGTCACAGCATCTGAATTGATTTTACGTTTCTGTTTCCCTTTTCCTTTAGATGTGGAAGCAATGTTTGCACTCTCGCTCTTGTCCGTTTTCAAACGCTCTTCCTCCCGAACACGGTGCGAGATGAGCTCATTGATCGTCCATGATTCCTTCGACGAGTTGTAGCTCACCTTGAAGCGCCCAAAAGAAGTGGGAAGAGAGTTGAGAGACAAATAGACCAATATATCTTTCGATATGTCCGGTTTATGAGCCTTCAATTTTGAAGCGGTATTCATCATTTCAATAATGTGCTCCACGACATTACTTCTGTCATTGTACTTCATTGTGCAGAGTTTGTTTAACAGAATGCCTATTTCAGCCTTCTCATTCCTAACAAACCTCTGCTTAAGTTCCTTAAGATAGTCCAAGGCCAGAGTTAGGGTTGCAAGAAAAGTTTGAAGTTCGTAGTTCGTTCGTATTCGGTTCGAAAAAAGTTCGAAAAAAGTTCGTTTGATTCTAGTTCGAAATTAATTTCAAATCAAACTGATTCGATTCGAAATTATATCGAATCAAACTCAAACCATGGTGAGTTCGTTCGAAATGTGTTCGCAAAGTATTTTTGTTTGAATTTGTATTAATTATTTGATTGTTTGAGACTTTGAGTAGTATGAATTTATATGAAATTTATTAATTTTTTTTAATGAACTTTTAGTTTTGTATGCATTTATATTAAATTGACATTTTTATATTTGATTATGGAATTTTGATATGAATTATGGAATTTTTTCACCTAATAATTCTATTTCGAACTATTAACGAATCGAACCGAATAGTTCGAACTTTTAACGAATCGAATTTCGAACTATGATTTGAGTTTGAAACTGTCTATCTATTTCGAATCAAACTAGTTCGAAATAGGTTTCAAATCAAACTCGAACACATGTTAGTTCGTTCGTGTTCGATTCGTTTGCTGCCCTAGCCAGAGTGGAATCAGAAATAGGTCACCTAAAACTTTCAGGAATGATCCTTTGCATGAACTTAAGACACAAGCGATTTGACCTCATCCATCGTGCATGCGCATTCTGAACATTATCGGGATTTACATCTGCGTGAATGCAATACAGTGGTTCAATTTCCTTATGTAACGCTATATCTAGATCAAGACACCCAAGAATAATCTCTAAGGTATCTTTTCATTCCTTGTAATTAGAACCCGTCAGCATCGGAATGCTATTGATGCCAATAAGATCGTAATCTTTCTGAAAAATACATGCAATATAACGAATCAAATGTCTGAATTATAATATTAAATCAAAATAAAGCATATTTAATCAACTAAGTATCCTCAAATAATAAGTGTTATTTGGAATCAATTATTATTCTAAGATAATTAGGCGTAATAATGATATATAACGGTCCATTTGATGTCAATTAGTCAACTTTCCTTTGGGTCAATTAACTAATCACACCTAAAACTTATTGACTATTACCTATATATTACTACAATCTGTTTACATATAATAAGTGATTGTTGTCTTTCCTTTGGAATAGTCCAAAAATCAAATATTATATGTATATCGTCCGTATACAAGTCTTGAAAAATAATTAACGCCAATATAAGAGCTTACTTTGATAAGATAATAATTTTGTTAATTATTTCAAAAAATATATTTTATCTGAAGCCTTCATAATGATTAAACATTATCTAAAAAAATTTTCTCAAATATGTTGGTTTAACCTAAATATCAATTCATGGGTTCATGCAATCAATATCGAATAAACAACAACCAACATAATCAATTCATAAGCGAGATAGTATGACACAAGGCATGATGATCTCCTTCGTAAGAATCCTCTTCACAAGTCATCATCCTATGCTTAATGTAAATCTCTCATTCTTACCAAATTACTATCCTAATAATAAATGAAAATTATGTGACATGCAAGCCACCAAAATAAAAATAATTAATTGGCACCTTAGATCGCTTACACACATCAATCATTCATGCATTATAAGTTTCACACAAGGCAATAAGGTCATACTATCTCATAATCCTTATGCAAAAAAGAGATAGGCATGAACGCCCGTTCAGATAACCAACAATATTTGATCTTGACATGATTCAAAAATAACCGCAGCGGAATACAGATCAGAAATTCATATTTTCTTAACAGAATCATGTAATAGAACAATTAATCATATACAATTCGAAAGTTACTGTGTTGACCAATCAGTTTTTGAAATATTTCTGGATTCTGATAAACTTAATTTTCGAAAACTGATTGTCAATCTTGATAAAAATTTATTAAAATTTCATATTTAACAAACAAATCTTTAAATTTCCGAACTATTTATAAATTATTTGATTAAAAGAACATATCCTATTATAGAAATACGAATTTCTGAGAAATTTTTGAATCAGTCATTAGATCTTAACAGTTCAACTAGAGTAGGCTCTGATACCAATTGTTATAATTTTTACTGTTATGGCCATGATCCTCTAGTGAACCCTAAATATAAATTAAGTTACCTTGATCCATGTTGTCAGTATTCCAGAGAGACACAACCCCGTTGATCACGGACTCCTTTAGCCTTCCGGCAATGATCTTCCTCTAATCCGATGGAGTGATTGAGAGAACCGGCGTCAGACAATTTCTTCTCTTCTGGAACAGTGTTAAGAGAGAGATCTGGATCTGTTGGAAATGAAAGGGTGCCAAAAAGTGGGGAAATGAAAAGATGTCCAAAACCAACTGTATCCCTACATATATATGGACGTCCATATAACAGAGTGCAGTTATACCTTAACAGGTCCATATCGGATCCAGATTTAACGGATTCGCTACTTAATCAGAAAGCTGTCTATGATTGTGTTCTCCAGGGACCAATAAGCATAATTGTATTATTATCGACTTTATATAATTCAGACCATCACTAAATCATAAAGTCATTAATACGCATTCTACACATTAAAGCCCCACTTCTCATGACATATAATAAACCCGATACAGAATTTGATCACTTCATTATGGGTATAATTTGACAGTTCATTATATAATATATTTATTACATATAAACCCATACTTATTGTAATTAATAATAATTAATTCCAACACATACACATCGGATTCGAGCTCAGCACCGATTGTTTAATCTCAGCCACACGCTTGCGGACTGGATCTGCTTTCTTCTCGGGATCTACAGGGCGCCATTGATAATGTACCTCTGGATTCGTTTGTTTCTGTACAGCCTGATTAAGGCCTGCATTAAATGTGACATGGACGCCATAGATTTCTCCATGGATTGGAGAAGAGATAACATTTGATCTGCCATCTCGCTGCTGCACTCAATTATTCTCCTTCTATTCTCTCGCTGTTTGTCTTTTTTTATTTATCTTTTCTATCTTTTCTTTCTTTGTTTGTTTTTTGTTCTCTTCTCTTTTTCTAAATCGCCATTGAAATCGCTTCTCTCCTCTCAACTTGGCTTGTACGAGATCTCTTTTATCCTGTTTTCTGTTACAGCTTACCGCTGTACTATTTACCAGCTAGTGACGCAAATGACAAGCTGTGTTAGAACTATAAACAGTGGCATCGAGAGTTGTAAAAGAACAATCCATACTTTTGAAATGAAAATTGATCCTATCTTCTCAAAAAATCTCTCTGAGCAAAAACACCAATATACAAAAACAACTTTTAAATCTTTTTATCAGCAAAGATGGCCAAATTTTCCAGAAAAAAAAAACAAAAAAATACCGTAACTCAGAATTTGAATATCCGCAGTTCATCTCACCACCGCATTATTTTGCGAAAGTCGAAAGTTTATTGTTTTATTTATATTTATTTGCCATATTACGGGCTCACACAGGCATTTCTGATAAAAAAAAATTGCAAATGAAAGATATAGACTAACTCTGCTGCTGTAAAAACTTATATTGACATGAAGATACCAAATCGAGATTAACGGTTGTAATCCATTGAAATTTAGTAACTATGAAAATTTATGATCCAGAATCATTCATAAAAATATGAATAAACTGCCTCATTTCTGCCTTCAAAAAGGCAAGAAAATATTCAAATTACATAGAAATATACAAAGGTCTAACGTCAGAAACTAAGGGGGCAAATGGAACGAGTTATGCCTCCCCGTGCTTCATTATTTTTGACATTATATCATACATTTGTCAAGCAAAAAAAAATCTAGACTTTTACAAAATAACAAGCACATAAGAACCATAGATCATCATTGGTTATTCCCATGTGGTGGGAATAAGGTAGTACCTGAAGCATGGTGAAAGGTTAAAGTACTAGGGGAGTCTATTCTCACAATAACTTCTTCTCCAGCTGACTCATCATCACTTGAGTCCTGTTTCTCTCTCCTGTCCCTTGTAACAGGCAATGGTGGAATAGAGCTCGAACCTGACCCAGATCGGGGCAAAACCCTAGATGCCAAAGCCCTTGTTCTCATAGTTTCCCCTTCAGACTGGACAGAGACTAACGGGCGCACATTGGCACCAGTAGAAGGAACCCTAGGATATGACTTGCTATGTATTGGATCTTGTTGAATGGTTGAAGATGGACCAGGCCTGGGCTGGTTTTGTTGTTGGTGGTGATGGTGACGGTGACGGGCCACTCCATGCATGTCTCCAATCTATGATTTCAAGGTGGAACAACAATTAAATTTGCTAAGAAAATAATGCCTGGCAATTTATGCATAATAATTTAATGTCATTTAGAAGAGTACCCAACCCTTCTCCTTTTTGCCAGTCCTTTGCCCATAATTTGTTACCACTAAACTGTGCTTATATAGCAAAAGACTGGGGGGCAGTGCTAAAAGCTAGAAACGTTGCACAAATATGCTGAAAGAGTAGGTCAAGTTTGCTATACAAGGGAACATACCATGCTACCATACATGCTCAACTGGAGAGCTCGGGCAGAGAAGGTGGAACCTTTGGCTGGGCTCTCTATCTCATTCTGGCTATCCTTCTGGGGCCCTCGCGGTGACCTATAAAAGCTTTCAGGCCAACTCAGCAGGCCTGCATGCTCTTTTGAGTGGCTACGCAGCATTTCACCTCCTACCTGGGACAGAACTGACTTGGTCCTGTGCAAAGACAAATCTACCTCCAGATTTGCAACGTCAAAGAATAAAACCCGGGCTCTGGCCTCCACCTGATAGTTTGATCCAGTATAGTAGGATTTCCCATTGCTCAGATCTGCGTTCAAATACAATATCAGCATCCACAAATCAAAACTGCAAATTTGAGTACATGCAATTGTAGCTGATATCCTATCAAGAAATATCAAATTTGATACAGTTTACCAAAATGTAGTGTATAAATATAAACAACACACTATTAATGTTATTCAATGTGCAAGCTGTAAACCACATACATTTATGGGCATGAGAGGCATATTTGACAGGAAATTGCAGAAAATTAGAAAAGAAAACTCTTACTACAAGATTCCAGACCAAAGAAGCTGAAGTCAGTGTCAGGACGAAACAACACAACAGGAGGGGTTATCAGGCTCTTGGCCTCTTCTTGTGCCAAAAAACCTTCCAGCAAAATCCCAACATAATTAGGTGGTACATCAATCACCTCTCCTTTTATGTGTATATTCAACATGGACCTCTCAGTAACTAATGCTCTCAGTTCATGCAATGCCATTTTTTCAAATAAATGCGGAAGCAGTAACCTCATTATGACGATAGAACTTTCCTGCATTATCATGTCAAAATAAAATATATTATAATTTCATGTATGCCCAAGAAACATCAAAGTGCATGTTCTCCTTTAAAATGATTACATCATTTGTGCCCCCAATAAAAAATAGAAACTCTCATGAACATGCTCCTCTTTCAGTTCATTCTTACATAGTAACATCTAACCGTATGGTGAAAAACGGGAGGGGAAATTAAGCTATTTCTCAGTATGTTTCTTGAAATGAGGAAAGGAAGATCGAAATTTATATTATTTTTGTGGAACATAGAGAATTGACAAGTTCCATATTTGCGGGGGTATGATTGATATGCTCGAGAACAATGGTGAATCTCAAAAATATCATGTACAACAAAAAGAAAATATAAAAACCTGCCAGAGAAACCCCTCGATTTCAGGATCAGATTTTTGCAAAGTTTGTATCTTTTCATCTTCAATAAAGAAACAGTGAACAACAGAGTCTGTTATCATGTCACATATGTATGGTTTCCCACTTAGAACTTCATACAGACCCAATGTGCTAGAGTGCGAAAAAACTGGGTGTAGTGCGTGCTTGGTACTCAGACTCCTGCTCTTCCACTGCAAAAAAATAGACAATAAAAGGGAAGATAATGAAGAACTGATTTTCAATAGCTCTCTGTTAGAGGAACTTTAATGTGGTAGCTGCAGTGAGTTAGATTAGAGATAGAATAGAAGATGAAGACAGAAGCGTTGTAGAATGAGCGAGAAGAAAGAGATAAGGGGAGAAGAAAGAGAGGATTGCTGAATATTGTCTGCTTATTTCCTCTCACAGCTGATACAATTATAGGCTATCAGCCCTTGATTATTGCCTAAACAAAAGCACTAATAAAAATAGAAATTAAAGCAAATCCTTAAGTCCTCTCTAAATCCTGCCTAAGGCTTAGCTGTCCAGATTTTCTCTTGCTGGCTGATTTCCAATCAGACCTTAATTGCATTTTTCAATTTTAACATCATCAATTTATGATTGAATGCAATTGTATCTCTGTTGCGTCTTGTGTAAACCTTTAGGGGCTGGTTTAATTGTGTAACACTCTCTTGTTGCAAATATCATAACAATTTTGAGATATCTCAATGAAATTCATCATATTAATGTAAAAGAACTTATATCATTGAGAAATTAGAACTACAGATGATTCTTATTTACAGTTCATCAAACTAATTAAACCAAAGACATTTACATTATGTCTTTCAATATTTTAAAATTAATTTGAGATTTGGTCAGGCTGTATGCACAAAAAAGGCCACACAACACTGCAGTCCCATCTACATCAGCTCCTCGCAGGCATTCGAACTCTCATGGCTAGCTTGGATAGTGCGAGAAGACATTTTCTTTTTCCTTGTATTTTTCACTTTTTTAATTGTAAGGGTATATGCTTTTACTTCGCGGGTTCCTCTCATCTTTTTTTTCTTTCTCTCTTTATCTTCCTTCTAATATGTACCAGCTCTTTTTATTTTCATTTAATGGAAATTAATAGTAGGCTTTTCACCTACTACATCAAAAAAACAGTGTAGTCAATTGTTCTTGACTTAGAACTTCATATCAGTTTAGTGCTTGTTTGCAAATAACAAAAAGAACCAAGGAGTGTCAACAACGACTACGAGTACAGGATTGTCAGTGGTTAATTGCAAATGATACTGATCACACAAGGGGGGATGTTAAAGCCCTCGACATTAGCATATTTGAAAAGAAAACCTACCTTTACAACACCAACTGAAATAAGCCAAATACCGCTAGGCTTGGAACCCTCTTTGTACAAGGTGACACCACGTAACTTCATGGTCTCTTTAGTGGAACTCTCGAGAGGCAACCTATTCTGAGCAGGAAGTGCACCCAGCAATGGATGTGCATGCAAAAGCTCACTAATCTTTGGCATTTTTACGAGCGGAGGATTTCTCTGGAGCTTTTTCAGGTCTGTCTGCTCAATGTTTCATCAACAGCAAAACAAATAAAATAAAATAAGGTGATAAAGAAAATTTTATAAGGATATTTAAGAAATATTTTCTTCAAAAATGGGTAGATTTGAGGTACCTGAAGAGCATCATCAAGATGGAACATCTCTTTTTCTTCAAGCAATCCAGTCTTTTGCAGATTTTGTACATAGTCACTCAGGTGTTTTAATACTGAGTAAGTTACTTGTCTAGTTTTGACAACACGAAGGACCTGATATAATTTTGTTAACAAAAAAAAAATTGTAATAGTAGAACGATACCAGCCACAATTTAATACTAAAACCAACTACAACCATGTAAGATAACAAAACAAACCTGAGGGAATGTAACTCGAACATCTTCCAGGAACTTCTCAGCTCCCTCTCCCTCCTCAATACTCTCGTTTATTACTCTCCTCGCGATGTCACTCTCACCTGATAACAAATATTTTGAGAAAATGAGCAACAAATCAAGAAATGAAGATATAGAAAAACTTCATTCTGTTTGTTATAGGTGTGTGTGCTTGCAAATGAAATAACAAAATAATTAGAAAACATTTACCAATAAACTCATGCAGTTGTCTCCTGGCAATGCGGTGGGCCCTCAAAAAGGCTGCACAAATGCAGCAACCGCTCTCAAGCCTTTCAACGGTAAAGAAGGTGACGAGCTTTCGTGGCAGCCGGGTCATCTGAAGGAATCTGTAGTGGCTTGGAAATTGCACACTAGATTGTAACCCTTTCCAGTCGCACAAAGGTTCAGTTGATACTCGATCCATTGCCTCATCTACCGACCTCATCAGAATATTTGCGGTTATTTGTGATATCCTCCCTTCCTCTAGCATTACCCAGTAAGCTGACTGTACACCTAAACAGAGGCAGAAAAAAGTACTTATACAAATTATAATTCTAAGAAACACAATTATCTTAAGGTAATACGCAAAACTAAAGTACAAGAGAAGTCTTATTATTGAAAGACGTTTGCCATTAATTTTCCTTCCAGAGAGTTAGGTCTTATTATCGAACATCTGAGGAACTGAATAATCCCAGTAACTAATGATTTATGAAATTATCCCGTTTGGCAAGCATAGTAAAGTTAAAGCGGAGTAAAAGTTAAATCACCTTAAAAAATGGTGTTTGATAGTGAAGTAAATATATGTAGTAGTCTGTGTAAAAAGTGTTAAAATAAAGGAAATTTGGTGCATTAATTTTAAAACACCTATGGAGCTATTTTAACTTTACATCACCTTAAATCACTTTCATTTGATATTTTAAATGCTTTAAAGTGTTTAAAGCACTTTTATTACACTAAACAAACAGGGGATTAGAACATTGGTGGCTAAGGATAGAAGTGTAACCCTAGACATGCTTTCAAAGCAACTTCTGTTAGGGATATAAGAAGACAAAATCTAATTTAAAAATTAAGAACAGCAACAACAACAAAGAACAAAAATAAAGAAACTTTACTTAAAAAAAAAGAAAGAAAGAAACTACTAAATTTGAAAAGTAGGAGAATAGAATTTAGCAATGGGTAGATATGCAAATACCAAAATTACAAAACTGAGGTAAACTTTTCATTGTTGTACCATTTAAAAGCCGAACACGGATGTCCCGCAGGCTTATACTATGCAAATTATGGTCACCCTCGGGTACATCATGGGGATGTGAACGCTCTTCCTCCAGATTGCTCAAAGATGTAATGTATCTCTTCACGGTGGGCCAGTCTGCAGGCCCAAGCTCTTCATCATCCCTCAAATCTCCAAATGCTTCCAGAGCCTTATTCATCATCTCATATCTTGTATAATTTAGAATCCTAATCTGCAATAGAGTAATCTAGTTAATAACAATTTCCCCCTTCTCTACGGAGTTCATTTGTTGGTGACTTTTCTGACTGAAAGGAACTTATACGATCAACCGGTTTTCATTGATAGACTTTACCAGAAAACATGATCACCATAGTGCAAGGTATATACTATGTAGAAATATAACAAGTATTTATTAAGGATATCGAGTATCTATTAGAGATATTGAGTATTAATTAGAGATTCTATTAAGTATTAATTAGAGATTTTATTAAGTATCAATTAGAGATTTTCAATTATGTATTTCCTATTATACTCCGTTGTACGTCTATATAAAAACATTGCAGTAATTAAATGTATAAAAAATTTCAGAAACTATTTTCACTTTTCTACTTGGTATCAAACCTTAACCTTAGACAGCTACAGTAACCCTCAGCTGCAGTGTCGTGCTACAGTACTCTGTACTACAATAATCCGCATCTGCTACAGTACCTGATCCCATGTGGGGGGCGATAACCCACTGATCTCAAGAAAGAGGTTGAGATGAGTTAGATCTAGATGAAAAAATAGGTGTGTTCTGAGTTAGCGGTGTTATGAACTGTTAATGTATTGAGAGATCGAGTCAAAAGAAGGAAGGAAGTTATGTATGATCTGTGTGATATAGACTTGGATCATTGAGATTGATCGATGAAGGAGGTTGTCAAGAGGAGTGTGACTTTGAAGGTGAAAGAGACGTGTGCGATGTTGACTGCGGAGGAACTCATGCTTTTGGAGTTATTGAAGAAGTAGAGAATAACAAGTTATCGAGGCAAAATGAGTGTGACTGCGAAGGTGAAAGAAATGTGTGCGAGGTTGACTGAGGAGGAGCTCATGCTTTTGGAGTTGTCAAAAAAGAAGCGGAGAATAACAAGTTATCGGGGCAAGAAAAGTGTGACTAGGTATGCATCCACCTTATCCCCTAAGTGTTACACTGCTACTTATGCTGACTCAACTAAAGGTGCTCATGATACACTTGCTCTTGCTTCCATATTTATCATTAGATCAAGAACATGGATAGTAAATTCTGGAGCATCCCATCATGTGACGGGTGTTGCTGGGGAATTTTCGTCCTATACTTGTCTAACATTACAGAAAATATTTGACAATTGATGGTATAGCCCTACGATGAAGATATTACAGGAAAAAAATGGGAGCATTTGTCCTCCAAAGGTGTTTAGTTGTGTGTGTTTTGTGAAAGACAACAGACCAACAGTGGAAAAGTTAGATCCTAGAACAGTAAAATGTATCTTTGTGGGTTACTCCAGTACTCAAAAGGGTTATGTTTGTTGAAGCCCAGTTGAGAGGCGATTGTGTGTTATTTCAAGAGAATGAGCCATACTACCTCTTAAGAGTGATCTTGCCCTTTGATGTCTCGTCCGATACTGGCGGCATGAGACGAGAAGAGGAGAGAGTGCTTGTGAGAGGTTAGTACATGTAGGGATGATGTCTTGCCCTATTTTGATAGATCAAATGATGTTGAGATGATCGGCTGAAGAGCCGGGACGATCGGCTAAGGTGCCGGAACAGTCAACTGAGGTGCTAAAAATGAGATGACTGTGGTTGAGGATGGTGACGCTTCAACTCAGGAGGGACTGAGAGTGTATATGAGAAAGCAGAATGAGGAAATAAGCCAACAGTGACACTTGCGCCAACGAGTTCCTTGTCTCAACCTACCCGACTCACGAGACATCTAGCTCAGATTCAGAATACCCAGTGATATGATTCCTCTTGATTCACCTCCCACTTCTATGCAATCGAGACGGACCTCTCGAGTTAATTCAGAATGTTCGCCTAATTGCTATGGTTTTCACATGATATTTCCAATTTGTCTCATACTCTAGCATATCACCGGCACATACGGCATCCATTGCATCATTGGATAGTATTTCTATACGTAAGTGTTGGCATGTAGCAAAAAAAGACCCGAAGTGGAAGGCAACCATGCATGAGGAACTAAGGACTACTTGATAAAAATCGCACATGAGAGATTGTGTCACTACCACCTTGCAAGAAGGTCGTTAGATGTAAATAGGTCTTCATAGTGAAGCAGACCCCAGAAAGGAAGGTCGAGCGGTACAATGCACAATTGGTGGCCAAAGGGTACAGTTAGACGTATGACATCGATTATGATGAGGACATTGGTTTATTTAGCAATGAATGGTGGGTGAAAATTACACCAACTTGATGTGAAAAATATGTTTATTTATGGAGTCTTGTTGGAGGAGGTGTACATAGAGATACCACCAGACTTCGACACAAACCAAATCATAGGCAAGGTGTGCAGGCTCAGAAAGTCACTTTATGGGTTAAAGCAGTCTCGTCGAGCCTAGTTTGACTGATTCAGAAAAGCAATGGTAGGCATAGGATATCGATAAATTAATTCCAACCACAGTGTTTTCCACAACACAGGGATCATAATACGATGCTTGCAGTGTATGTAAATGATATGATTATCACTTGTGATGATGACGATGAGATTGCACAGCTGAAGGTGAAATTGGGTAAAGAATTTGAGGTAAAGGACCTGAGACAACTTAAATACTTTCTTGAGATTAAGGTGGCTCGTAGAGTAGAGGGGATTGTCTTATTCCAAAGGAAATATGTTCTAGACTTTCTCAGTGAGACTGACATTGGGGTGCAAACCTACAGTTTCTCCAATTGATGTGAATGCCAAGATAAGTGCAAATACATGAGAACGAGTTGATCGTAAGAGGTACCGAAGACTGGTAGACAGATTGATATATTTGGGTCACACTCGACCCAATATCTCATTTGCAGTAAGCGTGATGAGATGTTACATGCATGACCCTAGAAGAGTTATATGGACGCAGTATATCACATCCTGAGGTATTTGAAAAGTGCGCATCAGGGAAGGGGCTGATTTTCAAAAAGAATAGGTACATAAACATTGAGAGCTATTATAATTCTGACTGAGCTAGTTGCCAAAATGACAAGAGGTCCACATCTGACTACAATATGTTTGTAGGGGGCAACTAGTCTCCTAGATGAGAAAAAGTAGCCGGTTGTTATGATATCAACGGCAGAAGCTGAGTACAGGACTATGGCATTAGAAGTTGCTAAGATATTGTGGTTGAAAAAATTATTAAAAGATTTTAAGATGAATCACGGAGCTAAAATGAAGTTGTGGTGTAATAATAAATCAGTGATCAGCATTGTCAACAATCTTGTGTAGTATGATAAAAACAAGCATGTGGAGATCGATAAGTTCTTCATAAAGGAAAAACTAGAAAGTGGGCTATTGGAACTAAGTCATATAACTACTGGAAATCAAGTTGCAAACTGTTTCATCAAAAGACTTAGTTCAATAGTCTAGTTAGGTTATGTGACAAGATGTGATTGATGGATATCTTTTGTCCATCTTGAGGGGAAGTGTAGAAATATAGCAAGTATTTATTAAGGATATGAAATATCTATTAGAAATATCGAGTATTAATTAGAGATTCTATGAAATATCAATTAGAGATTTTTATTTATATCTTTTCTATTGTGCTCCTTTGTACGTCTAATATAAAAGCATTGCAATAATTACATGTATAAGAATTCTCAAAAACTATTTTCACTTTTCTACTTGCTATATAGTAACAACACTGCTGTTTTGTAGTATGATATCTGAGAGATATAAAAAGAGATGCATACCTTAGCAGCTGAAAGCCGATCCATCCCCAACAAGCGTAAGAACATTTGAGTTGTTGACCCATTCACAATTAGTGTAAGGAACACAATCCCACCAGTGAAAAATACAAACTACACAAAGAAGCAAAAAGAAAAAGAAAAAAATTAATGCCATTTACAAAGGAGGTAACACAATAGTAGTGTTCTTAGAAATATCTACCAGTGTTCCCACTTCTGGTTGGAGATAAGTCTGGCCAGCACTGTCACTTTCTCGCTATTAAGAAAAAAATAATAATAAAAAAAAAGTTAAAATTTTGCACAAGAACTATATTATTTTTGTTTCTTTCGGAAACAAGCTTGCTCCAACCAAAGCAACCATGTTAAATAACATCCTATTACAAGCAAATAACCAGTCAAAGCAAGAAAGCAAACAAACTGCTCTAACTAGGTATATTAGATTCATAATTCAAAATGAGGTCAATGTGCAATAAGCACCCACCTTCACGGATAATGATAGAGAGAGTGCAACAGCGCCTCGTAGCCCAGACCAAATCAAAATAATGGACTCTTTCCATTCCATCCCATACCCAAACTGTCTAAGCAATGGGTACAAGGAAGCCACAACTATAATGCGTGAAATTTGGACAAATACATATAACAAAAGTAGATAACTCCATGAAGTGCCTGTGAAATTAACAAAGTTACAAAGATAAAGCATACATAAACTAAAATAACAAAGTCTGCCTGCATAGAACTTTTATCCTGGGACCATTTCAAAAATATAAAAAAATACTGTAGTAATATATCATAAATTCATAATTTTACATGTCTTTCTGTAAAAGCTTGAAAAATATAATGCATACCTCATAAAGATGCATCACACATTTCATATAGTTCTTATATTTTTTTTCATGTACAAAAGATATACATGCAATCCTCCTTTAAAGTACCAAAGAGCAGCCGTGCACAATATATTTTTTTGGATACAAAAGATATGTGTTATGTTCTACTAGGGTTTATGTGATATCCTATTTGGTCAGGGTTATATGATACCTAGTTCTGCAGGAACATATAAAAATTTTCAGGTTAGATTAATGAATCATAATGAATATAAACAAAGATCTTCTAGTTGTATCTATCATTCAAAACTATATATATATATATATATATTGTTAGTTTCGAAGAAGTTTTTCATTCATCGGTAAACTGAGTACATATACATTAACTTATTACAATTTAGTCCCTACAACTATTCTAATCACACTTTTAACTAATATTCAACACTCCCCCTCAAGATGATGCATATATATTTATCATGCTCATCTTGCCTATTACATTGGAGAAGTCGGTGATACTCAACCCCTTTGTGAAGACATCCGCAATTTGCTCCTTAGTCCCAACAAAAGGCATACACACGATACCTTCGTCAAGCTTGTCTTTAATGAAGTGTCGGTCAATCTCCACATGTTTAGTTCTATCATGTTGTACTGGATTATTTGCTATGTTTATAGCCGCCTTGTTGTCACAATACAACATGATGGGTTTATCTTCAAATAACCCTAACTCGAGTAGCAATCTTCGTAGCCCTGACCCTTCGCTCACACCATGGGCCATGGCTCATACTCGGCCTCGGTAGTAGACCTTGCCACCGCATTTTGTTTCTTGCTTCTCCGAGAAACCGGATTACCTCCCAGCAAACGCACTGATAGCCGGAAGTGGACTTTCTATCATCGAGACACCCGGCCCGATCGGCATCGGTATAGACTTCGATCCTCACATGCCCTTTTTCTTGAAGAGCACACCTTTTCGGGACATGACCCTTGAGATACCTCGGGATTTGATACACAACCTCCTGGTGTGATACTCTAGGATCATGCATATACACTGCTCGCGCGCTCGCGGCGTAGGAGATGTCGGGTGCGGGTGTGAGCTAGGTAAATTAGCTTACTACCAAGCGTTGATATTGCCACTTTCTCCACTTGATCGCCGATTCCTCCGCTCGACTTGTGGTTGGGATCTATGGGTGTGTTGACGGGTCTACACCCCGACATCCGTGTCACTTAGTAGATCTAGAACATACTTCTGTTGTGATAGAACTACTCGCTTTTTGGCCAGACCGAGCGACCTCGATGCGAGGAAGTAGCGCGCAATTCGCCTAGATCTTTCATCTCGAACTTCTTGGCTAGACTAGCCTTGAGCCTCTTCATCTCCACAGAATCGTTACCTGTCAACACTATATCATCCACATACACGACCAGAATGCAAATTTTCTCTCCTTTCCTTTGGATGAACATAGTGTGATCGGCGTTGCTTTGCTGGTAACCAAGCTTTTTCATTGCCATGGAGAACCGATCAAACCAGGCTCGCGTGACTGCTTCAACCCATACGAGGGAGCGCTTGGCCAGGCGCACTTTGCCCTTTAGTTGTTCATTTTGAAAACCGGTGGGATCTCCATATACGCCTCTTCTTTTAGGTCCCCATGAAGAAAGACATTTTTCACGTCTAGGCGCACAAGTCCCCCCGAGTTCACGCGCACACGAGATAAGTGTTCGGACGGTATTCATTTTTGCAACGGGAGCAAAGGTTTCTTCATAATCTACTCCATATGTACGTGTGTAGCCTTAGCCACCAACCTTGCCTTGAATCGTCACCTTTCCTTCGGGGGTATGTTTTATTGAGTATACCCGCCGTCCATCCCACAAGTATTCTTTCTGACGGTCTCGGGACCATATCCACGTGTCATTCTTGACTAATGCTCTCATTTCCTCGAACATAGCATTTTTCCACCTCGGGTCTGCGTTGCTTCTCTCGCTCGCATGGAGCGAGAATTAGAATGTAAAGAGGTCATAAATGCTTTGCACGCGAGTGGTAATGTCTCAAATGACACATAGTGGGAGATAGGGTGAGATGTTGAGGCACATTTCCCTTGTTCCAACACGGTTGATCGAACCCGCTTTGCGCGCGCAATAGGAAGATCGAGACCAGAGAGAAGAGTACACGAGGGTAACTCTAAGTTACACTGGAGTTTGTGTTGTGGGAGAATCGTCGACAGTACGAGCAATTGGTGTTGATCTTGGATGACGATTGCTCGGCATTTTCATGACGAGGTTTTCGAGTGTAAACTTTATGGATTTGTACGGCGGAGGTGGGAGGTTACGATCCGTGCTTGAATCCAAACGAGAATTTGAACTTGTACTTGGACTCACGTCCGTAGTGTCACTTAAGTTTATAGTATCTTCTATACCCTCCTCCGATGCCACCACCGCATTTTCTCCTCTCGCCAATCCGGCCAGGAAGAGTGACAACTACCTCAAGAGTGTCCTGAAATGTCACAGGGGATGTATTGGACTGTGTATTTGAAAGTATAAAGTATGATTCTGTCTCTCTAAATGTCATATCCAAGCTCTCAAACATTCTTTTCTTCACGGGGTCATAACACTTATACCCTTTTTCCCAGCTTGAATATCCAACAAACACACATTTGTGGGACTTTACATCAAGTTTACTAATACCTGGACTTGTATTATGAACAAAACACACACATCCAAACTTCTTGGGAGATACCTTAAATGAGGTAATACTGTGAGCATCTCAGCGGTGTCTTGAAATCCACGAGTTCTCGATGACATTTGTTGATTAAATATGTAGCGATTTATCTTGTTCTCCCCAAAGGTATTTCGGGACATTCATGGCAAATAGGAGGCACCTTGTCACCTCCAAAAAATGTGTCTATTCTTCCTTTCCGCGACACCATTACGTTCGGGTGTACTCACACATGTAGTTTGATGTACTGATGTCATTATCTCATAAGAAGCGGTGCGTTGCCACTGTTGGTGTACTACTGTGCCATTGTCGAACATAACACCTTTATTTTTTCTCAAATTGCGTTTCCACCATCTTGTGAAAACCCTTGAAACACTCCAGGACTTCATCCTTACTCCTCAACAAGTACAACCAAGTCATCCCATTTGTGACAATCAATAAAAGTGACGAACCACCACCTTGAACCAGATAAAGAACTAATCCTCGAAGGCCCCCACACATCAGAATGAACAATATCAAAACACGAAGAACTCCTATTACCAAACGAGGGATATGTTGTCGAACTCACAAGCATCACATACTAGTTTAGCCTTGCTACACTTCGAGTACAACTTGGGGTACAACTTTCCAAGTACGTAAACGGTATATGGCCTAAACGACAATGCGCAAAGCGACTCCAACTCACGGAGTTTACGCGCGTGAGCTCTTTGATTCAAACTTTTCCTCCTTGCTTGAGTCGGTATAAGCCTTCACTTCTCTTACCGATACCGATTACCCTTCCTGTGTTCGGCTCATAATGACACGACATGAGTAGGAGACAATGAAACCACACGATTAAGGTCATCTACCGATTGAGGCGAGTGATAGGAGGTTATTGGTGAAATTAGGAACATGCAAAGCGATGATAGTTGGAGTTACGAAGTACATGTTATATCCCCGACCCCCATTATTGGACATAGCGAGCCGTATTTGTTTGTACCTTGTCTTTCCCGGACATAGGTTTATAGGTTTTGAACATTGTGGGGTGAGGAGTCATGTGCTTGGATGCCCAGAATCTACATTCCGGGACATATCAACGCTCGGCTCGGCTACTCTTAGAGCTTTCATAATAGTGCCGATCGGCTTAACTACGATAGTGAGAAGAGAAGAAATATTGTAATCGTCGACCCTAGATGAGGAAGCAATCGGTGCGGTGACACTAGCGGAGTGATGGATGTAAGCACCTGGTGCAAGTGAATCATCAATTGGGTCGACATGTCATCGGGGCTTGGACCGACCGACTAACAATGATGTCACCATATGCGTCTGTGGCATTTTGATCCCTGCGGTCTCTATCATGACCCCAGAGCCTACGATTGGTCTTCCGTGTAAGTCCCAACAAATCTCTCGAGTGTGATTCTCTCTATGACAATAATCACAAAATTTATGACTTTGAGATGAGATTGTACGTAGTTGGCTCAATTCTTCTGTCATTTTCCCTTTTCTTTTTTTTCTTTTTTTAACAATTCGCAATTGAGATGAACAAACAAGCAACTCACTGGAGCAAATACCAACTCAGAGAACGGTCCAGTTAAAAACTTAGAAATTTTCCCTCCTTCGGTCTGAACAAGCCACAACCTCCCCTTAGCACACGCTACGCGAGAGAAAGAGAGAGACAACGAGAAGAAAGCCTCGCTACACACGCGAGAGGACGCCGAAGGAGCTCCTCGCGACTCCGGGCGACGCGCGACACAAGCACCGGGAGCAACAAAATCCTCGCGATCGACACGCTCACGATCGGGAGCTCGCGATCGCCACTCGCTTCGGGCGCTCGCAATCGGAAGCACGGGCGCGACACACGCGACTCGACGGAAGCCGGGCGCAACACCCACAACTCGACGGAAGCCAAGGGCGACACACACGACTCCACGGGTGGCTACCGGTGAGGCGGTGGATCGTCTTAACCTAGCTCGCGATGGCAGCACGGCGGAACGACTTCAGCGGCGGTGAGTTTCGTCTCCCGCTCTGATACCATGTTAGTTTCGAAGAAGTTTTTCATTCATCGGTAAACTGAGTACATATACATTAACTTATTACAATTTAGTCCCTACAACTATTCTAATCACACTTTTAACTAATATTCAACATATATATATATATATATATATATTTGCCTTAAATTTACTAAACAGTCAGTTCTACGCATTCCTCTGCAACAAAAAAGTAATATTCTGCTTATGTATTTCTAATATCCAAAATATTATAATAAAAATGGATTTTTTGGAACCTCTGTTGATGGTTTACTATCTTAATTTAATTGTTGAACAGGGAATATTCCTCATGGAAACCTCATTTAATTGCTTCTTCTCAAAGCATCTAATTCTTTAATGTCTTTTATCCTTACATTTCTCCCAACTTGCTTCTTCTCAAATCATCTAATTATTTTATATTTTTTATCTTTATATTTCTCCCAACTGACTTCAATTTAGAGGCTTTCTTTATATTTGGGATTAAAGGCTTTGTTGTTGTTGTTGTATATTTCTCCCAACTGACTTCAATTTAGAGGCTCCATTTTAAGGTGTAAGGCATCATAATTATGAATTCTGGAGAGGGTATCAAATGAGAATACAACATATAACTAGTTGGTAAAAGAAGTACCATGTCTCTCAAAATGACTATCATTATGTAGTACACCATCTGCAATAACCACCCCACTGACAAGCGGGATGTCAAACAAAACAATATTACTGCTCAATAGTTCTTGTTAAATATTGACTTATTTTTTATGGGGTAAATCAAATTACTCAGCACCTCAGAATAAAAATTAATGTATTGGCAATGTAAGCCACCATTTCCCTGGAAGTTAAATTAGAAATTATATATTAGTACTTCAATGAAACTGAGCTGTCTAAACTTGGCATTTTTCAATTATCAATGCAATAACATAACTATTAATGTGGCACTGCCAAAAGTTATAAAGACAAGGAAACACTGTCTAACTATTAATGTTGAACTACCAAAAAGGGAAAGTGCTTTATTTTATTTTTATTTTTTAAGTAGCAGCTGATTTGGCTGCTATAAATCGATTAAAATAGAAGGTTGTTTAGGTGCCATGTGGCAAGTACATTGACAGTTAAAATTATGACCCTCTCACAGCACATCTATCCTATTACACAACGATCATAATGCAAAAGAAATGCTATCCATTTAGCATATTCAGAGGCCGTGAGTTCGGTCCTCTGTTCTGTCACATATTGTGTAAACATAGTTAACAATGTGCTTTATTACTGACAAGTATTGTGTAATTTATGCATAGCACTAGAATAGGTGGGTCTCACAAGAATTACCCTACATGACTAACATTCAAGTATACTTAATATCAATTATCTCCAGCGGTAAAACTTGGAAATTAAATCAAAAAAGCACTTGCCAGAAGTGATGCAAACTTTGTTGGCTATCACCCTTGAAGGCTGTTCTTGCAAAAGCTGCATAGAACCTAGAAACAATTTATAAAAAAAATAAAATAAAGTATAAATTTATTTATAAAAAATTATTATGACAAGTTTAGCACAATCAAAATGCATAGTTATAGGGAAAAAATCCAAAATATGCTACAGCAACAAGCAACAGAAATTATTGCAAGAAATGGTACTAACACTCCTAAAGTCATAACAGTCAATACACCAGAAACATCAGCTGCGTCTTGTGCCTGCAAAAGTAATAGGATATTGAAACTTTCAGTATGTGTTAGCTCATTTCCTAGAATGTTCCTAATTTTCTGTACAGTATCATTTTGTACTTCTTATCTTTACTTTAATTGATCTTGAGAACTGAAATGCAATAGAACAGTTAAATAATCAAATCAAGAGCTTTGTAATCCTAGTGTCCAAGAAAAACCTATTTGAAGGTATCCATAATTCACAGAATATAATAAAGTGATACTTAGGATCCTGAAAAACTTAAAATAACAGCAGATCAATAGTTGGGAGGAAGAAGAGAGTCTTACAGTATAAAAGGCAATATAACTGACAGCAAGTGTAAGTGTGATCTCTATTATTGTGTCATTGAAAATGAAGCCTAGCCATAACACAGATGCAATGCCAAATGCTAAACCCATAGCCACCCTGATAGACATAAACAGAGAATTATAGGATAAAAATGGTTAGCCAGTAACAAGGAAAAATAGGCCCATCTGCTGAAAAATGCATCTCAGCCTTAATTTGGAACTAAAGGCTTTGTTGTTGTAGCTGCCGCTGCTGCTAAAAAATGAATTTCTTATTAAATTTATGAGCAACCCTTTTCTGTTTTGCATTCTTTGTTGTTGTGCTTGGTGTCTATATACAAATTGAAATCTCATCTGGTAACCATCACCACCCAAACCCATATTTGTACAGATTGAACGTTTACAAGAGATAGGGAGAGAGAGATATATAAAGAGATGCATACGCGCCAAGGGAGACTTGAGAAAGAAATTTTATTATGTCACCAGCACTGAAGCTTTGGCCTAATACCATCCGATAGAATAATTGAAATACAACAATAGCAGTCCTACAAAAAGAAAGTGAAATGCCTATAAATTTTGTAGTTGAATCAACAAGTAAAATGAAAAATCACTGTTAGGTAGGACGCTAACTACTATAATTTCATATACTCAATTGCATGTATAGCCCAAGAAACACATTAAATGTATGGTGTTTATCAACTTTTCTGAAGTAGTTCCAAAGCTACCCATCTTCAGATAAAATGGGACAGAGAAAGACAGTAGTTAGACGGGTGGTGTGAGATTATCATATTTAAAAGTAAAATTAAGAAAGGAGTTGATATGAAAATCATCATATTAAAAATAATACCCATCATTCATCAAGGATTCTCCCTCAATAATCGTGCTTAGCTTTTTACTAGCACCCAGTTCCTTTAGCAGTGCCACAACAGCCACAGGATCAGTTGCACTAAGGAGCCCACCAAGCAATAATGAGGTTTTCCAATCCCAGTTATATGGAAATACGATCTAAAATATAAAAAAAGAGAGAAAGTACATGGAACTTTCAGGCAAAATACAATAACCTTGCCTACATTTCATAGAGTTGATTACAGACTAATGGTATCTGTCAGATTGACCGTGCCTAATCTGGTATAGAGCATAATATATATAACTATACACACACACACACACAAAAAAAAAAAAAAAGCAGACTAAGTGGTATTATTTGAAAGAATAAGTGTGGTAGGCCCTGTACTGATCAGTGGGTAAAACCAGGGTTTTTGTGTGTGTGTGTGTGTGGGGGGGGGGGGGGGCTTGGTTCCACCCCTCCAGATCATATTTAAGAAAGTTTTTTTTTGTCTGTACCTTTACTGCAGCTCCAAGAGCAAAGGTTGATATAAGCACACCAGGTCCTGCCAATAGCAACATTTGCACCACACATTTCTACATCCAACGAAGAAGGGTTGCTAAACAAAAGATTATTGCGTCAATTTTAAGGGTGGGGATCACTTGACAATAGGTTATTTTGACAATGAATTTTCAAATAAATATTAAAATCCTAAAAATAGAAAAAACCTTATGGATATGTTCTTCTACTTATAGATTGATGGTGATTCAAATTTCATGCAATTTCATTATCGTCTGATACTCCATCAAGGACCATCAAAATTTTATACAATTTACAACGGTTATAATTTTACCATCTTTGATGGACTATCAAATGATAATGAAATTGCATGAAATTTGAATCACCATCAATCTACAAGTAGAAGAACATATCCATAATGTTTTTTGTTCTATTTTTGAGATTTTTTTCATATTTATTTGAAAATCCATTGTCAAGATTCAAGAACTCAAGATAACCATTGTCAAGTGATCCCATCCCCAAAATTTAAAACAAGAAGAAGATGATACAGAATTTTTTAAAAAAAAAAGGTTAAACCTTTATTTGATGAACTTCCATGGAGAAAGAGCTCTCAAAGAGAAGTGCAGGAAGAAATACGGCCAAAAGAAGATTTGGGTTTATGTTGCCCCTGTATAACAGTAGCTTTATATTTGAGTTAAAATAAAAAACAAGGGTAATGTGTCAGGGTTGTGTGTAGCGCAGGAAAAGGAAATGTGGCTGAGAGCCGTTGGAAGTGTTGAATTTAAAAGTGGCGGGACGGGAGAGGCAGGTTGCAAGGAGATAAGAGAGGAAGACGGCCCAATATCAAAGTTGATGCTGCTTGTGGAAGGTAAGGCCCAAGAAGGAAACGCAGGATGACAAGCATAGGCAACCACAGAAGATCCCAGCGACAAAAGGAATAATTCAGTTGAAGGCCGTTAACGAGGAGCTGGAGGATTATTGTCATTTTCCATTTTTACTTCAGTTAAATTACAATTGTAATTCTGTTTTCTATAAATAGGCTAATAAGGTTTACTTAGAGTCTGCTGTTGAATTGAGAAACTTTGTTCTTTCTTATTTGTTTTCCAGTTTTACCCTTTATACCAGAAAACGATTGTAATCTCAGTGACATCAATAAAAAATCTGAGTTCAATCCATTTTTGTATCCAAATTACTTTCCATTGCTATTGCAATTCAATTGGAGTCACAACATAATGGAAGAAGAGTGAAACAGTGTATGCCCAAATTATAGATAAGTAACAAAGGAAAAACTAATATAAAGAAGACTGACAAAGACGGATGCCAGCACCCAGCTTGCCTAACCCAGTTGATGTACCATATTCTGCAAAAACAACAATTTCAAAGTGTGACTACAAGGATAGCATATATTTATATGATATAATGACATGAAAATGAGGAAAATGAAAACTTTCAATTTCATTTTATGGATGATGGTAGAAACACGAACATATTTGCTTATTATTAAAACCAATGTGAAATCATAACGTGTACAGCATCTCAATCTACCAAAACAGAACAAGAAATCTAAATTAAAAATGGAACTTGAATTCAGACTGATTTTTCCTAACGATCAGATTTAAACAAAAAAAAGGTTTATTCTTTTGAAAGAAAAAACTAATTAATCAATTTTCTGAGGGTATTGACGTAAACTTAACTTCCAATTGTTAACAAGGACACTACCAGGAAGACGGCGAAGCTAACTTTTGAAATCAGAACCAAAGCAAACAGAATTGACTACTAAATTCTCCCCTTTTGGTTCTATTCTATTTTTTTCAACAATCCGGACAATCTCATTTCGTGAAGTCTAAAAATTGCGATAAAGCTCAAACGAGAACCATAGAATAAGCGCCAAATAGATATGAAAATAAACAGAAAGGCTGAAAAGTTCAATCTCAATTGGTCATAGTTGAGAAACTGAGCTAGTACCGAGTGATCCCATCGCAACACCCAGAATGAGAAGAGCGACCGTATAAGGGACACGTGTACCACGGAGGAAGTGGCGGGAGGCGATGCCGAGCACCAACGACACCCCCACGAACACCACCGCGTCATCGGGTGACGCCTCCACCATCTCGTCCTAGATCGGAGCTCCGGCGATCCAAGCAAGCTAGACGGGTTTTTACTTATTCGTGCTAAAATGAGATGATGGCGATAGAAACGACTACACGAGAACAAGCACCGATGTGGTGATGTGGCGGTAGAATGGCTTTTGGAATTAATTATTATTAATTATAATATATATGAGTTTATATGTAATAAATATATATTATATAATAAATTGTCAAATTATATCCGTTATGAAGTGATCAAATTCTATATTATTAATCGGGTTTAATATGTGTCATAAGAAGTGAGCTCTTTAATGTGTAGAATGTGTATTAATAACTTTATGATTTAGTGATGATCTAAATTATATAAAATTTGATAATAATATAATTATGTTATTGATATCTAGAAAGCACAATTATAGATAGTTTTCTGATTAAGTAGCGAATTTGTTAAAGAGGATTTGGATCTGATATGGACTCGCTAAGAAATAATTATTGACTCAGTTATGAATATTCATTATATATAGAGAGATCATTGGTATTTGAAACAATTTCTCATTCTCTATTTTCTTGCATTTTTTTGTTTTCTAACAGAATTCAATTATTCTCTCAAGATAGAGTTTCGGAATAGACGAAAATTATCTACGCCAATCATCTCACTCGCTCCATTGAATTAGATTAGATGAAGATCGCTAGAAAACTTAAAGAATTTGATGATCAACGAAATTATATTTCTCTGAAAAATCGATAATATGGATTAAGATAATTTAATTTATAATTAGAGATTCACTAGAGAATCATGATCTAAAAATTAACTAATATAGACTACTTAAATGGTGAAGGCTAATTAGGAGGACATAAAATATTTATAATTTATGAATCACTCATCGACTCGACTGATAACTCATTATCAATTCAATCTATTAACGAGATTAGCTGATCCAGCTCGTTACTCAACGTGACAAGTTCGAGATTTCATTAGCTCGTCAAAATCTCGATACCTATACGAGTTAAGAGCGTCTCGTGGCACCCTTGAGTCGATTGATGTGAATGAAAAGACCATTTTCGCTATGTACGGTTTTTTTGACAATTTTTCTCTCTCTATTTAGTTTACTCCATCTCTCTTCCCACCGGCCTCGGGCAATATATAATATTTTAATTCTTAAAAGAGGATTGAAGTTTAGACCATTCAAAATAATTGTACAAATAATTTTCTTGAGAATCGTACCAAAAAAATCTGTCACACACCCAATAGCGTCAACATTTTTCCTACATCAAGATGTAAACGATTTTTGCACCTTTATTTTGAAGCAGTCAGACTTTCAATGCTAACATTTAGAGGTGTCAAACGTGTGAAACGGAAACGAAATAGGGATATTGTGTTTTACGTTTTATTTATCTCAATGTGGAACTTTGACAAAAAATATGACCATCATTTGAGAATCATGTCAAAAACTTTTTGTCCACTTCCGCAGCACACCTCATCCTCTTTTTCCAAGTTCAAAATTTAATGAAATTTTTCATTTTCTATATGAAAATTGCATTAGAACGTAAGAGCAAATTTATTTTTTCACAAACTACTTAACAAAAAAAAATTTGTTTGCACGCCCTTTAAGTCCACATATCACATTTATATCACGGTGTTTTTGAAAGATAACAACCAGAAAGCACATTTCCAACGTAACAAAAAATCGTTGTGTTTCGTTTGTGAAAATACGTTTCCACATGGCTTAAGAGACAAAATATATAACAAACAACTATTGCTCTCTCCATTCCACATGGCTTAAGAGACAAAATATGAGTTGTACATGAGTCGTTTGAGCTATCTGGATTCGTAATGAGACGAACACAAACCATTGAAATTAACTCGACAGTACATATAGTCACAAACTGGCTCGTCTCGTTATTATCCCGAAATGAGTTCGAGTTAATATCAGCTCGTTTGTAGCTCGTCTCGTGAGCAGTCCTAAGACTAATATAGAAAAATGGAAGAAAAGAGGAGATAAATAATTGTTTTATATTTTAGTATCTAAATTGACAAAGGTTTCATTTGGAAGTTCTTTAAATTTTTCATTTTAATAAAATTGATTTTATCTTTGAAATTTATTAACCTAAAGTATCTTGATTCTTTAGCATAATTTTACTATTTTCAAATTATTATGAATTGAGGCTACTTGTTCGATAACTTGGAAGTGTATTATTTTAATTATTTTTGTTTCTTTCCGCCATAGCTGGTCTGACTTGTGCATGTGGCCATGTGGGGCTAGAAGGTGTGGCTCTTATTAGAGTTGGCAATTATGCGGTTGTATAAGAAATACTGAAATAGAGTTAGTTCGAATCAGATTAATTATATGTTAATTTTTAATATTTTAAATTAATTTTAATCGGATTGTAGGTTATTTAATTTTAATGGGTGAAATTCGGATTCAGATTCAAATTATATTAATTTAATTTTTTTAAGTTATATCAAATTATTGAATGAATCAGATCTGATTTTATCACCACTGATTCTTATTATATTCACAGATCACAACAAAATGTTAGATTATGAAGATGTATCATGTATCCAATCATCTTTGAAATTATGCACCAATGATACTTGGATAGGCAATGATACTTGGATAGGCAACTGATACTTGTCCACTTCTTCCGGCCTTGGTTTTGGCTTTTTGGGACCTTTCACTTTCAGCTTTGGGCATATACTTATCATTTCGTTCCATTCAGCTTTTGTCAAGTATATTATTATCTAAATTACTTTCGTTTGTGTCTCGTTAGGTATCCAGTGTAATATTGTAATATTGATCCTTGCTAACATTTATACTGTTTTATGCAATTGTTTAAACAATGTTGGCAACACCACTAAGTCATATATTTTCCACTAAGTCATATCGTTTTCTCTAGTAACCATGTTTTTTTATCAAAAACCGAATCTTATATCTGTGTGCGTGCAGGATTTCCCTGCCACCCAAAGAATTCAACCAATAGTGGTAGCCACGTGGCAAATCTTTTTATTAATAATGAGCTTAACAATGCTTTTTTAATCCTTAATTATAACTTTTCATTTTAGGAATTCATTTATTAAATAGATTAATACGAGAAGAATTACTCTCATTACTAGAGCGGATGATTTTTTTTTACAAATATCTTTATAATTATGTATATTTTTATTAAAAAAAAGTAGAAAACAACCTTATATTGAATAAATTTTCTAATTTTTTGCCCTACTGCGTCAAAGTCGGGCTTTACCCCTGCTCATTACCATGCTTCTTTGGCATTCATTTTGATATTTTAGAATGAAATCTCCCAAGTATATGCAAATGATTTAAATAGGAAATTAGAAAGAATTCAATGTTTACAATCACTATCATTAGTGATGTTTGTGTGTGATCGTCGTGTCTGTTTATTTGTTTGTACTTAAATTAATAAATATCGGCTCATCTCATCTCTCTATATACTGAATATATTTTAAATCATCTCATTTATATATAGAGAGAGAGTTAGATTATTGTGAAAATATTTACATTTCGAGTCCAAATGCATATGGCTCAATTTTATCGTAATACGTCCAAAATTTAAAATTATCATTCTCAATAAATTCTTCATATCAAAATATTAAGGAATACAAAAATTTAGAATGTTTCGAATTTTCTAAGTATTTATTTTGGATTTTTAAAAATCAGCACTAAAATAATAATAAAATAGGATAGAAATTCAAGTTGAAAGGCATAACGGGAGTATGAGGTATGTGGTCGGGTAGGGTTTCGGCGAAAAAATTATCGGACCGAAGTTTCTGGGTTGCGGACCTCAAAAATTGGTGCAAGTTTGTGAGATTTGAAGTTTTTCGCACCTATGAGTGAGAATGGCGTTTAGGGAGGGTGGATTTGGTGTAGGAGTCGCACCTAGGGTTTGGAGAGAGGAGGAGGGTAAGGGTTGAGGAGGAGAAATGATTAGATGATTCAAAAAGAGATTGAGGAGAAGAGAAGATTGAAGTAATTGAAAGGGTGGAAGAAGAAGTGGTTTGAGTGGTAAGAAGAAGAGTAATTTCGGTTTTTGAGGAGTTGGAGAGGTGTGAGAGGTGAAGGTATGGTTTGGAGAAGAAGAAAGGTTGAAAGGGTGCGGACCACAATTGTGTTCTGGAATTTTCGGGCTTGGCAATGCCATTTTTGTGGTTCGCAGTTTTGGAAATTGCGGTCCGCAAATTTTTTTTAAAAAAATAAAAATAAAAAGCAACAAAACTATAAAACTTGGGTTGCCTCCCAAGAAGCGCTTAGTTTATTGTCATAAGCTCGACCCTTCTTCCAGTTTTAGTCGCTCGGTGCATTGGAGAGGGAAACATTGATTTTCTCTTCAATCGGTTCATCATGACGATAGTGTTTGAGTCAGTGTTCATTTACTGTGAATGCTCCAGTCCTGTCGCTCCAAATTTCTACAGCTCCATGATCGAAAATCTTCTGAACCCGATATGGTCTTGTCCATCTTGATCTCAGTTTTCCCGAAAAGAGTTTGAATCATGAGTTGAAAAGAAGCACCCATTCTTCGACTCAAAAGGACCTCCGTAATATCATTTTGTCAAGCCATAATCATATTTTCTCCTTGTAAAGCGTGACACTCTCATATGCTGCAAGACGAAGCTCCTCGAGTGCGTGTAGGTCTAAAATCCTTTTCTCTCATGCCGATTTCATATCAAAGTTCAAAGCCCGAATTGCCCAATAGGCTTTATGCTCCAGCTCGACCGACAAATGACATGGTTTTCCGTACACCATTTTAAACGGTGTCATCCCTATGGGTATTTTGTAGGCCGTCTGATATGCCCGCAGTGTTTCATCCAGTTTTAAGGACCGATCTTTTCTCGTGTGTCCCACCATTTTCTGCAAGATGTTCTTGATTTCTCGGTTTGAAACTTGTACTTGTCCACTCATTTGAGGATGGTAAGGGGTAGCGATTTTGTGTTTCACTCCATATTTCTCAAGAAGATTTCTGAATTGGCGGTTTATGAAGTGAGATCTGTCATCGCTAATCACAACCCGCGGTACCCCGAATTGTGGAAAAATAATCTTTTTGAAAAACCTTCTCACAACAATTGTGTCCGCATTTGGGCATGTCAATGCTTCAACCCATTTAGAGACATAGTCTACTACCACAAGGATGAATCGGTTTTCACATGAGCTAGGAAATGGTCCCATAAAATCTACTCCCCAAACATCAAACAATTCAATCTCCAAGATACCTTTTTGGGGCATTTCATTACGCCTAAAAATGTTTCCCATTCATTGACACTTGTCACACGCTTTGACAAAGTTTCTTACGTCCTTAAAGAGAGTTGGCCAAAAGAAACCTGCTTGCAGAATTTTGGTTGTTGTTTTGTCAGTTGCCGAATGTCCGCCATAAGGAGAGGAGTGGCAATGAAAAAGAACAGATGACATTTCATCTTCTGGGATATATCTTCTGTGAATGCCATCGACACCAAGTTTGAAGAGAAGCGTATCATCCCAAAAATAGTATCTTACTTCTGACAGAAATTTCCTCCGTTGTTGATAGGTCATGTCGGGCGGTAGTATCCCACAAGCAAGAAAGTTGACTATGTCTGCAAACCATGGCAATTGGTGGGTGCTGATGTGATAGAGCTGTTCTTCAGTGAATGAGTCATCAATTGGTGGGTGCTGATGTGATGATCCGCTACAGAATTTTCAATCTCCTTTTTATCTTTGATTTCGAGGTCGAACTCTTGGAGTAAGAGTATTCAGCGGATTAGTCGGGGCTTAGCGTCTTTTTTGTTTAACAGATATCAGATTGCAGCATGATCTGTGTACACCACGACTTTCGACCCTACGAGGTAGGAACAAAATTTGTTGATTGCAAAGACAACGGCTAGGTGCTCTTTTTCGGTGGTTGTGTAGTTCACCTGTGCTTCATCAAGCACCTTGCTTGCATAGTAAATTGCATGTGACTTCTTTTCAACTCGCTGCCCAAGAACTGCTCCAACGGCATAGTCGCTTGCGTCACACATGATCTCGAAAAGGAGTTTCCAATCCGGCGATTGAAGGATTGGTGCCGACACAAGTGCCTTCTTTAACCTGTAAAATGCCTCAAGATAGTGCTCATCAAAGTTGAAATCTATGTCTTTCATGGTCAGATTGGTTAAGGGTTTTGCAATTTTCAAAAAAAAATCTTTAATGAAACGTCGATAAAACCTTGCATGTCCTAGGAAGCTACGAATCTCTTTGATAATGGTAGGGGTGGTAGTTTCTCTATTATTTCTATTTTTGCCTTGTCTACTTTTAAACCCTTCTCAGAAATAATATGACCTAACACCACCCCTTGCTGGACCATAAAGTCAAAATTTTCCTAATTTAGAACCAAGTTCACTTCTACACACTGCTTCAATACCTTGGTCAGGTTAGTTAAACATTCATCAAATGTGGTTTCATACACAGAAAAGTCATCCATAAATACTTCCATGACATTCTCAATTAAATCCGAGAAAATTCCCATCATGGCCCTTTGAAAAGTGGCGGGCGCGTTATATAACCCAAACGGCATCCTACGGTACGCGAACGTACCGTAGGGACAGGTGAATGTTGTTTTATCTTGGTCATCAGGGTGTATCGGTATTTGAAAGAAACCACTATAATCATCTAAATAACAGAAAAATGAATGCTTAGCAAGCCTTTCGAGCATTTGATCAATAAAAGGAAGAAGGAAATGATCCTTCCTGGTTGCCGAATTTAATTTTCTGTAGTCGATGCACATTCTCCATCATGTCACCATTCTTGTTGATAGCAACTCACCATCTTCATATTTCACAACGGTTGTCCCTCCTTTCTTCGGTACAACATGCACCGGGCTCACCCATTTGTTGTCTGAGATTGGATAAATTATCACAGCGTCCAAGAGCTCCTTCCAAACTACTTCTTCAGATTGGGGTTTAGTCTTCTCTGCGTCTCCGCCATCGGCTTGTGATTATATTCCATCAATATGCGATGCATATAGATAGATGGACTAATCCCTTTCAAATCTTCAATTGTGTACCCAATGGTTGCTTGATGTGTCCTTAACTTGGAAAGAAGTCGATCGGTTTGGTCTTTGTTGAGCGCCGTATTAATAATAACCGGGTATGATTCATTCGGGCCAAGATATTCATACCTTAGAGTGGATGGTAGAGGTTTTAACTCGACCTTGGGTGAGCTTGGAGGGTTTTGAGTCAAGTCTGAACCTTCTGGAGTTGAAAATGTGATAACTGGGCAAAATTGCGGACCGCAATTTTTGGACTTCGGACCGTAATTTTGGCTCTGGAATTTCTTGCCTCCGTTTATGCAATTATTGTGGTCCACAATTATTTTTTTCAGTCCGTAATTTTGTGAGTTTTTTGTTGCTATTTCTTCTGTTTCTTGTCCCTTCTCTTCAGATTTTGAGATATCCAGCTTCATTTGTTCGAGAAATCTTTTTAATTCCTTGTCAGTGGGATACATGATCAATCTATCAATTGAATCATCGACTGATAGTTTTTCAAATTCTTCCTTTACAATCACGTCTATCATGTCTACCCTGCAAAAGTTACCATCATTAGCAGGGTATTTCAAAACTTTAAACATATCAAATTTAACTTTTTCTTTTCCGATCTCAAATGTGAGTTTCCCCCCTCTAACATCTATTTGGGTGTCGGCCGTATTCAAGAATGGTCGACCAAAAATTAAACGTGTATCGAGATCCTCATCCATTTCAATCACGACAAAATCTATGAGAATGTAAAATTTTCGCACTTGAAGTGGTAAGTCCTCAACTTGCCCCACCGGATATTTTACCGATCTATCTGCCAATTGCAAGGAAATTCTGGTTGGCACTAATTCACCAACCTCAATTCTATCAAAAACAGATTTCGACATGAGACTTACATTTGCCCTAAGGTCACACAAAGCGCGATTAAATTTGGTGCTACCTATAGAACAAGGTATGGTAAAATTACCCGGGTCTTGTAACTTTGGAGTTAGTTTATTCATCACTATTGCGCTCATTTTTTCAGTCAAGGTTACAGTTTTTTCATTTAATTTCCTCCTATTGGACAAGATATCTTTCAAAAACTTTGCGTAGGTCGGCATTTGAGTGACAACATCGGTAAATGGAATGTTGGCATTCAATTTTTTTAACAATTCAATAAACTTAGTATATTGCTTATCCAATTTTGTGTTAGCAAGTCTTTGAGGGTAAGAGATAAACCTGTGTGGGGGCACATACCTCGGTATGTCCCCCTTTACCCGCTTCGGCGTTGGCGCATTGGTATCTCCGTTGTCAGCCTCTTGCTCCATCTCATCATGATTTTTTGGCTGGAAGTCGGGTTGTTTCTAGTGCACCTGAACTCAGGCATCTTGAGGCACCTCAGGTCCATCATATGTGATCCCACTCCTCAGAGTGATGGCCTTGACTGATACATTGGGATTGCAATCTGGTTTAGACGGTAGCTGACCATGATGGGGTGAAGATGACGATGCTTGTTGCGCCACTTGCGTTTCCAGAAGTTTCCCTTGAGTCGCTAGTAGGTCAACATTCATGCCTAGATCCCTAATTTGGTTGGTCACTTGCTGGTTGACCCTATTTTGGTCCTGCCTGAACTCTGCTTGTTCTTGCATCATTTTTTCCATCATTTATTCCAAATTAGATTTCTACAGGGCGCCTTGGTCAAATTGCCTCTGCCCGTATCCCTGATTCGATTGATTCTGATTGGACCTTTAGTTCTGGTTTTGGGGTTGGTTATCTTGGTTGTTTCTTCAGAAGAAATTTGGGTGATTTCTCCATCCAGGGTTATAAGAATTGGAGTAAGGGTTGTTTTGCGGCTGGTAATTATTGTTTAGTACATTCACCTGCTCCGCATCCCCCTCAGCAGATCCACCCCAATTATAATTTATGGCCAAATGATCGCCTCCACCACAAATAGCACAAGTAGGTGATTGATGTACCGCTGAAATATTTTGGTTGGTCAAGCGGTCTATGCTCTTTTGCATCGCCTCCAATTATGCTGCCAATTTGGTTGAGATGTCCGTCTCAATCACACTCGGTGCACCTCGAACGGGTCCTCTCACCGAGCTCCATTGTTGCTGCTCTAATGTCATCTCATCAATTAATTTGTAGGCATCTCGAACGCTCATGTTCATCATATTACCTCATGCTGCTGCATCAATTGTTAGTTTAGAGGACTGCTCAAGTCCTTCATAGAAAATCTGAAGTATGAACCACTTCTCAAGTCTGTGGTGTGGGCAAAAACGCAACAGCTCTTGGTATCTATCTCATGCCTCGCTGAGAGATTCTCCTCCTCTTTGCCTGAAATTTGTAATTTGAGCGCGAAGGGCAGAAGTTTTAGATGGAGGAAAATACATAGAAAGAAAAACATCATATATTTAGTCCCATGTTCTTATTGTACCGATATGTAATGATCTTAGCCAATTTTTAGCCTTATCTCCTAAAGAAAAAGGAAATACTCTAAGTTTAATGGCCTCGTGTTCAACACCATTAATTTTAACCGTGTTACACAATTCTTCAAACATGACCAAATGTTGGTTCGGGTCATCATGGGATAGACCGTTGAATATGTGTTGAGAGAGCATGTTCAAGAGAGTGGGTTTCAGCTCAAAGTTGTTTGCTGCTACATTAGGCACCGTGTAGCCTAAATAAATTTCAATTGCTTTTGAGGCAGCAAAGTCCTTCAAGGGACGGTTCTCATCATTCTCCACCATTTGGGACGCTTCTTCGATTGCGAGATGAATAAGCGGTTGTTCAAGCAGAGAAGTTATCTCCTTGGCTCTATGTCTGTACACCAAAAGACCTGATTGCCCGGCCAGATTGCGTCCTGAAAGAGCAATCAAATAAGTAGATCACAGAAAATAAAAGAAAATAAGAGAAAAAAATAAAAATGTCTAGTCTCAGTTACTAAAGGTTGAACCAATATTTACACCGTTGTCCCCGGCAACGGCGCCAAAAAGCTTGATGTGTATTTTGCTAATCTATTAAATACCCTAATTTATACTCAATTTCAGCCGCAAGCGCACAGCCTAATCAAGTAGTAGTCGGGGTGTTGAACCACAAGGACAATGGTGAATTACCGATTCTCGCAAGTTTCACTAATCTAGACAATCGAACGAGAGTTTTGTATTAAACTAAAAGTACATAAATCTAACAATAATGACTGAAAAGTTTTTCAAATAGAGGATTCTAGGGGCTTTCGGCTTCACTCTCACTCGTTTGGTCAATTCACTCTATTTGATCTTTTAATATGTTTAGTGTTTGTCGGGAATTCAATCTCATATTTTAGTACCAAATTTACACTTTCGTGGCTTGATACCGTACCTAAACAATTCATGTTTCACGATTAAGTACCTCACCTTACAAGTCTAAGTCCATTAAGATAAGTGAATCACTTTGGCATAACTTAGATTTTGTACTTCGTCTTTCGGTACCTCACATAATTTCTAAGGTTTCCTCGATTTTTCCTTAGGTAATAAGTTTCACGATTAAGTACTTGGCCTACGACCTAAATCACTGTTTTGGGTCAAAAGATTTAGTTCCACCTTTTGATTTTCGCTTTCACTTCTAGAGTAACATACAGTTGATTAAAACTAAACATTCAATTTAGACAAAACAACAATCACAAATAATAATAACTAAAAGATCAACACACGAGTAAAATTAAACCATTCGAGTTATCGAGTTTACACTTAGACCCCTAGAAGGGTGTCTAGCCACAAATCATGTCAAAGATTGCACAAAGATTCATGTCTCTCTCCAATGGTGTTTTTCCTCTTCTTTCTTGCTTAGGATCTATTTCTCCAGTTAGTTGAGAGATCTTCTGGACGAAGGGGTCTCTCTTCCTCTAATTCTCATGAGAAAACCGCTTTAAACTGTAAGTTCGCGCTTCTAGATCCGATAATTGTGGTCCGTAATTTTTGCACTTTCTTATCATAGAGAACCAAAGAGAAAATCCCATAATTATGGTCCGCAAATTTTTGTCCGGAAGTGATTTTCACTTGATTTCTTCGTGTAGGTTCGATCCATCTCGTTTTAAGCATCATTTCTCATGTTAACATCCTTGTTTACATTCCATAACCTGCAAAACCATAAGAAATACAGCAGTATCTCGAACTCGACATAAAAAATGAATAAATTCTTAACAATTAACATAAAATGCATAGTTTTTGAGATAAAAACCTAATTGAATATAATACATAGATGAAACTTATCACATAATGAAATTATTATGCAAATATATCAAAATATAAAGTTACGTAGACGAAAACTTTCTTCATCAACTTGATTATCTATTACTTTGAGTTTTATTCTGTTGTTATTTTAAATATATAAAATGTTATTATTTTAATAAATTTTTTATTAGGTAAGAATATATATTAATCGAGCATGCGGTCTAATCGGTTCATCGGTCCTAAGAGGTGGTAAATGATATTTTGTTTTCTTGAGTATTATTGAATTTATGAATCATTCCGAGTTCATGATTGGATTATGAAACTTCATAATATAGAATATACTCTTAAAAGTCATTGACCGAGGTAATTAGCAGGAATACTAATTAACCACTATCAGGTTAGTATGTGGATTAAATGATTATCAAGTTTTAGAGACCATAGACAAAGAGTTATCATTTTAATCACATAGATAGATGTTCTAGGAACATTGCATTTGACAGATCCCAAATGAAACATTAAATGGAATTGTGTCACACTGTATAGGAGTTAAAACGATTTTAACTCTATTTACCAACATAACAAAGATCTTGTCGGGTCACACTATATAGGAGTTAATCGGAGAATCTTATTGATTAATTATAAATTATTTATAATTAATAATAAGATGATTATAATTAATTATATATGATATAATTAAATTATATTTGTCATAGAGATGACAAGAAGCAAAAATCAGATAATTTATAACGTGTTTGGACATGTCGTATAAATTAACCGAAATAACAACCGAGAAAAATATAATTGTACATGATAATTATATATATATATATATGATTTGTATTTTAAATATTAATTATGGATTTAATTTTGGGTTAAAAACCAATTTATAATTAAAACCTTAATTAATAATTAAAAGCCTAAAATCAGAAAAGCCAAAAAAAAACCAATATTGAAAAACCCAAAATCCGAAAAGCCCAAAAAGGCCCATGCCGACCTTGAAGGGGCATTTTGATAATTTATCCAAAAGACAAAGGGCATTTTGGTAATTAAGCCAAAAGCCCAATGGCATTTTGGTAAATTGGATGAACTTTAAGAGTATTTTGGTTTTTAACTTTGGAACCTCCATACTATTCTTGAGGGTAGTTTGGTAATTTGGCAATCCCATTTTTCTATAAATAGAGGGGTGGGGTGAGAGAGAAAGCTACACCAAATTAGTTTTACTTTATCTCTCTCGGTATACGGTTATTTCAGAATTCACGGGATCGGTGAATAGTGTTTTTATGAAAGTTGCGGTATTCCTTACATCTGTGAAACAGAATAACCACGAGTCATGAATAGTATTATTTCGTTTTTTTTCTCGGTGAATAGTGTTTTTATGAGAAATCGCTGTTTACTGTATTTCTTGCAAAAGAAATAAGTTGTTCTCTAGTCAGTCTTGGTAAATAACCTACAGAGGCATCAGACGTTTAGTGCTCCGAGACAAACCAATTTTTGTTCCAATTGAAATTTGGAAGCGATGTATAATATTTTATATTAATCTATTTAATTGTTAAGTAGATTTATGTTTTAGAAATCAATCATGGAGTAGATCAATAAAGGTTTAAAGATGTGTGTATATCTCGGTAATCATCCGACACACCACTTTAACGCTAAGCTTAAGTTAGAAGTAAAATAATATTTTACTGTCTTTTATAAATGATTAAATATGTGTATCTCTCGGTAATCATCCGACATACTTTAATCCCTAACTTAAGTTGAAGTAAAATTTTTGTTCTACGTTCTTTCCATAGCTTGAGGATTAACGGGATTTGGGTATTCCAAAACCCTACACTGGACACTAGGGTGTGAAAACAGATCGGTTTAATTGGTTTTGAACTGAACCGTTAAATTTTGGACTAATTGGTTCAGTTTTCGGTTTAAAATTTTAGTTAATTTAGTTTTTGTTCTTTGATTCGGTTTTAATTTTTCTAAATCGGATAAACCGAATAAACCAAATAGTCCAAAATTTATCAAATAATTTTATTTTACATGATACAAATAAGGATTATGTCAAAGATAATCCTAATATATTTATTTTTCATAAGTTTTATTTAGTTATTTCTTTTATTTTTTAAACTATTTATTTCTTTTATCAATTTTTATAACTTTTTTTATTCCTTTTTAAATAATATAATTTCAGTTTAACTGAATAAATAGAATTTTTTTGGTTTATTCGATTTTGGATTTATTCAGTTAATATTTTTAGAAGTTTGGATCAGTTCATAATTAGACAAACCAAAAAAAACTTCGAATGCATATAATTATTTCGGTTTGAACTGAATGAACCATTTGCACACCCTTACTGGACACTACTTTATCATATAATTTTTGGTAACTATTTATTTGGATAATTTTGACAGCCAATTTTATATAAATTTGGATAAAATTTTAAAAATGACAAAAAAATTACAAACATATTTTTATACTATTATTTGTACTTTAAGAATGATATTTCTAGGTAATTTGAGATGATATTTATCAAAGACCAATGTTTACACAAGTTTAGACAATTTAATGGAAATATCGGTTTGGTGAATATTTAATTTTCTACATGTTTTATACAAGAGTTGACTTAAAAAGGATTAAGAAAGAATACTCAAACTAAGTTAAAACTTATGAAAATGTGATGAAAATATACAATGGGAATTCAGTCAAATATCAATTGCTAAAAAATAGCAATTGTTGTAAAAATAATATCCAACAAGAAATATAACTGATATATTAGAAAGAATGGTTGATGGTGTGCGACCTTTTTTCGTGCACTCCACACTGCTGCGGGGTCGATGGGATGCGGAAGAAGGACACAGAGATCCCTCCCGAGCGTGTATTTATTTAGCGTCGGTTGAACTCACCGCTCAGACCCATTAAGATGCACATTCAGGGGTTTATTTGTTAATTGGGGATCCTTTTAGATTCCGATGGGCGCAAGCCCCCACCATTAATTATCCTGGGCTACTAACATCGAGGTATCTCTGGATCTCGAAAAAGGAAGCAAATACTATAGCTAAATGATAGTCAAGTGGTCGAGTGGTTAAATATTTCGGTGATTGAGATCACTGAAACACCATGGACTTACTAACAGATCAGTCCAGTGAGGCAGGAATGGAGGAGAAGAGGAACTTACCAATAGATCAGTTCTATCTTTAGGGTACAACGTAAATTGAATCTACAAATAGATCGATTCAACTTACATAGGGTGTTGACAAACGAACTTACTACAGATCAGTTCGGGGTTTAGAAACAGGCGAAAATGAACTTATAAACAGATCAATTCAAATTCAAAACAAATGATAGATGCAAATGCAAATGCATATGAACTTACTACAGATCAGTTCATTGAAATAGATAACAGAGATATAGATGAACTCACTATAGATCAGTTCATTGAAACAAATAACAGAGGTATAGATGAACTCACTAAATATTAGTTCATGAATGTGGGTAAAAAAGATACATGTGAACTTACTACAGATCAGTTCATAGATACAGATACAGTATAAATTGAATCTACTAATAGATCAATTCAACTCACGTGGAGTGTAGACAGACGAACTTACTACAAATTGGTTCATTGATTGATGACAGATACAGATGAACTTACTAACAGATCAGTTCATTATGTGGCAGAGAAAGATGAACTTACTACATATCAGGTCAGTCACTATGGAGGGACAGAAGATGAGTCTACTAACAGATCGACTCAATCTTAATTGATTTAGAAGATGAACTTACTAACCGATTAGTTCAATCTTAACTAGTCAATGACCAATCACACAAAATACAACTCGAAGCACTGAGCCTTTTGATCTTGAGGTTGGTGAATCAGAAGATGAGTGGATATGACCCACTTGTTCATCTTGCTGATCTTCTAGATCATGAATTTCAGGCACTGAGCGGATTCATAAATCTAGAAACACTTATGCACAAAAAGTCAAACATGAAGCGCTAAGCCAGTTCAACGTTGAGGCATGTGTGTTAATGAATGAACCTACAAACAGATCGGTTCAATTTCATTGTTTAGAAGACGAACCTACTACAGATCGGTTCAATCTTGTGGTTTGAGAGATGAACTTACAAACAGATCAGTTCGATCTCTTAGACTAGAAGACAAACTTACAATCAGTTTAGTCTTACTAGCATGTCAAGTCATGAATAGTTGTTCAAGACACAGGGTCAGTAGAAGTGGACAGAGTCCCTACAGTTATCTTATTTGACCTCATAAATCATGAATTCTGAGCACTTGACCGATCCATGGGTTCAGGGTTAACTTGTACACAAAATTAGACTCGAAACACTTGGTTGGCCTAATATTGAGTCAGGTTTGTTAGAAAATGAGTTTCTAGACATTTCAGCCCAACTCATCTAATTTAGTCAAATCAAGGGATTACGAGCAGATCAGTCCCATATCTGTGCACCACTAGCCTTGGGAGGTAGACAGTGCATTGATGATTGATGGATCATCAATCTCAGCATCATGATGTCACTTCTGCAGACATCATAATGTTCTTCTTTGAAGTCATCACACTCGCTATGTTGATGTTGCAGTCTCAGTTGTCTCTTTGGCAGACGTCAGGATGTTCTTGTCCTAACTGTTGTTAATTGACTTTTTCTGAGCGTTGCATTGCTTATGCAAAAATATTGTGTTGCTCTACACCCCTTGTGTGAGCTTATTTAATCACCTCTAAAATACAAAAGAATTATTACATTATTATTGATTTTTATTAATGAGATAATACCCTTTATTATTATTATCTCAACTATGATTTTTTTTTAATTCTCTTTATTTTTATAGAAAATAACATACAAAAATAATAGATAAATAGTTTGCTATTATTCATAAATTTTTAGGATTTTTATAATAGCCAAAATAGCAAGTCAAAATTTAGTCAAACAGAAAAAAGCAAACAAAGTCCTTTTGCTTTTAAATTATTTTTGTATAGTAAAATTCTTCAAACTGAAATGTTTTTACATAGAAAAATACTATGAAAAATAAAATAATTTTAAAAATAAATTTGAGTCAATTTGGAGTTTTGAAAAACCTCCAAATGATTTATTTGCTCTTTATTTTTAATTTTCTGTTATTTAACTGAGTTGGGCCTAATTGATTCTTGGGCCGAGATTAATTTTCATTTTTGATTTTTACTGCTAGGTCCAATTCGTTTTTTTTATTTCTCACAGTTGGGCCGAGTTCTTTATTCTACGGACTAGGCCCAAACTTATTTTTATTATTTTATTTCGCTATTAGGCTAGATTTTGGGCTCCTTTGATTTTAAGCAAACTTAAGTTACTGGTAATGGAACTTATTGTAAACTATTAGCACGTACGACCTAAGTTTTGAATTTGAAGCCTCAAGACAAATAAGCTTCATATCTTTAAATAAGTTTTTTCTCTCAAAAAATAAAGACATCCAATAAGCTAAAAATAACATCAGTAAGCTGAATAATAAAGCCGATAAACTAAATTGTAAAACGGTAATGTGACTTGAGCATTATAATCTAAAGTTTAAATCCAATCTTAAATCCGGCATGCTTTGAGGAAATAGATAGTGTACGGCAAACTTCTGACAAAGTTTTTACTAAATTAAAAAAAGAACAGAGCATGAGCTCAATACGAAGGCTAATAAGATGAATTTTCACCCTAATATATAATGATCTCAATAACAATATAGATATGTAATAAGTTTGGAAGCGATCACTTGACAATGATTATCAATTTTAACAATGAGATTATAAATTAATTCGAAAAAATCTTTAAAAAATCTCAAAAAGAAAAAACATTTATATTTAAGAAAAGAAGTAAATGTAGGATATGTTATATGTTCGAAATTCGAATTGATGATTTTATATCTGACGATTTGATGCCATCATTATTTTAAAAAATAACATCCACTTAGCTATTCTCTTTTCTTTTTCTTTTTAAAATTTTAAAATCTGATTATATGGTGCCATCTTTATTTTTAAAAAAGTAATATCAACGTTGCATTTCTCTTTTCTTTTCTTTTTTCTCTCTTTAGATGGAAAATGTCAAATCGAACTATGTTTTGATTATACATCTTAAAAAAAAAAGGTCAAAGCAAGCTATGTCAATATTTAAGATTATATCCGATCTTCTAAATTAATGCTTGATCATTATGATAAAAAATGCTTGCACATCTTCTTTATATTTGTCGGTCTGAAAGAGACAAACAAGAACATTGGTAACGGATTTGTAATCATAGGGCGTCAATTAGAACAAAAAAAAGCAAAAAAATAAATATAAGAAAGATCGATGGAGAATAGCTGCTTTTTTAGATTTTCAACTTAGTGACTTTAATTGTCCTTCGCGTTTTTATATTTGGCTTCATGTAAATTAATCATTTCAACTAAATTATGTTTGGCTTTGCAAACATTGTGCAATTCTTATTGCGAATTCCTCTCAATTTTGAATACTAACTTTCTGAATATTAAATTTTTTTCTCTATTTTTTATTTATTTTACATTATTTTCATATTATAATTAAAAATTACATTAATTGCTAAATTATCTTCATTTTTTATTTCATTTATTTTCTCACGACACTCTGAATTTTTATAATTTTCAAATATCATCCGTAGCAACGTGCAGACAAAATATTAATAATATATATGTATAATATTTGGTAGGTAATGTTATATGGAATAGGAAAAAACACCAATCTTGACTGATCGAATAAACTGGTACTAAGGAACGCTAGGTTGTCAGTCAGAGCATTCCTGTGACTCTAGATCTGCTACATACTGATAACGGTGTGCTTATTTTAATGAAATTGTATTTATGAGGGCGATTTAAGTCTTCATTACATTGAGTCAGGGGCGGATCCGACGTTAGCACTCTTGTGCAGACAACCATTATAACGTTTTCTGAAAATGTTATAATGTTTTCTTATCTTGAATCTTAAGTTTACAAGAATATCTTTGTCAGATCTTCTTGTAACATTATAATGGTTCAGAATGATTTGGATGAATCATTATAACGTTTCATTAGAACATTACAATACTTTGATCAAGTTTGACTGAGTTGACTAAAATTCTGGTAATATTTTGCTATGTACAGAAACATTATAACGTTTCAACAAAGTGTTCAACGGTTGGAACCATTGAACATTTATGAAACATTAAATAACACTCTACTCTGTTAATTTGGAGAGCTTTGTCATCAGTAAATTTAGGAAATGTGAGTATGAAACGTTATAACGTTTGGTAAACCGTTATAACGGTTTACTGCGGCATAACTCTTTTTTCGTACAAAAATTATGAAGAAACATAAGAATTTAAATTATATCTTTACGTGAATATGATTCTATGTTTTCAAAGAAACTGCTCCATTAATCTTGATCATTAGCACTTATATTCCTTGGATCTTTTTATGAGATTCTACAAATATCTCAAAGAAACTTGTTAAATTCAAATATATTTTGTAAAATAATAAAATAAAAGAAATGGTTAAGTATAACAAAAAATATGGTGCAAGTTGAGTTTCACTTGATATGACTATTAAATTTAAATCATTAAAGTTATCGTATAATTTTGATGATCTATATGGAATATCAAATGACAATCAAATCGTACTAAATTTAAACACAATCAATCTATAAGCATAAAAATATATTTAGATTCTTTTTTATTTTTAAGATTTTTTATAAATTTATATAAAGTTAATTGTCAAAATTATCAAAAATATAATAATTATCAAGGAATCCAATCATAATATGGCACATGTTAATTTTAAAATATGCAATGTTTTAAAATGCAGATTTGAACATATGCGATATAAGTGGATATATGTGCGATAGTATATATGCAGGTTTTTGACAAATTTTGATTAAGTTCAGAACATTAGCAATGATATGTAATATGTATATTATATTACTTTCTACGTGAAAGTCTACACGGATCAGTGGTAATGCATTTAGCCGTCATGTGCCAACGCTAAGTCCACCTTTAGAAAAGTTTTCATTTTCAGCGATTTCAAGTGAATTTCACGCGGATGCTCTGTATACATCATCATCATGCGGCCCCATGTAGCAAATTATGTGCAAAATCAGAATTCTATTTTCTAACATTTCATATTATAAAATGTAAAAATAAGCATATAGGTCATGCCAAATAATTCACACGTCATATTTTCTTTCACGAAATGATATGAAAATTATATACGTGAAAGATTTTACTATTATATTATCATATTTTTGTGTGTCTATAACTATGAATTTCACTTAATAATAATAATATTTTTTATATTTAATTACAGCTGTTTAAATAAGTTTAACATCCGAAATTTACTATGATACTTTGTTATCATATTTTTTATGGCGCACGTACAAATCCTAAGTGATTGATCCTAACATAAATAGCCGATCTTTGGCAATAGGTGAATTGGAGGCGGTTGAATTTTGAGGGATTTTAGAGAAACGATGTATAAGTAAATTATTGCTTTTAGTGCCTATCAACGATTATATTATTATAATAATGCATTCTTTAAAGTTTAGGAAAGAATTGAGTTACCATATTGCTACTGATCATTCTTTTTTTCTAATTTTGGGCTGATGATGAGAACATAATCACGGGTATGAGGTTCAAATCCTTTTTTTTTTTTTGCTTTGTTCCTCAACACTACCTCTTTAGTTGAACTAGCTATATACCCGCGCGTTGCAGCAGAATTTTTTATTTAAACATTAAAATATTATAAGATAAAAAAATTCACATTTATCTAATATTAAATTATAAATTCACCAAATTATAGAGAAAACCTATAATAAAGACTATATTTAATCTTGGATGAGATTTTTGCACAATTTGAGTTAATGATTCATGATTTTTATGGCAAGAAAAGTAAATTATTCTAACATATATTATCACCATTAATTTCTTACCAAATATGCACAAAGTTGCTAAATAAAAAAAAACAAAAATTATGGAAATAATAGTATATAAGGGAAAGAAATGGAGAGAAAGAGGGGATCAATGGACGCGATCACATACGTTCGATCAACCAACAATAAATATTATCCGTCTAATTGAGGGATAAAATGGGTATAATAAAAATTTACCATGACAAAAAATAGACCCTCCAATTCTTAGATGCTTTATATAATAGTATAGATTTGGATAAATTGATTGAATCCAATTTGCTAATATATTTTTGATGTTTGTAGTATGGAGTGTTAGTGTAGCAATCTAAAATCAATCATATAATGATTTTATAATTAATTTGTTCATGATTGTATGATTAATGAATCATTTATTCCTTTAGTATTGTGTTACTAATAATCATTTAGATTGATGACATAGAATTATAGAACTCTACATTTGTCAAATAATAATAATAATAATAAGAGTAAATCTAGTGTGCTAAACTCACAGAAGTTTTATGTGAATTTAACTAAAAAAATATATCAAATTTTGATTTATCATGCTTATTAAATTTTTCACACGAAAATTTTATTGGGTACAAAAATTTAAAGTGTTTCGAATTTTTTAAATCTTAGTTTTTAATTTTTGAAAATTAACTCTAAAAATAATAATAAAATATTTAATATTTGTACATTATTTTCAAAAATTAAAAATGATGACTTAAAAACTCAAAACACCTTAATTATATCACACGAGATTTTTCATATGAAGAATTTAATGAGTAAGACAAATCAAAATTTAGAGATAATTTGATATATTTTTTGAGTTAAGTTTATAGAAAGCCTTTGTGAGCTTAAGAGCGCGCTAGATTTACTAATAATAATAATAATAATATTCTAAAAATATCTAATCGGGATAATTAACAAAGAACACTAATTATTAAAAAATATTAGTATAGAGATTAAATAATGGCCAAGTTCTGCGAATATACAATAAAGAATTATCAACTTAATTGCATAAATACCTGAGTAGATTATTGGATATGACTTAAAATATTATGTGAATTGTGTTTAGTGTCATTATTATTTTTTATGTATGTAGAATCTAAAGTACAAGATATATATTTTCTACATGAAAAGTAGTATTATTCAACGCTGTTTTATAATTGACCGATAATATTTTGTATATATGACGTGTGTAATCAATTTATAAATTTATAAAATAAATAATATTATAAAAATATAATATGTATGAGCTGACGAGTCTGTCTCAAACGAACTGAGCTTGCTCGAGTCGGTAAGGAATGAATTGTCGACGAACTAAAATTTGAGATTATCACATACTAAAAGTTCTTTATACACTCATAATTTACAGCTGCATAAAAAAAACTCGGGTTCGGATCGGGCTCGAGCTAAAATGACTCGAGCTAATTTGGCTCGGTAGTTAAATGAGCCGAGTTTGAGTTGGGGTTGGCTCGGCTCGTGGCTCGACTCAGCTCGAATAAAAAATAGTTTATATTTTTTTTGCCGAACTCTAATCCGATAACTCATCTCTCATCATCTCTCACCATCTCACCATGTCAGTGGCTTAAAGATGTCTCTTACTCGCTCGTAATTAGATTCGTATATCTAACTCGATAGTTTTTTGCTGGTCCATCCATTCAAATTAATGCAGCGAAGATGTCATTGAAAAAATAGTTTGTTGATATACCAATTTTGTACCAATTCTCATATCAATCTTCTAGATATACCAACTTTATAGTTTGGAGATGTATTAAATCAAAATATCAAATTGAGTCAACGCATATGAATTGGCTCGTGAGCCAGCCCGCGAGCTAGCTCGAATAGTAACGAGCCGAGTTTGAGCTAGGTTTTTCAGCTCGAACCGTTTCACGAGCTCAGCTCGACTCGACTCGAATTTTCATAAGCCAAGCTTGAATTAAGCCCAACTCAGCTCGACTCGACTCGTTTGCAGCCCTAGTTTACATTCACTTCTTAGCACTGATCGAATGTCATCGGTGATCAGACAGATTAAATGTCTCGTAAACTAACCAATTACGAATCTCAAGCACTCTATCAGTAAATATACTCGAAAAAGATAATTAAGTACGCGGAATTTTTAGACATATCACGTCAACTAATTTTTCTTCCTTTGATTCTGCAGCTAAACATTGATCTATGCCATCAAACAAATGTTTTATTTATCATATGTTTTAATTGTCCATTAAGAATTAAGAAAATATCACATTTGATGCTTTATTCAAATTTTTATTATTTGTTTTTAAATAGAGTACATGTAACTCCGACATGTATTATTTTCACATGTCTTTCTCAGAATTTAAACTTGATTTATTCCGTAAAAAAAAATCAATATCATCTGTACTAAATCTGTAATTCTCATTAAGTTAAATAAAAAACGGAGGCAGATGATAATGTTTACCGCACAACTGGATCAGTGAATCTTACATCCACCATTAGAAAAAAACGTCAAAATTGAAAGTCCCATCAAGCCATTAAAACTCGGACAGAACTTAGAGAATGAATACATCCATTATTTTCAGTTCAGCTGAAGCAGACACATTCAGCCCCTTTATGTAAAAATAAGATGTAATCAGGCCCAACTCCCAACCGCCCCAAGAGGCAAGAGCTGCTGAACAATCCATGATGAAGACATCCTCTGTGACATTTAAATCCTCCTCTTAAATTAAATAAGGATAATTTCTGATAATATTTTCATAAATTTATATAAATCAGGACAGATTCTTGTTATTTTGTAAGTTTTTGTTGATTTTATAAATTTATGCATATACTATCCAGAATGTGTCAACGCTTTTTTTCATCAAATATCTCGATGTTTATGTATGAACTTAATAAGAAAAAAAAATCTGAATCCATGCATTTGCATGATGTTTAATATAAGGGAGAAATCTTTGTGCATTTGGAATTATACAGAAATTTACAAACTATTTCTGATTCTGTATATGAAAATTATTTGCTGATTTGTTCTTAGAAGCATTTTGTAAACACATGCATTTAGACAAATCACGATTCAAAAGTAAATAAATAAATAATTAATTAAGATTTTCTGTCAACGAGGATAAGAAGATATCTCTATCTCCGATCCTTATTAAGCACTTAAGTGTTCTTATCTTGCAATGATTTAGATTTTTTATTGAATTTTCAGAGTGAATATCAATCATTAGATTGTGCTACTCGTTAGATAATATTATTATCTCTATGACTATTTATGTTGAAGTTATAATTTTCTCTCTATTTTGATTGTTATATGAAATGCTACATAATTTAGAAGTACAATTGCACTATCAATTATGAATTTTAACTTTCTTTAAGTTATGAATATCAACTTTTCTCTTAATTCTACATTTACTTATATTAATTATTTATGATTGAAATTTACATTAATTGCTAAATTATCTTCATTTTTAATTCTTTTCTTTTCTTATGAAAATATAAATAATGCATGAGTGAGATACTAATAATATTCATCGAGATTATTACGTGTGAATATCTGCATTCAGTAAAAAGATATTGAATTCTAAAATTAGAAAACGTAAGTGTTCGTTCAGAAAATGAGGATGGATAAAAAAACTCAAAATTTGTAGGGTTATTACAGAAAAGTGGTGCTGGAATATGAGTTCGATTTTCTCAAGGACAAGTTCGTTGTTTTTTTATCTTGGATTCCTTCAAAGTTCAAATTATTTTTCTGATCCTGGGCCCACGAAGAAGAGAGCTAGGTGAGCCCACAAATCAGTGATAGGCACTCCTCCAAGCTCGTGCTCCTGGATCAGCCGATCTCTCTCCCCTACTCGTGAGATATTGGGGATGCTGTTTCCTGTCCGGAGGAGAGAAGCTTAGCGCCGGCGTGGAAAATCTCCGTAGGAGTAAGAGTACCCTTTTGTCTCTCTTTCAATGCCTTCTTTGCTCCAGCTCATAATCCGCCATTAAGCTCTCTATCCGATCCGTGCCTGTATTTCTTTCTCTTTCAGCCTTGATTTAGCTATCTAGGGTTTCTCATTCAAATCCTAGGCGACCGCATCGAGCATTTCCAGCGGTAAGGTTCTTTGGATCTCTCTTGCTTTCACAAACTTATAATAAGCGGAGACTTACGGAGAATTCGTTCCAGTAACTATTTTGGCTTACACGTGCATTTGGTTTGATCTTTGCAGGTACTTGTATCTCTGATTTCTGCCTTGCTTAATTGGAGAGGTTTTATTGCATTTCGAGCTGATTTAACTGGTTCCACATGGTTTACTTTTTCAACGTGAGCCAAGGTCTGGGTCTCCATACGATTCTGGGGAAAACCAGTTGAGTTGATCCAGTATTATGCTAAGCTCTCTCTGATTTTTCTGTCACCGGATAGAATTCTAGTTGGAAATGGCAGAATCAATCGACCTTGTTCTCGAATTTCTGCGAAAAAATCGCTTTGCAAATGCCGAAGCTGCTTTACGAGGGGAGCTCACTGGTCGCAATGGTAACCCCGACCTTTGTTCAAATCCTAACCCTAGTTCAGATCTTGAGAAACATGAAACAACTGTCATGGATGATGAAGATGATGGATTAATTGCTACTGGCAACAGTTCAAAGGACTTGTCCAAGGAGTACATTGTGAAAGAAATTGAAGTCTCAAACAATGGATCAGAATTTAAAAATGCCATGCCTTTTGTAAATCATGGGGATCTCTACCCATACAACTATAACATTTCCAACAACACTATGGAGAAATTTGCCAATCTCTTAATCTCTGAAGAACGCAGAATAGTCAGAGGGAAGACCAAATTAGATGATAAGTGCTTGAACACAAACTCGAACTCTCTTTCTGAGAGAGATGAGCTCCTAAATGGATGTGCGGTCAAGACTGTTTTGCCCTTCTCAGGGGATAATGTTAATAATGCATCTTCCAGTGTTTTTTCTGTTGAAAGGAGGGAAGGGAAGAAGAAGGGGGATGCTAATCAGGGGAATAATACTCGGGATAGCTTTGAGCTGCCTCTGATTTGTGCGACCCAAAAGGAGGACTTTCCACTATTACCCCCTGTTAGGCTCAAGTCTGAAGATAAATTGGTTAACATGAATTGGGAGGAGGAGAAGATGGTTAAATCAGGATCAAAGAATTCTGAGGATAATGCTTTTATGATTGGTTCTTTTCTTGATGTACCAATTGGCCAGGAGATAAGTTCTTCAGGTATTGTTCATTGATTTTAATTTTTTTTTTCAATTACTTTTACCCCAACTTTTTAATATCTTTTGAAATGATTTAGTTTAGTTCCAGATACTGTATAACACATAATTTTACTTGATTACCAAAGCTTAAGAGCTGGCTAAAATTTACAACCAACTGCATAAACATATACTAGTTTATACACCATACCATTCCATATCAGTCGATAGATATAAGTGTTACTGCTGAGGTAATTATTCGGTCATAATATCCGAGATAAGATGGGTATATCTTTGATCATGACCTCCTGCTGCTTTTAGTAAGAATGATGTTGAGAAGATTTAAACTGTTACCAACTTTAGAGGAGTTAAAAAAACTGAACCAACTAGGTGGAACTGTAGATGAATATATGGACCAGTTTGAAATAGTGAAGTTTACACTTTGAACGGCCATTAGAAAAAAAGACCAACCGACCTCTATTAAATTGACAGTACCTGGAGGAAAACGTATGATGGGAGCCAGCTGGCTCTCTGTCAGTCAGGGGATAACCGAGGACGCGTCTGATCTTGTTTCTGGATTTGCAACTATTGGGGATGATTCCCTTGACTACCCAAATGATTACTGGGACTCTGATGAATATGATGATGATGAAGATGTTGGTTACATGCGACAACCAATTGAAGATGAGCACTGGTTTCTAGCCCATGAGATTGACTACCCCAGCGATACTGAAAAGCCTTCCCCTGATCCCACTACCCGAAATGACCAAAATACTGCCACCAAGGATACGGATGAGAATTCATTTGCTGATGGGGATTCATACCACTCTGAGGGGCCCATGTTCGCTGGGTCTGGTGAAAATGAATTGATAGCTCAGTATGATGGTCAGCTGATGGACACAGAGGAGTTGAATTTAATGCATGCTGAGCCTGTTTGGCAGGGATTTGTATCGCAGAGCAATGAACTGATGCTTCTGGGTAATGGACCCCAGCCTGATGAGCATGACCCATTTGGGATGGAGGATGAACACCATGGATCAGTGCGGTCGATTGGCGTGGGCCCAAGCAGTGACACAGCTGATGTGGGCAGTGAGGTGCGCGAGAGTTTGATTGGAGGAAGCAGTGAAGCGGATAGTGTGAGCATAAGTAGTAGGCGTGACCCACAGCGCAGTAAGTTTAAGATGAACCTGTCTAAGAAAGGGATGTTACCACCATTGGCGCCTGGTTTTTCTGATAGCAACTTCTCTTTCCTTTCTCCTTCGAGCAAGGATAATAGCAGGACTGCACTTATTGGAGGTTCTGATAATACTCTGAATGACTGTGGAAATAATGGCATTATAGCCTCATCCGAGGATATGCTTGCGAGATGGCACAAGAAAGAGAGTGAGGGTTCATCGCCAGCACAGGTTGAATCAGGTACCCAGTCAGGTTCATCAGAGTCCAATGATGGGTTTGATGAGGCTGAGGATATGAAGAAGATACAAGAGGAGGAAGAAGAGGTAGGGGCTGCAGCTATGGAGGATGAAGAAATGGCTGCACTTCAGGAACAAGTTAGGCAGATTAAGGCACAAGAGGAGGAGTTTGAGACTTTCAATCTTAAAATTGTCCACCGGAAAAATAGGTAGTGCCTTCTCTAGTGCCATTTTTTTGTTCAAAACTGTCAGGGCAATTGGTCTTCTCTACTATGTATTTTTTATGTAGATGATGGAAGAGGTTAAAATAGAATTTTATTAGCTTGTAGGAGTTGGACAGTTGGTGGGTCTTTTCTTATTTTGTTAAAGATATACATGATACTTTGGTGTTGGGGGCACAAATGAAATTGTTCCAAAATCAAAATTTTCATCTTTTTCACTTGGTAGAAAATTTTATTGTGATTTTTATTTACTATCCTGGAGATTTGGCACATTTGATGGCAGTTTGTAGCAGTAAAATGTGCAATTTGGAAGCCTAACTACTTGAGAACATTTTACTAACTTTCACCTATTTTTATAACCCTAACTTCTCAGAACTGGGTTTGAAGAAGACAAGAACTTCCATGTGGTCCTGAACTCAGTCATAGCAGGTCGTTACCATGTTACCGAGTATTTGGGCTCAGCTGCATTTAGCAAGGCCATACAAGCACATGACCTACACACCGGCATGGATGTCTGTGTTAAAATTATTAAAAATAACAAAGATTTTTTTGACCAAAGCTTGGATGAGATCAAACTCTTGAAGTATGTGAATAAGCATGACCCGGCTGACAAGTACCATCTCTTACGCCTCTATGACTACTTTTACTATCGGGTATGTAAGAATATTCCTTTTCCTATTTGAGTTTCAACTATTCCAGTACCAAGATCTAGCTCACAATTGTTAACAGTTTAAGAAAATCTGCAGGAACTTATATATTGTCTTTTTCCCTGATTCTCTATTTTTAACAGTAATCATGCCACTCTATTCAAGCATAAACCTTGATATTGGTTATTACAAAATATGTTTGAATATAAGCCATCTTATTTAAATTGAAATCTATGATGTAGGAATACTAGTTCGTATCTTCTGATTATCCAATTCTCAATTCTTATTTGTTTGTTGAAAAATGTCATAGGAACACTTGCTTATAGTCTGTGAGCTTCTTAAAGCCAACTTATATGAGTTTCAAAAGTTCAACCGAGAATCTGGTGGCGAAGTCTACTTCACTATGCCAAGGCTACAGGTAGCACAACCTCCAACGTGCACACACACACAAAAAAAGAGGAAAAAAGAAAAGATTGCCCATTAGAAAAGAGTAATAAATTTGATGCATAACCCCAGAAAAAGCAGAAACCTGTTGTAATAACCTGACCAAATGTATTTATAGTTATTATGTATTTCTTTCAAATATCTGATGGAACTTGCTGCTTCATGAAGTGATGCATAAAACCTGCCCATTTTTACATTCTTTTATTTGAAATTTTTGCAGTTGGATAATTTCCTTTCTTAGATGGGTATGAAAGAGTTCTGTTTCTCATATAAAAGTAATTAAAAGGAGCACTGAGTTGAAAAATACCATATATAAAACACATCTTCATACTGTTTTATTCAATGTGCAGTCTATAGCAATCCAGTGCTTGGAAGCTCTCCAGTTCTTGCACAGCCTTGGACTAATCCATTGTGACCTAAAGCCAGAGAACATACTAGTGAAGAGCTATAGTCGTTGTGAGGTCAAAGTCATCGACCTTGGGAGCAGTTGCTTTGAAACTGACCATCTCTGCTCCTATGTGCAGTCTCGCTCCTACAGGGCCCCAGAGGTCATACTTGGCCTATCTTATGATAAGAAAATAGACATTTGGTCGCTTGGTTGCATTCTTGCTGAACTATGCACTGGAAATGTGAGTAGATTTTTTCCATTACATGTTTTTGACAATTGCATCTTAAGTAACATAGACAACCAGTTATGAAGACACCCTGATGAATACAATCAAACAGTAAAAAGAGACAAAATGTGAACTTATGATTGGGTAGTAACATGAGTGCTGCTCTAACTCGTTGCTAAATTTTGTAAGAGGTGATGCCAGTTATTCTATCATTTAGTAGTTCATCTTTATAGTATGCTTGCCTAATCTGATGAAATTTTCTGTCAGGTGCTGTTTCAAAACGATTCACCAGCAACATTATTAGCACGTGTAATAGGGATAATAGGCCAGATAGATCAAGGCATGCTAGCTAAGGGACGAGATACCTACAAATATTTCACCAAGAACCACATGCTATATGAAAGAAATCAGGTTTGGCTTCTTATATATGTTATATATACAAATACAACTTGTCCATTTTGGACAATGACACAGCAAATGTGATTTACATCCTCCCCACTAACCCCCCCCCCCCCCCCCCCCCCCAAAAAAAAAAAAAAAAAAAAGTCGCCTACTATTTAATTGTGGATCCCAAGTTTCATAGCTGGTAGGTGAAATGAGGTGATGACTTGCTCTTTTCTATTTTTATCATCATGTGTGGCATAAATATATATCATTACAGATCATTATGTGTGATATATTTCTTAAGTGCATCTGTCCCACAATGTTTTGGCGAGAATTTCACAACCTCACATGTGCACTATCTTCTAAATCTGATTCCAGTTGATATATTTAAGCCGTTCATCCTGTTGTACCTGACATTATGTGTTGAAGTGAATGATGCCAAATCTTAGAAGATTCCATGCTCTGTGATGTTTACTTTTACACCAATCCAGTGAAATATGATGCAAAATTTGTTGTAACAATATCGAGAACATAACATGGTGTACTTCTATTACTTGAAGTACATAAAGAGTTATATAATTACTTGAAAATTGAGGTTTAGTACTGGTACATCTATTGAACCAGGCTTCTGGTGCAATGTTCCATGCACCTCAATACTTATACACACATGATACCTTCCGTTCAACAAATATGAATAAGTACTATACAAAATGACAATCTTCATTTTTTTCCTTTTTTTTCACAGGATACAAATCGGCTAGAGTACTTAATTCCGAAAAAGACATCACTAATTCATCGTCTAGCCATGGCTGACAAAGGGTTTATAGAATTTGTGGGTTACCTTCTTGAGATAAACCCTAAAAAGCGTCCTAGTGCATTAGAGGCCTTGAAACACCCCTGGCTTTCCTTTCCTTATGAACCCATTTCCTCATAATATGAAGCATGGATCTGCCCCCTCCTAATATTTGGCTTGTTCCATCAGTTATTCCTGCAAGTGAACTTACATGGAAGCCAGTTGCATCGGATTTTCTTCCGAGGAAGGCCAGAATGAAGGCGGTTATTGGCAACCAACCGTGTTCTCCTTTTTGTTGTACTATAACCACTAAGGTTTTTTAATTTGTTGTTGCTGTTTTGAGTAAAACAATGTAGCTGGTAGGTTATTATTATAACTTGGTGGTCGGCAACTGGTGTGATCTTATGTTGTACATGGTAATGTAATGTGATTATTTGTTTGGATGGCCTTCACAGCATTGTCACGATGCATGGATGCACTAACATTTTTTGTGACGTCTCATTAAACCCTGATGTTTTGTCCTGATTCTGTGCAAAAATTGCAGGTGAAATTGTGGGACTTATCTTTTAGTAATATTACCATTTTGTAAAACAAAATGTAATTTTATGAATCAAATGAGCTTTATCTGAGTTACTCTATATTCTAATCGCTCATGCACATCTTAATTAGCCCTTTTATTTATTTAGCATGTGTTTGCAACGTCATTATTACTAGGATAGCTGGTTTGTCGTCCGGATGAATGTGAGAAGTTTTTACCAAATTTGGAAATTTCCTGGTTTTGGTTTTGAATATTTGATATTCAGGTTCTTATTTTGTTCTTCAAACGTTTTTTTAGAGGCAAGTTTTTAATTTTAATTTTGTGCTCATGAGGGTTTGAAGCATGATCTCTTGGCTATCATTTGAGCTATTATGTCATTTGCTTGCTCTTCAAATGTTAATCTATAATATTAAATTTTGGTTAGTAGTTGATTGTTCTAGGTGGTGCTCTGTAATGAATACATTTTTTTTTGTTCCCAACTGTTTCTTCGAACCTCCAAGGTAAGCTGGCGGTACAGTGGTACCGAACATTTTTCACAGAGTAATGCTATCGTAACTATAAACACTATAATTAATCAAATTTTTGTTTTTGGTAAATGCATACATAATCAAATGTCAATATTTTTTATATAGCAAATAGCATAATAGCTTAAGTGGTAATTAACTAGAATGACCTCAAAGAGATCATGAGTTCAAACTTTTATAGACACAAAATAAAATTTATGAGCTAGATTCTCATCTCTCTAAAAAAACATTTTGTATGTATGTATGCACACAGTGAAGACTTCTAGGGTTGTGCGGAGGAAAAGATGAAGCCTAATAGTCTTGAGAATTTCAACAAAAAATTAAAATTAAAAATTCAAGGTAAAAAAAAACGTAAGTTTTGGTAAAAATAAATCGATTTAATTATACGATCTCAACTTGGTAAATGTGCGAAAAAATCTACTGGCCATTTTCTGATCCAAAAAGATGTGTGAGCTCTCTAATTTGAGGATTTATTTATTTATTTATTTCGGAATATTTAGCAGTTTATATTTCCTACATAGTTATTTTGTTTACAATTGATGCTCTTATTTTTCTGAACAATTAGAATTTAGAAGTCACTTATTAGAATTAAGTTATATTTACGATTTTTCTTTAATTTTTGGGCTTTCAACAACTGGCTTTTTTTCTATGAGGTTACACCCGTTCGGATTTGAGCAGTTGTTCCCGACAAAATTATGATGGAACTTGCTATTTAATTTAGCTTCGAGATTAAATCATCAAATTTCAAAATTATTTTAGTAAATCATCTAATTTGAATTTAAAATATTTAATTTCATTATATTGAGATCACTTAGTTTTTTTTATTATTACAGTAATTTATTTTTCAAAATTAGATGGAGAGATTAAGAAAAATAGACACAAAGCTAGAAATTTGAATAGTTTTCTGTATCTTATTTCAAAAATACTAAACTATATTGCATATCTGTATGTACCTTGTGTGTATGATATATTTCTTATTTATCACACACATGATATGTGCATGTGCCTTGGCTATTTATAACAAAACTTTAACCGATTTAAATGGATTGGTTTTACATCTGAATCCAATCAACGGACACCACGCATATATTTGGTATATTTGATATGATCCAATGGTCAATAATTTTTATAATTCTACCGGCCAATTCATTTTCACTTCCTCCAACCGATTTTGACAAATCCAATAGCGAATAGATTAATTGACTTGGCCAACTGAATTTCAATTGTCAGCAGTATAATTAAAACGAATTGTCAACAATATAATTAAAACAACAACTCATGTTGCTTTATAATCATTTCCCTTCATCAAAATAAAATGGAGATACCCGTTTGGTTAATATTTACTATGAAACAACATTTAGAACTATTTATATATTCAGTCTTTGACAATTATACATGCATTTAGTTACACCAATAGTTTTATATCATTAATTATAATTTTATAAGATTTAGATTATCACTAAATCATTGAATTCACATTAAGGATCTAATTTTCATGACACATTGATAATTTATTAATTTGATCATTTTAATTTGAGTTCTAATTAATTGACAGTATTAATGTATAATCATATATATATGCTCATAAAACAAGTCTTTGGAAGAAACAATTTGGACGTGTTCGGTTCGGATATGTGGGATTCAGTGGGCAGCGATGGGAATTTTATTTTTTAGGATTATTTTCCAATTCACTCAAACTCGATTACTTTTTGCTGGTCGTCTCCTTCCTCTCGTCAGTTTTAAGTATCGTCAATAAGAAAACTTCATTAGAAGGCCTGGCCACTCTCTCTCTCTCTCTCTCTCTCTTCTCTCATCGTCAAGGAAGAAACCATAAATTTTCAACATGGTCTAGATCTCTATCCGACTCTCCGTCAATGCAATCTCGCGAGACTCTCTCTCTCGTTCTCCCAGCACATGACAAAGGACTATTGATCTTTTTCTTGATTAGGGTCATACTTTTCAGTTCTGCTTACGAATCAATTGTGATACTATATTGCAATTCATGAGAAATTAGGTTTACTTCTGATTGTAGTCTTAATTTAATTTCTGATCCACTTATTATGGATCGTTGGAACTTCCATTAAATTCTGAAGTACCTTTATATAGAGTTTCACTTTGTGGAAGTTTGTTGTGTCAATCAAACCAGTACGTAATAATGCCAATACCAGTATATGTTATTATCTCTGATCTAGTAAATTTCATGATCAGCAAAATCGTCATCGTACCTAATATTTATTAAGCAAAGTATTTTATACCAATTAGGTTGATGTATTGTACTGTGACGTGATACTGATGAACGCCTGGTGATGACGAACATTTCCCCTGGTGCCGACGAACACCTCTTTTTATATTTACCCATCGGAACTTTTGTTATTGGGAACACATGAGTTACAGATGTAGGAACTAGGAACCCACACCCACGTGATTAATTTCCCAAAGAAATTTGTCGTCGAACATGTCTTTAAGTTGGAGTGTATTTTCATCTTCCAGGAGCAACAGTGCTCTCTATCTTCACCGCTGAGAAGTCAAAATTCGCATTCCCCATTTGGTTAAATTTCCCAAGGGATTTGCACACGAACAAAAATATCTCCTCGAGATTGGAGGAGGCGTCTTTCAAAAAAAAAAAACAAAAAAAAAAATTGTCCCATCTCCTATAACTTGAAGATAATTTCCAACAGTGGTCCTATTCAGACTCAAATATGCTGTACCTGTTGGATCGCTGCAGCTCTCTCTTTATAACCAAACAATTACTTCGTCATCAGTGTATATCTCTTCACAACGCAGTCAGTCTGGCTAGATGCTAGAAGTGCAGTTTTTTATTTTTATTTTTCAAATTCCGACAATTCGTTTCAGATTTTGTAAATTTCTGCTTTTTTTTGCCATTAAAAAATTTCATATAAAGCAATGGAGATTAAAAGAAAGTTTTTGAGTAATCCAACTTAGCATAAGCACCCACAAAGGAGAACTGGAAATTGACTTGTTTTCAACATAACCGTTATACTTGTCTGTATACAAATTTTCAGGAGTATATAGTTTAATTTGGTAACCTTTGAACCTTGTGCAGTCTCGTTATTGACACAGCAGAGAAAAAATAATTCAAGTAAAATATTATTTCTAATTTTAGCCTTATAGCAGTCGGTCTGTACCAACACGGCCAACAAAATAAAGAAAAAAAAATATAAGAAAAGAAAACGAACAGGAAAAGCTGCTCTAAGTGATTCTCTAACAGCAATTTACAGCGTAACTACAAACTTGATGGCCCGCAACAATTGACTAGCCATATCTTTGCTTCACATTCATAACCTCAGCATAAGCCAGTTGTAAATGTTGCTGTGCCAAATTAAAGACCTCATCTGATGTAGACCCTTCCTTTGCGTATCTAACTGCATCTCTATAGAGATTGTTAAACCTCAAAATCTCATCTAACACAAACCCACTTTTTGCATCTCTTGTCCATCTTTTCAACACATAAAATTCAGGTAATGACCTCACATTAACCATTAAAAATACCCGCAGAATGTGCCTACACAAGATCCCACACTCCTCAAATTTACCACAACTACAACTCGCCCTTTTATCCGAAAAATCATAACTCACCATGTGTGCTGTACTGGTATAGGTATTGGCACCAGGACCATCTCTTATCACCTTAAATTTGCTAACCAAGTCATCCTCATTTTTTTCAACATGATAACCTAATGAATCAATAAACTCCCTTTCAAATACATTAAATACAGACCGAGTGTATATCTCTGATACTTGTTTGAGTAAATTAGAGGGGAAATTTAAAATTGGTTTTGTGAAAGAGGCAGCCAAATCTTCTAATGATTCTCTTTCAGACCAACCAACCATTGCTTGGTCCAGTAGTGTGATAAAAACTGGTAGAGGTGTCTTTATATTAAAATACTTTTTGAATAATACTTCTCTAAGGCTCTCAGGTTTTAAACCTGGTAAAACTTCAGCTGTGAAAGTACCTCTCAAAAATGCTGGAACCCACTTCCCGCGAATATTATACAAATATTGAATCCAATTGTTATTGCTCAGATCATACTTGCCAAGCATTGAATTCCAACTGAATTCGAACTCTTCGACTGATTCAAGTCCATTGATTACATTCTTAAATTCTTCCTCAAATGATGGATAAAGAGAGTATATGTCAGCTAGCCTATCAGCACACTTGTTGAGCATGTCATTCAAGCAAAATCTATGACGAGTCTCAGGAAATACTCCAGAAACTGCCGCACTGATTGCTTCATCATGCACAGTTTTCAAAGATGCTGGGTGGTGAGCGCCCATGGCAGTTACCCAGTTCTCTAAAAGCCAAACAAATGATTCCTCTGACTGGTCCACAAGCAAAGCACAACCAAACAAAATGGACTGCAAATGATGGTTAACACCTGTTAACATCACAAATGGCAACATGCCCGAATCTGCTTTAAATTCCGTGTCAAGTGTAACTGCATCACCAAAACAGTAGTATGAACCCCGAGCCCTTGCATCAGCCCAAAATGCATGTGTGAGGCAATTGTTGTTGTCGACTCGGTATGCATAAGAAAAGGTATTATTCTCCCCATTCAAGCGCTTGAAGTAACCCAAGAGCTTTTGGGTATCATCCAAGTTGAAAGAGAAATTTTGTGGCAACTTTGTGACATTCCTAATTGGAATATTATTATCATATGCAGCAGGCTTGGCACCATTTCTGAGCATACCCAATTGTTCGCTGGAAGTTTTTGAAAGAACAACAACTTCAGTTTGTGATTGTATATAATGAATCTTACTTGGCATGACTGACAACTCATGTGTGTGCTCTAAAACGAGTTTTGATACGATCCACTTGTCAAAGTCCTTTCTTATGACCTCAAACATGGCTTTACAACCTTCCCGAGCTGGGGTCCTGCTTCTCTTCTTTTTTCCTGCTGCCACATCTTCTCCCTCCTCTGAAGGTGTAAACCCCTCTTTGGTACACACAAATCGCCTCATGACAAAGGACTCATCCTTAGTTGATCTCCTTGAAAGCCTTATTCGTACATTAAAACCAACCCTACTGGCATATGCATAGTAGAATGTTTGAGCAGCCTCATGGGAAGAAAACTCCATGCCTAAATATGGATCACTATGTGCATACTCCTCGGGAGCAACAAATCGGACACAAGTTGGCGGCTCAACTATGTGGTTATGCTCTATAACTAACTTACTGACAACCCATCTGCCGTAGTATTTTTGTATAACCTCTATCATGGCATTGCAACCTTCTCTTATAGTTGCACGTTTTCTCTTCCTTTTACCTTCATCTAATTCACCAGACTTCTTCTGGTGAAATCCTTCTTTTGAACACACGAATCTCCGCATGATTATGGACTCATCATTCCGGGAACGGCGAGACTTACTAATTCGAACTGAAAATCCAACTCGGCTCGCATAAGCCATGTAGAAGAGCTTTGCAGCTTCCTCTGATTCAAATTCCATGCCAATAAAGGGTTCAACAGGGCCTGCGTTAGTAGGTTTTGGTTGGTCTAAGGTTGAAAACGGGTCAGTCGAAGAGGTGGCCTGGTCAGCTAGTTGAGCAGTGACTTCTAGCTCAAGTTGGTGTGGATCGACCAAAGTTCCATCATTGAGGTCTACATTGTTGTCTCTCAGTGAGCCTTCATCTTCACTCAAAGCATTTTCCATGTCTAGGCAACAGAAAGGCTAAAACCAGGAAAAACAATAAAGTTAAGTTCAGTTATTGTGGTCCATTATAGGAGAGTTTACTGTTTACAGAACCAAACAAACATAAAAAGAACAAAATTCTTACCACGTTGGATCCTGTAATACCTCGAAGAAAGTTTGAATTTGAGAGACGGGAGAATACACGGCCACGGGGACCCAGTCCCAACCCCCTATTTTATGGTTAGTAAATTGCCTTAGAACTAAAATCAGGACTTTGTACCATAGCAAGCATTAGTTCATTGTTGCTACAATGGTTTGGATAATCTAGTCGGCAGCGCATGATCTAATTATCGAGCGATTTTCCAAACCGACTGGCCGCGTTTTGCGCTAAAAACCCTTGGATATGAAGAGACTCACCGTCCGAGCGACGCTGATTCACCCTCCTTCTAAACCGTCTGTTACGATTGATGATCGGGAGAGATTGGGATTAGCTAGTGGCGAAACTGTGTTTTGTTAATCGAGGAATAGGAGGAAGAAGATGGGCTGTCGGGTGTAACTGCAATACAATAGTTGGGCTGCAGAGGAATGACGTTTCTTTTGGGCCGTAATTCGAGATCTTTTGAGCCTGCTATTGATTATTAATTATTTTCTTGTTTTTTTAGTGGATTTTTATTTTTTTTCTTCTTTAGTCTTCATTTAATGTCCTCAGTCACTTACAAGTTTGGGAAAACGGAGAAATTACTTGTTATTTTTCATGATTTTGATAATGAGATTTCAAGTAAACTGGGAAACAAAATTTAAGATAGAAAAATATCTATGGATGTATCAAATGTATTCAAACTTATTTATTAATTATATTTTAAATTTTATACAATTTAAATATCATTTGATTGTCAACCAAAAATCAACGACATCCTTACAAGTGGCATACAATTTTATACTCTTTGATAGACATCAAACAACACTTAAATTTTATCATAATTCAAACACAATAAATCTATAAAATCAACAATATGTCTACAAATGTTGTTGTACTTTTACATTTAAAAAAAATAGAGATCTGATTATTAAGATTGTCAAAATAACATTATCAAGTGATCCATATCCTTCAGAAAATTATCATAAATTACAAATAAATTTCATGTTGTTGTGTCAACTACGGTCATTTTTCGCACTCTGTTTACTGATAATTGTATCGAAGTTTGGTTCTCTAAATATATTTTTTATTGTATTCCGTCTCTCTCCTCATTGATGGTTTGAAGCATATGTTTTCTAAGAACATAATCTAGTATACATGCACTAAGATTTTCCTCAAAAAATATTTTAATATCAACAGAAATTGAGCAAGTATTTTTTAGTAAAAATCGGTATTGAGGGAAGTTATGCTCGTGTCAAACGAGAGAGTTTTTTGTGCGACATATATGCAAGTTTTACTCAATTTTTATTATAAGCTCTTACATATTATGAGAATAATGTTTACTATCATTTGTTTTATATGGATAAGAGTAAAAGGCGTTAGTAAAATCAAATAATATAATTTTATATTTTTATAATCGACTTTTATATTGAAATATATTTTTAATAAATTGATGAGTTTGTACATCTCCTGCAATTTTGCAGTTAAAAATACAAAGTTTTTTCAACTTTTCATCAATCACAATCATTCGCTAAAAACAGTTAATTTAAATTTGGACTGATTTTTTAGTATTCCACTCTTCTTTTCTCAAGATTCTCAATCAGATTTTTTTTTTTTAATCCGGCTAGATTTTATGTCCAAACAATTAGAATATCCATTCTCACAATCTTGCATTGAAAATTCTAAGTTGCTAGGGTTGTTCATTGTGCTTCGTCCCCCAAAATAAATATAATAATGTTTAAAATAAAAAAATATTTTTCTATAAAATAACTTTTGTTAATTTTTTTTTGAACATAAATATTTTTTTTTCAAAAATACTAAAAATATGTTTAATTAGAAATATTATAATTAGTTATATAATAATTCATAAAAAATATAAAAAGTTTATATCATTTTAGTATTTTAATTGTATCTCAGAGACATCATATCATCTCTCTAAATGAAGAAAGAGAAAAATAATATGAGATATTTGATTAAGATAAATGAAGAGAAAAACATAAATCAATGATAGAAAGCATAAATAATGTGGCATAACTAAAAAAATTAGAGAGTTAATTCTCTTTCTGGATAAAATATGAAATCGTAGTTATGATCATGAGAAATAAATTATCTATTAGATCTATAATCATAATCAAAGTTTTTTTACTTACAACAAATATAGATTATATTGACAACAAAATTATTTGATATTGCGACGACCAGTTAAGCAATTGTCGATATTAGAAGAATAAATTTATAGAAATTCAACAGAAGAATATATCTTACGTTTTAAAATTAGTACGAGTTAGAAACCTACCGATAATTTAGCAATTGTTTTGAAACATTAATGATTTAATTTTATCGGTATCAATCAATGACGGAACATTTTTCAAATTGCATACCATTTGAGTATACTAATTTAAATTACAAAGATGGTTGAATTTATCACTTAAAAATGCTTGTCACTTGTCACTATACCCCTTCCATAATTGCATACACCACAATTCACAAACCAGTATACGGGTTATCATTTAGTTAAAGAAAAAAAATGCAAAATAGAAAATCAGGCAACAAATAAATTCAAAATTCAAAGAAAATATCCTATATTAACTTATCAAATATTCCATTTAGATTCATACAACAACTAACCCCAGCCACAACAAGTTAATACAACAAAAATAAAAAACCGACTTCACATTTAACCCACGACCTCTCCTTGTTAATACCACATTAATTAAACCATAAAAGAGTGAACTTACAACGACAAGAAGGGTAATTAAAAATAGTACAAAAAGAAGCTGCTCCTAAAGGTGTTCATTTCATTAAACAGACGACAAATGCGCAAATTATGCAAATTACCATGTTATCCTGCCTTCACCGGATTGTAACAAACTTATTAGTCCCATGCTTAGCCCAAAAGTTCCTCAGATCAATGGGCTGTGACAAATCGATCCCTTCTCCAGCGATCCTCTCTAGAACCTTCCTGAATGCCCCCAGACTCATCTTTCGCCCAGCAATGCGGGCCCCACGCCTCTTGTCACTCAACGGCAGCGGATACATTGATATGGTGTTGGTGCAGCATGCAGACTGCCACCCACCTACCCCCCACCTATAGCACTGTTGAGCAGAACCAGTACAGGAGCAAACAGGAGTTGGTAACTTAGCCAGGTCAATCTCCATTCCATTTATAAGGATCCTTTCCATTTCACCATCCTTGTTCCTCTCCTTCTTGCCCGCCCCATCAGAGCTGGATGCCTCTTTCTTCGGCTTCTTCGGTTTGGGTTGCTTCTCCACCAGCTCACCCTGCGGCTTCTTCTTCTTTTTCTTTTTCTTTGGGTTATCATTCAGTCCATCCAACGGGTTGGTCGCTGGTAGTGGAACGACATCAGGGTTCAGAATTTGCAATGTTTGTGTCATGGAGGTGTCAACCATGGGGGGCTCATAATATTGAGGGAGTCTGTTGACTTGGTTAGTGTGGTGCGTACCAGGGTTAGGGTTAGTGGAGGAGTCTCTGTAGGGATGATTATTATGATTAAGGAACAAGTCACGCATAAAATTCACATTTCCTGCCGCAGGATCAGAATTGAATGCAGTGCCACCACTAGAGAAGAAAAGATGTGGCTTTGCTTCTCTGTCATTGACAGATGGCATCAGTTGAAGGCCATGCCCCAAATTGTTGCTCTTGATGGGTTGCTCAAAGAAACTTCCCCAACGCATACTTCCATCATCGTCCATTTTGTAATTTAAAATTTGAACCCCTCAATTTGGACAGATTTAATCTTACCCAAAATTTTCAGAGAATTAATATATACACACACCTCTTTTCTTCACCAAGCTAGAATGTTGTCTTATAACTGTTCCAGGAAAGAAAGAAATTAATTAGCCAACTGCATTTTCCTAGTCAGAGAAACATTTTGTGTACTTCTTGAAGCCACAAAATAAAATAAAAATAAATCCCTTTCATAAAATCTAAAAAAAAATAAAGGAAGCTATGAATGTAGTATCAACTTTTTCTTAGGTCGATCTATCAGAAACAAATAGTAAAAAATGCACTCTTTTTGTTGTCATTCACATTATTACATAGCCAGCATAAAGTTTAATTCTTCTCAAGTACGAGAGAGGTTACGCAATGAAATTAACTATTGATCTACATTGATATCAGGTAAGACATATCAACTGGCCAATGCCTCTTAGATTTTTCTTATTCTCTTTCGAAACAAACAAACAGCAAAAACATAGTCAAAATTGATGAAAAATGAAATAAGTGAAGATTGTGATGGACTTGAGGAGAATCAGTGCATTTTCAAGGAAACCCTAATTTTAAAAAACAAAAAACAAAAGTGAATGTTACGAAAGCTACAGATCAGATCAACAGACTGAAGAAAGATATATCGTTTTCACAATAAAGTGGTCAATGTCAGGTCGTGATTGGATAATCTAGCAAAAGAAATTCAATTGAAACAAAAACAAACAGAAGAATCTGGATAAATTACGGAAACACATATAAATATTTTTAGATTAATAATTCTAACTTGCAATAATCAGATCTGAGGTTCTAAAGTTACGCACGGAGCAAGAATGTGGCCAAGGGGAGCTCAGGACCCCTCCTATTTTGTTGTTCATGGACCTTACTTCAAAATTAAAATCACGACCTTCTATCGTAGCAAGCAATAAGCCATTGTTGCGTTGCTACAAAAGTTTGGAAAATCTATCTATCGGCAGCCCCGATCCGATCCGATCCGATATTGAGAGAATTTTCCCAAACCGACCGAGTGGCCTGAAGCGTTTTTAGGTGAGAAAAAAACGCTTGAATGGGAAGAGACTCACCGTCGGAGCTACGCCGTTCTTCCTTTGTAGTTTGTTTGCGGCTGACTAAATCTTCCCGAGGTGGATGTGATTGAGATTGATGATGATGATCGAAAGAGAGAGATTTGGGGGTAGCATGTAGCATCTATCGAGTATTCTTTTATTTGTTAAATTAAAAAAGGAGAAAGAAGATGGGTCTGTGTCGGGGTGTCTTATCGTCTCCTGCGCAGGAGATCTGGACGGTTGAAGAGATCCGACGGTCATTATGTGATTACTATGAATCTACGATCATTCATCAATTCCTCATGTCATGTGGTTTATTGTGCTCGGATCCGAAATGACTCTGGTTCACCGTTCACTCTAACGGGAGTTGAATTTGAAAATGCGACAAATCCTTCGATATAAATTTCTGAACGGGTCAAATTGTAATACAACGAATTCACATTTACTATAGCAGCTTGCTGTTACTGGGAATCGACCAAAAAAAGAATTTCGAAAACCACCCCTGTTGAGAAATGTGGAGCGTTCAAATTCAATCGAGCAGTATTTAAGCTATGCAGTGAGTATGCCATAGATTTTCAAACGGATGGGATATAGTTAGATAACAGTTAAAATCATATCCGTATATATTTTAATTTTTAAATATAAATACTGACATTTTCGGATTTAAATAAAAATACAGATAATTTCGAATAATATGTATATATTGTCAAAAATTAATTTAAAATTCGCTTAAAATTTATAAAATATATTTGAAATGTATAATAAAATCAAATTTCTAATACTATTATTTATTTAAAAACATAACACTAATTTTAAGAACATTAAATTTATAATATCTATTCAATTATAATTATGAATAATATTATTCATTTATGATATATATAAAATAATATATTATATATTTAGCATTTGAATATGAATGATTAAGATTGAAAATTATATCCATATCATTTTCCTTCTAGATTTTCAGATATGGTCAAATATCATCCATGTAAGTTTGCACACCCTAAGATGCGGGGTTTAAATATATATTTTTTAATTTGTACGCAGAGTATAAAAGATGGGTGGGGATTCCTTGTAACTAATACAATCAATCTCATATAAATTCATAAAAAGTTTTGAAAAATAGAAATTTTATCAAAGACTATTAAATAAAAATATATTTTTTTAAACTTATGGATTGATTGTAATTCAATTTTTATATAATTGGAGTGTCATTTAATATTTCATCAAAGACTATTAAATTTAAACCATTAAAATTAACATATAATCTTAGTAGTTTTTGATGAAATATCAAATAATACTCAAATTGCATGAAAACTGAATCATGATCAATCCGTAAGTTCAAAAATATATATTTTTCAATTTTAAAGATTTTTTTGTGAATTTATATGAGATTGATTGTCAAGTTATTTGTTGTCAAAGGATCCCGCCCGTAAAGATATTGTATGCAGGAATTTATATGTATTATCGTACTTTTCATAATAATTATTATTGTTCTCTGATTTAGCAAGCAGAATAAAATTGAATCTGAATAAATATTAAATCACTTTAAAACAAAATATTTGATTGTGATGAAATAAATAGATGAAATATCTTGAATGGAAAGTGTTAAAAGAAAAAAGTATTTGATAATTTAATTTTAAAACATCTTCATAGATAAAATTAGTTCATTTGATCTTAAATCGTTTCATAATGTTGATCGTTTAGACAATTAAGATTGAATGTCACTACAATTATGACACTGCAAACAAACTCTTTACTACTGCATATATCTTCCTTGTAGTTAGGCATAGCTCATAAGGGCTCGATCTTTGAATCCGATCTGGTTGATCCTTCAAAAAATTCAGTCATTATCTAACCATTTCTAATGATAAGAGGTCAGACTTTTCAAGAGTTTGGCTTAATCTTTAAAAAATAGATTTTTCTAATCTGAACTTATCAAACACGACCCTTCCTTTCCAGACCATTTCTTTAATATTTTATATTATATATTAATTACACTTAAAAATTCAAAAAAAAATTGAAAAATTAGAATCAAATGCCAAAATAAAAAATATAATTTAATATTTTTATATAATATAAATTAACATTAAAAAATCTAATCATCACAATAATATATATCAAACTCTTTTCAAACCTTTACCCGTCCCTTAGAGTCTTGAGGGCTTGATAAAGGTCGGATTTACTCCCTAAAAATTAAGTTATTTGAACATGGTCCTTAAAAACTCTTATCAAATTCATCCTTTATCCAACCATCTTGTAGACCCGCTAAACTCAGTCTTTGAGAAACTCGACCCCGCTCTTAAGGACGATGCTACTTGTAGTGAGAAAAAGGTGACAATGTTAAGTTCCTATTACGATGCTTCTACAATGATCCTCTTCTCCTTATTTTTTCCCATAATATTGGAAACTTTTTTTTTTATAAAAATGCATTATAAATAAGCCTAATTTTTTTTGTAATGGATACAAAGAAATTTGTGTATATATTAGTTTACTTTGATTAGTATATAAATTTTTTAATTAAATCTAGGGTAAATATCATCTAAAGTCACTCAAATTTGTTCTTTGTCACAAATTAGTCATTAACGTTTGATTTGTTCCTCCGTAGCCATTAAACTTTCTATTTATTCCAACTAAGTTAGTTTGTTTAATTTTCTATACAAATCACTAAAGCAATATGATATTATAGTCCATTTATATATTGTTTAAGTAAATATTCGATAAAAATCATAAACTAATCAAGCATTCGATATGATAGAATTTCAATGTTTAAATATCTTCAACATCTTAGAGAATAAAATATTAATTGAACGAAACTTTATCAAAGTGACTCAATAGGATTAAATACAAAATTTAGTGATTATGGAGGGATACATTAAACTTGAATGATTAATTTTATAATAAAGACCAAATTTTAGTGATCTTCAATGAAATTTATCTTTAAATCTAATAGCGCATTTCTGTAGTCCAGATTTGAAACAAAAAAAAAAGAAGGAAAGAGATGGGAAATGGATAATTAATAGTGTGGGCAAAATATTTTCAACAATGAACGTACAAGGAAAATCAAATCGAGCATTTTAATTAAAACTATAAATACAACCATAATTGCGAAATTTTTCTTCTCCATGGTTTTGTCAAAATTAAACAATATATACACAATGAGGTAAAACGGAAAGCATGATGAAGAATTGATAAGCATCATTTTCAAAAAGATCTTAATTTCACACAATCATCTTCGGTTTAAATCTTGCACCCGGTGCAAAAATCTATAAACAACTGCATTTAGCTCCTTGAGCTTCCTTTTTTTAAAAAAAAAGTTTGTCTCGTTAGATTTACACAAGCGAAAACATATGCTAGTGGAAAAGATTCAGACAAAATAAACTATAGATAAAGCTCCCATTTAAAGTGACTCTAATTAAAATAAAATATCAGAAGCTTAAAAAAGGAATTAGATCTGATTTCCCAATTATAAAAAAATGTCGAATAGATTGAACTTATAAGAGTATTTATAAAGGTGTAATACGACGACGTTAAACTGAAATGGGGCAAAAATAGAGAAATCTAAACAAAAATGAAAAGAATTTGCAGCAGTTGCTTTGAAATTTAAATTTACCATCTCTTCCTAAAAGAAATGGTGAGAAGGAGTAGAGAAAGATAAGCGAAAAATGGGAGAAAAGTAGAGAGAAAAAAATAAAAGAGGAGAGAGAGAGACATACCTTGAATAATTCATCTTCATTGTCGGAGAGAGGAAGAGAAAGAGAAGAGAGAGAAATAGATAAAAAGATAGAGAGGAAATGAAAGTTATTTTTTTTCCGATAAACATTTATCTACATAAATATATAGGAATAATTGATGGAATGGCTCCCTGAAAAGTAACAAATTAATATTGTTTTTTCCCGAATGCATTTGGAAATCTATGATGTTAACGTAATGATTCATGTGTGATAGATTGTTTTTTTTTTTCAAAATTTAAATGGTCAATCCGGTCATTTAAAATAATTTTTATATAAAAATCTAGTTATATATCAAAGTTTTTATCTTTTGAATCTATTATTATTATTTTTTATACAGTTAGAAAATCACTTAATTTAATTATTATGAATTATTAAAAAGAAATAATTTTCTAACTATCTAAAAAATAATAAAAAAAATCTAAAAATATATAATTCAATCTACAACTAGATTTTCATATGAAAATTATTTTGAGTGGTCGGATCAATCATTTAAACTTTAAAAAGAGAGAAACGATTCGTAGCATACGGGTCATTCGTGTTATATGTAATTGTTAAGATTAAGGGGGATTAGCCTCAATTTTGTATTTATCATAGGCTAAGTTAAGATTAAAGTATCCAATCGTTGTAATTAACAGGGGTTACTAGTAATCTTATTTTATTCTTAGAAATAGGAATAGTACCAATGGTACACTTTAATGCCAACGGTAATATTTTATAATTTCGTTAGTTTTTTGCTTTTCAGTATATACAATTTAGAAGCCACTACAATTCAGTTACTTCAATAAAGTAAATTTTCAATCATCATATACTTCTTAAATTCTATATGGTATCAGAGCAAGGCTCAAGATCCGCACAAGGGCCAAAAACAATCAAGCTGAGTAATCAACAAACAATTGTACAAGCACAAACTAGGAATTGACAACTGACTGGTGTGAGATTATCAGCTCTAGACTGACCAGCAACTCAGGCACCAACAGAAAACAACACTGATAAGTCAAGTCAGTGTCTGTCTCTTACCAGCTAGTATATGTTCATTATCAGTAATAAAAAACCAAAAATCCAACTTTCACAGAAAACCAATTACCAGAATCCAAAATATCAGAATCAACAAAACCAAAATCCATAAAATATCAGAATCAACAAAACCAAAACCCATAAAATACCAGAACCAAGCTATATTTGTTCGTACTAGCAAATTGCTAAGAATCCAAAAGAAGGGCAAGCAACCATAAAAGCATTTGAGTCATTATTAGTAAAGAAAATCGGTACCAGTAGACTGGTATAGTGACAGAAAACCCCAAAGAGCAAACCACAAATACTGGAGCAATGTCTAGAATGCGTCCAGAGTTCAAATTATCACACATCTTACTAAATGGTAAAAATTATCTCACATGAGCCAAAACTGTCAAGGTATCACTCAAAGAAAAGGGACTCTTAGGATCCATTAATAATGCAAGAGAAAAGCCAAAAGAGGAGATAGAAGTCCAAGATGACTGGGATGTATTAGATGGCCAGAGTATGACCTTAATCCAAAATTTCAGCGAACCATAACTAGTTAATCTGTTCATTCACTGTGAAACATCAACTGAGCTGTGAAAAGAAATCGAAGGACAATACAGCAACCAAAAAAACCATTCACATATCATATCTTTCAGCTCAAGCAAGAAATAGAAAAGATAACACATGAAGGTAGAACCATACTCGATTTAATCGAAGTTGTAAGATCAAAGTATGAAGAGATAAAGACTTATTGACCAATCTCAACTGACCCGGCAATACATAAAGAAGTGATAGAATCTATACTCTCTTGGCTGCTCTTGACTCAAGCTATGAGGTAGTCCGAGCTCAGATTCTCTCATCATTAATAAAATTTCCTTTGCTTAAGTAACATCGCTGATCCAGCAGGAGAACTCGAGGCGAGTTGCCATGAGGACACTCGATTCGAACTCTACACCGGAGGCCCAAGCCTTCTCAGCATCGAGTTACAGGTTTCACAAAGGCAAGAAAAGAGATGCATGCACTGTAAGAAGGATGGCCACACTCAAGATAAATGTTGAAACCTTCATCCTCATCTACGACCAAATCGAGATGGAAAAAGTGATCGGAGACGATGTGATCTGGGTTTGTTTGTCACACCATGGAATAAAAAAATAGGAATATAATTGTTATTCGGACGAAATAATTTGTCAAACGAATTTTAGACTAAGTAGAAGAGTGCAAAATAGTATTAATCCGGTATACCAACTTATAGGTGGAATACCGGATTAGCTCTTGTCGGAATAGCGATTATAGTTTGATTATATTATATTATTATGATTATGATTAAGATTTAATATTATTATATTATTATATTAATATTATGATTATTATTTATTATTATTATTATCATTATATTATTATTATTAAATTATTATTATCATTATTGTTAATATTATCGTTACTATCAATTATTATAATATTATTTATTATTATTATAAATATAATTTTAATATTATATTATGAATATAAATATAATTATTTTATTATTATATTATTATGATCAAGATTATTTATTATTATATTATTATATAATGATGATTATGATTATGATTATTATTATTTATTATTATTTTATTATGTTGTATTATATTATTATATGTTGATTATAGTTATGATTATGGTTATATTATTATGATTATGACTATAATTATTATTATCATGATTATGATTATGATTATTATATTATGATTACTTATTATTATTATATTATTATAATTATGATTGTAATTATAATTTTTTATTATTATATTATATATTATATATTATGATTATGTTTATATTTTTATTATATTACTATTATAATATTATTATTTATTATGATTATTTTTTATTATTTTTTATTATTATTATTATCTTACTATTATTATTATCATCATCATTATTAGTATCATAATTATTCATATTTTAACTATTCTGAGTAACAACTGTCAAATGATATTTTCAGCTCTTCCGAATAGTCAAGAGTATCACTCTTTTACTACTATTCTAAAAAAATACTATTCTATCACTCTTCCAAAATTATCACTCTTCCAAAACTATTCCTTAATTTGCCAAACGGACTCAAAGAGAAGGGGAAAAGAAGGGTTCCATAGCGGCAAAAGGAGAGTGCACATCGAGCTCAACTCAGAAAGGAGAATGGGCATCAACCTCTGCCCTAGATTCAACACAGCACCAATTAAAGGTGTTGTTCACTCAGTTGACCCAAATCCAGAGCACACCGGGCCAAGCAGGTTTAATATCTCAACCCAGATTTAATGTTCAGCAATTTAATATAAAAGCCCAATCTCAAACAGAAACAGCCCAATCAATATCAGAAATCAGAAATAATGTGTTGTCTAAAGAAAAGTTGAGAATTGATAAAAAAATTAAATTAGCAAGCATTAAACCAAACTTTAATAAAAAATATTATGAATGATAATTGGATTTTAGATTTCGGGGCCACCGATTATATGATTGGAAATGCAAATATAATAAAAAGATACAATAAAATTGAAAATGATCAATTCTTTAGATTGCAAATGATGGAAAAATAAAAATTCATGTTGAAAAATATACTATTAATTTGCTTTTTATTAGCAAACTCTCACGGGATTTAAATTGTGAAACTATTTTTAAACCCAAGAGTGTTATTTTTTAGGATTTAATAATCAAAGAGATGATTGGTGAATGGCATTTTGAAAACGGTCTTTATTTTTTAAGTTGCAATAAGGAGGTTTTTTTTTTACACAAAATAATGAAGATTTAAACAAACTTTGGCACAAGAGAATCGGGCACCCTTCCAACAAAATCCTTAAATTTTCAAATATAGATTGTATCAATTGTGAAACATGTAAGCTTGCAAAACAAATAAGACTTTCATTTTGCAATTATAATTCTAAAAGCAATGAAATTTTTGAGCTCGTACATTATGATGTTTGGGGACCCACCCCCGTGGAGTCTTATAATGGTTTTAAATATTTTATTATTTTTATTGATAATCTTTCTAAAATAATATTGATATATTTAATAAAAAATAAAAGTGAAATATTTTTTATTTCAATATTTTACATATATGGTTGAAACTCAATTTAATAAAAAGATTAAAATTTTGAGAATGGTTAATGGAACAGAATATGTAAATCAAAATAAAAAAAAAAAAATCAAAAAGACACTATTCATCAAATGACATGCGCTACACACCTTAACAAAATGGTGTGTCGGAATGTAAAAATCATCATCTTCTTAAAATGATAAGGAGTCTTTTATTTTTAAAATAACGTCCTTAAAATTTTTTGGTCTAGCTCTTATCGCTACTTACTTGATAAATAGGCTAAGTTGTGTTATTTTTTACTTTAAAAGTCCATTAGAAATTATTTTTTAAAGAAAAATTAATCTAAATCATTTAAAAATATTTGGGTGCACTTATTTTGCCTATAAAAATAAAATAGATAAATTAGATACAACTTCAATAAAAACTATATTTTTAGGATATTCTTTTCAAAAAAGGGTTCAAAGTGTTACGATCCAACCAATAAAAAAATTTATATATCGAGAAATGTAGCTTTCTTTGAGAATGAGTCATTTTTAAGGAAAAAAATCAATTTAAAAATATGACGGATGAATTTGTGTTATCTCCTATTACTAATAATGAAATACAAGAAGTGCTTATAGAAGAAAATTTTGATGTAGAAAATCAAGAAGTAGGAGAAGAAGAACAAATTGAAGAAAAAAATCAAAGAGGAATCTTAAGAAAAGCTAGTACCGCAAATGACGTCAAGTAGACAAATTCAACCATCTTCGAGGCTTAGAGATTTTATGACTTATACAGTACAATACCCTATTCAAGAGTATATTTCTTACAAAAATATTTCTCAAGAATATTATGCTTTTTTTAATCTTTTATTAAAAATTAAAGAACCACATTTCTATGAGATAGTAAAACTCGATCAAGAATGGTGTGAGGCAATGGATGAAGAGCTCCATGCCTTAGAAAAAATTGAACATGAGAAATATGTCTGTTATCAAAAAACAAAAAAAATGATTATTTGTAGATGTGTGTATAAAATTAAATATCATAATGATGATATCATAGAAAGGTATAAGGCTAGGTTGGTTGCCAAAGAATATATCCAAATTTACAATATTGAAACTTATGCTTTGGTTGTCAAAATGAATACATTATGAATTTTATTATTCATCGCGGTAAATAATGGATGGAATATACACCAAATGGATGCCAAAAATGTATTTCTTTAAGGAGCGCTTGAGAAAGAGGTGTATATGACCATTCTCTCGGGTCACAAGAGAGAAGGTATTTCTAATCTTGTGTGTAGATTAAATAAATTCATTTATGGATTAGAGCAATCACCAAGAGCTTGGTATAAAAAACTTAATCAATTTTTAGCGTCATACAATTTTAAGGTTAGTGATACAACTCATCTTTATTTACTAGACATAATATCAATGGAACAATGGTGATATTAGTAAAATTATAACCGATAATAATTCATTAGAGATTGATTGTATAAAAAATGACCTCAAAAGAATTTAAATTAAAGATTTGGGAAAATTAAATTATTTTCTTGAGATAGAAATTGCTCATTCACAAAAAAACTATTTATATCTCAAAGAAAATACATACTCGATCTACTTAAAGAGACCGATAAATTAGAGTGTAAACCAGCAAAAACACCAATAGAAACCAATATAAAATTCAATATCGAAGATGATCAATCATTAAAAGATATATATTATTTTCAAAGACTTGTAGGAAAATTAATCTATTTGACCATGGCTAGGTCGGATTTATCATTTGTTGTAAGTCAAAGTAATCAATTTATACATGCACCAAAAATCCCGCATTTGAAAGCCATTAATAGAATATTAAGGTACTTAAAAAGTTCTTCGGAGAAAGAAATTTGGATGTGTTAACCCTTGAAAGATTTCAAGGATGAATAGATGAATAAATGAAAATAAATTGATGATTGATGACAAATAATAAAAGAGGGAAGGAGAGAAAGCAATGAAAAGATGGCCCACTGATCAGAAGAGGTCGCTTCTTAACCCCGGAATGAATTCATTAGTCCCACAATGGAATGCTGGGCATGAAGTGAAGAGTATAAATACCCCACCACCTCCTACTCATTCGAGGTGGGCGACCCTCGGGAGATTTCGAGAGAGAAAATCTCGATGGGTCGACCATTTGATTATATTTTCTCGACAAGTGGGACCCACTGGCGGTCCCTTGTAGATGAATCTAACAACATAGCCTATCCGATGAGTCACCCATGTGACCATTTTTCACCGACACGGTGGACCCCACACCTCGGTGACTCACATAGAGTCGAGTTGAACCCTAAAATGCGCCCTTGGAGCTAACTCTAGAAAGAGTCAAGCAAGTATAATCCCTATGCTACATGAAATGATGTCAATGCCAAGCTAGCATTTTGATGCAACTAGTCATGAGAAATTCCAAATGTGATTTTGCTTTCAAGGTCGACACTGGTGCCAAAGTGCGAGCAACCACCTAACCATGCTTTGATTTGTGTCAATTATCGATAAGTAGTCAGTTCTTTGACCAAGTCACCCTCATGTTAAGGGATTGAAAGTCAATTTCACAAGACTGATCAGGTGCCAAAGCTAGGAGCAACCACCTGATCAAGTCTAGATTTGTATTAATTGCTGATAAGTAGTCAGCATTTGATCAAATCAAGCCCTAATGAATATCAATATAAGTCTAATTGATATTTAGTTAGGGTGGTTTCTGCAAGAGAGAGATAATTGGCAGGGACACAGAGCTATAATTGAGATCTGGGATTAATTCAGAAGAAATAATAGGGTTTATTTGACAAAAGAATTTTTAATTCAGAGAGACAGGGGTAAAAATGGAATTAAAAATTACAGGGATGATCATCATGAATTTAGGGATTTTTGGTGAAATTTTCATAATTTTTGGATAAGTGGAGCTATTAAAATAAATTCAGGGGAAAATAAAACAGATTAAAAAGGAAAGATCAAGGGTGAGATTTGATCAAGGCGATCCGGGTGCAACTTGGGGACAGAGACACACCGGGTGCAACCGGGGATCCTAAGCACGCTTACACAGGATCGAGAAGAGAGAGGGTGTGACACGTGTCGCATTTCACCGGGCCACCTCATGCCACGTGTCAAGACCCTATTCGTCCACCTCGGCCTACGCGGGCCCACCCCCGGTATGAGTCACCGACAGTGGGCCCCACCTCGGCTGCCACGTGCGCACGGCCGGTGGGCCACCTCACCACCCTAGTGCCACATGGCACCACACCCGGTGGTCCACTACACTCCCTGCCGCACACGGCGCACAACCAGAGGAAGCCATCTCACCCAACCCTAAGCCACATGGCACAGCTACATCAAGCCACATCAACTCAGCTGTGCCACATGGCATTGTTCTAGCCAGCCACCTCACCATGTTGGTTACAGCTATTACACATGGCAACAGGCTATTGGACCAAGGCTACATAGGTGGGCCCTATTATGTGCCATGTGTCACTCACAGGTTAATGCACAGTCAGCAAAATTAAACAGGGTGATTAATATAAACATTGCCAGATCAGATGAAGCAGCCAATAGAAACATGCCACATTAGCATAATTAATCCTAAAATTGCCGACTCTGGCTACTCCTAAGCCCATTCACATCCGACAATGGGGCCCAAAGATGCGAGAGATGTGAGTATAGGTGCATGATTAACATGGTATACCAAGTCTACCCTACTAACTTGTTCTACTCAAAGCGATCGATTTAAAAAGGGGATAAAAACAAAATGAACCCGGCGCATGCTTCCCGGTCGATCGGTTTACGCTCCTCCGGCGCTTTGGTGCACGTGCGCTCGAATCATCCAACCTGGCCGAGCATTCTCCCCGCTCTCCTTCTTCTTCTTCTCCTCGCGCGCGATCGTCATCTTCTTCCCATGGCGCTCACCATTTCGAGACTTAAAAGCGATCGATAAACATCAATGCATCAGTCAGAAGGATGAGAACAAAGGGATGACAGTGAAGGAAGGGTTGAATAGTGAGATTACCACGGTTCGAGTTGAGACAGTAATGGAGTGCTTCTGAAGAGATGTAATTGAAGGTTTCAAGCACCAAATTGAACACAGGGATAGCTTCCTCGTGCTAAGGCGACGCCGATTGAGAAGTGATTATGAAGCAATTGAGTTAGAGGAAGGTGCAAATGTGAGGAGTCGCGGAGATAGTGATGAAAAGGGAAGCTTGATAGGCGCTTCAAAGGTCAAATTGAATGGTGAAGGAGCTTATTCAGATCAAGGCGACACTAGTTAGCATAGAATGAATGAGTAATTGAGTGAAAGATTGTGAATTCGACCAAGGGAAGAGACAAAGTAGAAACCCGATTTTGAAATGGGTGAAATTCAGTGAAATTGAGAGAGAGAAGATGCTAGCTATGGTGCAGAGGCATTTAAATACGGTTTATTGATAAGAGGGCTTGCTTATCAATCGAAGTATCTGTTGAATTGGGGTCAAAGAGTTGCATGCACATACCAAACCATAACGAAAAAAAAGGCGGTTTCTACAACAAACACAAACCAATCTCACCATTGATTGAAGTAGAATGAAGGGTGAGGATGTGTCCAAGGTGGCAATCCGAGTGTAAGGCAGCCAACCAATCACAATTGGGTTAATTGGCCGGTTTTAGCCTATATAAACTGAAAATTAGCAACAGTAAAAAAAGGAGAAGGGGAGATCCATTAGCAGAGCAATTAAGAGTATCTACACACTTACACATATACTAGTAGTCATCAATTACAGAGAGGAAGAGAGATTACCAGGAAATTAATCGATTTGGATTACTATTCAGATTAAGAGGTAACTGTTCATGCATTCAATTGGCAATTTCCTTTCATTCTCTGTAAATGAATTTAGAGCTTTAACATAGCTAGTTAGGTAGTCAATTGATTTCTTTTCTGTTCTTGTTACTATTCTTTAAGAAATTGCTATATTCTTTCATATTTTCTTTTCATTGCTTTTGTTCTTCCTTTGAATAACCCTAATCAATGGCAATTGATCAATCCAAGTGAGTTACATCGGCCCAATCACAAAGTGATTGGTGAGCCTTTAGGCCTGGACCAGTCACAATTATCAAAATTTTACAATTTAAATAGTATTGCATCTGTTCCTTTATGATTTTTCATTTTCAATCGATTTCTTTGCTTATATCTGTCTAATTGATGAAAGATAATGACTTGCTATCCTTTGAGTATCTTAGTTGCATGATTCTAATTGAATAGATGAGCCAATTCTTACAATTTCAAAGAAATGCACTGATTCCAGCACAAATCGAGATACTGATGAAATTCCAGAGATGAATTAGCTCCAATTGATCACTATCTCAATAGCCACTAGCCCTAGCAACGTCTGGGTGAGCCTTTAGGCCCGAGAGTTGTTAATAGGATATGAAAACATCTCAAACCGAGAAGGAATTGCAATGCGGTATCAATCGGACCGCACACCCGCAATACACAGTTGCTTCAACCCGGTTAATAGCACACAAGAAGCCTTATACTCATCCCGCATTACACATACATACTAGGGCGATGCTTAATAGTTGTATAATTGTCAAGAATTTCAATTGAATTCGATGAATTTGATGAAGAAAGGATCTTGTACCGGCTTTGATTAATACACTAACTGACATTGTTGTATAAGTATCAACCACCGGATGGATCTTCGATCAGATGCTTTGAAAAGATTCTACACACTAAGACGACGCTAGGGCGATGATCTGATCGGAGAAGGAGTGCTCCGGTCACCGGGAACACCACGTTGCACGGATCTTAACGCATTAGAGAGTCGGAGGCTGAAGAGACTTTCTTTGCACGATTATTGAAGCGTTCACCAATCTTGAGGATTTATCGGTGGATGAGATCCATCAAAAGTTCGGGGAATTTAAACGAAAGAAGATCTGGGCCTTAGATCCATTAAACACGCATCTTAATTATATCGGCGCCCAAGTATGTTTGAACATTTGGATAATAACTCGCACTAATCTCGCACGATCCAACGACTCATATTAATAAGCGGGAACCGAAATGAAAGGGCCGGCCCATTCATCATACTTGGGCTTATTCACAGGAAAATAGAGAAATAAATAAGCAAATAAACTTGGCCCAAGATAATAAGCCCATTAGTTAATAATGAGAATATTAAAATTAAATAATAAATAAATGATTTGAAAATGCTCCTGAACTCCAAATTGACTCAAATTTGTTTCTAAAATTTTCTTATTTTTCATATTATTTTTCTATACAATAATATTCCAATTTTAAAAATATAATCATGGTAAAACAATTTTAAAGCAAAAGACATTACATATATTGATATATTTGACCTAGCTTTGACTTGTCATTTTAAATACTATAAAAATTCCAAAAATACAAATAAAATCATGAATAATAGTTGGATATATTTTACTGATTTTTCAAGTGATTTTTCATGAAGTAATAATGACAATAGTAATATGCCATAATAAATAATGAGATTAGCTATATTCTTTGATAAAAAAAATAAATATAAATAATAATAGATATTATGTTGATATTTTCTGTAATAATGAAAATAAATAGCACAAAATATACAAAAATATATACTACCATGATAATAGATAGTAAATACATTTTCTTCTATAATAAAGAATGATAATATAGTTTTATAATAATATGAATTGCATTTCTTTTGTTATTTCTATACAAATATACAATAGAAATATTTTTGATGAATAAAATGCAATAAAAATAATAGTTGTAATAAAAATATAATGAATCTCATCTCTTATGACTATTTTCAAGTAATAATAATAATAAAAAAAAAATCTTATACTTTTCTATAGATAATAAATAGAAATAATAAAAAAAAATAAAATAATAATAATAATAATAATAATAATAATAAATAAATGCATCTTTATAATAGAAATAATAATGGAAGGTATTATATAATAGACTTTGTACATTTTAGAAATGAACAAATACGCTCACACGAGGAGTGTAGAGCCACATGAGGATGTTTGCACACATGATGTAACATTTAGAACGATTAGTCAGGACAAGAACATCTTGACGAAGGATAAACAAGGTTGCAACGGCAACACGAGAAGATACGTCGAGACAGGAACATTTTGACGTAGGATGACTAAAGCTTCGATAGCAACATGAGAAGATACGTTGAGACAAGAACATCTTGACGTGAGATGATTAAGGCTTTGATAGCAACATGAGAAGATATGTCGAGACAAGAACATCTTGACACTTGATGAAGAATAATAAGATACGTCGAGACGGGAATATCTTGACGTAAGATGATTAAGGCTTCGATAGCAACATGAGGAGATATGTCAAGACAAGAACATCTTGACACTTGATGAAGAATAATCAGAGCTACGATATTAACATAGAGATGTATGTCGACTCTGAAGAAGAAGAACATTACGATGTCCTAGATAGGTGACATCTTAATGACTTACTGCCATGAGCAAGTAACTCATGATTGAATACGCTCACACAAGGGGTGTAGGGCAACATAGTAATTTTGCACAAGTGATACAACATATAGAATGACTAGTCGAGACAAGAACATCTTGACGCTCGCTGAAGAATGACCAAAGCTACGACATCAGCATGGAGAGATATGTCGACTTTGAAGAAGAAGAATATTACGATGTCCGAGAGAAGTGACATCTTAATGACTCGGTGTCATGAACAAGTAATTCATGGCCATTTGAGCTAGCAAGATTGAACTCATCCGTCGATAAGTTTGTCTTCGGTTCATCTCCGAGACCGTGAGATTGAATCGTTACGTAGTAGATTCATCCACAAAACGATGAATGTGAACCGTTCGTAGGTAGGTTCCTTCACTAACACATACCTCAATGTTGAGCGCCGGCGCTTCGGGTTTGACATTGTGCGTAATCGTGTTTCCTAGGTTTATGAATCGGCTTAGTGCTTCGAATTCATGATCTAGAAGATTGGTGAGAAGAAACACGTGGGCCATATCCACCCTTCTCCCGATTCACCAACCTCAAGATCAACCGGCTCGGTGCTTCGAGTTGTATTTTGTGTGATTGGTTGTTGACTAGTTAAGATTGAACCGTTCGTAGTAGGTTTATCTTCTAGATCAACGGAGGTCGAGTCGTTACGTATGTAGACTCGCCTCAAGCCCTCTACGAAGAGATTAACCTGGTCCGTAGTAAGGTTACATCTCGAGGTGGCATAAATGAACCGATCTGTTTGTAGGTTCATCTTCCATAGGACGTAACCGTCTCCGTTTGTAGGTTTGTCTTCCATAGATTGAACCGATCTGTTTGTAGGTTCATCTTCCATAGGATTAAATAAAGACTGAACCGATCTGTTTGTAGGTTCGTCTTCCATGGACCCCTTTTTCGAACCCAGACGACCACTTGACCATCTTTTAACTATACTATTTGCTTCTCTCTTTCAAAGATCCAGAGGTGCCTCGAGGTTAGTAGCCCAGGGTAATTAACGGTGGGGGCTTGCGCCACCGAATCTACAAGAACTCACAATCACTAAAAACCCCCGAATGTGCATCCAAATCTCTCTAAACGGCAGAATCGGCCGACACCCGAGATGCACGCTCGGGAGGGATCTCCGTGTCCTTCTTCCGCAACCCATCGCCCGGCGGTGCGGAGCGCGCGAAAAAAGGGTCGCACAGATCGGCACGCCGGTGGGACCTAGATTCTCCTCTTATCTACGAAAGAGAAAGGCAAATAGAATAGTTAAGAGATACAAGTGGTCTTCTATGTGCTAAAATGACTAATAATTTTCAAGTATTTTTGTTTTTGCAGAAATGGCATTCTTTGGCAACTTCAACCTCGCTCCCTACACCGTCACTCTCGCAAAGAGCCCGGAGGCAACCGTTCATGTTCTTCGGGACCATCCCGCAAGAACTCACCATCTATGGCCCAGCTCCAGTGGCCACGATCACTCCCGCAACCGTCCGGATCTCCATCCCGGACGAGGAGGAGGACTCGATCACCCTGACTCCCAAGGGGATCTCAAACAACATCATGGCCTCTCCTACTACCTCCCCAAAGAGGAGAAGGCGACCGTCCAAGAGGACAGCCCCAAAGTCAGCAGCCCAAACTGCCCGCAACTCTCAAACGTCTAGGAAGAGGGCCCTAGATGCATATCAAAACCAGCTGGTGGCTAGGCCAGCCATCCCGGTCTCTAACAAATTTACAGCCCTCCGCATAGTGGCCAAAAACTCGGCCACAGGCCAGCTCCGCCAGGCATGGGAGGTGCCTAAGCCCACACCTCGCCCAACTCAAAGGCCTCAGCGCCGCCAGGACAAGTTTCAAGCCCCTGCAGAAGCCATCTACAAGGCTCACAGGGCCCTCAAACAGAGGAAGAGCGTCAAGAACGCTAGGTCGAGACAATACGTCTCCCGCTCCGGTCAATCTCAAGGCATGGCTCAGCCGCAAGCCATTGCCTCCACTCCGAACACAAGGAGGTCTATACCAAAGGTAACACCTAGCACCCAGCAGGTGTGGGTCCCGAAGGGTTCCCAGCCAACAAAACCCCAGTCTCAAGCCCAACCCAGGAGGGCAGGCAACTCTTGCACTCCGTCCGAGAGTGTATTCAGCCGCCTAGGTCAAAAGAGTGTATTCAGCCGATTAGGCTCGAGAATACCACTCAACAGTCTGAAAATAACCGCACCCGACCAAACGAAGAAGAAGAGAAGAACCGCTCGCTATGAAGAGCACTTCTCGGTCAACACCATCGCATAAGCTACGATGCGATCAGGATGCGATCGACGCCGAGGTGAATATGACCCAGGATGACCAATCCCCGCCTAATCAAGCTCACGTCACCAATACCAATAAGAATAATGGTAGAAAAGGGAGACCACCCAAGAGAGTCAACCCCGAGGGCAATAGCAGAGAAGGGGAAGACCACAATGAAAACCCTGATTTCTTCGACAATGAAGATGACGTCGAAACACGTCCCGAAGTGCCCATCGATGAGATAGAAATATTAAAAGGCCACATCGAGGCACGGGACGAAGAGTTGATTAGGCAACGGGAACTAATCGCTACTATGCTAAAGCAAAATGAAGAATTGATTAAGGCAGTCAAATCGTTACAAGAATCACAAGACGCCAATTTCAAAGCTGGTAGCTCCCGTCAAGAAGGGGTCCACAGTACCAAAAGCAATCATAAGGGAAAACAACCTGTCGATTCTAAACCCCACCCACACAGAACGATAGAAGTGGAGGCTGAACCAACGGGAATATCCCGGAAAGAGATTCAAGCCATGATTGCCCAGCAAATGCAAATAGCTGGAGGTGGATACGCTATCCCTCCCGTTAAAAACTGTGGACATCCATACCCTGCCATATATGACTTAGAAGAATATCCTAAAGGGTATGTGATCCCCCGCTTCAGGACCTTCTCAGGGGAAGGTAATAAAGACCTGAACCCCGAACAACACCTGGCCCATTTTGTAGCCTCGTGCGGCAACACGGGCGGCAATGACGCGCTGTTGTTAAGACAATTCCCTCAGAGCTTGGTGGGAACCGCTTTCCAATGGTACTATTCACTGGAAAACAACAGCATCAGGACCTGGGACGAGATGGCAGACTCGTTCAGGGCGCGTTTTGTCATGGTGTCTGACAAGATAAACATAGCCGATCTGGCAAGTACTAAACCCAAGAAAGGGGAGTCAATGACAGATTTTATTAATAGATGGCGGAACCTCAGCATCAAATGCGACCGCACATTAACTGAAGATGAGGCCGTCAACCTAATCATGAAAAACATTGACGGGTGGATGGGCATGCTTCTTGGTGTGACAAAGGTCAACACATTCAAAGACTTGCTCAGATCGGTATCCAATATGGAAAGGATGTCACCGCACACTGTGCCGAACTTCATGAATAATAGGCCGCAACGAGGAGCCCGAGCTGAGACCAAAGTGGCATTCACCTCATTAAAAGATAAGATGGTCGCTAACGCAGATACTCAGAGCGGCAGCAGTGGCACAAATGGCAACAATTACAATAAGGGGCCCAGGCCCAATCAAGCGGGGAGTTCACGGAGTTTTGAGTCCCTCAAGCAAAAGAAATCTAAACCGTACTCCTTCAGGAGAGATAAAGTTGCCCAAATCTTCAGAGGGGCACTGAAGAACGGTCTAACCCCGCCGCCGAAGAACGCCGGAAGATGCTGATAAATCGGATGAACCCAACTTCTGCCCATACCACAGAGTACTAGGGCACTCAATTGAAGATTGCTGGGTCTTCAAAGATTGGGTCGAGAAGGCATATAAAAACGGTGAAATCACTTTACCTAAAGGGTTCTTGCAAAGCCCATCGGCCCATGAACAGACCAATATGATCTCTCACGAGGAAGAGAAGATCCCGGACCAATTAAGTGAAGACCAGGAAGAGCAATGGACTACGCACTTATCGAAGAAATCGATTAAAATGCTTAAAGCTCTTAAGAAAGAACCCGGCATGAAATGGAAAGACGACATCACACCAGTGGTCCCACCAAAACCCAGGGTATATTATAAGGTGGACCAGAGCCAAGACCAGGTTCTTAAGAAGAGAAAGAAGCATAGAAATAACAAGTCCAGAAAGAATAAAATTGAAGAATGCGAGCAGGGCAGTCCCGAGGTGATTACCCTTCAACACTTCATCTCCAAAGAAGATTGGGAGAGGCTAACCCTAGGTCAAAAGAAAGAAGATGTAGATGAAGAAATAAATAAGGAAGAAAGCGAAGAGATCTGGGGTGCTTCGTGCAACATGGTATATTCTTCTCGCGACGAAGATATGCCAACATTAGAGGAGATGTTCTTCCCAAATGATGAAGGAGAAGCAAGCACCTCTGGGACCAAAAATGAAGAATGCAAAGCGTGCTCCGTCCGGGACTTATATACCCGAGAGACAAGCTCCCAAGGATTCCGATAAAGGAAAGGATAAGGCCCCGAATAAAGGTAAAGAGGTCGAGAACCTAAGCAAGAACCAGTAAAAGACCCGGTCGACGGCGAAGAATACAACGTGTTGGCACATCTCGCGTAAGATTCCGGCGCTATTAAGCATATTTGACGCGTTGATGATGTCACAAGACCTAAGGGAGGTACTAATACAGGCCTTACAAGATCCCGAGAAGTACAAGTCATACTTCATAGAGCAAAATATGCAAGAAGCCCTATTTACCGCCAAGCGGGCCGCTTGTATAAATTTCACGGACGATGACCTCCTAATAGGCACCGTCGACCATAATCGCCCGCTATACATCACCGAAACTGCGGAGGGCAAAAGATTGGCCGCATCTTGGTCGACGCAGGGGTCTTCGATCAATATCATGCCGCTCAAAACTCGAAGACCATCACCTTAGACGTAAAGAATCTATCTGATGAAAAGGTGATTATTCATGGCTTCAATCAAAACTCCCAAAAGGCCCTGGGAGCTATAACCCTAAACCTGCAATGTGGAAGTCTAAAAGCACCTACTAAATTCTATGTTATTGACGCTGAAACTTCTTATCGGGCGTTGTTGGGTCGCCCGTGGCTTCACAGTAATCAGGTCATACCCTCTACTCTGCACCAATGCCTGAAATATATTGAGAATGGTAAGCAAAAGAGAATTGATGGAGATGTCAAGCCATTCGGGGTGCATGAGATTAAATTTAATGACGCCCAATATTTCCTGCCTAAATCCGCCGTGGCGCCGAGTCGGCCAATAACAAAAACAGGTCAGAAACCTTTTAACAAAGGCCCTAAATTTGATACCTCATCTGGAGAAGAAGAAGAGGTTAAATTCAACATTAAACCCCGAGGTGCTCAAGCCCAAAGACCCGGAAGAAAGTCGGGTGAGGAAGCAACCTTTCGCTTCAAACAGGTGGCTACGTATAAGGCCCAAATAAAGCCGAGCGAAATCAAGTCAAGTGATTCTGAGGAGGAGGTCATTTTCAACTTTAAACCTACCAATACCCTCAAATTCGGATCACAGAGGCAACTTCGGGAGAAGACTCGAAGAGTCGATGACTCGGCGACATCACCTCGGGAGAAGAATCGGCCATGATCGTCAACCACGGGAAGAAGAATCGACGAAGAGATCATCTATCACATCCTCAAAAGCCATACAAAGGGCCCGAAACAGATAATGAAAGTGAGGAGTCATATATGATCAACACGGGACCGTAAAGAGCGGAAGGGATAACCGGTTAGGCCGAGGCCTATAAATGAAGAACGCTCATGGCGGGAAAATTTCGAAGGTCGCGTGCGGAATGCGATTGACGAAATAAGGCACCAAGTTAAAAATAATAGGAGGGAGGTGTCCGAACAATGGGAAGTGATGCAGGATATTAAAGTGCAACACAATGAAATCATGATAATGATTGAAAACCTGCAAACCGCGATCTATAACTCCGAGCTACTCAAAGAAGTGACGAGCGAACCCCGTTCCGGGACCCCCGAAAGACAAACACCCGATAGCGACAAACGAGTAATTGTCATAGTAGATGAATCAAAGGGGGAAGAAATGAAAGCTAAGCAATCGACTGTCATGCAAACCCTCAAGGTCAAGAAGAGTAAACCATACTCTTTCCTGAAAAATAAAACAGCTCGGATATTTGAGCAGGCCTTAAAAAGCGGATTGACACTTCCCGTTTGCAAACGACCCATGAGACATAGAGAGAGCGGCGAAGGCGAATTCGCCCTTATCATCGCATCTTTGGGCCATACAATTGAAGAATGTTGGGTATTCAAAGACCTTATAGAAGAAGGGCATAGAAACGGGACAATCCAACTCCCGAAGAGCTTTCAACAAGACCCAGCTCCGCACAACTCGAATAATAAAGGCAAAGGGGTTGCCTATACGATCTCGCACACTCCCGTACCTAGCAAGCCTAAGGTTGCGAGACGTAAGCCGATCAAAGAAATCTACCGCTCCAACTCGGTCATGAATATTGAGATAGAAGAGGAGATGGCGCATTTGGAGATTGCTTGTGGTTCCGAAAGGCATTTTAAAGATCTTATACCAAGGAAGTGAACCACATTCAAACCCTAAAGACCTTTGTTGTGCCGGCAAAGGTAGAGCGCATTAAAGGGAAAACTATCATCCACAAGGCTATCATTTTCTATCAGAGCGATTCAACTCAGTCTCTGAAGAACCCTAATCACAACACTTGGAAGAAGTGGGTGATAGAACAAGAATTGGAGAATGCAACGGGCGGTGACGCTGCATCTCATCCCTTTGGAAAGGAGCTGTATAAACTAGCAAAAAGAGCAAAATGTCTGAGAGACATATCCAAAGCCGAGGCCAAGCGCTTTGATGAACTCTGGAATGGCGGCCAGAATAAGGTTCTGGGCCTGGATGGTAAAATAAAATACACCGGGGTTAGGGTATAAGCTGCGATGACGCAAAGACATGTCTTGAGGGTCTCTCAACGAGTACCGTATGGAAGAAAGCTGTTGCATGACTTCTGTTGAAAGGCGGATAATGAAACAGAAGAGGACAATACCCCAGTCCTGAAAAATGCTTTGAAGCAGCTAGAAAAGGAACCTAACACGGTCGATGAGTTAGCGAAATTAATTTGGGGACGGAAGAAGACCCACGACCAACTTTCATAAAGCGCGTCGTTGCCGGAAGAGGTGGGCGACGAGTTAAGGACGTTCCTTAAAAGCTACATGGATCGCTTCGCTTGGAGTTATAAAGAAATGCCTGGATTAGATCCCAACGTAGCGGTTCATTGCTTAAAAATTGATCCGACCTTCAAGCCGATTAAACAAGCGCCAAGGCGGATGAGAATAGAACTCGAAGAAAAGGTCGTGGAGGAAACAAAGAAACTCATCGACGCAGCTTCATACGGGAAGAAGAGACACCGAGAATGGGTGGCTAGCATTGTCCGGTTAAAAAGAAAATGGGCGGATCCGCATTTGCGTGGACTTTCGGGACCTAAACAAGGCGTGCCCTAAAGATGATTTCCGCTCCCAAGAATAGCGAAATCATAATTGATCATACATCCTCCTATGAAGTCTTCTCCTTCATGGACGGTTATGCGGCTATAATCAAATCAAAATGGCGCGGAAGATGAAAGGCACACAGCCTTCCGCACGCCGATTGGCATATATTGTTACAAAGTCATGCCGTTTGGGCTGAAAAATGCAGGTGCCACCTACCAACGGGCGATGACGAAAATATTCGACGATCTAATCCACAAGATAGTTGAATGTTATGTAGATGATCTAGTCATCAAAGCCATGTCATATGAAGAACACCTCCAATATCTTGAGGTCGTTTTCAACCGCCTGAGAGAACATGCGCTCAAGTTAAACCCATTGAAATGCGCATTCATGATATCATCTGGTAAATTTCTGGGATTTGTAGTACGCCATAGGGGAATTGAGATAGACCCGGGCAAGATCAAAGCAATAACCGAACTATCCCCGCCAAAGAATTTAAAACAATTGCGATCTTTGCAAGGGCAATTGGCGTACATCAGGCGATTCATAGCCAACCTATCGGGTAAAATCCAACCCTTCACCCGGCTGACTAAGAAGAATATCCCGTTTAAATGGGATGGCGAGTGCCAGCGAGCCTTTGAAGAAATCAAGGCCTATCTACTCAACCCTCCAGTGTTGGCGGCGCCCATACCCGGGAAGGAACTCATTCTATATACGACCGCCCTAGATGGATCCTTGGGAGCTCTATTGGCACAAGAAAACCAGGATGGTAACCAAAATGCGCTATATTACTTAAGCCGCATGATGGTGGGAGCAGAACACGGGTATTCACCGATTGAGAAGCATTGTTTAGCCCTAATCTTCGCGGTGAAGAAATTGAGGCACTACATGCTAGCCCATAAAATCATTTTAATATCCAAGGTGGACCCTCTTAAATACCTGATGACTCGGCCAATGTTGACGGGTAGGCTGGCCAAATGGGCGATCATTCTTACCGAGTTTGACATCACATATACACCGCAAAAGGCGATAAAGGGGCAGGCGCTAGCGGATTTCCTAGCCGCACATCCGATTCAAGATGACTCCCCATTAAAATGTGATTTTCCCGACGAGGAAACTCTACATGTTGAAGAAGGAAATCCTATATGGGAGATGTACTTTGATGGTGCCTCGTCGATCAAGCCGATCGCGGGCCCGGGAGTCCCAACTGTGCGAGCTGGCGTAGGACTAGTCTTCGTAACCCCGGAAGGCGGGATAATACGACATTCTCTGGCTTTAACCGAACCATGCACGAATAATGAAGCAGAGTATGAGGCGCTTATTGCCGGACTAGAGCTATCACTCGAGCTAGAAATCAAGGCTGTGCGCATCTTTGGGGATTCACAGTTGATAATAAATCAAATAATTGGCGAATATAAGGTCCTAAAGCCGGAACTAATACAATATCATCAAAAGGCCATGGAATTAATGAAGAAAATCCCGTATGTGTCCATCGAGAAGGTCACGAGGGCTGTGAACGGTGAAGCAGATGCGTTGGCCAAACTCGCCAAGGAGCTGGGTGAACCAACAGAGCCGGAAATCCACATCATCGTCCGCAATAGAAGGCCATTATCATTGTGTCAAACAAAGATAAGGCGAATGATGAAAATGTCGGGCTAGGAAAGGTAGAATGCCAAGAAACAATGATAATTGAAGAAGATGATGATTGGAGACAGCCGTTCATCGAATATTTCCGACATGGCACCCTCCCCAAGGATAAAAGAATCGCTGATCAACTAAGAAAGCGGGTACTACGGTATGCGTATGTGGGCAATACGCTATACCGGAGGTCTTATGATCGATTATGGGCCGAGGTGTGTATGTGTATCGGGGCTGAAGCTGCGCAGTTATGAAAGAAGTTCATTCTGGACTATGCGGAGCACATCAGTCTGGGCCAAAAATGAAGTTGAAGATCAAACGAATGGGGTATTATTGGCCCACGATGGTGGCTGATTGTGAAGAACACGCAAAGAAGTGTCGCATGTGCCAGATACATGGTCCTTTTATACATCAAGCGCCAAACCCGTTACACCCCACGGTAGCATCCTGGCCATTTAATATGTGGGGCACAGACATAGTGGGGCCCATAGACCCTCCGACGTCGAGAGGTCACCGGTTCATCCTGGCGGCGACAGATTACTTTACAAAATGGGCCGAAGCCGTTCCACTCAAAGAAGTTAAAGCATCCGATGTGGTTAAGTTCTTCAAGACGCACATCCTTTACCGATTTGGTACACCGCAACGAATAATATCCGATAATGGAACGGCCTTCAAGAGCTCCAAAGTCTATGCCCTGGCGAGCAATTTAATATTGATTGGAGATTCTCGTCCATTTATAATCCGAGAGCCAATGGCCCGGCCGAAGCCTTTAACAAAACCCCGATCAATATCATGAAAAAGACCGTAGACGCAACCAACGAGACCGGGATAACCGTCTACGGGAGGCATTATGGGCTTATCGGACCACGTACCGAACGCCTACGCAAGCTACCCCGTATTCTCTGGCTTTTGGGGTTGAAGCCGTTCTCCCTCTTGAGGTGGAATTACCGTCATTGCGGGTGGCTATGCAAAATGATATGACCATGGACGAATGCCAACAACTTAGACTGGACGAGTTGGATGCCATGGACGAGAGGAGACTGATAGCCCAGCAGAACCTTGAAATATATCAGGCAAAAATGGCAAGGGCATATGACAAGATGGCGCGAGTCAGGGCATTTCAACAAGGGGAGCTTGTTCTTGTCCTTAAGAGGCCGATTATTGGCCGGCACATCGGCCCGAAATTCTCTCCGAACTGGGAAGGGCCATATGTAATTGAGAAGGTATACGAGGGCGGCGCATACCAACTCATAGATCATGAAGGTGAGAGGCCCATGCCACCGATTAATGGGCGATATCTGAAGAAGTACTACACATAGCCCGGAGCGGGGCCAACCGAGTAGTATCTATTGTAAATAAATAAGGAGGGAATAAGTGTTCGTTTACACACACGTGCACGAAACACAAACCCATGTCTAACCTCCACTTTTGCATAAAATCCCAAAAACCCTACTTGTGCATATGTAAATAGAATGCATCCAAAAATCCAAAACCACACAAACACATTTAGCCCTATAAAAATAAAAATATAGAATAAGAAAATTCAACGCCAAAACCACGCGAGAATGTAAGGCGAGAGCCTTGGTGTTTGGGCTCACAATACAAATACCACTGGGTTTGTCCATTTGATACAGAATAAACACAAAATGGGCAGGGTTTGCAGTTTGTCCCTCAAACTATCTGTTGCCCGATGACGAAAGTTGCTCATATTGGTCGCCCGTGGCGCAAGCCAAGGGATAGGTCGAGCAAATTGGTGGCTAGTAAATAGTCGCTTCCGAGGGCATGTAAATAAATAACCCTCGTATTATTAGTAACATGTATCACTAATAACCAAAAATCTGCCTTCTTCTAATAAAATAAAAAGGATATATAAGTAAAACAATAAAAACCTATTTTTCTACTCATAAAAAAAAAATGAAAAAAAATGAAATGATAATAAAAATAATAAAATCTTTTCAATAAGGGGTTGCCATCTTTGTCCCCAACACCATGAGTGTTATACAAAGCCAGGTTGGGTGCATTCATCCGTAAAAGCACCACACGCCCGAAGAAATGGTGTGTCATAATCCCACGACATATCATGGAGGGGTCAGATTAAGGGTTTACGCTTGTACCCGACATTTCATGTTAAACAAAGCGGCTCGCTTAAAGAAATGACTCAGGTCATGGAGAGCGGACCTACCCGATGAAAGCTTGTCTCGCGAGGGGATGCGTGATGGATGTTTGAGGGTAGCTAAAATATAAAAAACTAGGTTGGGTACATTCATCCGCAAAAGTACCACACGCCCAAGGAGGTGATCTGTTTCTAATCCCAAAATAGATCATGGAGGGGTCAGACTAAGGGTTTATGCTTTTGCCCGACATTCAGTGTCAAATAAAGTAATTCGCTTAAAGAAGTGACTCAGGTCATGGAGAGCGGACCTACCCGATGAAAGCCTATCTCGCAGGGATGCGTGATGGATGTTTGAGGGTAGTACCCCCACAAAACAAATTGAGTGGAGATGAGAGAATGTGAGTTTCCACTTTAGCACGCAACGGTGCACAAATGAGGGGAGAGTGGGTGAGCTTCCACAAAATAAATGTCAATTAAATATACAAGGAGCATCCACAAAATGGTGTTATCAATTGCATCCATAATCCAATTGATACTGGTAAGTTTATCCATCAGTAATAAAGGGATAAACGGGTTTATTCTGTACCCGGCCTAGAGGTCAATACGAGACGGAGTTCGGTATCCGTAAAATACCACGGTTACTTGAGTTTGTATTGCAATAAATAAAGATGAACATACATAGAATGAATGTAATAGGATGTTGTAAGATTTTCCTTTTATTATGATTAGACGCTGCGAAAGAATGAAGCAGTTGTAATTGGGCGCTTTTACAAATAAGATTGGAGGTGCACAGTATGAGATAAATGAAATACTTCCTCGCGCTGCAGAGGAAGCGATGAAAGGACAATGATAGAAGTAAGCATCATCCACAACAAGAGATCAAAATGATAAATGTCAAGGCATCCTATATCAAGTATAGTAAAAGAAAAGGAGAAAGAAAAAAATGATGAAAAGTGCAGTCTATGGGCCCAAAAAGCGGGACTCCAACTCTAATAGCACAGTACTAATGGTCTCCAGATAAGCGTGGAGGGAGTGCCTGTCCTCCTCCGAAGTCGCCTCGAAGTCCAAGAACTGAGCGAAGGCACTATCCCGAGCACTCGTGTGAATCTGCAGCTCTGGGAGACGTCCCGCTAGATGTCGGGAGAAGCCCTCCTGCGATGATCCGTGGTCCTCTAGCTCCCTGCACGAGCGTCGAGCGAGCCCACCACCGACTCCCATGGAACGGAGAGTGGCACAAGAGGAGAGCCGCCGAAGATAACGAGTCGAGCGACCTCTAAGTGCTGCGCGACTCATGGATCTCCAACTCGTGCTGGTATACGAGAGAGCTCGCGTCCTGGTAAGCCCTGAGTAGCTCCTCACATCTCCTAGAAATGAAGGTACTCTCGAGACGAGGTGCAATGAGTAGAGCTGGCGCGATGGTATCCCGCATCAGCCTATACCAGTCGAAAGAGAAGCCATCGGGCAGAGAGTCCAGGATCTCGAAATCTAGCGGATAGCCCCCGAAGAAGGTGTCTCGGAGTGCATCCGCCAGCGCGGCCAAGGCGAGCTGCACATCCCTCGATGTAACATCTGCAAGTAAAATAAATGGGTTAGACAAATTGTTATAACCTAAGAAGAAATAGAAGGAAGAGAAGATCTAACCTATCGCCTCGTCGCCCGAGACCGACGACGGGACCGAATCAGGGATAGGGATGTCGGTCGCCTCGGGAGGACCGCGCAGTGCACTGACCCAAACTACAAAATAAAATGGAAAGCATAAATACATGAAAAATAAAATACGGGCAAATGATAAAGAAAATATAAAGTACCGGGAGAGGCATGAGGCTCTGTGAAACCCTCGCTAGCCGGAACCCCCGTCTCTGGGCTGTGGAATAGCTGCTCCACCAGCCAACTCTCATCCAACTCCGAGTCATAATCGACTGCAACCCGCTCAGTCGAGACCCTGCCATCTGTGGCCATGAGAGGCTGCCCGTCGGGAGATGAAGAAGCATGAGATGGCCCTCCCTCGATCAATAATGGCTCGTCGCCTGCGGGCTCGACAGCCAATGGACTCCCCTGCTCTAAAGAAGCCTCCTCTGATCGTACAAGAGTGAGCACTGGCCCTAGAACCACATCAAAGGAGTCACCATCCCCGGTAGGCACCAATAAGATCGACGGTGAGGCAGGACCGTCGTAAAAGAAAGGCTCCGAGCGGTGTGGAGATGCCATGTCATCGGCCTCAGGGTCTGTAAAATCTACATGTAAGAATGAAAATACTAGTGCATGCTGGCAACTAGGTATTAAATGAAGCACACGAACCTGCGACGGCAAGGTCGGTGCAAAACCCTGAAATAGCAGTGCTCGCAGGCGCCGATAAATCTGCTATGATGTCATCTCGGGCGGCCTCCACAGGAGATGTCCCACGAGCTGAAAAATAAACCCTAATCAGAGATGTAAATGGAGTGCGCCCGAATGAGGATAGGCGAGTCAGTAAAGAAAATCACCCGGAGTGGGAGAAGGAAAAGAAGATGGAGAAGACGGCTGAGAGGCGCCGTCTCGATCTCTCCCCATGGTAGCTGGAGCCGGTGGCTCAACATGTGGCTGAGAATGAATGCCAACTACTCGTGGACGAGGGACCGAGAACCCGGGCTCCGCGTGATCATACTCATAAGCCAGCTCTGAATCAAAGAAGAATTGGTCGAAATGAGATGAGGCTTATCGAAAAGAAATAACCTAAAGGGTGATGAAGCATACCTGTGAGAATGGTCCTAACAGGAGAATGAGAAAACCGGCTGTCTAAACCCCAAAAGTCGACAGGCTCTGCGGCAATGGTCGGGAAAGGGCTGCGATCACGCGAAACGGTGCCATCTAATAGAGGCTGACCATCTCGCGGACATGTGCTCCGGACGACCACCGGAGGAGTATACGACTGGTAAGAGCGAATGGTCTCATAATACCACTGCTGATAACGCCTCGTGAAGGTGGAAGTCCTAGAGGTGGATACCATCTGATAGCGAGTGCCCGTGCCCAGTCGGAAGAGGTGAGTATAGCACCATCCGATACCCTCCAAATCACCGTCAGTCGATGATGTAGGGCGGAGAAGAGGCGCCGGAATATCCCGATCCAAGCCAACCGATGTGCGCATCGATGTGGCGAATAGGGCTCGATGAACATATAATAGCCCAATCGAGAGGAAGAAAGCCCTGACGAATACTGATCAGGTACTCCAAATCAATAGGCCTGGCTCGGATGCTAGAAGAGTCAGAAGAGGGGACCCTGCTATCAATCACCACCCTGTCAGCAACCCTAGCTGCCCCACGGGCCACTGATCTGTCTCGAGAGAAGCGCAGATGGTCTCGGCTCCTGAAGAATCTATACCGAGCATCCTCCGGAGTCAATGAAGCTGGCTGCACCCCAGCTAAGTCACTCAGTAAAGGTAGACGATCTCGTAGCGTGACCGCCATGCCGGGATCATATGAGCCAGACCAATGCAAATGGAGCCATCCGCTAATCAGATGCCACGGGATCAGCTCCTGGCACTGTGAAGGACTACGAGACGAAGTCAGACCGCGGAGGCACCTGTAAATGTTGGCTAGTACAGGCACGGCCAAAGAAATCCTGTCGCCACGCGCGATCAGGCTCGCCATAATGAACACCGAAGGCCGAATGGTGTATGCGGGGGAGCTAGGTAATAAGAAATAGCAGATCCACCAAGAAATGAAAGTCGTCAAATAAGTCTCCCGATCCACGTCATGTGAACACGGGGTATCCCGAGATGGGATAGGGCCGTCGTGATGAATCTCGAGCCGGCACGTGCCAAATGGATCTCTCGGTGGAAGCCAAACCCGTAGGGCGAGTATGGACCCGATCGGTGAAATAGGCGATCCAATGTTCGAACGGAACTCGGGATGCCCCCTCCGCAAATAATGATAAATCTCATAAGTCCTCCGTAAAGAAGGCGGGAATCGAGTGAAGTCTCCCGAGTCAGCAGGTGAGACCATGAACTCGTCATAGAAATGGCCGAAGATCGGCAGCCCGGTCAACTGCTGTATCTCTAGGAGGTTCGGAGTCAGCTCCCGATCATCGATGAACAAAGTGTTGGTGGAATAGTTCCACCTCTCACAAAAGGCCCGTAGCCGGGGTGTGTCGATATGATAATGAAACATCGACAAGAAAACCGAGTCATATATCCCGGCTCGCCGAGCGAGTCCCCTCCGCGTGAGCACATACACAAGGTCCACTCTAGCGATAGCCATGGCACTCTAAAGGAGTGATAAAGGGAGCGAGTCCATCTATGAGCCTCCCGTCAATAATCTCCTTGCCCGGGAGATGTGTCAAAGGAGCCGTAGAAGCAACGCCTAAGGGCCGAAGGGCATGATGTCATGAGGCCGATCATCCCCGAAAAATAAACCGCGCCTCGCGGTAGACAGGAGTCGCTCGGATGGCTGAGACGAGAGGAGTCCAATCGCTAGGATCCTCATAAAAAGAATGATAATGACTCAAGGGGCGACGCGGAATGGCGTCATGAGATAGAACTACAATACCCGAAGAAGAAAAGACGTCATGAGAAATGAAGTGATGAATAATAAGGAACAATGCACCAAGACAAGTCTTTCGAGCGTTCAAGGCTCGTCTTGGTGGGTGGCTCTTTGTTAACCCTTGAAAGATTTCAAGGATGAATAGATGAATAAATGAAAATAAATTGATGATTGATGACAAATAATAAAAGAAGAAGGAGAGAAAGCAATGAAAAGATGGCCCACCGATCGAAGAGGTCGCCGCTTAACCCCGAATGAATTCATTAGTCCCACAATGGAATGCTTGGGCATGAAGTGAAGAGTATAAATACCCCACCACCTCCTACTCATTCGAGGTGGTCGACCTCGGGAGATTTCGAGAGAGAAAATCTCCGATGGGTCGACCATTTGATTATATTTTCTCGACAAGTGGGACCCACCTTTGGCGGCCCCTTGTAGATGAATCTAACAACATAGCCTATCTGATGAGTCACCCATGTGACCATTTTTCACTGACAGGTGGACCCCACACCTCAGTGACCTGCTATAGGAGTCAGAGTTGAACCCTAAAAATCTGCCCTTGGAGCTAACTCTAGAAAGGAGCTGAAGCAGTATAATCCCTATGCTACATGAAATGATGTCAATGCCAAGCTAGCATTTTGATGCAACTAGTCATGAGAAATTCCAAATGTGATTTTGCTTTCAAGGCTGACCTGGTGCCAAAGCTGCGAGCAACCACCTAACCATGCTTTGATTTGTGTCAATTACCGATAAGTAGTCAGTTCTTTGACCAAGTCACCCTCATGTTAAGGGATTGAAAGTCAATTTCACAAGACCGATCGGTGCAAAGCTAGGAGCAACCACCTGATCAAGTCTAGATTTGTATTAATTGCTGATAAGTAGTCAGCATTTGATCAAATCAAGCCCTAATGAATATCAATATAAGTCTAATTGATATTTAGTTAGGGTGGTTTTTGCAAGAGAGAGATAATTGGCAGGGACACAGAGCTATAATTGAGATCTGGGATTAATTCAGAAGAAATAATAGGGTTTATTTGACAAAAGAATTTTTAATTCAGAGAGACAGGGGTAAAAATGGAATTAAAAATTACAGGGATGATCATCATGAATTTAGGGATTTTTGGTGAAATTTTCATAATTTTTGGATAAGTGGAGCTATTAAAATAAATTCAGGGAAAATAAAACAGATTAAAAAGGAAAGATCAAGGGCTGAGATTTGATCAAGGCAGATCTGGGTGCAACTTGGGGACAGAGACACACCTGGGTGCAAACGGGGATCCTAAGCACGCTTACACAGGATCAGAGAAGAGAGAGGGTGTGACACGTGTCAGCATTTCACTGGGCCACCTCATGCCACGTGTCAGCACCCTATTGGTCCACCTCAGCCATGTGGGCCCCACCCTGGTATGAGTCACTGACGGGTGGGCCCCACCTCGGTGCCACGTGGCGCGACGGCCGGTGGGCCACCTCACCACCCTAGTGCCACATGGCACCACACGATGGTCCACTACACCCTCTGCGTGCCACACAAGACAACGAGAGGAAGCCATCTCACCCAACCCTAAGCCACATGGCACAGCTACATCAAGCCACATCAACTCAGCTGTGCCACATGGCATTGTTCTAGCCAGCCACCTCACCATGTTGGTTACAGCTATTACACATGGCAACAGGCTATTGGACCAAGGCTACATAGGTGGGCCCTATTATGTGCCATGTGTCACTCACAGGTTAATGCACAGTCAGCAAAATTAAACAGGGTGATTAATATAAACATTGCCAGATCAGATGAAGCAGCCAATAAAAACATGCCACATTAGCATAATTAATCCTAAAATTGCTGACTCGGCTACTCCTAAGCCCATTCACATCTGACAATGGGGCCCAGCATGCAGAGATGTGAGTATAGGTGCATGATTAACATGGTATACCAAGTCTACCCTACTAACTTGTTCTACTCAAAGCGATCGATTTAAAAAGGGGATAAAAACAAAATGAACTGGCGCATGCTTCCGGTCGGCCGGTTTACGCTCTCTGGCGCTTTGGTGCACGTGCTCTGAATCATCCAACCCGATCGAGCATTCTCCCCGCTCTCTCTCTTCTTCTTCTTCTCCTCGCGCGCGATCGTCATCTTCTTCCCATGGCGCCTCACCATTTCGAGAGACTTAAAAGCGATCGATAAACATCAATGCATCAGTCAGAAGGATGAGAACAAAGGGATGACAGTGAAGGAAGGGTTGAATAGTGAGATTACCACGGTTCGAGTTGAGACAGTAATGGAGTGCTTCTGAAGAGATGTAATTGAAGGTTTCAAGCACCAAATTGAACACAGGGATAGCTTCCTCGTGCTAAGGCGACGCCGATTGAGAAGTGATTATGAAGCAATTGAGTTAGAGGAAGGTGCAAATGTGAGGAGTCGCCGGAGATAGTGATGAAAAGGGAAGCTTGATAGGCGCTTCAAAGGTCAAATTGAATGGTGAAGGAGCTTATTCAGATCAAGGCGACACTAGTTAGCATAGAATGAATGAGTAATTGAGTGAAAGATTGTGAATTCGACCAAGGGAAGAGACAAAGTAGAAACCCGATTTTGAAATGGGTGAAATTCAGTGAAATTGAGAGAGAGAAGATGCTAGCTATGGTGCAGAGGCATTTAAATACGGTTTATTGATAAGAGGGCTTGCTTATCAATCGAAGTATCTGTTGAATTGGGGTCAAAGAGTTGCGGCACAGTCAAACCATAACAGAAAACAGTTGGGCGGTTTCTACAACAAACACAAACCAATCTCAGCCATTGATTGAAGTAGAATGAAGGGTGAGGATGTGTCCAAGGTGGCAATCCGAGTGTAAGGCAGCCAACCAATCACAATTGGGTTAATTGGCCGGTTTTAGCCTATATAAACTGAAAATTAGCAACAGTAAAAAAAGGAGAAGGGGAGATCCATTAGCAGAGCAATTAAGAGTATCTACACACTTACACATATACTAGTAGTCATCAATTACAGAGAGGAAGAGAGATTACCAGGAAATTAATCGATTTGGATTACTATTCAGATTAAGAGGTAACTGTTCATGCATTCAATTGGCAATTTCCTTTCATTCTCTGTAAATGAATTTAGAGCTTTAACATAGCTAGTTAGGTAGTCAATTGATTTCTTTTCTGTTCTTGTTACTATTCTTTAAGAAATTGCTATATTCTTTCATATTTTCTTTTCATTGCTTTTGTTCTTCCTTTGAATAACCCTAATCAATGGCAATTGACTGAATCCAGTGAGCCACTGGCCCAATCACAAAGTGATTGGTGAGCCTTTAGGCCTGGACCAGTCACAATTATCAAAATTTTACAATTTAAATAGTATTGCATCTGTTCCTTTATGATTTTTCATTTTCAATCGATTTCTTTGCTTATATCTGTCTAATTGATGAAAGATAATGACTTGCTATCCTTTGAGTATCTTAGTTGCATGATTCTAATTGAATAGATGAGCCAATTCTTACAATTTCAAAGAAATGCACTGATTCCAGCACAAATCGAGATACTGATGAAATTCCAGAGATGAATTAGCTCCAATTGATCACTATCTCAGCGAGCCACTGGCCCTAGCAACGTCTAGGTGAGCCTTTAGGCCTGAGAGTTGTTAATAGGATATGAAAACATCTCAAACTGAGAAGGAATTGCAGCCGGTACCAATCGGTACCGCACACCCGCAATACAGTTGCTTCAACCCGGTTAATAGCACACAAGAAGCCTTATACTCATCCCAGATTACACATACATACTAGGGCGATGCTTAATAGTTGTATAATTGTCAAGAATTTCAATTGAATTCGATGAATTTGATGAAGAAAGGATCTTGGTACCGGTTTTGATTAATACACTAACTGACATTGTTGTATAAGTATCAACCACCGGATGGATCTTCGATCAGATGCTTTGAAAAGATTCTACACACTAAGACGACGCTAGGGCGATGATCTGATCAGAGAAGGAGTGCTCCGGTTACCGGGAACACCACGTTGCACGGATCTTAACACATTAGAGAGTCGGAGGCTGAAGAGACTTTCTTTGCACGATTATTGAAGCGTTCACCAATCTTGAGGATTTATCGGTGGATGAGATCCATCAAAAGTTCGGGGAATTTAAACGAAAGAAGATCTGGGCCTTAGATCCATTAAACACGCATCTTAATTATATCTGGCGGCCCAAGTATGTTTGAACATTTGGATAATAACTCTGCACTAATCTCGGCACGATCCAACGACTCATATTAATAGCGGAACTGAAATGAAAGGGGCCGGCCCATTCATCATACTGGGCTTATTCACAGGAAAATAGAGAAATAAATAAGCAAATAAACTTGGCCCAGTATAATAAGCCCATTAGTTAATAACAGAATATTAAAATTAAATAATAAATAAATGATTTGAAAATGCTCCTGAACTCCAAATTGACTCAAATTTGTTTCTAAAATTTTCTTATTTTTCATATTATTTTTCTATACAATAATATTCCAATTTTAAAAATATAATCATGGTAAAACAATTTTAAAGCAAAAGACATTACATATATTGATATATTTGACCTAGCTTTGACTTGTCATTTTAAATACTATAAAAATTCCAAAAATACAAATAAAATCATGAATAATAGTTGGATATATTTTACTGATTTTTCAAGTGATTTTTCATGAAGTAATAATGACAATAGTAATATGCCATAATAAATAATGAGATTAGCTATATTCTTTGATAAAAAAAATAAATATAAATAATAATAGATATTATGTTGATATTTTCTGTAATAATGAAAATAAATAGCACAAAATATACAAAAATATATACTACCATGATAATAGATAGTAAATACATTTTCTTCTATAATAAAGAATGATAATATAGTTTTATAATAATATGAATTGCATTTCTTTTGTTATTTCTATACAAATATACAATAGAAATATTTTTGATGAATAAAATGCAATAAAAATAATAGTTGTAATAAAAATATAATGAATCTCATCTCTTATGACTATTTTCAAGTAATAATAATAATAAAAAAAAATCTTATACTTTTCTATAGATAATAAATAGAAATAATAAAAAAAAATAAAATAATAATAATAATAATAATAATAATAATAAATAAATGCATCTTTATAATAGAAATAATAATGGAAGGTATTATATAATAGACTTTGTACATTTTAGAAATGAACAAATACGCTCACACGAGGAGTGTAGAGCCACATGAGGATGTTTGCACACATGATGTAACATTTAGAACGATTAGTCAGGACAAGAACATCTTGACGAAGGATAAACAAGGTTGCAACGGCAACACGAGAAGATACGTCGAGACAGGAACATTTTGACGTAGGATGACTAAAGCTTCGATAGCAACATGAGAAGATACGTTGAGACAAGAACATCTTGACGTGAGATGATTAAGGCTTTGATAGCAACATGAGAAGATATGTCGAGACAAGAACATCTTGACACTTGATGAAGAATAATAAGATACGTCGAGACAGGAATATCTTGACGTAAGATGATTAAGGCTTCGATAGCAACATGAGGAGATATGTCAAGACAAGAACATCTTGACACTTGATGAAGAATAATCAGAGCTACGATATTAACATAGAGATGTATGTCGACTCTGAAGAAGAAGAACATTACGATGTCCTAGATAGGTGACATCTTAATGACTTACTGCCATGAGCAAGTAACTCATGATTGAATACGCTCACACAAGGGGTGTAGGGCAACATAGTAATTTTGCACAAGTGATACAACATATAGAATGACTAGTCGAGACAAGAACATCTTGACGCTCGTCGAAGAATGACCAAAGCTACGACATCGCATGGAGAGATATGTCGACTTTGAAGAAGAAGAATATTACGATGTCCGAGAGAAGTGACATCTTAATGACTCGGTGTCATGAACAAGTAATTCATGGCCATTTGAGCTAGCAAGACCGAACTCATCCGTCGATAAGTTTGTCTTCCGGTTCATCTCCAGAGACCGTGAGATTGAATCGTTCGTAGTAGATTCATCCACAAAACATGTGAATGTGAACCGTTCGTAGGTAGGTTCCTTCACTAACACATACCTCAATGTTGAACTGGCCCAGCGCTTCAGGTTTGACATTGTGCGTAACTGTGTTTCCTAGGTTTATGAATCGGCTTAGTGCTTCGAATTCATGATCTAGAAGATTGGTGAGAAGAAACACGTGGGCCATATCCACCCTTCTCCTGATTCACCAACCTCAAGATCAATCGGCTCAGTGCTTCGAGTTGTATTTTGTGTGATTGGTTGTTGACTAGTTAAGATTGAACCGTTCTGTAGTAGGTTTATCTTCTAGATCAACGGAGGTCGAGTCGTTCTGTATGTAGACTCGCCTCAAGCCCCTCTGAAGAGATTAACAGTCCGTAGTAAGGTTACATCTCGAGGTGGCATAGACTGAACCGATCTGTTTGTAGGTTCATCTTCCATAGGACAGAACCGATCTGTTTGTAGGTTCATCTTCCATAGGATGTGAACCGATCTGTTTGTAGGTTTGTCTTCCATAGATTGAACCGATCTGTTTGTAGGTTCATCTTCCATAGGATTAAATAAAGGCGAACCGATCTGTTTGTAGGTTCGTCTTCCATGGACCCCTTTTGCGAACCAGGACGACCACTTGACCATCTTTTAACTATACTATGGATGAAAAATAATTGTACTAATGCTATACGTGGGTATTGTTAATGCTATACGTGGGTATTTTAATGCAGATTGGGTCGGAAGCTTCAATAGAAAGTCAACAACCGATTTTTGTACATTTATAAATGAAAATCTAGTCACATGGAAAAACAAAAAATAAAGTGTTGTGACATGATCGAGCACGGAAGTGAAATATCAAGCCATGACATCCACCGCTAGCGAACTAAACATGGATAAGTAAGTTCTAGTCGATTTAAATATTGCCATCAAGAAACCAATAAAAATGTATTATGATGATCAATCGGCTCGACAATCGCGGTGAATCCCGTCTTTCACGAGCGAACGAAACACATTGAAATTGATTGTCACTTCATTAGAGAGAATGTTCAATCAAAAAAATTGAAACTTCATTCGTCAAAAGTGAAGATCAATTGGTCGATATTCTTACAAAATGAATAAGCATGAAGGTTTTTAAAAATATTACTTGCAAGTTAAGATTATTCGATCTCTAAAAATCTTAGTTTGAGGAGGGTGTTAAGATTAAGAGGGGTGTTAATCTCAGATTAGTATTCATCATAGGCTAAGTTAAGATTAAAACATCCAACTATTGTAATTAACTAGAGGTTACTAGTAATCTTATTTTATTTTTAGAAATAAAAACAATACCAACGGTACACTTTGTGCTAATGGTAACATTTTATAATTCCGTTAGTTTTTGCTTTCCAGTATATAACTGAAACATTTTACAAAGTAAACTTCCAATCATTATATACTTCTCAAATTCTACAGTAGCACCATAGCTCAATTCATCCATTTTTGTTTAAATTTGTAAACAGCAAGTAAATATCATTTCACTGTTCGTAAATCGAATCAATTTAGACTAATTTTTAATTTATGAGCAAAAGGTTAAGACGGATAATTGATGTCTCGAATTTGTGTGTTTGCAATACCGTAATTTGATTGGATAAAATGGTACGAATATTTATTTTCTAAACGACTTCACAGCCACAACAAAGCTTTCAAGGAAAAATTGTCTTTGAAAAAGATATTAAGAGCTTTAGTAATAATAGTAATAAGTGGGAAAATAATGTATATTTGTTTTGGGCCAAGAAATTGTATAAGATTGTTAAGTGGTTTGTGGAGAAGAGTTTTGTTACCCTTAATAAAATAAATGGTAAAATAATTCTGTTTTAGTGAATAGTCAATGCAATATGTATGACGTTGTGACTTAAAAATCAATGATTGTACAAATGACAAAAAAATGGATAGTTTCTACATTAGGAGTGCTTATTTTTTAAGTGACATTTGTAAAATCATAAGTCATAACAGTCATATTGTTAGGTAATTTCAATAACCTTGTACTGTGCAGCCGTAAAATTTAGAGAAAATGTTTAATATTTAGAAACTTAAGATCATATATCTTTTTAATTTTGATAATTAATATCATTCATAGTCTTTCATCGCACAAATTATCTCATTTATCTTATAAAGATTACTAAAATTATTTTAAATAAAAGAAAATCCAATTTGTTTCAAATATGTCAATTTAACTAATTATATTTAATTGGAACAACTATGTCTTAAGATCGAAGAAAACATAATTAATATATTTAGAAATGTTTTTTTTCTAAGCCTAGGCACGTATAGGACAACCCCTTATTTTTCAACAAATAATTATCTAGGAACTTACTTGTTTATATTTATTTCACATTCTTTTATGTTTATCATTCTTATTAAGGTCCTGGTTTTTATGCGGCGGACGATCGAATACCTACGAAAATTGATATAATAAGAAAATTTTCTACAACAATAAATTAAACATTTCTTCCTATGCAATGTTGTATTGAATAGTCCTTGTAATGCATAGCTATCGACCGTGGTACTGTCTTGTGATTGTTCTCTTCTTTCTTTTTTCATTTTTATACAAAAATAAATATTTAATCCATCCTCTTATTTATTATTATTTTTTTGGATTAGACGTATGGCATGAAACAAAGGTGGTAATTGGATGAGTCAGGTTTAAACAAGTCAGGTCGATCAGTTTGATCTTCTGAAGAAATTATGATATGTTAGAATCGAGTCGGATCGGATCAGGATTGAGCTTGGTCAAGCTGATTTATATGTTAATTTTTTTCAAATTATAAATTTATTTTGATTGAATTGTATATCATTTGATCTTAAATCAAATTGAATCAAATTGAATTCAAAACAAATTAAATTTAAATTCAGACGAATCGGATATATTTTTCGAGTAGGATCATATTTTGCCACCGTAAGAAATGAGAGATTCCTTGTCACACCCCAGAATAAATTAAACGGATTATGGGTGCTTAATCCCGCCACGTACACACGACGGGACGTGCGTACCGAAGGCTAAATGAATAAAATAAAGCAATCACAGAGTAAACAAAACAATAATAAATATAAATACATGACCATACAGTCCAGAATGAACAAAGAGAATACAACACATGCATAGACGGGGCTAGCTCCATCGGAATGGACATCAAATCTTTCAAATAAAAACCCAAAAGAAAGAAATAAGACTCAAAAACCCGATGGATCCTATCCAACTACCCGACTCACATGCAAATGCAGCGAAGCATCCCTGTCATCGCGCAAGACTGTCTCTAGCACTCGCTCCAAGAAAATCATGAACCGGTAATACCTGGATCCCACAACCACCGTGGAAACGTGAGTAATTTTAATAATTACTCAGTACGGATTTAGATCCAGCCTTAAGATTTGATCTTCTTTCCTAGAGTGGACCCAAATGCCGATACTGATGTTCAAAAGATAATATTATATTCATGTGAAAGTAAAATAATATTCTATGCACATTTTGAGGAAACACCTACATGAATGACATGAAATGACAAATAAACCCAAAATAAAAAGTCTGTGAAAATAATAATATAATATAAAGTATGAAGTACGAAAATTCAAACACCTGAAATAAATATCCGGATTGTAAATTTACCAGACTCATCCCGAGCGGGCACTACCAGGGCCCAACTTACTAACTCGGGCCTTACCTAAGCGGGCACTACTAGGGCCCAACTTACTAACTTAGGACTTTATGTTTGCGCAGCGACAACGCCGCACAAATGACAATTCGGGCTCCCGAGGCGATAATGCCCTAGGAGAGTGAACGACTATAAAGCACGTATTCCGATCTGCTGAATCTGGTAATTTACCTTACAAAATAGAAGTAAATAGATATAGTATGTCTTCAGTTGCCATATCGTAAAAAGGAGATAACTACCCGTGAATTAACAAATCAAAAACTGTTACACTTAACATCTTCTTTGATTTGTCGATTTGCAAAACAATCTTGAATTTTACAATTTGCCTTGTTTGAGTTTTGTGCAGGGATTAACATACAAATGGACTAGTGCACAAGAACCAAGACTAGTGCTGGGATACAAGAGCTTAATCAAGACTACATTAGACTTAGGTTTAGTTAGACTCAAACTGGGTTGAATTGATCAAGATAAATTGAGCTTAAACAAAAAAAAAAGTGTTTCTGCCCAGTGAATCGTTATAACAGTTCAGTAATCGTTATAACGGTTCATCTCAATACTCAAAAATATTCTAAGGCGAAATATTCTAAAAGAAACCATAGTCTATCGTTATGTAACGATTCAAGTAATCGTTACAATAACGATTTGTGAAACGTATAACGATTTACGTAATCGTTATAACGTTTCATGAAACGTATAACGAATTGATAAATCGTTATAACGTCAAATTTCGATTGATCCAACGGCTATTCTTTTCAAACCGTTATAACGATTCATAAAACGTTATAACGGTTCAAAGCCTGAAAAAATAGTTTCTTCAGTTATTTTAGAAGATCTATTTAAAAGGATCATCTTTTTCTATGTAGGTGGTGAACTTATCTAGCTAAATCATTACTCCAGAGAGCTTACTAGCCATATACAAAGTGAGAGAGATAATTCAAGAGATTGATACACTTAATTAGCCAAACCCTTGTTCAAGCTCAATCTAGCTTCTCTCTATTCTCCCAACTTGATCCTTCGTGATCTTCTTGAAAACATTCTTTTGAGCTGTAGTGCTCACCTTTTCTTGAGTGTGTTATCACTCACATTTTGAGTGTGTTGCCATTCACTTTTATGAGTGTGTTGTCACTCACCTTTCTTGAGTGTGTTGTCACTCACCTTTTGAGTGTGTTGTCACTCACCTTTTGAGTGTGTTGTCACTCTTGTTACCGATAGGCTTGACAGCCCATTTTTGTAAGGGACTAAGTTCTACAAGTGTAAAAACTCTTTTTAAATATATCGGCTCAACCTCAATTGTTAGAGGTTGAGGGTCCCGGAGACGTAGGCATTGTTAAAGCCGAACTCTGTTACATCTTGTGTTCTTGCTTTATCTTTACTTTCTTTTCTCACATTTCTTTTTATATTCTTGTGAGAATTGATTTAATTGGTTTATACATTTCTACTTTAGGTTCTTTACATTCTTGTACTATCTTGACTTTTCAATACCAACATCCTTAGGGCTTATAATTTTCTATCAGAAATAAATGTGAGCCTACACTGTACCAACCAAGGGTCAGAGGACCGCATCCCGTAAAAGTATCAAAACGAAATATAGACAAATGAGAGCCTACACTGTACCCACTAAGGCCAACGGACCGCATCTCGACTTTCTCTGTACCAACCAGGGGCCAAAGGAGAAAGCCCTTCGGACAATACCAGAATCCTAAATAAGCCGGATAAATATAATAATATAATATCACGAAGTAAATTCCAGTCTCGAATATGGCCGCCCACACTAAACACTGAAGGACATGATATCCTAATCGCTCAAATTTGAATTAAAAATTAAATCATATTAAGAATAATAAAACTATAATATTGATAAAAAACACTCTGACACACTCTTGTTTGATTTGGTTGGAATATTTGAATACATTATTTGTATAAAATATGTTTGAACCTATTTATTATTATTTTATTTATTTATTGAAGATAAGTTCTCAAGCCCACCGATTACCTTTATTATAGAAATAAAAAATATCATGAACGTAAATTTTATGTAAATTACGAATTTTTTTATGGGAAATCAATACAGTTAATGAGAGAGTAATAAAGGAATCATAATTAAACAATCAGACAGGTACAAAAAAAGAAAAACACACAAGAATTTTGGTGAAAATTGGAGACTCAAATTGCGAGGCTCCTCTGAGAACTGATAATAACATGATTAATATCTAACTCATGATATTAATGCTTCGAACTTTACAAGTTACGGGAATATAAAGTATAAAAGACACGAGAGATAAAATTCGACAATCTAATAAAAATATATATAAGAAAATAAACATCTGACATATGTTATACCAAATTACCAATAAAGTTAGATATGCTACTTAAATAATACGAGTTATTATATATTTTTGGTTGAACTTTAGTAAAATTAAATTAAATACTTGCACATCAATTGAAGCAGTCAAGCTAGTCAAAGCCTCAAAGGCCCATAGAACCGTGAAATTCGACCTAGATAGATTCGCATCGAACGCAGACAATCCGAAAAGAAAACGATCTCTCTGCAGATCCGAGCGTCGGAAATCTTTCACGCCGTTTGTCTCCTGTTGTCTCTCGCCTCACTGCCTCAGTAATCTTAATCTACGAAGAGTTTCGACGGAACCAATCCTCCTCCCGTTACTTTAAATACGGAGACGACAGGGACCCACTCTAATGACGCAGTAAAAATCGGCTTCACTGCACTGTAGGCCCGGGAAGGCAAATGAATAAGGGCTCCACTTTCAGTGACCCGGTTTATGGTGAATGAAGCACCAAACGTCTCTGCGTCAGTCCAACCCCCTTTTCCTCTCTCTCTACAACGTTTTACCCCCTCTGAGCTCTCTCTCAGCCCGACCGCGCCATGTCTGTCAGATCCAACGGCCGAAGCCTCTCGTTCGAGATCCTCTCCGGCTACGTTCCATCGTCCGGAGAGCCCTCCTCCGGCGAGGTCACGCCGCCGCGCAAGCGCAAACGAAAGCCAAGGAAGAAAAAGCACAAAACGGATAGTAACCACACTTTGGAGACGATCCCCAATTCGGACGACGAGTCGCTGTCGTTGCATGAGCAGGAGACTGGGTTCAAGGACATGGAAAGCCGCAGATCAGTGTGTGCGAGCACCACTACAGTAGTGAACCAGGTTCACGATAGCCCTAGCGTGCGTTTCAGCTTTGAGTTGAGACAGAGGAATGTCAATGGTGGGCTGGGGGATGCTGACGTGGTAGATGAATTGGGATATAAGAAGGACGTGCAAGACGTTAATGTTGGATTTAAGAGGGAAACTCCGGATGTTAATGTTGGATTTAACGGGTTGCAAAAACAGAAGTCTCTGGATTGGAATCAGGTTATGAGAGAGAATACTGATTATATTCATGGTAAATTCATTTTTCTTATCGATTTTGTTAGTTAGAATTGATAATATAAGAAAGTGCGTATTCTGAATGCTGGCTGCTTAATTTCAGATTCGTCATTTCTGGAGAAATCACCATTGAAGTACTTCATGGGAGAGGTTTATAGTGGGAACTCACTGAGGAGCACCATCTCAGTGGGAAATGAGAAAAAACGACAGAGAGTATATAATACTATGTTTCATGTACCATGGAGATGCGAAAGAGTATGTTCGATTTGTAAACTGTCAACTGTTTTTTTTTTATTTATAATGATCAGTTATTTTGGTCAGATTACATTTAAATGACATCCAATTGCTGAAATCAAGAGTAAGCTAGTAACAAAAAAAGTGAGTAAATTATGAATGACTTTCTGTTATATTAAATTGCTCTGCTCAGAACCTGAAATTTAAATCACATCAGTTTGATACGATGTTTACATAGACTTAGGAAAAATGGATTATTGGAAGTTGGAGAAACTTGTCAACTTTTATATCAGAATGGTTAGTGCTACTGCTAATATCTTAAGAGAAATTTCATATTAAATAAGTACACATTTTGGGTTTCAGTTGTAAATAAATGATGTATTGAGCTCATATTTTTTTTTCAAAATAAGGACATCATTTTTTTTTTTTGCATAATCTCATTCTTACCAAGGTATAATTATAAAAATTGTGTAGCTCATAATGGCTGGATTCTTTGTATGCTTGGACTCATTTCTCTCTCTTCTAACAATCATGCCGGCTAGAATTTTAATGACCATTTGGAAATTGCTTAAGACCCGGTAGGTTTAATTCTTCACCTAAGTTCTTACATATCTTTTTGTTTTACTCAATGCAACAATTGTGTTAATAAGTCAGTCTTGTGGCAGGCAGTTAATGAGGCCAAACGCCACTGAATTAGCTGATTATGGATGTTTCGTTGTATTAGGTCTAGGTGTTGCTTCTCTACAAATGATAGGTATCCTGTTCTTGTTTTTACTGGTTTTCCAAATATACTTGTGATACATCTTCTTGTTCTGAGACCTTCTTTTTTGTCAGATATTAGCTTGATTTATCACGTCATTCGTGGTCAGGGAACAATCAAACTCTATGTAGTTTACAATGTACTAGAGGTGCGTAGCATTAACAAACTGACTGATTTTTTATTTAGGGAAAATTTTCAAAAAGCCTTCCATTGGCTATGGAAATTGCAATTCTTTGGTCATTATCGGGCACCAACTGTAAAAATTCTAGAGGAGGCATAATTTTTTTTCCTAATAATCTCTGTATTTTGTTAGAAAAATTAGATTTATACCCATCAGTTCTTCTATATCATCTGTTTCCAAATTCAAACTTCAAAAGTAGATTTTACCCATCAGAACTTATTGGTTATTTGATATTCCCCATTTACATTGATGAACTTGTGATTTATTTCAACAAAATGGAAAATCAGAAGCTTACCAGTACTTGGTAATATTGGTAAAAAAGTAAAGCACATCAAACTCATTTTCAATATTTTCTGACACCGTTACGGCTCCAGCCCCCCTTTGCCCATTTCACTGAACACTTATTTTGTGTAGTGAGGAAAGCTGTGGGAAAGAGATTAAAAGTATGTATTATTGGTTTGTTTGCCACTGATATTTATAAAAAGGTAGACCGTTAGTTTTCCTTACTAAACAAAAATAAATTAAATGTTCATGGAATAAATGTTATAAAGGATTATCTATACAACTAAAATTTTGACTAGTACTTTTTATGATTAATGAAAGATTTTTTTATGGGTATGTATAAAAATCATTGAAGTTATGGTGGGTAAAACCAATGAGAGAACATTTGATGAGTATAAAATTACAAACCTAGTTTCTTACCTTTATGATCGTTGATTTTTTTTTTTTGTGTTGAAACTTGGACAGATTTTCGATAAGTTATGCCAGTCATTTGGTGAGGACGTGCTTCAAGTTTTATTTAACTCTGCTGAGGGACTTTCATGTTGTTCAAAAGATAATCTCACTGCTGAATTGATGCAGTTTGTTCTAGATGAAGCTATAGCTGTCATAGCATTTGATATCCTTTCTAATGAATTCAACTTTTTTTCAATTTCTCATTTTTTTTTTGTTTCATCATTTGCTTTTGGGTTGGGTGAATGCCATGCTTATTCCTCATTATTGACAAACTTGCAAGCCAATCCTTGAATGCTATGACAGTGTCTTATCTTACAATTCATAATGTAAAGCTTCAGTATATACAGACAACCTGGAGTTCCTTAACCACTCAGTACTTGTGCATTCTTTTGTGTTATTAGCTCAGGCTATTACGTTATCTACATGCATTATAGCCCACAACAATGCCTTGCTCGCACTTTTGGTTTCAAACAATTTTGCTGAGATAAAAAGTAACGTGTTTAAGCGTGTTAGCAAGGAGAACCTGCACAATTTGGTGTACTATGGTTAGTGATTTTGATTTTTGAACATATATTCTTTTTTAACTTATGGAGTTGTGCGTCTTATACCAGGATAAAGGGAGTGAAAGAATTCCTTGGATATGATAGATTTTGTCATATTTATGTCCCTAATATGTTGTTCATATGTTTAAACAGATATAATTGAGAGGTTCCATATAACAGCATTTTTGTTGTTTGTGCTTGCTCAAAATTTATTGGAGGCTGAGGGACCCTGGTTCAGCAGTTTTATTTGGGTATGTTTCCACTTTCCAGTAGCCATCATATATTATTGGAGCGGTCATTTTATGTTAAGTGCTTATGGTGCACGACCGAAGTATTGTCGTTAACAGGCTGATTAGGAAGAACCTACTGCCTACTGTTGTTACCAAGCAATTGGAAGTTGTGCCTCACTGGTAAACAAACTGGAAGTAGGCACCTCCTGGAAGTAATAAGAATTGATGATGTTTATTATCAGTTTTTTTTTTTATGTTACCTGTGTATCTATGTTCACAAATTGTGCATAACTTGTGTGTGTTTTCGTACTGTTGCAGAATGCACTAGAAGTATATGTTTGTGAAATATTAATAGACGCGATAAAGCATTCATTTCTTGCGAAATTTAATGAGATCAAACCTGTTGCGTACTCTGAATTCTTGGAAGACCTTTGCAAACAGGTCATTTACTTTTCTTCCTATTGTGCTATATCAACATAAGAGCCTTATATGTTCTCACTCATGTACAGTAAAAAAAATTAAAAACAAAAGAAAAGCTAAACAACATTTTTGGTGCAGATACTAAATGACAAGCCTGACGAACGCCAAAAGGACCTTACCTTCATTCCTCTTGCACCTGCATGTGTGGTAAGATCTATAAAACCATCTCTTTTTAATCGAAAAATGATATCCTAAACATAAAATGTGCAACTTTCTCTCTGTTAAAAAAGATACTTGCTAACCTTCCAAAAGTCGCAATCTGTTGAAATATGCCATCAGTTAGCCTAAGTACACTTGAATTAACCCTTCATTTCTTATATCATATAGGTGATAAGAGTTTTAACCCAGTCTATGCTACACTGCTTCCATGTGGACCCCTCTATTGGAGATTTGTTTGGATTATAATATGGTCTAGTTTGACTTACATTATGCTTGCGGTTTTTAAGACACTTGTCATATTGCTTCTTCGCTTTCTTGCCACATGGTATATAAATCTCCGTCTCAAGACTAAGCAACATGTTGACTGAATCTCAAGACCAAGCAGCACTAAGGTACAAATTTCTTGTGCACTAAACCAATTTTTCTTTTGTGAAATACCAATTTTGCCAAAAGGATATACTGAGAAGCTACTTGGACATACATGTGAATGTGAATGTCATGCAAACTTGAATAAAACTTTTGAATAGAATTTTTGAATGTATATAGTTGCGAGGAAAAGTTTCACAAATTGTTATTTTTCTTGTTGTACTGTTATGTACTGGTACTGAGTGATTAATTTAATCCTGATAAACTGCTCGAGACTACGAAGAAGTGTTTTGGCATATTTCACATAAAACAGGGCAGGAAATTGTACTCGGATCCATAGATGTTGAATCGCATTTTGTATCATGAATCGTTATATTTTGTATCGTATCGTGTATCGGTGTATCGTATCGTATTATTAAGATACAGTAAACTTGAGTTAAAACAACTAATTAGACATATATTATATTTTTTCTATTTGAGAATTATTATAATATAATATTTTATCACATTTATATAGAAAACTAGCACAACATGCATGGTGTGATATGAACACTACTCTTATTATAGTTCTATGACAATCCAAATAACACAAGTACTAACAAAAAAAATATTTTCTTTCAATCAACCACATATAAATTCAATATATATTTTTAGCATGAAATACCAGATAGGAATTCAATATACATATTTATTTAATACATTAGAAAAATAGTTTTATATTTTTATTCAATATTTTTAGAGTGTCACTTATTTTCGGGACAGAATTTGTTAGCGATTCGCTAAGAACTCATTCAAATCCCCTCTCCATAGACAAAATGTGTAGATTCATATCTATTGGTCTCGAAATTGTATCGAATCGTAAGATTCGTATCTATTAGAATTTGAATCGCATCGTATCGTAAGATTCGTATCTTGAATCGTAAGATACTAACTTCTATTCTCGGATCAATCAATTTTGCTAACGGATGTATTGCGTTTTACTTCATTTCATTTTATTTTACTATTATTATACTGAAAAAGTTTCAATAACATATATTGTTATTATTGTAGAAAACTGCAAAATCAGCTACTAAAAGTTATGTAATATTTAAAACCACCAGTTCTTCAAATAACATAAGATGTTTCTGAATATGTGCTAGGGCAAAAATCTTGAATTGCAGTTGAGAACGCCTGATAATTTGTTGAGCAAAGGAACCGGGAGTATTGAACATAGGAAATGCAAATGCATTTTTTTCTTGTTAAGTCATATGTTCTTCAACTGTCGTAGCCTCGTAAGACTGTAGGAGCAACCACTTCATCCATAAATACTTGACACATTTTTTCTTGAATAAAAATGAAGTCAATTTTTTCATTAGAAATATGTACAAAAAAACTTCTCATTTCAATCTAAGAACCTACTCCTATCTAATTCCTACGCAGAAGATGGCTACTGCAATTAAATCAAAGATTGATTCTCATTTGATCCAAGGGTTGTCCTTAATTCCTTATCCACACCATGATTAATAAGAGTTAATTTTTTGTTTACCCCTCAACTCTAAAACATTTTCTTCTCTCCCTCAGCAGTTCAAAATATCTTATTTATTCTTCAAGTCTTTTGGATCTTTCTTGTTTATCCTTCATATTACTTTTGTCTCATTAGATAATTAAACTGATATTTTATTTCAACTTCTGAAATAAAAAGACAAGAATGTCCCCATTTCTTTCTCTAATACAACTAAGAGCAAAATCCATCGCCAGTTCCTTCTTCACATGCAGTTTGTGAAAATTATTGCGGCATTTTGTTCTTTTTATTTGGTCAACGAGTCATGGGTTACTGGGATGCTATTTGCTTCGGTTGCTAATAACTGCTGTTCATTGCTTCTGCAATATTTTCTGGGGAGTGAATGAGTGATGCATAAAGCAAAAGGAAATAAGTTCCTATATGCAAGGTAGAAGACGGAACAAGCTACAACATTTGATCAAACTTTAAAGGTCATTGATCCTATTAAATCGTAGAAAAGAGACAATCAATGGCAAAATCATAGCATTTCACAATCCGCACTATTTGGCTATATACATGAAGGAAATACCAACCAACTGGGTGAAATTTTGAGAAATCACCGTCCTAATACTATTTGTACGATGTACCTTTGATAACTGTCCTACTGGCTTTGGGATGCATCATGCATGTTTCTTCGAACAATACTCGTGTAGTATTCGCGAATGTTTTCTTGATGTCCCATGTAGCACTCTAATAGAACATCTGATTCAATGATTGATTCTTCGTAGGACTTCTGACATCATAATCCTTAGGCTTATTAATTACAAGTTTACAACCCAGTGACAACTGGCAAGTCTCAACCAGGCCAAACCAAGTAATCTAATCTTTACAGAAAATTTTCATGAACAGAACTTATAAAATGAATCAGGAATTGAGGTGCAAAATACATACACAACACACTTCAGCAAACGGTAGGCCGGTTTGTACAGAGATGCTGCGAAAAGAAATTCTCTTCATCCCGTTATTCCCATTCCTCACAATAAAAAGGACTATTTACAATAAGCACACTAAAATAGTTACAAACATTGAGTTAAAATAAATAAATAAATCTGCAAACAACGACAATCAACACATGGACTAGGGCAGCAAAAAAACTCAGAACTGCCTAGATTGGCTCCCACTTCGGCCAGACCTGATGCGCTGAGCATCCCTGTAGCACACAAAGTGAACAAGGGTCTTTCCATTGGGGTAAATTGCAAAGGCACTATTTCCCATGCGTTTGTGACATAGAGAGCACATACTATCTGCATCTATCTTCACCACTGTTTTTCTATGTTTGTATAACTCCTCCTTTACCTAAGCCAAAATAAGAAAATGGCAAAACCTATAAACATATACTAATTATTCACTAGGATTATCAAACCTGATGTGATTTCCGCAAAAGATTAAATATCCACCTGTAAATTCTCTCTAGAGTTTAAGTTCTTGATGACCAAGTAGTTCCGATGGTGCTCGCTCGAGTTCTTTAGCAGAGGCCCCAGGAATGAGTGCAAATTCTGAGACAAAAACAAATAATTAAAATGTAATACACAATTAAGCACAGGTCATTTGTTTTGCCTCTAACAAAATTTTCTGGTTTCAACCCTTTTTTTCTGCCGCCAGCCAGTGTAATAACACTCATCTCTGCTAACCTGAAGTTTTGTATTCCTCGGCAGTAATTTAAGTGCCTGGGCTCCATTAATGCAGTCCCATCTCTTGCTCAACAAATCAAGTGCCTCATTTAACATTATTCCCTTACTACCCTCTTGTTCTTGACTCTGACCTTGACCATCTTCACTCAACTCATCCATATCCAAATCACTTTTCCCACTATCAGTACCACTTGCGCTAAACCTCGCTTCCTCTGCAAACTCAATCTCCACCACCTTCTTTGATAGTCGGGACCCTCCTTTTAGTTTGTTATTCACTGGTTTTGATGTCACCTGAGACACAACAGGAGCCATCCGTTGTGCCTCCCGTGCAGTTTTTCGTGGGTTTAGGTAGATTTGGAGGAGCGTTAGGTAAATGTTTGAGTTTGGCCTTGTAGCTTGGTTTAAGCCTTCGTCATACAAGCGGTCACAATATGCAACTGCCTTTTCAGACGACTGCAGCTGCAGGAATTTCAAATATGATAGTTGTCAGCTGGGTATTCTATTAAATTAAAGGTTATTTCATCATTCAATCTTCTTACTCGTCATTCTATCAGATCAAATAGTTTCAGTTTGTATTAGAGACTAACTATTACCAAACCAATTTTAGCCTCTCTATAAATTCAAAAGCAAATATTATTATAATGAAAAATAACGAAAATATCGGCAATTTAATGATTCAAGTGCACTTACCAACTCTTTAAGTAAAGATTACATAGGTTTAACCTGAATTATTAGAGTAATAAAGAAGCTAATTGCCAGTCCAAAGGGTTAGGCCAAATGCCAAAAAAAAAAAGACGGGTTAACTGAACACATACTTGAACAATAATACCACTATACACTTATCAGCAAGTTGGGCATGTTAACAGTTTTCAAATTATGGACCTAAAAATTTTCTCAAATTGTTCTTGCATAGCATCAAATAATATAGGTTTTGACTAATTTAAGTTTAATTGGTATCAAGAATACTCATGGTTGCACCTTAGAGGGAAAGACCATAGCTTGCACACAAATAAAGATTCCTAGAGAGAAATAGTGATCGAGAGGCTTAAAGATCATTCATGTGGTTACACTATTTTTAGTCCTTGCATTTCTCAACTTTGTCTACCTTATGAACATAGAGGGATAAAGCAAGATGGTGTTGGTTAATCTTTCCGAGAAGAATAGCACGTTCTTCAAAAAGACTATCACTAGGGAGGCGTTTTAACAGATTCTTGGCATTATAATCAGAGATAACTTCTAGTGTCGAAATTAACTTTGTACGCGTTGGGGAGAGCTCCTTTTCATCCCATTTTTGTTCTTCTTTTAGAACCTTGTACCAGTCTAGCACCTCTGACAGGTATAATTGCACCTGACAATCAGAATTTGTTTCAATATCAACTAAGCAACTGGAGGAACATAAAGAACAATATACACAAATTTGAGAGAATAAATCAGACAATTCAAGAGAATGTTAACATTCTTGGGGAACAATTCTTTATACCATCTATAAACTAGATAATATAAGCAACCCCGCCCTTCTGAAAACAAAGAATAAATAATAACAACAAGAAAAACAATAACAGAAAAAGAAGTTATATCAAAAAGATCTTGATGGACAAAACAGTCTTATAGTGTCCAAATAGTGACATTCAATATTTGTATGATATGATGACCTAGTTTAATATAAAGATGAAACAGTTCCGTACCAGTTCATTTTGTAAATTAGGATTAATGCCAGTCTCGCTCATAGAGAACATCAGCTCTAAGTAGGTAGATCGCAAATTTGGAGCGTTTTGTTTTAGGTAAGAGTTGACCAGATCAGCTGGGACATTTTCAGAAAGAAACAACTCTATTGTTTGTCTGGGGCAATGCTCAAGCACGTATAGAGATGACTCCAAAACTAGCATTGGGTCTGATCTGCACAGAGGCTGTAAAGATGCAGATTTTATCAAATTGAAATAGAGGTGATAAGAGGTTGCTACTCTGCTTCCTACAGAACAAAACCCTATGTAGTAAAGCTTCAAGTCTCAGATTTTGATATTTCAGGTTATCCAGGCTGTCAAATGTATATATATATGTGAAGATATGCTTATAAGCCAAGTTTTACATTTCTTAATTTTTTTCTTTTTATTATTTGTGGGGGAACCAATGGTTTTCCAACCTATCCAAAATACTTAAGCAAAAAAATTCAGAAAATGTAAAGCTCCGCATGTAAGCATATTTTGACATTTAGGTCACACCATACTAGTGAGATCATACATTTGAATCTGAGAAATCCAGAATTTTTTCCTAGGGGACTGGAGGATTTGTGTTTATTAAGCAACATATCACAACTCAAATCATGATGAAGACAGCAATAGTAAGAGTTATGATCCAGTCTTAAGGAATTTACTTCCATGTGAAGGTAAGATATAGGAGCAACACGTCTACATTGTACAATGGGACACAGTTGGCAAATAAAATTATAAAAACATCAACAAATATCTTTGAAATTTAAAGAATTTGTTATTCAGGGTTATGTTGTTAAGTATCTATTTCACAAGTACCCACAGAAATATCAAATATTTTAAAAATAATGAAAAATGAAGAAATACCTTGAGATAATCAATAATCATACTTGGCTTGATGTTCTCACTAATCTCGGTATTGGTTTCCTCAACAAGTTGGTCTAGTAATTTAAGTGCCTCATGGTGCATGCCATTGCACTTGTAAAGCTCTAAGAGCACTGTATAATGACTCCTCTCCTTCAAAAATTCTTCACATATTTTTAAATTACAATAATTCATCCCCTTTAGCAAATCGAGTGCACTTTTTAGTTGGTTGGTCAGAACAAGTCCTTGGAGAAGTGCAGTGTCAAGAACAGTTGCAGTTTCCCTTGCTACCGAGCTTACATGAGTCTGCACCCGCCTCTGCTAATGCATGGAAATTTAAAAAAGAGAAAACATTAATATCTAGTTTGACATACTCTTCAAAATTAAACTGAGTACACCAACTTTAACTTGTAGATAAATATAAGATATATTTAACAAACATCTTTCACAATAAAAAAGAAATTATGGTATTTAAACTAACATCAAAAGGTTTTTAACTAAGATCCAACAATTTCCTGATACTGGAAGCGAGAAAGGGAACTAGCTAAGTGTGTTTGCCAAGTTGGAGATCACATTTTTTTTAATGATAAAAAAGGTCTTCACTTAGCTAACTTTTTTCCGCTTAGCACATTGTATTGAAATAAAGAAATATAATTTTTAGGTCTGCATTAACAAAACATAGTTGTTAATAATTTGGTTGAGCAAATACAGAAAAGAAAAATACTAGCTTAGCTGCATTCCGCTTGATTTAACCTAAAGTCAATTACATGTGAGAAATGACAGATGTTATTTGTTACATCGTAATCTAAATTGTAATCTGCATATATGGTGAACGTCAGTACAGACCTTAACTGAGGGCTTCGATCTATATGGGTCTGACAAGGAAAGTCCATCATGCACAGCTCCTGAGACCACCTCATCAGTGACCTCAACTGTAGCCCTCTCAATTATAGAACTTCTCCTTTTTTGCAAATACTTCACAAGAGCAATTAATGCATTGTGATTCATTTTTTTAGTTTCTTTTTCATCTAGTTCGCCCAGCTGTGTGGGAGCAGCTAAACCTGCTTCCATCTCATCAGATGCGTCAGATGACTCAGTTGACTCGGCCTTATCAGGTAAAGCTGTGTGTGCTAATTTTGGAAGGATAAGAGAAGGGTATAGAGAAAGAACGTAGGCTGTGTCAACTTGTGAAGCAAGAAATTGTTCCATTGCCTCCTCGTAATTTCCATTATCAAATAAATAGTGTCCATACCTGTACACAAGACAGCAATTGATATTTGGATAGATTTCTAAAGTTTACAGAAGCTTTAAAAAACTCAGCAATACTTACTCAAAGTAAATCAAAAGCTTAATAAAATGTTAAGGCAAGGTACAACAATTTTAAAGCACCAATGGTAAAAGAGGTAACCTCATGTGAATAGAGCTCTCCTTTGAGGCACGAAGACTGGAGTCTTCAGGAGGAAGAAGTTTGCATAAGACCAAAGCTTCTTCAAATTCTCCTGATGCCGTCAATTGAACTATCTGAAATCCACAATAAAGTAATTATAAGAAATAAATTACACATGTTTATTTTTTGTTTGTTTATTCCTGTGCGGAGTGGAGGTGCATTGTGTACAGTCAGGTCTTATGGCCAAGTTATGGTTTTATTAAGCTCCTAATATAATATAATGCTCAAACATCAATATAGAGAGTTCTCTGGGCTAATACCAGTACAAGTCACTTCAATCAGGTCAGGAACAGGTAAAGCTAAGATATAGGAAAAAAGATGCAAAGCTATTATGCTAAGTATAAAGCACAACCAGATCAGCCTGTGCTCCTTTTTAGGTTTCATTGTATGAGGAAATAGAGGGGCCTCATAAGGTTTTCAGGCGAAAGTTAGAAATAAATTGTCATTGTTTCATTTAAATGAAACATTTTGTACCATCACGTGTAAATTTTCAAAAATTAAGAACGAAAACATACAGGTAGACATACTCCTGCAATTCTTTGTTTTCAGTTCGGTTTTCATAATTGAAAACAAAATAAACTAGGCACTGATCAAACTGTCCAAAATATAACAAGATTATTTCTATGCTTGCAGTAACATGCGTAGTGCCAAAAATGCGAACAAGTAACATTTTGTTGCCTATAATTTGAGTTAACATATCTTACTATGTTATATGTTCGGTTCTATTTATAGTTTAGAAAATAAATTTTGGCACAATCAATTTCAATTTCCCATTGATAAACCAGGTTAATACTCTTTACCTACATGTTCAACTTTAGATAGAAAATATCCCATATAAAATATGTATTCTCTTCTTCTCATTCCATTATTTACCTGTGCTCCAATGGGGACTGGCATGAGACCATGAAGTGAATTTCCTTGTGCAGCAACAATGCAATTATTGATCTGAAGCAGCAGATTCACATCACGTATCACCACCATCTGGATCAGTGGATTAGGTGCTCTAAGGGACCGAATCTGAAATATTGTTTTTCAACCATTAAATCCTCTTCTAAAACAAAAAAGACGCTGCAATTTCTGCCTTACCTCAATGTGTCTTGGTAAACGAGCCACTGCATAAGGCCGGTGGATGGCAACCATTGTGGGTGTATCTGACCAACATATCTTCCCTTCTTGTAGTAATTTTCCATTTTGGTCAACAAAAACTCCAATATTGTCCTAGTAACATAACAAAAAGGATGTCCCATCAGCAGAAAATATATCAATCAGATATTGCTACAACTCAATGAGAAGTTCATTGCAGACATAGTGCTAATACATAAATCCTGAACTAGATCTACAGTACCATAATCACATACTTCACCATGGTCCTAAAAAATTCTCTGAAAAAACAGGGAAGAGAACACTTACAGTTTTCTGAAGAGAGATTCAAGCTTTACCTTTCCTAGGAGAAGCTCACCAGTCGGCAGTGATACGACTAGAGGTGGGGACCTTCCTGAAGGAAATATATCAGACAATGCACCAGTAATGCTATTCAGGATTACATACTCTCTTCTGATGCCCAAGCATATGTTGTCGCCGCACCATGCCATTGACCGCACTGTGTCTGGCACACTGAATTCCTTCACCTCCACAAATTCACGCCCACCTAAACCAACACTAAAATCAATTAATGCAGCCTTTTCAATTTCCCATCTTCAATATCTTCACAACAAAAATACTCATTTACTCTGGCATTTTTCTGAGTATTCGGTTAGTTTAAAAACAACATATCAGTTTGACACAGCCATTCACTGAAATTAATATGGTTTAAACCTATGAAACTTGCTCCAGCTCAACTAAATAAAAGAGAAATATCCTGCATACCATCGAGTCGATAAATTATGACTCTTTTCTGCCTCCCGACACACAAGAATCCTCTTCTATCATCCCAACTAAACACATTAGCTCCTTTAGTCTTTCCAATCGCAACCAGAGACTCCAGGCTGGGCAATCGATGCACTGCCACCCACTCAGACAATGACAAAAGCAAATCCCTTGAATGTGAAACCTCCATCGCCGTCGGGGCCCTCCGCCAGAAGGAATTTACGGATCGCTCGAGAGTGTAACTGTCCCGACGGATTTCATGGTCGGAGGGGTCGTTGGAGACAGAAGGCGGGGAGTAAATTCGGAGACAGCAATCAGAGCAACCGAGGAGGAGCTTCCCTGAGTGAGACGCGACTGCATCGATCCGAGATTGGCATCCCTTCACCAGCTCGGTCGTGTCGTATGCAGTGTGAACCATGATTGGTGACGAGAGAGAAGGATCGAGGCGGGGAGGAGAAATGGAGGGGTGAGACTCACCTAGGGGCATGGGATCGCATGTGCTGATGGGATGTGAGTAAACCTGTGGTTGTGGACTTGTCGACTTGTGGTTTGCGTGTTTGTCGTTTGACAACCTTTCCCGCGCACCTGGGCCGCAACCGCAATGGATCCATATATTTCTTACAAAAGAGAGCGTCTTCCGGTGTCTATTTGACATTTTGGCTCTTTCCCGTTCCTAAAGGAATCGTCGCTTTTGTTTTTACAAAAATCAAACAATTAATTGCCAAAGAAAATGGAAATTGAAACTGTAAATGAGTTTTCAGTATGTGTTAGCACTGAAAGATGCAGAAACTATTGAGAATGTACAAGACGGTGCCACACGAGAAGACATAAAAATTGTTGTAACAAATCTTTTGTAATATAGTTTGAATGTAACAACTCTGTAACAGATTATTGTTATATATAGATAGGCCATAAGTACAACTATGAGATACATTTTTATGAATCAATAAGAAAACATTTCATTCTGTGATTCAACATGGTATCAGAGCGCCTCTAACGCATACACGATTCAACTTCTTCTTTTTCTTGTGATCCATGGCGTCTGTTATTCACCCCACCGTCTTTTCCTATCAAAGTAAACCACGACAATTATCTCTCCTGGCAATTCTTGATACTCCCTCATGTCAGAGCTCATGATCTCATCGGGTTTCTTGATGGCACACGCCTTCCTCTCCCAGATTCTATCTCTCTCACTGATGGATCTCTCGTTGCCAATCCCGATTATATTGCCTGGACCCATCAAAATCAGCTGCTCTTGTCTTGACTCTTGAGTACAATTTCTGAATCAGTTGTTTCTCACATCACTCATTGCACCACTGCAGCCATGGGCGGACTTAGCATTCGCCAGGGGGGGTCAGTTGACCCCCCTGAATTTTGAAAAATAGTGCTTTTAGGTTGATATTTTGTTAATCTGACCCCCCTGGATTAAATTTCTGACCCCCTTGGATTATCTGATTATTTTTCATTAAGAAAAAATATTTAATATCACGGATAATGAAAAAATTATGTAAAATTTTTAAAATATGAAGTCTTGTAGAAGAAAATTTTCTTTATTGCTATGATTATTTATTACTTTAACTTTTATTTTTTATTATTTTTAATATATAAAGATATTATTTTAATATTTTTATTTAGTACCCGATTAGTTAATGGATTTAAATCTGATAAGCTACTGAATCCAATTATTGACCCCCCCTGATCAAAATCCTGCATCCGCCCCTGACTGCAGCTAAGCTATGGCATGAGCTTCAGACTCGGTACTCATCTCAATCTCAGGCTAGGGTGATGGATCTTAAACTACAACTTCAATCACTTCAGAAAGGTCATCTCACGATGCAAGATTATCTTGATCAGAAAAAAATTTTGGTTGATCGTCTTCGACAGATTGGATCTCCTGTTTCTGATGCTGACTTACAACTGTTTCATTCTTCATGGATTGAACATTGACTATGACTCCTTAGTAGTATCTCTTACATCCAGATTTGATCCGTGTCTTTCAATGATCTTGCTGGCCTTCTTCTGACACATGAACAACGCCTTAACAAGCATACTATGACAGTTGCTGGTTCATCTACACCAAGCTTTCTTGCTTCCCTTACCTCTTCCACGTCTGCTGAAGCATTTCCTAGCACAACTCAAGCTAATCTTGTTGTTTCATCAACTGATCCCGTTTTTATGGAGCAATTTTCTACGTTTCTTGCTTCCAAAGATGCCTAACGTGGCAAGGCAATCTCTGCACCCCTCTCTGATAAACATTTGTGTCAATTGTGTTTCAAGAAAGGACACACTGTTGATCGCTGTTACAAGCGTTTTGATCACACATACAAACCTCCACCACCTCGGCCACCCCTAAGAAAACACCTCGGTACCATTCCTCTCCTCAAGCTCTGTTTGTTCAACCTGGCCAATCTCTTCCTGACTCCTGGTGCCTTGACTCCGGCGCCTCTACACATGTGGCACCTGATCTCAATGCCTTCACTTCTTATACACCATATACTGGGACTGATAAACTTTGTGTTGGTGATGGCAAAGGCTTAAACATCTCCAATATTGGATCGAGTAGTTTACTTACCTCTTCAACTCCTTTACAGCTTCACAAATCTTACATGTATATGAAATTTCAAAGTCTTTATTAAGTATCAGTCAATTACTCACCAATAACAATGTGTATGTGGAATTTAACTTGACTTCTTGCCTTATTAAAGATCAGGACAGTCATCAGATTCTGCTACAAGGTACCAGACATGATGGGCTGTATGTTCTCACCAATTCTTCACCCAAGGCTTTGTTATGTGAAAAGAATTCCATACAACTGTGGCATCAACGACTATGTCATGCATCTGCACCAGTGATTCAAAATTTGATCACAAATAGTTTGTTATCATGTAATAAAAGCAATTTGGGGTCCATCACCTGTCATTTCTCATATAGGGTTTAGATATTATATTCTCTTTACTGATCAATACTCACAGTTTAGTTGGATATATTTCTGTTCTCACAAAAGTGAAGTATCATCTATTTTTCAGCACTTCAAGAATTATGTTGAAAACTTGCTTTCTTGTCATATTCAAACGGTTCAGATTGATGAAGGCACATAATTTCGACCAATTATGCGCTCATACCCAAGCATTCAGTTCCATATTTCGTGCCCATACACCCCACAACAAAATAGATTAGTTGAGAGAAAACATCGTCAGATTGTTGAACTTGGTTTAGCTTCTATGTTTCATACTAGAATCCCTTCTCAATATTGGCACGACATCTTCGAGAGTGTTGTTTTTACATAAATAGTATTCCCTCTTCATCTCTTGACTTCTCCACACCTTATCACACTCTTTTTCAGAAAAATCCAGACTACTCATCTTTAAAGTACTTTGATGCAAGTGCTATCCATATCTTCGGCCTTATACTCCTCATAAACTTGCACCACGATCAGTTTTCTGTGTTTTTCTTGGATATTCCAACACCTACAAAGGGTATAAGTGTCTTGATCTGCAAACTAACAAGATATACATGTCAAGGCATGTTATTTTCGATGAATGTTATTTTCCCTTCAAACTTCAATCCCCCTCTCCAACAATATCAGCTGCAGCTGCACCGTCTTCTTCACCTTTAGTTATCCTAAACTCATCTTCTCCTGACTTAATGTCTTCTTCCTCTCTCTCTCAGTCTCCTGCTCCTTCAGCATTGTCTAACCCTCCATCAATTACTAAAGTATATACAAGACGATGCCACAACAAGAATACTGCTCTTCCCTCTATTCCACCTACACCCACTTTTGTGCATACAATGCAGATTCAGTCTAAGTCTAAAGCTCTCACTAATCCTCCTCAAGTTTTCCTTAGTTCATCATATCCTATGAAGAACATTGATATGGAACCCAACACATTCAATCAGGCTGTTAAACACGAGCATTGAAGGTTAGCTATGGCAAAATAATTTGATGCTTTGGCTCAAAACAAAATTTGGTCACTTGTTCCATGTTCTGAGGTTACAAATGTTGTAGATTGCAAATGGGTATATAAAACAAAACGGAAAGCTGATGGCTCGATAGAATGCTATAAAGCGTGCCTGGTTGCCAGAGGTTATACACAACAAGAAGGCCTGGATTACAATGACACGTTCAGTCCCGTCGTAAAACCAACTACCATTCGACTGGTACTCAGCCTGGCAGTCACTGAACATTGGCTTATTCATCAGTTGGACGTTAACAACGTTTTCTTACATGGTGACTTACAAGAACAAATTACATGACATAACCACCAGGCTTTGTTGATGCACAGAACCCAACACATGTGTGTAAACTACATAAAGCATTGTATGGTTTACGGCAGTCACCTCGAGCTTGGTATAACAAACTCAAAGACACATTGCTACAGCTTGGTTTTCTCACCTCAACATCTGATCCATTGTTGTTTCATTTTCATCAAGGCTCAGATTTGATTTATTTGTTAGTATATGTCGATGACATTATACTAACTGGTAGCAATCCTTCTCTGATTCAGCACATTATTCGATTATTGGATCAACAGTTTACTATCAAGGATTTGGGGAATTTGCAGTTTTTCCTCGGCATTGAAGTACAACATCATGATGGTGCCCTGCTACTTACACAAACTAAATATATATATTCAATTCTGGATCGAACAAAGATGGAAGGAGCTAAACCGAATGCTACACCTATGGCGACTAGTAAGCCACTATCCAAATTTGATGGTGTAAGTTTTGAGGATCCGCAATTATATAGGAGTATAGTTGGTGCACTGCAATATGTTACCATATCACAACCTGATATTTCATATGTCGTAAACCAGGTTTCTCAATTTATGCATGCACCAACTTGTGTGCATTGGGTAGCTGTCAAGCGTATACTACGCTATTTAAAAGGTACAATTGAATTTGGCATTACAATCAAGCCATCAACATCACTTTCCATTTCATCATTTTCTGACTCTGACTGGGTCGGTTGCCTTGATGATTGTAAGTCGACTACTGGGTATCTTATGTTCTTGGGTCCAAATCTCATCTCTTGATCATCTAAGAAACAAACAACGGTGGCACGCTCGAGTACTGAAGCAGAATATCGAGGACTGGCTGCAGTTACCGCTGAAATAGTTTGGTTACAAAGCTTGTTCATCGAGCTGGGATTTCAAATACCGGTACCGATCATTTGGTGCGATAACCTGGGAGCAACTTTTCTGACATCAAATCCAGCTTTTCAACAAGAACAAAACATATTGAGTTTGATTATCACTTTGTACATGAAAAAGTGACAGCTGGTTCATTTGCTCACAAGATCAAATTGCTGATGCATTAACAAAATCGTTATTAGCTTCTCGTTTTAAAAACCTATGTTGCAAGCTTAGTGTGAATTGCTCCATAGTGCGCTTGAGGGGGGCTGTTAGCACTGATATACAGGAAGATGCAGAAGCTATTGAGAATGTACAAGACGTGCCACACGAGAAGACATAAAAACTGTTGTAACAAATCTTTTGTAATATAGTTTGAATGTAACAACTCTGTAACATATTATTGTTATATATAGATAGGCTATAAGTACAGCTGTAAGATACATTTTTATGAATCAATAAGAAAACATTTCATTCTGTGATTCAACAGTATGTTATCTGAGTGGTCTCGTGCCAGATTTATTTGATTAACCACATTGAAGTATGATATGGTACAATATAACATTCTGATTGGAACTGTTCATTTCTACTAAGTATATAATCTGTTCATTCAGGTTTAATTCACTATAATGACTTGCGAGTGAAAAAAAAATCAACAATAGAAAATAAAATGTATTGTTAAAAATTGTGGTTAAGCATTTATATTTGTTAGAATATAAGTAGGTAATATGCTGCAAGGGAGCATGAAATTTCAGATCACAATCTTCCAGAAACCTACAAGGAGACGATGCAACAAAATGAAAAACACTACTTATACAATCCCGTATACTGTATTTGCCCTTTACTCTCGATCTGATCTCACTGGTATTCATCAAGTACAAACAAAAAGCTTACACTCTATAATCCTGTTTACAATGTTACCAACAGATACAATGAATAAATTGAAAGAAAAAGGGGGAAAAGCGAGCGTTGTTCGGGAATTTTTCCAGAAGCAGCCACTTGTGGCGTATCCCATACTCCTCCTATGCAAATACAAACACACTCCTACTCATCTATACAACTACAAAACTGAACACCCCAAAAGAAACATGGTGCAAAACCAAACCTTCTATAAACTGCCATTTACCTAGTATCTACAACAACAGAATACAACACCAGCTAATGGATTGTATACAACATTTACACACATCATTCATCCCTCCACCAAAGGGAGCAAGGGCATCTCACCAGCATCGAATGAGGTACCACCACACCTGGGACAAAGAAACATTGATGGGGTCTCTTTATCATCAGCCAACCCGATACATCGGGTGTGATGCCATGTGGCACAGAGATCACAAGAAATCATCCTCTCTCCATCATCCTCCCTCGCCCCACACCAGCACTCCACCATCCCAATATCCTCCCCTCTCTCATACCTGTTAACAATATATGACTACAGTTAGTATGCATGTATCTCTAGTTAGTTAGACACCCCCACATCAGTACTCACAACTACAAACCCAGAAAACAAGTGTAAATTTAAAAGATGTATTTAAGTGATGTCAAATTAGTTTCGGACTTCTACTTGACTAAATCAGAGAAGCATAAATGTGTAATCTGACCTGAGTGTGCTATCCAGATCAACCCCATTACCCATAATTCCAATTGTTGCACCAGACTCAGTGCCACCAGACATTACTGGCTCCCAAAAATCCCCAGAGAGCCCTTCCACAGCCTGGGCCCGGAATCTTTCCATGATACAATATGTGTCCCGCATGGCACGCTCTGCTGTCACCACCAAATCACCCACTGAGGCATGTGGCTCTAGCACCACTACCTCCCCAGGCAGTGGGATCCCTCTCAGAACTGCCATCTCCCATGGCATTGGACGCCACTCCACAATAAATCGAAGCTTGTCATCAATGTCATCACGCATTCCCCAGTGCTTTGCCCAGTGCTTACAGTCAAGTATAACATGGGCCTTCTGCCAACATGCCTTAATGACTGACTGGCACAAGGTGCCTATATCCCGGCCAATCTCCTCCTTACTTGGCCAAATAAGTGGCTTCACTGCTTCTGGCTGCTCTTGAGATGACATGTCTCCATCATCAAGACTGAACTCCAAGACGCGGGTCCTGGGGTGTGGCGTCCGCCGTACTACCTCACCTGCCACGATAGTGTCACCTATGGATTTCACCACAAAATCAATTAACCCTGTATCACCTATAGCTTGCCTGGCTGCATCTCGCACTTCCTGACGTGTCAAGGTACCACTTTCACGTAGAGCCTCCACAATAACCTCGGCTGCATATCTGAGCCGGCGTACCGGCCACCGGCTCTGTAAACTTTCTGCAACCTCATCAAAATCCCGGCAGCGCTTTCTCTTGTTACTGCCAGCTGCTGACTGTCTTCTTTGCCAAGCAGAAGGTGCCGGCAAAAAAACCATAGGTGGAGTTGGAGGGTAGTTCTCCATGTATCTCAGATTAAGAAGGTACACAACAAATTCCTGGATGGTACAAAGCGCTTCATCAGAGAGCTGCCGGTAGAGGGTAACAATCCGGCGAACTTCTTTAATGAGTGATAAGTCGCTTAACTCATCAAGCAGAGAGTCAACATGCAAAGAAGAAACAGAATCAACGGCTGTGCGGTAGGTTGATTCTGTGATACCATAACAACCATGTGAGAAATTGTAACCCCAGCGAGCAAACCAAGGTTGGCCATGAGAGAGGGAATATAGAAGGCGTAGAGGCAAAAAGAGGGAATTGACAGACAGATCCTCAACTGATATGGACCGAATGCATAGGGAGTGACAAAGGCGGTCCCAGAAGTCCATGAGGTCACGGCCTCTGAGATGGCTGCCTGATGAGCAGCCATGGACTGAGAGGAGGTGGCCAAAACCATTGCAATGGAGAAGACCATGAAGAAGGTGGGTTTGCCGGTGGATGAAGTTTTCAGGTAATTGGCAGTGGTCCCACTCATCGACGGAAGGGATGATTATGTGGTATCGCCTCCTCGACACCAAATGGTGGCCCCAGCCTGAAAATTCAAACAACTTCATAATTAATGAAAATGAAAGAACAAAAAAAAAGTACTTAAACTCAATAACGGGAAATTAAGATAAAGTGTGTTAAAAAAATTTCTTTTCATATTTGGAGCATCCAATAAAAGTAACAAGCTCTATCTACTTAATGGGAAAAACAGAACAAATTTTAGCTGAATAGAAGAGACTGAAACGCTCCTCCTTTGGAACATTGAAGATGTACAATACATATACTAATTGCGCCAAAATAAACAATACATATACTAAATTTGGTTCTTGGTATTGCCTAAACAACGCAAAAGATAGTAATTTGGGGGGAACAATCAAAGTAAATGTAGCAATCTTTAGATTATTCATGAAACATACAAGAAATCATTACTCAATAGTAGTTAGCTCTTGTCCAGTGTATCGCCAATATCAAACAAAAATAGCGAACATATGGAAATGATGGAACCCTAGGAGAAGCACCACGGGAGACTGGAAGAGCAAACAAATGAGCGCGCAAGAGAGAAGGGTAGTTTGGTCCTTTCAAATCCACTTCTCCCTCGTCTTGCAAGGCCCATTAAAGTGACTTTTAGATCTTCTTTATTAAAGAATCTCTCTCCAGTCCAAGAAAAATGGAGGCTCACAAAAGTAATGCAATATGTATGCACGCGAGGATGTGCCAGGGAAGAGGAGAGACCCATTTCAAAAAAAAAAATGAAGAGATGATATTACTGGTTGCAGCTAAAAAACAAATTGAACCCTCCAGTCAAACAAAGAAACACGCTCGAGAGAGAATGGAACAGACAGAGAGAGGGAAAGAGAGAAGCTATCAGAAACTCACCAGCACACCTACAGTAGTCGCAAAACGGCGTAAACGAGAAGTTGACGCACTCTTCCACGGTGTACAACGGGATCGACGCGCCGGTGCACTCATCCATCAGTGTAGTTCGCCACGTGGAGCGCCCATCAGTTGGCACGTCGTACCTCTGGCAATGCTCCTCCAGTAGCAATCTGATGTTGTCTCGGAAAGCTCCGGCGAACTCTCTCGGAAACGACCTCAGGCCATACACGGGCGGCCTTGTCGTGCGCATCTCTCCACTCCTCTGGTTCTTTTTATTTCTTGGTTGAATTTAACCTAATTATGAATTGACGAGTTTGCCTCCGAGGTGGGTGGGTCCTACTTGTAATTGAGGAGGTTTTGGCGGTTACGAAGGGTTAATTGAATTGTTGAACTGCCTATTAATGAGTGTTTACTGTTTAGGTTCACTAATTCATTCAGTTGGAACTCTCTTCACTTACAGTCAAGGATCTATATTTTGACGAGTTTTGTGCAGCGGGTGTTGTATATCCTGATATCCAACTCACCACATAGTTAGGATGTACGATTGAAATGCAAACAATTAGAGAATGGTTCGCTGACACTAACTCACTTCACGGCGAGAGCTACTAACTTTTGGTGGGCCCTTTTTTGAGTGAGACTGTGAGAGACACGGGAGAAATTTCAGGTTGGAAGTCTTGGGCTTTGGAACCCGTTGGAAATAAATATAATCTACTAGGTTACTGGCCTAGATCTTCTATTCTTGGGCATAGATCGAACATCTCGGTCCAGTCTGAAGCAATTATTTTGTTCTCATCAATATTTACTAGCAAAGAACCGCCCGTTGTGCGGGACCCACTTATTTTCAAAAATTAAAAGTAACAGATTTCAAAGGAAATAGAAAAATAATGCAGGGAAGAAAACAGTAGAAGAAAAAACAAAAATCAATGAAACAAATGAAATCTCAACGCCAAGCAAAAATACGAAAGATAATCAAATAAAATATCAGCGAGCGCATGCATCAACGCCATAGCTTCAGCCAGAGTCACGCCTTTTAGTGTGTAGGTTGGTGAACCGAGGATGAATTGGACTCTTGAGTCCACATTGGTCTGGATAAGGTTTGTAGTGGCTACATCAATATGAGCAAGAGATTCCACACCCTTCACATCAAACTGTAGACGGGATGATACAAAATGGTTGATGTGCTTGTTGATTGCCACAAGCACTTGAAAAGATTGCCTTATTGATTGATATAATCAGCGATTACTGTCATTCAGTCACAGGAGAAATGTTAAAACATCTTAGCCTTACACGGGACCTTGAAACCATAAGTAAACTTGTGGAACCAGAAGTTGAATTGATTCAAATATAACTCATAATTTACATAAAATTTTCAAATATCACCACCCAAAAATTCACAATTGATTTGGACAAAGATGGTAAGGATGCTGAAAAGTACCTGGAACTAAGGGCTGTAAATAAAGATCTTTGGTAACATATTAGGAGTTGTTTACCATGACAGCATCAAACACCGATATCTTCTCCCTAGAATAATTGACTTGCACAAAGTTTTGAGCGAGATGTTTCAGTTTACTGTTGGATTCCGAGGACTTTAAAAAATAACAAAACATAAAAGAAAAAAAGAAAATAAACAACAAATAAATAATCAACTGATTTAAATCTAATATTGATCACATCTTTCCTTCTTTATTACAGAATTTAAGTTTTTGAAGGTTTACTATAAAAGGGGACGGTTCAGATGCCACTCCATAACAATACTACTATATATTCAGTTGAATCAGTTCAAACTTCAAACAATATTAAACTGGGCCTTTTGACGAATTGTAATCTACATGTGACTGCGCATCATAAGTTCAGACCGCAGTACATTTTGCAACAGTTCTAAGCTACAGCTAGGGTTCACCTATAATTTCTTTTTTTTTATAAAGAAAGCAAAAAAGAAGAAGAAGAAATGTGGGCAAGAAGAAGCCATGATAACCACTTTGAGATTCAATACATACTTGGGCATGAAGGGAGCAAACATTAATGTCAGAGGCAATGGCTCGGCGCTGCCACAAGTCTCGAGACGATTGCAGTTCCAACATTTCCTATCTCACTTGCTCCAGCATAGCTTGCATCTCAGTCCATTGCTCATACTCCACCTTAACCTACTCCATTATCTCCCTTACTATTTTCCTGCGCTTACACCTGCCACTGCTCTCTACATCTATTTTTCCATGCTCCTCTGCCTTAATATGATAATTTTACAGGAAAAATGTTAAAAAGTACATGCATTAATAATAGATGGTACAATAACAACACATAAGTAGAAAATTATTTTGAATCCTTAAGAAAAATAATTTCATATAACATTTAATCGACACCTGATGCAATTGCTTGTACATCCTTAAGGAAAATAAGTATATAACAACAAAGTAGAAGTATTATAAAAAATATCTTGTCTTCCTCGGCTTCCTTTTCTCCAGCCTCATTTGCAGCCTTGCCCTTGTTATCTTTTGTCTCTGCATCGACAACTCCCTCAGTTGGCTTCTCTGACAGAGTAAACTTGTGTTCATCTTTTGCTGCCTCCTCATCCCTACAATTGGATCAGAAAAAGCAAAAAACACATTCATTTGTAACTATTTTGGAGAACAAACTTTAACCAAATGAAATAAATCGATAACAATAGGAAACAACTATAACTTTTCATAAATTATAAACCAAACCTAAATAATGAGTTAATGACAAAAATTAAATTTTTTAAATGCTTGCACTAAACAAGCCAGATACATTTAGCATGATCTATAATGGTAATTTGGTCCCAATATTATTATTATGCTAGGGACAACGCACCAGCATGAAGCTCTTCTGCTGCTGGCTATGCTCTACTCTGAAATGATGCCGCAATTCTCCTGTTCCAGCAGAAAAGACAGCCATGCCCCCGTCAGTATCTATGTAGCCTACATCATTTACCTACAAAAGTGATGAGCTGGTTGTAAGGGAAAAATTGTCATTTAACCATATCTTGGTAAACATGTATAGTTCCATTGTTCAATCAAAGTTAATTACCGTGTACCAAAAAAATGTTGAATACTAAATGACATAAATACATTGAAAATACAATGTTGTTGATACCTGTAGCAGAACAAACCAGTACGGTAATCACTATTTGATTGAAACTATATATCGTGCAATTTCCATACCCAAAAGAAAAATTGGGGCTAGAAAATTGTATCTTTTATTCCTTTGTTCAGAAAATTATGTATTACAATCATCAAAATAATTATAAAAAATAAGAACTAACACAGATACAAACAAAAACAAAAATAAACAAACAAACAAAGTGAAGCCAACAAAAAGCCGAACCTGTTGATAATCAAGGCTAATAGGTCTCCTTTCCACCCACATTGAATTATACACATGCACCACACTCCCATGTGTCACATAGCATCCGCCATAAGGAGATTAACTCTGCATCTGACAAAATTGGCGGGCAGGAGCACTCTAGATCGAACCGGGGTTGGAATTGATTCTTCTCTTCATCTCTTCTTTTGCATTCGGTATCTGAAAAACCAAAGTTATTTGACAATTAAGATCTTAGTCAGTAGCAAAGCTATTAAAACATGCATGAATTGTACTTGTTTAAGCTATTGGACAAGATTATGCTTCTTCTGGTTCAGTTCCTCCAGTTTCTTCTCCAATTTGTTTTCTATTTTAATCAAGGTGAAGCGCAAAGAGAAATAAATTTGTTCTAGTTCTAATGGTATGTAGTATAACCATACAGACCGAACATAAAGAAAAATACAGAATTTAATATTTGAGAAACTAAAAGTTGTCTGCACATATCGAGAGAGCACCTAGGATGCTCATAGAAGAAATCAACCCGCTCATTCCTTTTCATTAGTGGGCGCTCGTGCAAAATAATTTAAACCTCTCTTCTCCGCTCCCTCTCATTTCGCCCCTTGCCTCGAGTTGTATTAATATAGAATTTTTTAATAGTAACCCTAAGAAAACAAAATTCAATTCCTTACGAACTTCCTCTCCAGCAGTAAGCTCCTCTGGTGCGTTCGAGTCGCTTGCGCGGAGAAGATTGGGAGAAGGGTTCTGATTGAGAGGTTATGGCGTTGCGCCAGCGAGCGGAAGCAAAGTTATTTTTAGACTATCCATAATTAGCGTAAAGGGGTTGAGAGGGTGCGACGGAGTAGCGAAAAAATTGACGACGAACTGGAGAGCATACAACGCGCGCTTCGTGATATCTCAATCGTTATTTTCTGAACTGATTTAATTCCTATCTGTGATTGAAGGATATTTTAGACATTTTACTTAGATTAAACACTGAAAAAATGAACGCCTCCAATACATAAGTGAGAATTTTTATTTCTTTATAAAAAAGGGGATCAATGGACGCGATCACATCAACCAACAATAATAATAAATATAGATATATATAGATATGCATTAATAAAAATGATATGGCCTCGGATTATGTAATGTTCTGAGAAGCGGCTTTAATTGCAATGCTAATTTAACAGCTGCCTAGCGTTATCAGCTTAAATACCAGTTTCTGAATAAATTTTACTTCTATGTTAATAATATGTATACTAAACTTTAATAAAAAGAATAGTAGTCATTTCTTTGCCCCCAGGTTTAGATAAGGTATAGTTAGGTGCATGTGAGCCTTTGGCCCGCGGGTGGTGCTACTGTCACCTAATTAAATGTGTTTGGATGGTAGAAGAATTAGCGTTAGAATAGTATCTGGTTAATGATTAAAAATAGTATGAGATTAGTGATATTTCAGAAAATATAAAAATAGAGTTAGTTTTTTTATTATTTTGTTTAGTAAAATATTGTTTGAATGGTGACTTGAGAATATTGATTGAGCCATAAAGACAATAAATAAAGTAATGAATTATTTTTTATTGTTTAATATTAATGATATTATTTTGTGTATTAATATTATTTTTTTTATTATTAATTATTATTTTATGTAATATTTTTATTTAATATTAAAAATTATTATTTTATGCAATATTTTTATTTAATTTTAAAAATTATTTACTTCTAAAAATTATTATTTTGTATATATTTTGTGTAATACTACTGTTATTATTTTTTATCATCATTTATTATTTTATATTTTTGTTATTTTATTTAATACTAAGAATTATTATTCTCATTATTTTTATTTAATTCTATTTATTATTAAAGGTGTTAGTTTGTACAGGCAAGCAATACAAAAATATTTCCGGAGATTTAATGAAAGAAGGGACAAATTTATCAATTCAATTATTTAGGGGTTTTCGAAGCGTTTTATATGGTGCCCAAAGCAGTGAAGCACCACCCTTTGACCCGCAATTAATTCCTTTGTCCGATAATATAAAATTTCACCCAAGACTAGGTAAGGCACAACTCACAAATCACAATAACATGGGACCAGAGAAGGCGGTCCTAGAAAAGCTTTTGTCGGGTTTAATTTTGGGTCGGATCTGCATTCAGTACGGGGCCCCACAGCCCCGATAAGAATCTAAATAATGATTCTGAAAGTATATATATAGAGAAATAGATTGTTGTGAAAATGTTTGCATTTCTGACGATATGTAAATGCGTCAAAAAATATATTTTAAAATCTCAAAAAATTTAGTTATGATTTTCATTAAATTTTTCATATGAAACCTTGTAGGATATAAAAATTTGAAATATTTTGAGTTTTTAAGTCACTCTTTTGAATTTTTAAAAAAGTAACATAAACATTGAATATTTATTATTATTTTTAGGGTTGTTTTTTTTTAATTCAAAAGAGTAGCTTAAAAAACTCAAAATGCTCTAAATTTTTGTATTCCGTAAGGTTTTCATATGAAAAATTTAATGAAAATCATAAATTAAAATTTTTAAGATTTTAAAATATATTTTTTGATGTGTTTGCATATCGGATGAAATATAAATATTTTCAAAATACTTTATCTCTCTCTCTATATATATATATGGATGGAGAGAGAGAGAGAGATGCTAGGTTGCTCCATGGAGCACCAAACTTCTTGTGTTTCACGTCCGTATCTCGAATTAAAAGTTCAAATGGCTGATCCAAACGTTGAACATGATCTTCATATTAAAATATCTTTCGAGATCAAATTTTATATTTTTTTGAATTTTTTGCTATTTTTAGATGGGTACAAAATCACTAGTTTTGAATAGTGCAGAAATCGTTAGATCAACAAACTTTATACTCATCTAAAAAATAGCAAAAAAAATTTAAAAATATATAAAATTTGATCTCGAAAAATATTTTAATATGAAGATCATGTTCAACGATTTGAATCAGTTATTTGAACTTTTAAAATCGAGATACGGATATGAAATACAAAAGATTTGGTGCTTCATGGAGCACCGTAGCCTATCTATCTATCTATCTATCTATATATATATATATATATATATATATATATATATATATATATATGTATGTATGTATGTATGGGAAGGGATCACTTTACAATGCTTATTTTGTCAATTTTGGTAATAAATTTTTAAATAAATAAAAAAAAATAGAAAAAAAAAACTTGATGGATATGTTCTTTTACTTATATATTGATGGTGATTCAAATTTCATGCAATTTTATTATCGTTATATAGTCCATTAAAAATCATCAAATTATAACCATTGTAAATTATATAAAAATTTGATAATTTTTGATGAAGTATCAAATGACAATGAAATTTAAAACACCATCAATCTATAAGTAGAATAACATATTCATAAGGTTTTTTATTTTAAAAAAAATAGTATTTATTTAAAAATCATTGTCAAATTGTCAAAATAACCCATTTTCAAGTCATCCCTACACATGTGTATTACTAGTCATGTACTCATTTACTGCTGACAACTTATAAAGGGTTTAACGGAATTTTTTTTTCAAGAGTTTATTCCAGTTAAAGTTTGTGAGAGGTTAATTAGATATCTTTTTTGAAAAAAAAAAAGGTCAAACGTATATGAATATGATTTGATAAAATAGTTTCAACATGAAAGAAGTTGAATTTTCAAATTGTTCAACTCTGAATTCAAAAGCGTATAATTCTGAAGAGTATTTATACTTAGGTTCGTTTTTTTTTCATTGCATGAGTTTTGGTGAGTTTTCCAATGCATCCGATAAAAAAATTCAACCCATGTTTGAATGTTTTTTTCTAGGAGCTTGGATTAGACAAATTTTCCCTTGTACATTTTCATTTCTTAACAAAAGTAAGGAAAGTTTTAATTTGGTTGAATCTAATTATATTTTTTCAAACACAATAGAAAGCCATGCCCACCAAATTTATTTTCACCTCAAAGGTTGCCTCCGAATAGAACCTCAAGGGCATGTTCGGTGATATGGGTAAAAGTGGAAATGGAAATGAGTTTAGGTTTTTTTTCTTAAATGGTGCTCGGTATCAATTTTCATGCAAATGATAATTAATTAAATTTTCTAAATATATACACAAAAAGTGTGGTTCCCTTGGTAAAAAATAATTTACCCAAACTTAATTTCCCAACTGTCTTGGGAATGCTCTTATTGGTAACATAGAAATTCAAATCCAAGTCCTTTGAGAATGTTAACACCGTACAAATGTGGTGTGCATAGTACAAAGATAATTTTTCTTATCTGTTATAATATATATTAATTTCAGACGAATTTTGTACTATATAGTGCAAACAACAGTACATCATTTGGGAAACTAATCCTATTCGGGGTTTGTTTGGCGGACCAATTTTTTTCCCAGCGGAATAACCTATATCGGAGATTATTCCTATGGGTAAACTAACTTCGACTCGGTTATTTTTCTCCCAGATGCAATGCTGATGTTCGCTCAACGCTCAACGCTCAACGTTACCAGTCCTCACAATTCATGATTCTTTTCTCTTTCAATTGAGCTATTTCCAAACTTTTTGAGCAATTGATAAATAAGTACACAAGTTCTGTGATTGCAAAATATAGCAATTTTTCCATAACAATTCAGCAGATATCGCCCTAAATATCTCTGAAACTCGAGTCTTGCAAACACATTTTTTACCATTTTTTTAACAAATTTACAGACATCATTTATTCCAGTACAGTTCTCAAGATTTTTATTCATAAAATAAGTATAATAATTACCAAAATTTTGGAAATATTTCAATTTAAAAGAAGTTCATCATATATTTCATCACATAGATTTTGTTCTACAATAATTATTAAACAGCTTGATGAAAACTCGGCAGATTTTCTAAGTTCAAATAAAATAAAATTATTTCTTAGTAAATTTGATGGATTTTATTTTGCTACTGAAATTCACATGTAACTGACGCGAAAGTATGGATATTTATTTCTATTTTAATATAGAAGTGGTAGTCTCTACGGCTATTTTTTCCCCAAAAAAAATAAATAATAATGCAGAATATATATCCGGAGACCAAAGTTATCTTTTCAACTTACTACCAGTCAAAAATTAGATTACAAAAATAACAAAGGATGCACCAAGCTAAGGGATTAGAATAACAGATGGTTATGAAATTGCATCTGTAGAGGTTAAAAGGTGATATCTAACATGCAGGATTTTTTAGCAGTTTTCTTTTTTTTTATTATTATTAAAAAACTTCTCAAAAAAACCACTCTGTAGTTTCTATATAGTATAGTGTATCCGAAACAGTAGCATGCCTGAGTCCTGACAGCTCACAAGTGTCAAAGACAATTTACAGCTGGGCGACATGTATGAAACCTAGCTAATACAGTGCTTTATGAAATGTACTGTTTGAACTAAAAACCAAAAGTATTCCAAATTCAAAATAATGAAATTAATGCATTTTCAATTAACTTGTCTACACCTGCATAGGGCCAGGCTGAGAATGAGTACAGACACCAGTGTCCAACAAAACAAAGGCACGGGTACATTTTAACCTCAAAAGGAAGATAAAAACAACTACTATTAAATAGTTAAGTACTAATATCAATATTGGTGTCGTGTGGAATACGGAAAGATACATTTTGGCAAGTAGAGGTAAAATATCATTTGTAACTTTGAAATGACATTTAAAAATATAGCATAATATTTGGCAGTTCTCACTTTCAGGTTTCAGATAGCCACACACACACATGAAATGAAACTGTACTTTCTTTTGGCTGATGACTACATTGGATTTCTTTGATAGACTAAAATTTATTTCTGTCTATGACTATAATTTACTATTATAAAAGACACAGCAGTTAAGATATTCAATTTCAGTTTCTGTCTAAAATAACAAAGGAAACGGATATACATTTATTATGGTTGATATCGCCATCGATATCAACTCTATTATTCATGTTAAATAAATAATAATTTATTTATAATTATCATGATTGATATAATTTAATTGCGCAATTTATTTTGTATAGCATTTTGTTGTTCAACTTCAATGAGTTATTATTCATAGTTGTAGTATTTAAAATAATAAAATATTATACAATATAATTACACAATTAAATCATTATAATGAATAACTCATTTAATTTAAATAATAAAGTTAGATGTTGACGGTGACATGTCCTGAACATTATATATAGTAAGGAATCTTTCGCTGACACGTAGTACAGTTTTCCTTTTTTATTTAAAGGATAGAGTGGCCAACAGATTATCATTATATATATATATATATATATAAGTATTTTGTAGGTGCGATTGTTATAATAAAGTCTTTTAAAAATATAAAAATTTATATCTTCATATAAAAAGAAAGAAAATAAAAATAAAGATAATTTAGTAATTAATATAAATTTCAATCATAAATATATAATTAAGAGAAAAATTGACATTCGAAATTTAAAGAAAATTAAAATTCATAATTGACGGATTATGACGACAATCTAAAAAAAAGAAAATAAAAAAAATTGTACTCCTAAATTATGCAGCATTTCGTGTAACAATCAAAATTGAGAGAAAATTATAACTTCAACACAAATGGCTATAGAGATAGTAATATTATTTGACGAATAACTCGATCCGATTACTGATATTAGCTCTAAAAATTCAACAAAAAAATTATAAAATTTGAATACTTACTTGCTTAATAAGGAGTACATATAGAAATAGAGACATATATTTTGCATATTCTATATGATTGTACTGGTTTTTATATGAAGCAGCATGGTCCAATTTCTTGCCCGAAAAAAAAATCGGGTCAAGTGTGTTTTTTTGTTTTTTAACAAAAATGATCTAACATTTCAGTGAAAAAAATATCTGGCCTGGTTTTCTTTTTTAAAAATTCAGACTATATTATGCCATGAAAAGACCAACGCAATCATGTTAGATGATGCGAAAGCTTTTTTTTTATTTTTCTATTTTAAAAAAATGGAACAAATTAAGGTCCTGTTAACCTCATCTTCCATGAATCCAATGTAGATTAAAATTATTTTTTTTATTGGATGGTCAAAATAGAAAAATAAAATTCCTAGTATCTTTATATCAACTTTAGGCTTTAAACCTGTAAGATCTTTATATATGCTGTTCGAGTTCTTTTTCATGAACAAATCAATTCAATCTGTATTGCTTATATAGAGGATAGTTTGACCAACATAAAGTCTGGTTGAGCTCCTCTCTCATGGTACATAACTTATTATGGTTAACGGACCCATCTGCATTTTGAAAAATAATATTATTTTGATAGTTTTTATTAGACAAAATGCAAGTTAAATTGTTAATCTTTTTAGTACTGATTAATTAATGAGTTTGAACCCAATAAATTATTATAATCTGATTATTAACTCTCCTAATCAAAATTCTACATCCAACTCTATTCATAGAGGCCTAAAATAATATTCTTTCATCATATTGTTCCACGTCAAAAATTAAACTAGGACTAAAAAAATCTTCCTTCGTTCCATATGTCGACAATACACTAAATAACCAATTACAGTACATTCATTTTTTTTTCCCGTTCTGAAAGAAGAAGTTCATTTATTCCACGGTACACAATTTATTGAAGTCATAGCATAAATCAAAATAGTCTGGTTTAAATTGGACGGTTCAGAAGACAAACTGAAATTTAATGCCAAAGTTGTGTCATGGATAGATTCTAATTTCTAGAGACCTGAAAAATCTGCTTTCTTCCATACAGCAAACTGGCAAAAAAGGCCTTCTTTTAGTTTTTCCACGTCACAAATATATCATCGGTTTATTATACTAACTGTGAAACTTAGTCACATGATTCTCAAATTATTTGTGAATAATTTATTTTTCATTCATAACTGAATACTTCATGAATAATTCGTCAGTTTAATATAAAATATATTTTTTAATAGAAAAATATTTTATTCACGAATTATTCGATAAAATAACACATTATATTTTATTCTAAATATTATATAATATTATAATATATTATTTATTTATATTATATAAATTAAAATATTATCAAATTATATTAATATTATATCTAAATGTTAAATTTTTAATTTCATCAAATATTTCTCGAATTTCATCAAATTTTTAATCACAAACTTTTTGCTATTGTATGAAACAGTTCGGACCCGGTTCAGGAGCCTCACAAGTCACATGGAACCGCGTTACTTTTTCAAATTTACGACGAAAGAAGAAAAAGTAGGAAAAGGACGTGAACTAGTGCTGTTGTCTTCGTGCTACCAACTCATCAGTTTTTTTCCTAATCCCAAAGGAGGGAACTGAAGGGCCCCACATAAATCACAGTATCTTGCTTTTCCAGAAATGAATTATTGAATTATTGAAAGGCAAATATTAACACGCTTTTCTATTTTTTAATTAGAAGAAAGGAAGAAAGAGTTGATTCGTTTAGAAAATTTTCTCCAATTTCATCCAAGATAAAAACGTAATATTTTTTATTTGAAAAAGTCTATAAATTTAACTCTTTAAAAAGAAGATGGTTCATCTTTTTTCAACTAAAAAGCTTTATACTGAAACAAATTTGGTTGATTTCTTTGGCAATATTTTTTTTACCTTGAATATGAGCAAGAAAAAACAAAAGTAAAATACCTCACACAATTAATATTCTCTAAAAGTTCTATTCCGGCACTATTAAAACGAAGATTATATTTAAGTTCATTAATTAAGACCAAAAACATAAGCCCCATCAGCCAACAATACCACATGAGAGGGAATCACGGACAGCCAGGTAACAGACACATGTACCTATCATAGCCAGACAAATTGACAATTAAAATGAAAATGATATGAAAAGAAAATTAATGGAAAGAATTAGAAACAGTTGGACATTATCTGTTCGAACGATGAACACCCGTCACTGCCAGATTGGCATGGTCCCTGAATCTCCAACTTGCGTTTCAAAAACCAATCGTCTTAGAAAACTTAGAAATTCTCCCACACCTGTGTAATGGGTTGGTGTATCCAATTATCCCTTCCGATTGGAAGCTGATAAAAAAAACAAAAACAAAAACAAAGATCACAAAAAGCATTCCAGTAGCGGAGCCTGATTTTGAATTTTGCGCGCCTTCAAAAAGTTTCTTTCTTTTTCTTGAAGAGAAGCCTTCCACAATTCCACTCCTTCCATCGAGGATTAATTCGAAAGCTTGTTAATTTAAACGTGTACCTTTAAATCCATATTTGCAAGTTTTGGGGTTAGTAAATGAAATAAGAAGAGTGCTGCCGAATGTTAATTATTTTTGTTCCAACTGAAGCCACACCAGCATATAATACAGACATTGTTTTAAAATACAACCGTATGACTACATATGCGGTGCGATACTACATGTATAAGAGTATGCATTCACACATTCAACAATATATATTATTTTTTAAATATTTATCATATTAAGTCTTTAAAATTAATTATATTATATTTTTCATATAAAATATTTAAAATTATATAAATATTTTCTTATATTTTCTTATTTTACATTAAAATTCTTCAAAAATAAATGATCGATTTAAATATTGTAAGATTTTTTTAGAATACATATGCGATAATCCGCATTTTGAACCGCAGTGGTCAACCGTATGCATATTAAAATCTATATTTTAAAACCTTGAATACAGGAGCATAAACCAGTTAGAATTGCAAATATTACTTGTTTCAAACCAACTAATCACATTACATTAACGCCTACAACTGCCATAATTCAAACATCACAAAAGAAATAAAACTAAAAAAAAATCACCAAATCAAAAAATGAACCACCCAAACAAGGTTCACTTCTCATACGAAAATTCACAGCACCCTGGTCCAACAACAAACACAAATTGCGTTTCATATCATCTCCCATCAGCTGATGTAAATGATTCGGCAAATCCCGGCGGTCTTGTGGGGATACTTGTCTGCGTATTATCCCGACTCATTGCAAAAGATGATGTAGCATCATCCAATTGGCTGTCCTCAAAAGCTTGCCATTTCTTTAGCGCTTGTGGCAAAGTCATATCAAGATCAATACCATAACTGTCATCAGAATCCTGATCTGTTGGCTTCCATGACTCAGCCAGGGTTGACAGCACATTTACAGCATGACCCATGTCGGGCCTCTGGTGCGGTTCTCTGGCACAGCAATGGCCTGCCAGTTCAGCGACTGTTGCCACACTGGCAAGGGTTTCTTCATCAAGAGGAGAGAGAGTGGTGTCTGTCATCTGACGAAGGGAGTCCTTGGCGGAGGAGAGTTGCATCCGACGGAACCATGTCACAAGGTGCATGGACTCCTCGGGCTGGGTCTCGTCAAGGGCCTTTCGGCCAGTTATAAGCTCCATTAGAATCACACCAAAGCTGAACACATCTGATTTTGTTGTCACACGGCCCGTCACTGTGTTTCAAAAAAAGAAAATTGTGTCATTGAAGGGCACAAGTGCATAAATTCTTAACAAGCTGAATAGTAATAGGAAGTTCTGTTTAGATGGGATTGTAAAAGCAATTGGTTTTAGTTACAAATCCACCTTACTGATGTGGTCCACTGGTCACATGGGAATTTGAAAATAACACAATGAACTAATTTAATTTGACTGGGTTTTTATAAAACAGTATGTAGTAAAAAGAGTAATTGATATACATCAACAAACGTGCATAGCCTTTAATTGTTTCTGGTGCAAGAAATATGTCAAAGATGCTAAGCCCTGACTGGATGCAGACAACTTGTGAAATGAAATAAAGCGACACAATCTGACCAACTGACCTTCAGTTAAAAGGTCTTCAATATATAGCAATTAAAACTATATATTTTGGACCATATCCTTCCTTTGGTTCATAGACTAGGTAGACAGACAGTGATGTTACTGATAGAGACAAAAGGTCATTTCTTGCACAAGTATGAATCAACTTTCTATTTATTTTCAAAACTCAGATAAATTTAAGCAAGTTCTGCGATCAGATGAGCAAAGCATTTTGACTTTGCATGTTTTCCCTCAAAATTGTAAATTTTGGACACCAGATTATGATCCAGAATCTACCCCATTCACAACATATCAACAGGCTTTAGCAAAAATTTGGCACTAAAGATATCAACATATTTATTAACCAGCATAACAAATGTTAACCAAATAGAAAATAAGACTATTATTACCTGCATACTCAGGTGCAAGGTAACCAAATGTACCGGCCAAACGGGTCTCAACAGAGCAGCACTTCCCATCAGCAGGTGCAAGCCGTACCAGACCAAAATCTGCAACCTTGGCCTTCATATCATCACCTAATAGTATATTACTTGGCTTCAAGTCCCTATGTATAAAACTTTGGTGAGCCAGACTATGTAAATACTCAACTCCTCTGGCCACATCAAGTGCAATGCTCAACCTCTTCTTCCACTCCAGCGGCCTGAGTCCTTGTTCTCTCCAGTCAAATAAGTGCCTGCTTAGTGCACCTTGCGGCATGTATTCATATACAAGTATTCTCTCATTCCCATCAAGGCAGTAACCCAGTAGAGATACCAAATTACGGTGCCGCACTTTTGTCAAAACTGCAATTTCAGATCTAAATTCATTTAGTCCTTTCCCCATTACTCCTGCCTCCATTCGCTTAACTGCTATCTTTGTACCATCATGTAACTCTCCTTTGTAAACAGTTCCGAACCCCCCACGACCAAGAACATTGTCCTCGCTGAAGTTATTTGTCACGTTGCGAAGGACCTGGATAGAAATAACCATGTTGCCAGCCTCAACCACATGTACATCACTGGCGCTGGGGCCGCTGCTGGTATGGGTCTCACTGGCAGCACCCCCTACACCATTTAAGTTAGCTCCTGCAATGGTTACTTTCATTGTGTCAGGATCTGACCCAGAATGCCGTGGATGGATCACAGTTGCAGCATTTGGACTTTGGACCCGGCCAGATGGTTGCTTCTTTCTTTTATAACAGTAGAAACCCAGAAAACCAATGAGACACAAGCCTGCAATTGCACCAAGCAATGCCCCGACAATGACTCCGGCTGAGGTTTTCTTACTGTTTCCTGATTCTGTTGTGTCTGATCCAGATCCCCCACCACCACTGTCACTTCCAGCAGTTCCATTGCCTCTGCCAGGACTGATCAGAGGTTGATTCTTCCCTATGTTTGTGTTACCAGCTGTATTGACCTGTACGTTCTTGGCAAAGGATGGCACTTTACCCCAGAGAGAGTTGTTACTCACATCAAGCTCCTTCAAAGATGGCAACTTGGTGAGCTCAGATGGTACAGTGCCTGTCATGTTATTATTTGCAAGTAGCAACTTCTGCAAAGAGGTTATTTTTGCAAAATCCGGAGAAATAGTACCATTTAGACCCATTTTCTGAAAATTAATCACAGTAATGTTACCAGAGGCATCACAGGTAATACCCATCCAGTTCCCTTCACAAGGGTCATTCCCCTCCCAATTCTGTGCAAAGCGGATCGGGTACCCAAAACCTGCAGCAACCGAGAGAAGAATATCAACACGGGAATCACACGGGCCAGGTCTAGAAAGACAGAATCTCTCGCTATCAGGTTTTAAATCTACATCTTTTATCGAGCTGGGAAAGACGGGCACTGGGCCTTGGAGCAAATTATTGGACAGAGTCACCTTGCTGAGTGATTTGAGACCGAGAAGTGATTCAGGGACTGGCCCGGTTAGGCTGTTATCCCTTAATTCGAGATCGGTGAGAGAGCTCAATCCCGATAGGTCAGGTATAGGACCTGAAAAGTCGTTTGAGTGCAACCACACTTGATCTAAGGAGGTCATGTTGGAGAGGAACCTAATGTCGCCAGTGAAACGGGTCTGCCCTTGCTGATTGTTTAGCCAGAGAGACCTTAACGGGGACGAAGCAAAAGAACCAGGTACAGACCCGGTAAGGTAGTTGAACGACAATGCAAGGTGGCTGAATGAAGGGAAGGTGGTGGCGAGGAAAGACGGGAGAGAACCTGTCAAGTTGGTGCTAACGGCGGAGAAATTGACCAGAGAAGCTGCTGAGGTTAACGAATCAGGTATAACCCATGGCTGGAATGGGTTATTGTCGAGCGAAACTATTTGCAGAGAAGATAAACCGGAGAAGAAATTAGGCGGGATCGAAGTGAATTTATTGTTGTGGAGGAGCAGGCTCTGTAAGAGTGCGAGATTGGAGATGACAGGGAGTGGGCCTGATAGAGAGTTCGACTGGAGCTCGAGTTTGGTCAAGCCGGTGAGGTTCGCGACGGCCGGTGAGAGAGTGCCCGTAAGTTTGCGATTGCCTAGCTGGATGGCGCTCACGCGACCGTCGGAAGAGCACGTGAGCCCGGACCAGTTTCCACAAGGTTCGGACCCGGTCCAGTCTTCTACACCGAGTTCTTTGGCGACAGCTTGTATGGCGGGAAGGTCGGAGGCGGCTATGTCGACGGCATCAATGGAGGAAAGACTCGAGAGGAGGCAAAGGAGAAGAACAGGGAACATGACGAGATAGGTGGGTTGGTGTAAGGGCGGTTGTAAAGGCGGCATTGATGGATGAGATAGAGAAGAGGAGGTTAGCTGGTTAGGGTTAGACGCTTTGTTGGGGAAGAGCGGAGAAGTGTAGAGAGATATGGGGAAGGAGAGAGAAAGAGAGAGTGTACAACTGCAGATGCGGAGGGAGGAGAGCACATGGGGAGTAGAGAAGGAGAGAAACCAGTGGGGTCAGGAAACGGATGCGGTACAAAATTGGATCCCTTATCTCCTATTCTGTTCAGGAGGTTTTGTTGCGGGTCACATTTCCACCATCACTGATCCGGTATAAAAACTCAGCGAATCTCGACGACAAGAGTGCCGGAGTAGAAGAGAAGTGGAATGAGTAGGGTTTTTGCGAGGGCGAATGACGAAAAAGCCCATGAGCGGCGGTGGTGCGTAAGACGGGTGTTGGCTGGCACAGAGCTGGGGCTTACTGTGCGTGTGGGGCTGGTACAGAGCTACAGATGAAGCCAACAGTGCTCTGGTTATACACTTGCAAATTCCATATTTATCCTATGGGAATTTCTCAAAAAAGGAGAGAATAATTTCTGTATTTATGAACCTTCCTTTGTCAGCTGGAGGGGAAGAGTGTACAATTTTGTAGAAATTATGTCGAATCAAGTAAATTGAATAAGACCGTAAAGATGCTAAGATATATTTGAAACAGATTTATGCACTCGCTATTTTCTTTTACATTTTAGTCCAATTCTATTTTAGTCCGTTGTTTTTATGGAGGGGATCAATATGAATATCTGATGATCCGTAGATGTTCAATCTTACTCTTTTCACTGCCTTCCTTGACCAAGAATCTACGGAACATAAGTTATATTTTTTTTTGTTAATTATGCCACAATTTTATTTGTTTGTAATGACAAAAAGGAAAAAAAAATCTATTTGTTTGCCGAATAGCTCATCTGACTTCATTACTTATGGTTATATATAATAAAATGAAATATTTCAATCCCTTGGAACGCTGTAAAAAGAAGCTACAAGAAATTATTTACGAGGACAAATCTAATGTGTGTGATATATATATATATATATATATATATATATATATATATAATTAAGTTACGGTGTTTTGCAAAGCACAAGAGAGTTGTGTGCTTTGCGCTCTATTTTTTTGAATTTATTTGTTATTTTTTTTTGGGATAGGTGGAAAACCGTCATTTTTGGATAATCAAAATTCTCAGATCAAGTCAATTTTTTCTCACCAGAAAAAATAGCAAAAAAAATATAAAAATATAAAATTTAGTTTTCTAATAGATTTTGATATGAAGATTAAATTGAACGGTTCGGATCGATCATTTCTGACGGTAAATTAAGAATAGAGCGCAAAGCACACAATACTCTTGTGCTTTGCAAAGTATAGTCGGACTATATATATATATATATATATATATATATATATATATATAGAGTGGAGATAGCGTGAGCTTAAGCTCACGGAGGCTTCCGTGAGCTTAACTCAAAAAACATATTAAATGATCTTAAAATTTTAATTTATCATTCTCTAAATTCTTTATATGAAAATCTCATGGGATGCAAAAATTTGGAGCGTTTTCTCTCTCTCTCTCTCTCTCTATATATATATATATATATATATTAAACTATCTCAATTACATGTGCATAATGTTTACAATGCATTAGCTTCATTTAGATGAATATTAACTTCATTTCGATAGCTATCAGAAGAGGACCACATGATATTTCTTTCTTGTTTTATAAACATTTTGAAATTTAGTTCAAACTGATATTTATTCTTTGGTACAAGTTTTTTATTCTGGTACTCTAGACTTAGTTAAATTAAATCTTGCAGTTATAGTGTTAATTCCTAAAATTTCTGATGCTAATAACATTAAAAAATATAGAGTAACTAAGCTTGTAACTTGAATTTTAATCCGACAATATTTTCATCAATAAATAATTAGAAAATATAAATTTTGAAATATATTCAATATAATTTCATATTAAAAATGTAAACATAATTCATTAGCATTATGTATATAATAATAATTAATATTAATATTCTTATTATTAACATAAACTGAATTATTCACAACTGATTACAATAAAACCGTATATAACCCGAGGCCACCCTCTGGGCCTGCACAGTTTTTTATTTGTAGATCACAAGATCCCTCTCTCAGCTGACATTTACGTTTGGCTGTGATCAACCAAAAATCAGGATCAATTGACGATTTACAATTCAACAAGACAATAAAAACTCACCCCGCATTGAACATGCTGCAGATCCACTGTTTGACTCACTGTCAGTCTTTTTCCTTTTTCCACCAATATATCTCTCTGTCGCCGAGTCAACTTGCTTATCCTTTTTTTACTCAAAAAAAACTTGCTTATCCTTTTAAACAAAATTCAGGGATGATTAGTAAAATTAAAGTTTCTGTAGGGTTGTTGAAATGAAAAAGGAATACATTTATGGCTAGGCATCTTACTTAAGAATGGGGTCAGGCTTTTCAATGGCCGGGTCTACGAGAGAGCCGAGTTCAAATGATTTGATTTTTAAAGGATGAATCCAACCTTTATTAAGCCCTCTGAGCTTTAAGGACAGGTAAAGGATTGATATTTTTTATGATTATATTTTTTAATGTTAATTTATATTTATATAAAAATATTAAATTATATTTTTTATTTTGGTATTTTGGTATTTTGTTTTTTTTTCTCATTTTTTTTTAATTTTTTAAGTATAATTATTATACAATATAAAATATTAAAGAGATGTCTGAAAATGATTGGGTAAGAGTTAGAAAGAGCTGGGTTCGATAAAGGCCGAGTTAAAAATATTTGTTTTTTAAAGATTGAATTAAAATCTTGAGAAATCTGACTCTTATCATTGGAAAGTGCTTGATTTTTTGAATGGCCAATCGGGTCGAGTTCAATAGCCAAGCCCTTATGTTTATTTATGGCCCCATCAATTAGTAATGGTACAAAATATATTTAGTCAGTGACAGTAAAAATTTTAATTTAATTTTTACTTAAGACTGTTCTATAGACTACTTAATAGCCAGTACCCAGAACCAGCACAATAAAAGCTGATTGCATTATGGAGATGAAATTCACAGTCGTGCTTCTATTTGCTACTGTAATTGTTTATTCATCATTTGCTTCTCCTAATTATATTTAGATAAAAAAAAATTAATTTCGTGGAAATATTGCACTCCAACTTTGATACAAAACTAAGTTTCAACTTATTTTGTTCAAGGTCCAAATAGTATACTTCAACTCACGTTGAAGATTCTTAAATTGCATTCAATTATCATGTTATATATATATTGATCTCTATTGTTTCTAAAATTAAGACTTTTCAAACTCACATTTACTTTTATTAAATTTTATGTTTCTTTATTGGATTTAATTATGTTTTTGTCAATTTTTACATTTTAGAAAATATACGCGTTAAGACGTTTAGGAATAGAGACTAAAATATAACTTTTCACACTTAGAATCAACATAGGATCCAACACAAGTCTCACACGGTGATGTTCCATTAATTTTCATGGTATACGCCCCATGTGCATCTTTACACGAGTCATGTTCTCTTGATTCGGAAACCATAACAGAGATGATGATAGTTGGTTGTCAGATTCCTCATCTATATAAGACACCTCCAAAAGTATATTGGACATCCTGAAAATCTTAGAGGTGTGACGAATAGGGTTTAATTTGGAGCATCATTCATTTATGTTCTTCATAATTTTACCAAGGCGAATTAAGAGATCGATGATCCGAGACGCATGAAAGGAGACGAAAACTAGAGCGAGAGACTGATGCAGCGAGCAATAGCTAGAGTTTGCTTTTATTTTGTTGCATCCAGTTATTTTTTAATACTCTTACAATTATGTTTCTGATACTTGCTTTCTTTATCTTTTTTACTTTATTTTATATAGTCATGAGCAGCTAAGTATTTTAGTTCTTACAGGTAAATCATGTTGAAACTTGAATTTGCACTTGCTTATTAGAGTTTACTCATTCGTGGTTGTGTTTTGTTATGTTGAGTTGTATATATATCTTGCTTGATTGTTGATTAATTATTTTGGTAGATCTGTGAGTAAGGACAAGCTCAATGTTAGATCATTAATACTTGTACAGTTTTTCAATGTCATTCTAAGTACCTTAGATGGATCTAAGACACAAGAAGGTAGATCAAATTGTGTCTAAAATGTTGAACTTCGCTCAGATCGAGAAAGATTTGAGCTAACAAGTGAAAGTTGAGATTTGTGTGAACTTTATAATCTTAAATTGAGCATCAACTAAACAAACAAACCAACAAGTAAGACCCACGATATGTTGTATAGGTGTTGTCCATTTAGGATTCGCACAACTAGCGAAAAGCGAAAAGAATAACCCTAATTATATCTATAATTCGTTTGTATTTTTATACATGCTGTGTATGAGAATACACGAGCCGTATGAACAAGATCCAAGTGGAAACTAATCAAACCCTAGGAACACTTGTATTATCAATACCAAAACTAACAAAAAATACTTTTGTTTGCTATTTTACTCTACAATCACTCTATTTGACCAACCAATTGAAACAAAACCCATCACATTGTTTGTTTTTTTACTTTTGAAAATTAAAAATATATCAAGTATGGCAAGTTTCCTCCGTCCTTGTGGTCTGACACCCTTAGCCATACTTAACATAGGTCATACTCTTGTGATTGAACCTGAGTATTATTTAGGATTATAAATCTTATTATCATAATAAGTTTTGTGTGTGTCAAGCTTTTTGGCATCTGAAAGGTGACGATTCATGTACTAGAACCATAATTTAGGAGTTCAATTCTAGTAGTAGAGTTCAAGTTATATACTTTAGGCTATTAGATTATGGGATTTTTTTTAGTTTTAGATTCAGTGTTGAGAATTTAAAATTTTAGAATTTAAGAGTTCAATTTACAGCGTAGGTTTACTATGATTATTCTTATTCTTCTTCTTCTTCTTCTTATTATTATTATTATTATTATTAGCACTATTATTAGTATTGTGATGTCATTGTAATTATTATTAGTATTAATATTTATTATATTATTATTATACTCAATAAAAATTATAATATTGATGGGTATTATTAAAGAAAATATATTCTTACATTCACTATTTTTTTATTTATGAAAATTTGAGATTTTTTGTTTTTTTTTGACACTACTATTCCTGTGACACTGTGACAACTACTTTGCACCTATGGGACTATCCCTTGAGTGAGGGCTAATATAATTCATACCTATTATTAACATCATCATCATTGTTGTTATCATCATTGGGTGATCAACCACGAGGTAGAGGATAAAAGACCGAGCGAAAGAGGTCACACGGATGAGAGGAGGTTGAGGAGAGACCATCGAACATAAATTCTCTGAGATCGTTTGAGGTGATCGATGAAATCAAGGAAGCGCTAGAAAGAGTGGAGGTTGAGGGGAAGCTGATAGAGGCCTAGATGTGACTAGGTTAAAATAACATATGAGAGTGCATGACGGGGGAGAATAAGAGGAATAACATTGTTTTGCTAGCCTGTTTTATTTTATAATGAAGTTGGTATGTTTTTTTTTATCCAGCGACAAATCAAACAATAATTTAGAGAAAAATGGATGGTCATTGATTATACATCAAGTCAGGGGATGTGCTATGCATATCACCATAACTCATCTCATATTCTATATATTTTGAAGTAATTTAGTATCAACTAATATATAAATAATTTTAAGAGAAGGGGATCTGGTGCCACTAGCTTTAGTGGCATCCGATGACCTAACTTATCTTTTAATTTATTATTTTAAAGTTTAATACTTAAAATTTCTATTAAAATTATTGATCTTATTCATTTTTATGATAGATGTATGATCATAAAATTCTATAATTTCTAGAGCTAGATCAAATGATAACAAAATGAAGGCATAAAAATAAACCAATCATAGTTAAGGTTCACTTATTTTGTTATCATTTGATCTAGTATAAAATGACCTATGAAAATCATAAAACTTTACGAGCATACATCTATCATAAAATAAATAATATCAAAGATTTAGATTCAAAATTTAAGTATTAAGTTTTAAAATAAATTAAAAAATAAGTTGGTGGTATTGAATGCTACTAAAGCTGACGACAATAGATCTCTTATCTAGTTTTAATTAGTATATAAGTTTTAATTAGTATTAAATTATAAAATAGATTTAAAAAATACTACAAAACAAGTCAGATCGACCTATACTCAATCCAACCAAAGTCGAGTAAAAAAATCTTGACTCATAATAATACATATTCAATTCATTTATTCTTTAACCAAAACTCCTCTCTCATGATATCTAAATTTTAATTATTTGAAAATCTATAAAAAAAGTATATATATTGGAAGCGTTCATTTATATTTATATTCAGCTTTTTTTATTTTTTTTAATGATCAAATACCTCTAATTGAATTATATGAATTAATATTTTTTTTAAAATAACGGTTCATTTAAATTAATGTTAATTTTTTCTCTTCATTTGTTTGCTATTTTATTATACATTAATAGGAGGCCATCAACTATTATTATATTTTAAAAAAAGAAAACTATCCAATAATCTATTATTAATTCATTATGTAACGTTGTTATTGAAAAATATTTTATTTTATTTTCTATGCTTTTTGTATGTGACATCAAGTTCTGCAACAACTCTTCTTCGCTTTGAAACAATATCAATTTTACAATACAAGCAAAAATTATATCATTTCCATAAAGTGGATCATATTTCTTTAGTTCAAAAGCAAATTAATTAAATATAAGAAATAGAATGCATTGCACATTTATGAACGTGATATTATAATATTGGTAAAAAAATAACTTCTAATATTAAGACAATTATTGTAATTAATTTTAAATATTTTATATTTTATCAATAAGTTAACTCCTCAATTTTGTATTTATTCCGTATATTTCAAACGCTGCTTCTCGAGAAGCAGGTGCATTAAATTGCTACCGTCTAATTATATCAAATAATGACATGCTAGTAACAGAAGGATACAATTCCAAGATCACAAGAAGATGATGTTATCTCAATTCACTTCGCATAATCTACAACGGCTGAATCCAGTTTGAAACACCTCCCATCAATTGAAACGGGTTTGTTTAGTAAGCTTTATTGGTAGTCATTCAACTTTACTTCATGCTTTTTAAATTTGTCATTAGTACAGTCATAAATGCTGTCATAATATCAAAGACTCTTAAATCTTAATTTGTCCTTACGAGATCAATTCAATACATTTTTTAATACCAAAGATCATTCTTAATGAAAATTAATATGCTGCGGCTTGAATTCGTTGCAATCGTAAATATGTTATTAATTATGATGTTGCTAAAATTTTATCAATGCCCACGAGAGCAACAACATTCCAGTTAGAGGCAAATTTATAGTTAGGTTATAAAATATTTAATCCGTGTCTAATTAATTAAGATAAAAATCCATTTAATCCAAACATTACGTTACTCGTTTGTCTTTTGTGTATTCAACGAGTTTCATTTAAAAGACTTTAAGTTGTATCCGTTAATCAGTATAACTATACAAATAAAAATATAAAATATCCCAACAAATAGTTATAGAAAATTATTTTACTAATAACATCCTTCCATGAAGATATTAACTACGATACTTGTATATAAATGTTTTTTTTATAAAAATAATGTACAACGATTATGGATTGGTTTTGCTGAATCATTTTTGTATCCATACTTCTCAAGTTGATAACAACCCATTTCGTACCTATCTAATTAAATTCTGAATCTGCAGTATTTTTTACTGATCTATCAAATTAGAGATATGTCCGTCCATTGACAATCTGATCTGTCTTCACTCCTCACCTCTCCTTGTATTAGGCGCAATTATTTATCCTTTTAAAAAAATTGGGCTCGTCTCCTAGTTTCCAATGAATACCTGGGCCTGGATTTGCATAGGAGCTTTGTTCAGGCTTTCAATGGGTCTATTAGGAATTAAACAAGATTAAAGTTAAACAGTTAAACATGGGGTTCAGTACGAAGGAGTTGGGTAGGTTCAAATGGCTTTGAACTCAAAAATTGATTCAAAGTCTCTCTCATCCATTGATTTTGTATTGAGATTCATATTTTTTATTTATTCAAAATTTTTCTCTCACCTCTTTACGAATCTCGATGCAAAATCAATGGATGAGAGAGGCTTTGAACCAATTTTTGAATTCAAAATCATTTGAACCTACTCCTTTCCCAATACGAATGGGTAGTGATGTCGTCATTATCATTAAGATCGCGAATTTAAACCTCAATAAAACTTGATACCGACAATTATCAGAAAATAATTGCAATGCCAAACATCCTTTTATTCTTATGAAGATGAAGATGTTTAATTAACAGATATCCATGCTTGCCATTAATTTGTTGTTTTCAGTGAAACAGAAATGGGATGAAAATTACTTGCTCTAACTAGAATGATTGAAGTAATACACCGTATGAGCGTCTAGTTAAATTTTTATATTTGTTATATTACTCTTTCAAACAAAAATCTTTTCAAATATAACCTGTATAGTTGTTCAAATATTGATACAATTTATTTCACACAATAAAGTATAATGAATCAAATTTTCTTTACCCTCTGCTCTAAAAGACCTTAAAAAGTAAAGTTATTAACTTGCAATAAGATTTCTGTGAAATAATCCATCATACAAGGACCACACTGAATTATTCCTAGCCCACATTCTAGTCCAATAAAAATAATAATTTAAAGCTAACTTGTAGTCTTTGCAAAGCCTGCGTACGTACTAGGATCCTTTACCTATGTTGTAACCTGAAATTATACCAAACCCAATTCATGCAACTGCCTCTCTATAATAACCTAACTTCTTGCATAGTCCTCTCTATAATAACCTAACTCCAAAGAACATAGTTCTCTCTTTCTCTTTAACATGGCTCTCATGGGAGGAGGAGCTTCAATGGTATTGTTCGCACGGCATGTCACCACAGCAGCACATATTTTGGCCTTGATTGTTGCTATCTTAATGATTGTTTGGATTGTACACTACCAGGGTGGTGCAAATATCAATTCTGAAGATCCCAACGCCGTTTTTAACGTAAGTAATATGCTTTTATTAAGCAATGGACATGAAATTAGTTAATTTTTCTTCACTTGAATTATACATAGTTATTCTTTTTTGTAGGTACATCCTCTGGTAATGTGCTTAGGATTCATTCTCATGATTGGAGAAGGTAATAAACATAAAAATTCTCTAATACATTGTTCTTAATTGCCTTTTCTGTTTTTGCTGTTGCAATTGGCACCTAAACATATAATTTTATGTCATTGCTCATCATCTGACACCGATGCTTTTCAGCAATCATGGCATATAAGACATTTCCAATGGAGAAAATTGGACAGAAATTCATGCACATGATGCTTCAATTTTCCGCATTAGTACTCGGAATTTTCGGAGTATATGTGGCATTCAAGTACCACAGTATGAGCGATAGTCAGAGCATGACAACCTTGCATTCTTGGCTAGGGATATGTACCATTTGTTTGTTTGGTTTGCAGGTACCAGTCTTACATCTCTTTCACTCTTGAGCTCCTTTAATTGCTATTCCTCAACCATTATAATTCCATTTATGCTTGGTATTTGATATTGATAGTGTTTCAACGGGGGAAGGGTAAAAAGACTCTCAATCTAGAATTAGGGCTCTATATTTATTAGGCCCAGCCCAATGACTGCAGTGACTCCTAAATGTGAAACAGGCCGGATCATGTCCCTAATTTATTTCTGTTTCACATCTTGCTATAGCACATTCAAAAATGAAAATAAACATGAAATTAAAAAAATATCTGAATTTCAACCAATTACATATTCTCAAATATGATTATTTGGCAGTGGCTATTTGGGTTTCTTTTCTTTTGGTTCCCAAGAGCTCCGGCAATGACCCGTGAGATCGCGGCCCCACTACACGTGACTGCCGGCATTGCAATCTTTCTGATGACGATTTGCACGGCCGAGACAGGCCTGATGGAAAAGAGCATAGTACCTGGTTCCCTTTCAGAAGGTCAGGTGATCAATTTCACTGGGTTGTTCATCCTCCTTTTCGGCGTTGCTGTTACCGTGACGGTTGCCCTCAGAAGAATATCCTTGTAAAAATTTCTAAAGATATGTTTTGGGCAGTGCATTTTTCTCTGTCTTTGCCTTTTCGTTTGATTGATTATGTGCCAAAAGCTTGCTTGATTCGGTTAAACAAGCTTCTTGTACAGTAATGCGGAAAGAAGTGAAATTGTTTTTTTCTTTCATTCAGTATGTTTGTAGTCGTTACAACTGTCTGGTACATGAACAAAAATTCAGATTGATTGTCGAAGTTGAAACAAGATTAATCTGTTTTGGGCTGATTGTATAGAGAATAGTGCCTTTCAGGCTTTCACAGAGGCACAGAATTTTATATAAACAAGGGAGTTGCAACTTCTTGCAAATTGAAATTTAAATGAATTTTCCTAGATATTTGATAAATTAAGGACGTGTTCGTTTTTCATGAGATTTTATCGGCATGAGTCCAAGAATGAACTTATGGAGCCCGTACCCATAATAGCACATGAATTAGTAACAACAATATTGTGTTAGGTTGTATCGTGGGAATTGTTGTGGGGAATTCTATTTTTCATATATAAAGTTACAAAATATAACTTTGATTAAAGGATATAATAAAGCTAAATACATTAGCAAAATGATGAACTAAGTAGAATAAATTTAAGTACTTGATAAACTAAAATATAATTACTTTAGAGAATAACGTAAATTATTAATAAAGATGGAGCATATCTTTATTATACCAAATTCAGCAGAATCAGAACAACCAATTAGGTCCTCTTTTCGGCATCAACTCGGTGGTGAACTTGTTCGTACATTAGAGATGACTTTTTACAAGTTGGAGACGAGAATAACGGAAAGTCATACGTGGTATACTTCTTGGGATAGAAGAATTAATGCATATCAGAATAACTGCCAAGCTTTGAGAGAAAGCTAGGACTAATTATAAAGTTTTTGTGCCTATCAGAATTAGTGCGGATAACAACTGCTCAATATATTCTCTATATTAAATTTTTATAGAAGTATAACTAGTATACTTTTAATATATACTTCTAACTTAAAAACTTATTTAATCATCTTCAAAATTATATATCTCAGTAAATTCTTTACATCAAAATTTTATGGGATATAAAATTTTTTGATTCTTAGAGAGTTTTTTAACGTACTTATTTTAATTTTTTTTAAATGATTTATTTTCATATGTAAAGATTGATTTTATTATTATTTTATCTTCATCTTAAAAAATATGAAAAAAAACTTATGAAACTAAAAAATAGTAACTTTTTGTATCCTATAGATTTTGATATAAATAATTTATTGAGAGAAATAAATTTTAATTTAGAGATGATTAGATATATTTTTGATTTAAGAGCACGGATGAGCTCCGTGTTTCTAGGAGCATTTTAGTTTTATTCCATGTAGAAAATCAAATTATATATTTTATTATTTGCTATTTTTTAAGGTGAAGATAAAGTTACTTAATGTGAGGATTATGAATCGTCCTATAGTGATGATTTTGCTTCCTACAAAAAAACATTTTTTTAAAAAAATATAAAATTTATTTTTCTATAAAAGTTTGATATGAAAAACAGTTGGAATCGATCATTTTTAACTTAAATGCAAAATCATTCAGTAAATTTACTAGGTTTTCATACGCCAATTCACGTTAATTGCTAATGCTATCGATCTATATTTAAAAATGTAATGCACTAAAGAACGAGATAGATAATTATTTATCAATTCTAAATGTTAATCACAAGAGTATTTTTATATGTACTCCTTATTAAACACATTTGGTGTTCTGATCTAATAAAATTTACACCACTCACTTGTATCTTTGCTGAGTTTGGAGAAAGCAAAAAAATTGATTGTCAAGAGATCTCCATCCTTAGATAAATTTATGCTAATTGATTCATTTCTTGAGAGCTTCTCTTGACTTCTTTTCCTTGAAATGCTATATCTTTTAATTGGTAACTTCAATTGAAGTGTGTTACTCGGTGACGGAAAATTTATGACAAGATCTACATTTATTTCCGAGCAAAACTCCGAAATGCCATTTTTTAGGGTAAAAAAATATCGTTTGTTGCTTCAAAATGCCACTTGAAACTTCTCAACAAAATCGTAAAATCCAGCATCACGTGATTTCAAAATATTTTTATTTTAGTAACCTAAAAAACAGTTGTCGCCGATTAATACACAAAATCTAATAACCTGAATACTAAGTAGTAAAATATTAATTTAACATTCTTTAATTAAGTCAAATAATTAATTTTTACACCTATTGTTAATCTTAAAAAGGTTGGAATTATACACGAAAGAAAAACAAGATTAAAGAGAACGCAAGTAATTTTTTTTTTGAAATTAGTAGTTACCCACTTATTTCATTACGAAACCTTGTTTGGATGATACCACAATCCGGTACCCTAAATAGTTAACAAAATAAGTTCAAACGATCCTACATCCCAGTTGTATTTAAGCCAACAAACAAATAATATTGTTCCGCATAACAGTCATTACTCAAAATACAACAAAAACTAAACTTACTACTAATAATCATTAAAACCTCCAGTTCTCTATTCTTCTTTTTAAACCCAATCGACATAGTCTCTGCACTGCAAAAATATCTATCTCTGCTACAAGATAAAATGGGGCACAACCGAAAAAGAGGCATGAAGTAATACTTCTAAAAACTAAAGATCTAAGAATGTAAGTAATACTTCTAGCTGAATTTTCAATTACTGATGTAATAATAGACTATTAATTTAGTTTGTGCGCCAAACAAACTTTCTTGCTCGGCCCCTGAGAACGCAAGTTAATTAAGGGATTTCAACAAGTAATATGAAAAATAACAAGCTTTATGATCGTAGATTATGAGAAGATCCGTTAAATATTATAATACGTGGAAGCCAACAAAGAAAAGAAGACAATGAATGATCGTGGCTTAAAATTTTGAGAATAGAAAATGAAGGTTTTGAAAACGATTACGCGCCTCGGGATTCAGAAAAGAACGAGACTGTCTGAAAGGTCAAGTGATCTACGGATCAATCCAATCGATTATTCGTATTAATCGGCCGATAACACTCGTACTTAAGAGTGTTATTAAAAAATAGATGGGAATTATTAGATAGAAGATGAGATTTTAAGTATGGAAAGGGATCACTTGACAATGGTTATTTCTGGACAATTTTGACAATGGTTTTTTAAATAAATACCAAAAAAATCTAATAAATATATTTTTCTACTTATAAATTAATAGTGATTTAAATTTCATACAATCTCATTATTGTTTGATAGTCCATCAAATATCATTAAATTGAAACTGTTGCAAAGTGCATAATATTTTGATAGACTTCGATGGACTAGCAAATAATAATAAAATTACATGAAATTTTAATCACCGTCAATTAATAAGTAGAAGAACATATCTATAAGGATTTTCTATTTTCAATTTTTTTTTCATATTTATTTGAAGATTCATTGTTAACATTGTCAATAACCCATTGTCAAGGGATCCCTTTCCTTCAAGTATTTTGAAAAAAAATGAGATAAAATTGAAGGACTTTTGTTATTTTTGAATAAAATGAAATAAATAAGAGAAAAAAATAAAAGAGATATAAGTCTAAACATAATTATAATTCATTTTTATTTCTTCCATGATGATTACAATGAGAGGGATGTGTTTATATAGACAATTATTCTATCCAACTTTTTAATTTTACGAGTTATCCACATTAATTATCTATTATAATATCTCCTATATATTTTTTAAAAATATGACATTTGATATAAATTGTCACACTCCTAACTTACAATTAAGAGTGTGATTATGAAATTAGATGAGAATGATTAGGTGGAAGATGAGATCTTAAATATGTTCGAGAATATTTGAAAAAAAAATGAAGGGTTTTTGATATTTTTGAATAAAATAAAATGAATGAGAGAGATAAAAGAGAACCAGTCTCAACACAATTTAATATATTTTATTTCTTTTCATGATGGTTACAATGAGAGAGTGAGTTTATATAAACAACTATCTCATCTAACTTCATAATTTTACTAATTATCCTCATTAATTATTTATTATAATATTTTATATACAATTATTCTACAATATGACAGCCGATTAAACGGAAAATTACGGATTAATCATTTTAATCGGACAACTAGGCGCTTGGACTCGCAAATTGATGTCTGCACTCCCTATTCGTGACAAATTAGTTCCCGGCTTACTGTTTGCACTTGCACTTGGCACATGTTTGCAATGCAAGCAGTTTTTTTATATAATAATTATAATAATTATATTATTAATAATAAGAGTGATAAAAGTAAGTTTTAAAACGAATGGTAACGTAAGCAATTCTGCAGAGCAAACGCGTATTGTATGGCGTCTTTGTGTAAAAGCGTGTAAACGCGTCACGCCAAAGATGGCGTTTTTATGTGTAAAATAATGTAAACACGCCACTGATAGTGGCATGTATTCTTACTCATCATGATAACGATCTATTACCATTGGATCAACATCTGCCGCCATTAAAGACGTCACTGTCAGTGGAGCGCATTTACAAAGACGTCACTGCCAATAACGCATTTACTTAAAGACGTCGCTGACAGTGACGTGTTTGCTCCGCGCACTTCCATTCATAAATTTCAAAATTTATTTTTATCACTCTTATTATTAATAATATAATTATTATAATTATTATATATAAAAAAATCTGCAATGCAAGTGTTTACACTTGCACTTGCACTGCATACTCCTACAAGTGTTGTGTCAGGGGTGAATATTTATTGGGGACGTGATGGTTCCGGGCTCCCTATAGTTTAAAAAATAGTCAGAATATTATAATTTCTCTAAATTTTCTAAAAATAGTCAGAATATGATAACTTTTCTAAGCTAAAAAATTTAGAGAAAATATTTCTATCCCCTTGCCTCCATCAATTTATTCCTTTTTCGGCATCACACGGGCATCAAAATGAGGTTAAATAGGTTATAGTTCTGATGGGACCACAAGTCAGGCCTCTGACTGGGACTGGAGATCTGGGCCCAACCCACATCCGGAAGGCCCATGAAAAGAGAACCTGCATCTCTAATAGCCCATCTGGAAAAACTCGGCCCAAGTGCACCGAAAAAGCATCATACACACAAGAATATCGTACATTACACAGTTGCATACTCATCCACACACATCTCGCATACGAATAGGCATATTTGATATTCCCGAGTTAACCCTTATCAACTAGTATCTTTCACATAGATAGTATTTTCTTAGTCGTTACATTAAAAATTTCGATTTTCAAATTGAATTATTTGTAAACAGGAAGTCATGCCACTTGGTCCTAGCTGTGACAAGTTGGAGTTCAATCACCTATTTCTAATACCTGAAAAGACTTAAACAGTGTTATAATTTAAATTTTAAAATTTTGGACTCCATAATTGAAGAAGATAAAGTTAGTAACTTTCTTCTCATATCCACATGCCACCATGTACAAATGCGTGATGTGCTCAAACCAAACAAGTGGCCCCCTTGCCCTAACATGGCACTCTGTGCTTCATATATAGTGAGAAGTGACTAATTGTTTCTTTTTTTTAATCCAAATAAAAACAAGTCTTAATTAACCAAATAGACCTTGAACTTGTTGCATCTATTCCGTAATGATGATGGTCCATAAGTTTATTGTTTAGAACCTCCTTTCATTTTTGTCTTCTTTTCAACCTTGTCATTCTCAGTATAAATCACTAAAAATTGTATAATTTATTTTTATAGTACAAAACAATGGTCAGAGATTTATTCTGACAAGTTGTTTGTACGATTGATTGACGAAATCTCATGACAGAAAAAAAAATGAAAAGATAAAAACAAAAAAAATTTGAGGGACCTGATTGAAACAAAAAAAAGTTTGTTGTCATGTATGAACAAAACCATACTTGGGACTTTCCTCTTAAAAATGCCAACAGTAAAAAAGATGTATTAAAAAAAGAGTCGACATTGAAAGGGGCAACAGAAAGTGCAGTGGATGTGTTTCTTTAAAATTTCATTGTTGGAGTAGGGATTGGGTTGGGTGCTCAAAGAAAATGGGCATCTTTGTTAAATAAAGGAGTAAGCCAACTTTTCCCCACCAAGAATTCCCACGGAAGCTCATTGGTGTGTTATCTTTCTTCCTCTTCTATTTCACTATGGGCACTCCAAATTGTACATTTGAATAGAAATTACTGATGTGGTAGTTCATAGGAAAAAAATATCTTATATATATTAAGTTGAAAATTCTAGTTAAATAAAAAAGAGGGTTCAAATACCTCCATCATACCTTCACTTTTTAATTTTTTAATAACTTAAAAATTGATCCATATTATATTTCCTTCTTATACATATTTTTTATTTATTCATTTTTATTTTATACGAATCAATAAGTTAAAAAATCAACGTCTAGAAATTAATCATATTAGATTATTAGTGCATTCTTACAAGCAATTGATGTCACATAAAATAGTGTTCAATTATCGATAATTTTTAATCTATATATAAATAACATAGATCAAAACTAAAAAAATTATTTTGATATTTTAATTTTAATTTTGAGTTATTAAAATTAAAAATAGAGGTGTAATATAGGCACACAAAATGGAGGTATTTGAACCATCTTCAATAAAAAAAATAACCAACTCAGAAAATAATATATTTTACATAAAAATTGTGAGCATTACCAAATTCCAATGTTGTAGCTAGCCACTAGCCCACAAGTGAATTTGCACCTAAAGAATATAAATAAAGACATCTGATTATTTTCTTTAAAATGGTATAAGAAAAAAAAAATCTTCTTCCTTGCAAAAAAGACAAAGCACAGACCTATCAAGTCATCAACCAAATCAAGGGGGTACCACAACGAGATACCCCTAGCATTGTGTAGCTTATCTCAACTCATAATACTCTGTTCTGTTCTGTGCCAACTCTGACCTGACTTCTCTCTCCACCAACAGTCGCCCAACCTTTTTCTTTCCATAATTAAACACCAGTACATGCCACTAGTACACAGGCTCAAATACCCCAACAATCTCATACAGTGTCACCTCTCGACAAACTTATCTTTGTTTCTTTGTTTCTAGTTTACGTTCTTCATGGGTCACAAGGATTTTGCTCCATAGGACCTTTTCAATCAGGTATGGTGTTTCTTCAATTCCATTCTTTTAATTTGCTCAATTATGAATTACGATTATGCATCTTCTTTGCTTAATTTTTGAAGCGGGTGCTGAACTGCTCTTTTAGTAATCTGATGCTACTTTTTTTTTTGTACTTTATAAGAGAAATCAGTTATTTTGGAGACTTATTTTTGTTAGTTCAGTTAGTGATAGTTTTCTAATTAGTGATTCTTTCTTCTAAAATTGTCTGAAAGTTCTCTAATCAGAGCTCAATTGTGCATGAGAAGCATCCCTTCTTGAATGTCCTGTAGCCTTTTAAGATATAAGAGTTATTAACCAAAAAGAAGTCGACTGACAATTCTTTATGAAAAAAATTGCACCTACTGTTACAGAATTGCTGAGCATCCGACTGAGCTAAGTGCCTAAGTGCTAATGACATAAATGGATTTTGGAAGGTTATGCACACAGAATATGCTTGCAATTCTAGATCATCTTCAATTTAAAGTACCAGAGTCTTTCACAACCTCCTTTTGCCTTTTTGAGTTTTCTTTTAATTTTTCTGCAAATTAGTCAGGGATTAGAGTACTTTATCTGACACCACAGTACAGATATACTGACAGTATATAATACCAGATCGGTACTGGTAAGTTTTTGTTAAACGATACAATTGGCAGTGGTAGAACATCAGTCAAGTGTTACACTGGTATGAATCGGAAGCGTATTTACCATATATACACCTCATATGGCACTCCTGTATAGAATTATTAATTACCACTCTGATCTATCAAAGCAAAAGCTATCGTTTTTACAAATTTATTACTGAAATAATCCTAGTGTCTATTATGTTTTGCTGATGCAGCCATAAATTGACTTTCAGACATGAACAAATCAAATCCAGACACATCAACCGACGACCTTTCAGATGTAACAAGTCATGTTGCCTCTAACAATTCACAAATGGCAGCGCCGTTTCTCTCTCTGCTCAAATCAGTGCCCCAAACTTTAGATCTTTCCCTCTCTCTGTGCCAAACCACCAAAGAACCAACAAGCACCAGTGATGAAAGCAGTACTGATACAAATGCTCCAAATACGATCGATGACACGCTTCCTGGCCGCAAACAATCCAAGGTGTTCTCATGCAACTTTTGCCAGAGAAAATTCTTCAGCTCGCAAGCACTAGGGGGGCACCAAAATGCACACAAGAGAGAACGATCGATAGCTAGGAGGAGGATTAGCACATTTCCTTACGCGTACCCTAGCAACATAGCATCACTGCCTTTGCATGGGTCTATACTGTACTCACCACTTGGCATTGAGGCGCATTCCCTGGTTAGCCAGCCAGTACCAGCACCGGTACCATTTTTTATGGAAGAAGAAGGGTTTGGTTTGCATTGGCCAGGGAGTTATAGAGTGAATTCAAACAATGAAAGGAATAACACTGGTAATGGCACGTCTAAAGGGGAGGAGCCTGATCTCACATTGAGGCTTTGAGCCCTTGAAATAAAACATTAGTCACTTATTTTTTTTGTGCTTGGTTATTATATTGGAATCATAGCATCACTATTAATTGACTAATAATGTTTTTAATTCTAGCAATTGTACAGCATGGTGTGCACAATGAGTTGTGATGATGTACAATTTTTATGTGAAATTTTGTTAAAAGTTAGGACAGCACTATGACTCTCCTCACTTTCAAATTCAGATTTTAGCACACTTTTCTGTTTGGGACTTAATTTGTAGCATGGACTGCATAATGCAATGAAGTTTTTGGTTAAGCTCATAATTAACTAGGGTTTATCAATGACACTCTTTTGACCGTTTATCCGATCTCTATCATACCTGATAAGATAGATATAAATAAGATTTTATTTTCATTAAGTCATTAGATATGTATGGGTAAGAAAAAAGTTTCGTTAACTTATCAGATATGGATATGAGTAAGGATTTTTGTTACCCGTTATCCATTGGTTAAATTATATATGAGTTAGGCTACAGTACTACGTGTAATACAGATGGTTTGTGTGCTACGGATTATTTTTTCGTCTTCAAAGTTTAAATAATCGATCCAACCGATCAAAATATTTTTCATATAAAAATCTAGTTGGGAATCAAATTTTATATATTTTTTATTATTTTTTAAGATAGCTAGAAAATCACACATTTTGAATGACTTCTAATAATTAAATCAAGTGATTTTCTAACTATCTTAGAAAATAGTAAATTTTTTAAAAAATATAATTTTTTTTCTACAACTAGATTTTCATATGAAATTATTTTGACCGGTCAGATCGACCATTTGAATTTTGAAGACGAAAAAATGGTCCGTAGCACACAGACCATTTGTGCTTCGCGTAGCACCGTAGACTATATATATATATATATAATTATTTTATATTTTTAATAAATATATATATTCAAATAATATAAATATAAATATATAGTATTTAGTATATGTAATTGACATGAACTTATTAGTATATTTATTTATTTTAAATCATTAAAAAAAATTCATTGATTTATTTTTACCCGTTATCTACCGTTACCCATTTTTTGTCCGAAATTCTTAACGGGTAAAGGTAAGATATGGATAAAAAAATTTAAGGGATAAAAATAGAATATTAATATAAAAATATCTCCATCCGTATCGTACCCTACCTGCCATTGGAAGCCCTAATTAATATTCAATTCAACTGATACCGGATATATACATAGAAAGTCCATTTCTAAGATGCTCAGTGTTATGCCAGTCTATATCAGTGAAATTATTTTACTGCAAATTATGAAATATGAAGCAAATTTAAATAATATATTAATAGTTGGATAGTACTGCAACTTATGAAATATAAAGCAAATTAAAATAATATATAAATAGTTGGATAGTTTGGAAAAATATCCAAGCAGATAACTTTTTCTACTTTTGAAAAAGAGCAGAAACTTTCTACTATCAAATGTAGCTTTTAACTTTTTTAAGTCATATTTGACGGACATTTTTTTTGCTTTTCTCTGAAAAGATGAGAATAAAATTGTTGAATTTCATATTTAAAAGAACTATGAAAATTGATCAGCGAGATTAAAAATTTTGTTCCTTTGTGATTTAAGCATTAAATATTTTTCATGTTTTCTCGTGTTCTAAATATATTGCGTTGAAAGCTCTATCTTTCAGGTAGGATAAGAGCCAGATTGGGAAAATAAATTAACTCTTTTATTAGGACGAGACAGCGCTGACCACAGGCACATTTTTATTTTAATTTATTTATGAACGGTCATAGTGCAAAATAATAAGCTTTAGAGAAATAATTTTAATTTTTATCTGTGGTCGACATGACGCTGACGCATCCTCACTGGTGAACAGCTGACAGATCAGCTTGACGATATTATCACCTCTCTAAATACCTAACTCTTGAGGCAAGGTATAATATGTGCATAAAAATCAATGGAAGAGGAAAATTGTTCGGTAAAAAAGAGAATTGAAAAATTGTGAAATTAAAAATTATTATTATTTATTTATTTTAAATGTGTTCGGTAAAAAAAATAGTGAAAATGAGACTATTCTGATTCATAAAAAAAAATAGTTTTTTTTATTCTATTACCCTATGAAATTAAGAAGAATTCATTTTATGGAATAAAAAGAGATCGAAATGCAAAACAAAGGAATTTAACTGTTCTGTTGTTATTCTATTTTCGTTTAGTCATTATTCTAATATAATTTCACACTTTTCTCTATTACCCTCTTGCTGAATGGGCTCTAACCTAATAAGTTTCTTGAGTTTTAAAATGCCTTATGAGCTTTTTCCATAAGTTAAAATCACTAATCATATTAATTGTCCAATATATCTAATTTTAACTTTCTTTTGGTTCATTTCTCTTCTGACAATAGTAGCTCCGTTCTTTATTTACTTCTTTTCTTCAAAAGAAGAGAGACGATAGGATACTTCTGAGAATAATTTGATGAACTTTCTCGTTTCAAATGTTCAGAACAACCATTTTATGATTAATATAGCAGCTCATTTTAAGTAGGAGAAAGCCACTATCTCCATGATTTGAAGAAATGGATCTAGTTTTGGTAAAGTAAATACCTTCTGAGTTTCTATTGTTTTACCATTTCAGTGTTGGTGCCATCATTAAAGAAAGCAACTTGTTAAATGGTACATAGTATACATAGGGGTGGTGGTGCTAGGCATTATGTTCCCTGACATGTATCATATTTAATGCAATAATGAGAAATGCTCCGCTCCTCCCAAAGTCCAAAACTCCAAATTTATGATTAGGAGTGATCACTCAGACAAGGGATATTTTGACAATTATGGCAATAACTTTTTTAATTAACTCAGAAAAATGAAATAAGAAAAACTTATAGATATCATTGATCTTATAGATTGGATTTCATACAATTCAATTTTTATCTAATAACTTATCAAAAACAAATAAGATTTTTTTTTTGTAACTTATAACATTTCTGATTTAATAGTCTTAATTTGAATGGACAATCAAATGATATTTAAATTGTATGAAATTTAAAACACAATTAATGTATAAGTTAAAAAATAAGTCTATATTTTTTATTTTTAATATATAGGTAGGATTTCATACAATTAAAGTGTCATCTAATAACTTATCAAAAGCAATTAAGTTTTTTTAACTTATAATTTTCCTGATTTAATAGTCTTAATTTGAATGGACAATAAATGATATTTAAATTATATGAAATTTAAAACACAATTAATGTAAAAGTTCGAAAATAAGCCTATATATTTTTATTTTTTATATGTAGATTGGATTTCATACAATTAAAGTGTCATCTAATAACTTATCAAAAGTAATTAAGATTTTTTTAACTTATAACATTCCTGATTTAATAATCTTAATTTGAATGGACAATCAAATGATATCTAAATTGTATGAAAATTAAAACATAATTAATATATATGTTCGAAAAAATTCTAAATTTTTATTTTTAATAATATATAGAATGGATTTCATACAATTAAAATGTCATCTAATAACTTCTCAAAAGCAATTAATATTGTTTTTGTAACTTATAATGTTCCTTATTTAATAGTCTTAATTTGAATGGACGATCAAAGAATTTTTAGATTGTATAAAATTTAAAACACAATTATTCGACAAATAAGTCTGTAATGTTTTATTTTTAATATTTTTAATATTTTGGAAAAGACAAAAAGATATCAAAATAATAAAAAGAATGGAGCTATATAAACAAAATAATAATAATAAAATGGTGGTTGCAGATATAAGAATTTATTTTTTTTGGCAAATCCAAAAATAAATAAATATTGATAATTGAAATGTTTTTCCTTGGGTAAGTTAGTATGTCGTTGCCTTCTTTAAAATTCTATTTAATCCAATTTTTCTCGTGCAGCGAGAGCAGGTGGGGGAATATCTTTCCTGGCTGGTAGACCCGTAAGATACTTTTTGTTGGATTATTAAATTTGTCTTTGTTCTTGATCAGTCAAAACAATTCTTTTGCAAAGGAGTAGCGAGTAATTGATGCCGATTTTTTTATTAATAACAAAATAAAAATAACAATTCACAATCATAATCACGAAAATAATAAAGACGGATATACAGTTTTCGTCCCCGGACAAAAATGGGTTTCCGTTCCTGTCCCACATCGCCGCACACTATGAGATTTTTATTTTTTATTCGGTATCATACATTTTTATTTTTTGTTTGATATCATGTTGTTAATCAATTGAATAAGATAGAAAAATCTTAATTAAACATATTTTTAGCCGCAAATTTTATAAATTATCAAGTTAATCATATATTAAATAATAAATTATCAATTATATGTCAAATTTTTAATTAATAATAAATAAAATAATAATTAATAATCATTCAAAATAATAAGCATTAAATATTAAAAAATAATAATAACTAAGCTCTTTTTATTCCTCTTTTGTTGGGCTTTAGCAGTGGAGTTTAGGCAGATCGAGGACCGTAGATTAGGGCTTAGGGCTTGTTCAGTTAAACTCGACTCATTAATTTAACTGAACTGAATTAGCTAGTTAAGCTCTCTAAATTCTTATAAAAATATATGTGATTAATTTATTAAGTTAATAAATGAGCCGAATTAGTTCGTTAATAACTTATTTAATAATTACCAGCATTATGTACAAACATTTTATCCCAAAATTTATAAAGAAAAATAACAAGAACCTATAACAAAAGAGCTCTACACATATATATTTAGTGCAATAATTTTGTATATATCGGATTATATTTCATGTAATATACAAAAAATCCACAATGAAGCAATATAAATAATAAATATTGATAGTTTTACGAGTTTAATGAGGTCGGTGAGTTGAGCCAAGACAAATTTCAGCTCAAATCATTATCTTAATGAACTTCACAATGTGGCTTTTTAATAGCTCGGTTTACTAATGAGTGATTTAAATTCAAGCCAATTCTAAGTGAGTCACGAGTGTTCAACAAACTACACATTTTTCTTATAGTTCTACCACAACCTCATGAATATTTTTGAAAAATAATATATTATTAAGGATTCTGAAAATTTCTCAAAAACAAAATTTCAGATATTATATAATAATTATACTATCATTAACTATTTAGGCCCTCCAGAAAATTGTGGCACATTACTGAAAATATATATGAAATTATTTTAACCTTTTAAGAGTTTCCTTTAAGCTCCGCTACTTCATTCACAACTACATGTTTTTTTTTTTTAATTTCACTTTTTTGAATAAAAATGCTATATTTTCTTTTAGCTAACAACTTTTACCGTATTCATCACATTAAGAAGAAGCTTATTATATGTTTTCAAATGTAAAGAGAAAAAGGAGCATGACCAAAGTTTTTTTTCCCAAAGAAAGAAAGAAAGCCAAACCTTCTTTTGGCCGAATAAAAGAAACAAATACTTGTCTCATCTTTTATAAATTGAAATTTTGAAAAGATGACACCGCACAATTTAGCGTCTTTCATTATTTATTCTCCAGCAATAAATCTGTGAAATACTTAGTATTTTAGTGGACTCATGACTTGATCATAAATCCGTTTTAGTGGACATCTAAAGGGAACATGTCATGGTCTGGTGGTCATCAAAACCACTCTAACCTTCTAGTGTCATGATCAGAGAAATTATGATAAACGTATAAAAGTGGGGATCCAGTGACAATGGATTATTTTTGACAACTTTAACAATAGATCTCTAAATAAATATAAAAAAAATAAAAATGAAAAAAAGTTTATAGATGTATTATTCTTTTGTATTTATTTAGAGGTCAATTATCAAGATTATCAAAATAAATCATTGTCAACCGATCCTTTCTCTTATTTAAAGGGGTTCATAGGCTAATTAATGATCCAACTTGCAGATTTTTTTAGTCAAAATAATAATTTCTAAAATCCCCATTTATTCTTCAATATATGTCCGGATGTCCTTGTACTCCATGGATGATTTTTGTTATATAATATAATATATGAATTTATATGAGTCTTGTGAATCATTTGAACTTTTTTTTTCTAAATCACTATTTTTTTTTTGCAAATATAAATGGTCGGTAGTGAAGAATTTTCTGGTAAATATTACAATTATTTAAGTTCTTAGACTAGCAGCATTCAGATCTTCTGCCTCAAATAAAATTATTATACAGTTGCTACGCATTGACTAGTCAATATTAATGTCGTTTTCGTGTGATAAAATTTTACTAAACAAAAATATGGTAGCAGAATTTTCAAATGGGAGAAAAGAACGGTAAGAGAAAAAAAAATAGACTTGGAATCACAGAGCTGCCGTTCTAGTGAGCTCCAAAACAAGTGTTGTTGTGTTTGATTGTCAACATCTGCTGTCAAAATTGGGAGGGATCTGACAGTAGCTGTAATATTTAACGGATAAAATTTACAAGTTGTTTCGTTAATTTTCATGCGAAAGCGATTTTGACCAATACAACACTATCATTGGTTCTACAAGAAATAACAAACAAACCTAAAAATCTTGTGTTTTCCACAACCTAAATTCTTCAAGTCTTAACAAAGTATTTTTTCTCTTTTTATCTCTCTCTGATAAGTGATAGATTCATTTTCTTTTCTTTTCTTTTCTTTTCTTTTCTTTTCTGTATATTTATAAGCCAATGCATATGCTCAATACACATGTTCAATGCACCTTTCCAATGCACATGTTCAATGTACCCTCCAGTGCATCTGTTCAATCTTATAACAAGTTGGGTTTGGATTCGGGTTTTCCATAATGGGCGTACTGATAATTAAATCCAACATCTCCCACTCGCACAAAATAGAAGACCCGATATAAACTAAGAGAATATAATTTCTCATCTCTGTTAAAATTCATACAAGAAAATAGACCGTGAACAACATATTTAAATTTGAGAGCATATGTTGTTATCCAACTGTTAGGTATGTATAACAACATCTAAGTAAAGTAAATATGCAGTACCCTAGATCATCTAATCATATTTTAAGTATAATAGAATCTCTTTTATTTATTGATACAATCATACTTATATATTCACAATCATGTCACATAAACATAATTGGTGCACCAGTGAATATAAACAAATATGATACTATAATGGTTTTTTTCTTTTATCTAAAATTTCTTCATTCCAAATAATTATTATCCAGATATGTTTCATTAGACCGCATCAATCATGATCATTGACAACATTCCAAAATAACTAATTGAAATGAAACTTCAAGTATTTAGTAAAAAATCGAAGAGTACTATGAGATTTCTTGATCTCACGGGTCTCACACAACAAAGAAGCAGAGATCATATTGTTTACCCTTGAAAAGTTTCAAGGATGAATAGATGAATAAATAAAATAAATTGATGATTAATGATAAGTCATAAGAAAGGGGGGGAAGAGAGAGAGCAGTGAAAGATGGCCCACTGATCAGGAGAGGTCGCTGCCTAACCCCGGAGCAAATCCATTAGTCCCACAATGGAATGCTGGGCATAAAGTGAAGAGTATAAATACCCTGCTATTCTCTATCCACTCAACATGAGTGACAGCCAAGAAGATCGAGGGAGAGAGGAGACCTCTTGGGTGTCACTATGTGATTATATCTTTTCGACAAGTGGGACCCACATACATAGCCTCCCTATTAGCGAGCTCCAATGACATGGACCTAGCCTATTTTGCTAAGAAAGCTAACCAACCCGGAACGAGGTTAAGCATTAATCCCACAATGAAATAATAGGGTGAATGACGAGGATATAAATACCCCACCACCTCCTACTCATTCGAGGTGGTCACCTCGGGAGATTTAGAGAGAGAAAATCTCCGATGGGGGTCACCATTTGATTACATTTTTTCGACAAGTGGGACCCACTCGCATCCCTTGTAGATGAATCTAACAATATAGCCTATCCGATGAGTCACCCATGTGACCATTTTCACCGACAGTGGACCCCACACCTCGGTGACCTATCAAGGAGTTAGGATCGACTCTAGAAATCGCTTTGGAGCTAACCCTAGAAAGGAGTCAAGCAAGATAATCCCTATGCTACATGAAATGATGTCAATGCCAAGCTAGCATTTTGATGCAACTAGTTATAAGAAATTCCAAATGTGATTTTGCTTTCAAGGCCGACCCGGTGCCAAAGTCGCGAGCAACCACCTAACCATGCTTTGATTTGTGTCAATTATCGATAAGTAGTCGGTTCTTTGACCAAGTCACCCTCATGTTAAGGGATTGAAAGTCAATTTCACAAGACTGATCAAAGTGCAAAGTCGGGAGCAACCACTGATCAAGTCTAGATTTGTATTAATTCACGATAAGTAGTCAAGATTTGATCAAATCAAGCCCTAATGAATATCAATATAAGTCTAATTGGTATTTAGTTAGGGTGGTTTCTGCAAAAGGAGATAATGGCGAGACATTGAGCTACAATTGAAATCGTGGATTAATTCGAAGGAATAATAGGGTTTTATGGATAAAAGAATTTTTAATTCAGAGAAGGAGGGGTAAAAATGGAATTACAAATTACAGGGATGATCATCATGATTTTAGGGATTTTTGGTGAAATTTTCATGATTTTTGGATAAGTGGAGCTATTAAAATAAATTCAGGGAAAATAAAGGCGTAATAAATGAATTAATCAAGGGTCGAGATTTGATCGAGCAGCCGGGTGCAAGTTGGGGATAACAAGCAGCCGGGTACAAACCGGGTGCAAGAAACACAGAAGGAATAAAATAAGAGAAGAGAGAGGGTGTGCCACGTGTCGCAAGATCTCACGGGCCACCTCATGCCACGTGGCCACCTATCGTCCACCTCAGCACGCGTGGGCCCCACCTGTGGTATGAGTCACCGACAAAGTGGGCCCCACCTCAGTGCCACGTGCGCATGACACAGCCAAATGGGCCACCTCACCACCCTAGTGCCACATGGCACCACACCGTAGGTCCACTTAACCCAACCCTATGCCACATGGCACACCTGCAGAGAGACCACCTCACCACCCTAAAGCTGCCACATGGCACTACACTACAGAGCCACCTCAGCATGGATCAATACTATAACAGATGATTAATGGATTGATTAAACAAGTGGACCTATCAGAGTGTGCCAAGTCAGATCAATTAGATTTAAGCAGAGAGTTAATCAATCCACAGCTGGACTAATGGGCCGAGATTCATATACTTACATGTGGGGCCCATTTGTCAAGATTATGAATGTATAGCTCACACAGGCAATCATGCACCAGGCCTATGCACAGATCTAATCAGAGATTTAAATCAAAAGAAAGAAGCGGTGTGTACCGGCTCATTTGTGTTGCGCTCCGATCGTGGGTCCCACCTAGCAATGGACTCGTGCGCCGAGCGCACCCCCTTCTTCTCTTTCTCTTCTCCTTCTCCCTCCCTCTCTTCTTTCTTCTTCTCGACGAGGCGTAAGGCGCCATTAGAGGTGATCAAGCTCTCCAAAGCTCGCAACTCCAATTCCTTTCACCAGAGCTAGCCTATACATGGGAGAGTATGTGTAATTGATCAAAATTGAAAAGTAATGAATGAATAAGATGATTGAGAGAGATGAATACCTCGGGCAATTGATGAAGCACTTCAATTCCTACTTCAAAATCAAAAATTGATGATGCAAACCTTCTCCATTTACTTAGGCGACATACCGTGTATGAAGAAAGGAGCAACAATTATGGAATAAATTCAAGTAATTGAGATGAAGTAATGAAATCGGGCAAATTGATGAAAATTGAAACCTTGTATTGTAAATTCGAATTGGCAGTGCTTATAGCCTCTATGCACTCTCACGATGCTGTTTAGGTGATGGAGATTGATAATTGGATGAAGGAGCTATGCTTTTGGCCAAGAGATGGAATCGGGTAATAAAGCTTTGAGCTTTGGAAGAAAATAACAATGGCAGAGGATGAATAAATGCTCTAGATGCATTAGAGTGAGTATATATAGTATGTTTAGATGCTCTAGAAGGTTCTAGCAACAGATAAGAAGTGGAGTCAAACATGGTCAACAAGTGGAAGGTTTAAGCTTTGGATTCTTTGAATAGGGGCCCACATCGCAATGTAAGCACTAACGATTGAAGAACCATGCCCATGAGCCAAGGAAGTCCAATTGTGGTGTATGAGTGGTGTACGCTCTAATTCCTCTCGATGGACCAATCCAATTGCTTATATAAGCATCCGAATTATAGAAATTCATAACATACACACACATACACACACATACACACACATACAGAAGATAGGAGACAGAGAGAAGATACTATAGAGATTGCATATATAATCTAGAGAGAGAGAGAGAGCAAAGAAGAGGCAAGAACCGAGGAAGATTTGATAGAATTGATTGATCTCAGTTTTAACTTGAGAACTCAATTCCTTTGCTTCAATTACTTGTCTAGAGGTAAGCTATATACTCTATTATCTGCCAATTAGGGATTAGTAGGTTTAATTCTTGAAGATTGGAGCTTTAAAAATGTAATTGCCACTGGATATCAGTATTTTACTGTACTGTCTTTAAATTTCTTCGAATTTCAACTCTTTCTTCATGATTTTCTTCTTCATTTCATGCATTGCAAGTTTATATAGTATAAATCTTTCATTTCTGTTGATGAATTTTACTTAGAGATTGATGAATAAGGCTGTTAAATCGATTGATCTCAGTTCAACTTGAGAACTCTGTGAATAAATACCAAGATTCATTGATCAATTCTTGATTCTTGAGTGAGAATTATCTTGATCCTTGTTAATATCATATGCATTAGAGTCTATGGAGTCATTTAAAGTCGATTGATCTCAGATATAATCTTGAGAACTCGACTAATTTGAAGTTTGAATACTGTCGTCGCTTTCTGTTATGGAAATCGAGTATTAATTCAAGAATCAATGGTAATGAAGGTATAATCGAGTATGTTTCAACCGAGATAGACATTATAAAGCTTATAGAGTGCATTAATGATAGTATAAACATATGAACTACGGAATTTGGTATGTGTTGTAACCTGCATCGAGTGAGATTACTATGCATTCGAATAGAAAGGATAAGAATCAATTTGAATGATCTTGATCATGTTATAACACATGGCATGCATATACGATATAGATTAAGTGCTCAATTGTCGAAATAACGATTAATTGCATGGAATTTGTGAGATTTGTGATTCGGCACATCGAATGGTACCAATTTGTTCTAGTCGGTGCTAATGTACGAGGGATTCACCGTATGGATTACCAATCGAGACTATAGAATGATTTCGTAATGAGGCGATGCTCGGCGTCTACGATCGGAGTAGGGTGGCCTCAGTCGCCGGCGACACCGTTAGCGTGAATCTTGAAGACGTTGTTGACTGGGGAGTCAAAGAATCGCGACAGCACGGATATTGGCGCGCGTGTGTAAATCTCGAAGAGATCGGACGTGTGAAGTAAAGCGTCACATTAAATGGAGATATGGATATAGATCTGGGCCGTCCATCTAATACGAATCAATCTTGAAGCATATCCGGCGGCCCAAATAAGAATAGAGTTAAATGAAAGATAGGCGCCGATCTTGATACGATCTCCGGCCCATATTAAGCCCATTAATTAAATAATAAAGTAATAGTGATAATATAGAATAAATAAATGATTTGAAAATGCTTCCCGAACTCCAAATTGACTCAAATTTGTTTCTAAAATTTTCTTATTTTTCATACTATTTTTCTATACAATAATATTCCAGTTTTAAAATATAATCATGATAAAACAATTTAAAAGCAAAAGACATTACATATATTGATATAGTTGACCTAGCTTTGACTTGTCATTTTAAATACTATAAAATTCCAAAATACAAATAAAAATCATAAATAATAACTAGATATATTTTAGTGATTTTTCAAGTGATTTTCCATGAAATAATAATGATGATAGTAATATACTATAATAGATAATGAGATTAGCTATATTCTTTGATAAATAAGAAATATGAATAACAATAGATATTATATTGATATTTTCTGTAAAAAGAATAATAAAAATAAATAGCACAAAATATACAAAATATACTACTATGGTAATAAATAGTAAAATACATTTTCTTTTATAATAAAGAATGATAATATAGTTTTATAATATGAATTGTATTTCTTTTGTTATTTCTATACAAATATACAATAAAAATACTTTTGATGAATAAAATGTAATAAAAATAATAGTTGTAATAAAAACATAATGAATTTCATCTCTTATGACTATTTTCAACTAATAATAAAAAATCTTATACTTTTCTATAGATAATAAATAGAAATAATAAAAATAGATATAATGAATAGTATAATAAATAGGATAGAATATTAGTAATGATTTCTTTTTAGCTATTATGGATTTAAAAAAAAAAAAAAAAAAAAAAAAATAAAAAAAATAAAAAATAATAATAGTAAAATAATATAGCTAACCATCTTTTAATTTTGTAAATGATTCTTACATAATGAATAGTATTTCAATATAATAGAATATAATAATAAAATTCTATTACTTTGGCTATTATAAACATTTTAAAAAATACAAATAAAAATCATAGCCATTTTATTTTCTATTATTTTTGTAAGTGATTTTCTACAGAATAAATAGAGTTTAGAAATAATAAAAATAAAATTTACTACTACTTTAGCTATTATAAAAATCCCAAAAATATAAATGAAACTCTAATTAATAGCTACCCCTTTTCCTATTATTTTTGTAAATAATTTTCTACATAGATAAATAGAGTTTAAGAAATAAAAATAATAATAATAAAAAAATAATAATAGTAATAAGAATATAATAATAATAATAATAATAATAATAATAATAATAATAAATAAATGCATCTTCATAATAAAAATAATAATGGAAGATATTATATAATAGACTTTGTGCATTTTAGAAATGAATAAACATGCTCACATAAGGAGTGTAGAGCCTACGTAAGAATATTTGCACACATGATATAACACTTAGAATGATTAGTCAAGACGAGAACATCTTGACGTAGAGGCTTCGATAGCAATATGAAGAAGATACGTTGAGACAAGAACATCTTGACGTGAGATGATTAAGGCTTTAATAGCAATACAAGAAGATATGTCGAGACAAGAACATCTTGACACTTGATGAAAAATAATAAGATACGTCGAGACAGAACATCTTGACGTGAGATGAATAAGGCTTTGATAGCAACATGAAGGAACATGTCGAGACAAGAACATCTTGACACTTGATGAAGAATAACCGAGCTACGATACTAACATGGAGATATATGTCGACTCGAAGAAGAAGAACATTACGATGTCCTAGATAGGTGACATCTTAATGACTCGCCGCCATGAGCAAGTAACTCATGATTGAATACGCTCACACAAAGGGTGTAGGGCAACATAGTAATTTTGCACAAGTAATGCAACACGTAGAATGATTAGTTGAGACAAGAACATCTCGACGCTCGTCGAAGAATGACTAAAGCTACGACATCAACATGGAGAGATATGTCGACTTTGAAGAAGAAGAACATTACGATGTCCGAGCGAAGCGACATCTTAATGACTCGGTGTCATGAACAAGTAATTCATGACCATTTGAGCCGGGCAAGACCGAACTCATCCGTCGATGAGTTTGTCTCCGGCTCATTTCCCGAGACCGTGAGATTGAATCGGTCCGTAGGTAGATTCATCCACAAAACATTGAATGTGAACCGTTCGTAGGTAGGTTCCTTCACTAACACATGCCTCAATGTTGAACCGGCCCGCTTCGCTTCGGTTTGACATTGTGTGCAATTGTGTTTCCTAGGTTTATGAATCGGCTTAGTGCTTCGAATTCATGATCTAGAAGATCGGTGAGAAGAAACACGTGGGCCATATCCACCCTTCTCCCGATTCACCAACCTCAAGATCAACCGCCGCCGCTTCGAGTTGTATTTTGTGTGATTGGTCGTTGACTAGTTAAGATTGAACCGATCCGTTTGTAGGTTTATCTTCTAGATCAACGGAGGTCGAGTCGATCCGTATGTAGACTCACCTCAAGCCCCCTATGAAGAGATTAACTCGGTCCGTTGGTAAGGTTACATCTCGAGGTGGCATGGACCGAACCGATCTGTTTGTAGGTTCGTCCTCCATAGGACAAAACCGATCCGTTTGTAGGTTTGTCTTCCATAGATTGAACCGATCGTTTGTAGGTTCATCTTCCGTAGACCCCTTTTTATAAACCTAGACGACCACTTGACCATCTTTTAACTATACTATTTGCTTCTCTCTTTCAAAGATCCAGAGGTGCCTCGAGGTTCGTAGCCAGTGGTAATTAACGGTGGGGCTTGCGCCCACCGAATCTACAAGAACTCACAATCACTAAAAACCCCCCGAATGTGCATCCAAATATCTCTAAACGGCAGAATCGGCCGACACCCAGCAGATGCACGTTCGGGAGGGATCTCCGTGTCCTTCTTCCGCAACCCATCGCCCAGCGGCGGTGCGGAGCGCGCGAAAAAGGGTCGCACAGGATCTGGCACGCCCGGTGGGACCTAGATTCTCCTCTTATCTCTGAAAGAGAGAATCAAATAGAATAGTTAAGAGATACAAGTGGTCTTCTATGTGCTAAAATGACTAATGATTTTCAAGTATTTTTGTTTTGCAGGAAATGGCATACTTCGGAAACTTCAACCTTGCTCCCTACACCGTCATGCCTGCACAGAGCCCAGAGGGCAAGCTCTTCATGTTCTTCGGGACCATCCCGCAAGAACTCACCATCTATGGCCCAGCTCCAGTGGCCACGATCACTCCCGCAACCGTCCGGATCTCCATCCCGGACGGGAGGAGGACTCGATCACCCCGACTCCCAAGGGGATCTCAAACAATGTCATGGCCTCTCCTACTACCTCCAAAAGAGAAGAGAAGGCGACCGTCTAAGAAGACGGCCCCAACGGCGCGCCCCCAAACTACCCGCAACTCTCAAGCGTCCAGGAAGAGGGCCCTGGATGCATACCAGAACCAGCTGGTGGCTAGGCCAGCTATCCCAGTCTCTAACAAATTCACAGCTCTCCGCATAGTGGCCAAGAACTCGGCCAAAGCCGCTCCGCTGTGCATGGGAGGTGCCTAAGCCCACACCTCGCCCAACTCAAAGGCCTCAGCGCCGCCAGGACAAGTCTCAAGCCCCTGCAGAAGCCATCTACAAGGCTCACAGGGCCCTCAAGCAGAGGAAGAGCGTGAGAAACGCTAGGTCGAGACAATATGTCTCCCGCTCCGTCAATCTCAAGACATGGCTCGCCGCAAGCCATTATCTCAACTCCGCACCCGAGGAGGTTTACACCAAAGGCAACACCTAGCACCCAAGCAGTGTGGGTCCCAAAGGGTTCCCACCAACAAGGTCCCAATCTCAAGCCCGGCCAAGAAGGCCGGCAGATCTAACGCTCGGCCCGAGAGCGTGTTCGGCACCGTCTAGGTCGAAGAGTGTATTCACCGATTAGGCTCGAGAATACCACTCAATAACCTGAAAATAACTCGCCCGACCAAACAAAGAAGAAGAGAAGAACCGCTCGCTATGAAGAGCACTTCTCGATCAACACCATCAAGCATAAGCTACGATACCGATCAGGACAATCGATCTTTGAGGTGAATATGACCAGGATGACCGCCCCCGCCTAATCAAGCTCACGTCACCAATACCAACAAAAATAATGGTAGAAAAGGGAGACCCCCTAAGAGAGTCAACCCCGAAGGCAACAGCAGGGAAGGGGAGGACCACAACGAAAACCCTGATCTCTTCGATAATGAAGATGACGTTGAAACACGTCCCGAGATGCCTATCGATGAGATAGAAATATTAAAAGGCCACATCGAGGCACGGGACGAAGAGCTGATTAGGCAACGGGAGCTAATCGCTACCATGCTGAAGCAAAACGAAGAATTGATTAAGGCGGTCAAATCGTTGCAAGAATCACAAGACGCCAATTTCAAAGCTGGTAGCTCCCGTCAAGAAGGGGTCCACAGTACCAAAAGCAATCATAAGGGGAAACAACCTGTCGATTCTAAACCCCATCCACAAAGAACCATAGAAGTGGAGGCTGAACCAACGGGAATATCCTGAAAGAGATTCAAGCCATGATTGCCTCAAACAAATGCAAATAGCCGGAGGTGGATACGCTATCCCTCCCGTCAAAAATCGTGGACATCCATACCCCGCCATATACGACTTGGAAGAATATCCTAAAGGGTATGTGATCCCCCGTTTCAGGACCTTCTCAGGGGAAGGTAATAAAGACCGAACCCCGAACAACACCGGCCCACTTTGTAGCCTCGTGCGCAACACGGCGGCAATGATGCACCGTTGTTAAGACAATTCCCTCGAGCCTAGTGGGAACCGCTTTCCAATGGTATTACTCATTGGAAAACAACAAGATTAGGACTGGGACGAGATGGCGACTCGTTCGGGCACGATTTGTCATGGTGTCGACAAAATAAACATAGCCGATCCGGCAAGTACTAAACCCAAGAAAGGGAGTCAATGACGATTTTATCAATAGATGGCGGAACCTCGCATTAAATGCGACCGCACATTAACTGAAGACGAGGCCGTCAACTTAATCATGAAAAACATTGACGGGTGGATGGGCATGCTTCTTGGTGTGACAAAGGTCAACACATTCAAAGACTTGCTCAGATCAGTATCCAATATGGAAAGGATGTCACCGCACACCATGCCGAACTTTATGAATAATAGGCCGCAACGAGGGGCCCGAGCTGAAACCAAAGTGGCATTCACCTCGTTGAAGGATAAGATGGTCGCTAACGCAGACACCCAAAGCGGCAGCAGTAGCACAAATGGCAACAATTATAATAGGGACCTGGCCCAATCCCGGGAGGGAGTTCACGGAGTTTTGAGTCTCTCAAACAAAAGAAATCTAAACCGTACTCCTTCAGAAAAGATAAAGTTGCCCAAATCTTCAGAGGGGCACTGAAGAACGGCCTAACCCTGCCGGCCAGTAAACGCCCGGAAGATGCCGATAAATCAGACGAACCCAACTTTTGCCCATACCACGAATAATAGGGCATTCAATTGAAGATTGCCGGGTCTTCAAAGATTGGGTCAGGTCGAGAAGGCGTATAAAAATGGTGAAATTACTTTACCAAAAGGGTTCTTGCAAAGCCCATCAGCCCATGAACAGGCCAACACGATCTCTCACGAGGAAGAGAAAGTCCCGGGCCAGCTAAGCGAAGATCAAGAAGAGCAATGGACTACGCACTTATCGAAGAAATCGATTAAAATGCTTAAAGCTCTTAAGAAAGAACCTGGCATGAGATGGAAAGACGATATCACGCCAGTGGTCCCACCAAAACCCAGGGTATATTATAAGGTGGACCAAAGCCAAGACCAGGTTATTAAGAAGAAAAAGAAGCATAGAAGCAACAAGTCCAGAAAGAATAAGATTGAAGAATATGAGCAAGGCAGTCCCGAGGCGATTACCCTCCAACATTTCATCTCCAAAGAAGGCGGGAGAAGCTAACCCTAGGTCAAAAGGAAGAAAATGTAGATGAAAAAATAAATAAAGAAGAAAGCGAAGAGATCCGGGGGTGCTTCGTGCAACATGGTATATTCTTCTCACGACGAAGATATGCCAACTTTAGAGGAGATGTTCTTCCCAAATGACGAAGGAGAAGCAAGCACCTCTGGGACCAAGAATGAAGAGTGCAAAGCCGTGCTCCGGTCCGGGACTTATATACCCGAGAGACAAGCTCCCAAGGATTCCGATAAAGGAAAGGACAAGGCCCTGAATAAAGGTAAAGAGGCCGAGAACCTAAGCAAGAACCTTAAAAGACCCGGTCGACGGCGAAGAATACAATGTGTTGGCACATCTCGCGTAAGATCCCGCAGCGCTATTAAGCATATTTGATGCGTTGATGATGTCACAAGACCTAAGGGAGGTATTGATCCAAGCCTTGCAAGATCCCGAGAAGTACAAGTCATATTTCATCGAGCAAAATATGCAGGAAGCCCTATTCACCGCCAAGCGGGCCGCCTGCATAAATTTTACAGACGATGACCTCTTAATAGGCACCGTCGACCATAACCGCCCGCTATACATCACCGGAAACTGCGGAGGGCAAAAGGTTGGTCGCATCCTGGTTGACGTGGTCTTCGATCAATATCATGCCGCTCAAAACTCTGAAGACCATCACCTTAGACGTAAAGAATCTATCTGATGAAAAGGTGATTATTCATGGCTTCAATCAAAACTCCCAAAAGGCCCTGGGAGCTATAACTCTGAACCTGCAATGCGGAAGCCTAAGAGCGCCTACTAAATTCTATGTCATCGACGCTGAAACTTCTTATCTAAGCGTTCATTGGGTCGCCCGTGGCTTCACAAGAATCGGTCATACCTTCTACTCGCACCAATGCCGAAATATATTGAGAATGGTAAGCAAAAGAGAATTGATGGAGATGTCAAACCATTCGGGGTGCATGAGATTAAATTCAATGACGCCCAGTATTTTCTGCCTAAATCCGCCGTGGCACCGAGCCGGCCTATAACAAAAGCAGGTCAGAAACCCTTCAATAAAGGCCCTAAATTTGATACCTCATCTGGAGAAGAAGAAGAGGTCAAATTTAATATTAAACCCCGAGGTGTTCGAGCCCAAAGACCCGGAAGAAAGTCGGGTGAGGAAGCAACCTTCCGCTTCAAACAGGTGGCTACATATAAGGCCCAAATAAAGCCGAGCGAAATCAATTCAAGTGATTCTGAGGAGGAGGTCATTTTCAACTTTAAACCTACCAACACCCCTCAAATCCAGATCACAGAGGCAACTTCAGGAGAAGACTCTGAAGAATCCAACGACTCGGGCAATATCACCTCGGGAGGAGAATCTAGCCAGGGTCGTCAGCCCTGGGAAGAAGAATCTGACGAAGAGATCATCTATCACATCCTCAAAAAGCCATACAAAGGGCCGAAACAGATAATGAAAGTGAGGAGTCATTTATGATCAACACGGGACCCGGTAGCGGAAGGGATAACCGGTTAGGCCGAGGCCTATAAATGAAGAACGCTCATGGCGGGAAAATTTTGAAGGTCGCGTCGGAATGCGATTGACGAAATAAGGCACTGAGTTGAAAATAATAGAAGAGAGGTGTCGAACAATGGGAAGTGATGCGGGATATTAAAGTGCAACACAATGAAATCATGATAATGATTGAAAATCGCAAACCGCGATTTATAACTCCGAGCTACTCAAAGAAGTGACGAGCGAACCCCGTTCCGGGACCCCGAAAGACAAGCACCCGATAGCGGCAAACGGTAATTGTCATAGTAGATGAATCAAAGGGGAAGAAATAAAAGCTAAGCAACCGACCGTCATGCAAACCCTCAAGGTCAAGAAGAGTAAACCATACTCTTTCCGAAAAATAAAACAAACTCGGATATTTGAGGCCCTAAAGAGTGGGTTAACACTTCCCGTCCGTAAAAGACCCATGAGACATAGAAAGAGCCGGCGAAGGCGAATTCTGCCCTTATCATCGCATATTGGGACATACTATTGAAGAATGCTGGGTATTCAAAGACCTCATAGAAGAAGGGCATAGAAACGGGACGATCCAACTCCCGAAGAGCTTTCAACAAGACCCAGCTCCGCATAACTTGAATAACAAGGGCAAAGGGGTGGCTTATACGATCTCGCACACTCCCGTACCTAGTAAACCTAAGGTTGCGAGACGTAAGCCGATCAAAGAAATCTACCGCTCCAACTCAGTCATGAACATTGAGATAGAAGAAGAGATGGGCGCTAGAGATTCTTGTGGTTCCCGAAAGGCATTTTAAAGACCTCATGCCAAGGAAGTGAACCACATACAAACCCTAAAGACCTTTGTTGTGCCGGCAAAGGTAGAGCGCATCAAAGGGAGAACTATCATCCACAAGGCTATAATTTTCTATCAGAGCGATTCAACCCAGTCTCTGAAGAACCCTGATCGCAACACTTGGAAAAAGTGGGTGATAGAACAAGAATCGGAGAATGCAACGAGCGATGACGCTGCATCTCATCCCTTTGGAAAGGAGCTATATAAATTGGCGAAAAGGGCAAGATGTCTGAGAGACATATCCAAGGCCGAGGCCAAGCGCTTTGATGAACTCTGGAATGGCGGCCAGAATAAAGTCCTGGGCCTGGATGGTAAAATAAAATACACCCGGGGATTAGGGTATAACTGCGATGACGCAGCATGCTTCGAGGGGTCTCTCAACGAGTACCGTATGAAAGAAAGCTGTTGCATGACTTCTGTTGAAATGCCGGATAATGAAACAGAAGAGGACAATACCCCGGTCCTGAAAAATGCTTTGAAACAGCTGGAAAAGGAACCTAACACGGTCGATGAGTTAGCTGAAATCAATCTGGGGACGGAAGAAGACCCACGACCGACTTTCATAAGCGCGTCGTTACCAAAGGAGGTGGCTGACAGGTTGAAGACATTCCTTAAAAGCTATATGGACTGCTTCGCTTGGAGTTATAAAGAAATGCCTGGATTAGATCCCAACGTGGCGGTCCATTACTTAAAAATTGATCCAACCTTCAAGCCGATTAAACAAGCGCCGAGGCGGATGAGAATAGAACTCGAAGAAAAGGTCGTGGAGGAGACAAAGAAACTCATCGACGCCGGCTTCATACGGGAAGAAGAGACGCCAGAATGGGTGGCTAGCATTGTCCGGTTAAAAGAAAATGGGCAGATCCGCATTTGTGTGGACTTTCGGGACTTAAACAAGGCGTGCCCTAAGGATGATTTCCCGCTCCCAGTAACCGAAATCATAATTGATCATACATCCTCCTATGAAGTCTTCTCCTTCATGGACGGTTATGCGGGTTATAATCAAATTAAAATGGCGCCAGAAGATGAGAGGCACACGGCATTCCGCACGCCGATTGGCATATATTGTTACAAAGTCATGCCGTTTGGGCTGAAAAATGCAGGTGCCACCTACCAACGGGCGATGACGAAAATATTCGACGATCTAATCCACAAGATAGTAGAATGCTATGTGGACGACCTAGTCATCAAGGCCATGTCATATGAAGAACACCTCCAATATCTTGAGGTCGTTTTTAACCGCCTGAGAGAACATGCGCTCAAATTAAATCCGTTGAAATGCGCATTCATGGTATCATCTGGTAAATTTCTAGGGTTTGTGGTACGCCATAGGGGAATTGAGATAGACCCGGGCAAAATCAAAGCAATAACTGAACTATCCCCGCCAAAGAATTTAAAACAATTGCGATCTTTGCAAGGGCAATTGGCGTACATTAGGCGATTCATAGCCAACCTATCGGGTAAAATCCAACCATTCACCCGGCTGACTAAGAAGAATATCCCGTTTAAGTGGGATGGCGAGTGCCAGCGAGCCTTTGAAGAAATCAAGGCCTATCTACTCAACCCTCCAGTGTTGGCGGCGCCCATATCCGGGAAGGAACTCATTCTATATACAACCGCCCTGGATGGATCCTTGGGAGCTCTGTTGGCACAAGAAAACCAGGACGGTAACCAAAATGCGCTATATTACTTAAGTCGCATGATGGTAGGGGCAGAACATGGGTATTCACCGATTGAGAAGCATTGTTTAGCCCTAATCTTCGCGGTGAAGAAATTGAGGCACTACATGCTAGCCCATAAAATCATTTTAATATCCAAGGTGGACCCTCTTAAATACCTGATGACTCGGCCAATGCTGACGGGGAGGCTGGCCAAGTGGGCTATCATTCTTACCGAGTTCGACATCACCTATACACCGCAAAAGGCGATAAAGGCAAAGCGCTAGCGATTTCCTGTTGCACATCCGATTCAAGATGACTCCCCATTAAAATGTGACTTTCCCGACGAGGAAACTCTACATGTTGAAGAAGGAAACCCTATATGGGAGTTGTACTTTGATGGTGCTTCTTCAATCAAGCCGATCGCGGGCCCGGGAGTTCCAATGTGCGGGCGCGCGGGACTAGTCTTCGTAACCCCGGAAGGCGGGATAATACGACATTCTCTGGCTTTAACTGAACCATGCACAAATAATGAAGCAGAGTATGAGGCACTCATCGCCGGACTTGAGCTATCACTGGAGCTGGAAATCAAGGCTGTGCGTATCTTTGGGGATTCACAGCTGATAATAAATCAAATAATTGGCGAATATAAGGTCCTAAAGCCGGAGCTAATACAGTATCACCAGAAGGCCATGGAACTAATGAAGAAAATCCCGTATGTGTCCATTGAGAAGGTCACGAGGGCTGTGAATGGTGAAGCAGATGCGTTGGCCAAACTCGCCAAGGAGCTGGGTGAACCAACAGAGCGGAAATCCACATCATCGTCCGTAATAGAAGGCCATTATCATTGTGTCGACGACGACAATGTGAATAATGAAAATACTGGGCTAGAAAAGATAGAATGCCAAGAAACAATGATAACTGAAGAAGACGATGATTGGAGACAGCCGTTCATTGAATATTTCCGGCATGGCACCCTCCCCAAAGATAAAAGAATCGCTGATCAGATAAGAAAGCGGGTACTACGATATGCGTATGTGGGCAATACGCTATACCGTAGGTCTTATGATCGGTTATGGCTAAGATGTGTATCAGGGCCTGAAGCCGAGCAGGTTATGAAAGAAGTTCATTTATCCGGCTATGCGAGCACATCGATCAGGCCGAAAATGAAGTTGAAGATCAAACGGATGGGGTATTATTGGCCCACAATGGTGGCTGATTGTGAAGAGCACGCAAGGAAGTGCCGCATGTGCCAGATACATGGCCCTTTTATACATCAAGCGCCAAACCCGTTGCACCCCACGGTAGCATCCTGGCCATTTAATATGTGGGGGGCACGAGACATAGTGGGACCCATAGACCCTCCTACGTCGAGAGGTCACCGGTTCATCCTGGCGGCGACAGATTACTTTACAAAATGGGCTGAAGCCGTTCCGCTTAAAGAAGTTAAAGCGTCTGATGTGGTTAAGTTCTTCAAGACGCACATCCTCTACCGATTCGGTACCCCACAACGGATAATATCCGATAACGGGACGGCCTTCAAGAGCTCCAAAGTCTATGCCTTGGCGGAGCAATTTAATATTGACTGGAGATTCTCGTCCATTTACAACCCGAGAGCCAATGGCCTGGCCGAAGCCTTTAACAAAACCCTAATAAATATCATGAAAAAGACCGTGGACGGCAACCAACGAGACTGGGATAATCGTCTACAGGAGGCATTATGGGCTTATCGGACCACGTACCGAACGCCTACGCAAGCTACCCCATATTCTCTGGCTTTTGGGGTTGAAACCGTTCTCCCTCTTGAGGTGGAACTACCGTCATTGCGGGTGGCTATGCAAAATGATATGACCATGGATGAATGCCAACAACTTAGATTGGATGAGTTGGATGCCATGGACGAGAAAAGACTGATAGCCCGGCGGAGAACCTCGAAATATATCGGCAAAAATGGCAAGGGCATATGATAAAATGGCGCGAGTCGTGGCATTTCAACAAGGGAGCTTGTTCTTGTCCTTAAGAGGCCGATTATTGGGCAAGCACATCGGCCCAAAATTCTCTCCGAATGGGAAGGGCCATACGTAATTGAGAAGGTATACGGGGGCGGCGCATACCAACTCATAGACCATGAAGGTGAAAGGCCCATGCCACCGATTAATGGGCGATATCTCGAAGAAGTACTACACCTAGCCTGAGAGAGGGGCCAACCGAGTAGTATCTATTGTAAATAAATGAGGAGGAAATAAGTGTTCGTTTACACACACGTGCACGAAACACAAACCCATGTCTAACCTCCATTTTTGCATAAAATCCCAAAAACCTTATTTTTGCATTTGTAAATAGAATGCATCCAAAAATCCAAAACCACATAAACACATTTAGCCCTACAATAAAAATAAAAATAGAATAAGAGAATTCAATGCCAAAACCACGCGAGAATATAAGGCGCGAGCTTTGGTGTTTGGGCTCACAATACAAATACCACTGGGTTTGTCCATTTGATACAGAATAAACACAAAAATGGGCAGGGTTTGCAGTTTGTCCCTCAAACTATCTGTTGCCCAATGACGAAAGTTGCTCATATTGGTCGCCATGGCGCAAGTCAAGGGATAGGTCGAGCAAATTGGTGGCTAGTAAATAGTCGCTTCTGAGGGCATATAAATAAATAACTCTCGTATTATTAGTAACATGTATCACTAATAACCAAAATCTGCCTTCTTCTAATAAAATAAAAAGGATATATAAGTAAAACAATAAAAACCTATTTTTCTACTCATAAAAAAAAATGAATGAAAATAAAAAAAATAAAATGATAATAAAAATAATAAAATCTTTTCAATAAGGGGTTGCCATCTTTGTCCCCAACACCATGAGTGTTATACAAAGCCAGGTTGGGTGCATTCATCCGTAAAAGCACCACACGCCCGAAGAAATGGTGTGTCATAATCCCACGACATATCATGGAGGGGTCAGATCAAGGGTTTACGCTTGTACCCGACATTTCATGTTAAACAAAGCGGCTCGCTTAAAGAAGTGACTCGGGTCATGGAGAGCGACCTACTCGATGAAAGCTTGTCTCGCGCAGGATGCGTGATGGATGTTTGAGGGTAGCTAAAATATAAAAAACCGGGTTGGGTACATTCATCGCGCAAAAGTACCACACGCCCAAGGAGGTGATCTGTTTCTAATCCCAAAATAGGTCATGGAGGGGTCGACTAAGGGTTTATGCTTTGCCGGCATTCGGTGTCAAATAAAGTAATTCGCTTAAAGAAGTGACTCGAGTCATGGAGAGCGGACCTACCCGATGAAAGCTTGTCTCGCAGGGATGCGTGATGGATGTTTGAGGGTAGTATCCCCACAAAACAAATTGAGTGGAGATGAGTGAATGTGAGTTTCCACTTCCGCACACAACGGTGCACAAATGAGGGGAGAGTGGGTGAGCTTCCACAAATAAATGTCAATTAAATATATAAGAAGCATCCACAAAATGGTGTTATCAATTGCATCCATAATCCAATTGATACTGGTAAGTTTATCCATCAGTAATAAAGGGATAAACGGGTTTATTACGTACCGCCTAGAGGTCAATACGGACATGACAGTTCGGTATCCGTAAAATACCACGGTTACTTGAGTTTGTATTGCAATAAATAAAGAGGAACATGCATAGAATGAATGTAATAGGATGTTGTAAGATTTTCTTTTATTATGTTTAGACGCTGCGAAAGGATGAAGCAGTTGTAATAGGGCGCTTTTGCAAATAAGATTGAAGGTGCACGGCATGAAATCAATGAAATACTTCCTCGCGCTGCAGAGGAAGCGATGAAGGGATAATAATAAAAGCAAGCATCATCCACAACAAGAGATCAAAATGATAAATGTCAAGGCATCCTATATCAAGTATAGTAAAAGAAAAGGAGAAAAGAAGAAATGAAAAGTGCAGTCTATGGGCCCAAAAAGCGGGACTCCAGCTCTAATAGCACGGTGCTGATGGTCTCCAGATGAGCATGGAGGAAGTGCCTATCCTCCTCTGAAGCCGCCTCGAAGACCAAGAACTGAGCGAAGGCACTATCCCGGGCACTCGTGTGAATCTGCAACTCCGGGAGACGTCCCGCCAGATGACGAGAAAAGCCCTCCACTGATGATCTATGGTCCTCTAGCTCCTGCACGAGCAGTCGAGCGGGCCCACCACTAACTCCCATGGAGCGGAGAGTAGCACAAGAAGAGAGCCACTGAAGATAGTGGAGTCGAGCAGCCTCCAAGTGTACGCGTAGCTCATGAATCTCCAACTCGTGCTGATATACGAGAGAGCTCGCATCCCTGGTAAACCCCGAGCGCCTCCTCACACCTCCCGGAAATGAAAGTGCTCTCGAGACGAGGTGCAATGAGTAGAGCCGGCGCGATGGTATCCCGCATCGCCCTATACCAATCGAAAGAGAATCCACAGGCGAGAGAGTCCAAGATCTCGAAATCTAGCGGATAGCCTCCGAAGAAGGTATCCGGAGTGCATCGTCCGCCGCGCCAAGGCGAGCCGCACATCCCTCGATGAAACATCTCGCAAGTAAAATAAATGGGTTAGACAAATTGTTATAACCAAAGAAGAAATAGAAGGAAGGGAAGATCTAACCTATCGCCTCGTCGCCCGAGAGACGGGATCGAATCGGGGGCGGGGATGTCGGTCGCCTCGGGAGGACCGCGCAGGTGTACCGAGACCGGCTACAAAATAAAATGGAAAGCATAAATACATGAAAAATAAAATACGGGCAAATGATAAAGGAAATATAAGGTACCGGGAGAAGCATGAGGCTCTAGCAAGACCCTCGCTAGCCGGAACCCCCATCTCGGGCCGTGGAATAGGCTGCTCCACCACCGGCTCTCATCCAACTCGAGTCGTAATCGACCGCAACCCGCTCGGTCGGGCCGAGACTCGCCATCCGTGGCCATGAGAGGTGCCGTCGGGAGATGAAGAAGCATGAGATGGCCCTCCCTCGATCGCAATGGCTCGTCGCGTCGCGGCTCGACGGCCCAATGGACTCCCTCGCTCTAAAGAAGCCTCTCGATCGTACAAGAGTGAGCACCGGTCCCGAGAACCACATCAAATGAGTCACCGTCTCCGGTGGGTACCAAGCAAGATCGACGGAGAAGCGGGGCCGTCATGAAAGAAAGGCTCGAGCGGTGTGGAGATGCCATGTCATCGGCCTCGGGTCGTAAAATATACATGTAAGAATGAAAATACTAGTGCATGCGGCAACTAGGTATTAAATGAAGCACACGAAACTGCGACGGCAAGGTCGGTGCAAAACCCCGGAATAGTAGTGCTCGCGTGGCGCGCCGATAAATCTACTATGATGTCATCTCGGGCGCCTCACACGGAGATGTCCCACGAGCTGAAAAATAAACCCTAATCGAGATGTAAATAAAAGTGCGCCCGAATAAGGATAGGCGAGTCAAGTAAAGAAAATCACCCGGAGTGGGAGAAGGAAAAGAAGACGGGGAAGGCGGCCGAGAGGTGCCGTCTCGATCTCTCCCCATGGCTATGGCGGAGCGGTGGCTCAACATATGGCCGAGAATGAACGCCGACTACTCGTGGACGAGGGACCGAGAACCCGGCTCCGCGTGATCATACTCGTAAGCCAACTCGAATCAAAAGAGAATTGGTCGAAATGAGATAGGCTTATCAAAAGAAAATAACCTAAAGGGATAATGAAGTGTACCGTAAGAATGGTCCTAACAGAACACGAGAAAATCGGTGCGTCTAAACCCCGAAAGTCGACAGCTCTGCGGCAAGGGCGGGAAAGGGTCGCGATCACGCGAAACGGTGCCATCTAATAGAGGCCGGCCATCTCGCGGACATGTACTCCGGACGACCACCGGAGGAGTATACGACCGGTAAGAGCGAATGGTCTCATAATACCACCGCGATAACGCCTCGTGAAGGTGGAAGTCCTAGAGGTGGATACCATCCGATAGCGAGTGCCCGTGCCCGGTCGGAAGAGGTGAGTGTAGCACCATCCGATACCCTCCAAATCACCGCCAATGATGTAGGGCGGAGAAGAGGCGCCGAATATCCCGATCCAAGCCAAACCGATGTGCGCATCGATGTGGCGAATAGGGCTCGATAAACATATAATCGCCCAATCTGAGAGGAAGAAAGCCCTGACGAATACTGATCAGGTACTCCAAGTCGATAGGCCTGGCTCGAATGCTAGAAGAGTCAGAAGAGGGGACCCCGTCGTCAATCACCATCCCGTCAAGCAACCCTAGGCGCCCCACGGCCACCGATCTATCTCGAGAAAAGCGCGAGATGGTCTCGACTCGAAGAATCTATACCGAGCGACCTCCGGAGTCAATGAAGGCGGGCCGCACCCCCGCCTAAGTCACTCAATAAGGATAGACGATCTCGTAGCGTGACCGCCATGCCGGGATCATATGAGCCGGACCAATGTAAATGGAGCCATCCGCTAATCGATGCCACGGGATCGCTCCCGGCACTTGTGAAGGACTACGAGACGAAGTCGACCGCGGAGGCATCGTAAATGTTGGCCAAGACAGGGCACGGCCAAAGAAATCCTGTCGCCACGCGCGATCGGGCTCGCCATAACGAACACCGAAGGCCGAATGGTGTATGCGGGGAGCTAGGTAATAAGAAATAGCGAGATCCACCAAGAGATGAAGGCGGTCGATAAGTCTCCCGATCCACGACATGTGAACACGGGGTATCCCGAGATGGGATAGGGCCGTCGTGATGAATCTCGAGCCGACACTGTACCAAATGGATCTCGGTGGAAGCCAAACCCGTAGGCGAGTATGGACCCGATCGGTGAAATAGGCGATCCAATGTTCGAACGGAACTCGGGATGCCCCTCCGTAAATGATGATAAATCTCATAAATCCTATGCAAAGAAGGTGGAAATCGAGTGAAGTCTCCCAAGTCGGCGGGTGAGATCATGAACTCGTCATAGAAATGGCCAAAGATCGGCGGCCGGTCAACCGCTCGTATCTCTAGGAGGGTCGGAGTCAACTCCCGATCATCGATGAACAAAGTGTTAGTGGAATAGTTCCACCTCTCACAAAAGGCCCGTAGCCGGGGTGTGTCGATATGATAATGAAACATCGACAAGAAAACCGAGTCATATATCCCGCCGCCGAGCGAGTCCCCTCCCGCATGAGCACATACCGGGTCCACTCTAGCTGATATCCATGGCACTCCAAGGGAGTGATGAAGGGAGCAGTAGTCCATCTGTGAGCCTCCCCGTCGATAATCTCCTTGCCCAGGAGATGTGTCAAAGGAGCCGTAGAAGCAACGCCTAAAGGCTGAAGGGGCATGATGTCATGAGGCTGATCATCCCTGAAGAATAAACCGCCGCCTCGCGGGTAGACAGGAGTCGCTCGGATGGCTGAGACGAGAGGAGTCCAATCGCTAGGATCCTCATAAAAAGAATGATAATGACTCAAGGGGCGACGCGGAATGGCGTCATGAGATGAAACTACAATACCCGAAGAAGAGAAGACGTCATGAGAAATGAAGAGATGAATAATAAGGAATAATGCACCAAGACAAGCCTTTCGAGCATTCAAGACTCGTCTTGGTGGGTGGCTCTTTGTTTACCCTTGAAAAGTTTCAAGGATGAATAGATGAATAAATAAAATAAATTGATGATTAATGATAAGTCATAAGAAAGGGGGGAAGAGAGAGAGCAGTGAAAGATGGCCCACTGATCAGGAGAGGTCGCTGCCTAACCCCGGAGCAAATCCATTAGTCCCACAATGGAACGCGGGCATAAAGTGAAGAGTATAAATACCCCGCTATTCTCTATCCACTCAACATGAGTGACAACAAGAAGATCGAGGAGAGAGGAGACCTCTTGGGTGTCACCATGTGATTATATCTTTTCTGACAAGTGGGACCCACATGGCAGTCCCTCATGAGCAGCTCCAATGACATGGACCTAGCCTATTTTGCTAAGAAAGCTAACCAACCCGAACAGAGGTTAAGCATTAATCCCACAATGAAATAATAGGGTGAATGACGAGGATATAAATACCCCACCACCTCCTACTCATTCGAGGTGGTCGACCCTCGGGAGATTTAGAGAGAGAAAATCTCCCGATGGGTCACCATTTGATTACATTTTTCTCGACAAGTGGGACCCACCTCGCGGTCCCTTGTAGATGAATCTAACAATATAGCCTATCGATGAGTCACCCATGTGACCATTTTCACCGACGGTGGACCCACACCTCGGTGACTATTGAAGGAGTTAGGATTGGACCACTAGAAATCGCCTTTGGAGCTAACCCTAGAAAGGAGTGAAGCACGTATAATCTCTATGCTACATGAAATGATGTCAATGCCAAGCTAGCATTTTGATGCAACTAGTTATAAGAAATTCCAAATGTGATTTTGCTTTCAAGGTGACTGGTGCCAAGCTGCGAGCAACCACCTAACCATGCTTTGATTTGTGTCAATTGCGATAAGTAGTCGGTTCTTTGACCAAGTCACCCTCATGTTAAGGGATTGAAAGTCAATTTCACAAGACTGATCAGTGCAAAGTGGGAGCAACCTTTGATCAAGTCTAGATTTGTATTAATTGGCGATAAGTAGTCGCATTTGATCAAATCAAGCCCTAATGAATATCAATATAAGTCTAATTGGTATTTAGTTAGGGTGGTTTCTGCAAAAGGAGATAATTGGCGAGAGACATTGAGCTACAATTGAAATCGGGATTAATTCGAAGGAATAATAGGGTTTTATGGATAAAAGAATTTTTAATTCGAGAGAAGGAGGGGTAAAAATGGAATTACAAATTACAGGGATGATCATCATGATTTTAGGGATTTTTGGTGAAATTTTCATGATTTTTGGATAAGTGGAGCTATTAAAATAAATTCGGGGAAAATAAAGGCGAGAATAAATGAATTAATCAAGGGTGAGATTTGATCGGAGCGGTTACGGGTGCAAGTTGGGGATAACAGCAGCTACGGGTACAAGCGGGTGCAGGAAACACGAAGGAATAAAATAAGAGAAGAGAGAGGGTGTGCCACGTGTCAAGCATCTCGGCTGGGCCACCTCTATGCCACGTGTCGGCACCTATTGGTCCACCTCGGTCGTAGTGGGCCGCCCCACCTGGTATGAGTCGGCGACGGTGGGCCCCGCCTCGGTGCCACGTGGCGGACGGCCGGTGGGCCACCTCACCACCCTAGTGCCACATGGCACCACACCGAGGTCCACTTAACCCGACCCATGCCACGTGGCACGACCCGAGAGGAGACCGCTCACGCGCAGTGCCACGTGGCACTATACTACTGAGCCACCTCGGCATGAATCAATACTATAACGAGATGATTAATGGATTGATTAAACAAGTGGACCTATCGAGTGTGCCAAGTCGGATCAATTAGATTTAAGCGAGAGAGTTAATCAATCCGCATTTGGACTAATGGCGAGATTCATATACTTACATGTGGGGCCCATTTGTCGGGATTATGAATGTATAGCTCACACGAGGCAATCATGCACCGGGCCTATGCACGGATCTAATCGAGATTTAAATCAAAAGAAAGAAGCGGTGTGTACACTGGCTCATTTGTATTGCGCCTCGATTCGTGGGTCCCACCTAGTTGTGGACTGCGCGCGCGCGCGCCCCCTTCTTTCTCTTCTCCTTCTCCCCTCCTCTCTTCTTTCTTCTTCTCGACGAAGCGGCGAAGGCGCCATTAGAGGTGATCAAGCTCTCCAAAGCTCGCAACTCAATTCCTTTCACTAGAGCTAGCTTTATACATGGGAGAGTATGTGTAATTGATCAAAATTGAAAAGTAATGAATGAATAAGATGATTGAGAGAGATGAATACCTCGGGCAATTGATGAAGCACTTCAATTCCTACTTCAAAATCAAAAATTGATGATGCAAACCTTCTCCATTTACTTAGGCGACTTGTGTATGAAGAAAGGGGCGCAATTATGGAATAAATTGAAGTAATTGAGATGAAGTAATGAAATCGGGCAAATTGATGAAAATTGAAACCTTGTATTGTAAATTCGAATTGGCGGTGCTTATAGCCTCTATGCACTCTCACGATCTTTGTTTAGGTGATGGAGATTGATAATTGGATGAAGGAGCTATGCTTTTGGCCAAGAGATGGAATCGGGTAATAAAGCTTTGAGCTTTGGAAGAAAATAACAATGGCGAGAGGATGAATAAATGCTCTAGATGCATTAGAGTGAGTATATATAGTATGTTTAGATGCTCTAGAAGGTTCTAGCAACGAGATAAGAAGTGGAGTCAAACATGGTCAACAAGTGGAAGGTTTAAGCTTTGGATTCTTTGAATAGGGGCCCACATCGCAACAGAAGCACTAACAGAATTGAAGAACCATGCCCATGAGCCAAGGAAGTCCAATTGTTGGTGTATGAGTGGTGTACAGTTCTAATTCCCTGATGGACCAATCCAATTGCTTATATAAGCATCTGAATTATAGAAATTCATAACATACACACACATACACACACATACACACACATACAGAAGATAGGAGACAGAGAGAAGATACTATAGAGATTGCATATATAATCTAGAGAGAGAGAGAGAGCAAAGAAGAGGCAAGAAGCAGGAAGATTTGATAGAATTGATTGATCTCGGTTTAACTTGAGAACTCAATTCCTTTGCTTCAATTACTTGTCTAGAGGTAAGCTATATACTCTATTATACGCAATTAGGGATTAGTAGGTTTAATTCTTGAAGATTGGAGCTTTAAAAATGTAATTGCCACTGGATATCAGTATTTTACTGTACTGTCTTTAAATTTCTTCGAATTTCAACTCTTTCTTCATGATTTTCTTCTTCATTTCATGCATTGCAAGTTTATATAGTATAAATCTTTCATTTCTGTTGATGAATTTTACTTAGAGATTGATGAATAAGGCTGTTAAATCGATTGATCTCAGTTCGACTTGAGAACTCGGTAACAGTCAAGATTCATTGATCAATTCTTGATTCTTGAGTGAGAATTATCTTGATCCTTGTTAATATCATATGCATTAGAGTCTATGGAGTCATTTAAAGTCGATTGATCTCAGATATAATCTTGAGAACTCGACTAATTTGAAGTTTGAATACTGTCGTCGCTTTCTGTTATGGAAATCGAGTATTAATTCAAGAATCAATGGTAATTGAAGGTATAATTGAGTATGTTTCAACTGAGATAGACATTATAAAGCTTATAGAGTGCATTAATGATAGTATAAACATATGAACTACGGGAATTTGGTATGTGTTGTAGCAGATCTTAAGTGAGATTACTATGCATTCTGAATAGAAAGGATAAGAATCAATTTGAATGATCTTGATCATGTTATAACACATTGGCATGCATATACGATATAGATTAAGTGCTCAATTGTCAGAAATAACGATTAATTGCATGGAATTTGTGAGATTTGTGATTCGGTACCGAATGGTACCAATTTGTTCTAGCTGGTGCTAATGTACAGAGGGATTCACCGTATGGATTACCAATCAGAGACTATAGAATGATTTCCTGTAATGAGGCGATGCTCGGGCAGTTGCCTGATCGGAGTAGGGTGGCCTCAGTCGCCGGCGACACCGTTAGCGTGAATCTTGAAGACGTTGTTGACTGGGGAGTCAAAGAATCGCGCAGCACGGATATTGGCGCGCGTGTGTAAATCTCGAAGAGATCGGACGTGTGAAGTAAAGCGTCACATTAAATGGAGATATGGATATAGATCTGGGCCGTCCATCTAATACGAATCAATCTTGAAGCATATCCGGCGGCCCAAATAAGAATAGAGTTAAATGAAAGATAGGCGCCGATCTTGATACGGATCTGCGCGGCCATATTAAGCCCATTAATTAAATAATAACAGAATAGTGATAATATAGAATAAATAAATGATTTGAAAATGCTTCTGAACTCCAAATTGACTCAAATTTGTTTCTAAAATTTTCTTATCTTTCATACTATTTTTCTATACAATAATATTCCAGTTTTAGAAATATAATCATGATAAAACAATTTAAAAGCAAAAGACATTACATATATTGATATAGTTGACCTAGCTTTGACTTGTCATTTTAAATATTATAAAAATCCCAAAAATACAAATAAAAATCATAAATAATAACTAGATATATTTTAGTGATTTTTCAAGTGATTTTCCATGAAATAATAATGATGATAGTAATATGCCATAATAAATAATGAGATTAGCTATATTCTTTGATAAATAAAAAAATAGATATTATATTGATATTTTCTGTAAAAAGAATAATAAAAATAAATAGCACAAAAGATACAAAATATACTACTATGGTAATAAATAGTAAAATACATTTTCTTTTATAATAAAGAATGATAATATAGTTTTATAATATGAATTGTATTTCTTTTGTTATTTCTATATAAATATACAATAAAAATACTTTTGATGAATAAAATGTAATAAAAATAATAGTTGTAATAAAAATATAATGAATTTCATCTCTTATGACTATTTTCAACTAATAATAAAAAATCTTATACTTTTCTATAGATAATAAATAGAAATAATAAAAATAGATATAATGAATAGTATAATAAATAGGATAGAATATTAGTAATGATTTCTTTTTAGCTATTATAGATATTAAAAATAAAATAAAAAAAATAAAAAAATAATAATAGTAAAATAGTATAGCTAATCACCTTTTAATTTTGTAAATGATTCTTACATAATGAGTAGTATTTCAATATAATAGAATATAATAATAAAATTCCATTACTTTGGCTATTATAAACATTTTAAAAATACAAATAAAAATCATAGCCATTTTATTTTCTATTATTTTTGTAAGTGATTTTCTACAGAATAAATAGAGTTTAGAAATAATAAAAATAAAATTTTACTACTTTAGCTTTAGCTATTATAAAAATCCCAAAAATATAAATGAAACTCTAATTAATAGCTACCCCTTTTCCTATTATTTTTGTAAATAATTTTCTACATAGATAAATAGAGTTTAAGAAATAAAAATAAAAATAATAAAAAAATAATAATAGTAATAAGAATATAATAATAATAATAATAATAATAATAATAATAATAAATAAATGCATCTTCATAATAAAAATAATAATGGAAGATATTATATAATAGACTTTGTGCATTTTAGAAATGAATAAACATGCTCACATAAGGAGTGTAGAGCTACGTAAGAATATTTGCACACATGATATAACACTTAGAATGATTAGTCAAGACGAGAACATCTTGACGTAGGCTTCGATAGCAATATGAAGAAGATACGTTGAGACAAGAACATCTTGACGTGAGATGATTAAGGCTTTAATAGCAATACAAGAAGATATGTCGAGACAAGAACATCTTGACACTTGATGAAAAATAATAAGATACGTCGAGACAGGAACATCTTGACGTGAGATGAATAAGGCTTTGATAGCAACATGAAGGAACATGTCGAGACAAGAACATCTTGACACTTGATGAAGAATAACCAGAGCTACGATACTAACGTGGAGATATATGTCGACTCTGAAGAAGAAGAACATTATGATGTCCTAGATAGGTGACATCTTAATAACTCGCTGCCATGAGCAAGTAACTCATGATTGAATACGCTCACACAAGGGGTGTAGGGCAACATAGTAATTTTGCACAAGTAATGCAATACGTAGAATGATTAGTTGAGACAAGAACATCTCGACGCTCGCTGAAGAATGACTAAAGCTACGACATCAGCATGAAGAGATATGTCGACTTTGAAGAAGAAGAACATTACGATGTCCGAGTGAAGCGACATCTTAATGACTCGGTGTCATGAACAAGTAATTCATGACCATTTGAGTGGCAAGGCGAACTCGTCCGTCGATGAGTTTGTCTCTGGCTCATTTCCGAGACCGTGAGATTGAATCGATGTAGCCGTAGGTAGATTCATCCACAAAACAGTGAATGTGAACCGTTACGTAGGTAGGTTCCTTCACTTACACATGCCTCGATGTTGAAGCGGCCCGGCGCTTCGGGTTTGACATTGTGTGCAATTGTGTTTCCTAGGTTTATGAATCGGCTTAGTGCTTCGAATTCATGATCTAGAAGATCGGTGAGAAGAAACACGTGGGCCATATCCACCCTTCTCCGATTCACCAACCTCAAGATCAATAGGCTCGGCGCTTCGAGTTGTATTTTGTGTGATTGGTCGTTGACTAGTTAAGATTGAAGCCGTCTGTTTGTAGGTTTATCTTCTAGATCAACGGAGGTCGAGTCGATCGTATGTAGACTCACCTCAAGCCCCCTATGAAGAGATTAACTGGTGCTGTTGGTAAGGTTACATCTCGAGGTGGCATGGTCGAACCGTCTGTTTGTAGGTTCGTCCTCCATAGGACAAAACCGTCTGTTTGTAGGTTTGTCTTCCATAGATTGAACCGATCTGTTTGTAGGTTCATCTTCCGTAGACCCCTTTTTATAAACTTAGACGACCACTTGACCATCTTTTAACTATACTATTTGCTTCTCTCTTTCAAAGATCCGAGAGGTGCCTCGAGGTTCGTAGCCCGGGGTAATTAACGGTGGGGGCTTGCGCCCACCGGAATCTACAAGAACTCACAATCACTAAAAACCCCCTGAATGTGCATCCAAATATCTCTAAACGGCAGAATCGGCCGACACCCAGCAGATGCACGTTCGGGAGGGATCTCCGTGTCCTTCTTCCGTAACCCATCGCCCAGCAGCGGTGCGGAGCGCGCGAAAAAGGGTCGCACACATATCTTCTGTTACCCTATTGGTCAATTGCGCATATGGTATGAAACATATGTTATGGTATTATTCTCCATTTTTCTTATGGAGAGTATGTCTAAACTAAAATTCAATACCATACAAGTGATAGTTCAGATATAAAAATATCTAACTTGAGTCCACAACTCTACTTATTAGTAAATATAATAACAAGACTCTCACTTGGCATAAGATAGTTAAGATCAATAGTGGGTATTTCATCTTTGATCATAATTACAATTCATATGACCTCATCTTGATTCTCTATCAAGGAGATATTATTTTAAGCGTTTTGCTCTCACATTTTATATCATATTCAGTTTAAAACTAATCTCATTTCTATGTACTACAAAGACATAGAAGCGATTGCCTGTATAAGAAGGCCAATCAACTGTCTGACATATCTTTAATTTTATATCTCATCTCATGTGTTATACTAAATATACTGATATTAAATAATTTATAACAATCATCACATAAATGAATTATGAAAATATCATACATTGTATTTATCCCATAAATATAAATATACATGATATATTGTTTAATAAAATATAAAAAAAGATAATTTACATAACCCTAGAGATTTTATATGACCAACAAACACATCTTTACGTATTGCCTTTGTAAAAGGATCTGCCATCATTTTATGTGTAGATATATATTGTATGCAAACTTGCTTTTTCGTCACCATGTCTCTAACGAAGTTATACTTAGTATCAATGTGTTTGGTTTTTGAATGATACTTGGGATCTTTTGTATAAGCGATTGCCGCTTGGCTATCGCTGTGTACTAACACTGGGTCATTTTCATTCTCACAGAAACTCAAGTGATTTAAAAATCTTCTAAGCCAAACTAATTCTTGTACTGCTGTTGAAAATGCTATAAATTCAGCTTCCATTGTGGATAAGGATATACAATTCTGTTTCTTACTACTCCAAGAGATAACTCCATTATTAAGTAAGAAAACATAACCAGAGGTAGATTTTCTTTCATCTAAATCTCCTCCCCAATCAGCATCTGCATAACCCATGAGTTGTAGATTTTCTCCTTGAAAACATAATGAATAATCTGCAGTACCTTTCAGATAACTAAGTATTCTTTTTACTGTTTTCCAATGGGACTGTCCTGGATTAGCTTGATATCTACTCACCATTCCAACAACGAAACTGATATCCGATCTAATACACATCATAATATACATGAGACTGCCAACAACACTTGAGTAAGGAACTTTTTCCATTTGTACTTTTTCATCTGGAGTCTTTGGACACATTCTTAAGCTAAGATCTTCGTCTTTTGCTATAGGAGTATCAATGGATTTACAGTCTTGCATACGAAACTTTTCAAGTATTTTTATGATGTAATGCTCTTGTGATAGAGCTAACATTTTCTTGGAACGATCGTTTTCAATCTTCACTCCAAGAATATATGCTACTTCACCCATATCTTTCATATCAAGATTGAAGGATAACCATTCTTTGATAGTTTGCACATACTCATTATTGTTACTAGCAAATAATATGTCATCCACATAAAGTGATAGTATCACAAATTTATTTTTGGATCTCTTAACATATACGCAGTGATCTTCCTCAATCATTTTAAAATCGAATGATATGATTGCTTGATGAAACTGAATGTACCAATGTTTGAGACCATAAATAATCTCAATAATTTACACACTTTGTGCTCTTGACCTTCCACAACAAAACAGGCAGGTTGTTCCATATATATCTCTTCTTTCATATTGCCATCTAAAAATATGGTTTTGACATCCATTTGATGCAACTCCAAATCTAAACTGACAACAATAGCTAGTATCAATCGTATAGAAGTAAATCTCATAACAGGAGAGAAAGTCTCTTCATAGTCTATCACTTCTTGTTGTGTATACCTCTTAGTAACAAGACGTGCTTTATACCTGTCAATCGAGACGTCAGCTAGACGTTTAATCTTGAGAACCCATTTATTCTCAATTGCCTTGCGTCCTTCTGAAAGATCAACTAATTTCCAAACATTATTTGATCTCATTGACTCCATTTTTTCTTCTATTATTTTCATCCATTTCTCTTTAATGGGACAGGTAAGAGAATCTCGAATATTTCTTGGCTTTTCTTCATCTTGCATGATAATGATATAAGATATATTCTCAATTAAAAAATAATTTTTAGGAACTCTAGCACAATTGTTATGCCTAATTTGTGATTGTGTTCAGTTTGGCTCGAGCATCATCTGCTAATTTTCTCCCACTTGGATGAGATACTGTTGGAGGTTCGGGAATATGCACTAAACGATTTACAACAATCAAATTATTTTGTTCATCTACCTCATATAGAGAAAAATCCTGAACTATCTCACCCTTTCTTGGAAATTCATTTTCTAAGAAAATGACATCTCGTGACTTAAATTCTGAAACACTCCCACTTGATTGTTCATCAATGAACACATAACCTTTGAAATGTTCAGAGTATCGTATAAATATACTCTTTTTACATCGTGGGCCTAATTTACCATGTTGATGAGACATATCATGAATAAAAGCAGCACATCCCCAAGGTCTCAGATTACTAAGATCTGGTTTTCTATTATTCCAAAGTTCGTAAGGAGTAGAAGAAACAGATTTAGAGGGTAAACAATTTAGAATATAGACAACACTCAACAATGCATCACCCCAAAAAGTAATTGGCCGATTTGCTTGAACCATCATTGACCTAACCATTTCTAAAAGAGTTCGATTTCTCCTTTTAGCTACTCCATTTTGCCGTGGAGTATATGGTATGTTTAATTGCCTAAGTATTTCTTTTTCTTCGCATATTTATTTGAATTCATCAGATAAATATTCACGACCACGATCCGTTCTTAAGGCCTTAACCTTTCTGTCTAATTAATTTGCAACCAAGATAATAAATTTCTTAAAGCATGCAAGAGCTTCTGATTTATGAGATATCAAATAGACATGACCCTATCGCGTATAATCATCAATGAAGGTGATAAAATATCTACCTCCATGTCGTGCCCTCACATTCATTGATCCACAAATGTATGAATGAATTAATTGCAATGAAAATTGAGATTTGGTTCTTGTTCCGAATGGTTTTCTTGTCATTTTTTCTTTTAAATAATTTTCACATGTTGGTAAACTAACTCGTTCAAGATGGCCTAATTGTCAAACCGTAAAAATTTACTTAAGAAATAATGATAATTAATATAACAAATAAAGTAAATTAACATAAATTGGTAAATAACTTAAAATAACAATTAAAGAAATATAAATATAGTTATACAACCGTGAATAAACAAAAGCCCAAGTTAACAACAAAGAAATTAAAATTTGAAATTTAAACAAATAGATCGATAAAATAAATATTAGAATAAAGATCTCAAAATTTAAATTATAACTTAACCGACTGACAGATCACGATCACAATTAAAATATATAACTCAACCCATATTGACCCATTATATCCAATGACCTATCTCACCCAGAACACTCTTTACTGCCACATCTGATCCCTACTAACACCTCTTTCTCTCTCCCTCATTAAATATGGCATTTAATGCCGGTGTACTCTATCCCTTTCTCTCTCTTTCCCCCAGCCGCACACTCCTTCTCTCTCACTCATTTCCTCTCTTTCCCTGTCCCCTCACATTCATTGCCCCGTCCTCTCCCTCGTTCTCTCCGATGCTCTATTTCTCTCATTTCGCTCTCTCTCGGCGAGGGTTTTCCCCCGTCCCGTTTTCGCCTCGATCGCCTCTCACCAAACCCTCTCTCCGTCGTCGTCGACCCGAGCCCTCTCACCGTCCCTATCCCGCTCCGACTCAATCCCCGCCCTTCTTCGCCGAACCCCTCTCACTTACACTCGATTTTCCCCTCTAGCCGTCAATCGCTCCCCGTCGAGGATCGTTGGTCGTCGACCCTAACCCCTCTATAAATCCCGTGCGTGCACTCTCTCTCTCTCTCCCCTCTTGTCGCCTATCTCATGCGTTGAGAAATTGTAAAATTTAGAAAGTTAACTGATAAGAACAGATAAAGCTAAGAAAAAAGGGGATTCGAAGGGGAAGGGAGAGGTGGTGGCGGAGTTCACCGAGGCGTCGACCTTTGCCTTGTGCTATACCCCTCATCGCTCGTTGGATCTTGTTATCGGTAAAAAGAAAAAAAAAAAAAAAAAAAAAAAAAAACCCTACTCTTGTTGCCTTCGTTTCCTTTTCTCGGTATACACCGGAACTTTTATTGTTGTTGTCTCTGGAAAATTTCCTTTGTGCTGGTGGCTTGACCTGTTATGCTTCGTTTTGTGTTGTCGCCTATACTGTTGTGGGTTGGGTTATTTGTATGTTATTCTGTTTGCTGATAATTATATGATACTGTACTTGGGCCCTATCTTGATTTGCCTCCTGTGATGGTGTATGCTGCCTTGCTAGATTTGTTTTGCTGGCTTTGCTTGTTACCCCTTAGATCTGGTGACTGGTAAACTTAGCCCCTCTTGCTGTCTGATACTGATATAAATATTGCTAGTGATTCTGGCCTTGGTACACTGGTACCAACTGGTACCAGTGATGCGAGGCTCTCCCTCTGGTATCTGATCCTTGCCTGGGTTATTTTGCTGGGTTGCCCTTTTGTTTGTTCTTGTGGGTTCTGGTTTCTGGTTCCTGTTTTCTGGTATGGATTGAAGTATCTCACCTTGTTGACCTGTTTTACTTGGCTTGTGCTGGTATTTCTTGTTGCTGCGGGTTTGTGCTGCTCTGTTGGTCTGTATCACCCTATGATTTGTTTGTGGACTGTACCGATTCATCGGCACATCCTCGGGTCCTATGTTGTCCTTCTGTTTTGCCTTGTTGTGAAATGTTGCCTCGCTACCTTTGTCGAATTTTCTTTTTTCGTTGGTTGATTGAAAGTCATTGTGAATATACCTTGACCGTTGATCCGTCGAGCCTTTGGGTGCTTATGTTGGGCTATGAATAATAGGGCCAAGGATGTATAGTATGGAATTTAAATTGGTTATTAGGCCCAAACCCTTAGTAATATAAACTTAAGAATAAATGATTTGTTATGGGCCGATAAATGAGAATTTAATTAAATTAAAGCCCAATTAGGATTAGTGAAATTAATTTCTACCAATAACCTAAAAATCCTAAGATAATAAAGTGATCGAACTAAAATGTGACTAAATTAAATTGTGACTTATTAATTGGAAGCCGCCCGAAAGTCTCAAGCGGTATCCGTAGACTAATACGTAAACTTAAAGAACTCGGGAAATGATTATATTCCCCGATCGCCCCGATTCGGGATATCGGTGCATTGGCACCAATGATTTGGTAGTCGCGTATGATCCCGAACATTAAAACACCAACACAAGTAATAAAATAATAATAATTTTCTTAATTTATTTACTTCTTCTTATTTTTAATTTTTCTTTTAAGTTTTCCTTTTTAAATTATTTTAAACTATTTTTGCTAATTTATTTAAATATAAGGTTAAGTATTTATATACATATACATAATAATAAAAGTAAAATTAATAAAAAAAGATAATTAGGATATAATGAATATATATACGAGTATATATATATACATATATATATATATATATATATATATATTAATCAATTTCTCTATTTTTAGATTTAAAAGAATATTAGAAATAAAGAATAGATATATATAAAATAACAATATATATTAATTAAATCTTTCATTTTTGAATAAGCAAAAGAATACTAGAATAAAATATTATATATATCATATATTATATATTAATCAATTTCTCTATTTTAAATTAATAAGAATAATTCTAAATATATTAAATATAACATTATATATTAATCAATTTCTCTATCTTTAAAATTAATTGATTTAAATATTTAAATCAATGAACTCGAATTTAAAATAGAGAATGAACGTATAAGAACGATCGAGAATGATAAACACAATTTAACGGATCTATAAGCGGGCAACTGAAATTTCCGACGCCGCATGTATGCAGTGGAAACGCTGCCGAAATTCAAGAAGAGACGATAAGACCCGAACAAACGTTTAATTAAATTATCAATCTAATCCTGTTACTAATTAGTAAATCAAGTAAAACTAATAAACATCTAATTTAAATTAATTAGGTGATACAGTCGACTCGGATCCCCTCGCGGAGTACGAGGTCATTCCCGACCCGACGTACGCGGACACCGACCCCGAGGCCGGTGTTCTACCTCCGGAGTAGAGCGACTCCGCGATCCTCACCTCAAAGACTCCCGTGCAGTACGGTTTCCGGGATTTGATTTTCTCTCTTTAGAATTAGGAATCCAAACCGAAATTAAAACTCGTTTTTAAAATAAATCGAATTGCGGTACTTTCGACCAAACTTTGATTAGAGACCAAAATTGACTTGTCATCCGCATCCAGGTAAATTGACCAAAGATATTCGAGACATACCCGCATTCGCATGTCATATCATGTCATATTGCACGTACACGGGATAGGAGTAGGATTCGGGAAATAGTCCCGAGATAGGATCAGATAGAATTAAATAAATCAAGTTGTAGATTATATTTATTAGGAAAATATTATTACTATTACTAATTATTAGTTAAGCTAGGTAGTTAATCATGCATTAAATGCATGGGAGTGTTGAGAGGCGGACCGGGTAATTCCCGGCCTAAGTTGCCTTGCATAACTGCACCGTTGTGGTTACGTACGGTGACCCATAGGCCGTGGGACCCATTCTGGTCTCGTATATGTATCGCGCACCCGTGCTGTCGGATTATCCACCGATTCCGTCATTTGGCGGGTTCGGCTGTGTCGGAGTGTTTTCTTTTGATCTTTATTATATATCTTATTATTATTCCTTATATGATTAAATTTTCAATCCAAATTTGAGTGGTTTAGGATATCGTGTACTTCAAGTGTTTAGTGTGGGCGGCCATATCCGAGCTCGGAATCTAGTTCGTGATACTATATTATTATATTTATCCGCGTATTTAGGATCCTAATATTGTCCGAAGGGCTTTCTCCTTTGGCCCGTAGTTGGTACGAGAGAAAGTCGGGATGCGGTCCACCGGCCTTAGTGGGTACACAAGTGTAGGCTCCCATTTGTTATATTTCATTTTGATACTTTTACGGGATGCGGTCCTCTGACCCTTGGTTGGTACAGTGTAGGCTCCCATTTGATTTCGATTTGTTAATTCACGGGTAGTTATCTCCTTTTACGATATGGCAACTGAAGACATATTATATCCATTTGTTTATATTTTGTAAGGTGAATTACCAGATTCAGCAGACCAGAGTACGTGCTCATAGCCGTCACTCTCCTAGGGCGATATCGCCCCGGGAGCCCGAATTGTCGTTTGTGCGGCGTTGTCGCTGCACAAACATAAAGTCCTAAGTTAGTAAGTTGGGCCCCTGGTTGTGCCCGCTTAGCAAGGCCCGAGTTAGTAAGTTGGGCCCCTGGTTGTGCCCGCTCGGGATGAATCTGGTAAATTTACAAACTGGGTAATTATTATGGGTGTTTGACTCTCGTATCGTATACTTTATATTATATTATTATTTCCACAGAATTTTCTATTTCGGGTTTCTTTACCATATCATATCATAACATGTAGGTTAAATGTGCATAATAACAATTATTATATTTATTCATCAATATTATATTGCATTTCAGACATCAGTATCGGTTTTTGGGTCCAGTCTAGGAAAGAAGATCGAATCTTAAGGCTGGATCTAAATCCGTACTGAGTAATTTATAAAATTACTCACGTTTCCACGGTGGTTGTGGGATCCAGGTATTTTCAGGTTCGGGATTTTTGGCTAGTGCGAGTGCTAGGGACAGTCCTGCGCGATGACAGGGATGCTTCGCTGCATTGGCATGTGAGCTGGGTAGTCAGTTAGGATCCATCGGGTTTTTGAGTCTTATTTTCTTCTTTTGGGTTTTTATTTGAGAGATTGCTGCCCATTCCGATGGAGCTAGCCCCCGCCTATGTGGGCGTTGTATTCTCTTTGTTCATTCGGATTTTGTATGGTCATGTATTCTTATTATTATTATTTTGTTTATTCTGTGATTGCCTTATTTTATTCATTTAGCCTTTCGTACGCACGTCTCGTCGTGCGTACGTGGCGGGATTAAGCACCCCTAACCCGATTCATTTATTTTGGGGTGTGACACTAATAAGCCTTGTTTGGCTAATCTATCCATCATTTGTTGTCCAATATGACCCAATCTCATATGCCATACATTCACATCAATATTATCATTAGCATATGCGATTAAAGAAAAATGAGCATTATAAGAAGTCATTATATTAACAACATCTAAAATAATAAAACCATTCGATACATATCCATAACCATAACATACATGATCCATATACAACTTAATACTAGTACTACACATTTTCAAAGTAAATCCAAATCTAAAAAGAACAACAACATATACAAAATTTTGTCGAATTTTAGGTGCAAAGAGAACAACATGTAAGAGAAGGGTTTGATCATCACACATATCCAACTTACATGTGCCTGTACCCTTGACCGATACACGAGAGTTATTTCCTATATAAAGTCATTTTGATCCTTGAGGAATTCGACAAAAATCCACAAACAAGTCACGATCTTTGGCTACATGGTCTGTTACCCCGAGTCTATAGTCCATAAAGGATAAGAATCAGCCATAAAAACAGAATTGGAAACATATGAAAAATATATTTCTTGGTCTTATTATGCTTCTTAGAATTGTTCTGAGAAGCCTTTCCTTTGCCACAATACTGCCCCTTATACTTTTTCTCTTGCTTGCCCTTTCCCTTGCCATCATTTGACTTACGTTTCTAACCTTGCACAGTAGTTTCAGTTTTTTGAGGTTTTGATATCTCAATACGATCTTCATCAAGTTCCAGATGCCTGACAGCATCGTTGAGAGTTTTAATACCCTTGTTGTGAGTTAAATTCACCTTCATGTGTTCCCATGTATGAGGAAATGAATGAATCACTTCTTGAACCTGTTGTTCATCAGTCAAAATATGGTCAGCATCGTTCAACTCACTAATCATATTCGACATTTCCCTGAGATGTTGTCGCATGCTGTGATTATGACGCTTCTTGTAAGTGTCAAACTTAATGGTGAGTTGTCTCAGTTTGGTAACAGAAGTTCCACTGAATTTCGCTTTAAAGCAAGCCACATCTCTTTGGCAACCTTATATTGTCTAAACTCACGCATCACATCATTTTTCATACTGCTCAACAACGTAATGCGAGCAATGGAGTTCTTCTTTTTCCATGATTTAAATACAGCATTGTCACTAATGTGCTTGGGAGTTATAATTTTCTCTGGTTCGGTTAGAATATGATTCAGGACTGTAAGAACCTCTTGTTCTTCCAGGACATACTGAATTTTTATGGCCCAAATTTCTTAATTTTCGTCATTCAGTTTTTTACCCTTATTAAGTTTTGCCACAATATTTCTAGATGCAGATACCATTTTGCTAAAAAAATTAAAAATTAAACTAAGTTTGGACATCAAACAATTTTTGATGGCTTAATATAAATTATTTAATACTTAGCATAACACATGCAATTTTGCAACAAACTTAAAATAATTTAATAATAATGTAATATTTAACGGATAAAACTTACAAGTTGCTCCATTAATCTTCGTGCAGAAGCGGTTCTGACCAATACAACACTATCACTGGTTCTGCAAGAAATCACGAGCCGAAGCCGGAAGCCTTGTGTTTTCTACAATCTAAATTCTTCAAGTCTTAACATAGTATGTTTTCTCTTTTTCTCTCTCTCTCGATAATAGTGACATATTTGTTTTCTTTTGTTTTTTAGATAAGTGAGAGAGAGAGTATACATGTGTATATTTATAAGCCAATGCATGTGCTCAATACATGTTCAATGCACCCCTCCGGTGCATCTATTCAATGCACCTCTCTAGTGCATCTGTTCAATCTTATAACGGATTGGGTTTGGATTTGGGTTTCCCATAATGGGTGTACTGATAATTAAATCCAACAGTAGCTATTTTGATCGTTAACAATAAAAATTTACACAAGTTCGAAAAACTTGAAAAAAATTATAAATATATTGTTAAACATATAAATTAATAGTGTTTGCAATTGAGACAAGTTTATTATCATTTGATGGTACATCAAAGTCCGTTCAATTTGAACTAATATAAATTGCTCAAAATTTTTGATGGTTTTTTATCGTACATCAAACAATAATAAAATTATATGAAATTTGAAACACTATCAAACTATAAATTTAAGAACACATTTATAAATATTTTCTATTTTATTTTATTTTAATTTTTTGAAATTTCATGATTAAAATTGTTAAAATAGTCAAGCCATCCCTCCCCTTCGAAATTTCACTGTAATATACTTTACCGTTGCAATAGAATTTGTCATAAAAGATCATTTTTGTCTAACCCATGAAATACAATAGATAAATCCGTCATAAAAGATCCCGATAATTTTTGTATCATGCAACAACCCACTACACAAAAGTTTTTTTTTTTTAAATGTAGAAATGAGATTGAAGTAGATGTAATCAACTCCTACTAGCTTTGTTTTCTCTGATTGATTCAGAATGCAGTTCTGAATCAATTGCATTTGTTAATAAGTTATGTGAACGATCTCTGATGGGCCCATAAAGAACCCAAATAAGGCCCAATTAACTAAGGTCCAGTCCGAGTCCAGCATGAGTTTGGACCCATTAACTTCACACCAAAGAGACGGCCCAGACCCAACTTGAGACTAGCCGTTACGGCTGAAGTTGACGGTTACGAAATAAGGCTAGTCCCGCATTTATAACTAGTTCGCGTAATAGTCTGATACATAGTTATTTATATATATTTTAATTATTTAATAAATAATATATAATAATATAATTATTTTATTATAAAATTAGTAAAATATTATTAAATTATTATTAAATTAATGTAGTTCTAACTATTTATAATAATATGAAAATAAATATAAAAATTAAAATAATTGAGTTCATCTATAATTTGATTTCAACTCGAGTTCAAAGTTCGAATTTGATTTAATTTAAATTTAATTTAGTTTGAATTGATTTCAAATCAAACTTAAATACTAACTAATTCGATTGAATTCGATTCGTTTACAACCCTACTCGTTACGTTTCATCAAGGCGATTAGTTACAGTTTTGATGACAAAAATCCTATAAAAGACTTCTACGAACAAGAAAAAGGGGGCTCAGACACTCGCTGTTTCACACACACATTCTAAAAACAAATCTTTTCTCTCTTCCTTACGGCCTAATCCATATTAGGACATATCAACATCTACCAAAGTATTGTTTGTTTATCATTTTGGTTTTTCAATTTTTAAAGCTCGTTCGTTCTGATCGAACTTCTCAGCTAATGTGGCCATTTTAATTGAGCTTAAGTTCGATATTTTATAAACTAGACTCAAAATGTTTTTTAGTAAGAAATTGTTAATTATTAATATTTAAAACTCAAAATTATATATATATTTTTACTTATATTATTTTTAAATTTAAATAGATGATTTATGGGACCATTGACAATATTGATTTTATATCCGATGCTCTAGTGTCAGTTACCAATTTATTTTTAATTATCATTATCACACAACGGTCCAATACATAATTGTATTATGAATTATCCTGCCTACATTAATGATGAAAATCAATTTAAGAATTGGACCGTTGCTTGATACATTATATATATGGACTCTAATATCGCGTGGATGGACATCGTCACTTTTCAGTCTGATCAAATTCTCCCAGTATAATTTTCTTCTATCAAGTGTCCATATTTCGTCTAATTAAATTTAAATTTTTCCACAAAGAATTTCTTTAAATTATATTTTGTTATCATTATTGAAAAAGGCTGCATCAACCTCTACCACGCTTACATCTGCAGGCGGAGAAATACCAACGTAACTTGAGGTCATTCTCGCCTGATAAAACCTGTGCTATAGGACGGGGAATCACCTTAGGTCCACATATCGCAGCTCCGGGTAAACAAGTTAATTTAATTTTATTTTCTTTCAATTTCAAGTAACTAAATTAATTTTAATTATTTAATTTCTTGATAAAACTTTATATATATATATATATATATATATATATATATATATATATATATTAAAATTATAAAATTTAAGGAATTTTATACAACAGAAATGTTGTATAGTGACATCTAAAACGCCTCAATTAATAGAGAATCACTCTAATACAGTTTCCTAAGACAATGCTCTTAATTTACTTAAAAGATTATATGTTTAAAATTTACTGCATCCCTATTGAGACGACTTTTGGACTTTATTCCTCCTCCCGTTCTCACAAAAAAGAAAAGTATAACGAGTTCACTTGTAATTAAATATTCAAAAGTGCAATCTAGTATAACACGCCGGCAAAAGGGACTTAATTTAAAGAAGTAATGCAACTGAGATAGTAAAATAGAAAAAAATCATTTGATTTGTTCAGATTCAAATCTCACATGATCCAATTTCTTTTGAAAAATCAACTGACTTGATCTGACCCGACTTAATTTGATATAAAATGACTCTCAATCCAATTAAAAATTAATCTAAAATCTAAAAAAATTAACATATAAATTGACCTAATATGATCCAACACTAATCCAATCCAATCTGATTTCTTGTGAAATATCAAACTGATCCAACCACGAACCCAAACCTGACAACCTGCTCGTTTTCCAATTCTACTTCTAAAGTTATGATAGACAAGCTTTGCAAGAATATCATTTATGTATTCTGCACGTGTTAACCGCACACCATGACTCGTTTAGCACCTCTTGAGTTTTGGGTGCATCATACGCAATATTCTCTTTCATGATTTTCAGAGGTGCGTGATAACTGTGGCTTAAAATACAAATTAAGTTCTTAAAAAACGGAAAGTTTTAATCATTTTAACGTTTTTGATAGATTTTGGTAAGTTTTTGAGAAAAAACAGATTTAACAGGTTTTCTGTAATTTAACAATTTTATCTCACATTAAATTCGTTTAAACCGTTAAATTAAAAAAAAAAACGTATTTAATGACTGAATTTTTTTTGTTTTAAATCTTAATAGTTTGTTACTCTAAATTTTTTTCTTTTTAATTTTTGGATATAACTTAAGGCTCTAATAAAAATAGAAAGCAAATATATCATGTAATAGTTTAATATAATTTAAAATTTTTAACTTTTAAGTACTTAATTAATATGATAATTATTATTTTACTTAATTTTATTAATTATTAAGTACTAATGATATGATAATGTATTTCTTAGTTTTTTAAATATTAATTAATAGGTAAAAAATGATTGATCATTTTTTAATTTAACGTATGTATAAAATCGTTAACTGTTAACTGATTACCTTAACATTAAGAGTAATTATACATTTTTTAAAAACTTGATACAAAGAGATTTCACAGTTGACGGCTGTTCTATTTTATTGGGCTAAACACATATGCCTACAAAGACTGGAATTCTGAATTTTATTGGGCTCTATATTTAGGCCTGGCAAAGATTTCAACACGATATATTTGATCTGAGATATTGCTTGGAAATTAGTTCAAATTTAAAATAAACCAACCAACCGCTTTGTTTTATTAAATAATTAATTATTATTTAGTAATTATTAATTATTCAACAATACTAAGGCCATAGAAATAATTGATGGTAGCAGAAAAATAAAAATAATACCAATCGAGCAATATCATTTTTCGATGAAGTTGGCAAAAGGCCGTCCGATGGATTGGGGATGAGATAACACTTGTGACTTGACAATGAATTGGCAACGACAGAACCTTGACAAAATTGATGAAACCAACAGCCAGGCATAAAAATGTAGACGTGTCGGCATGCCGCGTACTTGCATAAGTTGCCATGCAGGGGTCCTCCTGCTATTTTTATCAGAATATTTACAATTTTACTTTATATATATGGAGAGGTGTCAACATTATTATACATAAGGACAAAAGAGGCTACTGGCCCCACCTATCTGATTATGAGTGGAAGAACTATTATTGATTTGGTTGCGTTGATAAGTTGAACTTGATTCAAGTAGAAGCATGTGTCAATTATTGGTACCATCCGATCCGATCCGATATGAACTGAAAATAAATAAGTTGAGTATGAGTTTAATTTTTTAATTTGAATCGAGTTAAATATGAGTTTAATTTTTTTGATCCGAATCGGATCGGGTTCGAGTCAACCCGACCCGACCCGATTAATTATGTTTTTTGAAGTAATTTTGTGATTTAGTACACTAATTATATACTAATTAAAATTAATTATAAATTAATCAATATTTTATTACTTAAAATTATATAAAAATAATTAATAAATATTTAATTATTTTACACGGGTCGGGTCGGGTATGTGTAAAAAAATTTTGACTCAAATTTAATCGGATCGAGTTCGGATCAAGTCAAGAAAAATAATAAAATAATATGATCTGATCAAACCGAATCCGACCCATTGATACCCTAAGTAGAAGACAATGGAGATCCAAGCTATCTTAACCAATTCCATAAAGACAGAATAACAATACTCATAAATAAAAGTTAAAATCAAAATCCGTTTGATATTCTTTTTCATTTTGTAAAATCTACCATTCAAAATTTTCAAAGAAATCTAATTCAACGCTGAAAGTTATACAATCCTAACATAAGTACTACAAATATTGTTTTAAAAAGAAATTTATTGTCTTCTCCCCTTATAAATTTCAAAAATAAGGTCTAAAAATTGCCCTTCTATTACGTAAAATTACAATTAATTCAAGTCATTGATGTTATGGTACACCATATGTAGGTATTAAAACTTTATATCATTGATGTTATGGTACACCATATGTAGGTATTAATTCAAGTCATTGATGTTATGGTACACCATATGGTCGGATTTCATAATTCCAAAATGAAGTGTTAAAAATCATCGTTGAAATCCAACCAAAACACACCCTATGGTGCTATTGCTTTTCAAACAGTCTTATGATGACGTTTTTTTACAAAGATGATTGCTATTTCAAGATTAATTCATTAGATATGTTCCGGAACTTTGGGGAAGCATTTGCTACATTTAATTCCGTGGAAATTAATTTCTTGCAAAAAATTTGTGATATTTCGATTTTCTTTTTTTTTTAAAAAAAGAAAAGAAAAGAAAATGCATTTGAAAAAAACATGAAAATGCTCTAGTGTTCGGGTTCATTTGATAAATCAAGGAATAAATTTGAAAGAGTGATAGAATAGTGCTTTTTTTGGTAGAAGAGTGGTATTATTGACTATTCGAAATAGTGAAAATATCATTTGACAGTTGTTAATCAGAATAGTTAAAATATAAATAATTATGGTACTAACAATGATGATGATAATAAAAATAATAGTATAATAATAATAATAATAATAATAATAATAATAATAATAATAATAATAGGAACAATAATAATAATAATAATAATAACAATCATAAAATAATAATCATAATTCATAATCATGATAATAATAATCATAATAATAATAATAAACAATTATAATCATTATAATATAATAATAATATAATCATAACTATAATCATAATAATATAATAAGATAACCATAATCATAATCATAATATAATAATAATAATAAAATTATAATCATAATCATAATAATATAATAATAATAAATAATTATAATCATAATAATATAATAATAAAATAATCATATTTATATTCATAATATAATAATATAATACTAAAAATATATTTATTATAATATAAAAATATTAATAAAAATATAATATAATAATAAATTATAATCATAAAAAATAATAATAATATATAATTATAATTATATTATAATAATATAATAATAATAAATCAATCATAATCATAATATAATAATATAATACAACATAATCAAATCATAATTGCTATTAGAAATGAGCTAATCGGTATACCACTTATAATTTAATATACTGGATTAACACTCTTTTATACTCTTCTACTTAGTCTAAAATTCATTTAATAAATTAATTCGTCGGAATAATAATTTTATTCTTATTTTTTTTACTATTTCATGAAATGCTAAACAAATCCGCTAGTGAGAGGAGACGTAGAAGGTGCAGGAAAAAGCAGGCAGGGGAATTGTTGTGAGCCCTATTGCATGCTGCCGGTGCCCCTTCGCTGGGCCCACTCTTCTGAGGAACATATGTGGTTTTGTCCGCTATATGAACATACTATTGGATTGGACTTTTGTCCCCTATATGAACAACCTTCTAGTGATCATTTCTTACATTGGTAATTATTTTTCTCAAGTGCACGATTCACCGGATCTAAGTTTCAGTTTATTCGATTGATTCGAACTGTTTGGATTGATTTATATATTAAAATTTATTACAATAAAAATATTTTTATGTATTTAACTTTTAAGTGAAAATACGGAGGAAAATGTTTCTATAAACAATCTAAAATTATTTTAATCACTGGTCTTCTCCTTAATTATAAAATAAATGAATTAATTTTTCTAAAAGAACGTTTGGTCCTTATAAAATTATGAAAATTTAACATGTATATTGCATTGAACAGTTAGATAATTAATATGTTAAATTTAGATTTGTCGAAAAATATGAATAAAGTCATGCAATGATCCAATGGATAAAATTCGAGACTAATTAATGAGGGAATTTGGAAGGTCATACAAAATTTGTTATAGGTAAATGGGCTTTAAAGCCCTTAAAATCTAGTCTGAAATAGTTCAAGTTTCAATTCAATTTGGAGTTCCTGGAGAAAGTGATGGTTGTTTTCATAAAGATTGACCAAAATTGACTAGGCTGTTTAGAATTATATATGTTTTCATTTATTATATTATGAATTTTGAGTTTTCTTATAATGTTTAGGACTATAAAAGGAGTTGCAATCTGTTGCCCCGCAAGAGAGAGAATATTAAAGGAATTATTAAGAGTTCATCACTGAAAGCATTTATTTGTTTATCCATCTCTTCTCCTTACCTCTAAAAGAACTACATCCATCATTATATCATATTCAACATTCGATATAGACATAAAATTTTGAATTTCATAAATAAATTTTCAAATCTAATACTGGTCATGTATTTCGTTATTATTAAATGGCAACTTTTAACAATTAAGTTACAACAAATTCTAACTTTGTACTTTTCAAGTAAATGTATTGGATATCATGACAAGACTAAGAACAAAAAATAGGATATCAAAATAAGTATGATGCAAAGTTGTAGTTGTCCTATTTTATATGGTTGATCCGGATGACATATAAACAACAATATTCATGATGAGAAGAGAGTGTACATCATCTATTTATGGAGTGCAAAGGAGTACGAGAAATAATATAATATATATATGATGAGACTCAGAGACTTGTGCAGCATTCTAATAAATACCGAAGAGGAAACATTACGCTGATCATGGATAATTTTGAAGGCATGCATTGGAGAAACCGAGAAAACTGGAATTGATTACTTATTTAATTAAAATCTTTAGAGAACAAGATAAAACACATCTTATTCTTGTGAGAGAGATACTTTTTAAGCCGATTTTTTTAATAATAATAAAATAAAAAATATGAAGTAATGCATCTAACAACATCCGTTGAGTTTTGACGAAAATAATAAGGCCTCCATCTGCGTTTTCGTCCGCCGGACGAAAATCACGTTTCCGTCCCCCGGATGGAAACCGTGTTTCCGTCCCGACCCCATCTTTTCTTCAGCCCGCTTGCCTTTTTTTTTCCTTTATATTATAATTATATTATGATTATGATTATGATTATGATTATGATATTATGGTTATGATTATAATTATGATATTATGATTATGATTATGATTATGATATTATGATAATGATTATGGTTATATTATTAAATTATTATGATTATGATTATGATATTATGGTTATATTATTATATTATTATGATTATCATGATTATGATTATTATTTAATTATTATTATATTATTATTATATTATTAAAATTATGATTATGATTATGATTATTTTATTATTATTATTATTATTATTATTATTATTACTACTACTACTAGTATTGTTAAATCGTCAAATTTAATTTAGTAGTAATGACTAAAAATAAATGATTAAAGGAAAAATGATAAATTATTATTTATTAATGACCAAATAAATAATCAATAATAATAATGAGATTTAAATAAATTAATCTGAAAAAACTTTAAACAATTTACCAATAAAAATATCTATAGACATATTGTCGAGCTTAAATATTGATTATGTTTCATTTCTTAAACATTCTAATTGTAGTTTGATGGTCTAATAAAAATCATTAAATTAGATCATTATAATTTGCATCGAATTTTAATAATCATTGGTAGATTATCAAAATTATTTTTAATTCCATAATCATTTGTAGATTATTACAAATTTTCATTTTGCTTATTTATTTAGTCATTAATAAATAGTAATTATTATTATTTGTTATTGATTTTATTTATTTATTTATTTATTTTATATAGGAATATATATATATATATATATATATATATATATATATCGGATTGAAGTTGCCTTTAATCATTTATTTTTAGTCAATACTACTAAATTAAATTTGAAGGTTTAACAATAACAGTAATAATAATAATAAATAATAATAATCATAATCATTATAAATAATAAATAATCATAATTTTAATAATATAATCATAATATAATAATATAATACAACGTAATCAAATAATAATCATAATCATGATAATAATAATCATAGTCGTAATCATAATAATATAATAATATAACCATAATATCATAATCACAATCATAACCATAATATCATAACTATAATCATAATCATAATATAATTATAATATAAAGGAAAAGAGAAGGCACGCGGGCCGAAGAAAAGGTGGGGTTGGGACGGAAATGCGGATGGAGGCCTTGTTATTTTCGTCAAAACTCAATGAATGTTGTTAGATGCGTTACTTCATATTTTTATTTTGTTATTATTAAAAAATCGGCTTTTTAAGTATAACCAGCGGTTTAAAACATAGTCTATTTTAATCTTGTAATTTGTTTTTTTTTATGTTTTATTTTAATCCGTCTGTAATACAGTGGATCACCTACTTGTTTACTATGTAACTTTTGCAGATGAATTAAATTTGGAGGCACAAACCTCCACTTTTTGATAAAAAAAACTCATATTTCATTTCTGAGTCAAGTGATCTATACCTCTTGCTCTTGAACAAGTATTTATGACAATAGCAAGAGATTCTGACCTTGAAAGAACAAAACAACAAAATAATATTAAGAAAAAAAACTAAATTTCTTAAATCCGCAGGAACTTAGTTATAGAACTTGATCCATCTTGAAAGTTTAATACATTTTGATATGCCTCATTTCTTGATGTGTGGATTAACTTTAATATATTATTTTTTAATAAATATGCACTAGATACTGTATACATATAGTAAAATTATGGTGCTTTATATTTAATCATCTCAACATTTTTATTTATGTTGTCTAAGAAATACTTTACATTAAAATCTCACCAAATACAAAATGTTCCTAATTTTTTTATTTCAAAAGTATTTGTTTTGCAACTTTTAGAATCAATATAATATATTAATAAAATAAGAAGATATTTGCATATAAAAATAAGTCACTCCCAAAAATTCAAAATAAATATTTAAAAAAATTCTACAAATAGAATTTTTTTATATCTAGAAGATGTTGATACAAAGAATTTATTAAGCCATATAAAAAAAAGTAAATTTACAATCGTACCTTTTGTCAGTTTCGTGCCGTAATTGATAACCATGTAGTTTGACTTTTCAGTAATTAATAACCTGATCAGTGCATTATTTATGGATATGGAGAACATCATTAGATCTTAAGAAATGACACAGACATATGGAGTTCAGGAATCAGGATAGGTGTTGAACTGTTGATTGTCGTATCCATCAGCACTCGACACGCAACTCACACACTGTCACACAACACTAATTAATATATTCGAACCATATGCAGCATCGATCTTCACTCTCCAGTCTCCACTGAGACTGTCCTGTGCATGGTGCATTCAACCAAATGCGCTATGCGGTGGTGGTGTCTTGTTTTGTTAAATTTGTGTCAAATAGGCACTCAGCGTATATGGTTTGATCTTTGTGATAAACACCACGAACGAACTTGAGTCTCAGTTTGATTTATTTTCGACCAGGTGTCATAGGATCTGATATGAAATTTCGGGTGGGTTTGTGAGCCCGGTTGTGTTAAGCTAGACATTCTCCTCTCTATGGTCCGTTTGGCAAATTAAGGAATAGCTCTGGAAGAGTGGTAATTTTGGAAGAGTGATAGAATAATATTTTTTTTGGAAGAGTTATATTTTTGACTATTCGGAAGAACGAAAATATCGTTTGACAGTTGTTACTCAGAATAGTTAAAATATGAATAATTATGATACTAATAATGATGATGATAATAATAATAATAATAATAATAAAAAAATAATATTCATAATAGTAAGATAATAATAATAATAAAGTAATAAAAATAATCATAATAAATAATAATATTATAATAGTAATATAATAAAAATATAAACATAATCATAATATAGTAATATAATAATAATAAATTATAACTACAATCATAATTATAATAATATAATAATAATAAATAATCATAATTTTAATAATGTAATCATAATATAATAATCATAATCATGATAATAATAATTATAGTCATAATCATAATAATATAATATTAAAAATATAATCATAATCATAAAAATAATTATAAATAATTATAATTATAATAATAATATAATAAATTAATCATAAATATAATCAACATATAATAATATAATACAACATAATAAAATAATAATAAAGTAATAAACAATAATAATAATAAATAATAATATTATAATAGTAATATAATAAAAATATAAACATAATCATAATATAGTAATATAATATTAAAAAAATATAATTACAATCATAATTATAATAATAATATAATAATAATAAGTAATCATAATATAATAATCATAATCATGATAATAATAATTATAGTCATAATCATAATAATATAACCATAATCATAATCATAATAAAATAATAATAAAAATATAATCATAATCATAATCATCATAATATAATAATATAATAATAAATAATCTTGATCATAATAATATAATAATAAAATAATTATATTTATATTCATAATATAATAATATAATATTAAAATTATATTTATAATAATAATAAATAATATAATAATACTAATGGTAACGATAATATAATAACAATAATGATAATAATAATTTAATAATAATAATAAAATGATAATAATAATAAAAAATAATCATAATATTAATATAATAATAAATTATAATCATAAATATAATATAATAATATAATAATACTAAATCTTAATCATAATCATAATAATATAATATAATATAATATAATCAAACAATAATCGCTATTCCGATGAGAGCTAATCCGGTATTCCACCTATAAGTTGGTATACCGGATTAGCACTATTTCGCACTCTTCTACTTAGTCTAAAATTCGTTTGGCAAATTAATTCGTCGGAATAGCTATTTTATTCCAACTTTTTGCTATTCCATTGAGTGCCAAACACTCCCATATGGGAAAGCAAGGAAGAGTTGCATTACTTAGTATTAGGTGTTTAGGTTGGAATGGGGGTGGTTGAAATCCGTGCCTATGGTTTCCGCTACAAAACACCCCTGTCTGCTCGCACCCTTTCTCACTTTTGACAGACAATAGCCTCTCTGCTTTGCCATCGAGGTCATGCTATTGTTATTGACGCTTGAACATAATGTCTATATTTTTGTTTTCTTCTGAGATTAATAGAAGAGTTCAAAACTTCTATTTCTATTTTTTATACTCAGTTGAAGGTTTGGCTGATTCCAACTTATGTCTGTTGACTAAGGCACGAGAGTAACCAATGTCCAAAATGAAGTAATGTTTTGATGAACCAACAAAAAGTTTTACTTGCACTTGCCACAAATTGCAATTTCATCAAAGGATAAACATTAGAAGGCCCACTATAAGTTTATGATTTTTTTTGCTCTTATTTGTTTCAACTTGTAGGAGTCTTTTTCGTTTATGAACCCGACGAGAATTAATTTAAAAAGAAATAAATGAGAAGAAGCACCAAGACTGCTTTCTGAAAGAAGAACATTTTATTATTATTATTATTTTGTCTGAAGAAGTACAAATTGATAAAGAAATAAAAGAGAATAAAAATGGCAGGGGACCACAGAGCTTTCTTTTTTAAGGCTGTCAAAAGATCCATGATATGTACGGCTGGAAAATGCTGGGGGTTCCTATTCCATGAGATATTATTGTCTACTTTGGCAATTCATATTTTTTTCAATGGAAAAGTTGACATCATTTGAGAAAGGCATGTCTACACACACTAATTAATACACTAAATAAAGACTACAGTACACTAATAAGCTTTGAAGATATGCTATATTATTTATGGATCAAAATAATGTTGTGTGCGATTAGGATGTGTCCCAGAGATTGTTCTTGTTGATTAGGGTAGGGAAGAAAAAATTATTACAAGAAATTATTTGGGAATTATAAGATGATGGGGCAAGGTCAATGCTAATCCATGAGTCAAAAGTGGGTCGTGTTATTTAAAGCGTATCAGTATGCTTGTCGAAAATTAATTTCGGATAGTTTAATGGGTTTTATAGTACAAGTTTACAGAAATCACCAAATTGATAGACCCCACTAAGTTTGTATCTTACATGTTCCTTCACTGATGTGCATGTTGTATAATTTTTATAATCTGACATGAGGGAAACGTGATGGGGTTTCCGTATATTATAATGATTATATAATTAAATTAATAACGCTTCTAATTGCGTTGCTTGCACATTTCGTTTCATGTCCAAATATATTACCATTCGAATCGTTAAAAAAATAATAGGTTGTAGAAAAAGCAACAAAATGTAGCCTTAGTTTCAAGTGATAATTAATTTGGTTGTTGTCTATAAGGTAGAGATTAAGTTTCAGTGACTGTTTTTCTTTGTTTCAAAAAAAATAAAGTCGGTATATAGTTAACTAATTACTTATATACCTCGTAAAAAAATGTTGAAGATGCATATATTATTCAAAGATGTAAAAAAAAAAGTAATTATGATAGTCTTTTAATCGGGCAATCTAATATGTTCTCTCAAGGATAGCTTTTACATACGTACACTTTGAGTTGCACATCAAAAAACAAAATTATTTTCCATTAGGATGATATTAATTTTTCAGAAAAAGAAATTGAATTCTTTGATGATGGATGATCGTATTCAATTGAATAATTATTTAAGAAAGAACGGTCCTATTTTACATTACTAAATTTGCATTAAAAATAAAATAAAATTGTCATTTAAATTTTTGTGGAAGAAGGAACTTAGTAGTTCATGCGCATTTGAGGAAAATAATATATTGCGCAATTATTATTTTTCCAAATTTGATGAAAATGAAGTTATAAAATCAAACATCACCCTTAAAATATGCACAAAATAGTACAGAAAAAATAACGCGTATTTGCACCCCGTAATATCATACTCTCTCATTGATTGGAGAATGTGTATCATAAATCCATTCCGTCTCAATCAATCTCTTGTATCTCTACAATTGTTTTCCTTTTTTTGCATGAAAATATCTAATAAATGTTATTTGGAATTACATGGATTGACAGGACCAAAGGTTATCTTACCCGGCAAATGTCATTGTCCAATTAAGACCAACTTGCCTTGACTATGATAGCCTTTATATTGTTCCGACATATGAGCCGCAGGTTATTCAGATTCATTGAACGATAAATATGAGTGTGAAAGTTGAATAAATCCAAACTATACTTGTCAAATATCCAACATCAATTTGTGCTATGTATGTTAATCTAGACCGAACGGAAAAAAAAACGAGTAAAAATATGGATATTATATTGTTTATATGCTCATCAAAAATTTAGAGAAATTATATAATGATGGAAATCATTAGTTTGAAAATTCAACATTTTAAGATTGGGGCAAGTCGCAATTTTGTTTTATAAGCTTCTGACTGTCAATCACAACAAAGTCCAAACCTCAAATCTCATAATTTTCTTTTGTCAATAAAACACTTTATAGATCACATCCAATTTTCTTAAATTTTAGATTATTAGAATTTAAAACGAAATACAATGAAAACAATTAAAAGTGAAGAATTTAAATCCTCGTTCATTCTTAACATATAAGCAGATCTTTTTCTTTCTTTTTTTTTGGAAAAAAACTCCACTGTTTTTAAAAATAATAATATAAAAAACTAAATTTTAATACTAAAAATGACAGAGCATCACTCTCAATGACGTCTTTTCATTTTTTTTACTTTTCACAATAAATATAACAGCGTCAAGGGGAGTAACGTTCTCCCACTGAGATGCTATATTAATGTAAATTTTCTCACTGTCATCAATTGATCAAAGCACTTTGAAAATTATTTTAAAAAAAAAAGACATCACTCTCACTAATGTCTTCTCTAAAAACATCAATAAAAATGACACGCTATTATTTTTAGTATTAAAACTTAGTTATTATTATTATTGTTATTAATAGAATTTTTACTAATATTAGATTAAAAAATCGGTAAAAAAGCTCATAGGGATATTAATATTATATGTAAGCAGATCCGATGGCATGTAATTTGGACCATGAAAGACAACTAGATACTAGTAGTAGAACTAGTGGTTTGCTAAAATCCGGTAGGTATAATCCGTATACGTTATCCGGGGTATTCGTATCTGTGTCCGGGTATAGGAGGGTAAACGGATACCCGTACCCGCTGGGAATTTTTTTTTATATAAATTTCAAATTTTTATTTAACCACTTAAAAAAATGAACGTTTAGAAAATATAGTATTCTTTTAAAATGAACGTTTAGATTTGTACTTAGCCGAAAATATATCATTCAGATTTTACGACATTATAAAATAAAAAATATATTTGTAAAACAAAAACAGCAAAAAAACAGAAACAAAAAAAAAAAGTACCTGTGCCCCTGCCCGTACCCATACCCGTGGTACCTGTGTACCCGAGAAGGGCACGAGTATGAAACGTGTAGGATACGGTTTTGAAAAAAAAAACTCGTCTACCCGTGCCCGCCCTACCCGTCTACGTGTACGCGCCCTATCCGTCTACCCGCCGCGCCCGCCCGTGCCCGCCTTACCCGCCGCCCGTCGCGGTTGTGCCCGACCCGTACTCGCGGTACCCGTTAGCAATTCACCAAGTAGAACTGTAGAAGCGCATGTGAGTGTACAGAGGCTCGGAGCAATTCCCTCATCATTGGACCACATTTTGGAATTTTTGATGGTCCCGGCAACATCTGAACTGTTCAGTTATGATCGGACGGTCGTGACGAACCTTAGCCGCTTCCTGCTTATTGCCCCGCTGTGCTATCTGATCGAGTCAGGTTCAATTTAGACCGTTCGATTTGAAACTAACGGCAGAATTCTATTTAGAAGTTAGAACCATGCAATAAACTTCATTGATTACAACCGTCTAGAGTTTTGGTAACATCAGAAGTTCAGAACCCACTTGAGTTTGGTAAATCATGTTTTTTTTTTTTGATAACTTGATAAAGGGACAGAACTACGAGAGGGCTCTTCAACTGTACAATTAGTAGTAATAATTTCTGACAGTTAATTTAACATGACTGTATTAAATTTTAAACTGATTGAGTATAACATTTTTGTACAATTATTTTATGTATTTTAAAGATTTCTATCTTTGAATATCAATAAAAATGAATAGCAGCTTCCTACTCCATATTTTAGTAAGTTATTTACGAAATTATCTTTTCTATAAAATTAAATTAAACAGTACAAATTGAGAAATAAAAATAAAAAAAGTATGAAATGGCAACTGTTCATTATTTGTTGTTTTTCGTTGTAGCGTCCACTTCTTGTTGGAAAATTTTACTAACTTTTAAAATAAACAAAACCATCAAAGTCAAAATATTTAATTAATATTAAAAAAATCCGAGTATATTTTAATAATTTCATAATCAAAATATTTCTAAAAAATAATTGTTCTAGAGAAGAGGGAGAGTTATGTCTAATACCAAAAATTTGAAGGTCAAATTATCATGAACATAATATTAGGAAGCCCCCTGCCCATATTATACTGATGAAGATTCATGATCCGACATTATACCGATTTGTATCTTTCAAGCTTTTAAAAATTTTAAATTATAAATATAAGCCGAATTTTGGGTGGTTTAAAATTACAACGTCCACAGATTGAGATTAATAAACAATGGTTAAGGTGTAGAAAACTAACGAATGTTGGATGCTATGATGCTCTCCATATAGCTGTGAGAGATTTTGTGATTTGTAGTGTAGTAGACTTAAGACTGTTGGCTATTCTCTTTTGATGTTTATTTATTTATTTATTTTTATTGATTATTTTCTTTTTTTGCTTGTATGATCCGGACTTGACATCTTTCGTTTTTTGTGTTTTGTCATGACTCATAAGCTTGGTGCTGTGCAACTGGGATAGGGACATAGGGTAATCTACGGAAATTCTCCCTTATAATTTAAAAACATTTATGGTTCCGTATCCAGTAGAATCAGTGGACTCTATCGAAGCAAACTTTCTTAACAAAAAGGAAAAAGTAAATAAAAATAATATGTTTTATTAACCAAATTGGATCACTTCGTTTCCTGTGAAATAATATATTTTGCATGCATGGGAAAGGGATCACTTGACAGTAAATCTTTAAATAAATATGAAAAAAAATAGAAAAAATTATAAATATGTTCTTCTATTTATAGATTGATGGTGATTAAAATTTTATGTAGTTTTATTATTGTTTAATAGTCCATCAAATACCATTAAATTGAAACCGTTGCAAAGTGCATAACATGATGGACTAGCAAATAATAATGAAATTGCATGTAATTTTAATCACCATCAATTTATAAGCAGAAAAACATATCTATAATATTTTTTATTTTTTATATTTATTTGAAAATTCATTGTCAAAATAATCTATTGTCAAGGAATCCCTTCCCTGTTAATAAATTAATATAAGGAACCTTTTACAGGAAATATTCTCTCAAATTCACGATATTAATCTAATCTTCTCGTGGCTGACTCCAATCCACCTGGGAAATATAAAATATCAATTCGAAATATTATGTAATTTTAGTGACACTTGACAAAAATATAATATCGATTAAATATACGAAATTTGAATCTCAATAAATTTATAAAATTTAGCAATAAATTTGGTATTTTTTTCTATTTTAAGAAATTATTTCAAAGTTATTGAAAAAAAAATATTACTAAGACTGAAATAATCATGTAAATGATCTAGTAGCTCAAAAAATAGCTAACTAAAATAACATTCAATAGGCCATGAATTCAAACCCTCATAAGCACACAATGAAATTTGTGAACTTTAGACTCTCATTCTTCGCTCTCTCTAAAAAAAAGAGTCTGAAATAATCATATTTAGATGACATCTAACTTTGCTTTGCTAATTTTGTACCTTTTTCTTTGTTCATATTAACGTTCTATATTAGTTTTATAGAGCTCTGACCATCTTTTTGGAAAAAGTATGAAAACTCGTTAATTGAATAAATATAAATAAAATTATTATAGTCACGAACAACAAATGTCAGTCTCGCAGAATTATATAATTATTATTGCGGATTAATTTTTTTCATTTCCATAAAACTCTAAAAATTTATAAAATATTTTGAAGTTATCAAGCACTTCAAGAGCTTTTCAGGAAAAAAAACTTAAATTTTGATTAAAAGAAAGTTATGAACGTTATAAATAGGGGCGGAGCTTCTTTAGTATTAATTTTCTAGGTGAAATTATACTTAAAATATATAATTGATCTTTCTAATTACTTAATATAAATAATCAAATTTTATTAGCTCTCTCTTAATTTCCTCCCAAGTTACGCTACTGATTATAAAAACACAATATATAGTAAAACCGCATTCTAAGGTGCAAGTTTACATTCGGAATAGTCTTCTTTGGAGAGTTCGTTTTCTAAGGATGCGATTGTTTTACTTACAAATTCTTAAAATAATTTTCTCATTTATGATTAAATTTTTTCATGGATATGAAAATCACCCAGCGGCAATAAAGAGGACCTTATCCGTATTGTTTTGTGCGATTTTATGCTGCGATAACTGCAACGCAAATCATGGATCAAAATAATCTTCTATTATTAGATAAAGTCTAACTTATACTTTTAAATACCTCTCCAAATTGCTTATCCACAATCCAAGGTGACAATTGTTTGTTAAGACTAACCATATATTCATCTGAATTAAATAAAAATATCAATTAATATCGATAATTAGCATCTAGAAGTATTTAGAAGATTTAGAAAAAAAAAATATCGCTAGGCTCAAATTCTGTGCTATTTTTTTTGGAAAGGGAAGAGATCACTTGACATTGTTTATCTTGACAATTTTGACAATGAATCTTTAAATAAATATAAAAAATTTTAAAATTAAAAAAACTTATAAATATGTTATATTATTTATAGATTGATAGTGATTCAACTTTCATGCAATTTCAGTCAGATTTTGTTATATATAATAATTATAAAAATCATATTATTTATAATAAGAGTGATAAAAGTAAAAATTTAAATCTACGAATGGCAGTGCGCCACTGCCAGTGGCGTCTTTGTGTAAACGTGCCATGCATCGGTTGACGTTTTTATTGAAACGCGCCACTGCCAGTGGCGTCTTTACTGAGCGTGCCACCGTCAGTAGCGTGTTTGTCTAAAAACGGGTTTTATAAATACACGCACAGATAGATACATGCGCGGTTGGTATTTGTAGGAGACAAACGCGCCACTGGCAGTGGCGCGCTGCCATTCATAGATTTAAAAATTTGCTTTTATCACTCTTATTATTAATAATATTATTTTTATAATTATTATATTTTAAAAAATCTGAATTTCAGTATTGTTTGATGGCCAATCAAAGACCATTAAAATTATTGTAAATTATATAATGTTTTGATCATTTTTGATGGACTAGCAAAAGACAATGAAATTACATAAAATTTAAATCATCATTAATATATAAGTAGAAGAATATATCTATAAAGTTTTTTAATACTTTTTTGAAAATTCATTGTCAAAATTATCAAAATAACTCATTGTCAAAGCATCCCTTCCCTTTTGCAAAGAGGAAATTATTGGGAAGAAGTGAAGAACGTTGTTCAATGCCTGTGAACCTTTTACTGCCTCTAGACCTAGCCTCACTAGGTAGAATCAATAAAATGACATCACTAATTAATCTGGGATCACATTTTGTATTACAAGCCTCGGCGCAATCACTAAAATCATGTTAGTTATCTCATAAATGTATGACACCTCGCCCATTAATATCATTCATATTATCATGTAAAATTGTCAAATCAAGTCGCAACACAGTTTGACAGGTGTCATGTCAACCATTATTAATATCATTTGTGAGTGGTACTTGTGTCTTACAGGAATTCTTTTTTTTGGGGGGCGGGGGCTAAAATTACTACCATCAGCACTTATATCAAATTGCTTTGGATAAGAATCTCCGGAAGATATTTATGTATCAAAATTATGATATAAAAGTCATAGTCTAGTAGTAAAGTCATAGACTTTATAGATTTTTAATTTTAGATTTTTAGAATTTAGAATTTAGAATTTAAAAATATGATTTATAATATAGGTCAATTATAATTATTGTTAGGACTATTATTATTATTATTATTATTAGCATTATTATTATTAGCAATGTCCTTATTATGGATAATATTATTATATTACTATTACTATTGCTACTAATAATAATATTATTATTAGAGTATGACTAGGATGCTCCTAGGAGCACGATATATCTCCGTATTTTTAATTCAAAAAATATATATAATCATCTCTAAATTTTGATTTCTCTCTCAATAATTTTTTTTATATCAAAATCTACTGGGATATAAAAATTTACTATTTTTGAGTTTCAAAAATATTTGTTTTATATTTTTTAAAAGAAAGTTAAAATAATAATAAAATAATGTTTTTTTTTGCATATGAAAATAAATTATTTTAAAAACAATCCAAAATAATTACTTAAAAATAGAAAATTTATATATCCCGTAAGATTTTGATATAAAGAATTTATTGAGATACATAGATCGAAATTCAAAGATAATTAATTATGTTTTTGAGTTAGGAGAATGGAAAGGCTCTGCTCATGGGAGTATACTAGTTAAAAGTTTTACTATTATTATTATATTATCATAACATATCATTATCATCTTCATCATTATCACTATCGTTATTCTCATTATTATTATTATTACTATTGATTTTTTTTATATTTGAGATTTTTGAGCTCTTTGATTTTGTATTTTATTTCATTTCTAGTCTACTCCAATTTAGAATTAAAATTTTTGTTGTTATTGTTATTTAAAGCCCATGTCTCTCTCCAGTATGATTTATGCATTGAAACTAATTAGGAGGATAACAAGTGTAAAAAAAATGAAAATTTTAAGTGCGTACATCCAATCAATTAGTTAAAATTGTTATAAATCATAGGTTAAAGATGAGTATAAAAAAACTCCATTTAGATAAATTTAGACACAATATGTTGTTTCACTTTTTATCAAATTAAAATTATCTCGTACGCCTAAAAACTAAATGATATTCAATCATACAATTGAATATGAGAGAGATATGCTACAGTTAGTCACGGAGTACAAAATGCTCTTGTACTTTATGTCAAATCTTTTATTTTTTTTAAATTTAAAAGACTTATTCATCTTTTTAATGTGATTTTCATATCAAAATATTTTTGGAGACCACATTTTATATTTTTTTAGAAATTTATTTCTATTTTCTGAGGGGTAAAAAACACATTGAGCTAATGATTGTCAATAAATAAAGATTTTTATCCTTCAAAAAATAAAAATAAAAATATAAAATATAAATTTGATCTTCAAATATATTTTTATGGAGATCACTTTGAACAATTAGATAAGTATTTTGAATTTGAAAATAAGAAATATGACACAAAATATCAATAAAAATTTATACTTCGTGACTAATTGTAGCATAACTCCCATATTTATAGATGTGCATATATTTTGATAAATGATGAGAAACTTAACAATTTTTATAGAGTATACATTTTGTAAAATAGAAATATGTCCGTTTCAACTTTTTTTTTTTGCGGCTTAAACTCTAGACGAAATCGCATTCAGTTTCATCAAGTACTGTAACAATACACTATATTGCCTCAAACAAAAAAACAGAGGAGTCCGATTGAAGCCTAAACAATTTTGGGGAGCAAAACCAGGCTTTACCTTTTGCGCTCGGTGTAGGTTCGCATCCATTCGAATTAAAAAAAATGTTCGAAGGATTTTTGGGTTGTTGATTTTGCATCAAGATTTATAATGATCATTAAAAATGTGAATCTCGAATCTTAGAATCTATTAAAAGTACGACTCTCAATGTAAAATTAACGGTCCGAAAACCCTTTAAACTATTTTTTTAGTTCGAAGAAGTGCGGACCTACCCGAACGCTTACCTTTTCTAGAGGAACAATGGTGTGGATGTCGTATAAATTCATTACAAGTGCAATATTCTCCGAAGGGCTGCTATCAAAAAGTGAACTCCGGAATGGATAGTTGTGCAAAAAGATTTTTATCTTAAATTGACTGCTTTTTAACTCTCGATTACACTTCTTGAAGCTACCTTATACGTTTTGTTGAATTGGTTATACCGAAATTGACATTGAAAAAAAAATGATATAGTTAGATAATTAATTAGTGAGCCAATGACAGGTGGCATGTACCGCTAGGTAGAGAGAAAAGGTGCCACAAATCCAAAATCAAATCAACTTTTTTTCCCACTTTTTCTAAATTCAGTGTGCTAAAACTTTCATTGAAAGTGCTTAATAACGTTATTTATATTCTTATCAAGACATCAAATCAAAGGTTCTGTGAATATTGGACCATTACGCATCCACTAAGATTTAATTTCCTGCTGCAAAGGTTTTTTTGGAAACTTGGAAATATGATCTAGTATTACTAGATATCAACCATAAAATAAAAGAAGATTTAATTTCATTGTCGTTTGCGAGTTAATGCCTTCTACTAGAGATTTTTATTTCTGTTTTCTACTGTAAGAATTATAGCAGATGTTTTTGAAAAGGGTATGTTCTTTTTTTACCCTACAATTGTACAAGAAGAAGAAAACACAGGGGGGAAAATAGAAAAGTAAATTAGACTGTAAGATTTGAATGTAACAAGAAAATGAAGAAAATATAGTCCATAATCAAATAAAATTTAAATAATTTAGAAAAAGGAAACGACGGAGGCATGGACTGAAATGAAAAAAGAAGTAGGCGCTGAATTTTGAACACTTGTACAGGTAGTTTCTAGCATATCGAGAAGAGTGGAATAAGATATTTGTTTTTTTAGACGGAGACTGGTCTCTAAATTTCATTAATTTGCGATTGATTTATGAAATACAAATTAAAGAAAATAACAGAAAATAAAATTTCATAGTCAAATTATCCGTTATTGTAACTAAATCCCCACGGTACCGGGGTGTGGTATCAGAACTGTTGTTTTTTTTTTTTGATCGGAAAGATATCATAACTGACCCTTGTTTCTAATGAGTGTTGTCTTTAGCGAATCGTTGTTTCTAATGAAACAGATGGTGAAAACTACTTTTGTCAAAAAAAAACAGAAAAAAATCTATAATATGTTTTCTAAATTATTTTACTTACTAAATCATTCTTGATATTCTGAAAAATTTTTTCTCACAAGTGTAAGAAATATCTTTATCTTACTCTCTAAAATCTTATTACATCTCTCCCTTCAAATTATAAAATAAGTAACAACGTACAATCTTCTCTTTTATTCACAATTAATTTCAACTTTCCCTCATTGTATTGATTTGGAGAAGGGATCCAATTATCATTTTTTTGCCCAACAATTGTATGTATATGAAAAATCATAAAATTTTTTCCTCCTAAATTATAAAATTTAGTTCGTTGATTTTATTTGTATTGAAATGATATAATTTTTTGTATACATATATAAGATGATATTTACAAAATATTCCTTCAATTAGTTTTGTTATTTAAGAATTTAAATAATAGTTATTTTTAGCATCAAAATAGTGGTAATTGAATCCCCTTTCATTGATTTGAGCGATTATTGTGCATTAAAACTTCATCATGTATGTATTTTTTTCACATTTTTCATCAAGTTATATTTTGTGAACAGGTATTGGATAGTTTTTCTTCTTGAGCACACATGTAACAAATGCCAGTTAGTTATACTGTTGTTACTGATATATGGCGAAGCTTTTGTCATTGGCCTCTGAAAACAATCAAATTTTTTGACAGTCTGATCAAATATCAAACAAATATAAAATCATCCTCTTTCTCCATGGAATGACCTGGTCTCTCTCTCGAGCGAAGGATCAAACGATCAGGGGCGCAACATTCCATACCACATATGTCTGTGTACATACCATAATATTTAATACAAAGCCACCTGTGTCAAATGTTAACTAACAATTTCTTTTCTCTACTTTACAATCTGTAAATCTGAAAACATGGAAAATCTAAATATCATATCTATATCAAACAATTATATAGGGTTATAAAAAAAGGCAAATTCGTGTGTTGGTTTAAGTTTAAACTCGGCTCATAAAATATACGAGCTGAGTCGAGCTAATTCATGAGTCGTGAGGTGCTTACGAGTTCAATAAAGTTTGAACTCAAGTCTTTACAACTTGAGCTAGTCATGAGTTAGACTCACAAGTCAAAATATGCACTGACAAATGCTATAGTTGAAATTGGAGAATGGAAAGAGAAAGATTGTGAGCTACTTCTAACTTTTTGAAAAGAAAGAGGTGAAATAGAGACATCAAACGTGAGAGTAAATTAGATTTAATGAAATGATTTTGAGCTTAGTAGTTTGGATTGGCTTATTATTTATATAATTTTATTATAAAAAATATTGCTCACAACTTATATATATACAAGCTAATAAGTACTGTTAGGTTCAAACTAAGCTTATAAAAATACGAGCTAAGTTAAGCTGAATTTGACCAATTCATCTAGAGCTAATAATAAATGAGCTATTTACAAGTAGATCCGAGTGAGCTACAAACCACATACTTTCTGTGCAACTCCACAATAAAATACACACGCACTAAATAGAGATTCAGGAAGTCTATTTATATTTAATATTTTTATTGTCTGATATGAGTCTGATGATAATTTAGGAAGTATACGGTTTCAGATTTATCATTTTCTTTTCACAGTCGGTAATAGACGTGCTTAAGTGAGGAAAACGCGGAATCAAATCCGTCTTTATGAATTTGATAAAAAAGTTACGGAGCATTACTTGGTTGACTTTTTAAAGGGGCTCGACATTTGGCAAGAGCAAAACAACTAAACAAGAAAAATAAATAAAAATGTGTTTGGAACAAACAACTAAACAAGTGTGCTCCAGAATGAGATAGAAAAGGGAAAAGAAGGGAATGAGAGAGGTGATCAGTATGTCCGGTTCTTTGCTGTTTGTTTTAGAAATTTAATTTTCAGAGAGGAGAGGACGGGATAGGAGAAAAATAAATAACAAAATTTGTATAAATTTTCCCACCAATCCTTACTCCAATTTAGAAAATAATTCTCCCTCTCAACTCTTCCTTTTCTTTCCTTTCCGTCCCATTTCAAATTTGATGTGTAGAGCACACTAAGTAATGCTCCGCTTCTTTTAACCGAATTAAAAAAGAAAACACCTCAAACAATCTACCGCAATTCTGCAATGTATTTTATTAAAGAATAATAATTTTTACCAAGAAAACAGTAAATCTAATATCTGTTTAAATTTACCAAAAATAATAAAATCACGTTACTAAAATATAATATATCCTCTAATAACTTCTTTTAGCACGTGATGTGATCAAGGTCAAAGTTTCTGAATTCGCGGTCTCCCTCAAATACGCTAAATTAATTTCTTACAAGAGTAAAACTCTGCAAAATTATTGTTTGTTTTCGTTCAAAAAGGCACAAAATATGGGTTGCATATGGTCAGAGTGGACATATTTTATTATAATATTCATTTAAAATTATTTTTATTATATTTCATCTTATCCCATTAAAATTAGATTTATTTATATTTTATCTTTACTCGTTAGAATAATTGGATAATAAAATGGTAACAAATTCTAATAAATAATACTAATATATTAATTAGTTTATTATCATTTATAAAAAATAATTAAACTCATTCCTTTCATACAAACACATTTTTTTACTAATAAGGAATTAAAATAAAACAATACAATCAATTTCAAAACAAACAAATTGAAAAAAATATAATAATCTTTTATCAAATTTTTTAAATAGAAAATAAAATGTATTAAAAGCAAAAATATCATCTTATCTAAAATAAAAAAGCTTATATTGTCTCATTCTATCATAATAAGAAACACTCTACTAAATATTATTCAAAAATTATAATTTATCAGATGATAAAATTTGAGAAGATAATTATAATTCATAATTTATAATAATTAATTAATAGAACTCGGGCAACTAATATAGGAAAAATATTTAAGTTATTTTTTTAAAATTTATTCTATATAAGTTATTTTATATGAGATAATTATGTAAGATAATTATATTAAAAATAATATAAATCATATTTAATAATTTATCATATAGAACAAACTAATATGAAATGATATTTACATTGGTCTTACTCATTTACTTAAGGAAAACAAATTTGTCCATACCCATATCAAATTAAGTTAATTAAAAAAGCTTTTATTCATATTCATTTTGTTGAATATGATACAAATGGATAAATGGATAAAAGAGTATCATTGGCACCTCATATATGATTACAATTTATGTTATAATTAAAATTATTAAAGTTGTGTACTTGATGTCAAGTATGAATAATTAGTGACACCATCACTTCGATAAAGTTCAGAGTTCAAATTTCAGTACACACTGGAGATGAGACATTGGCACCTTAAAAAAAATAGATGCCGGATCCAGTCTCTAATATAATAAGAAATTCATAATTTTTTTTATTAAAGTTTATTTTTTTCTAAAGATCTAGTATTAATTTTATCATAAAAATAAAAATTAAATAAATAAAATTAGAGAGAAAGATAAAGAATATAAAATTTAATAGAGTTCAGCTATGAAGAGTTTATATCTCCGGGATCCATAATCACAATAGTTGATTGCGCTTAGTCACTAAATCAAATAAGTTTTTTTATAACTGCGAACCTCCGGTCCCTTACACCAAGTAACAGGGTAGTCGTTGCCAAAAAAAATTAAACGAGACATGAAGAACTAAGTCTCACTAAAGAACAATCAATAACTAACTAACTTCTCTTAAACTCTTGTATTTGAATGGTGAGGAATAACGTTGTTCTCAGAATAGTAGTGTTATTTTTGGGTTAGTAATCATCCAAACACAAAAATAAAATCGAGAATAGCAGCAGAATAGTCCTAATCCGCTAAACCATAAAAAATGTTGGGTTAGCGGATTATGCTCCATGAGGGTAGTGAAAATAATAAAAAAAATCTTTTGTATTAGTATGAAGTAATATTCAATAAATATTATTATTAAATAAAATAACATAGTTATTCCCTCCACCGTTCTAAAGTTACTATCCAAATAATATTTTACTAACCCGGATAGTAAAAATTAACACTCTTCTCACATTTCTCGAGATATCACTAACTCACATTATTCTCAACTACTAACCCAACAAGCGCTATTCTTACACTAATCCTTTCACCATCCAAACATTTAAGAGTTTTGCAAAATAGTCTTGAGTTTAAATCAGTAGAATAAAATATTGTACCGAGACAGCTTGATCGTTAGGTTTTGCAAAGAGAAATTCGTCAAGTTTGAGAAGAAAGACATGTGTATATAGAGAGATACACCAAAATCAATAAGAAATCAGATAGATTCGTTGCAATTATTAGCTAACCTATGTAACAGTTAGGTTAGGGAAACCCTAACGCATTTAACCGTTACAATGGATGTAAGATCTGTTACAACGGATGTGTGAGGAATTTGTTTTGGAGCTTTTTGATCAAATTTTGTACACACGATTTAATCTATTATAACAGACCGTTATAACGTTTAAATAGTGAAATTTCTCTCGAGGTCATCCATTATAACAAATAGGATATCCATTATAACGGTTATGGATATGTTTTGGCTTTGGAGTAATTTGATCAAAATTTGTACAACTTGATTTAATGCGTTACAACGGTTATGGTATAAATATTTCTATTTGACTGGTTTAATCTCAAAATTACTTTGGTTATCTTTAATTATTATAATTCTAATCTAACCAAACTTAATCTTGAAATCTTCATGCATGAATTCTTCTGCTTAACCTCAATATCTGAATTTCATAAAATTTTAAAAAATTATTAAATACTTATGTGATTATTTTATAAATTAGCAAACATTATATTCTATTAATTTAAAAATTATTTATAACAACAAAGTTAATTATAATAAGATTTCAGAAAGAAGTGATACATATAATTTTAGCAAGCAAGCGTGCCTTTAGAGACGACACAAAATAGAGGGTCCCTTGAGAAGCTTACACATACTAGAAGCCCTGAAACCTAAAAAGCATGGAAGTAGGAGAGGTTTAAAACACTTTGAACAAAAAAAAATGGTTCAAAACCTTTTAGAATAATGATTTTGCATCAAGATTCATACTTTTAATAAAAATCTAAGTTCAAAATTCGTACTTTTAATAATTATTACAAATCTCGATGTAAAATCAATGGTTATAAAAGACTTTTAAACTAATTTTTTGATTCAAAGTGTTTTGAACCTCCCAACTCACCAGTCAGGGATTAAGAAATAACAGAAGGATAATTAGGGAATAAACAAATCGCAGCGTATCTAGTGATATCCTGCAAATTCGATACAGTTGCCATCATGCATCAAAAAAAAAAAGAAAAAAAAAGAAAAAGAAAGCACAGTCTTTTGTGCCTCTAATGACTCTCTCTCGCCTCTTGTGCTCTCGCCTCTTGGTCATTATTCTCTCTCCCTATCACTGTCCTTCGTTCTTTCGTTGCTCTTCCACTTGCCGTTTTCTCTTTCTCATTAGGTTAAAAAAGTTGGGATTCATTTTTTTCAATTTTTACTCCTTTTCTATCTCCCACATTTTTTCGGTAGTAGTGGGAGCTTGTGAGGCGAGTCTGAGTTGCAGTAGAGAAGAAAAGAACCCATCAAGGTTTCTCTCTCTTTAAAGAGTAGGTACAGAAAGATGGTGGTTTGTTTGCAAAAGAGGGGAAGTGGAGTTCAGCCAAAAGACTGATGTATTTGAGGGTTAGAGTCGAGGTCTCTTTCTCTCTCTACAGGAAGGAAAATAACATAAAACTATCAGAAAGTTGGTATTATTTGCTTCCTTATTAAGAGCTGAGTTCTAATTTGGTATTTCTCCTTCATCTCTACTACTACTGTCTTTCTTTTTCTTCAAATTCTTGGCAGCTGCCGCCGAGTCGCTACTCTCTCTCTCTTGAAAGCTTGGCAGCGGCTGTCGAGTACTCTCTCTCTCTCTTTCTGGGAGGATTGAAAGTGAAAAGAACAGTGAAGTATCAGAGAGGAGAAATCGATAACCCCAATTTGATATAACTTTCTGTGCATCCTTCAAAAGTGCTTCTATTGTGGAAACCCCATTTTAGCTTTTTCGGGCTTTATTTATTAATAGCAGAGTCATTCGTCATTCTTCAAATTTCCCTTCGCTTTATCACTGAAAATGGAGCCCGGTATTGAACTTTCTTCCAAGACTTAAGTAGTGCATGAGGGAATAATGGGGTCGGTTGAACTCGATTCCAAACCCACCAGGAGGCGTTGGCGGCTTCACCAATCTGCAATGGTGGTGTTGTGGGTGGTTGCGTCGTTGATGTTATGGGCTGGGCTGCACTGGCACATCAGGCGACTCAGCATGAGAAAAGCCGAGGAAGGATTGGTTAGCATGTGTGAGGAGCGGGCTCGCATGCTCCAGGACCGGTTTGTTGTCAGTGTGAACCATGTCCACGCTCTTGCCATTCTGGTCTCCACCTTCCACTACCAGAAGGAACCCCCAGCTCTAGACCAGGTTTACTAAATTAGTTTTAAAAATGCCTTTCTGATTTAGAGATCCACCTACTTTGCATTTATGTCTATTTTGGTAATTCATGTTGTGCTGCTTTTGTTTACAAACATCCAAGATTTTCCCAAACGTCCCTGCATACAGTAATAGCCACTGCATGACTGCATATAATACATAAGGCAAGGGCAATATTATATTTATTTTTAAGTGCATGATATAATACTAAGGTGTGAGTTATGAGTCTTTAAGGGACAAATTTTGGGGTTGAGTATTTTATTCTGCAACATCTAATATATATTGGTTTATTCGGTTAGTTTTGAAACTTTTTTTAAGTAGTTTGGACACCCCTGAACTTCTGGCCAATCATTATTGGTTATTCAGTCATAAAATGTACAACTGATACAAGAACAAATCCAATATGAGGGTATTAAGCATCTCTCGATAAGCTGACAAACAGGAAAAAAAAAATTATGTTGGGACAAGTAGAGTTGATAGGAGCACTTCTTAAATTTAGGGCAAAAATTTCTTTTTGTAATTTATGTGTTAAATATAGAAAGTATTAATTAGTATTAATTAGAGAAATTAAGTAATGATTCTCTAATTAATAGTTTTCTATTTTTAATTTTATCATAGTTAATATGTGTAAAGGGACAACCTCTCAATTAGAGGCTAACCCTAATTTTATTCAAATCATTTCTCTTCTTACATGGTATTAGAGCCATCGGCAATTTGCTCATCTTGGCCCTCTAGCGGCTCCCTCATCTGACGCCGCTACAGTCTGTACTGCTACAATATTGTGCCGCTACAGCCGTGTGTCTACAATACTCGTTTTTTTGTTTTGTTCCTTTTTTCTTATGTGGTCATCTAATTTATGGTTGTTCTTAAAAAAAGGGGGAAAGAAAAGAAATAGAAAAAAATATGTTGAGAGTATATTACATCTTTGCGTTCGTTTTGGGTTTTCTTATGTCTGACAAATGGTGAAGGTCGTGATTGCGTGCGTGCGCACGGTTTGTGTGTAAGTCTGTTGTTTTTTGGATTACGTTGTGAGAATGGGAACATATGTGACTAGTCAGGATTTAAAGGAGATTATGGAGGGGATGGTCAGAATATTTCATGTCAAATTGGAAGAAAACTCATCCGGTAGGACAGTATCTGTATCGGATCCGTCACAGGTGATACAAAGAATAGAGTTATTGCCTAATGACATCAAGCTTGGAGGGAAGAGAAACTATTTGAGTTGGTCTCGAAGGACACTATTAAACCTTCGGGTCAAAGGACTTGAGAAGTATGTGATCGGAGAATATACTGAGCCTGAGAATAAGGAGGGTGCAAAATGACAAATGTGGAGCAATACTAATTCGCTGATAGTGTCTTGGTTGCTGACGTTGTCTCTCCTAGTATAGCTAGGATGATAGAGTCAATTAGCAGTGCTGCGCATGTCTGGAAAGTATTGACAGAGAATGTACTATGGAGCTGGGAGTGTGATGATGATGATGGAGGTGTTTCGGAGACTGAAAGCCAGGGAGAGTCAAGGGAGATTGAAAGTTAGGATAACCAACAAACTGAGCTAAGGGAGTTGAGAGTATATAAACGGAGACAACAGATGTCCCAATTAACAACAGCAAGGTGAGCAGCTAGCCTCTTCACGCCCGCTAATCACTATTACTGTAGATGTCCCAATTAACTCCTCCTAGACCCCTCTCCGGCATCTTCCTCACAAGCAATAGGTAACATTCCTGATCCTCATGTCTTACCTTGAAGGACTACTAGAGTCAATGCGGGTAGACCACCAAGTTTTGTGTCATATGCATCCATTCCACCTGCGTATATAAGTCCTTTTTTGCATCATTGCATTCAATGCCTGTATCTAACAGTTGGCAGGCAGTGAAATAAGATCCTTGGTGGTTGTGTGCTATGCAAGAGTGAGCTCCAAGCTTTGAAGAAAAACGACACATGAGAGTTGGTAAATTACTAGCTGGGAAACGTGTTGTTGAGTGCAAATGGGTGTACACTGTCAAGCAAATTTCAGAAGGCAAGGTGGAAAGATACAAGACGAGACTGGTGGCAAAAAGATATAGTCAGACTTATGGTATTGACTATGATGAGACTTTTGCTCCAGTAGCGAAGATGGGTACTGCGAGAATGTTGGTGTCGTGTGCTGCCAACTTCAACTGGTCACTACATCAGTTAGATGTCAAGAATGCATTTTTGCATGGCGATCTCAAGGAGGAGGGGTACATGGAGATCCCGTTGATATTTGTCCCACCCACAGTCAGCTGGGAAAATGTGTAAATTGAAGAAGTCATTGTACGAGATGAAATAATCTCTGAGAGCATGATTTGACTGATTTAGAATGACTGTTTGTGGTATGGGATATAAGCAGTGTAGTGGGGATCACACTTTATTTTACAAGCATTCCGGGCATCGTATCATAATTCTTGCAGTCTATGTTGATGATATTGTGATTACTGGAGATGATGAGGAGGAGATCCTGCAATTAAAAATGAGACTTAGAAAAGAGTTTGAGGTTAAAGACGGGAGTTAAAATACTTTCTCGGAACTGAAATTGCAAAGTCGATAAATGGCATAGTGTTATCCATTGTTTTAAAATGCGGCCGCATGACCGTATATGCGGTGCGATGCCACATGTATAAGAGTATGCATCCGCATATTCAACAATGTGCATTATTTTTTAAAATATTTATCGTATTAAGTCTATAAAATTAATTATATTATATTTTTCATGCAAAATATTCAAAATTATATTAATATTTTATTATATTTTCTTATTTTACATTAAAATTCTTCAAAAATAAATGATCAATTCAAATATTATAAGAATTTTTTAGAATACATATCCGCATATGTAATTTGCATACTGAATCGCATATGCGCCCGCATGTCGCATATGCGCTATGCAGTGGTCAACCGCACGCATATTGAAATCCGCATTTTAAAACCTTGGTGCTATCGCAGCGGAAGTATGCTCTAGATCTTCTCTCAGAGATAAGAATGTTAGGTTGCAAGGTTATTAGTACATCAATTGAACAAAATCATAAGTTGTGTGCTGACGCAGGTGATCCGGTGGGCAAGGAGCAGTAGAGACTGGTGGGTCGATTCATTTATCCGTGTCACACCGGACCTGATATTAGTCATGCTGTAAGTGTGGTGAGTAGGTACATGCATGATCCTAGAGAACAACACATGGAAGCTGTTCGTAGGATACTCAAGTATATTAAGGGGAGTCCAGGGAAGGGATTATGATTTATGAGCAATGAACACTTGAGAATTGAAGGCTATTGTGATGCTGATTAAGCTGGTTGTGTGGACGATTGCAGGTCTACTATCGGTTATTGTGTATGTGTTGGAGGTAATATTGTGGCTTGAAGGAGCAAGAAGCAAGACGTGGTTGTCAGATCTTCAGCTGAGGCTGAGTATAAGGCTATGACATTGAGTCTGTGTGAGATGATGTGGGTGAAGAGTTTGTTATCTGAGGTGCATTTGTTTAGAGGAGAACCGTTGCAATTATTATGTGATAGTAAATCTGCATTCAATATTGCAAACAATTCAGTCCAGTATGATCGTACCAAGCATGTAGAGATTGATCGGTTCTTCATCAAAGAGCAATTAAATTCAGGAACTTTAAATTTGAACTATGTAAAATCTAAAGAGCAATTATTGTTTGATAAAAGGGTTGGGTTCTAAAAAGTGAAATTTTCTATACTAAGATGGGGATGATCGATATCTATCGCTCATTTTAAGTGGGAGTGTTGAATATAGAAAGTATCAATTAGTGTTAATTAGAGAAATTAATTAGTGATTCTCTAATTAATAATTTCCTATTTATAATTCTATCATAGTTAATATATAAAGGGACAACATCTCAATTAGAGACTAACCTAATTTTATTCAAATCATCTCTGTTCTTTACATTATGTTTCTGTAAATTTTCACTCATCACCTGCCTGAAGTTCTTCTGTCTATTAATCAATAATCATGGGTTGGTCCTAGGAACATATATGCGCAGGGGTATATTTAGAAATTTGCAAGCACCACCTTTTTAAAGATGCACCAAAATGTAAACAATATATACAAGAATGCATCTCTGGTTGCATGAGGATTAATTCTTTTGCAGTTGTTATATTGTATATGCTTAATTTTTTTTGAAGAAAAAATGTTGTATTATTTTTGGCATTCCAGCAGGTTCAAAGAATTCCCTTTGTAAACAATGACCCATTATTTTAGAAGACTAGTTTTTTCTTAAGTTTTTCTTAAATCTAAATGATTTGGTTGTGCTGATTGCTGATAAATAGGAAACATTTGCTGATTACACTGCCAGAACAGCATTCGAACGACCTCTACTCAGTGGGGTTGCTTATGCGCAACGGGTGGTGCACGCACACAGAGAACTCTTTGAGACACAACAGGGATGGGTCATACGAACAATGGAGCATGACCCATCTCCCATACAGGATGAATATGCCCCTGTTATTTACTCCCAAGAGACAGTATCATACATAGAAGCTCTAGATATGATGTCTGGTGAGGTACAAGCTGCAGCTCTTTTGTGAAATTCCACTGACATTTTGCAACATTTGCAGATATACCGAGGCTATCCATTTTCAACTAAATGAATACAAGTAAAATGTACTTTATACATTGACAAAAAGTGTCCTATATTTGATAAGCCCCCTTTATATATATTATTTCAGCTAAAATCATATAAGGGGTATTTACTCGCTGTTGGACTATTACATGACAAGATGAAGAAATTAGAGAACATTATTTATTTTGTAATAGCTTTTGATTTAACAGTTGCTATTGCAATTTGCAAATAACTCATGAAGTGCTAGGTGTTAATAGCAAACATGATAAAACTCTGGGTGGACTTTACAACTATAATTAAGTAATGATTTGTAGCTCTTCTGAGATTCTTAACTTTCCTTTGCTATCATACAAACCAATTAGCCATTGTATTTGTAAATAAGCAAATAGGAGGTGCAAGCGGCATGTGGGTGGCAATGAACTTGTTGAGCAATTTTTTTGCTGATGAATACGCTCTCAATGCCCCCTTCTGTACATTTTTCCAGGAGGATAGGGAGAACATAGTAAGGGCCCGGGCCACTGGTAAAGCTGTACTGACGAGTCCTTTCCGGCTGCTTGGATCAAGCCACTTAGGTGTAGTTTTGACTTTTCCCGTGTACTGTGCAGATCTGGCTCCAGATGTGACTGAAGAAGAACGAGTTGAAGCGACTGCTGGGTGAGCATCTTCTTCTCTAGTTATCTTGTAGTATGACTTTCATCAGGAGATGAAATTAAGTTTAGAATCAGAAGGGGATTCCAATCTAGAAAATTCTTGCTTTGACTTTACTGCCAAGAATTTTAAAAGATTCAAGCACTGGTGGTCCCACACCATCATGTCTAGTACTGTGTTACCAATATTTATATCCCCCACCTGTAATGCAATGTAATTTACTAGCCATTGAACTTTGACTTGCTGTCAAGAATTTGAGAAGATTCAAGGTGTCGGGCTCACACCATCATGGCTGATACAGATTTAACCTTTAATGCAATGTAGTTATTGATGAATACTAATAGTAATTTATCTTTTTAATGTAATTTTCCATGAATAATCTAATTTGACATGTCAAATAGGTATCTTGGTGGGGCGTTTGATGTGGAGTCCCTTGTAGAGAATCTTCTGAGCCAACTATCAGGCAACCCAGAAATTATAGTGAAAGTTTATGATGTCACAAATACATCCGAGCCATTGATTATGTATGGTCCTGATTTGCCAGATGGTTTTCCTTCACCTTCTCATATAAGCATGCTTGATTTTGGCGATCCCTTCAGAAGGCATAACATGGTCTGTAGGTATGGAATTAGTTTTTGTGTGTTGCTTTAATTATTTTATATCTTCTATATGTATCTCTAGCCATCTTAATTGTCTAAACAATAAGAAAAGAGCGACACAAAGAGGTGTTTGGTTTATTTGTTAAATTTTCTTTCTTTTATTCTGTGAGCAGATATAGCAAGAAGCCATCTGTACCGCTGTCAGCCATTACCACTCCATCTGGTGTGTTCGTGATATGCATGCTAGTTGGCTACATAGTCTATGCTGCATGGAATAGATATGATAATGTCAAAGAGGATTGCCGCAAGATGGAGGAGTTGAAGAAACAAGCTGAGGCTGCTGATGTTGCAAAATCACAGGTTTTCTAGCATTAGTCTAGAACTAATACTAGCTTTTCACTAACTGGCATCTTTATTGCATTTTCCATTATTTTCTTTTTTTGAAATTCTGGCTGTAATGAATTGATTTTGTTTCAATTTGGACAGTTCCTTGCAACAGTTTCACATGAGATAAGAACACCCATGAATGGCGTTCTTGGTAACTTGAAATGTTCTTTTATATGTACTTTACTCTTACTATATTAGGCCGTAATTTAAAATCATGTATGTTTTATGCTCTTTACGTGTTTTAGGAATGCTAGATATGCTTTTGGATACAAGGCTAAACTCAACTCAAAAGGATTATGCACAAACTGCTCAGGTATGCGGCAAGGCGCTAATCTCACTTATAAATGAAGTGCTTGATCGTGCAAAAATTGAGGCAGGGAAGTTGGAGCTCGAGTCTGTGCCATTTGATCTTCGTTCAATCTTGGATGATGTCATCTCTTTGTTCTCTTCAAAATCACGAGAGAAATGTATTGAGGTGATTGTTGTTCATTGCTCATTAATTATGTTTATCAAATTCTTAGTGATTTATTTGTGTTATGTTTTAACTCTATGCAATGTAGCTTGCGGTGTATGTTTCTGATGGTGTTCCTGAGATTTTATTGGGTGACCCAGGAAGGTTTCGCCAAATAGTTACCAACTTGGTTGGTAATTCAATTAAGGTATAATTAATGTCCATTATGCTTTTAGTAATTTATAGTTGCTGTGAATGTTCTTTTTATATTTTGGTTTATGATCATCTTCGGTATCTAACTTTAATTCTTTTTTTTTTTTTCTATTTTTTTATTGCATTGATACCTACAATTTAATTTTTTTTTTTTTTTACCATTTTTTCCTGTACACACTTTGTTCTTAATGTGATAGCTTATATTAATTCTCAACTTGTTGCAGTTTACAGAACGTGGGCACATATTTGTACAGGTTCACCTTGCTGACCGTTCAAACCTTGTAACCGAACAGAATCCTGACCCTAGACTAAATGGGCACAATGATGATTCCATCCCAACTGCCGCTTCAGTATCTACCAATTCAGATTTTGACACGCTTAGTGGGTATGAAGCAGCTGACACTCGAAACACCTGGGAAAATTTCAAGCAATTTCTCTCTTTTTGCTCTCACTCTACTGAAAATGGGTCAGGTCATAACTCAAATTCTAAACCTGTAACCCTAGTTGTCAGTGTTGAAGACACTGGTACTGGGATCCCTCTGCATGCACAAAGTCGAGTTTTCACCCCTTTCATGCAAGCTGACAGCTCAACATCGAGAAATTATGGTGGGACTGGTATTGGTTTAAGCATCAGCAAATGCTTGGTCGAACTTATGTATGGTCAAATTTGGTTTGTGAGCCGGCCATGTATTGGTAGCACATTCACATTTACTGCCGTGATGCAGAGGTGCGAGAGAAATGGTGCTGAGGAGATGAAGAAAGATTCCTTTGACATTTTGCGGAGTTGTTTCAGGGGCTTCCATGCTGTTTTGGTTGACAGGAGGCCAGTGCGAGCTATAGTTACCAAATACCACTTGCAAAGACTTGGGATTTCGGTTGAGACTGTTGGGAATGTCGACCTTGCGATTGCTGCTTGGACTGCAAAAAAAGGAAAATTGTTATCAGGGTAAGAATTTCGTTATAGTGACTGTACTGATAATAGTACTAAGAATAATAATAACAGCAGAAGCAATAAACATAATCACAAGAACATAAATGATTACACAAGTAATAACAGTAATAATGCCTCTGCCAAATACTTTGAAATAGGTAGGGAAATGAAAGCTTTTCTGTAAACAACTTCATGCAAGGAAGAGAAGGCAAGAGTAAAATGATAAGGAGAAGAACAATGCAAACAAATGCAAAATCCTAAATTCCGATAAGGCGACAGACAGTTTTATTGATGTGTTCTATTTATGTATACATAAAAGTAGACCCTGTCTTTTTTATCTCAATTGATGTCGTGACATGATGACATACTTGGTGATTGTGTCCTTTATAATCAAATACTAAACAATATAATCTATATTTCAGGTCTAGAAAACAATGCATATTGTTGGTTGAGAGCGATTCGTCTGGTGTTAAAAATGGATCCTGCTCACAAGACCAAATTCTAGAAAAGAGTTGTAATAGGTCCGTGCTCAACCTACCAAAGGTATTCATTTTAGCGACCTCCGAACTTGAGAAGAAAAAATTTCCTGGGTTATCTGAAAATGCGTTCATAATGAAACCTTTGAAAGGAAGTACTGTTGCTGCTTGCCTCCAACTAGCTCTAGGGGTTGATTTACAGAATTGCAATAGAGATGGAAATAACGTCGATGGACTTTCTTTACATGGTTTATTAGATGGAAAGAACATTTTGGTGGTGGATGACAATAAAGTAAATTTGAGGGTGGCAGCTGGGACTCTGAAGAAATATGGGGCAAAAGTAGTATGTGTGGAGAGTGGAAAAGATGCTCTTGCGCTTCTACAAGTGCCTCACAAATTTGATGCTTGCTTTATGGATGTTCAGATGCCAGAAATGGACGGGTATGTCAAATCTAGCATTGTTTTTATTTTTCTTTCATGTTTATCCTCTTGTGTAAGTAGTAGTGGGAATTTATCCAAGTTTTATTGTGCAAATCCAGATTTGAAGCCACTCGGCAAATACGGCTTATGGAGAAGAAGGCAAATGAAAAGATTAAAACAGGGGAATATGGTACAAAAGAAGTTGAAATGACAGGCATGGACTGGCACTTACCAGTTCTAGCCATGACGGCTGACGTGATCCAAGCGACATATGAAGAGTGCATTAAATGCGGTATGGATGGTTATGTCTCAAAACCATTTGAAGAGAAACAATTGTATCAAGCAGCGGCAAAGCTGTTTTTACTGGCTGATTCTTGACCCAGCTAATCATGACCAACTGACAAGCATGGGAGGTTCATTGAATGGAATTTTAGGATTTTATAACCCATTGGTGGCCTGATTCTTGTATAATGGTGTTGTATAATTTTAACAGGGGTTTGTATATGTGCATTAATGAGGTTTGACTTGAGTGTATGTTAGTATGTAGCATGGTGTTAAAAATGTTTCAAATAGGAATTTTGTGTACTGCAGATGGTGTGGCTGTTGTATCAAAAGAGCTCCTATGAGCAAAATTTTGTTGTACGATGTCTTTAATAAAAGATTTAACTATTGCAAAATCTTTTATTTTTAGCTTGGACATTGTTACTTGTTGGTAGATGAAGATATTCTTATTAGAAGCATCGATTTTATTCACAAGCTAGTATAGCTGCGATCGTATGGTTAGTTTGTATAATTTCTCTTCTTAATGAACACGTGCATACTAGATTTCAGAGCAATTTTCTTGCTATAGTTAATAGTTTGTGATAATTTTTTAATTCGAGTTGTCTTTCGTTAACTAAGATTATAGATGCTATATTTTGTACAAAATAGATGTAACGTTGTTGTCTTCAAAGAGGATCGAGTTTCTAAACAAACGGTATGCTTTTCAGCAAGGCATAGGTGGCAATTTTCTCAGCAAATACATTTTTTTTTTCTTTTTGTAGTAGGTGAAAGGTCAATTATGACTTTCATTAATTAAAATATAAAAAATATTCTTTTTCATTTTGCGCAGAGACCTGATAAATTGAACTTCTAACTGAACTTTTGCATATTAAATTAAAGGGTTAATTTCTGATGTGTCCATAAAAACCTTCTAAATTGTCCATATTCTTATCAAAATATTCTAATATCTTTTATTCCATTAAAATTTCACTTTCTTTTTACTATCCTCTTTTCTTTATACAACTCACTATTAATATGTTACTAAATACTGAAATTACTCTTTTATCTCTTCATTTAAAACTGTCCTACCAAGTACATCATCTGAACAAACTAGATTCTATTGAAAAAAGGGCACTCGATCCCTTTTAGCATTGCTAATATATATAGATAAATGAAATAAAGGCTGTCAATTTAAGCGTGTTAGGAGATTAACGTGTTGCTAAGAACCATTCTATAATGGAGGACTGATCAAAGCATCGAGGAAGTGGGATCAGATGTAATTTTTAAGCTGGTACATGGTTCTAGCACTCTCAAATCCCTGAAACTCTTTGATGAGGACATGCTTATAATGTTCATGTCTAGAGTTGTCCATTTTATTTGCTGTAGTTTTTTCTCTTCTCTCACGTACTTCTGCATCTCTCCTCTTCCTTTTTTATGATCTTATCTATATGAGTCTGTATCATGATTGCACTATATACAGTTTTTAGTAATAATAAGTTTTATTAAATTAAAATTATTAAAAATAAGAGTGAGAAACGTAAAATTTCAAATATACGATATACGAATGCGCGATGGCGCGTTTCATTATTTTTTCGAAACGCGCACCGCGCGTGGTGCGTTTGCTTCTTATATATACAAAATGCGCAGCGCCTCTCCATCTCACTTCGCGGGGTTTGGACATCAGTGGCGCGTTTCCTAAAAATAATGAAACGGCCGTGGCGTGGGTGTTTCGTATCGCGCCATCGATGACGAGTATGCACCGCCATTCGTATATTTGAAATTTTACATTTCTCACTCTTATTTTTAATAATATTAATTTAATAAAACTTATTATTACTAAAATCTGCACTATATATAATAAATAGATGCAACATTCCGATAAACCTGCTTTTATTTCAATATTACTATTGAAGACAATACTCATAATTTTTCAGCCAAGGGACATAAAAATATACCAAACTCTTTAGTACTAGTATCGATATACTCCAACATTGAATAACTTAACAAATGAAGCATGCTCCGTTTTATATAATAGCATAATCTAATAGCATGTTTCATGTTTTTGAAAGTACTGGAATTAAGATTTTTAATATATCTAATCGTAATCTACTTGAGAGAAAGAAAATTAAATATTTTACTCTAACAATATAAATTAAGTCTCTTAAATTAATATTAAAAAAACCTCGTCCTTACACTAAAAATATTCTAAACATATTAAATAGTACTAGTACATTAAAATATACAAATATACGAGTGCAATGTCAAATTAAGCGCACAAGAAAAATAAAGAAAACTAAATATTTTCTTGTTGAAGAAGCTTGTAGATATTTGTTGGACATACCCTTTTGTTTGAATGAGTAACATGCTAATGGCTTCGCTCGAATCTGTGCAGGAAATTAAGATGAACCAGTGAAATATAATAATAGTGAAAGGATCTTCATTTTCCATTTGTTAGTAAATAATATTGAAAAGAGGAGAAGCAATCTAAGAGAGAGAGAGTTCTCAAATGCAAAGAATTAATTTACGTGGGAATTTGAAAAGCCGCTCTACATTACTTATATATTCTTGTTAAAAAATGAAGGGATATCTCCATTTGAGAAAAATGATATAATGGTCAATTTAAAATTTTATGTAAGTTAAATAATATGTTATATAAAGAAAATGGGATAGTAAAAAGAAAGTAAATTTTTGATGAAATATAAAATATTAAGATGTTATGATGAGGATATTGGAAATTTTGAACATTTTGATGGGCACAAATTAACCCTAAATTAAACTTCTAAACTGAACCAAAGGACCCACTGGGCTATTTTTCCATATAAACACAAACGAGAAAAAAATACCAAGGCTCAAGATAGTCAAGTTGAAAGTTGCTTCCAGGGCTTTCAATGCCTCTCTACATTTTGTTGCGTGATCTCATTGTCTCCATTAGAGCAAGAGAGTCATGCAAAAATAAAAGTCTATTGGAAGAAATTAATTCATCGAGTCAGCTATAATAACATCACTGAATCGTTCAGAATCCCTATTTCTACTAAAGAAATGATAATTTTATAATTTTCCATACAACTTCCGGACCTATAATCTAGACTGGTAACTTTAATTTGGTTTCAACGTGAAAACACGCATAGTTAAGCGCTAAAAGATGAATTTTAGTTCCCTATATATTATTTTTACCACTTGTCAATTTCAAAATTATTTTAATTTAAGAGACATAATTTGATTGAAATGTCAGTATATACATGCAACATACTGTGAATACATTGTACATGGACAAACAAATGATTAGTCATTTTAGGATTAGCACTAATAAGTTTCTAAGTACAGGTTCTATGTCAACGGTAATCCTAACTAGAGTTGATTATAAATCAGAGATCTCTAGCTCCTCTTCCATAGGTTTGGAATTAGAATAAAACAATACAAGTTTGGTTTCTCTTACCCACAAAATACCGGTCTTCTATAACTTTACGCTTCTCACAAATTTACATTTATTACATCCCAACAATAAGATACAAACATCGGGTAAAATTAGGATATTGATGGTTATCTACATCTCAACTTCTTTTTAATTTTCAACGAGGAACAAATATCTATAGCGATGAACAGCGCAAATTTTGATTAAAGTCATTTTTTTTCTTTTCATTTCATTTACTATCTTTTTTTTTTATCAGGCATTAATAAGAACTCTAAATTTTTTTCTAAGATTTCTAATTCTTCCTATTATGGATAGATTGGTAAACGCATTGAGCTCTACAGGTAAGAAAGCTAAATCAAATGAATTTCACTTCGTCCTTTCCATTGATGATACTGAACTACATGATCCTAAAATTCATACCAAAAGAAATAGAAAAATAGAGAAATGAGTACATCAAATACATTAAACATTATTTTTTATTATTTTTTATTGTTAAAAAACTCGATGTACAACCTTATCTAGAAATAAAAAAACATTATATTTTATAAATTGTCTTTATTGAATAATGAATTAATTTTATTTAACAATTAAAAATTTTCGTACTTGATATATATATAAATTATATTTATAAAAAAATAGTGTTACATATAATATTTTTAAAATAAAAATGATTCTATATAATGGATGGATTTTTTCTAGTTAAAATAAAATAAAATAATATCTTGGTCGGAGCGCACGGCATGCGTGGAGCGTGGTTGCGGTGCTGCCAAGCAGAGTATTCGCATTTCGCAACCACGGGATTTTTTTGTCCGCTAATCTAATTCTGTAATTCAAAAAGAAATTCTCTTTCCAAGAGATTATTATATATTTCTATTCAATTAATCTATGGTCCGGGATTGTTTGAAGTTCACGTTGCAGCCTTCTTCCATTTATGTTAAATATTTTTTGAAGAAGTAAATTAATCAGAGAAATTATAGATGCGATGGTGCCAAGTAACACACAAATTAGGGTTAATATTCTATCGGTGAGTGAACTTTGATGTTTATTCATATTTGATATTGAATTTTTATTCATTCATTTTAGTCACTGAACTTTAATATTTATTCATAGTTGGTCACTGTCATTAGTTTTTTTCACTCAAAAATATTTGAAATGAAATTATATTTGTTGTCAAAACTAATTGGAATGATAAATAAATAAATAAAATAAGATTATGTTTGATTTTTTATTAGTTTTTAATTATTTTGAGTGAAAAAGCTAATGAAAGTGATCAAATATGAATAAACATCGAAGTTCAGTGATTAAAAACGAATAAATAGAAATTGAGTGATCAAATATGAATAATGATCAAATTTCAATGACCCGCTAGATAATTAACCCACAAATTATGCTTGATAATTGACATGGGAGAGATGCCTCTAGAATCTAGATGTTACGTGGAAGCTTCTGGAGTTGTGGGATTGTTGAAGGTTCTCTTCTTGAAGAATTATATCAGCACGAATTTTTACTTTCTACCCGATATTTTCTATCTATGGTAACCTAAGGGTAATGTAAATACCCGGGACCTGATATTCTTTACTAATCTAAGCCAAGCAAATTGAATATGAATATGATTGCTTATTTTCTTAATTACAACTATTATATTTTTTAGGTTTGAATTAGAATTATATTTTCTATTATCACCAAAATATTTCGTTAGTAGAAAATAAAGTTGAATATGAAAACCATTATTTAAGTCATTTTTAATTACTCAATAATATTATAAACATTATTAAATGAAATGTATTTATTGTATGTTTTGTAACTTTTGTTTCAACTACACGAGCAGATTAGAGATCCACCGCCATCTCTCTTCAAAACATGTGAAAATAGAATAATTCCAATAGATACCCAATTTTTATTGTACATTTGAAAAAATATTAAAATAAATAAAGGTAAAAATTACATATCTATTGTTACTTGTTATTATTCAGATATTAAGACATGAGTTATATCAAATTTGGTTCTACTTGAAAGCTGTTTATCCCTGCACAAAATAATTTTAAATTTTTAATGGTAAGTTTTGATAGTTTTACATTGAAGGGTCAATTAGATTCAAATTAACTCATCGTAGTGCACCTTAAATAACAAAGTACACGTCTATAATTTTAGTTCTTTAAGTTCAAATAATATCTTTTGGATACATACATCATAAAAATTAGATGATATAATTAAAGTTGGATGTACATTAAAATTATTATCCTATAAAATTTATAAAATTGTAAAAAAGAGATAAAAGTAATAAATATCTAGAACAAGCCAATATTATTATGGTAAAAAAATGTGGGACAAAATCTGAAATCCCGAAATTTTACATTTACATAATTCATAGACCATTTTATATTCTTGTTTGGATGTCATATGTGCATTGTAAGAGTTGTATTGTACCATAAGATTCTGTTCGGCATAATTACTGTGCATGTAGGAAGAAAACAAAATTCAGTCTTAGCGATTTTTTGTTTCAATACGCACAGTAATTTTTGTTAAATTTCTATCTCCATATTCATTCTCGGGCTTCCGCCGCGGATAAAAATAAAATATAACATAGAATTGTAAAAACTCATAAAAATATAACATAGAACGGGACAATACAAAATATCAAAAGAGAGGGATCAGTAGAAAATAGATTATTTTGACAATTTTGACAATGAATTTTTAAAAAATTATAAAAAAATTTAAAAATAAAAAAAAGTTTATAGATATGTTCTTCTACCTTTAGATAATATAGTCTATCAAAGATTATTAAATTGAAATCGTTATAAAATATATGAAAATTTAGTGGTCTTTGATGGACTATTAAATGATAATGAAATTGTATGAAATTTGAATAACTATCAATTTAAAAATAGAAAAACACATCTATAATTTTTTTTATTACTGAAATTTCTTTATATTTTTTTAGAAATATATTGTTAAAGTTGTTATAATAACCCATTGTGAACTGATCCGTTATCATATCAAAAAATTGCAACAAAATACGGAATCCTAGAACTTTAAATTTACAAAGTTCAGGAACCATTTTCTGTTAAATAAAGAATTCAAAAACAGTAATCCTCTTCCGTCACTTTGACGTCATTCTAGTGAAAAAATGGTCAGAACTTGTAAACTGAAGGTCTGAAGGGGAAAAAAATATTAAATTAAATAGAGCCGATAACAGTCGAAGGCAACTTCAGGGTCCACTTGTGATTTGCCACATCAGCGTTGGTAAGCTCGTAAAATCCTCTAAAGCGGGTCAAAAATGTGAACAATATATAGAAATAGAACTGGCATCTCGGTGCCTTCGAAGAACAGATCTGTTACTTGTTATCGGTTGGTCTTCTTCTTCTCAAAACCCTAACGAAACCAAAATCTCAGATTCTCAAATCGGTAAGAGAGGATGACGAAATCAACAAGGAATCGTGTTTTTATCTCAATTCACTCTATCTGATAAATTATCATCGCGTTTCTAGGTTCCGTTGTGTAGATCTTATTTATGGAGGTTGGTGCGGCGCTTCGGTCTCCTGTATTTCTCTTCCGCTCGTCGGAACTTGGATCTAGATCGCGTTTCTTACCGCCTCGTTGTGTCAATTTGCTCCATCTCGGTCAAAGAGGGCGTGCTTACTATGGATCTGTCCAGGTACTTGCTGATTTGAGCTCCAATCTGCTTTAGTTCGCTATGGAATCTGGTTTGTTGTAGGTCCTTCCTTAAGCCCTTTAGGGCAATTGATTTAGCCTTGCTGAGCGCAAATCCAAGAACACTTAACTCATCGATACCTGTTGCTGGTGCCCAAACTGTTTCTTACCTGCTTTGTGGGATTCCTGAATCTTATGCATAAGTTATTTTATGCCTGTTATTTGTCAATTCTAGTATTCACGTAATCACGTTCTTTAATTGGAGTTCGGGATATCTCAGTTGTTTGTGATTAGTTATTTCCTTCAAGGGTTCGTGTTTATGATGAATTGGGGTTTGGTTTAGTTTCTTTCATAAAGCCCTTCTACTGAAGAATACTTGTTATTGGTGTGCAAACTAATTTTTGCCTCTTTAGAGAGTTACCTATTTTGACCCCTTGTTATTTGGTTTTGCCATTGCCCCTAAGGAAATATCTCATGTTACAGCTTTAATTCCTATTCAATTATTTTACATTTAGTGCATGACTTGCTACAGGGTATTGGCTTGGTACTGAAGGGGCCTCAGAAACCATCAATCATTAAGAGAAGCAGTGTAATAAGAGCATCTATGTCTTCATCTTCTCCAGAACCAACGTCATCTCAGATAGCCCCTCTCCAGTTTGAATCTCCAGTGGGGCAGTTCCTATCACAGATCCTAGCTAGCCACCCTCACCTTCTCCCAGCTGCAGTTGAGACACAACTGGAGCAGCTCCAGACGGATCGTGAGGCTGAGAAGAGCAAGGAGCCGACTCCTACTGGCAATGAGCTTGCTTTATACAGGTAAAGAGAATATTTTTCTTGTGTAGGATTTGTTAAAAATGTTGCCTGAAAATTGACAAGTATATATATTCTACGCTCAAGTGTCAGAATTACTGTCTTTAATGAATAATTCAGCACAGTAGTACTATATTTTTTTCTTTTTCCACATTTCACAAATATATTTTACATCGAATAAATTTCATTTGCATATAAACTTATATTTTCTTGTAAGCAGGCCTGAACTATATAATTATTTATATGTTTTCAATTTTGGGATGAATAGGAGGATAGCAGAGGTTAAAGCAAAGGAGAGGAGAAGGGCACTGGAGGAAATACTCTACACTCTGGTGGTACAAAAGTTTGTTGAGTCTGGCGTCTCACTGGTACCAGCACTTTCACAATCCACTGATGCTTCTGGAAGAGTCAACAATTGGCCGACTGAAGAAGGAAAGCTCGAGCAGTTGCACTCTCCAGAAGCTTATGAAATGATAGAAAACCACCTCACTCTCATTTTAGGCAACCGATTTTCTGACTCTGCAACTCTCCCTCCCATTAGTAAGCTTCGCGTGGGCCAGGTATTGCTGTGCAGAATTTAATCCATTGTAGACACTGTCGTATATTGATATCCTATTTTGGTTCATGGAGCTTTTAGATTTCCAACTTGGGTTCTAAGCTCTCAGACTTCAGTTAATTGGATAGTAGATTGCTGTGCCATCGGCTGTCTTAGTATTGCATAAGCCTTTTGCATCATAGAATGAACCTATGGTTTACTTGAGCAACAACTAATTTTTTTGTCTAAATATTTCTTCTTGATTGTCAGGTTTATGCTGCTTCTGTGATGTATGGCTACTTCCTGAAACGGGTTGACCAGCGTTTCCAGCTTGAGAAAACCATGAAGACCCTTCCCTGGGGCCCAAAGATGGAAGAAGTTGATTCTCTTAAGGAACCCTTCTTAGATGACTCACAGCCTTCAGCTGATGTGTCAGGGTCACATCCTGAGGTCTCCTCTTGGCCTTCTGGTTTTGCTAGCAGTGGGCCCAGTCAGGCAGTTAAACCTTGCCGGCTTAGATCATATGTGCTGGCTTTTGATGCTGATACATTGCAGAGGTATGCAACAGTTAGTTCTAAGGAGGCATTTAGCATAATTGAGAAGCACACAGAAGCATTGTTTGGTAGGCCAGAGATTGTTATCACCCCCAATGGGACAATTGATTCATCAAAAGATGACCTTATTAAGATGAGCTTTTCTGGGTTGAAACGGCTAATTTTAGAGGCGGTCACTTTTGGTTCATTTTTGTGGGATGTGGAGAGCTTTGTTGATTCGCGGTATCATTTTGTGACAAATTAAGCAAATTGTTAGCATTGTCGTCTTGAGTTGATATGTTACAAGTAGGCTTGGTTATTAGAATGTGCATTAATGTTACAAGTAGGCAGTACTTGGGCAGTGGGGAAGTTTCTGATGTACATAGTTAGAGCGCTTGTTACTTGAACATGGAAAGAAGAATTTAGTTTATATTTTTGGTCCCTCTGGTTTTAATTAACCGTCTATCATGTCTTTTTATTGGTGTCATCAGAAGATAGCAATGAGTTTATGTTTTTGTTTGGTTTCTGTGTGTTCAGTGTTGCTCTGTATTGATTGAGTGGATATATATTTTGTTTCTGTTGTAGCAAAATAATAAGTATAACTTGTACTTTTCTATGCCATAACAGGATCTTTGGTTCATTTTTTAAAGATCTCACGATCTAATAGGGCAATGCCACTCGTGCCGTGATGCAAAGTTTCAAATTAAGTTGGCTGGTGTTACTCGATTATTGAAAATTGTTAAACTATGTTAGATACTGAAGAAACCAGTTTTTGCTGTGCAAGGCACCTAATAAAACACAAGCAATGCAAAATAAAAACTGAAAATTCCTGGTCTGGAGTAACTTTACAGTTACAGACATCGGTATTTTTATGAAAAAGGATTTCAATTAAAGCAAACAGGCCCTCCTATACAAAATGAAACAACTGGTATCTCAGCATGGTGTCAAGTTAAAGAAAGATTCATTCCCACACACAAAAAAAAAAAAAACGAAAGGGAGAAGCTAAAAGCTCATATAGTCGTATTCCAAAAAGAAAAAAAAAAGACGAGAAACTGGAAGCAGGCAACCAAAAAAGATCAGGAAAAGACATGAAATCACATATACCTCAGCACACTCTTCGTCAAGTTCTAAATCCATCCGCCATTTGAACCTTATATAAAATGAAACAACTGGTATCTCAGCATGGTGTCAAGTTAAAGAAAGATTCATTCCCACACAAAAAAAAAAAAAAAAAAAACGAAAGGGAGAAGCTAAAAGCTCATATAGTCGTATTCAAAAAAAAAAAAGACGAGAAACTGGAAGCAGGCAACAAAAAAAGATCAGGAAAAGACATGAAATCACATATACCTCAGCACACTCTTCGTCAAGTTCTAAATCCATCCGCCATTTGAACCTTATATACGTACTTTTATTAAACAATTAATTTTCAGAAAGCATTGAATTGTTATCAATGCAGGTAAGTCGAGTTGCATTTGTTTTTGATGCATAATGTATGGTGATGCAACTACTTAAGAATTCCAGTCTGGTCTTCCTAAGGTGAACTCGAGAGCTGGCATCTGGATTTGCTCAGGATGGTTTTCTCCTACTGATTCATTGACAGTTTTTCCCTGCACCAAGTTCAGTCATAAATAGTTGATTTCCAAAAAAATGAAGTTTGGCTAATTCATTTTTGAATTTTACTTTCAGTAGAAAAATTGAAAAAGCCGACAAAAGGAAGAATAGTTAATATGATATTTTGACATGTAATGATGCTGTCATATCAAGTAGCAGTTATTTGCAAATTCTTTGATGACAGAGCAAAATCCAATTGAGTAAAAAAAATATAGTTCAGGCCATGAACCTCACTCTTTTTTCTCAAGAAAGAAAATGAAAAGGTAAAAACGAGGATAATTTGTGTATGTTACCTCCTCTTGTGATGCCAAATTTGTTTCAAGAGCTCCATCTACTTCACACGTGTTTACTGGCAAGTCCAAACATTTGCTACAATAATAATAATAATGTTTGTCAAAAACAAAAACGCAGTAATCCAGATCACAATTTTTATTCATCATTAAAGAGCCATGCAGAGTGGAAGTGTAATTAATCAGCTTTGATTTCAGAGATACATCAACAAATTATCTGATTCATACCACACCAGGATTTGTTAGCAATTACCTCAGGAATGGTTATTTGTTCATCTTTAATTAGCTCGCTAAAAGTCACTAGAAGTTCCCATCAACTTTCTTTACATACCAGGTTTTCTCTTCGCGTCCTTTTGTGCATATGAATCCTAGTTTTTTCGAAATCAAATTCCATGTACCAGTTGCATTTATTGCATTTGGATGGTGTGAAAGGAGCTGTCAGGGTAAAATAACATAGCCTTGGAGAGGGACAAGAATAAAAAAAAATACTTAACTTTAAGCAAAAAATAAATCTAAGGATGAGCTAGGCTGCTAGGTGATACTTCTGTAATTAATTAGGCATGTTATGTTAATTATTCTGGTAAAGAACTGATTATCTAGCAATCATTCATAAACCTGCAAAAGAAAGTTACCTCATTCAGGACTTCTATCTTCAACAAAAAGATATATAGTCCATTTTTTTATCCGCCATAAATTTTAATTTCCAGAACATTAAAGCAATACTGACAATTGGTTGCGTGCACATTAGCTTGAATATATCTTGCTTATTTCATGTTCATGTTTATTTGTTATCATTCAGTATTTATTTCAACTTTTGTCTTTGTTAAAAAAAATAGCGCATGGCAGATTTAGTTTGCTAAGTTTGTATTAATTGCTAAAATAATTTAAATTTTGAAAATTTACAAAATGACATAATCACTAAAGATTTAATTTGACAGTATAGTTAACACACATATGCTGTAAACTTTTTAACAATTTGAATTTACAGACGATACTCAAATTTAATAAAATTTGATATGTTTGTATATTTGTATCCCCAATTCCTTACATATTTTGAACTAATTAGTATTACCAATTTGTATTATCATTATCAAATTAATGAGTTTATTATCTCCTGCCACATAGAAAAGTTACTACTGAACAATTATACAATTGTGGACCATCTGATGAAAAAGGACTAAACTGGGCCACTGTTTTAATGGGCGGTCTACAAATGATGTCATAGTTCTAAGGCCTACATGGTAACACTGACAAAGTTCAAGTAAACATTTTTTTTTATATATTTAGAAATTAATTAATTTTCTATCAGATTTTCGTACGGTACGATTATGTTTTTCGATTCACTGGGAAGGATCGAGATAAAAAAATAGTCTCTTATCCTGCCTCTTCAAATTTTCATGCAATTTACAATCATTTCAATTTAACGGTCTTTAATAGACTATTAAACGATAATAAAATTGAATGAAATTTGAATGATTATTAATCTATGAATAGAAAAACAAATCTATATTTTTTTCATTTTTAAATTTATTCATATTTATTTAAAAACTCATTATCAAAATTATCAAAATAACTCATTGTCAATCCATCCCCACTTATATTTAAAACGTCAACTCTAAGGGGATGCTAAAAATCTTGGAAAAAGTAACTCTTCTATGTGCCTATAAGGTCCGACTCTGAAGATAATTATGATTAGAGGTGACAATCGGGTGGGTCGGGTTGGGTCGGGTTCGGGTTCGGATCAGATAGGTCGGGTTAGTTTGATTTTTTGGAAGAAATCGGGTTGGGTCGAGTCAATTTACGTGTTGTGTTTTTTAGATCTTTGATAGATTTTGATTAGATTGCAGGTCATTTGATCTCGGATCGGGTCGGGTCAGGTCGGGTTCGGATCGAATTAGATCATTTTGAATTTTTTAAAAATCAAGTCGGATCGGATTTAAATCGGGAATGATCAGACAAATTTCTGAGATCGGATTGGATTATGCCACCTTGATAGGTCAATAATGAAAACTCAGATAATTATATATACTTTATTCTAGGCCAGAAGTAGTCGTAAACAAACTCATTCCAAAAACATGATTTGCTTTTTCCCACCTGTCATGTCTTTTTCCCCTCAGAACAAACAAAAAAAAACTCATGACTATATATATATTTGTGCCTATGACAGTATGACTACAGAGTTGAGGACGGGCAAAAAGAAGGCCATTTGGCTTTGTTTAAAGTTTTAAATTCAGAGTGTAACTGTGTATGTAAATAACATTAACTAGCAGTGTAAAAAGTTAAATTTGAAGTTAAAAAAAGAGTTAAATTTCTCAATATATACACGTGGTCATCATTTGTTCTCCGTCTCTTTTATGTCCCGGCTTGTTATACTTTTCTTTCAAATACTATTTGTAGGCCGTAAGGGGGTTGCTTCTTCACTTCAAATTGACATCGTTGATCAATAGATTTGAATGTTAAATCTGAAATTTTACTCAAGATAGAATCACCAGCAATGTTCTAGACAATGAATCTTGACAAAAAAAATTAAAATAAATATAAAAAATTCTTAAAAATAGAAAAATATTCATAGATGTGTCCTTTATATAAATTGATAGTGGTTCAAATCTTATATAATTTTATTATCATTTGATAGTTTATCAAAAACTATCAAAATTTTATACAATTTATAATTATTCCAATTTAATTATTTTTTATGGACTATCAAATGATAATAAAATTGTATAAAATTTGAACCACTAATAATCTATAAGTAAAACTGTAAAATAGCACATCTATATTTGTTTTTATTTTATTTTTTTTAAAATCGAATTTATTTAAAACAACGTTGTCAAAATGATCATTGTCAGGGAATCCCTCCCATATATAATCCCATATCTATCAGTAATATGGTATAGGATATGTATAATTTCTATATATGAGACCGAAAAAGAGAAAAATCAAAGTGTCTAAGATATAAATAAAGTTAGTAAAAACGAGGTACTGATCAAGCCTCTGATCTTAAATAAGCGATATAGATATACTATGAGCCTATATATGACTCTCTATTGTGTTATTAAGTTCGCAAGGAGCTCAACTTTTTTAAAAAAAAAAAATCTTTCTAAAAAATATAAAATTAGATCTACATCTAAATATTCACACAAAAATTATTTTGTATGATTAAATTGACATTTAAATTTTGAAAATAAAAAAATAATTTATATTATGAAAATAATCAGTGCTATACATAATATCATAACCCAACTCACTTTGTATATATACTACGGACACTGATTACGTTGAGTTGTTGACCTATGAGCTAGTACAGTGATATAGGTTCGTCTGCTCTAACATTTTCAATATAATGTCTTTACCTAACAAATGTGATCTAAGGCCTATATATATGAAGTCATATCCTCTATAGTACATTCCGGATTTAAACAGTAAGTGATCATTCTGAATCTAAATACTGTTCGTAGTATTATTTTTTTTATTGTAGTTTATGAAAAAAAAATTGCTCACTGTAAAATTTATAGTATTATAGAGAATATAAACCCACAGTACAGCCCCACCTGTTTCCTCTCTAGTACTCAGTGAGCCAAATTTACCGAATTAATCGTCTCGATCGAAACAAGTGAGAAATATAATTAATTTGAAGTTCAAAATATATTACAGTTTATAGATAAAAATGTTCCTTATTTCTAATGGAAAAATATTAAAACTAAATCAAATCACGATCGCAGGTTTCTTCAGGAAAAGCAATCACGATCATAGGCAACGAAGAAAATTGATCACCTAAACGAGTAAAGTGCGGATACATAGTATTGTGACAAGTTGTCACAACCATGTAATAGGTAGCTAGCTATATACAATAAGTCCTTGTCATACAAGAAATATATCCATAATAAATAATAAATAATTATATATATATATATATAATAAATAGTTATTGAGAAATTTAGATTGACCGTTTGAGTCGTCGGGATATGAAATCTCTTACTTTGTTTATTGTGTTTTTAGTAGCATTTCGGCCGGAACATTTACGGTCTAAATTTTAATTTTTCGTACTTGAAATTTTAATTAAGTAGATAAATAAAATCTTTATATCATAATCTTATAAAATATTAATTTTTATCATGTCTGAATTTTTTTTTACCGTGCTTAATCATTTTTAGAAATGACCCTTTATTATTATTACTAGTATTTTATTTCAGCAACTTTGCACTGCATTAACATTTAATTAACATCATTCCAACTGAAAAAAGCTTTTTTCCCCTCTAAATAAATGCAAAAAAAAAAGCGTTTTTTTAGGAAGATTCAACTATAATTTAGCTATCATCAATCCATTCAGCCGTCACGCCGAGAAATTAAGTTGTCTAATTAAGTAATTATAGTTATATCAGGCCTATATATATATACTTCTGACCTCTTGTTATGAATTAGATACTCTTGTCTTGGTACCAGCCATTTAGTACCTTTTGACATCTAGGATGTAATATTTGATTTCTATGAAATCGGTGGTATTCATCACTTTTATCAAAAAAAAAAACAATGTATTATTATTACTGTATATATAAATATGACGTTGCCATGCATGGTGTTCCTTTTATATAAAAACGAATTATCATTAAATCTAATATTGACCATAAATAATTAATTAGTGTTTACACATACTGGATATTAATTAGCTAGCTTAAATGTTTAATCAAAGGCCTCATGATCAAATGGGCTGTAATATATATACACCGACATGGTTACGGTATATCCTGAACTACTACGAGAATTCTATTTTAATTAAGAAAAAAAATAATTAAATGCTACTTGGAATTAAAGAAATACCACTCCATACTTCAAAATTAATTTAATATCATTTTAAACTAAAATAAATTATTTTTTATATTATAATTATATAAAAATATAATTTTAATATTATTAATATAATGATATACTTAATCCTTCTTTCCCTCTTCCTCTTCTCTCCCCCTCTCTCTCATTACAAAACATTCTTTTTGTCCTAGCTCAACACAAAATATGCACCATATACAGCAGTGGAGAGCCCGTCTTCTATATATATAGCACTATAGCAGTTGCTTCATATATCGATCCAGCAGTAATTAAGAAACTATTTCAAGACCAAACTACCCATGAAAAGGCATGGAGTGATGTTTGCATATTTTGCTTTTCTGTTGCTTTGCAGTCTGCAACCGCTCCCAGAACCAAAATCAACAACGATTTTTTTTTAAAATAGAGTTTTCAATAATTCTAATATATATTATTTTTTATATATCTCTCTCCAAAACTTAAATATGCACCACTCCTTAGAGAGATAAGATTCAGTACCATCTTTACTAAGAGGGAGAGAGAGGGAGAGAGGGAGAAGAAAAAAGGGGAAGAGGATAAGGAGGGTGAGAGGATATTTTAGATATTAATTATATTATTATATTTTTAATATTAAAATTATATTTCTATATAATTATAATTGTAAGTAACTAATTTACTTAAGTTTATAATGATATTAAATTAATTTTAAAATTTAAAGTGATATTTTTTTAGTTTTTAGACTTTAAAGTGATATTTAACTAATTTTCTCTTTAATAAATTATTGAGTGTTAGCCATTAATATAAGTGTAGCACGTAATGGTTAAAGCTGCGCAGGCTATACCGCTCACCGGCTTCACTTTTATCATCTGAGCTTCTTGACCAACATTTATTTAGAAATTTGATAATTACTAGAATATGACAATAGCAACAGTTATTTTGGTTTTGGCCGTACGTACATATGGATAGGTCCTTAAAAAATACGAGGCTTATTTAATTACTTTCTTATAGTTTCTATACTATACGCACGTGCTAATCAATATATATTTCCGTAATACTAAAATAATTTGATAACACATAGACTTATCGAATTTTGGTTAAATTACTTGTGAAGATTTCGTTTCTAGTTTATAGTTATTTTCTAAAATTGAAAATATTTCTCCTTTTGTTGAAACCATTAATAATCATATATAAGATTACCTTAGAGGATTGCTCCAAGCACTGAGGTTTTTTCCTTGTATTGCAGTTGCTTGGTTTGAGCTTACATTATCTATTACAAGTCGAAATGCAAATTCCATTGGCCGAGAAATGCTCTCTTCTTCTCCTGAACCTGTTGATTATTAGCACTGTAAATGTTAGTTGTTTTAATGCATGCATGCATGTACACTTGATTACTAAGGTTGGCTGAAAATAAGATATTATCAAATTAATTGGACTGCTGATTTTATTAGATTCGTTTGATTTACCTTAGAATGATATTTAAATTTTACCATAAAAATTTGTAGGTTGTACTAATCCGCAGGTTAATTATTTCATAATTTCTTAACTCCATCTAAAGGCGGTGCGAGAATATCAAATAGCGTGTGACAAAAATTTTAGGGTGGGGCCAAAATTTGACAATAATTTTAACCTATAAGATATTTTTATATTTCTTTTTTTAAAAATTATACAAATAAAAGCATATTTTTAAAAACTTATTGAACTAGGGGTCGGCAAATGCCTATCCCTAGATTCATGCAGCTCCGCCACTAACTCCCATCAGTCATATTTAATCACAATGTATAGCTCAAATTATCTATATCAGATTTCAATATTACAGATTTGGTGCTAAAAGCATCGAGTGGTACGTATGCTTTAAAAAACATCGTGTATATATATATATATATATATATATATATATATATATATATATATATATATATATATATATATATATATATATATATATATATAGTACAATTCTCAATCGTATTAATAATAATAATAATAATAATAATAATAATGCGCCAACTGCTACATATCCAAGAAAATAAGGTAAGAGAAGATTGATTTATTATTACCTAAACATACATAGCACTATGTATAAATTAAAGCATAAAACTAAAAAGTTAAAAAAACATTTGAAGCTAATTAGTTTTATATAACTTGTGTATATATAGTTGTATAAATATCAGGGACTCATGATCAATTTTAAGTTAGTAATCAGCCATAGGAATATCAATTTTATAGTCTGATAAAAAAATATAAACTGATCAGGATTAATTCAAGTCTAGCCAATACATACCTGAGGAAACTTCTGGTCGCTCAGTCGATTTAACAGTTCTATACATCTGCGTTTGGAATCAAACCGAAGGATAGAAGGTAGTCAAGGAAAGTAAAAACACAAAATGACAGATTAATGCTTTCTTCATACAGAAAAAGAAAAAAAAGAAGAACAAAAGTAGTCTCGTGTCTTTATTGGGATATCTACATTTACATACTCACGAGGCTGATCCATTGAGAAGCTGTCTTTTATCCTTATTTTTATTAAACTCTGTGCATTATTGCGAAATGATGACTCCTTTCCCACCAATCAAACCCTACCCCGTCTCCGACCCCACCAAAAACACTCACACTGTGCATGCAGTATCCTGTTTAGTGTTTACTATAGGAAGACTGGTCCTCTCAGTCTCTGCACCCTCGTTTTCTTTTTTCAAGTATGCAGTGTTTTTCTTTAAGGGAGAGGGAAGAAATAGAGGCAAATAATGCAAGGGGAATTTTTTTTTTAAAGTACCTGTAGGTGGCTCTTGACATGGGCAAGAGTGAGATCTTTGACATCCATTAGCTCCAAAACTGATTTGGGCGTTGCTCCTGTTAACAAACAAAATAAGGTCCCGAGTAGAAACTATTTGTTCAAACAAAGGGAAAATGAAATAAAGAAAGAGAGAGAGAGACAAAAAAAAACATGTACATTATAAACAACAGGAACCTAAATAACCTAGCAGGACAAGATATTCAGAATCAAACCATTGCAGTACGATGTTAATTCATATCTTGTAAAGGAGAGTATGGAAATTGTGAATTGATCAACAAACAGAGAGAGATATAACAGGAAAAGCCTCTTTCTTTGTTTTTTTTGTAACCGCATGATCTGTAAAGACTAAAGAATGAAGAGTAACAAATACTATTTCTAACATACGCACACTTCGAAGAAACAAATTTAAGTTCATAAAAACTGACAATATAGACATGTTCTCAACCATCATATATAATTATATATGATCATTTTCATGTGTTTTCTTCAATAGAAATGCTGATGAACAGGGAAACGAAGAAAACAGCAGTACACTTTGTTTCTGATTTTTTTTCTTAATTTCCTCTTTAATCAAAAATGTTGATTCAATTACTTGAAACACCGAATCAAATTAACTACATAAGATTGGTGTGTGCGTGGCAAGAGTGTGCATTTGTGTGTGTGAGAGGGAGTATTTGGCAGCCTCTGCCAAGGTTGAGAGAGAGAGAAACTTGACAGCTGCTGTTAAGAGTTTGGGGGGGGGGGGGGGGGGGGGGGGGGGAGATCCTACTCTCATGGCCCCCAAGGAGTTCAACTGCCCGGACAAACCGCGCATGGAGGCTACTAGTCCACCGCATCCTCGGTGCACGCGTGCTTCTTTTTCCCGGTATTTTGGTATCATAAACCGAGGATTTATCATGTAACCATGGCTTGGATCTAGTGCCCCAAGTCGACCACATGGATAATCCAATACTGGTAACCCGTTAAGCCTCGTAACCATTGCCCCTACACGATTATAACATGGTCCAATTGAAGGCACGCCACTCACTGGCGGCGAGAGATTCGTTAGGGGATAATCATAGTTCGAAGGATTGTTGCCATGAAATATAGGATAGAACATGGCTTTCTGGTCATGTAAGGAATTCTGGTATCTTTGTTGTGCCATGATCGTTTGGGTTGAAAGAGAGAGGTCCGTGTTTGCAGGAAACAAATGGTTGTTATTATTTCTGTTATTTGGGGGGCTTATTTGTAAAGATAGATCCGGTGATGGTTCGGAGTTTGTTTCCATGAATGATTTCTCCTTGGGTGTTTTTTTTGAACGACAAAGAAGAGAAACCCTAGAGGAAGTATTCAAATCTAAGAACTAATGGACAAGTACTGGTTTGTTTTGGTGGAGAGATCAGAGAGTATATAAATTTTCTTTCAGTTGCTTTCTTTGGGGAATTATTTGGTCCTTTGAAAAGAGAAGGGAATTAGGAGATAGTGGTTTGATGGAAATGTTCCTGTTGTCCCTTATATTGGTCTAGGGTTATTTTTGGGGAACAAAAGGATGGAAACATGAGAAGTATGATGAAGAGAGCCAGAGTTTCATATTCTTTGATATACTTAAGAGAGAGGGAGAGGGGGGAGAGAGTCAAAAGTTCAAAAGTGAGGTACTATAGGACTATACCTGAAAAAGATGGCTTAACTAAGAAGGCAAGTGAAAATATATGCAAGAATGAAATAGCAGAACAATAAAGCAATTGAATAGAACATAAACTAAACTGAAAGGATCATCATTTATCAGAGGTCTTTATACTTTGTCGCTGTCAATTAGCAAAAGATAACGCAAATTTCATCAACAAGAATTTTGAAAGTTTCTACTAATAGAGACTTCATGGATCTGTTAACCAAACATCGCATTCATTTAATAAAAATATATGAAAATTTCAATGTTACTGTTTTATTATGAGGAAGAAAAAGTAGAAAATCGTCACCATTTTGTTGACGAATGAAAATGGAGTAGCATTTAATGAGTCATCTAATTAAATAAACTGTAAGATGTTTGACTGAACCGTACTGACTTTTTTTTTCAAAATATATAATTTATTAACCATTTTACAAGGTTAGTTTCAAATATATATATCCAACTTTAAATACTATTTATTCACGATCCTTCGACTAATAAAGTTACGCATTTTCACAACAACATAATTATCCTAATTAACCGCTAAAATATATATAGTCCGGTTCACTTTGAAGAAAAATACATCTCCAAACTTCGATTTATGTTAATATTTTAATAAATTATTTATATCGAGATATCATATATAGGACATACATATTTTTTATTTTCGAACTTCTTAAGTATTTATTTTAAAATTTTTAATATGCATGACTCTAAAAATACTAATAAAATAATGATTGTTTGTATATAAATCGATCGCTTTTGAAAAATTCAAAATAAATATTTAAAAGATCTATGTATCTCATAAATCAAAATAAAAAAATATTTCATATATTTTTGAGTTAAGTTCATAGGGTCTCTGTGAATTAATTGTACATATAGCTAGGGGGAAGATTGTTTTTTTTTTTTTTTTTTTTTTGGGGGGGGGGGGGGGGTCCGTACTCGTATCATAAGTACATTATAGTTTCAATTTATAAGGGGGAAACAATATTTTATCTGGAAAAAATATAAAATCTAAAGGGTAAAAACTGAATCAAACACGTAAAGGAGAGTTAGATTTTTATATTATAGGCGTAATTAAGATGATACGTGAGAAACGAATTTGAAGTTTGATCGATGTTATAGAGAAGTCAATTTTTATGTTATAACTAAAATTAATTAGTAAATAAGCAAGGTAAAAAATTTATTGATTTTTAATTATTTTGTGATACTTGTTGTAACTAATTTGGAAATAATTGTTATTTAAGTTCAAGTTCTTATACTATAGGATATTCTCGTGATGCATTAATTTAGGATTATCTTGTTAACATTTCTGGGTCTGGGTCTGGACCGCTTCGTCATGTGTGGATCTTATTTGATGAGATTAGCGCTGTAAATTATTGTCCGATCGACGGGTTAACCTGATCCGACCCGATCGGACATGATCCGAAAATAAATGGATCCAGTATGATTTAATTTTTTGACACAAATCGAGTCGGGTCGGGTTCGGGTCAACCTGACCCGATTAATTATATTTTTAAAGTAATTTTATGATTTAGTACGAATTAAAGATTAATTATATTCTAATTAAGATTAATTATAAATTAATTAATATTTAATTATTTAAAATTATATAAAAATAATTAATAAATATTTAATTATTTTACACGGATCGGATCGGGTTGACCCGTGACCCGATCGGGTTGGATATGTGTTAAGATTTTTTGATCCGAATTTAATCTGATCGGGTTGAAATCGGAATAAAAAAATAATAAAATAATATGACCCAACCCGACCCGACCCATTGACACCCTAGATGAGACCCTTGGCCTGTTCAAAACATCAACTAATTTAAATTTGGATCCGAGAAATAGTACTGCCAGCGATTCAATACACCACCCCCTACCGTATATCAGATACTGTACAAGAGGAGTACATATACATCTGTACTAATTATAGCTGTTTGACAAATGTAGTAAAGTTAAAAGTAAAATAAAAATTAAATTATCCTAACTTATCTTAAAGCTAGCCATTGAGTTTTTTAATTTCTTAAATATTGAAATAACTATGAAGGTATTTTTATTTTACTGTCTTAAATAATTTCTGTTTTGATTTTTTTATGTGTTTTATACATGCATGCTACACCTACCAAGTATAATACGCCAAGTACAACGAACTTGAATTACCAAGTAAACAAAGTATAATACGCCAAGTACAACGCATTTGAATTGCTTTTACAATACAAGTCCAGTACGCATATACAGTAAATTGGTCGTTCATCGTTGGTACTTGGTACAAAGTCCACAACGAGTGCGACATGTAACTGTAGTCTGTAGAGGACCGTGCTAAATATTTCGTCTTATTATAAGAACAGTTTGTCTATAGAAAATTTTGCTTGGTTTCATTAATTTATTGACCAGATTTTTTATTTTGAAGTTCCAATTAATCCAATTAAAATAATGCAAGTCGCGCATGGAAGTATAAGTGTGCTTGGTACATAGAAAAACTGAAAAACATGTGCCCCAGGTGCGCAGGGACGGGACCCCTTTAAATTAATTTTGAGTTCAAATTTTTTTCGGACGTTAATTTTATATTGAGATTCGTAACAATCATTGTATAAAATTAAAAGTAATATTATTATACTTGAAATATATAGTTAAAATATACCCCATTCATACGTCTCAATTTAGATATTTATTATTTTAAATTTAAAAATAAGATATTTATTTCTAAAAATATCAAAATCTTAGATATTTACTTATAACTAATATTATCCTTATAAAAATTAAATTAACATTTAATTAAAATTACAATAAGACAAAAATAACATTTCTGATAATTCAAGCTATTTTTTATTTATACGTAAATTTTTTTGTTAATTTTATTACTTCAGTGATACACAAAATCATAATTATGAAATTATTTTTGTCGATATAAATATCAATCTCATTGGGTAGGCACTAGTTACGGTCAAATTTGATTTATATCAGTTTTGAATTCTACTAGTTTTAGTTTGTAGAAATTTGTTACTTTATTGAGATTGCATTTACACAGTAGGACCTCAAGAAGAGAAATTAAGGATAAGTAGTAATATAACATCAATACAATGTGCATAGTAAAATAAAATAATTTAATGCATTATCGTTGATTTTGTTGCGATACAAGTTGCAGATTTTTTTTATTAAAAAAAATATAGGAAAAAGGTCAAATCCCACGCGACTTTTGCACCGATAGCTTGACCGGAGTTTTGAACTCGAGCTCGGTCAAAAAAAATTTCCCAAACCCCCACCCCCCGCCCACGTCTCTCTCCCTTCCATGCCTTTCCCCTCTTTGCTGAAAACCGATTTTTTCCCCATTTTTAAAGATCTAACTCAATTTTGCCCCAATTTGTAATCATTAGAAGGAGAGTCGGAAAAGCCCGTCGATTTGGTTAGTATAATTAAAAGCCCGTCGATTTTATTAGATTTAGTTAGTATAATTATAGTGATAATTAAAATATAGTTAATATAGTTTGATTTGGTTGATTTGTGTTGACTTTTAGTATTAATTTTGAAATATATTGTTATAATTAGCTTAATTATGTATTAGAACTAACGAGGCTAATTATTTTAAATTTTTTAGATTAAATTAGGTCAATATACTGTTAATTACACCGAATTATACCAAATTACACCAGACTTGTTTTCGATGGTACCGGGGGCGTCAAGTCCTGTTTTCATGTTTTGGGCTCCCGGACTCGTTTTCAGCGGTACCGAGGGAGATGGATCCAGTTTTTATGTTTTGCGCTCCCGGACTCATTTTCAGCGGTACCGAGAGCATCAGGTTCCATTTTCATGTTTTGCGCTCGCATACTCATTTTCGGCGGTACCGAGGGTGTCGGGTCATGTTTTCATGAATTGTACCGAATTATATGAAATTAAATCAATTATTGCACCAAATTGTAATTGCATGAAATGACACCAAAATTTACCATATTGTATCAAATTGCACCAAATTAGACCAAATTATACCAAATTTATAATTAATTTAATTCTACTAAAATTGTAGCAAATTTATAATTTTTTCAAATAATTATAGTAAAAAATGGAGTATCTGCAACTGCTTATCGTGCCCCAAAATAAACATAGGTCGCATAGGGCCAGAACCGATGTTCGTATATGAAATGTCGTATGTAACAAAATAATTTTTGCAGACTCATAGCACTCTCTGTTTGAACACACATCGTCCGAAGATACCATACAACGCGTAGATAGATCCATATATGCATCGACTGGGTCTGTACCAGATAGTGATTATGGGTGATTGTCAGTTGGATAAATCACTCCTAACAGCATTTGTCGAGAGGTGGCGACCAGATACGTCAACATTTCATCTACCAGTCGGCGAGCAGATAGTGACGCTAGAGGACGTGTGTTGTCTATGGGGATTGCCTATCAGAGGTATTTTAAATTTTTAGTATGTTACTTTATATATATATTTTTAAGTCTACTAATCTGATTTTGTAAATTTTTTGGATTTGTTCGGGTCCGTGATGTTCCCGAACAATAGTGTAAACTCGGTGCCGGCAGTGTATTTGATATTTCTTGACGACATGCTCAACGTACCAGAGGACAACTATGATTGGGGACAAGCCAGTACTCTCTTTCTTGTACTTCAACCTCTCTCGATCATGTCTCGAACCGGTCGATTGCATAGACAGACCACTGCTTCTGCTTTAAATGTGGTCGTGGACGCGATTCCCAATCGGGAGACCGAGGTAAATCATTCTTATTCACCTCAATTGAAAAAATCATATTTTGTTCATATTTTATTGGCGGTGTAGGTGCAGAACTGAGGAGCCTCCACTTGGCGTACATAGGGTGGTACTACAAGAGAGGGATGACTACAATATGGTATGACATGGACACTGACGAACACTTGAGCCAGCCATTACCACACCCCGAGGAGCCTGTGGATGAGTTATCGTACGTACCACATTCACACCAGACTGCCCGAGCGGTTAGCATTTAACCAATATATCTTTTCTTAATTAAACTCTTCACATAACTTGCGCTATAAAAAAAAAAAAAATATGCATATGTTCCTTTGGTGAAGAATGCAGCCACCGCCATTGGTTGGCTTACGACGTTCGGACATTCAGAGTTTGATAAGCATGAATTGTGCCAGATAAAGCATTTGATGGGTGATTTAGGTCATTCATATATTTTCACTGTGATACTTGCTTCTGCAAGTCAATATTTAAATTTTTAATTTTAACTTTTAGGTATTTTTAATTTAACCGATTTTTGATAATTTAATTCATGTAAACATTTGTAATTTACTCGTACAAGTCTTCTGACGGATCCTGAGAACATCGATATCTCTGTCGATGATCATCTGATCAGCGGCCCACCTGACCCGGGGCTGGAGCCGACGACTGATGAGTTCGACTTATTCTATGGAGATTTCATGTCGTACTCTCAGCTCATGAGTCAGATGAGCCTCGATCCAGGTGTTGGGACCTCTGGTACCCAGTACGATTCTTCACGCGTGTCATCATATGACACTCCTAGTCCGTTCACTCGAGTGCCCTAGACGCAGGCACCGTCGGACGCAAGACACGAGCGCCCTCGCCGTGAAATTCGGCCAAGATACACATACAGTCCGTCTCTCATTCGGAGGATGTTTCGTAGGCGTTGATGTATTTTTTTAGACTGTTATTTATATGACTTTTGTTTATATATCTACTTTTTTATTTTCTCATTTATGATTTCAAATTTAGTTTTCCTTATTTATATTTTTACATTAACTTCTTACAAAATTTTCATATAACATAATAATTTTTAAATCATTAACAACAAAAATAATAATAATAATAATAATAACTTTCATATAACATAATAATCATTTATACAATATAATTTCATATAACATAATAATCATTTACATAAAATAATTTTATATAACATAATAACTAACTTAACAACACAAAAAAATGGAAAAAATAAGCCGGACCTGAGTTTTGAACTCGGTCCAAGGCCTCAGACCCGAGTTCAAAACTTGGGCCAGGTTCATACCGCAAAAGCGGTGGGTTTTTTTGGCCAGTTTCGTTTATTTTTTTATTTACTAAAAAATCTATGTAAGTTGTATGGATGACGAAAAAAAATATAGAGAGGTATGTTTATTCTATTATAATTTTAATTTATTGTTAACTTGATTTTTATGAGGATAATACTAGTTATGAGTTAATATTTAAAGTTTTGACATTTTTAACGATAAATATCTAATTTTCAAATTTAAAGAGATAAATATTCAAATTGGAATGTGTTGAGAGTTATATACCAATTTTGCTAAACAAATAATAATATTAAGCACCACAAATTGATAAGGCCAATTTACATTGGAGCTAGTTAATATGTGCCGTTTGATCTATATTATTGGTTGGATGGATCCCAATGACGGTGGTTTGTGTAAAACAATTGATCACAGCACTTGTTCAGGCCTTTTCAGTGTCTTATTGCAAAAGTGAATTAATAATGAGACAATTAAAATATATATAGAATAAGGTAACAAGTAAGAAAATGTTTGTGTACTTTGTAAGGCAGCTCTATGATTCCATCTTTAATTCATGGACTTTTACTGAGTAGTCATCGCGCGTCTCTCTGACTGTGTCACGTAGGAAAGCTTTAACATTAGCCTTCCTACTGTTGCTCCAGCTCCAGGCATCTAATGCATCTGCTGGTAAAAGCCGACAAAAGAGATTCTATTTTACTCCTCTCAAATTTGTGTGATGACTGAATGCAGATGTACAGAAAATAATGCCCCCAGGGAAGAGAGGAGTCAAAATTGAATGACGGGTGATGACAGATTTAACCAAGTTTATGCTTTAGTGAATTCAACGTTAACACAAATGTACGTTATATATGTCAATGCTGAGTTCTCGGATAATATGATGTTTGACTATAATCAACCCATCAAACCTAAGAAAAAGAAAAGAAATAATTCTAGTGTACATCTTCTAACTTATGGTGGATAAAAATTTTACAATACATTTTTTAGAACTTTTATGGTGCATCAATTAAAATCTTGCAATATAATTTTTTTAGAGAAATACTGCTCAAAATAATAAATATAAAAATCATATATGTGTTTCAAATTATTCAAATATAATATATACTATATTTTAGTCAATTTGAAAGAGATTGTCTTCTATCCTACAATTTTAAAAATTTAACAGAGAGATTTCAATTATTTTGTGATTAATGATCAATCAAACTCTAAATTATTTTAAATTTGATACATGTTCTATTTAAGTAATTAGAGATACATTTATAATTTCAAATTTGATATATATTCTATTTAAGTCATTAGGGACACATTTATAATTTCAAATTTGATACCGTGAGGATTAAAAATATCATAAATTTTGGATGTGCGCTAGAATTACTCGTCAACTATTAAACCATGTTTGTTGCACCCCGATGTTGACTTTTTCATCTCTTAATTTAGGCAAAGTGATTTTATAATTGTTCTCTTTAATTAATATTTTTTTTTCAAGTTGTTTCATCTCTTCATATCAAAATTCAAGACTGAAGTTATGACATATAAACCATTTCGTATCCAACTCCATTTCTTCTTTTGCTTACCACATAAAATGATCAAGCATTTGAACAATGGTGCATAAGCTAGCATCGTGCAGAGATAAAATGGGTCGACTTAGACCCAGTAACCGAAGATAAAAGCATGGAATCTTACAAACGCGCAGGCATTTAGCCTTTAAAATGACACAGACATACAAAGAGAGAACCTTGTTACCTTGAAGTGATGCCTTCTTATTTGTTTCCACCGACCATAGACGCTCCCCTCCTATTTCTGTGGTCATCATACTGTCATATGATACAGCGGGTCATATTATATTTTGGGACCATGGAATATTGTATGGCTTGTCTTGTTCATTTGTCACCATTGTTATTTAATTATTATCATATATTGCCTGTCCCCATTTAATAAATAAAACCTGCACATACATCTATCTATTCAATTCTTTAACCCCTCTTTATATTTGTACTTTATATACCCCCATGCAGTACTCTCTAATCTCTACAAGTCTCCAACTACCCCCTTGTAATTTTCTTTCAGCAAAGTGGATGCCACAAATCACAAATGTTGGCTTTTAAGGAGATAATTGCAACCAGCTTTTGGTAGCAAAGAGTACTTAAACCTCACATGGTGCCACTCCTCACAGGACAAAATTTTCACTTTGCCTGCCCTTCTCCCATCTACCCTATATTAATTAGGCACCAGTCATTCCACAAAATTTAAGTAAAAAAAGGAAAAGTAATGTCAATGGCCGACTGTCACTTAAAAATACCCACCTGGTTGATTTGACCCAAATTAACACATATTTTATATTCATGTCGGGTCGGATGAGCATTGGGTCAGAAACAGACCTGATTACTGGGTGCGATCCATAACAATTAATGAAGAACTGGATCTTTACAGGAGAAAATTCAATGGAATTGATTAGCAAGATTGCTTGATGCGCTCTTCTAAATATGCTCTGAATCAAGAGAAAGCAGAGACTACTGTTCTGAACCTCAGGTAAATTTAAAAGATGCATGCTAATGCTGGTACTAATATTTGTGGGTTCTGTACTATTGTACGTGTGAGTGACCTGATTTCTCTGTTACGACGTCTCTGAGTCAAATCAGATTAGGGTTGGGGGGATGAGTTGAACCTGTGACATCCCTACACCAGTAGCTCTATGATAAACAATAATTGAGTTTTTAATGCCGAATAGATCTACAAAAAATATATATTTGCCCAAACTTTAAGCCTATGCTTTTCGAAATGTAAACGTTTGATCAAGGTAAATAAAGATAATTAAGGCTGTCAAATTTTTAGCAATTATTGTGGGCATCTCGCTGTGAATAGGAGATAGCTAACATGCATTACTTGATGATTGTATTATTTTACTGCAAATGACAGACTACACTAACGATGCATAATTATTGACATTGCAGAAATATAAGGTGCTTCACCATGCTGCTTCGTACTCAAATTTATAATTTTAAATTAAAAATAAATGATTTAAACCGTTCAATTAATCTAATTTTATATAAAAATATTTTAGCAAACTAAATTTATATTTTTTTAGAACTATTTTTATTTTTCTGTGATATGGCCCAACGCAATTGGGTCTCATCACAGCCCAGACCCAACTAAAGACCCATCTCGGATGTCTAGTAGAACCGCAAGTATAGAAGCTAACCGTTTGATTGGATCTTTGTCCCGACATGTTCATTTCTGATCTCGGAGGAGGTCTATAAATAAGAGACTCAGACCTGCTGAAAAAGGAATCACAACCTAAGCTAACACACACCCACTTTCCTTAGATAGTTAAGACTTCGGTATACTATATCTATACCGAAAACCTTTATCATTTTGATGGTAAGAACATTATTTTTTGATGAACCATATTTCTTGGATTAAGTTATTAATTTTCTCTTCATGAGAAAAATAAAAAATTTAAATTGCCAACACATTTTAATATGAAGATTAGATTGAACGTTCAGATCATTCATTTCTACTTTGACATTATAGATTTGAATCTAAAGTATTGACTCCATAGTGCTTCGTGAAGCATCATAACATAACTCTTTTAAAATAAAATATTGTTCAAATGAAATATTCACAATCATAAATGTGAGTATCAAATTTAAAATAATTTAGAGATTAATTGGTCATTCTTCATATTAATTATCACTGAAACTCTGTTTTTTAAATTTTAAAATTATATGATGAGAGGCAAAAAAAAAAAAAATTGACTAAATTTTTTACATATTCTATCTAAATAATTAGAAACACATTTATAATTTTAAATTTCCATTTGAGCAGTATAATTTAAAAATTTACCATAAGGACTTTAATTACTCTTTAGTAATCAATTAATTAATTGATTGAGTTTCATGATTTTTTTTTGAGAGAAACGAGATATGGTCAAAGTCCTTTTAAACTCATCTCCGGTGCATATATGCATTTCGAATTTACAATATTCGTCATGAAGATCTCAACTGATAGACTAGTGTGATTGTCAGTTCTTTTTTCTGTTAAAGTACGTGTGATAGATATCATATAGTTGAATATAAATGATTACATTCTTATAATATCTTCCTTTTCTTTCTATAATCTCTCCTTTACGTGCAATCTTAGTGTTTACTCGAATGCACCCTTGCATTCGTGTGTGCTAGCTTTAATTTTTCTTACCCATAACCGAAAGTACACCTAATATATTAACTTTAGGAGGAACTCAAGTGTGAATTCTGCACATGTATCCATCTTCTCATCTTTTGCTTTCTTTTCCGTCTTTCCACAAGCTAGCATTTTGATTTGATGTTTACCTCTCTTTTAAGCTGTATGGAAAGTACCCACATTAGATCAGTAATCTTGCTTTCACACTTCAAACCTGTGTTTTCTTGTCAAAAGCTATTAGCATATTCCTAGATTAATTTGGATTATTCACATTTTCTATATATGATTGGCTCAGCAAACAAACAAACTCCCATACTACAGTTTCTCCGAGAAGACATCTTATCTTACTGAGTTTTATGAGTATAACTCTCTTAGTTTAGACAACTGTAAATGAGCAAATTGCCTATCCTTGAAGTCATGTTATGTTATCAATAGTACTTCTTTCTTTTTGTCGGCAACTTGGCACGTGATGCAAAGAGAGCATCATGGAATATTGTGACATGAAGATAAAAATTTCCGGCATCAATTCAAAAAGGAAATTAATGTTCCACCCAAATTGCCAGAATTTTCAGCCTCACATGCCACGCATTCATCCTGTGTGAGAACAGTCCTAAAACAGATATTGCATATCATCTTATTTATTTAACTATCTGAATCAGTTGAATAATTAGGTTAATTAGAATCTTTTCGGAGTCTCAAAGTTCAGATTTTTTTTTATTTTAGTAAATAAAATAAATAAATAAATGAAAATGGTAAGATTATCCCGAAAATTAGTCCATATACCCTGGACTGAGTTTCAAATTCGGTCCCAGTTTTTTTTTTTATATTTGTGTGTTATATTAAAAATAAAATACAACAGTCAGTAGATTGATCCAAAATATTACAACAAAAATTAAACTCAGTCCCAGCATTTGAAAATTATAATGTTTATGTGTATTTAAAAATTACGGTCAGACATCTGGGGTTCATCTTCTTTCAGCCAACAATTTCTTCAAAATTGTCATTGTTACTGTTGCAAGAGCTTCCAACTGAAAATTCATTTTTCGACAGATCCAGAGCCGATCCGTATTCACTACTCTCGTCTCATCAACATTGTAATTTTTTTCTATTTAGACTATTATTTTTTGTTGTAAAATTAAAATACACTAATAGTAGGGTTTATCGTTCATACCGTAGAGATAAAAATATTGCTGATCAATGTATATCACGGAGGTCAAATCCTGAACACTTCAACCGACACGGGTTACGATATTCATGCCGCGTGCACATTTTCTGCCGACAAGACAATCAATCTTCGTGACTTGAAGAGGCAGATTCATGTTGGTTTGGAGCTGCTCCCTAGCCAATTCAACATTAGTATTAGAGCACGGATCAACACTACACCAGCAGGTTCAGGTGGTTTTTTTTATAGCTTATTTGGGGTTGTTTCTGATGAAATTTGAGGAATGATTAAAACAACAGCTCTGTACTAATTACCCGGGTATAAAACACTGGAGCTAGTAATTATATCTCGAACCAATATCCATTCGATAATTATGATCCGACCGATTCCTGGAAGTAGTAATCCGGTAAGTTCAGGAGCTCATCTCGTATTCGGACAAAATATGGATGTGGATGTGGATGAGGATGACGAAGAGGGAGAGTGGCACTGGATGTTTTGACATCCAGGATGGAACATGGATATAAATATAGATTTGACGATGCAAGATTGTTGAAATAGTTGGCAAATGTCTATTTCTTTTTCAATCGGGGAATGAAGCACCCATGTGCACAAATAATAAATATGAGATGAGCCTTATTTTCGCAAACCACCTAGAATTGATGAACAATTTGGTGTCGATTCAGCGATTCGATAGATAAAATCGAGTTGAAAGTGAAAATCGAAGATTTTCATGTTCAACGGAATATAGAATTGGAGGTAACAAATAGTGATAAGTCTCATTTATATATTATATTTAATTAGGGTTTTATCTCAAAAACTATGCATTTTATGTTAATTGTTAAGAATTTATTCAGTTTTTATGTTGAGTCCGAGATACTACCGTATTTCTTATTATTTTGCAGGTTATGGAATGTAAACAAGGATCCATGAGAAATGATGCTTATGAATACAACGAAAAATTAAACAAAAATCGGACCGCAATTATCAAATTGCGGACCGCAACAATGGATTTTCTCTCCCCGATATGAAAGTGCAAAAATTTGACCACAATTTTAAAATGTCGGATAGTATTACTTGCGCTTTTAATGATTTTCACACCCTTCATCCCAAACATCTCTTGAAGAGGGGATCCCAAGCAAGAAAGTGTTGGAGAGAGATTTGAAAGAGAACAAAATTACGAGAAATCGTAGATCTTCTTGGTGTATTCTTTTTTTTACTCTTTTCTCATGTTGTACTGTTGTTTAAACATGAATCTTTGTGCAATCTTTAACATGATTTGTGGCTAGACACCCTTCTAGGGGTCTAGGTGTAAACTCGATAACTCGGATGGTTTAATTTTCTCGTGTGTTGATCTTTTAGTTCTTGTTGTTTGTGATTGTTGTTTTGTCTAAATTGAATGCTTAGTTTTAATTAACTATATGTTACCCTAAAAGTGAAAGCATAAATTGAAATGTGGAACTGAATCTTCTGACCTAAAATAGTAATTTAGGTCGTAGGCCAAGTACTTAATCGTGAAACTTATTACCTAAGGGAAAACCGAAGAAACCCTAGAAATTGTGTGAGGTACCGAAATGCGAAGTACAAAATTTAGGTTATGCCAAAGTGATTCACTGATCTTAATGGGTTTAGACTTGTAAAGTGAAGTACTTAATCGTGAAACCCAAATTATTTAGGTACGGTATCAAGCCACGAAAGTGTAAATTTGGTACTAAAATCTGAGATTGAATCCCGACAAACACTAGAACATATTAAAAGATCAAATAGAGTTAATTGACCAAACGAGTGAGAGTGAAGATGAAAGCCCCTAGAATCCTCTATTTGATAAACTTTCCAAATGATCGTTGTTGTTAGATGCGATTGGACCGCATTTAAAAATTCCATGACAAGCAATGCGCAACAACTACTATTCATTTGTTGTTGTAGTAGGCGAGAATCAAACCAATGGTTGTGAACAACGTGTTCGAGGATTGCTAAACAACTTCTGCAGATGTGCATATGTGCTATCGTCGAGAATACGTGGCACAAATATGTTGAGTGGTTCTATAAGCGTCGAGAAATTACAGCGGCTTGGGAAGCCCAAGGTCTAGTGTTCGGAATAATGACAAGCAACAGTTCAGAATCACTGAACAACATGTTCAGGATCGCTAGACAACTTCTGGTATATGCTATCGTCGAGAATACGTGGCACAAATGTGTTGAGTAGTTCTATAAGCGTCGAGAAATTGCAGCGGCTTGGGAAGCCCAAGGTCTAGTGTTCTCCCAAAAGGTCACTGAACTGATAAAACATCGCGGTGATAAGGGGAGAACTTATGATGTCATACCACTGGATTAAAGTATCAACAACTACGATGTTTACAACAGAAATGGACTTATCGAGACGGTAATATTCGATACTTATATAATTTTTTATTCAACTTTAAAATTTAAGCAATAATTTATAATTTCTATTTGAAATAATAGGGATGAAGGGGTGAAATAAAATATGAGGTTTAATTAGCGATGACGGGAATTAATAATTGTTGGTGTCAGAAACCGCAATTGACTGGCATCCCATGCGACCACTTACTTGTTGTTTGCTCATTCAGAAGAGCTGGATTACACTCAGACGTTAGTCCATATTATACCATCCAGTACTACATTAACACACGATCTGGTCATTGACGTAGTTATGACAATAAATAAGATTGACCAATGTATAATGGTCCGATCATTAGACCAGATCCAGCAAAAATCAATAAAGGAAGGAGAAGGAAGATACACATTCCAATGGTTATGGATGAAATGGAGGATCGTATCAATCAGGCTGTCAACTCGAGGTCGAGCTCGTTCCAACAGAGCATGATTTAAATTATTCCGTGTGTTTATGTTTTTTATTGTTATATTTACCAAAACAATTAGATTTCAATTTTTATTGTGATATTTCTATTTGTTTGATACTATTTTAGAATAATATATTAATCGTGCTTATATTTAGTTTTATAAAACTTTATTTTAATTTTTGTTATAATATTTTAGATCAATCTATTGACTGTTGTATTTTGTTTTTAATATAACATACAAACGTAAAAAAAAAAGATTGAGTTTGAAACTCGGTCCAGGCTATATGAGCTAATTTTCGGGATAATCTTACCATTTTCATTTATTTATTTTTTTATTTACTAAAATAAAAAAAATCTGCTCAAAGTTAGTAGCTAGTTTCATCAGACCCATTTAGAAATATAGAGTGCCCATTGGGTCACTTCTACTCTACAGTTCTTTATTTTTTCTAACCGTTATTTTACCATTAAAAGCCCACTGTATATATATTGTTTATTCAGCAGCAGTAAAGAATCAATCAAAAAACATCAATAGAGATTTTTTTTCATCATCAAACAAAACTCTCACTTATTGTTTCTCAATTATCAACAGGGCATCAGAGCATGTTCCATGATCCTGTTTCTCGATTATGCGACTAACAAAACATCAGCGATATTGCAGATAACAAAGAACTGCAACAACTAGCAACTGATTCAAAGAATCAGAAAATCCCACAAATCAACTGAGCATCAAGAACTGAAAAAACTAGATGTCGCATCAGTTGTAAAAGCCAAATAAGTGATCTAATCTCTAAGCAGCTAACAAAAATTACACAAGAGAAGCAAGAGTCACATATTGGTAAAGAGTACCAGTAAAAAAACCAGAATTAGCCAGACCCAAGGGCAGTACTTGTTCTTATCAGTCTATTCAGTATTATATTCTCATCAGTATCTCAAAACTCAAAACCAAAGAGCCAGAACAGTACTAGCAAAGAAAACAATTGGTACCAGTACCAGAGATCAACAAAACCAAGACAAATATAATAACATATGTTCTTACCAAAACAAAACCTAGAAAAATTCGAATATGTTCTTATCAAAATTCCCACAAAAGCTAACAAATAGAGTAACCAAGCAAAATGGAGGCAAACACATCACAACAACACTCAGAGTTACCTCAAAATAGAAAAATCAGGAACTAAATTACTAGGGAACCAAAACAATCGACATGTGTTAGAGATAGAACTCAAAGTCCTGACTACGAAGCAATTCCATTACCCCTCAAGTCAGATCATCTAAGCCCTTAGCGTCAACAACCTTAACCCTAGAGCAGAAGTTCAGGGAAACCTAGCAACCTACTGTGGATTTTGCAATAAAAAAGGGCATAGACGCGAGGAGTGTTGTTGCTTCAACCTCAATCTCCGGCCAAGAAGCGTCAGGAGGAAGGGGGAGATATTGGATGAGGGCATGTGTAAAGAGGAGAGTTGTTCAAATTGTAATAAGATAGGACATAAAAGAGAGCGATGTTGGTGGTTGCATCCTCATCTCCAGCCTAAGCCTTGGAGATCGGCTGAGAAAAGAGGGGTTGAGGAAAGCAGTGTCGCCGAAGAAAGAAGAGAGGGGGAGTCTAGGGATTATCGAGATTAGTGATTTGCCGGCGGGTATGGGCCGGGTACACCCGCGGCGGGCGGCGGGTAGGGCGGGCACGAGTACGGCGGGTAGACGGGTACGACGGGCACAGGTAGACGGGTTTTTTTTCAAAACCGTACCTTACCTGTCTCATACCCGTGCCCGTCGTCAGTACACGGGTACCACGGGTACGGGGTACGGGGGTACTCGGGCATACGAGGCGGGTCAAGGTAGGGCGGGTCGGGTCGAGAACGGGACGGGTCGGCGCGTCAAACGTTATAACGGTTCAGTAAATCGTTGCAACGGTTCAATAAATCGTTGCAACAATTTATGAAACGTTATAACGATTTACTGAACCGTTATAACGATTTATGAAACGTTATAACGTTTCAGCAAATCGTTATAACGATTCAGAAATCGTTTTTCCCGGACGGGTTTTTTTAACACAATAAGCACGGGTAGACGGGTACGAAATTTTTTTTTTGCTGTTTTTATTTTACAAATATATTTTTTATTTTGGAATGTCGTAAAATCTGAATAATATCATTTTGGCTAAGTACAAATCTAAACGTTCAGTTTTTTAATTATTTTAAAATAATAGATTAAATCAAAAAATTGATAAAAAATTAAAAATGAACATTTAAAAATCAAATAATTTAAAATGAACGTTTAAAATATAAATAAAAAACATCTTAAATCAATTAATTTAAAAAGTAAAATATAAATAAAAATTTATCAAATCAATTACTAAACAAATCTGATGAAGATTGAAGTGGCGTGTGTGGGTATCATTTAATAAATTTGATAGCAGAGTTCTATTTCGATGTTATATTTGTGCGGGTACGCGGGTACGCGGGTACGGGCGGCGCCGTACACGGGCGTGGGTACGCGGGCAGCGGTCGGCGGGTACAACAGGTACGGATACAACAGGTTTTTTCCAAAAAAAAAAACTGACCGGCCCTTCTCAAACCCATACCCGTGTATCCGTTTACCCACCTATACCCGAGCACGGATACGAGTACCCTGCGGGTAGCGGACACGGGTACACGGATACGGGTTGTACCCGGCGGGTTTTAGCAAACCCCTAATCGAGATAGAGAGAAGGAGATAATTACAACGAAAAAAATATTAACCCTTCTCGCCTCTCTGACGCTGATGATCAAATGAGAAAATTGTACATGTCGATATTAGTGTTGCTTCAAGAAAAAAAAACTCAAAGACCTATGGTATTGCAAATTTAACTCTAAATCTTTCTCAAATAAAATAGATTTTAGATTCCCAGGAAATGGATCACATGATGGGAAATAAACAATTACTATACAATTATAGAAAATATAAAATTAATTAATTTGTGACCATTGCAAATGGTGAGAAAATAGAAATTCTTGGTTATGGCTCAATTATGCTATTTTCAAAGAAATATCAAATATCTTGTTTGTTTAAAATTGTGCATTCAATTTATTATCCATTAATAAAATACATATGAGCTAAATTATGAAGTTATTTTTTTTATCAAAAAATATGATTTTTCAAAAATAGATAATAAAAAGATAATTGGCAAAAAAAATTCTTGAGAATAGACTTTATTTCTTAAATGAAGAAAAATACAATTTCAATGCAAATAAAGAGGAATTAGACACTCTTTGGCATAAACAAATTGGTCATCCTTCCGATAAAATTTTATAATGTCTTTTTATTTTAAAAAACTAGAATGTAAATTATAAGGTATGTAAATTAGGAAAACACAATAAATTACCTTTTAGTTCATCAAATTATAAGAATAAAAAATCCTTTGAATTAATACATTCGGATGTATGGGATCCTTCTCCAATTGAGTCATTTAACGATTATAAATATTTTATTATTTTTATCAATGATTTTCTAGAATCAGTTGGTTGTATTTAATGAAAAATAAAAGTGAAGTTTTTTCTCAATTCAAGATTTCTATCACTTTATAGAAAAAATCAATTTTATACAAAAATTAAAACCTTTAGAAGTGATAATGGAACAAAATTTATCAATTATTTTTTTTTTAATTTTCTCAAACAAAAGGGGATTTTACATCAAACAACTTGTGTTTATACACCCCCCAAAAAATAGAGTTTTCAAAAGAAAAAAATGACATCTTCTTGAAATAACACGAGTACTTTTATTTAAAATAACGTTCCAAAAATATATTGGTCGGATGTTATTCTCATGTCCGTATATTTGATAAATAGATTATCGAGCACTAATTTAGAGTATAAAAGTCCATCGAAAATCATTTATCAAGAAAAACTCAATATTAATCATTTAAGAGTATTTGAATGTACTTGTTATGTATACGACAATAACAAGCAAGATAAGTTAGATTATACATCAATCAAGAAATTTTTTTGGGATATTCATTTCAAAAAAAGAGTAATAAATGTTATGATCCAATTAATAAAAAAATCTATATTTTGAGAGATGTGATATTTCTAGAAAATGTGCCTTATTTTTAAAAAAATAGAAAATGAGTTTGATATCTAAGGAAAAACAAATGAGATTACGTTCCCTCAATTATATTTCCTGAAAGAAAGAAATTCTATCATCGAAAGTGAGGATGAAGAAGAAGAAACCTCTCAAAATAAAAATGAAAAAAATCCTCAAATACAAGAGGAAGAAGATAAGGAGGAACAAAGATCAACAAGGTTACGTGATTTTATCACGTACAAGGTACAATACTCTATCCAAAAAATTTGCTCTTATGAAAATATATACCCGAATACAAAGTTTATTTGTCCTCAATTACCAAAAAAAAAATGAACCAAATAATTACCTAGCGACTATCAAAAATTAGGTGTGATGCAAGGCCATGGAAGAAGAGCTTAAAGCCTCAGAAAAATAAAACTGGGCGATTATACCTCTACCCAAAGATAAAAAAATCCATAGGATGTAAATGCATCTATAAAATTAAATATAATAGTGATGGTACCATCGAGCGGCATAAGGCTCGGTTGGTAGCGAAATGTTACATCCAAATTTATAAAATTGACTACGAAGAAATCTTTACACCCATAACCAAAATGAACATCGTAAGATATTACTCTCCATAGCGGCAAATAAAAAATGGACATTATACCAAATGGATGTAAAAAATATATTCTTTCAAAGCACACTTGAGAAAAAGATATACATGTCTTTACCAACTGGTTATACACAACAAAGCAACTCGAATCTAGTTTGTAGGCTTAATAAATCTATATATGGGCTAAACCAATCTCTGCACACATGATATGACAAATTAAGCTCTTATTTACTTTCTTATAATTTTAAAATGAGCAATGTCGATCATTCTTAATTTTTAAAAAGGAGTGCTAATTTCACAATTATTGCGTTGGTATATGTCGATAACATAATAATTGCTCAAAATATCTTGGAGGAAATAAAAAGGGTTAAAATATAATTAAAAGAGAAATTTAATATAAAATATTTGAGGCTTTTAAAATATTTTTAGGGATAAAAATTGCACACTCACCTAAGGGACTTTTTATCATACAAGGAAATATACTTTAGATTTGTTGAGGAAAATCAGAAAAATATGGTGTAAGCCAATTTCTACCCCAATTGATAGCAAAATTAAATTAAATATCGAAGATGGTGAACTCTTAGAAGATGTAAATCAATTTCAAAGGTTAGTAGGAAAATTAATCTATTTAACAGTTACCAGACCGGATATTTTTTTCTCATAAGTCAAATTAGTAGATTTATGCATTATCCAAGAACCTCACATTTGAATGCAATAAATAGAATACTTGGATAAGAAATAATAGTTCTAACGAAATATATGGCTATACTAATAGAGATTGGGCCGGAAGCTTTGATAAAAAATCAACGACCGATTTTTGTACATTTACATGCAAAAATTTAGTCATATGAAGAAGCAATAAGCAAAATGTCATAGCTCAATCAAGTGCCGAAGTGAAATATCGAGTCATGACATCAACGACAAGCGAGTTAACATAGATCAAGCAACTCCTTGCTGATCTTGGGATAAAAATTCAAGAATCAATGAAGATGTATTGTGAAAATCAAGCTGCATGTCATATTGCATCCAATCCGATGTTTCACGAGCAAACAAAATATATCAAAGTGGATTGTCATTTCGTTTGGGAAACAATCCATTCGAAGGAAATTGAAACACTGTTCGTGAGAAGTAAAGATCAAGTGATAGACATTTTTACGAAAGGTTTAGAGTCAAGATCATTTGAAGAAAACTCAAGATAAATTTGGGTTAATCGATATTTACAACACTAATTTGAACGGGAGTATAGAATAATTAGGTTAACTAGGGTCTTTTTGGAGCTCAAAACTAGTAGCTAGTTTCATTATTGACCCATTTAGAAATATAGAGGAGTAACCCATTAGACCACTTCTACTCTACAATTTTTTTATTTTTTCCTAACTGTTATTTTACCATAAAATCCACTGTATATATACTGCTTATTCGGCAGCTCCAAAGAATCAATCAGAAAAACATCAATAAAGATTTATTTTCATCATCAATCAAAACTCTCACTTATTGTTTCTCAATTATCAACGGAATCTTTATCTTTTTGAATTTTCATCTAAAGACATTATGGCGAATTTGCGTCCTTTATCCAAAGCATCCTTGTCAACAAAGTGAAATACAATTAAAACGAACTACATACGTACTAAACCATTTTAAAACATTATTATTTTAATACGAGCGAAGCAAATAAAATAATATAAAATAAATGTCTCAAATTGTCCTATTTGTATTATATATGTTATCAAGTTAACGTAAAAATTATAAAATTTAAGCCAGCCCACAATTGACGTATGGTCAATAGTGTATTAAAATTGGGACGGGTCGGGTCGAGTCGGGACGGGTTATGGCGGGTCGGTGGGTTTTGGCGGGACGGGTCCAGACGGGTCAACGGGTTTTCACGGGACGGATTAGGATGGATCCATTTTGGGGGGTTTGGCCGCGACCCGTTCTTGACCCGTCGGGTTGGCGTGACAGGTCGGGTCCAAGAGTGGGGCGGGTCGAGTCGGGTGGGACGGGTCGGCGGGTCCAATTTTTTTTTCTAAAATTTCGAAAAATTCAAAAATTCTCAAAAATTCTCAAAAATTCCAAAAAATTAAAAAATATTTAAAATATATAATAACTTATATTCTTGACCAAAAAAAATATTTTATTTTTTTGTCATTTTTGTTCAAAGTTCAAAAATAATCAAAAAATTCAAATAAATTCTATTAAATTATAAAAATTAAATATAATCTTAAATGATATGACTTAAAATAAATTGAAATAATTTAAGTAAAAAATTAAATAAAATCTTAAAGAATTGGAATAAAATGATAGAACTTTAAAAAAAAAAGTGAGAAAACAATTTAAATATAACTAAGTCCATGTTTACCGGTGGTCCATATAACTCAATCGATGTGTCATTTTTTTGGCATGAGAGGGATTGCGAGATGTCATTTGATATTGCTAAAAAACATTAAAAAGATATAATGAACGTTATAAATATAAAAAAGAATTAATTATTACAAATTAAAAATACAACTAATGAAATAAATAATGTAACAAAAAATAAAGAATATAACAAAAAAACTAATTAAAAGAAACTAATGATAAAAAAATTAAAAAATATAAACATTTATTTAAAAAATTATTTATTAAATAATATTCTATAAAAAAGAACTAATTATTATAAATTAAAAATACAACTAATTACAAAAAATAAAGAATCTAATAAAAACTAATAAAAAATAATGTAAATATATATTTAAAAAACTAATTACCAAAAAATATAAACTAATTATAAAATATAATATATACTAATAACTAACCTTTTTTTGTTGGAATCGAAAGATTGTCGAAAGCCCGAAACTTTAAAACGAATTAACGACAGATAATATAACGAATGCTAAATTGACAATAATAACTAAATAACACTAATATAAATATTTTTGATTTTTTTCTAGATAATGTAACAAAATTACTATAATAATATAATTAGAGAATTGCTAATATCTAACGATTAACGAATTAACGAGGGAGAGTTTGGTTTGGAGAATTGAGAAGAGAGATAGAGTGAACTTGTTTGTGTGAGGATATGAGATGAAATGAGATGATATTTATAGAGAAAAAAGTTTGAATTATGATTTTTTATTTTATTCGATTTTTTTTTGAATTTTTTTTGAATTTCAGCGGGTTTGGGACGGGTCGGACAGGTTAGATTCCCGGGTTTCTCGGGTCGGGCACGAGTTATGACGGGTCGGGTCGGGACGGGTCTAAAACGGGTCGGGTCTAGTACGAGTTTTTTTCAAAATTTTTTTGCCGTGCCCGTGCTAGACCCGCCGGTTCTAACGGGTCACGGGTCTGACGAATTTGAGCACGGGTCGGGTCGGGATGGGTCGCGGCCACGGGTCGGACAGGTCGGATTTTTTTAAAACTCTAGTGGTCAAACGTACATTTTGGATTGTTTCATGAGGCCTGAGGGTGGGAATCAAGCTTCCATGCATAAGCGCTTTTCATCGTTTCAAAAAAAAAAAGGGTCAAAAGTTCAGATATTTTGACATAACTCAGTGAACTCAAATTTCCATTATATATAGAGTTGCTTTATTTTTACCCCACTTTAGTAAGGTACTTCCATTGAGTACATTAAAATGCTTTCAAAGACTTAAAATTATCAGCATTTTGATTGCTATATATATATATATATATATATAAGCACCCCGAATGGTCCAAATAATGGCGCTAGCTATTGCGTGAAAATATTATCGCAAAGCACAAGTTAATTAGATTGTTATATCAAATTTTTTATAAGAACTGCATCTAGAACAATTTTTTTTTTAATATGAGAGGTTGTATATATCTTCAAAACTCAGTTTAGCCCCTAGAAATTATTTATGGATTTTGACCATCTTCTCACAGATTTTTTTTAGTAGTAAATGAAAAAAAAAAATAGCTGATTTTGGAATGATTGCTTTGTATTTTACAACACAGCCATATCCAAAACAAATTTTCTGGTGTAGCTAGTTTTTTTAACTTGTTTTTATTATGTTTAAAATTTTAATGATGATCATTGTATGATTAATTAATATTTTCTGTTTTATTCCGTTTAAAATTTTAATGATGATCATCAGATGATTCACCCATATTTTCTGTTTGTTCTATTGAAAATTTTAATTAATGATGATCATTGTATAATTTGTTAGTTTTTTCTATTTTATTTTTTAATATTTTAATGATGATTATTGGATGATTAACTAATGGGGGAATTGGTTAAATGTCATCTCAAAGTATTAGATTTTGAAAAATGCCACTCTAAATTTTGTGTTTTGAAAAATGCCACTCTAAACTTCATGACTTTTAATTTTGCCACTCCCACTATTTAGATATATAATTTTATTATTAAAAATTCAGTATTTTTTATAATACCTGAAATAGCCCTTATTATTTTTTTTCACTTTCCAGTTCTGTCTCCCTTCGCGCACATTGCTTCCTGGACTATTCCTCCCCCCTTCCTCTGTCCCTTCGCAACCTTGCTCCCCTCCTGGCTCTCCATCCTCTCCCGCGCCTCCCACCTCGGCCTTCCCCGCACTCTCAAAAACTAAAAGTCCAAAGTGGACCCTATTGCCTTTTTTGAGACACTCGGTGGGACAGTCGCCAAGGAGGACCTTGATGCGCATTTTCACTTTTGTCAGGCAATTGTTTGTAATATTATACACTCTTTACTAATGGGCTGATTGGGCGATATTTTCCCCTGACAAGATTTGATGTTGCATTATATTTGATAACTTATTCTATGAATTAGATTTCAAATTTGGGTTACTTTTGGCACTGATCTCGTCAGTTAAGATTTTTGGCTCGTTAGTAAATATACCAAAGTAAAATGTAGAGCACAAACTCAAAATTTTGTATAAAATATAATATATTACTTAATATTGGATGCTGAATTGTTGATTACTGTACCACCCTATCATGTCAGTAGCCAATTTGGTACTGCATAATAGAACAAGTATATAGAAAAGAAGGATAAAGTTTGTTCTTTGTTTTTTGACTTGTTTCTGTACAAATATCATACAAGCTAGTTCACTGGTAATTCGAAGTTGTTGTCTTTCTTTATGTACATATATAAATGAGAGGTTCCTCGTATGCCTTACTAGAATCGTAGCATAATGATAAAAAATTACATTTATCTATTGATCTTTACGTGAAATGTTCAGGGAAAGAAAATTAAAAATGGGGTATATCTCAGCCCAGTTGCAACCTAACCTTTGAAGGGGTTATCATGGAAAAACAGGATACTTGCATTTATATTTTTGGATGTGTTAGAATAGACATTGGCCCTTTTAATTAAGCCGCTACAGATCGATTTCAGAAATCAAGATCAGAGAGAACCTGTTTCGAAGGGAGAGGGAGCGCCAGATAGAGGGAGACTAAAAATTGAAAGTGAAGAGATGAAAATACTGAGGGATATTTTAGGTATTACAAAAGATATTAAATTTTTAATAATAAAATTATACATATAAACAGTAGGAATGGCAAAATTAAAAGTTTATAAAGTTTGCAGTGACATTTTTTAAAACTCAAACTTTGGAGTGGCATTTTTCAAAATATGATACTTTGGGATGACATTTAACCAATTTTTCCTTAACTAATCTTTTCTATTTTATTCTATTTAAAATTGGTTAATCATTCAATGATGATTTTAAACATAACAAAATAAAAAAAATGGTTAATCAATGATCACCATCAAATAATGACAATTCAGATTGAAATGAAACGTGTTGGTCTTTTGCAGTAGTAGAAGAAATGGAAATAAATATTACATGAATTAAAGGGAGAGCGGGTTGGCACGAGGAAGGAACAGGAGTTATGGTCGGGGACTGTTTGCTACATTGATATTGTAATTTATTATTTATAGCTGATATGTCATTATTTGATGCTTCGTCAATACTCAATACATGTATAGTTCCAGCAGCTATTACATGTACAGCAATTAATACAGCATAGTCCCTTGAATGATGAATCTCATCTCTGTCACTCTGCGTCTCTGCCCCTCCCCTCCACTACTTATTATTTGCTCATGATGGCTCAAATCATCATTTATTCTCATTCTCTCTCTCTCTCTCTCTCTCTCCATGTCGACTTTTGACCAACGAGTCAGGCTATATGTTACAGGTTTCTTACCACAGTTTCTTTTGCAATTGTTTACTATATATGTTATTTTTCTTACAATTAATGGGTCTGGCTGTAAATGCTGGTAAGACGCATCCGTGCGCATCGATTTGTGATATTAACTATGTCAGAAAATTTGAAACAGTGAGATTTGAATTTCGATTAATATATGAGGGTCAGATAATTAAGTACTGGTAAATCTCTGAAGAAATTAAGAAATACTGAAAATATTTACGGTCTGTAGTGGTGAATCCAGTTGTAAGCTTGTAGGCTTGTAGCTAAAACTTTTTTTATATTTTTTTACACAATTAAGTTTCAATATCCAACTACGACCTAAAATTTATATGGAGCACTTGGCTAAAAAGTAAAAACTAGTTTTTCTGAATAAATTAAGTTGTCAAGTGCAGGAGCACGAAGTATCTCATGTTTTATATGATATATATTTTGGCACTTGTATAATTGTACTTTATAATACGGCAGAAACAAATACTAGCTAGTTAGTTCAAAGGGGAAAAAGGAAGGAACAATTTGTGAAATAAGAATGTCCCGTACGTAGAGAAATGAATTTCATCAAGTTTATTGCTAGAGAACCAACCTTTAAAAGACTAGACACATAAGAGATTACTGTTAGACGCAAAACATACCGGAAACCACATACCTCTTGTGCACATGCATTAAATGCGAGGAGGATGCGCACGAGGATCAATGTCTGAGCGCAATTGCTCTTAGTTAGTGCATGACATATTATGTCACTATTAATGATGTCCTTGGAAAATAGTAATAGGTGTAGGTGTGCGTATTCAATCCATCTCTGTTATTTAAATGCTAGCTAGTATAGACAGGACATTTCAAAATTTGGAAAGCACTCGGGAACAGATAAGCTTCACTCTGTAAAATAGTATAATTTATCAAAACTAAACACCATAAACATAGTATTATAGTAATTAATTATTCTTATATAGGATTTCTACATGAAATGTTGAGTGAATTAACCAGGTGGCCAAGGTACATATGGAGCTCTATTCATTGGGTAACTCAGGTAAAGTGAAAAGTATTTCATAGAAATTAGATATGTGTTTTATTAACTTTCTTTTATAGTTTAATTCATGGTCATTAATTATATAAGCGATTTGCTTTTTAGTATCATTTAATTTAATTGCTTAGCGGGTTACAGGTGTGGTTCCTGCTGCGTGCTATACTGCTCTGGTAAGCTACGCTGTTCTTTTCGCTGGTGTATCACTATCAGTGCGGTATGTGCTTTGTCTCTCTTATGTTGGTAAGTTGTTTTTCGGCTGGTATATCACTGAGTTATGTACTCCTCTTATTTTGGATTTGTTTTGCTGTGTTATGTGGGGGGAGGGGGTGCAGTACCTGTTCTGTGATTTGATAGAATGAAGACAATGAACTGTGTATAACTTAAGAAAATGCTTAGACCCATCATTATCTTACAAAAATAAAGCTTATGACCCTGGTCTTTACTGGCTTCAGTACTGACAGTGGTGGCGTTTTTTACCATTGTTTTATGACAATTTTTTTTAAGGCAATTTAAATTGAATTAAATTTAAATTTTCAACGAAACACGTTATGGCTTGCTGTTGCAAAGTTGCAACCAATCAATCTCTGTGATATTTTGGTCGAATACTTTGTAGCTTTCTCGTAAAAGATTTCTGCATATGAGGCCCAGTACAACCGGAATTTGAAACTTGTGACCCATTAGTGATAATTGAGCCTATGAAAGAAAATTGTAATACATCATGCTAATATGAGCCCTAGTTTTACATCATGCTAATATGAGCCCAAAATTCAGAATCGATAATGCTTTCTTTGGTCCAAAAAAGATGAGGTTTGGCGTCGTTATCTCCTCGAAATAGCAAAAAGCAACCTCACGGACCCCCCCCCCCCCCCCCCGGGCCCTTCCCCTTCGTCTACAAATAGGAAAACGATTCGCCACAATACCTAACTCTCCGTATCATAGTATATGTCTGTTATTATATAGCGAATCATCAAGTGAAGTTAATCGTTATCATTATAGTAACAAAATTTACGATTTATTCGTGAATAATTTGTGTTTAATTTGTTTTTAGTACTTTTCCGAATAAATCGATGTTTAATACGTTAATTCATGAATTATTCGTTTGATGCGCGAGTTATTCGCGGATTTAAAGAATTTTACGAATAAAACGCATTTTCTTCCCGTATTATTCTTCATTTCCTGCTGCACATTCACGTGGGGGAGAGAAAGTGCAATAGGACTAGACTTAGCTGCTATTCAAATTGAATTTTTTGTCGCGTATTCACGTGGGGAGAGAAAATGCAATGGATGAGTTTAAACTGTTAGCTATGTGTTCTTAGATATTGAGGTTGGTAGTTTTTTGTTTGCTAATAGATTTTAAACTATCTGAACTGTGACACTGTGCATCATCATCATCATTCATGTGTTATTTTCTTTAATAAAAACTCACACATATCTTTGCTAATAGCATGCTATTAACTAGGTGTAGCTATTTTCTCAAATTTTAATTATAATCAATTAAAATAATTTTTATATATAATCGGATTTAATGTGATCATTTAGTTATTTTTTAATTAATATTAATTCTAAATAAATTATCTTAATTACACATTAAAAATTATTATCGAATTATATTCGAATCTCGAATTTTTTATCTCACGAATATTTTCTGAATAGTAAACTTATTACTTTGATCATCTTTAGCAACTGGACTCGCTACATATAGTAAAATTAGATTTTGTTGCAGAGGAATTCAAATTGTTGTCCGTTCGCCACGTATAGTTAGGAATGCTCCTGGGCTGGACACGCGGCGCAACCGACATACATTTTAATGATGGATAAAACTCCAGGTCCACAGAGGCAACGCGATGAGACCTAATCCTACCGGCTCTCGGAGCAAGACAGTCTTTCAAAAGCCTTACACTGACAGAGGAGAATTCTGCCAAAAGTTTGCTTAATTAATTTCGATTGAAAGGAGAAATTAAGTGTGCTCCGGGTGTAGTCAAATATTTTCCGGTTCTCCTCTTTTCGTCGGATGGGTACAAGTTGATAATCAATTTTGTCAAAGTTGGAGACTATCAAATCTTCCAGTTTTCTTCCAGAAAGGCCTGAAAGCTTCTCAAATCGCGTCTAATCGCCAATTGTTCCCGTCTACGCTTGGAATTCCTCTCTGTTCTTTGTTCGTATCTCCATAAACCAAAAGTTGTATTCATTTCTCTTCGTGAGCTTTCGTACCGCGCAATTTTAATTTTAATTAAATTAAAGCGGGAATTCTTTAATTTTAATTTTAATTAAATTAAAGCGGGAATCATAAAGGATTTCTGTTATTGTTTTTTCATATTTAATTCGTCAATTGGACAGTGCTTTCGAAACTGCTTGCCACCATTTTTCTCATCCTAAGCTGTACCACGAGCTTTTTATATAGTGCCTTAATTTCTTCCTTCCTTTTGATCGATCAAGTTCATTTCTGTAACATAGAAATAGATTTACAGATTCCCACCGATGTTAACATCTGGTGCGAGTAGTAGATTAAGCGTGTTGCTTTCATTTTTGGCCCTTCGCCGAGTGTTTCTCTTCCTCCAATCAATGCTATCAGTTCTTCTCCTGCCATTTCGGCAATCGATCGTATCAACCAATGGAGTCACAGGATTGAAAAAAGGTTCCTCAGGAATTGTGGTCAAAGTGCCAGCACAGCTGGCACCAGCTGCGCAAGCGGTGGTGAGGCGACAGAGGGAGCATGAAGCGGCGACTAGGAGACAGCTTGCAATTAGTAGGATTGAGATGGCTCGTGGAGAGGAGAAAAATTGCCAGCAAATTCTGAGGGACTTCGAATTGATTGGTACAAAGCGAGGCGAGACTCTTTTTACACAATCATGGACTCCTAGTGGTGTTAAGGCAAAGTAAGCTAGGTCGAATTTCTGCGGTTTGGCATTAATATAAGTAGTTTAGTATTATTTTTTTACCAGTATAATTGTTAAATGATCAAAGAATACCTCAAATTGTTTATCTTGAATATTCTTCTATACATGATGGTTTAGCTTAATTATTATACAACCGTTCATTAATTATTGGACTTCAACTGCGTATGCTTGTCCAATGAGATGTCCTTTGCTTCTAAGTGAATTGTTTGAATATTCTGTGAGAGCCCTAGATGCATGGAATGAATAGAGATATTGGTTGTTACGGGTATTGTTTGGGTCACATGGGTTGTGTATTTTGTTTATTATTTGAATTTAGAAGCATCTCTAAGCTTCCGGACCATTGACCAGTTTATTATTTTTATCCTTACGGACATTTGTCTGAAAGGAAAATATAGAATGTGAAGTTGTCAGAAATTTGTCTCTTATATTCAGTTTTTATTATATATAATAATTATATTATTAATAATAATAGTGATAAAAGCAAAATTTGAAATCTATGAATTGCAGCGCGTCAATAGCAGTGGCATGGAGCAAACGTGTCGTTGTTAGTGGCGTCTTTAAGTAAACGCGTCACTGTCAGTGGCGTCTTTGTAAACGCGTCATTGTCATTGGCGTCTTTGTAAATGCGTCACTATCAGTGGCGTCTTTGTAAACGGGTCATTGTCAGTGGCGTCTTTGGTGGTTGATCGGCAGTAGTAATGTTGATCCATTACTAGTAATGTTGATCCAACGGTAATGGATCGTGATCAGGATGAGCAAGAGCGCGTGGCGCGTTTACACTCTTTTATACAAAGACACCACTGGCAGTGGCGCGTTTGCTTCGCACCACCGCCAGTGGCGCACTGTCATTCATAGATTTTAAATTTTGCTTTTATCACTTTTATTATTAATAATATAATTATTATAATTATTATATACAAAAAAAAAAAGCTGCTCTTATATGTGTACTTTTGTCATGTGCTTATAGACAACATTCTAATTGCCTTCTTGTAATTGCAGGGGAGTCGTTGTGATAATGCACGGTTTAAATGAGCATAGGTACTACTGTGTTTGTTTTCTTAGTTAACAAGGCACCTCTAATCTCAGTTTAGAAATGAATGGGGATTGTGATAATTTTTCAAATGAACGTAGTAGGTAAGCGGTGGTGTATATTCCATATGACCAGCTTTTAACGTATTATTAGTTCAAATATATATATTGTGGTATAAAATGTTGATATGGATTTCTGTCCATTACATAAAAGCATGAATGTTTGCCTAACTAATTTTTGTTTGGTCTTTTTCAGTGGAAGGTATGATCATCTTGCAAGAAAGTTAAATGAGAAAGGATTCAAGGTTTATGCCATGGATTGGACTGGTAAGCCCTTAACATTGAAGATATAATAGTAATACATGTCTAGTCAATTATATGTGCCAATTACCAGATCTTGCAGCTATGTTGAAATGTCTCTCTCTTTTATTTCTGTCGGAACTTGTACTCTTGTATTTTAGGACATGAACATTACTTATATTTGTTAGAACTTGGATGAGGTGACTTGTGTATATTTCTATTCCATTCAGTTTTTTCATGTCTACAAAGTACAAACACATGATTATCATGCAATTGATTGCACTTGTATTATGTATATGCCCTGTTAAAGTTGGAAGATTAGAATATGAAACAATTATTGGTGCAGTGCATGCTCAGATGTCTGCATCTTTATGTTTACCTGGGTATTGATGTAGTTTTACCTTTCACTTTTGTGATATATTCTGGTCTTTTTAGCACATTATTGATTTCAGGCCTCCATTGGAGATCAATCAGACTTGGCTTGACCACATTAACAGTAATCCAATGTAACTAGCTATCTAGCTTAGATATACCGATTACCTTTTATCGATATTATTTTTTTCTTAGTTATGCAGAATACCACTTGTAGCGCTCAATAATATGAAAAATGTACCAGATTGCTCCTCTAGGATGTTATAGACCAGTACTGTATTTATGCAAACTTATCAGAACGAGTCCATATTATCATAGATGAAAATGAGCATAATAAAACAAAGACATATATGTAATGATAGTGTCACATGCTAATCAGCTGCATATGACAGTGGTGACCTGACCTCAATGTGAAAAATGTCCACAGAAAATTCAATCATACTGTGCAAAATTAATTTTATCTGACAACAAAATACAAATACAGGACATGGCGGGAGCGATGGCCTCCATGGATATGTCCACTCACTTGATCATGCCATCAGCGACTTGGTAGTTCTATTTCCATTCTATTTTTCTCATACAAACTCGTGTTTCAAGCATGTTCCTTTTTTTTGAGGTAGCAGGCAGATTGCCTACTATTATTTTATATTTATCAAAATTAGAAAGAGTTTAAATAGATAAGAATATATAAGATAATCACTTATAGCTTATCAAACTTTGTTCCCTCTGTTTTTTAATAAATATATTATTTTACTTGTTCTGTATGCACATCAAAAGAGCCACTTATGATGGAATATATCAAGATATCTCAAACCATTTGGTCTTGTTAGTTTCAATAATGGATAATGCAAAAGAGGAGGATTCATACGAGTATATATGGCTTATGTATAATAATTTAATGGCAGAAAAAATTTCTCAACAAGCTCTCTGAGGGAAGTCCTGGCTTGCCTTGCTTTCTCTTTGGACATTCAACTGGTGGAGCCATTATCTTGAAGGTGAGGTTTAGTTTATCTAGCTTAATATCGAGCAAATTGTTAATTGTGCGGTAATTAAATGGTAGTTCTTTTGAAATTTTGAAGGCGGTTATAGATCCCAAGATGCAAAATCTAGTTGATGGAATTGTGATGACATCACCAGCTGTTATTGTTCAAGCAGCTCACCCTTTAGTTGCGGTAATTTCTTTTCCTTAAAAGCAAAGCATATTCTGCACCTTCACATTCAGTTTGTTATATAAGCAATAGAACATTTGAAGATAGAAGTCATTTATGAAACACGAGGATCTGAAAGATATGGTTTCATGAGTTCCCTCGTAACTCTTTTTTCATGTTTATTGCTGTAATTACTACCATTTGACATGTAAATAGCTATACGACAGGAGAAATGGATTACCCGGTGAGAAATTCAAATTATCAGTATTAAATCGAAGAAGTAAAAATATGGGCTGAGAGCAGAACTTGAAGAGAATTAATTCAAAATCTTGCTATTATTTTGGCCAATTAATTAATATAAAAATTTGATTTGTTATTTGCAGACTTTGGCTCCAGTTTTTTCTTTGATTGTACCTACATACCAGTTCAGCTCAGCACAAAAAGCAGGCCAGCCAGTTTCACGCGATCCTAAAGCTCTCAGATCAAAATACTCTGATCCTTTAGTTTTTACTGGGCCAATCAGGGTACGCACCGGGTATGAGATCCTTTGCATCACCACTTACTTGCAACGGCACTTGCATGAAGTTGATGTGCCGTTTCTTGTCTTGCATGGTACATCCGATTCGGTAACAGACCCAAATGGATCAAAGAGATTGCACGAAGAGGCTAGATCAAAGGATAAGTGTATTAGACTGTATGACGGGTTGTTGCATGATTTACTAATTGAACCCGAAAAGGATTTAATATTAGAAGATATAGTTGATTGGTTTATGTCAAGAGTTTGAAGATAAGCTGAAGAAAACATTGTCTTTGGCAATTTCAGCTAAACGTGCTGATAATTTTTCATTTGGCTAGTTGTTGGCTGCCAATTAATTGTGCCACTAGCTTGTATGTTAGAAATAATTACTATTTTTGAAGAAAAAGTTGGATTTTTATTTTTCAAATTCGTCGGTATAAGGAAGTTCAATTCCACCTGCGTGGAAGGCGTGGGTTCTTCTGCGATTACTGTCCGTTTGGTTTTTGATCTTTTTATTTATAATTGTAAAGGGTTTAGAAATGCTGTAATGAATTTACGTATACAAGCTGTCAGTTTCCATTCATTTTGTAGATTTTTAGGAACTCCTGCACGAGCCTCATCTAGTTAGGTTGACTTTATTTTGAAACATATCTAGGCACAAGCAGCTTTGACTGAACTTCCTAGACGAGGCATGGCATTTAACATCATAGGAATATAATAATAAAGAGGTATTATTGTATGGACATAATAATAAAGGGGTACATACAATATGATTGGACATAAGATGCTCCAAATATGTTCTTAAACACTTCCAAGTGCAGACAAGTTGTTTAGTATTGATGTAACATACCAGTATTGTTTATCATTGTGCTTCAGGTATTCGTATACTAGAAATTACAATGTGCAAAAATACCCCAAATTGTGTTTTCATAGACATTCATTAGAACGTATAAATTATGCTAAAAATCTCGCCTTACGATTATTTTGGTTAAAACTCAAATCGAAGAAATAGTTATGTGAAAATTTTAGAATTTTAATTTATAAATAGGGAAAACGGTTTTTTCTATTATTTTGTGACAGCACAAACGGAGATTTAAATGCTCAATGCTTGTTCAATTCACAAAAGCACAAAAATACTTGCGTAGTTGTAAAATATACACAAAATTCATGCTCAATTAAAATTCATATGGCTACAAGAACAAGATAAATATTTAAAAATAATTGAACATAAAAATTTGCAACTTCATACTTCAGTTTGTTTTACGGAGGCTGCCTGATTGGCGTATTTGTTTCAACATCTAAGACAAATGACTGAACTTTATACGGAAAAAAATGTGATTTTGACTCTATAAAATATATGGGAAAATTTACTCGACTCTATAAAATATGAAATATGGGTAGGGATCCTTCACAACTAATTATTTTGATAATCTTGAGTCTTGACAATCAACTTCATATAAATTTGTAAAAAAAATAAAATATAAATTTTACAAATATATTTTAAACATATAGATCTGTTGTGTTCAAGTTTCATATAGATTGAGTGTCATCTTATATACCATCAAAGATTATGAAAATTATATGAGAATTAAAAAGGTTTAAATTTAATGAGCCTTGATGATTTGATATTCAAATTGTATGAAACTTGAAACACATTCAATCCATAAAAATATGCTCGTAATTTTTTCTACTTTTAAGATTAATTTTATAAATTTATATAAAATTGGTTATTAAGATTGCCAAAATAATTAGTTGTCAAGATCTCCACACATAAAATATAACATATATGAGAATCAAATGTGCCCCTTATGTGAGGAAAACTACAGAAATCAGATCATTTTTAATTCCGTCAATTTATTCTTAACGTGCTAAGTTGAGGGAAATTTTAGGAGAACTTACAAGATAAGTTGAGGTCAATGGGTTGGGTCGGGTTCGGGTCGGGTTATATTATTTTATTATTATTTTTTACTCGATCCGATTAAATTCAGGTCAAAAAATCTTAACTCATATCCGACCCGACCCCATGTAAAGTAATTAATTATTTTTATATAATTTTAAGCAATTAAATATTGATTAGTTTATAATTAATCTTAATTAGTATATAATTAGTGTAGGTTTAAGCTTTAATTAGTACTAAATCATAAAATTACTTCAAAAATCATAATTAATCGGGTCGGGTTGACCCGAACTCAACCCGATCCGATTCGGGTCAAAAAAATTGAACCCATATCCGACTCATTTATCTTCGGGTCGGGTTAACCCGTCGGGTCGTGTCGATAATTGACACCCCTAGTTGAGGAGGATAAAAGACGTGGATTTATATCAAACATGAAGTTTTAAAAAACTGCAAAATATAAATATTTTAAATTTCATACAATTTTAATTTATAAAAAATGAATCTCATTTAAATTCATAAAAATATGAAAAAACTTATACAAGTATATTCACTTAAACTTATAGATCGATCAAATTTTAAATTTCATATTATTTAAGTGTAATTCAATATTTTACTAAAGGTCATTAAATTTAATCCAGTAAAATTATCATATAATTTTGATTGTATTTAATGAAATATTATGGCACTCAAATTGTATGAAGCTTAAAACATTGTCTCCCTAAACTCGGCTACGTTTGTATTACAAATATATTTGAAATTGTTTGTCAAGATTATAAACTAAATAGTTTTCAAAGGATCCCACCATTTTTCCCTTATTTTTAACCAAAAAAAATGGAGTGTATATCCCGTAATCACAGAACATATTGTGGATTTTGCAAGATTGCATATCATTGAATTAATACATCTCATAGTATTAACCGCACCTACGAGTCAAAATAATTAAAATTATGGGATATTATTTCGTGGATATCGATACCAGATTACCGTCGATATATTCATTACCAGGATAGTAAAACTTGATGGGAGGAATCCCTAACAATGAGATTTTAAGTAAATATAAAAGAATTTAAAAATAAATTTTTTTATAGATATATATTTTTAATTTATAGATCGATAATGTTTTAAATTTCACATAATTTAGATATTATGTACTAATTCAACAAAGACAATCAAAATTTTATATAATATTACAATGATTATAATTTAATAATCTTAAATGGATCATCAAATAATAATCTTATCATGTGAAATTTGAAATACTGTAAATCTATACTTAAAGAATATATCTATTTTTTAATTTTTTTTTTAAATGTTATAATCAAGATAGGTCAAAATAACCCGATCCCGCCCCATGTTTGCCTATAAAATATAGGAATAACATAGCTGGATCTAGAGTTGTCAATATGTAGGGTAGGGTATGGGTGGAGGTATTCTCATATTCATATCTATTAAAAAAAATTATCCATATCCTACCATTACCCACTTTATCCATATCTTACTCTTACCCATTAAAACTTTTGGGTAACAAACGGGTAACTGTAGATAACGGGAAAAAATAAAAAAAATTATATGATTTAGATAAATAAATAGTATTAAATAAATATTACTAATAAAGTGCAATAATAATTAACATTTTAGATATAATAAAAATCATATAATTTTTTCATGTCAATTGTCATAAAAAATATATATAAATTATTATATATATTTTTATATAATTTAACTATATATATTTATTAAAAATATAAATAATTATACTTATATATATTTAACTATATATGTATATATTTATATAATTTATCCAATGGATAATGGATAACGAAAACATCTTACCCATATCCATACCCGATAAGTTAACAAAAAAAAATTCTTACCTATATCCATATCTGATGACCTAACAAAAATAAAAAATTTCTCATACCGATCTTATCAGATACGATACAGATCGAATAAACGATCAAAAGGGCCTAGCTAGACTCCAATTTTGAAGAAAAGAAGCGACAATGCAAAAGAATATTGAATATATAATGGGGAGTATGTATAGAGGTTACTAGAAGAAAAAAGTTTTCCAAATATGAAGTCTCCAGACGAAGAATAGTAATAATATAGAGTACGTTTGGCACTTGGTGTAATAGCAAAAAGTTAGAATAGAATAGCTATTTTGAAGAATTAATTTGCCAAACGAATTTTAGACTAAGTAGAAGAGTGCTAATCCGGTATACCAAGTTATAGGTAGTATACCGGATTAACTCTCGTCGGAATAGCGATTATTGTTTGATTATGTTGTATTATATTATTATATTATGATTATAATTATGATTATGATTTATTATTATATTGTTATTATGATTATGATTTTTTATTATATGTATATTATGATGATTATTTATTTATTTATTTATTATTATATTTATTTATTTATAATAATTATTATATATTATATTATAATATATTATAATAATTATATATATATTATATATATTATATAATAATTAATTATTATTATATTAACATCACTGTTATTATTATTATATGATAAATTTTATTATTATTTCTTATTATTATATTATAAATATGATTATATTATTATATTATAATTATGATTATTTATTATTAATAATATTATATTATTATAATTATGATTATTTATTATTATTATATTATATTATTATTAATTATGATTATAATTTTATTATTATTATATTATTATATTATGGTTATGGTTATATTATTATTATATTATTATGATTATGGCTATGATTATTATTACTTATTTTTATTATTTTTTTATTATTTTATTATTTTATTATTATTATATTATAATTATAGTATTATGATTATAATTATTTATTATTATTATAATTATTTATTATGATTATGATTATGATTATTTATTATTATTATTATATTATTATGATTATGACTATAGCTATGATTATATTATAATTATATTATTATGAATATAATTATTTATTATAATATTATGATTATGATTATAATTATATAATTATTATTTTATTATATTATCATTATATTATTACTTTATTATTATTATTTTACTATTATTATCATCATCATCGTTATTATCATAATTATCTTTATTTTAACTATTCTGATTAACAACTACCAAACAATATTTTCACTCTTCTGAATAGTCAAGAATACCACTCTTCTGTCACTTTTTCCAAAAATATATTATTCTATCACTCTTTCATACAGGGGCGGATCCAAAGTAGATGTCAGCCGGCGCCCAGGCACCCCCTTAATTCACTGAAAAATAAACGTCATATAATAAAAAATAAATTTTTTTTAATTTAAATATTCTATTTATTTGAACTAAATACCTTATGAATTTTTTTTGTCTTTGTCTCTGCTTCCAAAACTATTCCTTAATTTGCTAACCGAATCCATATAGAATGCTAAATTTCTTGTGTTCTACTTCTACTTCTAGTCAAAAGGTCAAAAAAAAAGTGAATAAATATCCTATGTCTTGTCTCCACAGCCAAGGCGCCACGTCTGACATCTCCAGTCTCCTGAAATATAAAAAGTGAATACTGGCGTGATCAAGAATCATATCTTTGTGATATGTCAGTCGTCATGCCTAGTACCTATGTTAATGAAAAGGAAAAAAACATTATTCAAAAAAAAAAGGAAAAAGGCGATAAGATATCGACTATTTTATGGCATAAATAAAAACTAAGTGCTATTAATTATATTATTATTAACTATTTTCCTTTAAATCGTGACAAATGTTTCGTTTCCTCCCCACTCCATTTTTGTTGTCTATATTTTTCTATTTTCATTTTGAAGATTCTCAATTCATTTGCTCCTTATACGGTTGCATTCTGATCATAACGTTTCTTTGTACATATACTCTTGTCACGCGATTTAAAACAATGTTGATATTCATAGGTAACATATACATAAAATTGATCTTTATATATTACTCATTAATCATTTAGTTCACTAAAGTTCGGAAGATGTTATTTTTGTCCTTATATTTTTCAATCAATAGCAAATTGACCATGTTTCTATTGTTGGTCAGAAAACTAGATGAAGATCAAGAAACCAGCTCGCTGTAATGATACTTGTAATAAAATGTATGTAATTATTTTCTCTCTCTCTCTCTCGCCTGTGTGCCTCTCCGCACTTCACATTTCGTGTCTTCGCCTTAAGCTTGGATGCTGCTCCACACGGAGACCGAGCTTCCTCTCCTCCGTCAGCCCCTCCACAAACACCTAAATCGCTCAACACTACCTCTGCTGCACTGTCACCGCATCAAGTATTGCAAGAAACACTTCTCTCCATTATTTTCCCCAACACATCGCTATTGCATTCTGCTCAACTTGGTGCTTTATTTTAGCTAGTTCCTCGATGGTTCTCAAAAGGGCTCACAATGACCAAAATAAGACTGGTGAGAAGCCACTTCGGGAGTAGGTGGCCGAGTGGAAAGAGAAGAAGGTCAAGTCTGGTGTACCAGAAATAGAGCGCGACTTGCTTTTCTGACAAAGACGTCTAGAATGGTGAGATGTATTTTCGTGCCGGGTATCAAGTTTTGTTTAATTTGTCAGACCGATTTGTATTTCTGGTGAGAAGCAATTTAAATAGAATTTTGATTTTTACATGAATATAGACATTTTTGAAGGAAAACTTGCTTGTGCGGAACTTCTATTTGTTGTCCAATATTTCCTTATTTCTTATTTTTTTCCCCTGGAAAATTATAAAAAGGACAAAAATCTTAGAATTTAGTTGTATGGTCTGCTTTAGAGTACCAGGTTGTACCATCATGGCATCACATATAGGTAGAGAAGCCCGTGGATGTTGAAACAGAAAAGAAATCTGAAGAAAAGAATTCGAGCAAAAATGCCAAAGTCGAGGAGCCAGAGGATGATGACAAGAATGGGGGAGTTAGTCTCTCTCTCTCTCACATACACACACCCCTTTGATTAATACATTGCATGTTGTGAGAGGTTAAAAATATTTTAGATATTACATGGCATCATAATTAGTGATGCATATTTCTCCTCTAAAAAGGAAAAGATAAAAATTATTTTGCATAAAACTCTCCAAGAGCTTACCATAATCATACCAGTACCACCTGACACCAAGTCTAGATTTATCTCCTATGACATTAAGAAAAATCACCTCAAAGTCGGCCTTAAGGGTTAACCTGCCATTCTTAATGTAAGTACCATAGAATTTATATGTTATGAGTCTATGATTTGTATTTTCTTATTGTTCATCTTTGTATAATTATTATTGAATTCATTTCAGGGAGAGCTTTACAATGTAGTAAAAATTGATGATTGCTTCTGGTGCATAAGTATATGGATGTAACTGGGCAACTTTTATTCTTTCCCCTTAGAATTATAAATTAGTTTTAGTGTATTTATAATTTATTTTCATATTTTCACAGAGGATGGGAATTTTATTTCTGTCATGTTGACAAAATACAATTAGATTAATGGTGGGAAACCGTGGTGAAAGGTGAACTAGAAATAAATACCCAAAAGGTAGAACCGATGAACAAAAAATTGGCTGATTTGGATCCTGACACCCGTCAAACTGTGGAGAAAATAATGGTAAAACATCTAGGTTATGATCAGAACTCAAGGCCATTCACCTACAAATGAGGAGCTATAGCTAATATCTTTATTTTTCTTTGTTGCACAGTTTGATCAGCGACAGAAGCAAATGAGACTACCCACAAGTGATGGAAGTTTTCACCAATTGCAATGAACACTATACTCAGTTCATATATATTTTTTTTATTTACAACTCAGTTCTCTTTTGATGTTTATGTTCAATTTTACATCTCCATAATCAAATCTTGGATGGCTAGCACTCAAATTACATCAATGGATATCATAATCTAATATAAAGTCGGATGGCCTCCAATTTGGCTTCAAACATTTAGGATAAATCCAACAAGAACTTGTCCAAACTAAAAGCAGCGGGTCCACTGACAATTGTAGTTCTAGGGACACTTATTGTCAAAATATCTTTCTTCTATCACAGTGGTGAGAAGCTTTGATATCTCAAATTATGTCCTTGAACATGTCATATTGCTGATTGCTTCTTATATATTTGTATTTGAGTTATTTTGTTTTTTTTTATATGATAGGTGGGAGAAATACCTCAAGGACTTCCGAGTTTCTCCATTCATTGTGGATTTGAGCATGTAGAATCTCTTATTTCAACAGCAGTACTAATTACTGGTGTTGCCATACAGGTATTATCCTATCATTTGGGATTTTTTTAATTTTTTTTGGTTCGTTTTCTCCTAAGGTTCTTTTCCAAGATCATCAGTAAATCATGGGAGTGGGGCCCGGGCTGGGTTATCAGGCATCACAATGGGTGTCATTATGGGATCTGTTGTTCTATTTTTAACACCGCAGTTTACTAATATACCTCAGTTAGATTGTTTCTCTTTTGTTATAGGTTTCTTTTTTAGTTGGAAGTGCAATTTCTCTCAAATCATGATTATACTGTATGTGTGTCATAATCTAATATAGTAAGTCGGATGACGTTATTTTGTGGGAGTCTATGACCTTGCAACACCCATGGAATAATTTAAATCATGCTCATGTTCTGAATATTTCCTTTATTAATTGCCAATTTGTCATCAATTAATCAATATTTATTTATAATTGATCTAATAACATGATTCAATGATAGAATCTATTTATGGATATAAAACGTCATCAATAATCAATAACTATAATATTCATATGTACCTTATGTTATTACATCCACACTCATTACAAATGTATGAAACATTAAAAACCAAATGCACTTTTGAAACTACAAGAAATCAAATATCGACTGAGTGATGGCATTATTTTTTTTAGGTAAGTAGGTCAAAAGATGGTATTAAATATTAATTATCAAATTTATCAAAAAGAAAAATGAAAAAACTGATGATGTCAATGGCACCTTCAAGCTTAAGGGTGTCAATGGGTTGGATCGGGTTGGATCATATTATTTTATTATTTTTTTGATCCGATAATCGGGTAAAAAAATCTTGACCTATACTCGACCCGACCCGTGTAAAATAATTAAATATTTATTAATTATTTTTATTTAATTTTAAGTAATAAAATATTAATTAATTTATAATTAATCTTAATTAGTATATAATTAAGCTTTACTTAGTACTAAATCACAAAATTACTTCAAAAAACATAATTAATCGGGTCGGATTGACCCGAACCGATCCGATTCAGATAAAAAAATTTTAACCCATATCCGACTCATTTACTTTTGAATCATATCAGATCGGATCGGATTAATCCTTCAGATCGGGTTAATAATTGACACCCCTATAATCAAACCCAATATGTTATGTTGCTGAAGAAGATCCGCTGCTGCCCTGAAACCACTCAATTATGCAAGGAATCTAAACTCCACCGGATTTAGAAATTAAAGAAAAAATCAACAAATCACATAAACTTCCGTTGTGACCGTTTTGAGTCACATCTACTAGCTATCAACTACTCGAATTTTCAGGTGCCCTGGTGCAACCACTTTATATGTATGTCATATTGTGCTAAATGCAAACTCTATTGATTGGCAATTTGGCATTAAGGCCAAGTTGCCAGCGATTGATGTTTGGGACAAGCTAGTCACACAATTTGTACATATGCATGGGGTCAGAGAAGATCAATACCAGAAAATCTTGTGCCAAAGGTTCATTCATATATATATATATATACTTCATGCAACCCCCGCCTGTCGAGTGTCGACACGATCTTTCATCTTCTTAGTGATGTTTGCTTTTTTAATAACTTTTTTCTTTTCAATCCTTTCGTGGTGAAATGCCTATAAATTTTGTGGCATTAATTATGAATTTCTTGAAAGGTACTCCATGATAAGGATCAAGTAACAATAGCCCATGACTGTTATAGACTTAGCAGTTAAATTATTTAATTATAAATTAGAACTATAAATACAGATTGTAAAACAAAATTAAATTAAAAAAATTATCAACTAAATGTAACATAAAAAAGTATAGAAACTAGCTTCGATATATGATCACATAATTAAACAATTAATCCATTACATTACATTACATTAATTTAAATATATCCCACACATTGTTGAATACTTATTGATAAAAAGAAAATTCGTTTGTATAATAAATAACATATATGAATCGACAACGTACTCGGATATTAAATTTCTTCTTTCGCCCAGATTCCCCATGGGTGAGGAGCTAGAATCAATGTTTTTATATGGGTTAACACAATTTTTGGATGATTTCTTTTATCTATATTTTTCAGAATTATAATTTCTGAAAAAGACACATTATCGGGGTTGGCTTTTTTAGAGGATGAATGTCAAGATACCATCAGCTACATGTTATCATAACAAACTCATTTAAGAGAATCAGCTCGCTTATTTTTAAACTCTATTAATTATTAATCTTGTCTTCTATCTTTTGCTTAATTGACATACTTCCACTTCAAATTTTATTACGAGTAGATTTAATTCCTCCATATTAATCTATATAATTACTTATGATTTAATTTATTTTGATTATTTATATAGTAAATTTCTTTTTTCTTCCAAACCTAAGATTTTTTTTTTAAATTTCACGTCAAAAAATGAATGACAAATGTTTATGTAGCATTTACAAGGATGCATTGCTAATTTGCTAAATCAATAATTTATCTACGCACTATTATTAATCATTGTTTTGCAAGGAACATAACCATTTTCATTTATATAACTATAGAGAAATATCCTCCTACGTCAAATACGGAAACAAATATATTTTGAAATCGATGCGAAAAATATCTCTGTTTGTTAATTAAAATACAGAAACAAACGTATTTTTGAAATAAAAATTATGAAATTGTACATATGACAAATGAATTTTGATTTTTTTTTTTACAAAGACCGAAATTCTTCAAGCGGTTGAGCACTTTGGCGTTGATATATAGGAAGTTAGGAACTAGGAAGAGAAGCCAGATGGAACATTGGCAAGCCGTGATCGTTCCAGCGCCAAAACACTCTGTTCGAGACCGAGCAGCGGATCGTGCTCCCGCGTATCGCGCTCGAAAGACAAATACGCACGGTCCTGCGCAACTAACACTCTTTACATTGCAATTAACTACATAAACGCCAACGCCACACCTTTCCAAATTTTGGCAATCCTTTTCTCAAGAGATTGATAAGACTTTCCTAAAATATTGAGTATATATTTATTTTTTATAACCAAACTAACATATTAGGTAAAAGATGGATTACAACAATTTTAAGGATGGATTAATTAAGAAAGAAAAAATACTCAATTTTGTGGAAGGTGTTATGTTGAGAGGAAAAAAATTCATCTGATGACATTGATACATTAAGCACAAGAAAGCAAAAACTATTTTATTTTAAATTTCTTGACAAAATATTATAGTCTCAACTTTAATTATAAGAAAAAAAATACTCAAGGAAAGAAGGCGTATTAATGCAATTCAAAAACTATACTATCGATAAGATGTAAAAAATTAAAAGGATAGGGATCTCTTGACAATCAATCTATTTTGACAACCAACAAGATGCAAAATATTGTAGTCACAACTTCAATTATGAGAAAAAAAAATACTCAAGGAAAGAAGACGTATTAATGCAATTTAAAAAGTGTAGTGATTGCGGTCTTCGATATAGGTATAGTATACTGAAGATCCATTAGTCAATTATCTAGTGTAAATATGTGTAAGTAAGATTGTTAATTCTCTTCAAGTAGATATAGAGTCTTTATTTATGGTCTCTTTTGAGATCAGAAATAGATATATTAGGATCAAAATTTGATTGAATAGTTAATTTTTATACTTATTGTTTTTGATGGACGTCGAGGTGGATTTTTAGTCTGGACTGAAATTAGATCCAATGTAATTGGGTCCTATCATTTAGTATAGATAAGATGGAAAAAAAAATCATTTGTTGCGTTGTATTACATATAAATTAATTTACTTTGTTGGGTAATCCTCTTGATTTAATTTGTAGAAACGCCTACTGAGATAAGATATTTAGAAAAAAAAAATGTGATTGCAATTTTAACTGGATTTTATGCAGTTGTTGGGATATTGCTCTACAGTTGTATTTAAAATCATATATAATTGGTTCATGTTTTAAATCGTCAATATGTTCAAAATGCACGATTTTTTTAGATAGTTAGAGGTTAAAAATGCACGATTTTTTTTAGATAGATAGAGGTTCAAAATGCACGATTTTTTAGTAACTCTGTTTCATTTGAACCATCCGCATGTGAAATCAGACGGTCTTTAGATTAGTTGGAAGTTGGAACCATCAAAAGAGTTTATACAACTGGAGACGAGCTTATTGCATGTGAATTATCAATTGGTAACTTCTCCTCATATCCGGACAAAGTAGTTTGATTAGAGAAATAAATGGGATTAAAGAATCTCCCTGACGCAAAGCTTTATCCTTGATTGAAGAAGACCTTTACCCGCAGTATGTATTAGCTGTATGTACCCAGGTTTACCAGTTTATCAGAAATCACTCTACTATTCGTCACTTGATACTCCTGTTTTATTTTTTTTAAAGGAAGAGAAATTAATCCAAGTGTCGCATCAATTATTGCATATCTAAATCGTCCATTTGAGTTTTTAATTTTATTATTTTTTATTTTTTAGAAGTACTTTATTAATTCTAAATAACAATTGTTTTGATAAAACGAAAGAAGTAATGTTAAGAAAACATTTATCTTTTCGATAGTAGTTATGATTTAGTAATTGTATGTTTAATTGAAATTTGATAACATCGTACATGGCATGTAATTTAGAAAAAAACTGATAAATTATTTATAGTACACTATTGTTTGACATAGTATAAGAAATTAAAGCAATGTTATAATTGAGATATTAATCACAAACAATTATAGAATACTTTTAGTTGGACATGTGAAGTGTACAATTTACTGTACAAACATCCTCAAATTCATTCAATTTAAAAATGACAAATTTTCTGAAACTTTCATTTTAAGAAAGATTAATATTGACAGTTTAATAAAAAATAATAATCTTGGTGTATTTCAATATCTGAATCTATACTAGAGGTGTCACTGGGTCGGGTCGGGTTGGGTTCGGGTCGCATTATTTTATTATTTTCTTGATTCAACCCGATTAAATTCGGGTAAAAAAATATTGATTCATACCCGACCCGATCGGGTCATGGGTTGATCTGACCCGACCCGTGTAAAATAATTAATAATTTATTAATTATTTTTATATAATTTTAAATAATTAATTTATAATTAATCTTAACTAGTGTATATTTAAGCTTTAATTAGTACTAAATCACAAAATTATTTTAAAAAATATAATTAATTGGGTCTAAAAAAATCAAATTCATATCCGACCCATTTATTTTCAGATCATGTCAGATCGGATCGGATCAATAATTATCACCCCTCTATATATATAATTCAACATATCAATAATGGAGTAAATTATGGGGACAAAGTTTCGTGCTCGTAGCGCTCTTCGCACACAGAATTTTAACACTGCCGTTAGAGAAAGAGATAAAGGGCATATGGTAATTCAATTGACTACAAACACTGCCATTAGGAAATGAGATAGAAAATTAGAAAGTCATTAGTATTTACTATTTAGTACCCTCGAACCTTTTAAGACAAGCATCTCTCTCTTCTCCTTTCTCATTTTTTTATTTCTTGTTCAGAGGGAAGGCATGGCGTATCACGGAAAAAAGCTAATCAACGATCCTAATGGTATCTTCTATCACGATGAAAATTTCGGACATCGTTTGATATTTCTTCAACCTTTCATAGACTTTTGAAATGTGGAGCCCTTTTTCGTTAATTTTCTTCTTTTAGAGATACGTTTATTGTTCAATGGTGCTTGCTTTGTCTTAGTTAGCAGCATTACTAGACTATTTAGCGAAGATTTTGAGTCCATGCGATGCATTTCCATCTTATTTGAGTGGATATTGTGGGATTTTTTGACACCGATAGGATCAAACTCATTCTTAGATGTGATACTATCGCGCCAAAAGCTCCTTTACTTGGTGGCATCTATACGATATTACTTTGTTTCAGTTCTACTCAGTGCCCGAGCAATTCTCTCTTTTTTCAGTAAATTTATTTATTATGTGACTTCATTGTAGCTGTTGTAACGGAGTTTATCGAGGGATTGGTGGAGACATATCCTGGATTGCAATACTTGGATGGCCTCCCTCAGGTTAGTATCGTGAATTTCTAAATTTTTCGTTCTAGGTCGATTTTCAGATACTGTCCCAAAGTTTAACTGATTTATAGTCGGGGAGTTCTTGGTTTGTTCTATAAAGAGTAGTGACAACGTTTTTTTCCACTATATAGAAAAGATCAGAGACATTTAGTTAGGTCTGGGCCATCTAACCTCTTATGTTAGTTTAAATACCCCCTTCCTTAGTTATTGACGTTGGTGGTGCTCAATTTTATTATTCTTATGCAGATTAAGGTTGTTCTGAGAGCTGATGTCTCTCCATCTCAATTCGACAAGGTTGCGGTTATTTCAGGTCTGAAAAATGACTTTTAATATGCAGAACTACCATTTTTTCTACCATCTTGTAAACTTGCAAGCAACTTTACCTTTCATTTAGAAAGTATAATGGGAGAAGCCTCAGATAAGCATTAACTGAAATTCCCAAAAAAGGATATAAAGTAACTAGCCAAAAGAACACAGCGTTGCTAATCTACTATTTTCTATTTTTGTATCGATCTAGAACCAGAACTATTGGTACAATATTGCCTTAATCCTTACTGCATTGAGTTTGGTACTCATCCTTTGCTTTTACATTCTAAACATATTCATACGATATGTAAAAATCTTGTTCCTTATAGTTCCTTGTATTTAGGGGGCGGTGCGGGTCATGAGCCAGCACATGCTGGATTTGTGGGGCCTGGTATGTTGACAGCAGCTGTGTCAGGAGATGTCTTTGCATCACCCCCGTTGATTCGATCTTAGCTGTTTGTTTCTTTTAGCACCAAGTACGCACTTTCATTTTAATATTGCATTTTCCTCTACCTAATGAAATAGGTTGGCCTATTTACAGGCTATCCGTGCTGTTACTGGTTCCAAGGGATGTCTTCTGATAGTTAAGGTAATAAGAATTTGAAATTAAATATTATAATCATGCCCTGTAGACAATTTCTAACTGACTAAAGTGTGATGCAAAAATGGTATTGACCGTAGTATGAGAGTGTGTTAAGTAAAAGAATAATAGTCAGTTGTAAGACATTGCAGTTCTGTTATACCTTGTTCTTTTTTTTTGTTGCTTAATCAGTTGGTTTTGGTTATATCAGAATTATACAGGTGATAGGCTTAATTTTGGCTTGGCAGCTGAACAAGTGAAGTCTGAAGGCTACAAAGTAGAAGTATGCAAGTTTTGATCTCCTTTGTGTACATCCAAAATTTATGAAAGGTAAAAATACTAAAGATGTAATATTTTGCATTTTTATTTGGGTGAAATAAGATGGTAATAGTTGGAGATGACTGTGCTCTTCCACCATCCCGAGGCATAGCTGGGAGAAGGGGATTGGCTGGCACTATTCTAGTTCATAAGGTGTCAAAGAACTCCTTTATCCTAATTTCTTTTATGCTGAAATTGCTCCATTTTTTTCAAGCAGGCTGTGTCTTTTATTTTGATGTTATTTTTTCTGGTAATTCACATTCAAAACAATTACTGGGATGTCTATGCACTATCTGAAAATTTGGTCAATTGTTTGACAGGTTGCAGGCGCAGCTGCAGATGCAGGACTATCACTTATAGAGGTTGCAGGAGAAGCAAAGCATGCGGCTGAGCTGATTGGGACAATGGGAGTTGCACTGTCAGTTTGTACCCTTCCAGGTCAGGTTACATCAGACCGTTTGGATGCTGAGAAGATGGAAATCGGTCTTGGAATTGTAAGTTAAATTAAGTTAGAGACTAATAGAGATTAGATAATACTATGTTCAGTAATTACTGTCTCAATATATTATTTTTACTTTTCAGCATGGGGAGCCTGGATTGGCTGTAGTTGACCTTCAACCAGTAGATATAGTGGTTGCTCATATTCTATATCAGATACTATCACCAGTTAGTAATAAAATTTCGTGATCATTGGTTTTCTATATTTATAACATTTTTCTTTTAACTCATATCTAAATAAAATCCCTTTCCAATATATATCTGAACTATTGTGTAAAATGTGAGCAGGAAACAAGATATGTGCCTATCACGAGAGGGAGCGGTGTGGTCCTCATGGTTAATGGGTATTTGCTCTTATTTTATTGTTAGTGTATGATGTTTTGGAGCTGGTAACAGATCCAACTTGTGCCATATGGGTTAATGTTTCTTTGTTGAATATCCTAATCTCCTGATACTACAAAGAAGAATTCTGTATCAATAAGATTGGATGTAGGAAAGATGATTTATATACATATACATATGCAGACTTGGTGCCACACCAATGATGGAATTGATGATTGCTACTAGGAAAGCTGTTCCAGAGCTGCAACTTGAGCATGGAGTAGCTGTGGACCGGGTTTATACCGGCTCATTCATGACTTCTCTTGATATGGCTGGTATTTTTCTGACCCGCCTTCCTGTTATAAAATATAACTGCCTCTTTTTGCATGTTTGTTAATATGCTTGTGGACAAGATTTCTACATTACCTTGTTGCTTGTTTCTTAATATGCATGAGTACAAAGGATCTCTTTTTACAACACAGATGAAACCAACAAATAAATAGGACAGAAGAAAAGCAGCAACTACCTTTTTTCTTTTTTTTTTTGCAGTTGTTTTGTCATAGTGTATAAATAGTTTGGAACTTTGAATTTCAAACTTAAATCATAAATTGAAGGAATTTCAATTACGCTGATGAAGTCGGAACCCTCAATAATTGAGCGACTAGATGCACCTACAAAAGCTCCATATTGGCCTGTAGCTGCTGAAGGTAATTTCTATTTGAATCTTGGTATAATTGGAAGAATACCTAACTTCTGGCTTGCCAATTTGAAACTTCTATATCTAAAACAGCAGGCAATCGGCCACCAGCGAAAATTCCTGTTCCTGTTCCTGTTCCTGTTCCGCGGTCATATTCATTGACTGATGAGGTGTGTATGTCAATTATCTTTCCACATATATACAATGAATTTTACTTGTTTGCTAATTGCGTTAAGCTATGCATCTTGTAGATGATTAGCCAACCTCAAGAGCTGACAAAACTTGGTTGCACATTGGAGGCTGCTATTGAGGCAGCTGCAAAAGCAGTAATTGGCCTGAGGGATGACTTAAATGAGTGGGATGGTAAAGCTGGTGATGGTGATTGTGGGACCACAGTAAGAAACTTTTATTTACTAATCTGTTTTTTGTATGATTGCATGGTGCTATCAGAATTTTTTGTTTGCAGATGTATAGAGGTGCAAGTGCTGTTCTTGAAGATATGAAAAAACGGTCTGCATGTTTTCCTTGACAAATTTTTATTTAGATGTGGTGCTTACATGTGAATTGGACACAATTATGATTCAAAAGCAGAATTAGAACCCTTTATATTTTGGTTCATGCATTCGATCATTAATTTGTTTACCTGATTATTTCCTTTTACCTATTCCAGGTACCCAATGAATGACGCAGCAGAAACGGTAAATGAAGTCGGTGCCACAATCCGTAGGGTCATGGGTGGCACTAGTGGTATCTTGTATGTAACTATGTATCACTTAATTCTGTATCCTGCCATTTTTTTATGATCTGCTGTTTGTAGTACAAACAGCCTAATAAAAGTATTCTTGACACGTCCAGATATGACATATTATGCAAGGCTGCGTATGCAAATTTGAAGGGGTCCTCAGAACCAACAGCCCAGGAATGTGAGTAAATTTGAAGCTAATTATTATGATATGAGGCTATCAGCTAATGGTATTGGTTGATTTATTTTTTTTCAATGTCAGCACCAAACCGGATGATACTTAAAATCTTTTTATTTGTCTCACCCAACAAGAACAATTGATGTTAAATTGAACGGATCGGATTATACATAAATGAACCCAACAAATGGACAAGCTTATTTAAAAAAAGAAAGTGCATCTCATCAATCAGATAGGTTTAGGTTTTTTGTGAGGGAAGTTTTGGTAATCTTTTGGAATTTCCCTTCTCATTTAGGGGCAAATGCATTGGAGGCATCACTTGCTGCTGTGAGCAAATATGGTGGAGCCAGATCTGGTTATCGCACTATGCTTGATGCTCTTATTCCAGCCTGTACCACCTTGAAAGAGGCAAGATGTACATTGTAATTTTAACATTATTGTTTCATGAATAGTTACTAATTAGCCTCCGATGTGTTGCAAATTATTGTCATGGTGTTGCTAATACTTTTCGTTTGTGAGCAATTTGCATGGTGGGTAATTTTCATCAGCTTCCCTTTGCTAGTTTGGCAATTTATTTAGGATGTAATTGAATGGTTGATCCAAGTTGCTCAATGTCATATGCTACTAAAATTTTACTATTTCTGGATTTCTTCTACCATTTCTTTTGTAAGATGGCTTTATTTAATATGCTAAGTATTCATTTTTTTTTTTACTATTTCAGGGTTATCTTTCAAAAATCATAAAATTTAGTATTCTACAAGATTTTTGATATCTATATCACATGGAGAAGCTTGGATTGATCATTCAGTTTTGAAAATACATGATTTGAACCTTACATACTTCATCCTAAATACAAACATTTGCATAATATCCTACAATGTCTTTGCAAACATTAACGCTTCATGATGGTCTTTGCAGATCAAATATTTGAGTTTCTAATTTGTATAAATTTTCAGAGATTGGATGCTGGTGATGATCCTGTGGCAGCTTTCGTCTTATCTTCAGAGGCTGCTATGGCTGGTGCAGAGTTGACCAAAAACATGCAAGCACGAGTAATTTCCAATCTTTGCCTGCTAATTTGAGCTTCTAGGACATTGTAATTCCACACAGTAACTTTGGTTTTTCTGCAATTGAGGACAAACCTGACATTGTAAATGCTTAATTATTAGTGACTAATATCTACTCCGGATGAATTAATAACTACTGAGATTTTAACTTTGAATCAGAACATTAAGTACCAAATAAAAGAAAAGACATAATCTGAACATGCATGTAAATTTGTGCCATTGGTCTGAAACTAATGGTTTCAGAACCGTGTACAAAAATTCTTGGATTCACCAATTATTTTTTTGACATTTCAGGCTGGTAGGTCTTCATATATTGCACCAGAGCATCTGGTATGGGTCCCTGATCCAGGTGCCATGGCTGCTACTGCATGGTACCGTGCTGCAGCCCTTGCTGTAGAGCATCTAAACTGAAATTATAGAAGATCTGACATGTTGTAGCGTGCTTTCTTTTTTTGGACTGAATGGCACACCTGAGCACCTGACTTTTCTAAGGAATTTTATCACAATCCTTGCGCTTTTTGTTTCCGCTGTGCTATGCATGCATGCATGAGCTGAGAAAGCTGAGTTTTCCTCCTTTCTTAAATGATTGTTAATGATTGTTGTGAATGGTTTTAGATGAGACTTGCTAGTGATAAGTATAAAGTTGATATATCCCTGGCGTTCTCTTCTGTTTACATTGTTTGTGTATCATTTGTTTTGCTTTCGTTTTAAAATGCTTTCTAAACTTTGTTTTTTAGCCAATGATGAGCCACTATTTTGCTTTTGGTTTTGTTCTGTATTTCTTGAAGGGCCAAATGCACAATTTAGAGAATTATATTTTGAGACTAAAAAGAAGTTAAAATGTTTGAAAATATGGTGGCATTAATTAACTCACAGGTCAAGGAGTTCTGTTTGAAGGGTTGAGAAATATTCTTAAGGGAAAAAAAAAAAAGGAAAATAACAAGGCCAGTGTGACCTCTTTAGTCGTGTAAAAATTGGGTTCCTTAGCGCAACTATCATATTATTCATTTTTTATAACACAAATTGAGTTTCGCTAATGTATTGGCGTTAATTGATTGATATGCAATATTTGCATAGTAAATGAGGTTAACTTTGAAAATTCCCAGAAGAAAAGCACAAAATATATTTTTATTAAAATTTGCTTTTTTTTCTACATTACTTGTAAATTTTTATTGACTGGCTTGGACAAACATAATATTTGATCTTTTAGCATAAAAAAATGATATGTTACCGTTAGTATATTACACAACGATATAATGTTTCTGAAGTATATATACAAAAAACTGCTCTATAATAGTTAGTGAATTATTAATAGAATTTAGAAAATTCGCATAATAGTTGTGAATGGTTGAGATATTGTTTGTTAATTTTTTTATTCATTTACAGTTCGGGAAGATGTGAAAAGCAAACAATTCGTATATTGGTGTGAAATTTCGCTAAATACGCTTGGATTCACTTACACTTGTACTCTGTGGTCATATCGTCCGATGCAGCAAGATTTATTTAAAAAATTCTACTTCAAAAAAACTTTATTTAAAAATTAATAAACATAAAATTTGAGAGTTTCTCTTCATCTCATCTTTCTATTAAAAAAAAAGAAAAAATTATCGAGAACATAAACTGTTTGCCAAATGCCAACTTGCCAAGTAAGGTCGTGTTTTCTCATACTTACGGCAGCACTGGACTGTGCTATCAATTATTGATCCGACCCGATCCGATATGATTCAAAAATAAATGGGTTAAATATGGATTTAATTTTTTTGATCCGAATCGGGTCGGGTCGGATTCGAGTCAACCCGACCCGATCCGATTAATTATGTTTTTTAAGTTATTTTATAATTTAGTACTAATTAAAATTTAAATATGTACTAATTATACACTAATTAAGATTAATTATAAATTAATTAATATTTTATTACTTAAAATTATATAAAAATAATTAATAAATATTTAATTATTTTACACGGATCGGGTCGAATCAACCCATGACCCGTCGGATTAGATATGGGTCAAAAAAATTTGACTCGAATTTAATCGGATCGGATATAAAAAAATAAAATAATATGACCCGACCCGACCCATTGACACCTCTAACTGTGGATGACTGAACTACCTGTGGAAAATCACTATATAAGCCGCAGGGGGTTATCTTTTATAATCTTTATATATAAAAATGAAAAATTAAAACAAAATTATTTTTAAAAAAAAAAATTAGAAAGGAAGAACCGTAAATTGGGTCCGCAGTCCACAAACCTAGGCTATCGGTTAGAATCAACTTTCAACACTTAAAATTCTTCATCATTTGTCAAAATTTGAAATTTTTATATTTTTTTTAGAAAGCCATTAAAATATTCTATAACATACTAAAATTTTATGAACTTTGGATCTCATAATCGAGAGAAAATTGCTTTGAAATACAAAAAAGTTATATTTCATAATTTTGACATACTAATATGCGAATATAACAATTTTTTTATATTTATTTAATTAACAAGTTCTTATATTTTATGAAAATTTTATTAAAATATCAGTTATCTATAATATTAATGAAGAATAATAAATCATTTGAATAAGAAAAAAAATGAAAATAACAATGTAATGTAATATTAGAAAGTCCGAAATCTATGAACATGATTATGCGAGCCACAAAAAATATCGAGATTTATATAATATTTTTAATATTTATTTTAGTTATTTTCTGCTCCGTTTTGAAGACAAACAAACAAAGTGAATTTTGAAAATAGCTACAGATCATTATTTCGATTATTTTGCACTGATTTCATCTTTATCCAACTTGCGATTGTTGATGTGGTGGTGACAGTATGTAGAGGTATTAGTGGCGACTGGCGAGTGGCGACGTATCCCGGCTTCCAGTATTTGGATGGTTTTCCTCAAGTTGACACAGAAAGCCCGTGACACAGGAAGCCCAGAAGAGCACGCGCTGACTACGAGCGGCACAAGCAAACGCCGAATTCTTCGTCATTTTTCACATCTACAGTTCTAAGTTTCACCTGAGATTACAAATCAACGATCCTCTCTAATGTCTCGATTTCTAGCTACAAAATCTAAACCCTTCTTCTCTCTGCTCTCCTCGCGCCACTTCGCTTCTCCTCTCAAACCGCCATGGACGCCAAACTGCCAGAAGTTCTCCACCTCCGCCACCGGCGCCGGCGTGGATCGTGATCGGAGCTCTAGGAAGACGCTGATGTACCTTGTCGGAGTGGCGGCGGGGATGGTTGGAGCATCCTATGCTGCTGTACCTCTATATCGCAGATTTTGCCAGGCTACTGGCTATGGTGGCACTGTCCAGCGCAAAGAGGTATTAACCATATAATTACATTAACTATTATTGTATGCCCGACACTGTACACGGGGTCCAACTGATTGCTCATTTGAGAACAAGCATATGCAATTAAATAAAGCTTAAATTTTAGTGGTACCCAAGGTACTTCTGGTATTGCAGGCATATGTCGGTTATTTTTCAGATTTCTCTGGAAAAAAATTTGATAGTCTTAATAGAATTTAAAGCCTTATGCTGCGATTGTTTGTAGACTGTGGAGGAGAAGATAGCAAGGCATTCTCGTGATGGGACTACTACTTCAAGGTAACAAAACTAATGAGAGAATTTTCATCATAAGAGGGCATTCTCTGGAGGAGAAATCCCAATGATTTTTCAGACTAATAAGATTACTTTGATCATAAGTTTTGTTAACAAACATTATTTTTTTTTGATGATTCAGGGAGATAATTGTTCAGTTCAATGCTGATGTGGCTGACGGCATGCCCTGGAGGTTTATTCCCACACAGAGAGAGGTTTTTCCTATTTGAAATCTTAATGCAGCTGCATTTTTAGCTGGAATGAGCTTTGTGAATGTGTTACGTGATCTTGATCGGAGCCCCTGTAAACATAACATAAAAAATATAACACTTTTCAATCAGTTTTGTTGATAGTACAAGCCATCTCTTATTTGTTGTTCCTCTATATGAAAAAAAAAACATATGGTTAGATTAGGCAATTTTGTAGTTAATGAAGAATAATTGCATACTTAATTTTGTACAGTTTTGTTAGTTCATGCATGATATTTCTTGTTCTCGGAGTTGGGCAATTCTTGATTTTTTTGTTTCTTTTGCCTTTTATGTACTATCTCCTGTAGGTAAGAGTTAAACTAGGTGAAAGTGCTCTCGCATTTTATACAGCTGAAAATCGAAGTTCAGCTCCGATAACTGGTGTTTCAACCTATAATGTCACACCTATGAAGGTATGAACGTTTGATACAATTCCTTGCTGGAATAGACTATAATCTAGTTTCAGTTTCTAATCTGTCGGGTGTAGATCAAAATGGTGCCAAGGGAAGCATTAGCATACCTTGCATAACGCACCTCGACTGTATCCCAGAATGTTATTGTCACCACTTTGGAAAGCCTTGGTCATTAAAAAGTATTAAGAGTTCATTATGAATAAATAAGCTTCGCAAAGCACAATTCCAAGCAGATGAGCTGCTTGAATCACAAAATTTTAAACTGCTTCTGGTAGTTCAAACATCTGGAAATTGGACTCTGGTAACTGGAATGTTATTCCATTGTTTGTATATATCGCGCAGAAAAGGATTGAAAGACAATTTAATTGCAAAATAATGTCCATTCTAAAAATGAATAACCAATGAAAACTGAGCCTCCAACAAAGGAGAAGGAGACTATGGACCCTTTCTTCAGCATATACATGCAGTTTTCCTTTTGCAAAAATTTCTCAAGACAAAGACAGTTTAAAAAAGTTGATGTCAAACTCCATTTTCAAATTGTGAGCTGTCTCAACCTCAATCATTGTCATCATATACCGCTAGCAGTTTCCATAGTTGTGTCAATTTTAACTTCTTTAAATGGAGAAAATCCTGCATGTAGTCTGTGATGAGTTGTGGTAAGCTTATTCCTAAAGGCTTCGCCCATTACCACACCAATTCCTAGGGCAGTGAGGAGCGAAAAAGAGTTCTGTCCAAATTTTAAATCAATTTTCACTTCAACAGTAATCTTGTGTGTGTTTTGGGTTCTTTTTTATTTTTTTTTTTTTTTTTTTTGGGGGGGGGGGGAGGGGAGTTGTTGTAAAGCAATTACTCAGCTTTGTCAAGTTTGATTGGCACTTCTGCTCTTGCAGTTGGGTATCTAAATTACTACTACAGTTACTGCATCTCCCCTTCTCCCATTGCAGCATCCCAAACTGGCCATAAAACATAAAGTAGCTATACTGTAAATCACTTGTTAGTTATTTTTCCCCTCTTTTTTCATGTATGTAAGATGAATTCTGGATTTGCATAATTGTAGGCAGCTGTATACTTTAACAAAATACAATGTTTTTGCTTCGAGGAGCAGACACTTCTTCCTGGCGAGCAAATTGACATGCCAGTAAGTCACTTGCGGAAGCATTTTGCAATCTCTCTATTCCCTCTTTCAACTCCTTATAACACAAAAGGATCTCTCTTCTGGTACAGGTATTCTTCTACATTGATCCCGAGTTTGAGATGGATCCTAAAATGGATGGAGTCAATAATATCATTCTTTCATATACTTTTTTCAAAGTGAATGAGAGCTAGTTAATATTCCCTTTTGCCGTGTAGAATAAATTGCATTGATTCTCGAAGAAAAGATGCTGAATTTACAGACACTGCTCTTTCTTCAAATTTTCAGTGAGGTAACCTGTAAAATTAGATGAGGCCTGCTGTAACATGCAATTGTACCTTCAGTATTCTTCGTAATACCTACCACTGAAGTGGCTTTGAATCAAAAATGGTTCATTGATTTACTACTTTTCGGCAATGTTGGCGAAGCTAAAGTTATCTCCTGTTGTATATTGTGTACAAGCACTTGATATTTCCTGGAATAAAATTTGAATGTATATTGGGTCATTACGGCATGAAATTTGATTATTGAAGAGAAAAATATGTGCTACATTTGAAAATACTTGCCACTGAGCGCCTGATATTCTGTTAAATGCCCCTTAAAAGAGCGCAATTCCCGCTTGAATGTCATTCGCCGTTATGGTCGTATTCATGTACTTGGGAGTGCTGCTCCGCGTTTTATTCCAATGCAGTAAATACTTCTAATATAAACATAATTGAACACAAGTATTTCGTTTACGATAAGTTGAACTGTTTCTTTAATATGGTTAAAAAGAATTTATAGAATAGAAGAAAATGTATAGGTATTGTTGACAGCATTATGGGTTGGTCGTGTACCACATTTAATATCCAGTGTATTGTTTGATATTTCGTAAATGGTCATTAAATAATAAATATGAACTGTTGAAATTTTTGCTCAATTTAATGAAGAATTAAATTTTTAATAAAATTTTATCCAGGTTTATTTATGTGATAAGGTTGAGAAAATTTTGAAATTATCACTATTTTTGTAGTTCTTAAAAATTACAAATTAACACAATTAATAAACCATCTCAAATGTTCTATAGTAAAACTCATTTTTATGTTATACCAACTTTTATTGTATATTCTTATAGCACATATATACATTTGAAATTGACTAAATATTTTCTGAATATTCTTTTGTTACATCCAATTTGATGGATGACTAGATATTTTTTAAATTGACTCAAATTTGATATATGTCTTTACCAAATAATTGAGAAATTTAAAAAAAAAATCTAATTCTTATAATGCTTTTTGAATATATCTATCATAAAATTATAAATATCCCAAAATTTTACGTACGCTGCAAATATTTTTAAAGTTAAATTAAATATTGTGCGTCAGGCGACTAGGGGCGGTAAGAAAAATTCATAATTAGTTCGGTATTCGATTCGATTTTAATTCGAGTTCGGTTTGTTCGATTAGACTTTTTTTGTAGTTCGATTCGAGTTCAATTCGATAATTTTTTTAATGAACTAGTTCGAGTTTGATTCATAATAGTTCGATATATAGTTATTTGCATATATTTTTAACTATTTAGTTAATAATATATGCAATAACATAATTATTTTATTATAAAATTAATAAGATATTATTAATTTATTATTAAATTAATAAATATTAGTTAATTTTTTTAATTTTAATATAATATTTTAGCTCTAGTTATTTATGATAATATAAAAATTAAAATAATTGAGTTCGTTTAGAGTTCGATTTCAGTTGGAGTTCGATTTAACCCGAGTTGGGTTTAGTTCTAATTCAATTTTATTTAAAATAATTTTAAATCAAACTCAAACACCAATGAGTTCGATCGAATTGGATTCGTTTACGGCTCTACAGACGACTGTGCGCTTTCAGCCACACAACATAGCATATTTAAAAGCGACATTTAATACAGTGTAACTCAACAATGGTTTATTTTTCTTTAAATACAAAATGCTTCAGTTTCTAGTTCAGTGTGAACGCCAGGTAACCTGAGAGCAAGATTACAGCAATGGATATATTTCTTTAGTTAGCAAAATACAAAGAGCAAATCAAATGTACCTCTTATTGAGAGAGGAGGACGACAATTCACAGATATAAACAACAACAATAACAACAACAACAGAAAAAAGTCTTTAATCCCAATTCCCAATTTATAAATTGGGTAGACTAGAAATGAAAAGAGAAAATTGAGATCAAGAACACAAAAAGGTAGAAATGAAGATATCTAACATTATGTTTAGAAGTGGCGGAATCCGATCCGATCCGAGAAACCCGTCGACCCATTCGGATCCGAACCCGACTCGATTCGATTTTTTTAAGAAAATCAAATTAACCCAACCCGACCCGATCTGACCCGACCTGAGATAAAATGGCCTTCAATCCAATTGAAATCTATCAACGATCCGAAAAAACACAACATGTAAATTGACCTGACCCGATCCAATCGATTTCTTCCAAAAATCAAACTGACCCGACCCGCCTGACTCGAATCCAAACCCGACCCACCCCGCTCTTGCCACCTCTAATCATCCTTCATACGATAACCATTAGAAATTTGAACATGACCTTCTCAACAAACTTGAATTATCCAAAGAGACACGTACAAAAGAAAAGGTAAAATAATCTCAAAAAGAAAATAGATAATGAATATCCCAATAAAAAGAGGAAAAACAAAAAATGATACATAGACTCTCCATGCATTAAATTGAGTTATAGCTTGCTTTAATTTCATCTTCAATGCCACCAGCACGGCCACCACCACCGGCGCTTCCACCTCCATCAGCCGGAGAGGTGTCCTCAGTGTGCGTAGTAGATGAAGCATTCGGCACATTGCTCTTGTGGTTATGCATCCAAACCTTGAACACCTGCCGGGAGACCCCAATTTCCTTACAGAATCTAGCGACATCGTCCTCTTCTCTCCTACCGGCATAGCCACCTCCTTCCTTCTTTGGTATACGCCACCCAATTGACTCCGCAAAAGCCAACATTCGAGCTTTTTGCTCCTCAGTAAACCTAGTCCTTGACCGCCTTTTGCTGGCCAGTTCGGCTGAACTGTTTGGGCCTGCTAAGTGAGAATTGGGGCTGGCTGAATGAGTGGAGAGGTCAATGAGTGCCTTTCGATGAAAATTGCGGTGGCAGCCGCAAGCTGCACAGGTCAAACTAGCCGGGCAGTTTTCATCAGGAGTGTATTCGCAGCAGCCATCAGCCGCGTATGTGCCTAGCTTGGCTGCATGGTTTTTCATGCATTCTCTGTAGCACACCTCTGTCAGCCTCTCTGGTTCCATCTCTCTCTCTCTCTCACTAAAATCTTGGCACTGGCTGCCAAGGTTATCCCTCCATTGGTCTATTTGTAGGTGTTAATCTCTGTATCTCCTGATTCTTAAACGTAGAATTCTTTCTTTTTTTGGAAGAATTAAGGCTATGTAAGCTTTGAGATGATTTTTGTCCATGATGGTAGGACAGATTTGTATATTTATAATGGCCCCCTATGGATGGTTTATGAGCTAGCCACGCAGAATTTAATAACATTATCATTTTATAAAGTAAATGTTTCAGTCATCTTAATACATCATTAATGTTATGTGATTTTGCATTATAATTTAAGTCACTAAATAGTGGGCCAAATCCAGTCAACATTTCCCAACTTGAGACGTACTGTTTCATCCGACCTCACTGGCAGGTTTAGAGGCATTTTTAGTTTTTCTTTTTGGAGCATGTATATTAGTTGGATGAAGGGTGACATGTTTTGTGCGTCAATTCCAAACAAAATCTAAATTGATTTGATAATTCACTTAGTAGTAAGCTTTGTCTGGTTTATGTAATTCGGACCAATCCGAACTAAATCAATATGATTACTTGTATAATTAGTGATGTATTCAAAAACCCAGATTGTTTTTTAAATGGTCAATCGCAGTAATGTGCATTAGTTGGTTAATTAGGGATAAAAAATTAAAAATGCGAAAAACAAACAGAATGTAACGCCGCATATATTGTATATATAATCTCTGAATAGTTCTTCGTTAAGCAGGATATGAAATGAGGTAGTAGTTATTAAATCCAATTAATCTGCTTTATTTTTTAGGCAGTCCTTTTTAACTTGTAAGTCGCTGATGTGGGGACTATATATACTGAATACTCTCCACATTTGATGTGTGGTCGGTCCCCTCAGTGATAGAAGCCCATAAAAGTTGTTCATTCGTTTGTTAATTGGAACATGAGTTAGGTCAGAATATTTGATGATAAAGGACGCTTATTAATTCGATATAATTATAATTGGTTAGGTGAACTGCGAATCAAACAGAGATCATAGATAATCTCGTTTCTTTACGGAGAAACAGTACCGGTTCAATTTCTGTAAAAAAAAACATTTGCAAGAAATATCCAAATTAATATAGTAAAATATTTTAGGTACTAATATCCAAATTGACTATGCTAAAAGTGAAATAATCCCTTTAAACCTGACAGATCAGGAAGATACTAATATAGTAAATATTTTAGATTGCAAAGTAGGCATATTATCTATTAAATACATATGAGTCAGGAGTATTTTTACATTGAAAAAAAAACTTAGAAATGGAGATTGAGACTTTTTAATTAACAAAACAGCAAAAAAACTAGACAAATGGAAGAACAAACTTCTATCATTAGAAGGAAGACTAACGCTTGTAAAAAAAATTCTATGGTATGAATGACACTTTGTTAGAAAAAAATATTGCTTAGTAGCATAGAGAATAGTATGTACTATCTATGAACAAGGAGGTTTAAAAATTATTAATCTAAAACTAATTAAAAAAGCATTACTCTGTAAATGGCTCAAGAGGTATAATTAATAATGATTCAGAAAATTTTCTATGAAAGAAAATAATTGATAAGCCAAAATTACATATATATTTTGATACGACTCGGTATCTAGAATTATACCCTTTTACCCTTTTATACACCTTTTAATTCAATTAATTGATTTAGTTTAGATATTGCACAAAATTCGAGATATTGTCATGGTTTCTTTGATTTTAGGACTTTTAAAGCATTTTGGAAATATTTGGATAAATATAGAGCAAGCTAGGCGCAACTAGTACAACGAAGATCTTGCTGAAAAAAAACTGCACAAATATTTTGACCCAAAAAGTTATCTTTCTAGGTCGAAAAGAATTCTTTGCCAAGAAATCGCACGAACTTTTTAGATCAAAAACTTTTCTTTTCGGATCGTAAAGAGTGGACCTGTTTCGTCCCTGGAAGCGTCTCTTCGCCCCAAAATGCTCTAGATTCTATTTTAAACATGAGAGAACGCCTTCAAAAGGCCATAACTGTCATAGGACATATCTGAGAGAAAAGTTTGAGTTTCTTTTGAAGATTTTGAGAGATTTCGAGGAAAAACTTGGAGGAACTTGAAAAAGGAGAAAAACTCAATTTTTATTGTTACATCTTATTCTCTCTTTTTTTCTCTCTAGTTTTACTCATGATTGTCATAGCTTATACTCATATTATGTTTGTTTGTGCATCCATGAGAGGCTAGATTCCTCTCTAGGGATTGTGGTTGTAGTACTTGAAACTATGTGCAATTTTACTCATTGTTGAAGTTTTCTTAATTCTTGATGTGGTTGTTTCTTTTATCTACTGCTATATTTATATGTTAGATGGTTTAAACTTACTCCTATAATATATGAACTTAGGGTCCGAGTAATATAATAAAAATATAAACATAATCATAATATAGTAATATAATAATAAAAAATTATAATTACAATCATAATTATAATAATATAATCATAATAAGTAATCATAATTTTAATAATATAATCATAATATAATAATCATAATCATAATCATGATAATAATAATTATAGTCATAATCATAATAATATAACCATAATCATAATCATAATAATATAATAATAAAAATATAATCATAATCATAAAAATAATTATAAATGATTATAATTATAATAATATAATAATAAGTAATCATATTTTTAATAATATAATCATAATATAATAATCATAATCATAATCATGATAATAATAATTATAGTCATAATCATAATAATATAACCATAATCATAATCATAATAATATAATAATAAAAATATAATCATAATCATAAAAGTAATTATAAATAATTATAATTATAATAATATAATAATAAATTAATCATCACTATAATCAACATATAATAATATAATACAAAATAAAATAATAATAAGTAATAATAATCATAATCATAATCATCATAATATAATAATATAATAATAAATAATCTTGATCATAATAATATAATAAAAAAATAATTATATTTATATTCATAATATAATAATATAATATTAAAATTATATTTATAATAATAATAAATATAATAATAATACTAATGGTAACGATAATATAATAACAATAATGATAATAATAATTTAATAATAATAATATAATGATAATAATAATAATAAATTATAATCATAAATATAATATAATAATATAATAATACTAAATCATAATCATAATCATAATATAATAATATAATACATCATAATCAAATAATAATCGTTATTTCGACTAGAACTAATCCGTATTCCACCTATAAGTTGGTATACCGAATTAGCACTATTCCACACTCTTCTACTTAGTCTAAAATTCGTTTGGCAAATTAATTCGTCGGAATAGCTATTTTATTCCAACTTTTTGCTATTCCATTGATTGCCAAACACTCCCTTAGAGATTAGAGTATAAGACCGATCAAGTACATGATTGAAACCCCAGACCTAAAAGAACAACACTAGGTTAGAGGTCAAGTATCTAACCGTGAAGCCAATGACCTAGTCGGGTATTTTTAGTTGTTTTTGAGTATTTATGAGAAGTACTTAACCGTAAATTTCATTGCTTAAGTGTAACTGAAATCTAAATAGTGCATTATGACTTTAGATTTCTATGGTGAAGTACCTAATCGTGAAATCCGAATAGTCTAAAGTACGGTTTTGATCCACGACCAATGGTAGTCATGACCATCTTAGAATAGGGATTCCCGCACACATATTCAATTAATTAAATTTATTCTTAATTGCTTAATTACACTAGTGGATAGGAAGACCATGGACCCCTAGAGCTTTGTTATCGAATTTGACCTAGGCATTATTTACTTACTTGTCTATTTACTTTAGTTCATTTTTGTTAATATCAACCAGAAATTTATTGTCTAGCTTAGTGAAATTGAGAACTGGTACTTATGTTTGTCCCTATGGATTCGACATCTGATTTATTACTTGACGAGGTCGTGCACTTATGGTCGAAATTATGTTTAAATCAGGTTATTTATTAGCATATCGTGGAAACACATCAAGATTTTTGACGTTGTTGTCGGAGATAATGGAATATTGGTTCAATCTTTAGTAATTAAGACTACATATTTTTTATTTTATTTTTCTTTTCTTTCAGATTTTTTTGTGATTTACTTTCTTATTTTCTTTTGTAAGGCATGACCTAGCTAGCAAGACTATTCGTCTTGTGTACAAGAGGAAGAACACACACCGAAGGAACAAGAGAGTGACTCCAGTAGAAGATCTTAGATTTTGTCGTCTCGATTTTGAAGAGCCGATCATGGCACAAAATGAAGATAACAGGCCCTTAAGAGACTTTACTGTACCAAGAGCGAATGACATCCATTTGGGTTACACTGTGCCGGTTGTGGAGGCTAATAATTTTGAACTGAAACCCGCTCTTTTGAACATGTTTTCTCAGCATGTGTTCCATGATTAAGCCCATAAAGATCCAAACCAACACCGTACAACATTTGAGGAATTGTGTAATACTGTGAAAATAAATGGTGTTGAACCTGAAACCATAAAATTTAGGGCATTCCCTTTTTCTCTAAGTGATAGGGCTAGAAACTCGTTAAGGTCATTGGATGTCGGAACGACGGAACCATTCAGACTTGGGCAGAAATATCAAATGCATTTCTTACTAAGTATTTTCCACCCTCTAAGACTTCTATTTTAAGAGCTCAAATTACAAATTTCAAACAGAGAGGTGGAAAATTTCTTAGAGAGGCACGAGATAGATATCAGGAGTTGATACGATTGTGTCTTCACCATGGGCTAGCAAAGTGATTTATTTTGTAGATTTTTTATGAGGGTTTGTACCAATCTTCTAAATTGTCTATTGATACAACTGCATGTGGAAGTCTGATAAATAGGAGCGCAAGAGATGCTGAGAATCTCATTGAGGAGATAGCGCTAAATCAACAACAATGGAACGAGGCAATGCTAAGGCAGCACCAGAATGCTTTCACCAAACTCTCCGCTCAAGTTGAAGCCATACAAAGAAATCTTGAGCACCTTAGCATTGTCAATGTTTCAGCAGTGAGTCAATCTAATATTTGTTCAATTTGTGATGGTACAGATCATTTGACAATTAACTGCAACTGGGGAAAATTAAGTGAAGGAGATATGGAGCAAGTTAACACATTCCACAATAACTTTAAGCTCAATCTACTCGAACACCTGGAGGAACCACCCTAATTTTTCATGGCGAAATAACCAAGAGAACTAACCTCAAAACCCGAATCAGAATTTTAATAGACCAAATCAAGGATTCGAGCAACAATCACATGAGCAGAATGCACCTCCTAAGTCAAACCTAGAGCGCATGATAGAGAACTTCATCGAGGCCCAGAACAAGATGAACTAAGATGCTAATAGGGATCCCCATACACATATTCAATTAATTGAACTTGTTATTAATTGTTTAATTGCACTAGTGAATAGAAAGACCATGAACCCCTAGAGCTTTGTTATCGAATTTGACCTAGACATTATTTACTTACTTGTCTATTTACTTTAGTTCATTTTAGTTAATATCAACCAGAAATTTATTATCTAGCTTAGTGAAATAGTGAGAACCGGTACTTGTGTTTGTCCCTATGGATTCGACACCCGATTTACTACTTGACAAAGTTATCCGTTTGCGGCCGAAATTAGGTTTAAATTAAATTATTTATTAGCATATCATGAACTGAAAGCTAGAAGGTGCGCGGGCATCGGTGTTCGAAAGTCAAAAGTAAGCGAAGACCCGGTGTTAGATTTGGCCAAATTAATATTCAAATAAATGAAAATAGCTGCATTGATAAATTTATTTAGCAGTTCCTGATATCAACTCTTTACCAATGTAGATTTTAGAGAAAAATTAAGAATATAATAACAGAGGTAGAATCAGAGGACTGATCTGATGAAGAACCTGATTTCTTTTAATTGCTTGGGTGATAAGACAATAGTTTAAGTGTAATAATTAATCACTAGTTAGCTTCTTGTTATGCCTTTGTTTTCTGATGATGAACTAGTTTGTTCAAAATATTCTGAAGACAATGTTAAAACTTGATTTGATGTATCACTTTAATTAAACTGAAGTTTTAAATATCTATGATATCGAATCGTGTTATCAAATTAAACTTGCTTTCATAATAAAAAAAAGATGATAATCCGCTATTTTCAAAAAATCCAAGTTAATAGTGTTTCCTCTCTATTTTTTTGTTAAGCCTACATATATGTAAAAAAAAGAATTTGGGGAATAGCAATTTGAAATACACCTTCCTCTATATATATAATTAGGCTATGGTACTTTACATAGCACAAAAGCGTTATGTGTTTTGCGCTCTATTTTTAATTTTAAGTCAGAAATGATCGATTCAAACCGCTCAATCTAATCTCCATATTAAAATCTATTAGTAAACTAAATTTTATATTTTTGGAAATTTATTTACTATTTTTTTGGATTTTTTTTAAATCAGAAAGTCATTTTCTCCTCATCAGAAAAAATAGCAAAAAAATTTTAAAAAAATATAAAATTTAGTTTCCTAATAAATTTTTATATGAAGATTAGATTGAACGGTTCGGATTGATTATTTCTGACTTAAAATTAAAAATAAAGCAAACCATACGCCTGCGCTTCAAGCGAAAGCACATAGTCGGACTATATATATATATATATATATATATATATATCTTCAATTACCAAGAAAATTTGTCAAAATCACTATATAATACAGAAAAGGAAAGTACGCGTTTGATTCCCTGTGGCATAGACAAAATGCCGCGTCTGGAGGAGATATGCTTTCTTAGCAACTAGGAAGCATGCAATGTACTATGCATATTCTGTATGTCAGTGTCTCGCTTCACCATCTGGCGTTGTATAGTGGACCACAGGGGATTCAAACGCCTACAATTTGATTAATTATATAGGGAAGATATTGCCAAATAGGGATAGGCCTTGGTGTCTAACTGTCTATAGGGAATTTATTGATAAAAAAAAGGTACAGATGCGCTGTAAACCGATTACGTGTTTATTTATACAATAAAATAATGAAACATTGGAACTTGGAGGCACACCACAAGGCTGAGACGCACTCGGAGAGGGAGAGCTCATTGACTGATCCAGCAGACCTCTTATGAAAGAAAGAGTTTTTAACTTCAAAATTGCTTAGGGGTACACTGAGCATGTATATCATTCATATGTATGGTATGTTAGCTCTAATATCAATTTCATTTCATATTCTTCCTAACAAAAGTACATGTAGTATTTGGATAAAAAATAGAGACTAAATTAATGCCTCTCATCATACAAACTTACTGATCATTTTCATTTTGTATGCATGAATTCTTATCATAATAAAACCAATCAACAACTTGTCTTGAAATCTAATGTATTGATTAACCGTCTCTCATGGAAAAAAATGAAAAGACTTTTCATTTGAAAATTTATATATGGATATTTCTTTAAAATTATGGAATTTACATACTTGTGCTGCATCTCTTTTAATAGTTTGTAATTTTTCAAAAGTAACAAAGGACATATTGATATTGTTGATCTAAATCTTTCTTTTAAGTCCATCATTGCTATTTTTTTATAGTTTTTATGGTTCAAGAAATGCGAAGTTATAATTATGAAATTTTTATATGTATTGTGCATCCATACTTAAGAGGAACAGATATAATTAAATGAACTTATCAAATAAATTCATGTCTTGTCAGTTGCAAATATTTTTATTAAGCGGTAAGCGAACAACCTTTTGAATTTTATTAAACAAAAAACTTGCAAAATGTTAAAGAAGCAAAAGGAAAGAAAACAAAGAAAATAAACAAAACTAGGATGAGATAACCTATTTTGACACATAGTACAAATTAAATTAGAATACAATATTCCATGTCAAAGAATACAACAAGATTTAGGATACATATTGGTGTTCTTGAAGAAAATTAATTGTTAATAGAAAGACAAATATATTTATTTAGAACTAGCTCTGGATAAAAGCACATGGCCTCTTGTTGGTTGGTCTATCGTAACACACAAGATTTCAACATGGGCATATGATTGTATAATATATTCAAATTAATTACCATTTTCTGCTTGAGACACGTACAAATCATTCAGTTATTTAAATAACAAGATTCAAGAGCTACTAGCATGTATGAAAAAGATATTAAATTATGCAGGTGTGTGCTTCTATGGGCTCAAGCGTGGTTCGTTATGTAGCCTTTTCAACGCGTCAATACAATATACCTCAACCACAATACTTCAATTAAAAAAATAAAAAAAATCTTGGAGCACCCTGTTAGTATAAAAAAATACGAGTCCACAGTTTTCAAATAAAGCGCGCAATTTGGAGCACCCTGTTCTTACTTAGGTATTTCAATTTCTTACTTGGATATTTAGATATATATTCTTACGTGATATCTTTGCATAATTTCCACTTTACTGGGTACTGGTATTTAGATATAGTATTCTCATGTAGATTTAGATTTCTTACGATTTGGAAAATAAAATTAAAACATCATAAAAACAAATAATTTCCAAAGAGCAACTTGACATTTTAAAAAAAATACTTCAACATCGCAGACTAATCACAATATTTAAATATATATATATATATATATAAGTATTTAAATTTCTATTTTTATATAATGTGATTTACTTATGTTAGTTATTAATATATATATCATGCATATTTAATTATCTATTATAAGTATTTAGGTATTTAGATTTCTTATTTAGGTATTTAGATATGTGTTTTGGGTATTTAGATATGTGTTCTGGGTATTTAGATATGTGTTTTGGTTATTTAAGTATAATATTTAGGTATTTAGATTTCTTATTTAGGTACTTAGAGATGCATTCTTGATATTTAGATATGTGTTCTGGGTATTTAAGTATAATATCTAGGTATTTAGATTTTAGATATGTGTTCTGGGTTATTAAGTATAATATATAGGTATTTAGATTTCTTATTTAGGTATTTGGAGATGTATTTGGGGTATTTAGATATTTGTTTTGGGTATTTAGATATGTGTTCTGAGTATTGAAGTATAATATCTAGGTATTTAGATTTCATATTTAGATATTTAAATATGTGTTTTGGGTATTTAAATATCATTTATATGTGATTATTTGGAGTATGCGATTTCTTTCAATTATTTACCGAATAACACGAAAAAAAATTTAAACTTCACAAAATATTATTTTCTCATAAAGCATTAAGTACACTTTAAATATATCTTTATACAATTTTATCAGCCTTATAATATATTCAATATCACAACATTCTAATTTATGTTCAACATTAAAGTTATAAATACATAAAACATATTTCAACATCATAAGTTCTAAGGAAGAGAAAATTCAAAAAGAAAGCACTAGCGCCAGATCTAATATAGAATGTCGGACTCAATTAATACGTGCTTAATTAAAGAAATAAGCGCTGATAGCGCGTGGATTATCCGGGGGATGGAGGGTGCGGGGAGAAAAATATTTTCTCTAAAAATAATCAGACAATTCGGGAGGGGCAAAAAAATTTCAGAGAGAATAAATTACCGAAAACATTATCAAAAAACACTATTTTTCAAAATTCAGAAAAGCATCTGCACTCCCCCGGAACCACATGGATCCGCCCTAATTATATATGCATGGAAGTACTTGATCATGAAAAGAAAAAGATAAATTTGGGACAAAATATCTTATTTCTTCAGTAGTCTATTAAATATAACATCGCGTACGATACATGCATCTGTCATCAATAAAATTGTTTCATAATTGATTGCATTATATATTATTTTCTATTTTGTATATATAGGATAAACAAGTAGTGATATGATTATAAGGAGTTGTTTTTTTAATAAAGACAAAAATCTAAACTATACAAATTTAAATATCTATAAAGAACATCTAGAAAAAAAGCATAACATATAATAAATTGTATTATATGAATAATAAAATGAGTCGAATGCCTAATATAACTAAAATAATACCTTTTGGTATGAGATTTTTAAGATTTAAAACCAACTAACCATAACATATAATAAATTGTATTATATGAATAATAAAATGAGTCGAATGCCTAATATAACTAAAATAATACCTTTTGGTATGAGATTTTTTAAGATTTAAAACCAACTAACGCCGAATTTAATTATGAAAAAAAGAAGTGACTTGTTTTCTTCCTTTCCGCAAAAAGAAAAAAGAAAATAACAATAATATAATAAAAACATGTTAGTATTGTTTGAACTAGGGGTGTCAATTATCAACCCGACCCGACGGATTAATCTGATCTGATCCGAACTCGATCCGACCCAATATGAACCGAAGATAAATGGATCGGATATGAGTTTATTTTTTTGACCCGAATCGAGTCGGGTCGGGTCGGGTCAACCTGATCCGATCCGACCCGATTAATCATGATTTTTGAAGTAATTTTATGATTTAGTACTAATTAAAGCTTAAATCTATACTAGAAAGCTACTAGCTCTAGTAGAGCTTTTTTATTTACTTCTTTAGTCTATACTAATTATGATTAATTATGAAATAATTAATATTTAATTGCTTAAAATTATATAAAAATAATTAATAAATATTTAATTATTTTACACGGGTCGGGTATGGATTAAAAATTTTGATCCGATTTTAATCGGGTCGGGTTCGGATCAGATCAAAAAATAATAATAAAATAATATGACCCGACCCGACCCGACCCATTGACACCCTAGTTTGAACTTTAATGATAATTTCTCTAAACATTTTCCTTCAAATTGAATAGGAATGGACCGTACAGAATCTCAACTAATGTTGGAGGGAATCAAGTTGTCGTTCATCCCAAACAACGTGACAACGATTCCGTTATTAACTAAAGCGAAAATTAACATTTGATTCACACTTTTCTCTTTATGCGATCAAGTTAATTCTTGAACTTCATTTGTACTAACTTGATTACTAAACTTTCAAAAAAGAATCAAATTACTCCATTTACTTATCAAAAGATATTAACTTATTATTTTGTATCAGATATTGCCGATGTGACTTTTAGATTTTTGTCAGTAACTTGAATATGGACGAAATATATTGAAATTAGAAAATATTTTGCAAACCATTCAGTTTGCCATAAGTTTGATATATTTATTTCATTTCCATCTCTATCTCATCTTCTTATTCAAATCGATTATAAGTTTATAACAAAAACTAATAGTTATTTTGTTTTTTGTCGAGCAAAGTTATAAAGAAACCATAAGTGAGATTTTCATAATCCTTTCGAGTATGTACATAAAAAATAAAGACAGGGCGTGCTTCTAGCATGAAAAAGCTTTATTTTGAATCAAAGTTGCTTTTCGTATGTAGTTGATTCATATTCAAATGACAAATCAAAATCCACGTGTCAAATAGATTATCTACGTACATAAACAAAAATAAATTGTTCAAATCACTAACTTAAGTCCACATGGAAGCTGGTAAAGGATCTAATTTAATTCATTTTTTAAATTCCAAATTAAAAATTAAGTTGATACAACTGAAATTTTAAGAATCATTTTTTTCTTGAAAAAAATTGAAGGATCAGAAATTGAATTGTCGTAATATAAAATACTACAAATAATTCATTTTGTTGAGTTGAATATATAGACATGATATAAATCTAAAAAAAAATACTATAAGAATGCAAAAAAAAAAACAAATCTTCTCAAGTACAACAAGTTGAAAAAATTGTGTTTAATTCATTGAAATAAAATTTAACAGTCAAGGCAAACATTTTGGACAAGTATATTTTAAAGATAAAGTAGTACATGATCCTATCGATACGCTTCAATATTATATATATATATATATATATGAGTATCTTTGAAATTTAAATATGTACATTACGTACTCCAATAAATGTTCGTTGATTGATTAGTGCTAGCCATGACTGCGAATATCAGATAAGAGTTGTGATCATTAATTCTAAGAAGACAAATAAAATAATAAATAAATGCTAATTAAAAGATGACAATTCCTGCAAGATCAGGTTTTTCTGGATGGTTGTGAAATTTTTTGAGACGAGTAAACTTCGTGTCGGCCAGCCGCTTGCAAATTCTTTACGGTCGAAAATGTTTAGTGCATATTGCATAACGATAACATATTTATATCAAGGTTGTCAGCTAATTCTTCTCCAAAAAAAAAAGGATGTCAGCTGGTTGATTGTATCTATACGTAGATGTTTATTTCCTGTCAGGTGGTTCATTGTATCCGTGCTTTATTTTTACGTATGAGCAGGGATGGAGACAGAGGGGTGCTAGGGGGTCTGACAACCCCATAATTTACATAAATTAGTGAAAATTATTAATCTTTACTTGTAATAGTAAGATATTTGTGTATTGGGCATCTCTCATAATTTTTTTTCAAATATATAAATTATTCAATCAAATTTTCAGCATCCCTTAAGTTCAAATTCTGGTTCCGCCCCTGTGTATGAGATCTACAACCTATATATAGAGAAAGAGTAGAGATACCGTGAGCTTAAACTCACGGAGATCTTTCATGAGCTCAACTCAAAAAGTACATCAGACCATCTCCAAATTTTAATTTGTCATTCTTATTAAATTATTTATATGAAAATCTTGTGGGATGCAAAAATTTAGAGTGTTTTGAGCTTTTTAAGTTATCATTTTTATTTTTTTTAAAATGATGTTCAAGTATTGAATATATTGTTATTTTTTTTAGAGCTGATTTTTAAAACTTAAAAACGGTGATTTAAAAAACTCAAAACACTCTACATTTTTGCATCCCATAAGATTTTCATATAAAAAATTTAATGAGCATAATAAATTAAAATTTGAAGATGATTTGATATACTTTTTGAGTTAATATCAAATAAGACATTCGTGAGTTTAAGCTCATGATATCTTTACTCTATATATATATATATATATATATATATATATATATATGTGATAATTATCTTGTGTACAGGTTTACATATACTCTTTTTTTTCTGTTTTAAAATTTTAATTAATTCATTCTTCAATTGTACATTGTTTATTATTTTTTAAGCGAACAAAAATGAATTTTGTATTAGAAGAAATTTTAATACACGTGGCTTATACCCATCTTAAAAGTTTTTTCATGGATCTTAGAAATTTGGACGGAGATTCTTTACATTTAAAATTGAATGGTTTAGATAGATCCATTTTATCTAAAAAAAAAGAACTCTTAATAGTTCCTTCCTTCGAATGAGCACCCTTTTCTTTTGCAAGATAATCAAATATACATGTTTGTTCGAAATATATGATTATATATATATTAACATTATAATTAATACATGACAATATTGTTTAGATGTTTAATATGGATCAAGACTTGACAATACCGATGGATCCCATCTTTAGTTGCTAGATGATGATGATGATAATGACCGCCTCACCTAACTATAGCTCTATGTAATGAAGACTTAAATCGCCCTCATAAATACAATTTCATTAAAATAAGCACACCGTTATTGTTTAATTAGTATGTAGCAGATCTAGAGTCACAGGAATGCTCTGACTGACAACCTAGCATTCCTTAGTACCAGCTTATTCGATCAGTCAAGATTGGTGTTTTTTCCCATTCCATATTACATTACCTACCTAATAGTATACATATATATTATTAATATTTTGTCTCTACGTGGCTACAGATGATGATATTTTAAAAATATAAAAATTCAGAGTTTCGTGAGAAAATAAATGAAATAAAAAATGAAGATAATTTAGCAATTAATGTAAATTTTAATTATAATATGAAATTAATATAAAATAAATATAAAATTGAGAGAAAATTTGACATTTAGAATTTACAGAAAGTTAGTATTCAAAATTGAGAGGAATTCGCAATAAGAATTGCACAATGTTTGCAAAGCCAAACATAATTTAGTTGAAATGATTAATTTACATGAAGCCAAATATAAAAACGCGAAGGACAATTAAAGTCACTAAGTTGAAAATCTAAAAAAGCAGCTATTTTCCATCGATCTTTCTTATATATTTTTTGCTCTTTTTTTTTTGTTCTAATTGACGCCCTATGATTATAAATCCGTTACCAATGTTCATGTTTGTCTCTTTCAGACCGACAAATATAGCGAAGATGTGCAAGCATTTTTTATCATAATGATCAAGCATTAATTTAGAAGATTGGATATAATCTTAAATATTGACATAGTTTGCTTTGACCTTTTTTTTTTTAAGATGTATAATTAAAACATAGTTCGATTTGACTTTTTCCATCTAAAGAGAGAAAAAAGAAAAGAGAAATGCAACGTGGATATTACTTTTTTTAAAATAAAGATGGCATCATATTATCAGATTTTAAAATTTTAAAAAGAAAAAGAAAAGAGAATAGCTAAGTGGATGTTATTTTTTAAAATAATGATGGCATGAAATCGTCAGATATAAAATCATCAATTCGAATTTCGAACATATAACATATCCTACATTTACTTCTTTTCTTAAATATAAATGTTTTTCTTTTTGAGATTTTTTAAAGATTTTTTCGAATTAATTTATAATCTCATTGTTAAAATTGATAATCATTGTCAAGTGATCGCTTCCAAACTTATTACATTTCTATATTGTTATTGAGATCATTATATATTAGGGTGAAATTTCATCTTATTGTTCATAGTGTTCAGCTCATGCTCTGTTCTTTTTTTAATTTAGTAAAAACTTTGTCAGAAGTTTGCCGTACACTATCTATTTCCTCAAAGCATGCCGGATTTAAGATTGGATTTAAACTTTAGATTATAAATTTATAATGCTCAAGTCACATTACCGTTTTACAATTTAGTTTATCGGCTTTATTATTCAGCTTACTGATGTTATATTTAGCTTATTGGATGTCTTTATTTTTTGAGAGAAAAAGCTTATTTAAGGATATTAAGCTTATTTGTCTTAAAACTTCAAATTCAAAACTTAGGTTGTACGTACTAATAGTTTACAATAAGTTCCATTAATTGGGCCTTCTTTGAGCATTTTCCAATGAACAATAAGTTCCACTAAATTACCTTGATGTACTCTTTCCATTAATTGTTCATTGGGCCTTCTTTGAGCATTTTCCAAGATTCTCTGGGTCCTTGTATGCTTGGTCGCTGGTGTTAGCCATATGGGCCTGACCTTATTCCAGCAGAATCCGGTTCAACACTGTATAAAATCTACGAAAATGACAAAATGTATTGTCATTACTCATGATTGACTTTTCTTTCAGGAAATTTCATGCTTACTGAACAGAACCAAGAAAAAAGAAAAGAAAAAACATATTTTACTGTGTCAGTAGATGCATAAGCACACTTTAGATGATTTTCATTGGAGATGCACGCACCCTTAGCCTTAGGTGGGTGTAGACAAGACCCCTAGAGATGGAGCCAAACTCTGTGTATTTTCTCAGAGCTGCCCCTCACACAACAAACGATGGTGTGGTTTTTGTGGTAGACAGAGCCACATAGGGGCTCAAATCCGCGTTACAAAATTACCAAAGAGGCACCTATTGCAATTTATAAAGAAGATGCGAGGAATTTAAGTTGGACTTCACTGTGGCCTGTGGGTTTCTTGCAGAAGAAGCGCCTGTTCATACTGAACAAATAAATCCAACAGTCCCAGCAACTTTTCAAACATAACTTTGGGTTCGTTTGGCAAATCAACAAATAGCTTTGAAAGAGTGATAGAATAGTGTATTTTTGAAAGAGTGGTAGAAGTGTGGTATTTTTGACTATTCGGAAGAACGAAAATATCGTTTGGCAGTTATTAATCAGAATAGTTAAAATATGAATAATTATGATACTAATAATGATGATGATGATAATAATAATAATGATAGTAATAATATAATCATAATCATAATCATTAATAATATTCATAGATGTAATTGTAGTAATATAATAAAAATATAAGCATAATCATAATAATATAATAATAATAATAATAATAAATAATCATAATCATATAATAATATAATACAACATAATCAAATAATAATAATAATCATAATAATCATAATCATGATAATAATAATTATAGTCATAATCATAATAATATAATAATATAATCATAATCACAATCATAATAATATAATAATATAAATCATAATCATAATCATAATTATAATAATAATTATAAATAATTATAATAATTATTATAAATAATTATAATTATAATAAGACAGTATTAATAATAATATAATTATAATATAATAATATAATACAACATAATAAAATAATAATAATAATCACGGACATAATAATCATAATCAAAATATAATAATATAATAATAATAAATAATCATAATTATAACAATATAACCATAATCATAATATAATATAATAATAATATAATAATAATAATAATAAAATAGTTATATTTATATTCATAATATAATAATATAATACTAAAATCATATTTATTATAATATAATAATAATAAATAATATAATAATACTAATAAATTGATGATAATATATAATAATAACAATCATTATAATAATATAATAGTACTAATAGTGATGATAATATAATAACAATAATCATAATATTAATATAATAATAAATTATAATCATAAACATAATATAATAATATAATCATAATATAATAATATAATACAATATAATCAAACAATAATTGCTATTTGATGTGTATTTTGCTAAGCTAATAAATATCCTAATTTATACTTAATTTCAAATTTGTCAAGCGCACGGCCTAGTCAAGTAGTAGTTGGGGTGTCGAACCACAAGGACAAGGATGAATTACCGGTTCTAACAAGTTTCACTAATCTAGACAATCAAAAGTGAGCTTTGTATTAAACTAAAAGTAAATAAATCTAACAATAATGACTGGAAAGTTTATCAGATTGAGGATTCTAGAGGCTTTCGGCTTCACTCTCACTCGTTTGGTCAATTCACTCTATTTGATCTTTTAATATGTTCTAGTGTTTGTCGGGGATTCAATCTCAGATTTTAGTACCAAATTTACACTTTCGTGGCTTGATACCGTACCTAAACAATTCGGGTTTCACGATTAAGTACCTCACCTTACAAGTCTAAGCCCATTAAGATCAGTGAGTCACTTTGTCATAACTTATATTTTGTACTTCGCCTTTCGGTACCTCACACAATTTCTAAGGTTTCCTCGGTTTTCCCTTAGGTAATAAGTTTCACGATTAAGTACTTGGCCTACGACCTAAATCACTATTTTGGATCAGAAGATTCAGTTCCACCTTTCGGTTTCCGCTTTCACTTCTAGGGTAACATGCAGTTGATTAGAACTAAGCATTCAATTTAAACAAAATAGCAATCACAAACAACAAGAACTAAAAGATCAACAAACGAGTAAATTAAACCATTCGAGTTATCGAGTTTACACCTAGACCCCTAGAAGGGTGTCTAACCACAAATCATGTCAAAGATTGTATCAAGATTCATGTTTAAACAACAGTACAACATGAGAAAAGAGTAAAGAAAAGAATAAACCAAGAAGATCTATGATTTCTCGCCCGGTTCTTGAGTTCTCCTTCAAATCTCTCTCTAATGGTGTTATTCCTATTCTTTCTTGCTTGGGATCTCCTCTCCAGATAGTTGAGAGATGTATGGGACGAAGGGGTATTAAAATCTATTAATTTCAATGAAAAAACCGCTTTAAAGCGCAATTAACGGCATTGTAAATTTCAAAATTGCGGTCCGCAATTTTTGCATTTTTTTTCCAGAACGAACCAGAGAGCATTTGCGGTCCGTAATTTTTGTATGGGAATGCTTTTAACTTGATTTCTTCGTGTAAATCCGACTCATCTCGTTCCAAGCATTATTTCTCATGTTAACATCTTTGTTTACACTCAATGACCTGCAAAATAACAAGAAATGCAGCAGTATCTCGAACTCGACATAAAAACTAAATAAATTCTTAACAATTAACATAAAATGCATAGTTTTTGAGATAAAATCCTAATCAAATATAATATATAAATGAGGGTTATCAAATTCCCCCAAACTTAAACCTTGCTTGTCCCTAAGCAAGATTCAGTCGGAGACCTAGGGTACATCTCTAAACTAAGTAAAGTTCCAAAGAAGTCTAACTTACATGCAAAAGGTCATGGGTTATTTGAAAAAGTGGTAACTAACCCTAAGACAAATCCTTTCAAATTTGTTCGGCCATTAATCGGAGTTTTGGGAAAAGTTTTGGGAATTATTCGTTATTTCTGACTTCACACGTAGTGTTTTACTCGAGGAGTTTTACCTCAGACTCCTACTTTCAATGTAATGCCCTAGAATCTTTCCAAAAATGATGAATACTTAAGTTTTTCTTTCCCCTCAACTATGAAATGAAACCAAGAAAATCCATAAAAGAAAAAAATGACAATGTTAATCCTGAACCTCGCGCGGGTTAATTTTTGTGTAGCTCAAAGCTTTATTAAGAAACCCTAATTGCGCACATGAGGCTACCTCGTGCCGTGTTGGGGGTTAGGGAGTTCCATAATACCACCCTAGCACAATTGAGGCTTAATTTGATCTTATTTGAATCAGAATTTTTCTTTTTATTTGTTTGCGAATGTCACGGCATGTGTACTCTTAACCATGGTGCCTCAATAATTTGGACCTTCTAAAGATTTGCATATTGATTTTCAGGTCCTTTTGATTGATTTTTTAGAAACACCGGTCGACACTTGCCATAAGCACTCTTTCTTAATTAAGTTTTTCATTTAAATTAAACAAACAAATTGAATTTTCAAGGTTTGATAAAAAATTTTGGGAGGACGTCAATCCTTGAACAATCATCATTCTAGAAACTTCCAAGGGCATATTTTTTTCTGATTTTTCGGACCCAAGAACCCTTTTCATTCACCACCTATTATTTTAGAAAAGTTTGTATATTCCCGTATCAATTTCCCAAAATTTCCAACAAGACTACTCCTTTGCCAAAATTTCCCTTAGGGTTTTTCAAAACTTTTTATGAAATTACCCACTAAAATTTGAATTTCTAAAAAAAAAATTACAACAATCTTAATGCAACAATAATAACAACTACATGTTATGCAGATACAAGTAAGTTCCAAATACTCCCCCAAACTTAAATCAAGCATTGTCCTCAATGCGTGAAAGAAAAAAGAAAGGTATAAAGAACTTACGATGGAAGAAGACAATGGAGGCGGGGCGGGGTTGAGGCGGGTGCCTCAATCTCTAGGCGGGGGTTGAGGTTTGGAGAAAAAGTAGCTCAATCCCTCCTCACTCGGTCTTTTTCGTCCACAACAAACCCATTTCTTCGTCACTTTGAGAGCACTCAGCCAGTCGGTTTCACATTTCTTCGGTAATCTTTTATGCGATGTCGAAAACCATTATCTTTTGCCCTACCAGTGCTCACTGAGTCATCGTGCTTTATCATTGTTTTTCTTGATTTTTCCTTCATAATCTCATTATGTTTCTCCTTTGTCAGTGGATTAAAGATTTCAACCCTTAGAGTGGATGGTAGAGGTTGTAGCTCGACCTTGGGTGAGATTGGAGGATTTTGGGTCGAGTCTGAACCTTCTGAAATTAAAAATGTGATAGCTGGGCAAAATTGCGGACCGCAAATTTCGGACTTCGGACCGCAATTTTGGCTCTAAAATTTTCTGCCTCCGTTTGTGCACTTTTTGCGGTCCGTAAATATTTCCTTCGGTCCGCAATTTTGAAAATTTTCTGCTGGCTCTGCTGTTTCGTGTCTCTTTTCTTCAGATTTTGAGATTTCCAACTCTATTTGTTCGAGAAAACTTTCGAATTCCTTGTCAGCGGGATACGTGATCAATCGGTCAATCGGATCATTGACTGATAGTTTTTCAAATTCTTCTTTTACAATCACATCAATCTTGTCCACCCTGCAAAAATTACCATCATTAGCGGGGTATTTCAAAGGTTTAAACATATCGAATTTGACTTTTTCTTTTCCGATCTCAAATGTGAGTTTTCCCCCTCTAACATCTATTTGGGTGCCGGCCATATTCAAGAATGGCCGGCCAAGAATTAAAGGTGTATTGGGGTCCTCATCCATTTCAATTACGACAAAATCTATGGGAATGTAAAATTTCCCCACTTGAAGCGGTAAATCCTCAACTTACCCCATCGGATATTTTAATGATCCGTCCGCCAATTGTAAAGAAATTTTTGTTGGCACTAACTCACCAACCCCAATCCTATCAAAAACAGATTTTGGCATTAGACTTACACTTGCCCCAAGGTCACACAAAGCACGGTCGAATTTGGTGCTACCTATAGAACAAGGTATGGTAAAACTACCCGAGTCTTGCAACTTAGGGGGTAACTTATTCATCACTATTGCGCTCACTTTTTCAGTCAAGGTTACCGTTTCATCGTCTAATTTTCTCCTATTGGACAAGATATCTTTCAAAAACTTTGTATAGGTCGGCATTTTAGTGACAACATCGGTGAATGGGATGTTGACATTCAATTTCTTTAACAATTCAACAAACCTAGCATATTGCTTATCCAATTTCGTGTTAACAAGTCTTTGAGGGTAAGGGATAAACCTGTGTGGGGGTACATACCTCGGTATGTCCCCCTTTACCTGATTCGGCGTTGGCGCATTGGTGTTTTTCTTGTCAGCCTCTTGCTCCATCTCATCATGATTTTTTGGCCGGAAGTCGGGTTGTTTCTGGTGCACATGAACTCCGGCATCTTGAGGCACCTCGGGTCCATCATATGCGGTTCCACTCCTCAAAGTGATGGCCTTAACAGTTGCATTTGGATTGCAATCCGGTTTAGGCGGTAGCTGACCATGTTGGCGTGAAGACGACGATGTCAGTTGCGCCACTTGTGTTTCCAAAAGTTTTCCATGAGTCGCAAGTAGGTCAACTTTCATGCTTAGATCCCTAATTTGGTCGGCCACTTGTTGGTTGACCCTCTTTTGGTCCTGCCTGAACTCCGCTTGTTCTTGCATCATTTTTTCCATCATTTGTTCCAAATTAGATTTCTGTGGAGCGCCTTGGTCAAATTGTCTCTGCCTGTATCCCTGATTCGATCGGTTCTGATTGGGACTTTGGTTCTGGTTTTGGGGTTGGTCGTCTTGGTTGTTTCTCCAAGAGAAATTTGGGTGATTTCTCCATCCGGGTTGTAAGAATTAGAGTAAGGGTTGTTTTGCGGCGGTAATTGTTGTTGAGTACATTCACTTGCTCGCATCCCCCTGCAGATCTTCCCCGATTGTAGTTTATGGCTAAGTGATCGCCTCCACCACAAATAGCACAAGAAGGTGATTGATGTCTTGCTGAAATATTTTGGTTTGTCAAGCGGTCTATGCTCTTTTGCATTGCCTCCAATTGTCTTTGCCAATTTGGTTGAGACGTCCATCTCAATCACACCGGTGCACCTCGAACGGGTCCTCTCACCGAGCTCCATTGTTCTTTGCCCTAATGCCATCTCATCAATCAATTTGTAGGCATCCGGACGCTCATGTTCATCAAATTACCTCCCATTTCTTGCATCAATGGTTAGTTTAGAGGAGGATTTGCTCGAGTCCTTCATAGAAAATCGAAGTATGAACCACTTCTCGAGTCCGTGGTGCGGACAAAGACGCTTGCAGCAGTTCTTGGTATCTATCCCATGCCTCGTGAGAGATTCTCCTCCTCTTTGCCTGAAATTTGTAATTTGAGCACGAAGGGCAGAAGTTTTAGATGAAAGAAAATACTTAGAAAGGAAAGCATCAGACATTTGGGCCCATGTTCTTATTGTACCGGTGTCTTAGTGACCTTAACCAATTTCTAGCCTTATCTCCTAAAGAAAAAGGAAATGCTCTAAGTTTAATGGCCTCTGGTTCAACACCATTAATTTTAACCGTATTACATAGTTCTTCAAACATGGCCAAATGTTGGTTTGGGTCTTCATGGGTTAAACTGTTGAACATGTGTTGAGAGAGCATGTTCAAGAGAGCGGGTTTCAGCTCGAAGTTATTTACTGCTACATTAGGCACCGTGTAGCCTAGTTGAATTCCAATTGCTTTCGGGGTAGCAAAGTCCTTCAAAGGACGGTTTTCATCATTCTCCGCCATTTGGTTTGCTTCTGCGATGGCGAGATGAATAAATGGTTGCTCAAGAAGAGAAGTTGTCTCCTTGGTTCTACGTCTGTACACCAAGAGACCTGATTGCCCGGCCAGATCGAGTCCTGAAAGAGCAATCAAACAAGTAGATCATAGGAAATAAAAGAAAATAAAAAAAAAAAAATAAAAAGAAATATCTAGTCTCAGTTACTAAAGGTTGAACCAATATTCACACCGTTGTCCCCGGCAACGGCGCCAAAAAGCTTGATGTGTATTTTGCTAAGCTAATAAATACCCTAATTTATACTTAATTTCAGCCGCAAGCGCACGGCCTAGTCAAGTAGTAGTTGGGGTGTCGAACCACAAGGACAAGGATGAATTACCGGTTCTAACAAGTTTCACTAATCTAGACAATCAAAAGTGAGCTTTGTATTAAACTAAAAGTAAATAAATCTAACAATAATGACTGAAAAGTTTATCAGATTGAGGATTCTAGAGGCTTTCGGCTTCACTCTCACTCGTTTGGTCAATTCACTCTATTTGATCTTTTAATATGTTCTAGTGTTTGTCGGGGATTCAATCTCAGATTTTAGTACCAAATTTACACTTTCGTGGCTTGATACCGTACCTAAACAATTCGGGTTTCACGATTAAGTACCTCACCTTACAAGTCTAAGCCCATTAAGATCAGTGAGTCACTTTGGCATAACCTATATTTTGTACTTCGCCTTTCGGTACCTCACACAATTTCTAAGGTTTCCTCGGTTTTCCCTTAGGTAATAAGTTTCACGATTAAGTACTTGGCCTACGACCTAAATCACTATTTTGGGTCAGAAGATTCAGTTCCACCTTTCGGTTTCCGCTTTCACTTCTAGGGTAACATGCAGTTGATTAGAACTAAGCATTCAATTTAAACAAAATAGCAATCACAAACAACAAGAACTAAAAGATCAACAAACGAGTAAATTAAACCATTCGAGTTATCGAGTTTACACCTAGACCCCTAGAAGGGTGTCTAGCCACAAATCATGTCAAAGATTGTATCAAGATTCATGTTTAAACAATAGTACAACATGAGAAAAGAGTAAAGAAAAGAATAAACCAAGAAGATCTACGATTTCTCGCCCGGTTCTTGAGTTCTCCTTCAAATCTCTCTCCAATGGTGTTTTTCCTCTTCTTTCTTGCTTGGGATCTCCTCTCCAGACAGTTGAGAGATGTATGAGACGAAGGGGTATCAAAATCTATTAATTCTAATGAGAAAACTACTTTAAAGCGCAAATTGCTACGCATTGACCCAAAAATTGCATAAAAATCATGGTCCGACATTTTAAAATTACGGTCCGCAATTTTTACATTTTTTTCCAGAACGAACCAGAGAGCATTTGCGGTCCGCAATTTTTGTATGGGAATGCTTTTAACTTGATTTCTTCGTGTAAATCTGACCCATCTCGTTCCAAGCATTATTTCTCATGTTAACATCTTTGTTTACACTCAATGACCTGCAAAATAACAAGAAATGCAGTAGTATCTCGAACTCGACATAAAAACTAAATAAATTCTTAACAATTAACATAAAATGCATAGTTTTTGAGATAAAACCCTAATCAAATATAATATATAAATGAGGGTTATCACTATTCCGATGAGAACTAATCCGTTATTCCACTTATAATCCGGATTAGCACTCTTCTGCACTCTTCTACTTAGTCTAAAATTTATTTAGCAAATTAATTCGTCGGAATAACAATTTTACTTCAACTTTTTATTATTCCATAGAGTTCCAAACAAACCCTTTGTTTGGCTGAGTATCCACCAGAAACTCAGAAATTATAATTTTTCCAAAAGCAACTTAGTTTTAGGTATGCCAGTATCACACAATCAAATAGAGCTGATTTCCATAAGTTCTCGTTCCCCTCCTAACAGGATATCAAAGCTTTGTCCTGATCTAATAGAAGTGAAATACAGTAGGATTGCACAAATACTTGTTTCCCAGTTTTTTTTTTGTGTGTAAATATACAGACAAGGAAATTGTAACACTACCGTTTTTTCAGTAAAAACAGGTCGGCAACCACATTAAATAGAAAAACATAATAAAACTAGTCTAACAAATATGATTCTAAATTCCATTATCCCTCTTCAGTTTCCATATACATTATGTGAAATATAGCTATATCAACAGGATATCAAAGCTTTGTCCTAATCTAATAGAAGTGAAAAAATAATTTAACAGAAAAAAAAACTATTTCCTTCTTTTTATATACATAAAATAAGTTTTACCATTCTAGTTTCCGTTTCAACAAAATACTCCCAGCTCTGATCTCTTTAGCAAATCTTAACGGTCTTTATATCCAGGGAGCAGTACGCCAGGTTAATCACATCTTATACACTAAAAATAAGAACCAAAACTTGAATATTGTGGCCTCTGGTGCATGCTTTGTGTGACTGACAGTGGCACATCCAAATTCACATCTTACCCCATCTATCATGACTCAACTAAATTATCATTACATTTTAGTCAATCGCATGCCTTAAAAAAACTTGATAAATCCCCCACGAAGACCTTTATTATCAACCATCTCTTTTGTGACATGTAAACATCAATTTAGAATTTTAGACACAGGTCCATGTTGCCAGACGTTGTGCTTAGAAAATCTTTAAAAAAAGATGCTCCGTTTTTTTATGCACATCTTCCAGCAATCCCTAGCAAAGTATTCCAAAAGGCTCGAACTTATCTGAAGAAGGGCAAAGTGGAAAGTGCTAGTATAGATCTAAATCTGACTGAACTCGCCTTCCCTGCATACACCTACATCAACGCTCATGGTGCTTTGATCACCATCCGGTGTGCTCACTACCCTACAGCAATTCCTTCTAGGAGACTGCAAAATCATGAAAACAGGATTAAATAACTACATATTTTATTGTGCTTGCATAAAGAACACTATAAAAATGAGGCATGAAAACGACAATTGTAAATAGACCAAAATGGTGAAGTAGAAAACCAAAATGTGGTCCAAGTCAAACAAAGGGTTAAAAAAGGAATCAATTACTCTGTCCCATAGTCCAGGGTCTGGTTTCTTGTACACAACAATGTGGTCTAATATTTCAGCAGGGTCAGCCATTTTCCACTGGCAAGCCAGCCGGTCGGTACCATTGAGATCATACTGGGTCACAGTGGTACGCTTGGCTGCATCAAACCTTGCGTCAGACATGTAATACACATACGACCTCTGGCAGGGGTTTCGCGCCAATGGTCGTGTGTTGAAGGCGTACATAGTATAATCGGCCGTCGTTTCCAGTTCAAAATGTCCGAGCCGGCATCTCAATTTCTCTTGGCGGCATGATCCCTCGAATAATTTGCACTTTGCAAAACCCCATGAAACCGACACGATCCATTGGTTAATCTTATCATAGCATATTGATTCTTTGCATCACACTTGCAGAATCCAATCTCACGGGCCCCGCAAATAGTTTCCTCAAAGCAACTGCCTGAGTGGATGAATTCGGGAAGATTGGCTGCACGACATCGAGGTGGTGGAGGGAAATCAACGGGGCCACTGGATGAGCCAAAAGAAGTCCCAATAAATCACCATACACGTCATATTGGTGGAATCCTTGATGCCTTGTAAGAGGCACTCCCAGCTCAGCCATGCATGCCTGAATCCGATCATCGCTTCCATACAGTGCAGGGTATCTATTGAGGCACTCATCTTGCATAGAGGCAAGCGCCTGAGCCAGCGGTTGGCTAATTGCAAAGCCGCCGCCGTCATAAGCCATATTGTATGAAAAATAGATGTTTTGCAAATGGCTCTCAGAATTTGACCCAATGTAGTACATCTGATGGTGGTCAAACTTGTCAAGAGTTCTGACAAGGTTGTCAGGGAGGAAGATCGTGTCCTCATCACCCATGACGTACCACCAAACATTGGGGAGGGAGAGGCGGTGCATCTCAGAGACGATTCGGGAGAGGCGAATGGCTGATCTGCGGCCCTTGGGGTAGGTGTAGGGGAATTTTGATATGTTGGAGGAGAGCCTGAGTATGGGGAGGCGGAGCTGGTGAGAAGGGACAGTGGAGTTGAATTCACTGATAGGTTTGTCTAGCCAGACAAAGCCCCCGCATCTGATTGGGCCGCCACCAGACCTTGATGTACTCTTTCCGCTTGTCCCACGGATGGGCCGAGGCAAACAATCCCAAAGACTATGTGTTCTAGCCCTGTTTCTGTGTATCTTGTTTCAGGATTTTTTGAATTGTTGGTGTAGGAAAGGTGATTGTTGGTGGTGGTGGTGGTTGGGCAAGCTTCAGTAGACGAATGGTTTGCGGAGGAGAGAACAATGTTTAAGGTGTACAAGAAATAAATAAATAAATAAGAGAGGAAGGAGAATGTACAACGCAGTAGACGGCACCAGAGCAGGTATAAGTCGGTACCGATGATCTTGTAACCAGATAACCTGTTATTGAAATTCATTTTTTCTAGTTTCTACTTTTGGCTGATTTGGGCGGACTCAAAAAGGGAGCGGAGCTGAACTGAGATGGGATGAAATTGAATTTAGTGCAACAGCCAAATTATTTTGTTCTGGAGTAGGGGGTACCGAAATTAACTAAAGAAAAAGGGGATTGAGGCAGAGGGATAGAGAGAGATTTCATTTGTTGAGAAAGCCATAGCTTTAAGACTTTGTCAGAATACCAATTGACAACCTCTACCAATCATCTGACTTCCTCAAAAAGTTTAGCTGGTCTTGTATTGAACTTCTGTTGGGATTGCAATGAAGCTCTTGACAGCCTCTGCCAATTTTGTGAGAATGATGGCGGGCAGGTATCAGAGAGTAGAATTATGATGACAAGAACATAGACCATTATAATAGGTACACCATTCTAATAGGAACGGAGTTTCATCTAAATATGACAAAGTAGAATTACAATGATGGCTGCTTAAACCATGCTTGTATCTACCAGCTAGCTAAATTTTGGGAAGTCAAACGATACCATCACTAATCAATTAAGACTTATTTGAGCTGAAGCTGGACAAAGGCCAACTCAGAACTAAAAACGAAGTAAAATATCATATATCTCAATTTCTGACAACTATACATTTTGCAACTCATGATATTTACAAATTTTACTGTACAACTTACAATCATGTTGCAATTTAAACCCATTTCACACAACTCAAAACCCACTTGGCCATCTCAACAGTTTAAAACAAAGAAAATGTAATGTACCTCAACAACAGTAGGAGATGTGTTTCCTCAGTTCCCAATCCTTCCAAAAAAAAAAATCAGTAATCCTAGTACCAAAGAATATCAACTACTTATAAAAACATAATTGTAAATTCCAACAAGGCATAATAAAATGATTTTCAATCATCTTTGTGCCTTATTTGGAATAATAAATTCCAACAAGGCATATCAAATAATTCAGTAATTTGCAAGTTATAATCTCTAAATAAAATAATTTTCAAACATTTCAATATTTCATGTGCTTTTTATACACATCACACATCCTAAAACTCTTGAACTGAAAAGCCATGTACCATTTTAAGATACCATATCTAATCAACCACAAGGCAACCCCCGACTGAGATCATCCGGCTCATCTTTCAACACTCCCATGTATTTAATGCATGATTAACTACCTAACTTAATTAATTTAATAATGATAATAATAGTATTTATCCTATTAATTTATAATCTACAACTTTTTATTTTATTTTAATCTGATCCTATCTCGGGACTAATTCTCAAATCCTACTCCTATCCTATCTACATGCAAATGATATGGTATGACATGTAAATGCGGGTAGGCCTCAAATATGATGGTCAATTTATCGGATGCATATGGTAGATCAAAATTTGGTCTCTAAATAGTGTTTGGTCAGAAATACCATAATTCAGTTTATTTTTTAAAAAAATATTTTTATTTTCGGTTTGGGTTCCTAATTCTGAAGAGAGAAAATCAAATACCAGGAATCCATACCCATGAGTGCTGGTGAGAATCATGGAGTCACTCTACTCCGGAGGTAGTACACTAGTACTCCCACCTCAGAATCGGCATCTGTGTACGTTGGGTCAGGGTCGACCTCGTACTTCGCGAGTGGATCCAAGTCGACTATATCACCTATTAATTTAATTTGAGTTTTTATTATATTTCACATGATATACTATAAATTTTATATTTAATTATGAACGATATCTCCATTAACGTCCGTTCAATTTATCATCTTTTTCTTAGAAATTTCGGCAGTATTTCTACTGCATTTATAGGCTGTCGGAATTTTCAATTAACGTGTTTTTGTTTATTTTATGGTGTTTGTCATATTAATAACTTTTATGCGCGTCTTATCAATTTGTTTGGATTTCATTAATTTAATCCATTAATTACGTTAAGTGTGTATTGTTAATCTCTTTTATTTAATTTGAGTTCTAATTACAATTATCGTCTTTTTACTTGTTTATTAATTATATCGTGTTTCTCGTTAACTGATTTAGTTACGTTATTCGACAGTTCTAATTCGATAATCGATAAACATCCAGGTAACAACACAAGTACAAGAGTTAAATCACTAATTCATTTTATTAATTTCATTTCGATTACATGTACAGTTATAATTACAACGGGATATAAAGAAATAAAAAACCTAAAAAATAAAATAAAATAAAATCACTAATTAAATAGAGAAATTAATTAATATATATTATATTATGTACAATATATTATTCTAATATTCTTTTTATTTATTTTTAAAAATAGAAAAAAATGATTAATATATATGTTTATACATATTAATTATATCTTAATTAATATTTTTAATGCATTCTTAACTTATATAATTTATTTCATCTATAAATATTGGTATTATATTTTCATAAGTTTAAAAATTAGATTTTTATATTAAAAATCAACTATAAAAGAAAAGAAAAGAAAATCGATTAATTTAATTAACGTTTTATTTTATTAATTGTGTTGGTATTTTAATGTTCGGGATCATACACTATCTACCATACCATATGTGTTTGTGCACAAGTAACCCGTAACGGGGGCATATAGGGAATATAATCATTTTCTATTTTCTTTAAGTTTACGTATTAGTCCATGGATATCGCTTAACCTTTCAGGCAACTTCCAATTAATTAAGCACATTTTTAATTAATCCCTTTTAATTTTTCTTGAGACTTTTAAATATTGGGCCACATTTATTTAATACTAATCCATAATTATATTTTAGTTAATTATAATCCATTAGTAGGCCCAATATGATTTTTAATTATTTCATAAGTCCATAATATTTAGTTTGGGCCTAATTCTAATCTAATTTCCTTAATAATTATTTTAGGCCCAATTAACTACAATCCAACTAGCCACCTTTCAAAAGCCCAAATCGAAATAAGAGCAACTACTCAATAGCACATGCCAGGACATAAGGACTCTAGGGATGAAAGCAAGTAAGAGTCAAACAAGTACAAAGGAACCAGTAACACCATAATTCAAGCCAACCTGACACCAACACAGAACAAGGTCAAGAACTAGCACGGAGGAAACAATAAACCGGACCAAATCAAGGAACAAGCTATCAGTTTAATAACAGGACCAGTATGACCACAACCAAAGCAAGGGGGCAAAACAAAGGCAGCTCAATAATACCAGCACAGGGTGGTACCAACAACCATAACCCAGAAACCAGCCAAACAAACCATATTACAACATTCAAAGGCATCACTCAAACAACAAAATCAACCCAAATTAACCAGCAAAATAACCTAATTGGATTTGGTGTTCACACCAGAACTAGCAAAACAAAAAGGGTTCTAAGGACTAAATTAAGAGTAGTATCAGCACTAACGGTTTGGACCACAACAAAATTTCTAATACCATTAAATGAGAGATTGTTTTATCTCAGCTAAAATCAGGCAACAAACTGTTCTCAACCATCATCAAAGCTAGGAGATTGAGTACCAGAAAGATAAAAATTCATGTCAGATAACCAGCAATTGACCACATATCAGATCAGGCAAGGCAACCAAAGGAGCCAGACCTCACCTTACTGGTATCAGATGGTACTAGTGTACTAAGGCTAAAGAAAATCAAGCTTTACCAGCACAGAGACAGAGGGAAAATAAGCAACTCGAACAAGGCAAGGTACCACAGGCAAACAAACAAGCACATAGAGGGCTATATATTTACCAGTATGAAAAGGGGCAAGGCAGCAATTGAGTAAACAAACATGACAACAACACCTAGTACCAGTATATCAGTATACAACATCACTCTACCAGAATCAGATCTTAAAATCCCAAATAAAGCAAGTGCTCAACCTCCAAACCAACTAGAACCGAAATCAAGCAAGAAATTAGCACAACACACAAATCGTTCAAGCAACCCAACAAAAAATCAACTAGTAATCCAACCATCATAACATAACAAGCAAGGAAGTAAAATCACTCAACCAACCAAGACAACAATTGTTCAACAGCACAGACACTAGAAAAAAAAAGAGGCTAGAGTTTATTACCAGTAAGCAAGGGACTAAGCAAGCAACAAGGACAAAGAAAATAAGCGACGCAGCAATGAGGTTTGGGTCAACCTCCACCAACTTCTGGTCTTTCTCTCCTCCCCTTTCGCTTCAAATCCTTCACTCAACCGAGCATCTATTCTTATCAGTTTTATTTATGGTAATCTCAACTCATGAGAAAAAAGATGAGCAAAAAAGAAGAAGAGGAGCGGTCGTGTTTTTGTAAGGGAAGTAGGAGGGCTATCAGAGCTCACGATAAGATATCAGGTGAGTGGAATGAACCATAGTCAAATGATCGTACCAGAGATGACAGAAGAGGGGTTTAGGTGTAGAGGGGACAGGGGCATGTGAGATTCTCATCAGAGAGAGGAGTGAGGGTTGACGAGAGTCATCGGAAAAGAGTCGGTGAGAGCCCTCGTCAGAGAAAGAGCGAGAGAGTGATGGAACAGCGGAGAGAATAAGAGAGAGGGATTGAGACAGATGGGGAGAGAGAGAGGAGAGTAATAAATGAGAAAGATGGTGCGGTGAGAGAGAGAATGAAAAATAATGAAGAGAGAGGACGGGAGAGACATGGAGTGAAGAGTAAATGAGGAGAGAGATAGAGAGGTTGGGATCAATTGTGGCAGAAGGGTTTGAGATCTTTGGTATAGCAAAAGAGAAATTTATTTTATAAGTTTTGTGTCTTTCAAATTTATAAATTGGATTATATATATTATTATTATTATAATTATCATTAATTTTATCGTTTAAAATTTTCATTTAATTGATTAAAGTCTTTGATGTTCAGAATATTTTAATTAAACATTCGATTACACATTGAGATTGTTTGATCTCAAATTAGAATACATGATGGTTTTGTTTCGTTCATATATATATAATATTGTTTATTTATTTTTAGTTGATTATTTATTTGACCGTATTGATTTTATTTGAAATTAGATTTTCAGCTACTAATTTACTTAAGTCATCGATATGTAGTAAATTTATTATTATTATTATTTATCATCAGTTTTATTTATTTATTTATCCTTGTACACCTTCATAATCCCTTTAATTATGGGTTTAAATTATTTATTAATTATGTTAAACTATTTTAATTATGGTCTTAATAGTTATTATTGTTAAATTTAATTTCATGGTTTAACACATAGTGATGTTACGAAACTTAGCTTAGCTATTTAACCATAGTTAATTACATGAGTTAACAAAAGTAAAAAATGATTGCCAGCTCAATGGTTGTTGCAGTGAGCAAAATCGAATTCTGATGTAGATCTATGAAGAATGTATGATCTCCTGTGCATGATGGATTGGACGAGTCTATTTCATTATTTATAATATTATGTATATTAATTACATCACAGTGAAAACAGAATACATGATCTGAATTTGTGGAAGCATTTCTCGCCTATGAAACTCACGTATGAATCTAAATCCGCTTTTGTGACAATAAATCTCACTATAAATCAGAATCAAGCGAGATCCGCTATCAGAGAAAACAATAAAGGATAATACATATTTGGATAACAGCGAATTTAATTCCTAAAAGTCTCACCCGTACATAATAAGATAATATAGAAAAAATATTCTTATTTGTAAATAGAATATACTTAGAGAGGAGTCTCACTTTGTTTTGACAAAATTATAGATTTTTTTTTGTGAAAGTTACAATATACATTATTCATAAAAAAAAATAAGAAGTAACAATTTTGAAATTAGAATATAAAATTGTTCTAAAAGTGTTGAATTAAACATTATCAATGTTGTTATATCATTCGGAACTTCTATGTGGAATATATATATAATAAATACATAGACTTCTGCAATAATTGTCTACGAAACGTAAGAAGTGTATAATATAATTTTCTTTATGAAGCGAAATTCTAAATAAAAGAAATGCATGAATTTATTACGGTCAAAACTTATTTACAATGTGAGCAAAGTTAATATGACCTTACGTTTATTAAGTTTTTTTTTTATGAGCTTTAACTAAAAATTATACTTGAACATCTGTATTTCAATCTATATCACTCGATAAATTTTTTATGTTAAAAATTTATAAGATATACAATTTTCCATTTAAATTCTTTAAAATAATTTATTTTCATATGCAAATATTTTTATTTTATTATTATTTTAGAGTCATTTTGAATATGCAAAATAAATTTTGAAAATTTTAAAATAAAAAAATCTTGATATCCCATCAAATTTTAATATAAAGAATTTATTAAATAATATAAATCAACATTCGAATATAATAAAATATATTTGTCGAATACTCGAATCTACTTTTCTATTAGAATTTTCCTATTATGTTTTTACATCCATCCAATCAGAGCGAAGAATGTTATACATCCATTGAATATTTAAATCAGAGGAGAATATAAAAAATATCACGTGAAGATTATCACCCCACTATCCCAGAGTCGGAGACCTTGACTAAAATATCTTATTGAAATGTCCGATTCGTGCCCGTGGTGCGTATATTCTTGAAACTCTACCATTTGAGCCCTTTAGAAACAATTAGTCGAATTTCCCGATGGCCGCTATTAATTTTTAGTTCGTAGTTTGTACCCTTGCTCCTCTACCGACGCCGTCACGCGCTAGTTACCGATATTCCCCCTTCTCTCTCTCGGACCTGATCCGCGATACTTGGGACCCTTGGGTAGAACGAGGAGAACCTAGTGGGCTTGCGCACCGACTGCATCTTCATTTTTACTTCTCGTCTTCAGCTTTTGCGAATCTTATTCGAAATGGCGGTGGGCTATTTACTTGTTTGTCCTATGGTTATTTAATTTCTGCTGCTTTTGTTGCTAATGTATATAATGCCTGTCAGATCCGCGTAATTGGGTTAAGTTTTGCTTAAATTTGTTATACTTCTTTTCATATTCAGCGAGTTGAATTTTCGTCACGGATTTCTTGATTCCTAGATCTGATATTTCAAGACAGTTCGTTCGTTTCAACTGTTCTAAGTTTGATTACTGCATTCATAAGAAGCTCTTGTTAATTTTCAGAATGTTACCATCTACAAATTTGTATAACCCTTTAAATGCCCTCCATAATTTAACATGTTTTTAGAATAAAAAAAATAAAATCTTAATTGCACAGTGCACTCAAAATTGGATAGTTTTCACAACTGAGAAAGGGACATTGCACCTGAAAAATTTCAGGTAGTTACGAAATAATTTAATGACAGTTTCACAGAGTTCAAGTTTTCCTTGCACTCGTTCATATGTTTGCTGTAGAGGATACCGTTTCTGTCCCTTTTCACTGGCCCATTTTTATTTTCACATAACTAATGGTCTCGTCTTGTTTTATTTTATTTTCTTTTTTCAAAGAACCATACTGGGTTATTTATCTGCTCTTGAACTTTGTTCTCTTCTCTGACATTTAACATGTATCCAGAAGCAGAAACTAGTTTTTTTAGTAAAATGCTTTTATCCTTTCTAAAATGAACAACCCACATTTCCAAAATGATACCAGGGAGCAGTTTGGGTCTGAACTAGCTGCTTAATTACTGAGTCATGAAACCCATTCATTGTAATGAACCCTGGACATCAGACAACAAGAATGCCTATATGATGCAAAATTGGTCCTATGCGCATCCAGAGTGAAACCTATTAACATAGTATTACTAACAATTTTTACGATCTGTATCCAAGGCACATCCAGACTGGTGTTCAATGTTGGTCAATCTTCTGTAATTAATGCTAGCTGTTCCAGTAACATTTTTTTTTATAAATATGAGATGTACATGCAATTTTATCACAAAGCATTAGATTCAGTGTATTGATCAATCATTGTTTTGTACCTGACAGCATTCCTTCTATTTTAGGTTCCACTCGAACAAAGCCATCTCAATATGGCAGGAGATCCTCAGGTGCCTGTCTCCCCTAGTTGGACCATCGATGTTTCTGATGTGAGAACCTCTACAATTTATTTCTGTACTGAAAATTACACACTTGGACATTACCATATATGACAGGCAGCTGAACTTTTACATTTAAGGCAATCTGCAATCATAGTGACCTTAGGGCCTTTTTGGTGCAAGGGAATCTCAGGAAAATTTAGTCCAAGTTGAAAATTTTCCCAACACATGTTGGTTATGCTCTTTTGGGATTGGGTTTTAGGTAGTTTTTCCCAACGATACCTCTCAAATATGTGTAAAAGTTTGGGAAAAATTTAATCGAGTCCAACTCAACTTTTTCCCCTGACTCTGATGGGAATCCAGTGATTAAGAGTGGAGAAGCTCATTCCCAGTTGGATAAATTTCCCATTCCCTTTGTATGCCAAACAGGCCCTAATAGTAAACACCAATTTCCTATTTAAAATTTTGCTCCCGGACAACTGCGATGAAAACTTTTTTTTCCTTTTCAAGATCATGTACCCTGTGCTGAGGCCATTTTCTTTTTCCCTTTGTCAGGTCAGGACAGTGAAAGTCAGCAATATTTCCTTGCATGCATCAGAAAGGGATATAAGAGAATTCTTTTCTTTCTCTGGATCTATAGAATATGTGGAAATGAGAAGGTTTGTCTCCTTAATTCTGTATCCATATAAATTTTTCTGATAGGATATGTTTCATTCTTAATTTTATTTTTTTATTCTTTTTGAAATTGGCAGTGAATCTGAAAGATCTCAGGTTGCTTATGTCACATTTAAGGACTCACAGGGTGCAGATACAGCAGCTCTACTTTCAGTAAGTTCATATAGTGGTTCTCTCTCTCTCTCTCTCATATATATGTTGTATTTCATGATTTGCACTGTAATCTGGTACAATCACATACTAACTAATACCTGATCCAACCGCTCATTGTCACCATCACATCAAAGTGTCCTGCCAACATTGGGTTTTCTTTTGACTGGGGCTGAGTCCATTTACCTTGATCGGGCATTTATCCATATATGCATCAGGTGAAAAGTTGGGCAACCAAGAAAGGCCTGTCATTGGAGGTTCTGAAAGCCCTGAATATCAAAATGACAAAATTTTGTTTTTTAAGACTCATACCAGCAGATTTTGGTGACCTTTGAATGATTAATTGCAAAAAAAAATGGCATTTAAGCGTGCCCAGTTCCTTGTACTTTTTTTATCTAAGAGCTTTCTACATGTATTATATATCAATATTCAAGTCTTTTGCATTGGTTATTTCAGGGAGCTACTATAGTTGATCTCTCAGTCACTATAACACCTGTTGAGAACTACCAACTGCCTCTTGAAGCCTACAGACAACTGAAGGTAATATTCTGATCATTGTTAGTCTTTTCATGTTTTCATAGTTTTTCCAGCCTATTTGTAGTAGTTGCTTACATGGATTGTCATGAAATTGTTTGATAAATAATAAGAAGACATTCATACTGTTTATAATATATCTTGCATTTTGAATCTGAACTTCACTGATAAGAAACACTGTTAGTTCAAAGGAACAATTATGGGATCATAATAGAGTCAATTATTTTTTCACAAACATGACTGACAGAGTATTGTAATGTACTACAACTTCTCATGCTGTGTTACTGTTATCTAAATTCTTCTCACCAATACTGATTTTGCATAGTTATCATTGTTATAAGTTAACAGAATTATGTTGTAATGAATCTGTCTAATATTCAATCAATATGGCAAAAGACCGAGCAAAGGTCCTCAGAGACAGAATCATCAACTGTGCGCAAGGCTGAAGATGTGGTTAGCAGCATGCTGGCGAAGGGTTATGTTCTAAGTAAGGATGCTCTTAATGTGGCGAAGACATTTGATGAGAGGCATCAGCTTCTTTCCAATGCCTCAGCTACCGTGGCCTCTCTGGACAGACAGATCGGCCTTAGTGATAAGATATCTGCTGGCACTGCACTTGTCAGTGGAAAAATGCGCGAGGTCGATGAACGCTTCCAGGTATCAACTTTCAGAGGGGGGGGGGTACGACAAGCTACTGTAAGCTCCAATGATTTTCACTGGATTTTTGAACAAGGACCCCTTTGTAATGAAAATTTTAAATTGTAAGATAATGTCTCAGAAATCTTGGTAGTGAACCCTGCTGGTATTAAAACTTAACTGTCTCTATCAGTAAAGATTCTTAGCAGTGTGATCACTGGTCAGGTGCCCTTATGATTTGAAAAAGAAACGCAAGTATCAATTATACATAACTTAAACATGAAAAATGTTGGAAGTGTTGGAACAAGCAGCAGGTCAAATTCCAGCATTCAATTTGGTTCAGTCTCTCATGGTAACATCACAACTGACATCCCTATAATGGTTTGACCAGGTGTCCGAGCTGACCCGGTCTGCACTTGCAGTGGCCGAGCAGAAGGCTAGCAGTGCTGGTACTGCTTTAATGAACAACAAGTATGTCTCTACTGGTGCATCATGGTTCACTAGTGCACTTGGTATGGTGGCAAAAGCAGCTGGTGACGTCACCTCCTTGACAAAAGAAAAAGTGGGGAAAGCAGAAGAAGAGAGGAAAGAGATTATTTGGAAGGAAAGAAATGGAATGGTGAGTGAATATGCACAAATGCACTTCGATGAATTGCCAACTTCATGGGAGCCAGCGACTGTTGCAGTTGAGTCAGCTGACGAGCAGAAGGTTCAGATCTTTTAAATGATGTTTGGATCTGATGTAGTAATACATTTTGGTTATGATTTTTTTATTTTTTTGTTAATGTGCCACAGTTAATTAGTTCGGAAGGTGATATGGACTGCGAAGTATATAATAGTGTAAATGCTCATTATTGCTCTCTAGTAAGTATATTTCTTAAGACTACTGATCTGATCAGTGTCAGAAAAAAAATGATTTATCAATAGTTTGTGAAAAAGCATGTTGTTGTACAAAGACTTCAAATGTAACGCAGTTTACTCTCATTGCCATAAATGACAACATAGAATTCAGGAATACACTGATAACAAAATTATGTCAACAGCCATCACAATCAATAATGTCTGTTTTCAAATGTGTTTTTTCTCACTTAAATGATGTATTAATGTATCTAATTTGGTGCAACCTAGAAGTTAACTATAATTGAACTGAATTTATAATATTCAAATAGCTTGTTTGAGGACATTGTATTTAAACTTGCAAAAATTACTGATTAACGTGCTACCGTGAGAATGTGATGACACCATTTATATTGTTTAATTTACAATAAAATAACTACATAAAAGCAATCCACCATCAAACTCGTCAAAAGAATAATTACAAAGGAGACATGCAAACATCAAAAAGGGCATAATCTACAACTTTTTAACTGTGTAGATTAATTTCTGCATAGTCTATTTTAAGACTAGAATAAAAAGAGAGATTGTGATGGATGTGATAGGTCCTACAATAAAATGTCCGATCTTTATATATATATATAGAAATAAAACTCAATCAAATGCACATAAACTTATGATATAAAGTTACAAACCTTATGACATAATTAGTTATGAGCAAATAATAACTTGTGCTTAAGAAGCTTAACCAATAATCAATTACGACACATTTTTTAGTGGGACGGACTAGAGACAAAAGCTTCTTTCCGTCAAATTGAAGGAAATGCCTCGTTGAGCCAGAAACAAGGAAGGAGGTGCAAAACCATTAGTTACCAACATCAACATGAGACCCGATGGACATCTCATGGTGTTTCCGTAGAACTATAATCCAAGTTTAATCAATATTTTTCAGTTGACAGTTCAAATTTCGAATGAATCATGCAAACAAGCACGGTTGTCTCTTATAAATACCAGTAGCCCGGGTCTCCATCTGACACAAACACCAATTCTTCATTTCTATTTCTCTGCTTCTTGTTGACAGAGTCGTCACTCGCTTGATCGCTTCTCTTGCGCCTCTCTCTCACTCTCTCTACATTGTCCACAATGTCTGCACGAGAAGACATGGCTCCAATGGGCGAGTATCCCTGGAGAAACCTACCTACAAAGCTTCGTTCAGACATCCCTCGCCGGAGACGGATCCCCCGCTTCTCCATCTCCTCCAACCCTGTTGCTGATGACGCGGAGGTGGCGGCATTGCCAGTGCCAGGTCCCGTTCAATCATCTTCATCCACCTCTTGTCTCCAAAGCCAGATCACTTCACTCGAGAGCTACTCCGATAACCAGAAGCTCTCTTCGCTCAGATCTATCACCAGAAAGCAACCTGAGCTCGGATCAGCAGTCGATCATGCACCAGAAGCGAAGAGGCTCAGAAGGGAGGTGGTGTCTGAGACCGAATCCTGCCTCGAGTCAGTATCCGAGACGAACGCGCCCGCACAGATCGCGGATTCGAATGAAGACACCGAAGAGGTGCTAAGTGATTCGTTGGATTGGTGGTTCTGGTCAGAGGATGACATCACTGACTCGTCACAAGAGGATCCGGTGCCTTCAGGGATGTATGCGCTCTTTCTTCAATTCATGAGGCATTTCTCGCCATACGACGATGCTTGCACGAAGCTCAAAGCGCCTACAGCTGGATCGCAGGATAAGAGTGAAGAGCTCAAAGTAAGTTTGACTATTCAACTATAACTAAGAAAAGTTTGACTGTTTCAGTTTGAACTAATTAATGATTTAAGATATCGGCGGTCAGGTTTTGAAGACTTAGCCAAATCAACCTACAAGGATATCCATGCTCTAGCTTGATCGTTCGAAAGAATGCCGACATGTATTAGCAGTAATGAACTCGTAATCGATGTACACTTGTCCATTTTGTGCCAACTTAATAATTGTCTTATGTCTGGACTTATAAATAGTGAAATCTAAAGAGTTCGACCTGGATTATTTATTTATTTTGCTCATTAGCTCTTCTAAAGGATTCCACCTGGATTTGATCCGCTTATCGGACTTCTGGTGGCAATGTCTTTATAACAAAGTCTGTAGCATTTACCTCATGGGCCTACTTGGGCCTCGGATTCATTAAAACTGTAACGATCAAAGAGCTTCCCGCCTGTTTGGAGCTTAAAAAATGTGATGGCAAAATTAAAGAAAATAAAGACCACCTAAATTTTATGATTGAATAATTTTAGATTCCGAACAGTTGAGGAGGTATTAGATCAATTTATACGTGTACTTCTCACTTGAGTTTACAATTTTCTAATTTCAGGCTCTTTTTCTCTTCAAATTTGAAGCATTTTTTTTCTTTAACAATTTTGTTGTATTTGTTGCTCAGGCAAGGTTGTTTGAGGAAGAACAGGATGAGGAAAGCTACAGAAGGTTGCGTAGCAGAGAGAAAAGAGGGATGCAGGCTCAGAAGGTCTTTAACTATGAAAAGGATTCTCATGAGAATAGCCATCTGGTCTTAGATCAACGGCACCTTATGGTCAATTGGATGATTGAGGTATTGCTCCTAGGGCCTCTTTAAATAATTGTCATAGCAAATTTGGATTCTAGTTAGGATATAAAATAAAATAAAAAATCCCATATTCTATCAAAACTACACTGTCATCAACTGAATTTTTTCATGCAGAATTTGTATTGACTACCTGATACAGCAATGTTTGTTATTCAATTGGCCGAGTTATTATGAAAACATAAAACAATATTAATTATCCAACATATTTATTGCTCATTGTCCATTGAAAAGAATTATTCTCTTGATGCATGCCCAGGGTCATACTACCAGCATTATCACAATAAAAGATCACCAAAGAAAATTCCAAAAGTTCTGACAAAGCAAAAGCAAGTCCACTGTTGTTGTTTCTTTCTTTTTTTTTTTTTTTTGCCAGAGACCTTTACCAGCCGCAATATGCAATGTTTGGGTACGAATTTGTTAAAACAATACCTACACTATAATTTTGATAACGTTTGTCATGATGAATGGCAGCGTTTCAAGGCAACAGATATGCAACTGGACACACTCTTCTTGGGGGTTGGTATTATTGACAGGTTTTTGTTGAGAGGCTACTTCAAGAGTGTCAGATATCTCCAGCTATTGGGCATTGCTTCCATTACTCTAGCAACCAGAATTGAGGAAAACCAACCCTATAACTGGTCTGGAGTTTGAGCCTTTTCTTTTCTTTCCTGTATCATAAAGCTGTGTGCCCTGTATAAATCTAATTTGTTTATTTGAGCAATTTGCTAATTAAAAGAAATGGTGAATGTGCAGTGTATTGCAAACAAACTATAGCGTAGAAAAAAACATCTATAGCAGGGACGAGGTGGTTGCTATGGAATGGCTTGTGCAAGAGATCCTGGACTTCAAGTGCTTTGTGCCTACCATCTACAACTTCATCTGGTAACAAATATCTTCTGTCTCTCTTTTTCTAACTTCTTTTTTTTTTGGCAACCTCCGTGCTTGGGTAATCTAATATAATTGACCTGAGTCCATCTAATTCAATGGGAGCCAGTAGTAATTCCCAGTTTCTGAGAGTATTTTGGATCAAAGGGGTTTACTGAAGTAGTGAAAATTAACAGGTTTTATCTGAAGGCAGCTAAGGCAGATGAAATAGTGGATGAGCTAGCCCGGTATCTGGCAGTGGTAATTCTGTTGGATCATGACAGACTCGCCTTCAAAGCATCCACACTGGCAGCTAGCCTAGTAATTCTTGCTTGCCTTGCTGCTGGCCACGAAGAATCTTCTCATGTTGTCATAGAGGTACTCTCTTTTGTCTCATACCATAAGGAAGAAAATAAAAAGGATAGAGAAAAGAGAGTGTTAGGAAATGGTTAGAAGTGAGAAGCAACATAGGATGGATTTGTTATAGTAAATTGATGGATTGATAAGGAAATTCACAGAATTTAAATAGTGTCTGAATCAATATATGCACATGTGTTGATCTGTCAGCTAGTATTCTGTTAAGCAATATATGAATTGGACTTGACATTCATTTGACTACACAGACAAATCAACCAACAGACACCATTAATTTGAATGATTGTTGTACTTGTACCCCTTAAGAAACACTGCACATTTAGCATTTGAACCATAATTTTAATTCTACAGAATTTTTTAATTTTGATATATAATTTATGCTTTGAAATTGATATTTCGAAAATGTGCAGACTCATGTCAGAACTAGAAATGATGATCTGCCCGAATGCCTCAAGGTCCCCCCCCCCCCTTCCTTCTCTCACACCCACACCCACACCCACACCCACAAGCACACAGGCACACTCACAGAGGAGCAGCTGTACAGAAATATGATATTATGAGTAATATGTCTATCTTATTTTTCATTGACTCTTTTTGTCGGCATAGCAGAGTCTGGAGTGGCTAATCAAGCATGCTGGATTGTTGGAATAATCTCACACTTCACTGCAGTACAGTTAACAAGTTCAAACAAGCTAATATAGTAGACCGTTCGATTACTTCATTTTAGAAAAATAAAAGTTTCAAACAAATCTACCTGTGTATGAAAATAGTAGTATAGTATAGCATACAGATAGATCTATATGTGATATTTCGGTTTTTTATTCATTTTTACCTGTGTAAGGAAAAGACTTTCATTTTGTAGTGTTATTTTAATTGAAATTTATCCCTTATAGAACCAGTGATTTTTCTTTAGTTTAGTTACTGATATCTTAGACCTGCTGTTGGCAACATGCCAAAGAGTGTTTGTTGAAGTGCGTGAACGTTATATAAAATCTGCAAGTGATAGTTATTTGGTGCCCTAAAGTTTTGTTTGAAGAATGAGGAATTACATTAAGCATCAAGGAAAATTTATAACAGAAAATCAATATATTCAACGCCATAAGGATCCAAAAGCATATAAAACACAGCGATCAAGTCAAGAATTGATTGATGTCATATAGACACAGTTGTGTTCATCAACTTTATGTGTTCGGGCGGCTCCCAAACAAGCTATTTATCTATAAAGAAAAAGAAAACAAAAGAGTAGATAATAGAAGGACAAGACTGAGAAACTAGAAACTGCTACGATAAGTGCTCACAATCAATCAGTGATCAGTTCAATCGGTACAAAGAGAAGCCAAAATAAGTTCAAGGATCATGGTTCCTCAAGGACTTTGAGGCAGGACCTGAAGTGGTTTTGTGCTGCGCAATTATGCATGATAGCTTTACCATCTGCATCCTGACCACAGTTCCCATCCAGATCCTGCCCTTCTTTTTGAGAGGGAAGTAGAAGGCAATTGAAGCAATACGTCATGAAGCCATGGATAGTGGCATCTGACCATTGAAGAAAAGAAAGCAATGCTGCCATTGTTGATGCTACCGAGACTTTTGCAAAGGAGGATAAAAGGGGTTTTGCCAAAAAGTCTTGTAAGATGAGGAAATAAGTGCGTATTTGATAAAAGGCAACTAAAGGATCCCCACTAACGACAACAGTTGCTTGTATATCAAAATTTTGAAAGCCTGAAATCGTTATTGGCTCATCCTACTCGTGTACGTAAACTTCTTTCTTTTAATGAAATTAGTAGTAGATGATTGCCAACAGCGTTAATAAATATAGAGGTTTAAAATTAAAATAATTTTATGTGGACTATAAACTATTACATCACAAATTTTGAGAGACTATAATATTAAAATCATAGTATAATTACCATAAAATATCTTAAATCATTAATAAATATAGTGATGTCCAAAATTTTTGAAGGGGGCTACGGCCTGCTTCGGTCACTATTAAGCTCCGCTCGGGATTTACCAACTCAATGATAGGGGAAAAAACAAAAGCACCCAACAACGACAATGGAATCCTATTTTCCATTTTCTTTTTCTTTGGTTCTTAAGTTCGCTATAACATACTGAGATTATAGACGTTACGCATTATTTATCCTGGAATCCTATTTTCCATTTTCTTTTTTCTTTGGTTCTTAAGTTCACTATAACATACTGAGATTATAGACGTTACGCATTATTTATCCTGACAAACATTTTTTGTGCCATAGCAAATTTTTTTTCTCGCGACTTCAGAAACCTTTCTTAAAAAAAGACAAAAAAAACGAAAAAAAAAATTAGAAATGAGAGAGAAGAGAGAATGATAATAATTTTTATCATCTTGAATATTTGATTATAATGATTAAATCTTTATTTATAAACTAATTATCTATCTAACTAACTATATTATTAAACATCTCTCACATCACACATCACTCAACATCTCTTATACAATTTTACTCATCTCAACCTATACCTCTAACATCTCCCTCAAACTTATCGTGCGCAACCATAAGTGAGTTTGCACATATTGCGAGTTCTAACCCCTTATCTTGTGAATTTGATCGCCAATTACATATTAAAAAAAAAAAGTAGAGAAAAAAATGAGCTCTTATGGCTCAAAAAATTATTAAGTATTTCATATTCATTTGAGGTAATTTTGAAATATCAATTTGAGAATCTTTTGTCCTCTTGAATTAATATATTGAGACTCTTTGTTTTTTGATTTTTTTTTGAGGTTCTTTTGACCTTTTGAAATAATATATTAGAACTCTTTGGTCTTCTTCTTTGAGTTTCTTTTGACCTCATGAACTAATATATTGAGACTCTTTGATCTTCTTCTCGGATACTCTTTTGACATCTCCAAACAATATTGGGTGACTCTTTAATCCTCTTCTTCGAACAAAATTTGAAGGTTTTTTTACCTCATCAACGACAAATTGAGACTCATTTGAGTTCTCTTCAAATAAAAAAAAATGGAGACTCATTTGAATCAAAGAAGAAAAAAATTTGAGAAAAAAAAAAAGAGGAGTCATGGATCATGATTGACCAAAATTTTGACTTTGGAAAAAAATAATTTTGTTTTCTGTATGGGCTCTTCGGTCCAGCCCAAATGAAAATGGGTATGGTTCAAGAAAAATCAAGATCCGAAATTGTAATGCAATCCGATAATCAGGTACCAAGTCGCTCTTTGGTCTCTTGATGTTCATTCTCTGTCCTCCGATGCAAATGGTCCGACCAAGCAAAGACTGGAGACGATAGCTGCAGGAAGAAACTTCAAGATTTCGGGAAGACGCTTTGACCCGCGACACAGAGAGTGGAGAACTGTCAGACACGGTGGAGGCTCAAGGCATCTTTCATGGCGTCGGCGCTCCTGGGGAAGGACGGGAAGGGATATGACATGGCGAAAAGACTGGAGGTGTGCGACACCTGGCGCGCGGGGCTATGCGAGACCGCTTACATGCACTTCTCGCACGCTCTCTCCTCCCTGGCCGCCTGGGACAAGTTTCTCTTCCCTCGATCCGGCGCCAGCACCAAATCCGTGCACTCCGCTCCAGGAAGAATACAGATACAGCTCTAGCTCTAAGTGCTCGAGGTAGGGGATGACTCCATCAGTGTTGCCACAGCCGATGAAGTACTCGACATGCTCTCTCTAGTTCTCAACTATCCCATCGAGCACTAGGGTTTTGTCAGTCTGAGACAAATCAGCTGCATCGATGAGCTTCTTAGACTTCTTCGTCACTGCCTCAAGTATTGTGAACTCCCTTTTCATCGAAGCTCTTGAGCGTGATTATCTTGGTCACTGTGTTGTTCTCCATTTGTTTATTGTGGAAAGAGTGACAAAAAAGGAAGATAATCTTGAGGAGAGTAGAGAAAGAACTTGTGTTGAATCAATTTTTTTATTGTGTTGGTTCTAGAAAGAATTGAACAAGATTGAGGACAGGAATAGAAGGTAGGAATAGAAGGTAGGACTAGATTAGAATAGAAATTTATTTAGTGGAAATAGTTAAGAAAAATGACATAATTTCTGAAATAGACTCAAACCTAATTCCAACAGTAACGTGGCTCTGATATCATGATATAGAATTAGAGAATGAGAGAATGATAATAATTTTTAGGGAAAATTAGTGTCATGTCATCTCAAAATTTTAAATTTAGCAAAATGTCACTTCAAAACTTTAACTCTCTTTAATGTCACTATAAAATAAGTTTATTTAGTCTTTTGTCACACTTATATATTTTTGTTCATTTTTAATTAAGTTCAATAAAATATCACTGTATTTTTTAGATGCATTTTTTTTAATTCCAAAAATACCTTCATTTCTGTCTGATATATCTTTTCCTACTAATTTTGTCTGTTAAAATCGTTGATATCTCTGCAAAATGCGTAATGCAGAAAGCAAATTTCAGACTATGAGCATCATGATTCAGAACTTTAAAAGCGAAAATTCTATTCGTAAGCATATATAAATGCATTTTTGTAATTTTCTTTATGGGTCATTTGAATAGAAGATTTTAGTATGATTTATTTGTTGACTGTTTTCTCTATTGTAGAATAAAATAAAAAAATATTTGGTTTGACATTTGTTAAAACAATTACGCATTTTGCAGAGATATCAACAATTTTAACAGACGAAATTAGTAGGAAAAGATATATCATACAGAAATGAGGGTATTTTTGGAATTAAAAAAATACATCCCAAAAATACAGTGATATTTTACTGAACTTAATTAAAAATGAACAAAAAATATATAAGTGTGGCAAAAGACTAAATAAACTTATTTTAGGGTAGCATTAGAGGGAGTTAAAGTTTTGAAGTGACATTTTGTTAAATTTAAAGTTTTGAGGTGGCATGAGACTAATTTTCCCTAATTTTTATTATCTTAAAATGATTTAATTACAATAATTAAACTTTTATTTAATTTATGAACTAATTATCTAACTAATTCTATTACTAAACATCTCCTACATCACATATCATATAATTTTATTCATCTCAACCTATACCTATATAATTTTATTCATCTCAACCTATACCTCTAACACAGCCTTCAAATTCAAGCAACAACTCCGATGAATCTGATCATCAACTTCTAACAAATAGAACCACAATTATCGGCACATAAACTTGATGACAATTGTAAGAAAATTTGCCAACAAGAAAACAAATAATGTTCAAGCCAGGGACGGGTTAAATATGGGCAGACGTCTAATTATCACAGTACGGAGAAAAATCTTAGACGCGCATTCTCTTGAAGCATAGCGTCAGTTACAACATAGCATGCATAAGATTGTCAATAAGCTAAACTATTTATGCAGCGTCGGACATCCGATCTCCTAAGAAATAAACAGTATAAAATTGAACAAATAAGACGATATCTATCTACAGAAACGAGACTCGTTTTATTTGCTAACAGTCTAACACAACTTCAAGTTCCTTCTTATTTTGACGGAAGTATATATTCAGGGGCAAATATGGAAATCCATGTGCAGAAGTACGATGTACAATCAAACAGCAAAATCAAAATGAGTTGAAAAAAAATCATTACTTCAAATTTCAACTCCAGAAAAACCGAGTGGTAATCTAGCTTATTGCTACATCGCAGTACATTGAAATGGCAATTATGCTAGTCTCACTGTACCCAACCTGGATACAGTCCAAGTTATACTCCATTTCCAAGTTCAAAAGAGAATCAACCTCCTCTTATAGTTTGGACAAACAAGGAAAAGAAAAAAAGGGCTAAAGAATGAAAACAAAGGACCTCACTTCTTCAGCAATGCACTGCACTGAGCCATGATCTTAGAAGCCCTGGTGATAGCATCCGTCATGTAGAAATTATCCACAGTATTCATAAAAGGTGTAGAGCTCAACGTTTGTGTGACTTTCGGCTTAACCTCAAATGAAACTGTTGAACCCTCTCTCTCATCTACACGTACAAGATTTGGTGCAACCATCTCAATCCTAGCACGGACACCTTCCAAATTATCATAAGGCAAGCAAACCCCTGATACCTCAGACAAAGCACGGATGATCTTCCAATCATCCCTTGAATCTCCAACAGTTGGCACAGCTGGTACGGTCCACTGTGAGCACCCCTCGGTATTTTCATATGTACCTTCTTTCTCACTGAATGCAGATGAGGGTAGGATTATGTTCGCACGGTACACGCTCCTGTCACCATGGTGACCTTGGTACACCACAAAGGCATCCTCCGGAACCTTCTCAAGGCTGATGTCATCAGCACCCATTAGATATAGAAACTTGCTAGACGCAATGGTTTCTGGGCTTGCAACCAGCCCTAAATCGAGTGCAGCAGCCTGGGCTGCATGAAGTAGGAGCACATTCAACCCGTTCCAGCCAGGCTTGACCACATTGGCTTTCTTGGCTATGGTCTCTATGGTAGAGAAGAGGGCATTTTGATCTTCACGCTCAAATACGCCAGCACCAACAACTATAACAGGATTTTTAGCATTTTGAAGGGTGAAGTAGAATGGGTGGCTGCCATTGGCAAGCTCGACAAGGGTCTGGGGTCCAGTGCCCAGGTGCTCTACATCATAGTTGAATTCTGACTGAGGTCCAATGTAGGCTACCTTGGCCTGATTGGCACGCACCGTCTTCCGAATTCTTGCATTAACCATAGGGGCCTCCACTCTTGGCTGTGTTGATTACAAATTAAGCTAATATGAGAATCAGATAAAGAAGTACATAATGCACATTTGTATTGAAGAAGAAGAAGAACAAGGTCACTAAAGCACAATAAATGATGCTAGAATTAAACACATCACCAGACTAAAAGAAACCTATTGGGCTATACTACAAATAGCCTCAATGCATCATAACTCTGCAAATGTTTAAAGCCACTAAAATGTCAAGGATATACACTGTTTGCACTAATTTATCACTGTTATTTTAACATTATTTATGACTCAATACAATACAAACGAGAATAAAATTGCTTGTAAATATAGATAAAGTATACTAATTCACAATTAATTTTAGGAGCCACGAGTGGTAGTGGCAGGTAAGGATATTGATAATATATACGAGAGTTCAGGTCCATAGGTGATTTTTTTGTGGTTTTATAATGGGATCACATAGTATTCATTTCTTGTATTTGCAAGGGATCACATAGTATTTCATTTCTTGTATTCTGATTCCCTACTTAAGATAAACAAAAAAAAAGGAAGAAAGATTTCAACTCAGCAGCTCAGCCAAAATCAGATATAAAGAGAAAAAGAGAGCTGGTCATTGCTTCAAAAGAACAATAGAAATCAGCTCTGAAAATGCCAAATTATGTATAACCAACCTGAGTACCAATCAACAGGACTGCATCAGCCTTCTCGAGCCCAGAAATAGTCGTATTAAGCAAATAATTCGACCTTAAATCTGCTTGGGGAGCAGGTCCATTCCCCTCACACAGAACATTGTCTGAACCCAACTTGTTCAAGAAATCCTTTAGAGCTATCATGGACTCTGCATCAGAGAGGCGACCAGCAACACCAACAATCTCTTGAGGTTTCACCTTATTCAAAACCTCAGCAACAACCTCAAGGGCATCATGCCAAGTCACTGCCTTAAACCGACCATCAGGTCCTCGAATCATTGGATCATTCAGTCTCTGTCTCTTCAAGCCATCATAGCAGAACCTAGTCTTGTCAGATATCCACTCCTCATTTATATCCTGCATGAGTTCAGTATAAACATCAGTGTCCAATTTGACAGTTTGATAAAAAAAAATTCTCATATCCTCTTCTTTGAGCTGTATTGAAATATATTTCCAAGCCTAAAAAATAAAATCAAATAATGTAAATCTAAAATATGTTTTTAGCTGCTCAAATTTTTGAAGGTATTACAAATTCCTGGGGTGAAAAATTAAAAAAAATATATATTTTCTCACACAAAGATGTAGTCTAAAGACCATAATAGGGGATCAAACAACTTCACAGGAACATCCAAAATTAAGAAATATCATCTGCATTAAACGTAGATAAATACTAGAAACAAAGCAACAAGAAAGCAGTACAATCCTTAAAAGATAGTAGTCCATTAAGAACTCAGACCTCATTTAAGCGAGGAACGATACGCATGACCTCAGGCCCACGACTATCAATCCTAATATTTGAACCAACCGCATCAGTGACATCAATAGTCTCAGTCCCTTTGAGCTCCCAATTTCTGGCCTTAAAAGCGAATGGCTTTGAAGTAAGAGCACCAACTGGACAGATGTCAATCACATTTCCTGATAGTTCACTTGTCATGAGTTTTTCTACATAGGTGCCAATTTCCTCTCCACTGCCACGGCCTAACATGCCTAGGTCTTGTACACCAGCCACCTCAGTGGCAAAGCGAACACACCTGTGCCATTGTAAAAGGAAGGGATTTTCTGCTGTCATCATTTATAAGCATAGATTAAAAATACTTATCTTAATACACAATTGTGCATGCCTTGGAAGTGTTACTAAAACCGAACAGTTAATTGTGCAAATAGTAGCTCCCGAGTACTACTAACTAATGCAAAAATCCACAAAACTAAGGAAGTAACAAAAAAGAAGACAAATAAGTTAAAGCAAATTATGTTTAATGAAAATCTTCTCATTTAGCAGAAGATTTAAAAGATTCTTGCTACTTCTGTTAAATAATCTCTCTTTATCGAGCAGATTTTTTTTTTTAATATTCTTGTTAGTACAGCTAACCCAGATCCTAAAGGGACAGCACTTCAAAATACCAACCATGCTAAATGATTCTCAAATCTCATGTATAGCATATGGTAAGCAAATGGGGTAATGAAAGAAAGAAAGAAAGCAAAGAAGTGAAACTTTACCTTGTGCACTGGATGCACCGGGTCATGACGGTCTTGACAAGTGGGCCAAGGTTCTTGTCCACAACAGATCTCTTCATCTCAGTGAAGCGGCCTCGGTCAGCCCCGAAAGCCATGGACTGGTCCTGCAGGTCACACTCTCCTCCCTGGTCACAGATGGGGCAGTCGAGTGGGTGGTTCATCAGCAAGAATTCCATCACTCCTTCCCTTGCCTTTTTTGCCACCGGTGTAGCTGTCTTTATCTTCATACCTGCACACATAAATTTGAACATGTGAAAAAAGAATAACATTGCTGTAGGTGCAATCTGCATATGTGTTAGGATCCATTGAATTTCAACCTGACAACCTTAATAATCATCAAAAATATACCATGCTTACAAAGAAATGGAGAACTCTAAACTTTTTAATTCTTATGGAACAATTTGAACTTTTCAATGGCCTGAATAACAGCCCTTGATGCATTCTCAAATGATACTCCAATTTCATATAATTTAGTGGTACGCCACTAGCACATTCAGCTCAATATGTACAAACTTATTTTTCTTATTTTAAAACCATACTCTGATTGATTTTAGAAATCCATTGTCAATGATCCCTCTACAGACATATCTTTATCTAATGAACAGCAAGTCTACCCTACAGCAAGGTTAGTGATCAGACTTGTTCCTTTCATTCTGCTAATTTCTTTTTTTCCTACAAAGTTGTCATTTATCTTGTTCTCTGAGCAGGGTTTGCACATTATCCATTTGTATACTTTGCCGAGAGTAAGTTCAGCTTTTGTAATACATATTCATCCATATACTTGGAAATAATAAATTATGTGAAAACACAGAAAGAAAACCAAGTACAATGTCAAATGAAATCTATTTTACTTCATTTAATATCTGACATTAGATAAAAGATAAATGACCTATGCTAGTGGTTAGTAAGAATAACTGATGTTCTTTGATGTCCATCTTATCTTCATGTAGTATCCTAATGGTCCCTATTTCTATTTTCATTCAGTATGTCAAGAAATTTGAACATAGTATTTGCACTATCATGCCCATTAAACAAATTACACAGAAATTGAGTTAGACCACAATATCTGTAGCTACAAACGAAAAAGTTAATATGAGCGCACCGATTACAGATCAGAATAGATCTGAGAATGAAGTAATAATAAACTTAAATCTCAATTTTCAGTGAAAAACTACAAACGCTAACTAGTATCCCCAAAGCATACCAGGCATAGCAGGCATTGCGCAAGATGCAACAGGTTTAGGCGATTTTTCGACCTCGACAAGGCACATCCTACAATTCCCAGCTATTGACAATCTGGAGTGGTAACAAAACCGAGGTATATCGACTCCAGCCACCTCGCACGCTTGTAAAACAGTGAAACCCTTCGGTATCGTCACTGGATAACCATCGACGAATACCTCCATCGCGTCCTCCGGTTTCTCTGGCAGCTGCACGCGGGCCCCGCCGACTGGTGTGCGCTTTGAGCTGTACGCATCTGGATCGGACTCCATCGCTGCGGGTTCGGGTTTGGATACGGCCGGCGTGTAGGTGATACGGCGAGTGAAAGCGGAGAGGTGCGGTGAGAGTGGCTTTGAACCTCGTTGGACGGATCGGGCAAAAAACGCCATTATCGGAGCTTGTGATCTAAGACGAAATGGTTTGGTGTTCGTGTCTCTCTCTCTCTCTCTCTCTCTCTCTCTCTCTCTCGTGTTTGAGGAGGCTATGCTCTAACGGGGAAGGGGGGGGGTGGAGCCCCGGCTCGGCGAGGATTGGAGGAGATTGAACTACTAGCAAGACGTGGTATACCATGAGCCGTTTAGTCCAGTAACAACCGACTTCGTTTCCTCATATTTGGGCCTGACTGATTAGTGTCAGGCCCATTATTATTCCGGCCTTGTTTTGTTGCATTTACCAAGTCCATATAAGTGGAAGAATACTAGGCCGAGTAGAAGGCGGGCTTCATTGAGGTCCAAAACTCTGGGCCTCTGATAAATTTCAACATTGCTCAAGATACAAAAATCTCAAAAGGATGCGTTGCATGTTGATCTTCGTTTCAACTTAGTTCTTACGTATAAGATCGTTCAGTCCAATTCACAGCAGTCATAACGTTTGCAATTTACCAGGCCGCATATGAATTTGTACCTGATAGTAGAAATGCAGAACATTCTGGGATGAGTCATGTGTGGCACCGGCTTTGAATGTAAATAGAAAAATTCCTACAAAGAAAAAAGGAAATAAGTTCGTTAATTGAATTTCTCACATCGGAGCAAACTAATATGTAAATAGAAATAGAAACATGTTCGTTAAGCAGATAGGCACAAGATACACTACAAGCCCGGGGCGAAGTGGGTATGTTGGTTAATTGCTGTAGGCGTTACAAATTACAGTGCCTGCTAACTTCTATTAATTGGTCCCTTTGTAAATTCACTTGAGAAAACAAGCGTTGAACAAACGCAATAAACATGCAATACACAGCACATTAACCGAGATCCGAAGCCCAGAGCGAAGTGTTTAATAATTTGAATAAGAAATTTATAATATCTTTAAAAAGGTCATAGAATTTTTTATTAGTAACTACTTAAGCCACTTAAAAAGACGTAGTTCATATGCTTTATTAGTGTTTTTACAGAGATAACTATTACATCTCATTTTTAATCTACTGTTTTCTTTGTAAGTTTGTTATTTTGATATAGAAAAATTATTTAATTTCGAATTAAGTTTGTGATTTATGTTTGATTTCCACAAAAAAAAAATTTTAACGACCATAGTCTAGAAAATGCAAATTTTTATTTAAAAAATAATATCCGCTATGAGCCTATGACGCGGTAACGAATGCTGCATGCCTCCATCAGCGATCCACTATGAAAAATGCTTATCGCTATGAAAATACTGGACCACTATCCACTATTTAAATTTTTGTTAAAGTAGTAGATGATGATAATTAATGATATGACAAAAATAACATTACCAACAATATCGTATTTATCAGGGAAAAAATAAAAAAAGAGAGATAAGACCATAAAAAATTAAGGTTTTGTGATTCTTAATTGCTAATCTTAACTTTTGCAAACAAATAAACAAATAAAAATATTAAATAGAAATTAAGTCACACAGTTGCATATGATGAGAACAGATTAAATAGAGAGAAAAAAAGACAATCAGAAAGAGAAAATAACCTTATAAAAGACACAGGACAAGAATTGACTTTTAGAAAGAAAAAAAACTTGTTATCTTAAAAAGAGAAAGCACTTGCTCCAATTTATAGAGTACAGGAGGATATTTGGCGGCAATTGAAAATGAAAAAAAAAATGTTTGCGTCTTGAGTCAAATGGTAACGAGAGCGATTTTCGTCACGCAGAAATAGAAAAAAAATCATCTATATTACGGGCAACGCGATAGCCATAAAATAAGGGAATCAAAATTTCAAGGTAATTAATAATTATCATATCCATTTCTTACTAATTTGTCCAAATACGGTAATGAAATGATTTTTTAATTTAATGGCAGGAAATCACGTATCGATAGAGCGAACCAAACACCCCCTTATGAAATGTTAAACAATTTACATCCTCCAAAAAGATCTCCCACATTATAGCGCAGTGCCGAAACTCCTCGCAAGTCATAGCATAAATTATCAAAAAGCAAAATAGATATACAGATGATATGTTGCGCAATTTCTCGCCAAAAGATGCGATTCAAACTACTGCCCTTTGGCGAAAGCATATTTATTAGCATGTAGAAAAAGGCTCTTGCCCCCAATAAAGGATACGGATTTAATCCACCCCCTGTTACTACATCGCCTTTCAATGGCATATCAATAAACAAAAGATGTCCAATCTTTTCTAGGAAAAGAAAACGAATCCAAACCACTTTGTAATAAATAGTTAATGTTCCCCAAAGCCTATGAACATCTTAAATGAAACGGTTTCTTCCAACTAACAAGCTCTTAATTGTTTATATATATTTTATAGATAAAATACAGTCAAGTAACAGATATATCTACTAAAAAAGCATGACAGCTCACCTAGGAAACCAAAATATAAGTGAAAAAAAAAGCTGCAGCTGTAATCACATAAACATGCTTCCCACTCAACCCTGCAATGGAACCGCAAATTGAATTAACAAGTGTACCAAAGGGGGATCAAACATGACGCTACGGCATGAATAATATCCACAGAACAAAATTAAACAATTAAAATAAATATTAAAAAGGGTTCATTAAATGAAGATTAGAGTGTTACTTAATCATAATCTAACACATTACATTTTAGTGTGCACAAATAAAGTGCAAAATATTAATAAGATAAGATAAGATAATGTTTCATCCATACCTACTTTACAAAGGAGACTAATTTAGCAGTAGACTCAGATCTGACCGTCCAATCCGAAATTCTCAGGATTCACCAAATCCCCACCACCAATCTGACTGAAGTTTGGGAGGTTAGTTGGAGACTCAATCTCATCCACTGCAAAACGACTTGGTAGGCATGTTCCTTTTCCAACAAATCCTAAATTGTTCCTCCTCCCTTGCCTATTATTATCTGACATAAGTGTCCCGTTAACCCCAAAACCAGAGTTTGTCATTCCAGACATCATTCCTGGCATCATGAAGCTATTATTATTTGAGACAGCTGTCATGTTTTTCAGCCCTTCATCCACAATTTGACCTACACCAAATCTCAAATTTTTTTGTTGAGCTGAAATAATGTTGTTATTGTAGTCTACAACAGAGCCCGAAGTGGTATAACTTGAGTTGCAACTGATAGATGGCTGTGATGTGATTATTGAAGACCCTTGATTCACTTGGTAAGTCTGGCTGGCACGATCCACCCTTTGTAGGCTTGGCAGAGACTGAGAGGGCAGCATCATGGGGCTTTGCACAAGTGAACTGCTACCCATTTGGAAGCCAGATACTTGACTTTGACTTTGACTTTGACTTTGACTTGCCAGCATTGCGTTGTCGCTCAATTGGTAAGTGTTAATTTGTTGAGAGGGTACAACAAGGCAGGAAGGCTGCACATTTAGTGATGCGCTCGGTTGTGTGACTGACACCACAGAGCCCATGACATGTTGCTGCTGCTGCTGGATTATTTGTGCAAAATCATTATTGGGTGGCCAATTGGAGAAAGTGGAAGGCATGTCTAAGCCCGGATTCATGGTGATGTTGCTTAAATTGGATTGAGGAAATTGTCTGGCAAGGGTTGTAGGGGGCCCACATTTTAGCAGGGGTTGCCCAAAGGCAATTTCTCTAACAGATTGTTTAGATCCGTTTTGCGTTAAAAGCTCTTCTTCAAATGCAGCTAGAGCTTGAGGAGGGATGTGCCCAGATGCAACTAGTGTCTCAAAATCGAGTCTACCAAGTGGTCCCCCTTTTATATTTGTAGAGACTGGTCCACAGAATGGATTGGGGAGACCAGGATGGTGTTGCGTCATCCCACTAAGCCTTTTGAGGTATAGCCTGAATTTCTGTGATTTCAAATTTAATTTGGGTTGTTAAATAAAAACATGAGACCGCAATTGGGTACAAAACTACTAGGGTGCTTAAATGTCTTAAAAAAAATACAAACCTGCAAGTGGCTAGCAACATTTTCTCTTGTTAAGCCTGGTACATTCATCAACTCAAGAATTCTTTTGGGCACTGCCTCTGCCAAAGAAATAAATTACAAGTGGGTAAAGCAAGAAATTTAATGTCTAATATTTTGATGAAAATTACAACAAACTTCATCTCATCTCATCCTTTTATTCCACTAGCTTACGTGTTCTGAATGAGAGCATCCCTGAAAAAATAAAAAAAAAATAAAAAAAGAGCCAAAAAGGTAAAGAAAACACACTTTCAATTCCCAGCTGGTTAACAGCATTGACAAACTGCTGATGCAGCTCAACCGACCACACCACTCTGGACTTCTTCGAAGATGATGGATCTGCGCTCTCGGTCTCTCCCTCTTCCTCCTCTTTCACTGTACACCTCTTCTTTTTCTGAGACGATTTCCACCCCCCACTTCCATCCAGGGCCCCACCATCATTTGCTGATGAAGCATACTCTGCATCCTCAGCAACCCTCTTATTAGAATTATTGTTGTTGTTATTATTGATGTTCACATTGTTGTTGGGGATGGTGCGATCACCCTCCTCGAAGCTTCCAGAGTGCTCAAGGTCGCGATTACTGTCAGTCCATTTTTTTCTGACAACGTGCTGCCATATGTTCTTCAGTTCTTCCATTCTGACCGGCTTAATTAAATAGTCACATGCCCCGTGTTCTATTCCTTTCATTACTATGTTGGTCCTGGCATCAGCCGACATCACTGCAAAGTAAAATATAATTAGCACATGAAACATCAGTAATAAAATTATGCAAGTCCTAAATCATGGCTAGACAAAGAGCTTGACCTAAGTAGATAAACAATTCGAACAAGTAGTCTTCCCCCACCCCAACATAATGCATGTGTCTGCATATTACAGGTTATATAAAAAAATTACTAATAACTCGTTCTAAACAATCCATTTGTTTTTTTACTTATAAGAGGTAAACAATTCAAACAAAATACTATTCTTTTAATCCCTCCCCCAAATAATATATGACTGCTTATTACAGGTTCTAACCATAAGAAACTTACTAATAACCGGGAGATCCATCTCAAGTCCGACTAGTTCAAGAAGTTTGAATCCATCCATATCTGGCATGTGAACATCACTTATGACCAAGTGAAAACCATCTTTGTTCTCCCTGAGGAGAGCCAGTGCTGCTGCTGCCTGAGGACATGTTGTAACTGCAACAAATGTTCATACTAGTTAAAACCCAGAATAGTTGTATTCCTTCATAATTTGAAAGGTAAACTATTAAAGCCAAAAGTCATGTATACATTGTGGCTTTCAATTTTGTTACTAAAGTAGTGACAACATGTCACCCTTTCAGAATAAAAAAAGCCCACTGATAAATGGCACCACAATAGTCCTCGGGTGATTTTTCAAGTTAAATCAGAAGGATAGGGAAGTGCTGGATCTTTCTTATAACTAAGAAATGTTAGGAATTTAAACATAATTTACATACAAATAGACCTTACCCTAGAATGAAAAACACAATAAAAAAGGAAATTTTGGCAAAATTATTAAATGCTGGAAAATAAAAGGTGTTTCATCATAACTTGAACGATTATAAATTGTAAAAGTATATTTGACGAGACCATAAATAGGATGGCATGAAGGATTTTGGGGCAAAAAATGCGTGCATAATTTAATAATAGTAGAAGGGGGAAGATGCATTTTTTTACCAAATAGGAACAGACACAGAATAAGTCAATCATTAACCGATTAAGGGCATGAATGGTGACTTTTAAACAATTTATCCGAATCATTAATCCATTGGCCCAACTCTTATAAATAGTAGTTTCCCAAAAGGAGTTTTCCATAACTGAATTCTAAAGCAGATATAAAAGTTCGGGCAGCTAATTCAGTTGTAGCAGTCTCAGATAATCCAACAATTCCAGCAATCATAAGATCAGAAGTATCACTAAAAATAGCCCAAGTTCCATAAACGGGTACTAATCACTAAACACATGAAGCGATACAAGGAGAATGATAATTCCCGGAAATAAAGTCAATTTGCGAAACAAAAAACCCCTGAAAATTTTCAACAATTGCTTACCCTCGTATCGGCACTGAAGAAGCATCTTTTTAAGAACACAAAGGCAGGTGACATCATCATCTACGACAAGCACACGCAACCCCGCAGGGAACTGTACCTCCTTGTCCACGTCACTCCTATCCATATCTGCTCATGCCAGAGCAAATCACCGCCTCAAATTCACAGTCGGGGCCAATCAAATCACCCCTCCCACTTCGATCCGTGCAGGGGAAGGCGGGCACGGGAAAGTAACAAAGTCCGGATCCGCAGATAATCCCTGCTGGATCTCTCTTCTGTGCGACTGTGTCCGTCTCCGACGAGGCAAAAGGGGTTGAGACCTCTCAATATTGGGTTAGAGAACAGAGAGGAAGAGGAGAGGGGAGAGACGAGTAGACGACTATGGTAATAAAATAGTCCTATTTTGGGGCGGCCTTGCTGGGATTTTCAGACTTAAGACTGGAGATGACTGCGTGATTATTATTTTTATTTTTTTTTAGCGTGGCACTGATTGAGTTTTGCTGGCTGGACCTGGTCTTCTGGTTAATTGGCGTATAGTATGAAAAGTGTTATTTGGTAATCATGTTTAGGTTTGGTCTTGCTAATTTTTTTTTGCATTTTAGAAAATTTATGTAAAACTTTAATGGCATGCATAATCGCAATCTGGTTAGATATCCACTTCCTCAATTGCTCCGTTAAGTGTAGTTACTGAAACATTCGATAATGATGAAAAAATAAATAGTTGTATTTATATTATATGATCTACAAAAATAGAAAGATTCTACCAATGAATTGCTCGTTATTTCGGTTTGAACTTGACATAATTGTTGCGAATTCATTTTTTTCCAACTTTTCCGAGCATTTATTGCATGATTATATATAGAAAATAGATATGAACCATAAAGCTTTTCAAGTTCAATATCGTACATGAAGCAAAACCTAGATCGCAGAAAGAAAATTATATTTTTAATGAGTTAGATTATGGTGTTACGCATAGTTAATGATTAAATTTACTACGAATTAAAAAGTATAACTAAATCATATCTAAATTTTAATTTATGAGTCTAAATAAATTATCTATATTAAAATATGATGGGATATAAAAAAATTAAGTATTAGTTTTGAATTTTTAAATTGACCTAAGAAACAGGGAGCATATTCTCTGCAGAGAATTTTCATACATAGATCTCCGCAGGAAAATCACAATTATCGTGGGGAAGTCTAAACACGAATTTTGATGCACGAGACTATTTATTACTGTTAAATCGGAACCGTTGATAACTTTTTCGGCTCTGCATGTGATTTGAGCTCTAAGAAATATGTATTATTTTAGAGAAAGGATTCAGTGCCACTAACTTTAGTGGCATCCGATGTTATCAATTTATCTTTTAATTTATATTTCAAAATTTAATACTTAAATTTTGAATTCAGATCATTGATCTTGTTCATTTTTTTGATAGATGTATTCTCGTAAAATTTTATAATTTTTAGAGATTATTTCATGATAGATCAAATGATAATAAATTGAGTGAACCTAATTAACTATGATTGATTTATTTTTATACATTCATTTTATTATCATTTGATCTAGTATAAAATGATCTCTAAAAATCATGAAATTTTATGAATATACATCTATCTTAAAAATGAACAAGATCAACTATTTGGATTCAGAATTTAAGTATTAAGCTTTGAAATATAAATTAAAAGATAAGTTGATGGCATTGATGCACTAAAGTTAGTGGCACAAGATCCCTTCTCATTATTTTATTATTATTATTGAGTCATCTTAAAAAATAAAAAATAAATACTTCAAAATTTCAAATAAAGAAAATTTTTGTATCCTACAGATTTTGATATGAAGAATTTATTGAGACCCATAAATTAAAATTTAAAGATAATTTAGCTATATATTTTAATCCATAAATATGATTATTGACTAGCACTGACGTGGGTGTAATCATTATTTGAACATATTATTTATGAGGACGATCTCAATATCATGGTTTTTTATATCACAAATTTGTATTTTATTTTAATTTCAAATTTTAACATTGGATTCAAGTAATAAATTCAACTTGTTGATTCTATTCAAATTCATGAGAGATAAGTATTCAAAATGCAACGACTTTTTAAATTCATGTTATATTAAATAAGTAGTCAAAAGTTGGATGAATCGAATAAACTATAATTAATTAATTTAAATATATCCATTATTTACCCACTTTATTGGCAGGAAATTAACTTAAAAAAACATGAAAGTTCATATATTAATTAATATATGTGCTTATTATAATAAACAAGATTGACGATTGCAATTCGCTATCCGAATGTCAGATTTTTGAAATATATAAAATTATAAAATTTTATGATATTATGAACTTTAACATTAATTGGAACCTTCTCACAATTCATATAATTGTACAAAGACTTTCTTATAATTATTTGGGATAAAATCTTCGAATGATCGTTCATTAGTAAGGAGGGACACTCAGGAGTGGACAAGAATTTTAGTATAAAGTGGGACTGAGAAACAAATTTATATCAATAGAGCATTAAAATTAATAAATTAAAAAAACATATACATCATAAAAATAAAAACACATGATAAATTTTAATCCCGATATATAACTTTCGTGAGATTAAGAGTCCTTTGTTGCGCCTCTGAGGCCACGTATGTGCATATATAAAGTATCAATACTTTTAGGAAAAGGTATAAAACGTCCAAAAGTTTTTGGCAGCATGGTTAAATTGGCTGGGCCAATCATTTTCGTACAGTATTAATGATTTTGAAAAAAAAATTGGATGTATTATTTATAATTCTCACAGGCTGAACAACCATATATATATAGAGAGAGAGAGAGTGATGCTATGGTGCTTCGGGAAGCAAAAAAAAAATTGTGTTTCGCGTCCGTATCTCGATTTTAAAAGTTTAAACGGCTGATCCAAACCGTTGAACATCATCTTCATATTGAAATATTCTTGGAGATCAAATTTTATATTTGTTTGAAATTTTTTGCTATTTTTTAAATGGGTACAAAGTTTGTTGATCTAAAGATTTCTGCACCATCCAAAACTAGCGACTTTGTACCCATCTAAAAAATATCAAAAAAATTCAAAAAAATATAAAATTTGATCTCCAAAGATATTTCAATATGAAGATGATGTTTAACGGTTTGGATCAGCCGTTTGAACTTTTAAATTCGAGATACTGACGCCAAGACAATTTTTTTTTTTCTTCGCCAAGACCATAAAGATCACTCTCTCTCTCTCTCTCTATATATATATATATATATATATATATATATATATATATTCCAAACTGATCTACTGTATAGATGATCTAATTATGTACGATGACATGGCGCTTAGAAGTACCATGTGACATGGTACTTCTGGAATGAAAATATGCATGACAATTTACAGTAATCTGCATTTGGTTAACGATATTATATCTCACGATTGATGTCGGTCTATTAAGAACAATTTTGCTCCGTTCGTACTTCCCTGATTAATGTTGCAGTACTTTTCACAAGAAAAATAATATGTTGCTCTTCCATGATGCGAGAAGGATTCTGTTTTTCAAATTGAGCGGTTGAATAATACTGAAAAATAAATGTGCAAATTTTGAAGAAGATAAATCCATTAGCGTCGTTGGATCTCGAAGAGCAGAATTTTGCTCGCGCCCTCCGAGAAGCAGCAAATTTAGTTGCTCTTCACAAATCTAGAAAAAAGGATGAACACCAACAAACACATCCAACTTCTACACATTGACCATCAAGTTCTAGTTCTTTTGTGTCCCACCATCGACTCCGGCACCCAACTCACAAGCAACCGAGTGGCCGAGTCCTGAGTCCCGACTTCTTCGCCAATCGCCGTCCTCCCAAGAAACCCTAAGTACTGTTCATAGCGACAGCGTAAATACCTCAGTGTGTGTGCGCGCGCGTATATATAGAGTTTGTTTATTATGTTTTCAGTAGCACTTCGACCGAAACACTATCAGTCTAAATTTTAATTTTTCATGCTCGAAATTTTAATTTAAGTAGCTCAATAAAATCATTAAATATAATAAACTAATTTCAAACATGATAAAAATTAGTATTCTATAAGATTATGATATAAAAATTTTATTGAGTTATTTAAATTAAAATTTTGAATATGAAAAGAAGCGATTTTTTTAACTATCTTAAAAAATAGTAAAAAAAAATTAAAAATATATAAAATTTGGTCAACGTCTAGATATTCATACGAAAAATATTTTGTACGATTGGATCGGCCATTTTCACTTTGATAACGAAGAACCGTTTCATAGCACGGGAGCAATCCGTGCTATGCATAGCACCATAGCCTAACTCTCTCTTTATATATATATAGTAAAGATATCGTGAGCTTAAACTCGCGGAGGCCTTCCGTGAGCTTAACTCAAAAAGTACATCAAATCATCTCCAAAATTTAATTTATCATGTTCATTAAATTCTTTATATGGAAATCTTGTGGGATGCAAAAATTTGGAATGTTTTAAGTTTTTTAAGTCATGGTTTTTAAAATTTGAAAATTAACTCTAAAAATAATAATAAAATATTTAGTATTTGAACATTATTTTTAAAAATTAAAAACGGTGATTTATAAAACTCATAACACTCTAAATTTTTGCATCCTACAAGATTTTTATATAAAGAATTTAATGAATATGATAAATTAAAATTTAAAAATAATTTGATATATTTTTTGAGTTAATCTTACAGTGTTTTTACTATATATATATATGAGTAGAGTAATACGAATCGTCGAACTAATGAACTAAAGAACCTCGAATCTAGAAATACAGTGTTCAACAAAATTTTGCATTAAAAAGTATTGTTTATACGAAGAGTGGGGATCAACTTCCAGTTTTTTTTTGTTGTATACCATCAAATTTTTTCTTTCATTTATATATCAAATTTCATTTTATTTTTTTTTAAAATCCATTTTTAGCTGCAAAAATGATTGTTCATCGAAAATAATAAAAATTGGAATTCATTTAATACGAAATTAAAAAATGCAACTGCCGATACAAAAAAACTCTCTTGATCTGTTGATTTTTTGACATACCGAACACGTACTAAATGAACTTAAATTTTACAAATCATTCTACAAATATGGAATTTTCGAGTCATAAAAAGGATAAATAAGTTCGTTTGGTCATTGTTTATTTTAAAATTTTAAATCGCTTAAGTAACAAAAAAAAATCAGATCTACCTACAAATTTGATAATTGAGTCGCACCTCTTTCATGAAATGACTTAATTGTTTTGTTCCACATAACATGATACATATTCGTATCTGATGTCATAAAAACTATGGCAGAAAAAATATGACAGCGAATTTCTATCGTCAAATTTATTTAAATAGTTGAAATTAGATGTACAAATTATTATTATTATTATTATTATAGACACAGAAAAAAATTAATAGTTACTATAGAAATAAATATTACAACATGTACGTATTTGATGTGACACCACTAAAAGTGTAAAACTATGGAGGCTGTCCATTATACTTTTCTTTTTTCTCATTGACACCAAAGGCGGCTACAGGCTACTAGGCACTAGCTAGTCTGCGCGCCAGACAGCAACAGCATTAGTAAATAATAACGTACTTAATTCATTCATTTCCGTATGGAAATTTATTGTTTATGTTTATCTTTTTCTAAACATAGTGATAGCTCAACGCTTTTATAATTTTATTGGGAGATCTAACATCTTCATCATGCGGTGGAAGAACTGAGATCATCTGTCAAGTTATTGTTCACCCTCATTTATTTTCTCCAAGAACTACATTTATGGTAAAAATGTACACATGTGTATATATATTATTTAATATTTAATATGGGATGGGGGTCAAAATATTTTTTAATTTTATTTAATTTTCGGGGTTACTAGATTTCGAACACGTGTTTCTCATTCTGAAAATAGATCAAATCCACATAACAAAATAAATAAATATTAAAATATATATGGTTTTTTATTATAGTTCATTTTGTACCGTATTTATCATTTTTATATCAATCTTAATAATAATGGAAGTTATGCAAATAGCAGTCAATCGTTGTTATTTTCTCCAAAAAAAGAACAAAAGTTAGATTTATTCGATCATTTTTTTACAACTATAAAAGTGTGTGTGTATAAATATATATTGAGCGAATATTATAATTTTTTTATCATATTTGAAAGTTTAATAATGTCAATCCTTATAATATTTGAAGGTTTAATAATGTTAATCCAAAATTTATTTGAAATAAAGTTTAAATAACTAAAATTTATATGCTCTGTATTTAAACTATAATATTATTATATTATCAAGTTGTAGAATCCGAATTAGCGGTTCTTTTTCCTTTAATGCGGAACAGAGAGAAAAAGCTGGAAATTTCAAATTTCTCTACTTTTTCCCCAAAAGCCCAATTGCCCAAAGGTTGGGGGATGGGACCTAGAAGCAACAGCCAATGGATGAGGATCATACGGCTGCTTCGAGGCGTAAGAGAATTATGTCTAGACCCGGTCTATGGTTTTCTATTGTCTCCGAGGAAACATGTTGATGCTATCATGCTATCATGCTCTGAAAAATGCAAAGTGCTGGAGGTGCTGTGCGCTGATAAACGTCCCCAGTAATTCATTCCTCTTTTCCTTTTTTTTCCCTTGAGAATCAGAAAACTCATCCCATGAACCCGTCTCACCTTCGGAGAAGTAAGTGTTGTCATTTGGAAGGATGTATCAAAAGACAGCCAAAAAGGTAGGTCCAATAATTAATGAACTAAAGCAGGGTTATCTGGTACTACTCCAACATGGAACCAGCTGTCCATGTAGGATTTGGGCCCCACTACCTTGCGACTACATAGGAATATAGGATAGTAATAAACTAATAATAGGAGCAGTAAGAGTTGCTCCAGTTAAAAAGTGATTTTCTTATCTAACCCTATAAAAATGAATATTACTCATATGTGTTTGTCCGGTGACAGAGACAAAAAATATATTCAGTAATGTCAACTTATATATTTTAAATTTTATTGTAAATAATAATAATTAAATATATAAATTTATAAGGTAATTTTTCTAAATTTAGTGGTGTCAAATGACACCAATATTCACAATGTGGCTCCGCCACTATGCTTGTCGGCGGTCCTCTTATATGTTTGTATGGCACAATAACAGCGGAATAGCTGTTGTTCTCAGAATAGAAATAACAAAAGTGCAACCAAACATAAATATGTTATTCCAAAACAGTGAGAATAACTGTAATTCCTAGGGGTTGATAGAATAGTTGTTATTCTCAACTTTATATTACTATTCTAAACAAACAATTCAAACTACCATTCGGAATAACACCACATTTTTACTATTCTCATGCTAACCAAAATATTATTATTTTTTTACTATCGTCATTTGTTAGTCTCAATTCCTTTATTTTTAAGAGTTAGAAATTGAAAATGGTGGTCTTAATAAAATAATTAGGTTGCCCTTGCAACATTTTACATTTTTACTTTGGCAAGTTAATTAGTGTTATGCTGGAACTCTGACATATTTGTCTTCTGAGTTTAAAGTGCATATATTATCATTTCTATATGTATAATTTAAATGTACCTCACTACTGGTGAAAATACTGAAATATTTTGGAAAAAAAAGTACTCAGGGGGTTTTGTTCCCAAATTATGAAACAAATTGCGACATAATTTAAGTCAAACATGACAATGACTGTAGATTTGGAGCACACATTAATTGCGAAAAAAAGGTTCTCTTTTATAATTACATTTGCAATTATTTTTATGGATGAGGATCACCAAAATGATGGTACAGTTTTGACGACGGTCTTCTCATATCATGCTTGATGAAATTTTAAAAACATAGAAATGTTGTTAACTTGTTACACATATAAATTAGTTGTGCAACAATTACCATGCAATAAATATCATGTGATGTTCCATTAAAAGTAGTTAAAATACTTACTATTGTCAATTTCATGTTTTTTATTGACCAATGAGGCTCGTTGTTGACTCTAAGAAAAAGAGTCAAAGAACAAATATCAAGGCCTAAAAGAAAAAAAAGGCCGAGATGAGTTGAGATGTGCGAAAAAGATCGCGCACTTGTTTAAATTTTCATTATTTTTCATTTATATGATACACGTAAAGCATTTTTTTTTTGTAGTAACCTCTAGAGCTATTGATTCCATTAAGTGAAATTATACAATTACAAGGTCTAGGATTAATTAGTACAATTGCATCTCCAAAAGTAAAATCTACCATATGCCGGTTTTATAGAACACGTGTACAACCAGCCAAAACTAACCTTCAGAATTAGAAACCCACAAACAAAATATAAAGTATAAATTAATTATAATATTTGTCGGGTTTCAAAATACAAATCATTTAATTTTTTTATGATTGTCAAAATTGTAAAACTATGTTTCTTTATCAATAGTACGTATCCACGCCTCATTTATATCCTATCTTCAAAGCTGCCCTGTTATGATTAATAAAAAGTTAAAAACCATCTATCCCTACAATCTTTGTTTAAAAAGGAAGATAAAAAATATTACATTTTATTACATTATGGTAGTCAGTTTTGAAAATTCAAATTTATTACATTTTAATTTAAAAAGGAAGATAAAAAATCAAAGGACCTTTCTAATGCCCATAATGATCCTGGAAATGGCAAAGAATGTACTTTTTCATTCTGCTTCAATAAGTAGAAAAGAAATACTAATTTAATTCAACTCTTGAAACAATAAGCTTATTAGAGGTTCTACGAGGGGAGAAAGCTCTATCATATATGGAAGTGTGCTAACAAGTTCTGTAAGGACCTAATTGTTATTATGTAAAAGTTAATTATATTGTAAGCAAGAGACTAGTATGTAATCTTGACTAATTTGGAGATGAATGACAAGGCACTTAGTGTACTCAGATGATTGGATAAAACTTGTATGATTTCAACAGACAAAGCTAATCTAAAATGAAAGGGACTGATTTATTTGAGTCCATGATTTTAGTCTACAACCTAAACCAATTCGTATCAATCACTATCATTTTTTTTTTGTTAAACTGAGGTGATATGAAAAACCTTGACGGTTTGAGTAAAGGATTTTGAAAAACGGTGCCATTAAATTTGGTGATAGATAAATTTATCATCAGACATTATTAATTGATGGGAGACTTTACTTACAATGCCAGAATAAGTACGCAACATATATAATTAATATATAGAAGTTTTCTTCGATTTTAATTGGAATACTATCTTCAGATGAGCATAAGTACGTAATATACATGACCATAATAATTAATTCAATTTTGATTGAAAGTTCTAGAGGACTTGATCCTCATTTCAATCAATTTTAAATAAAATAAATAGAAGGAACTTTGAACAGAAGTTAGATGACAAAAATTAATTAACTCGGATAAGTAGCTACCATATCATTTTAATTCAGCGTCACTCCAAAGTTCCTTTTTTTAAGATATATAAATTAATTGCCCATAAGCCAAATGCATTAATCGAGCATTGGCAAGAGGCTCGCCAAAATTACATCTCCGGATTCATTGAAAGCATAAGAACATTTGAAGTAAATTAAACCTAGTTTCTAGTATGATTTCATGAGATTAAGAGGAAAGCTAAAGTTTCATGAGAAATAATATATCCGGCGTCACTCTAATGCTGGTTGTGATTCCGAATTTATTCAAGTCAATCTAATTTTAATAAAAAATAATTTATTTTGTAAGAAAAAAAGAAATAAATTTATTTTGCTAGAAAAAAGAAATAATTTTGTAAACGATGACTTTATTTTAAGATGAAATTCCAATTGTTCTTCTTTCAAAATCTATATTTGTAGATGTGTTACGTGTAGGTGTTTTGAGGGATGAGCGTGTGAAAGTACTCGTGAAAAATAGATAATTATCTTCTGAATTTGCGTAAAATGATTCGATGAGAGGAAAATATGGACGCGGTTAGGGTTAGGTAAATGTGTATTTTTTTTTCCATTTATACTAGCAAGGACAAGGTCCACACGGTTGTGGTACATGAACAATCCCAAATATTATCATGTGAGAAATCTCACGGGCTTGCTCCCAAAAATGATCACTCAATTGATGAGTCAGAATCTCTGTGGCTCAGTTAAGTAGTCTCTAGTATGGTGAGTCACCAAAACATTCGATCTTACCAATGATATAAAATGCGGATTTCAATATGCGTACGGATGGTCATCGCATACCACATATGTGGATTTTCATGTAAAGTCTTATATACGGATTTATATCTATAATATAATAAATAAGAGTATAAAATATTAGAAAAAGAAGAAAACGATCTAGTTATTTTTATAAATTTTTAACATAATTCTTTTAATTTTTTATGATATATACCGTATATTAGATGAGTTTTTTAGTTTTTATATAATATATATTGTATACTGGGCCGTACAGACCGCATATTGGATCGCATATTAGACCAAAATCACATATTAACACCGCATATTATTCTGAATACAGTCCGACCACCGCATATACGTTCGCATGGACCACATTTTAAAACAGTGGAACTTACAGTCTTACACTGCTTAATTGTTAGGATTGCTTGATTATTTTCAGGAGCCTCTGTGATAACATCTTGGATTCGCTGGCACTAATTTTAAGCACCAAAGAAGATTTTAGTTTGAATCAAGTATCGGTTCATATATAATAAAAGTATTATAGAAAGTTCTCATATAATGAATACCAACTATGTTTAAATTCAATTTAACAGTTTAATTCTACAAACTTTTTCTACATGAATTCAAAATTATATGAAATCCACACTTAAAAAACTGTAGAGGCATACCGCATACAGTTATTCATCAAGTGTGAATTTTATAAAAGTCGAAAATATTGATAATGTTGAATCCTTAAAGTATTTTTGCACTTCTAATTATTGTGCGTGTTAAAAGTCCAACACTAATATTATACATATACATATATATATGAGTAAATATTGCGTGTTTTTAAGTTTACATAAGTTTTTCGTGAGTTTAACTCAAAAAATATATCAAATTATCTCCAAATTTTTATTTATCATGCTCATTAAATTCTTAATATGAAAATCTTGTGGAATATAAAAATTTGAGGTGTTTCTAATTTTCTAAGTCATTATTTTTAATTTTTAAAAATAATGTATAAATATTAAATATTTTATTATTATTTTTAGAGCTGATTTTAAAAATTAAAAATGAAGAGTTAGAAAACTCGAAACACCTCAAATTTTTGCATCTCATAAGATTTTCATATGAATAATTTAATGAGAGTGATAAATAAAAATTTAAAGAAATTTTGAGTTAAACTCACAGAAAATCTCCATGAACTTAAAAGCATACTAGATTTACTCTCTCTATATATATATTAGTAAAATTTATCATTAACATGTCACTTTAGTTACACCACCTATAATTTCAGCTTCAAGAAATATATTTATTATAACAATTGTTGGTAAAGAACTACATACTCGATATAAAATGATAATAGATCTTGTCTTTCTATGGAATAAATAGGTTTAGTCCCACAAAAAAAATGAAAAATAATATACATTGGGACTAAAGTAAAGCCTATTTTTGTAAACAAAACAATTATTTGATAAACGTGAACCATATGGTTAGGTGTAGGGTTTGGGAAACACAAGATCTTAAACGAAGTTCCAAGTTTTAACTTCTCTTTCGGCCCATGGCCCAGTTGATCTTAACCAAAGTAAACGCATTCGCTGTAGGTTCATTGTGCGACAATGATTCGTGATTTGATGGAGGAGAGGCGACTGTTCAAACATCCGAGAGACGTAAGATCTTCTGCAACATATCTCGAGTCGACAAATGTGAAACGAGTCACTGACGGATTATTTCCTTGAGTCCTTCAGCGGAGGAGGAAGAACCAGAATTCACGTGTTGCTACTTGCTACATGATTTGATGCGGAAGAGACAAATCCCGCATGACTCGCCGTTTGAAGGAATCTCGATGAAGAATAACCCCTGTGAAGGAATCTCGTTGAAACCACGGCTAGACATGTTCTAAATACTGAGCAGATGGACCGACGCAGCAATTAGTTCAATTAAATGTCACGCCAGTACGCCACATCGCCACGTTAGATGGATTTATGTCAGACAAAGTTAACCAATTTACTTTCCTCAAAAAAAAAAAAAAAAACAATGTACTTTTCTAGCTGCGTAAGGATCCAGCTGTCCAAGTGGAGGAGTGAAATGGAATCCAGTCAGGTTTCAGACAGCTGGCGTAAGGCACCAACGCTGTTTAATCTGCTATGTTGAGATCTGTGCCAGTCCGAATCTCGATGGAAATTAAGTACTAATAGTTATAGAGCGGGTCGAATCCGTGGCCGCGCCGACCCGACCCGACCCGACCCGTGACCCAATCCGTCAAATCCGTGACCCATTAGAACCGACGGGTGTAGTACGGGCGCGGGCAAAAAATTTTTAAAAAAACCCGTGCTAGTCCCGACCCGACCCGACCCGCCCAACCCATGCAAACCCGCCCCCGACCCATCCCGGGAACCCGTGCAAACCCGGTAAACCCGGGAAAATTCAAAAAAATGTGGGAAAAATTAAATTTTTTTGGTAAAAAATATAAATAATTATATATCTTTAATATTCTTAATAATTATTTTTGAATTTTTCGGAATTTTTGAAAATTTATTTAGATTTTATTGGGTTATTTTTGAATTTTGAAAAAAAAAACCTTGGACCCGACCTGACCCACCCCACCCTTGGAACCGACCCGTCCCGCCCCGCCGACCCGTCCAACCTGACGAGTCTAGGACAGGTCGTGACCAAACCCCCCAAAATGGACACATCCTAATCCGTCCCGTGAAAACCCATTGACCCCTCCCGCCAAAACCCGCCGACCAGTGCAAACTCATCCCATCCCGACCCGACCCGCTCCATTTTTAATACACTAAGTACTAAAGCTCACGACATCACAACAGCGGCCTGCCTGGTGCCTAGTAATATTTTGCCATGTATAATTTTAATTGAATTTTGGGCTGTAAAAAAATTGTGCCTTGTAGTTCATTCGATCGACTCGTTATTGATTCACTCGTTAATGAATTAAGCTGATTCGTTAATTTTGTTAAGCTAATGAATCGAGCTTGTTTGAGTTAACTCGGATCATTAGATACATTTGACTTAATAAACTATTAATATTTATTATTTATATTATGAATTTTTAGTATAGTAAGTAATTTATAATATGATATGTACTTAAATTATTATATCAAAATATATTGTAATTAGTTATTTTAATATTTTTTATAGATTTTAATATAATATATTATTAATTATTAAATTAGTTCTAACGAACCTTAATGAGTTAATCTCAAATTAAAAAATTTAACTCGAAAATAATTAACAAATCATATCGGTTCATCTCATTAATTAATGAGCCGAGTATGAACTTGATGTAGTCAGTTCAGCTCAGTTCGTTACAACCCTAATTTAAATCCAGACCGTTTTAGATCAAATGGAAGAATATCACATCAACGGGAAGGAAGCGGAACCCTAGGCAGTGTGGCACAGGAAAGAGAATCTCGTTCAATGAAGTTCGCTGTCAAAGGCGATATATACCTGCATTATCACTTGAGAATATATAGAGATGCAAAATGAAATCCAGTAAATTTTGGGAGTAGTTCGCTTATAATTTTTTTCTATATCAAAGCAGCATTATAATGTTTTTTTTCCACTTTCCAGTTAATGGGATATGGCGCACTAATAGGGATCGATGACTAATTTGATAATGAAAATTTAAATAAATTCGAAAAAGAATCTTAAAAATAAAATATTATAGAATATATATATATATATATATATATGAACTTATATTAATCATTGTTTACAAATTTCATGCAATTTTATTATTATTTGATAATCAATCAAAGACATCAAAATTTTATGCCAATTGCAAATATTCTAACTTGATCATATTTTATGATCCAACAATAACTAAATTGTATGAAATTTATAACATTGATAATCTATAATTTTCAGGAATATATGACAAGTTTTTCTACTTCAAATTTGTTTCACTTTGTTTGAATTTTCATTGTCAATATTGCCAAATAGATGATTCCTCTTCAATTATAATTAATCCAAAGAAACAGAAAACATCATGTACATTCGGACTACATATATCAGGATAAAGTTTTATATTTACTGGGAACTTTTTGCAAATTCCTACCATCGGATTCATTAAAAAATAAAATAAAAGCTTACAATGAGGATTCCCGAGAAAAAAAGTTTAAATAAAATAAAGAAAAATACAAAAATGATACAATCTGGGTGAAAAATGAATGCTACCTATCTGCAACTAAAACAAATTAGGATCAGCTAAAAAAGGCTATGTTTTAATTACATCTCTAAGAGACTAAACCCAAAAGCATTAGTATCTAACCTGAGCTAGAGACGCTATGAACCAAAAGGAAAAAAGAAACAAAATTGACATTACACAAATTGCTATAATACAATATATATTAGTAAAGTATAAAACCTTTCCCACTATGCATGAATCAAATTCTGGTTTTATCTAAACCTGCTCAGCCTTGACTGCTGGCTGAGACAGCTCTCTGTCAGCATAATGTAACAACCTCCTAAGCCTAAGAATCATATCACAGTGGAAAGGTAAGGCACTGCGCCTATCTCCAAACACTGGGCTCACAGTAAGCCAAGAGAGTGAATGCAGCTCAGCAGCCACCGTTTCCAAAACAGTGTGTGCTTCTGCATGATCATTATCCCGGCTCGCAACATCACCACCAAGAAACCCCCTTGCTTGCTTGCCCCTCCGGCCACATCCATAATGATCAACTAGGGTAACACAAAGAACTGACGACCAATCTTCCCTGACAGTTTCAGAAAGGTCTTTTCTGACTGGATGGACCGGTTTTGATACGACATAACCAGTGGATACTGGAATGGCCATGCCTTTGCTGTGCAAAAGGTGCGCCAGTGGGGGTGAATCAGACGTGAGGCATGTAGGTAGTTGTAAAGGTGTTGGTGACAGGTACCGTAAGCTATGAGAAGGGACTAGGAGGTATGAAGCTGATGCAGGTACTGAACCAAGGGACTTGACAGGACTGAATCCTTCCAAGTAGCTAGCAGACCCCCCTGGCCCTGGTTGAGATTGAGATAGCTCTGACTGAAGGATGAGATGCAAAGAGTGGTCCAGAGAGACCCCAACAAGAGTGATGCTTTGAACCAACTGCAAAGCTGAAGTACCTCTTGAGGCATCCAGTGAGTTGCCATGTGCAGTGCCCATTAGCTGTTTTTTCGTGCTACCACCTTTCATGAAGCCAGATTTTGATGACATGCTGCTGCTGTACAAAGAGGAGGGGCTCGGAGATGATGGTAGATTTCTCTCTTGAAAGGCCGTGTCTGGGCCACTATCTGGAGAAGACCGTCTAAGCTGCGTCGGCCACTTCTTCACCTCATTTCCACCAATTGAATAGATAGCCTTTTGCCATTCTGTTGTGCATAAAGGTAGGTTAATTGCTCAGTGCATTATTTAACTCATTTTTTGTTAGCTTCAATTTATAGCACTCCTGTTTTCTCCAATTATCTTTCTTTTAAAGGGTTCTGGGGAAATAAGAAGACAAACAGAAAATCCTCATCCACTTGAAATTTTCTTTTAGAAGTTCCCAACCATGGAAGGTTAGTTGGGAAGGTTCAACTATAGAAAATATGTGATGATACAAGTCACAAAATTCAATTAAAGATGACTAACCTTGGCATTCAAGCTCGAAGAAGGACCCGAGACGTGTAATTATCACATCTCTGGGCCTAGCAGGACCCACATTGTCAGAAGATGCAGTGCCCGCTATAATCTGACACCCCTGCTGAAGCACCTGAACAAACAGCCCTTGCAAGACCTTAGTATCCTGTCTCCCACTGACCCCGCCAAATGGGGAAACAAAACTGTCCACCAACTCCCCCCTCGAGTCAGTCCAAATGCATACAAACCACCTCCAATCCTCAGTCCACCCGTAGCAGCAGTGAAGACTCGCGGAACCTGTCTTTGAATGGTCCGACAACCCATCTGAATGTGACATCACTGAGTCACCACTCTCATCGATCCCTGACTTAGAAGCCGGGTTTGCCTCGAAAACTGCAGAAGCATGGTCTACAGAACCAGGTTCACCCAGGATAAATAGAGGCTCAAAAAGGTACTTCTTATCATCAAGGCTATACTGATCTGATACTGACCTCTGCATTGATTTCCATGAGTTGTCACCCCAATTGACAGGTCGCATAGATGGATCGAAGTCAGGTTCTCTGGAGTTCAATGCAGCCGAACCTGGCATGCGCGGTGCTAGACAGTCTTTCCATAGGCTAGGCATAGGAGAGGCAGACATATGGTGTATCATCTGGGATCTCCCTGGGAAGGATGAAGCAGACTGAAGTGGGTCGTGGGTTGGCCCACAGACTGCGGCATGACCCACGGCACGTGGAACCCGGCGTGCTTTGTTGTACACAGTAAAGGCAATATCCTTCAAAAGTGAGAGCTCATTAAATGTGGGAGTGTTCAGCCTGAGAATTGACTCAACAGTGATTATTTGAAGGACAACTTTTGGGAGGTTGAACCCAGATAGCATGATTACATTGGAACTGGATGATGACTCGTCGATGCCGGTGCTAGGATTTAATGCCCACAACACATGAGAATGGAGCAAGGATTTGCGTTCTCGCTCTGATGGCGTGAGGACAGCCGTCCCCAATGCAACTGCGCACTCAACTAGTGTCTCAAGGACAGCTGACGGCTCTGGGAATGGGCACACCACATATACTACCTGTCATGATCAAACCTTTAGTTTTCAAGGATTGTGATCAAAATATCTAAGAAAAAAAGTATGAGAATATTTTTTAGATACAGAGGGGAAGACCCTTACTGTACAAGGTGATCCATTGCTATCTTTCTGATTCAAAGAAGAATTTGGAGTAAGCTTGAAATCCTTGATGACTTTATTTAGAGAACTGATAAAACTTTTCACACTCCAGCCCTTGGAAAGAGACAGAAAGAAATCACTTATTGAGCTGACTGAAGTTAAATGGCACCGGACATTTTTCACTTGCTGAGGGGCTTCAATTAGAAACAGACCAGATGGCGAAGATTTGAAACTAGAGGTCTCTGTTTGGCCCCCACCCATTTGTGGTGAATGGGTTCCTAGTTTGCATATTTCATACACTATAAAGAGGGAAGAATAAAAAAAAAAAATATAGTAGCAGCAGCAAACAAATATAAAATGTCAATTACATTAAGAAATCCGGAGAGAAGAGAACTTGCCGGTTCCTAACTGCTGGAAGAAGTCAACAGAGGCAGTAGTTAGTAGTTCTATATCCGGGCAAATAGCACAATAAGTAACCTGCAAGAAACCAAAAAGGAACAAATGAATCTTAACATTCTTGATTAGCAATAGCCAAGTTATGAACTGAAGTTCTGAGCAAATTGAAAAACATGGGCTTACAGGCTTTGGTGAAGCATAAGGTTCAAGAGGAGCTTTCTCCCACAACTTGATACAGTTGACAGATGCCTTCAACCAATCATCCTGGTAACTGCAGTAACAAACAAATTAACATTCATCCTCAAATCCTGAAATTTTAATTGAGATTGCAGAGATCACCCACTTGCTAATGTTCTGTGAGGCTTGCCAAGAAAAAAAGAACATGTACAAGACCTAACCCAAACAAGTAGTGCAACAATTTTAGCTTGCAGCTTGTGGATCATTTGAGATCAACCTGAAGAAACTCGCAATTATCTCACTCGACTGAATTTTGAACCCAACACATAGTCGTTGAGTCCATGCTGTTGATTGCTTAACGTGTTGTGGTTAGTCCGAACTCTTCATTTTCTATACTGATGATCTGAACCATCCTTTACTGCCCCTTTTAAGCCCCAAGTTCTCTCTCACCTTTGCCACTCTTCCAGCTTCTAGCTTCGAAACTCTCCTAATCTCACCCAATACTATTGGCTCTCTCATCCCTTTTTCTCCCCCTTGCTTGACTAAATGACATAAAACTCTGGTCATGACTAGTACTAAATTTTGTCTGTGTCAATAATGTTTTCCTCAGTTCGAAATTAGAACCTTTTACCATGCTATGGAACCTGTGAAGAGCGCAATTCACAGATCTTAAGGGCACATGAAAGATATGTAGCACTCTTGCCAGATATATGTGCTCAAGTGTAATTGCTCGTCACTATTAAGGGATAATTCATGTAATAAGGCCAGATCGGATTATGGAACTTTTAGGAAGCTATATATAATGCTTGTAACGTTGTACGGTTGTACCTAACTGTAAATATTTGTAACACTTTCCCTTGCTTAATGAAATACAGTAGGTGCTGCACTTGCTTTTCAAAGAAAGGTTGAACTGTGTTCTGTACCACATTTGGATTATGACAGGTATTAATATGTTTTTCCCCTATTTAGCAATTTGCTGGTTGCATGTTCCATTTGAAATTCCATCAATTATCGCTAGCACCAGCTTGAGCTTGCGAGCTAGCAAACAAGCAGGATGACAGGCCAAATCATGCAAAATTTCATGATTACGCAACTTCAAGCAATTATCAAATCAGATTGAGTTAGATCGATATTATATGAATCATGTTGGAGCCAGTTGTTTCAGCTTGGAATTAAAGAAGGTACTATTTCCACTTGGCTTGAAAACTTTGAGTTGGATCCCCAATTCAATTCAATAATCATGACATTTTACTTGATTTGGCTATGTGCGTTACAAACAGCCCCACGCTGGTGCATACCAAAGTCTAGAATGTATCTTTGGGGCCTTTCTGGCTGCATCATAATTATAAATGTTCACAGCTTAACAAAGGGAATCCTAAATTATGTAATTAAAAGTAAACATTAGATGAGCCAAAAAGCTCAATCTTTACCAAAAGGTGAAAGCAATTTAGTTTTTTCTGCATAACCCATACATACCAATTCTGTATTGATTTCCCATTAAAAAAAGATGATCCAGGCACACTGATTTTTTAATATAATAATTAGAGTAATCATATTATTAATAATGATGATGATAAAAACAAAATTTTAATAGTAGGAATGGTAGTGTGTCACTGTCAGTGGCGCTTTGAAAATACGCCAATGACAGTGGAGTATTTTTTTAATTATTTTTTATGATTTAAAAAAAAAAAGACAAGCACGCCAGTGGGAGTGGCGCACTCCCACTGGCGGAAGTACCAACTTGTTTTTAAAGAATTTAAAGGATTTAAAAGAATTGAGTTGAGGTAATGAAAAAAATAAGACGCCATTGGGAGTGGCGTATTTTCAAATGCGCCGGTCCCAGTGACGCATATCTTATGCGCCAGTCCCCGTGGCGAATTGCCATTCTTAGTAATAAAATTTGATTTTTTTCCGTTATTATTATTAATAATTAGCCTACCCCAATTTATTTGGGATTAAAGGGTTTGTTGTTGTTGTTGTATTATTATTAATAATATGATTAATCTAATTATTATATTAAAAAATCAGTGCTCCAGGCAGCATGAAAATGATCTAATTGAGAGGCATACCCAACGAGCAAAGAAGGCATTGGTAGTGCAGATAGTGTAGGTTTTAAACGGGAGGATCCTTTTTCTGGTTCCTGCTCAGAATTGCTTATATCTTGAGAAGATCTCCTGTGAGACGACCCATCGGTCCTTGCATCTGACAATAACAGAAATTTGATCCATTATATAAGCCAAATTAAAATAAAAGAATGAAAAATGTATAGTTGTGCAGATTCCAAATTAAAACAAACGAATCAGATTGACATGATTCAGAATTTAGGGCCTTATTTAAATAATATAACCTTTTCTTTTTAATCCAATGACCTGAATTAAAATATAATAGGGTCCTAATTTTCCACTGAATTAGAATAATAGGGGTCCTACACTCCTACTTTTCATACCAATCTGAACCACCTTAACACTGTCGTGACGAGCTTACAAAAGATGGAAGCAACCAAAATTAAAAAGATAAACAAAAGATAAATGAGTGCGGCAAACATATGGAACTTTTTGTGTTATTCAACTTTTGTACTCAAGTTGATTTGGATTTTTCTTCTTTTGGTTCAGGCTACTTTCTCTTAATTTATTCATAGTTTGCTTAACAGAAGGCTTCAACTCTATTCTTTGTCTTATGAAGCACTGTCAGCAAGGGTGGATTATAGATTCACTCCGTAACTACAGTGAAATTGTTCAAAATATACAGTTTTCATTTCTGCTACCAGAGAAAGGGCTGAGGACTCGCTTTTAACTTCTCTTTTCCTGTTTCCTTTCTGCCTTTGTATCTGATCTAATTTTAATATTCTAATTAACATTTAGCCGTCTTTAGTGTTCAAAGGGTACTTCAGATTTTAGCATTTTTAGTATAATAAAACAGCATACTACCACAATATTAGTATTATTTTCTTGAGGATTCAAACACCCCAACCTATTGAATACTTAATAACAAAAATTTTAGAACTCAAAATAACCAATAAACTTGATCTATATTATTTTCTCCAAATGCACATACAAAATTACAACATTTGATTTTGTTTTGGCAGGAATCAACAACTTCAAAAATCAACATCCAGAAATTTTGATCCCTCAGTGGACTCTTACAACCTCTTCGTGTAATCAAACCAAAGGTCAAAATGCTGTAATGTTACATGTGCATGAAATTTTTTATATATACATATATATCATATATTCATATCTGATGATTTTAAATTATTAAAGGTACAAAAAGGAGCCAATAGTAGAGGCATTTGACTCCTCGTCCCAATAACCAACTTATTAAGTTTTAAAACCCCAGAACTTTCAATTACACATATCCAAGCATAAAATATGAGATAATATAACTTTTATCAATTATAGGCTAGCGTCTAAGCTAAAAGATATTATAATGATAGTAAGTACAATCTAGATATTCACATGGTTAAAATACTACAACATGATTTAATTACTAAAAGTATTATCATTTCAAATTTAATCGACCACAAGTAATGCCATATAGGTGCTATATCAGCACTAAATTTGTTTTATCATCAAAAGTGATAAATCACATGCTATTTTAGTGGTGTCATATTGGACATATTCAAAATCTGATAAAACACCATGACACTGCTATTAATAGTTTGTTCATGCAAAGACGAGTGCACTATATCATGCCCAATGGTAAAGAAACATACAGCATACTAGAATTGAACAAAAAGAAAACTCTAGATGGCTACCTTATTAGATGTGGTGTATAACAGACCCCAATGTTAAGAAACGAAATGTCAATCACAAACCTCTATGTGCTGAGGAAGTGCCAGTAGACTGGGGTGGGCTCGTAGAATCTCCACCAAGGGTAACACTGCTCGAAGAGTCACGGGCTTCAATACCTCCATAGAGAAATGAATACGTGTCTCCTGCAGACCCAGAGTCACTCAAATGACCTCGTCCCTTGCACCAGTCAACAATTGGCAAAGGACCGTCAGAGTTCCCAAATGCCGATTTTACCACTTGTTTTATATCCGACTGTAGCAGGCTAATCACAGATGGCGCTGTGACCTGCAGCAAATAACAATTCCAACCAACCAATGATTTTTGTTATCATATGGGAGGGCAGCACCTATTACTTATTTTTTCTATCTATATTTGATCTTTGGTGCAAATATTTGGTTGAGAGAAGTTGAATAGACAATCACAAGCATGGGCAAACTAAGGCCTCTTATCAACCAAAACCAACACGCAAGATGAGACAAAGATCAACATATGAGTACAATCTGATGCAATAAAAGGAGCACAAAAAGAACCTATTTACGGTTTACCAATACAATGGACCTACAGCATATGATATAAAAAAAAATGCAGTGATGATCTTACATCAGCAGCAAGTGGATCAACCAAGTAAACACCAGCTAAATCAACAGAGTGACACATGGCAAGGAGCCCACCACAGCCAGCATGTGCTGTATCAGGTTCACATGCGAAGCCTCGCCTGCGCTGCTCTTGCAAGGCAAGCCAGCCAAATGGCCCCTCCCCATTGCTTGCATCAAGAGCCACATCAACAAATGAGGCAGACTGTTGCACCAAAAGCCCAAGTGCAGCAAGAAAATCCATCAAGGGCTGTCTCTGATACGCATTTACAGCTAAGCTCTCATCAGAGAGTGATGATCCACATGGTTTTAATGACTTTGGGCCCCCAACTGACCGCCAGACACCTACCTGACTCATCAGTGACCCATCATTTGTAATTAATTCACACTCCATATCACCTCCTATCCTGACTGGTATATTTATATTCTCCTTTTTTATTTCAAACTTCGATGAGGTCACTACTGGGGTTTTGGGTTTTAAAGAGAGAAGTGTATGTCTTACCCGGCACATAGCTGCCTGGTACATGATACAATCCATATCAGTGGCCAGTGCCAACTTGGTTGGCAATAGAAAATTATCTGAGTTAATTGTATTCTCATTTTTCTTTGTTAGAGAGGTTGATGTGCTCAGAGAAGTCACGCCTGACAGAGCTGGTGGAGGCACGTCACTTTTGCTTGAGTTCACTTCAGTATTATTACTATCATTTGATATTTTATCCGATTCCTTTTTACCACTTAGTACAAGGGTGTATAGCTCAGAAGAAGCCTCCTCCTTTTCTTCTGATGCATCAGGGTGAGGTGGCGGCTGCATTGCATTATATACATAACGGTTTGTTGTAGAGCTGCCTGAGCTATCGGCCTTTCTAGAGGAAGGTAGGTATGGATTTGAAAATGGAGAAACCAGGTTTTCATTGGCAGTTGGAAATTCAATTGCAGCATACTCTGGTGCAAATGCAAGCATGGCCTCAGCCTTCGTGAGATGGTTATGTTTTTTGCTAAATGGAACTATAGATTGACTGGAGGTAAAGGGAAAGATTATTTGACTTGTTTCCTTAATGGATTCAGACAAAATTTTGGGATGTGTTTCATCTGTGAGGGATGCAGGTTGGAGATGTGAAGCCCCCTCAAAAGATGTGGTGACCGGTGAGAATTGTTGATCTGTTATCTCGATTGGTCGGATGCTTGGGCTGATGCTGGTCATGCCACCACCATTTGTGCCGCTAACTGGGACGGCTTGAGCCTCCATACCTGGAGGCTGTCAGAGGGGAATGGATTATTATCCAGATAATCAAGAAAAAAAGTGCTTTATCAATTTAAAATGTGCAACAATATCATGCACCTCATGACAGAAAATAAGTAACAACAAACATAGCTTGATCAATAGTTATTTGCCAAAATTTTAATTAGGCAGAAAATTGCAATTACAGATGTAGCTCCCTGTAAAACCTTCGGGAAGGACAAGAACGAAAGAAAATCTCACTTACTTCGCCAAAATTCATTAGATCATTTTCAAAAAGGCCCCCAAATTCCCCAAATTCAGAGAGGACAATGTTGATGTCTAACCCACTTCCATCGTCATCCAAATCAACCCAAAGGATTCCACGGTTGGTGTCACTTGGATCAGCTATATGGTTTGCTTGCACCGTATCAGTACCCTTTCCAGCTTGGGGATTTATTTCCAGCATATTACCCTGCAGCATTTTTTTAAAAAGAAAATAAAGGGAAGAACTAAACTGAAGTTATTAGCAGGGCTGTAACAGAACAGTTTCATAGACCTATGATGAATATAAGAGTGAATAATATGTTGCATTCCCTCACATGTCTTGCATTCGAATAGAAAGAACCTGAGGCTGATCCCAAAAAATATTAGAGATTAAAGAAAGGGGAGGGGAGGGAGAAATAACCAAAATTCATTCACCTCCTTTATATCCCAATATAACCAAAATTCATTCACCTCCTTTGTTTAAACATGCTTATTTGAGGGTAGAGGTGGAATCTCTCTCCTCTTTCCTTTTTTTTCAGAAAGTTGTGGAGCAAGGAACCCTAAATTGCTCCCTGCCTTCCCTCCTGAAAGAACTCAAGTGCTAGCCAGTACATAAAATGGAACAGACAACCTAAATGGAAAAATGATGCTTAAACAAAGAAATTACATGGTTACTGCCAGTTTGCTTGGTTGCAAGTGAATCAGCATCACCGTCAAAATCATCACCATTACCAGCTGTTCCAGTACCACTTTCACTAGAAGTACTGCTCACGCTACTTATACTGCTGGTTAGGTTGCTGTTGTTGGTACTGTGCAATCGCTGCCTGAGTCTCAAGCAACTTGAGTTGCGGGATGATTCCACATGGCAAGTGCTTCCTAGTGCCAGACTGATACCAGCAAACAAAGTAAGATCAAAGCAATGAAATTATGAATAACAAATGTTAGTTAAGAATAGTAAGCTAATAAGCTTTTGCTAACCAGTGTTCCACAAAGGATGTGCCAGAGAATTTCCAAAATGGCCAACTCTCTGCTAAGGACGCGTCCATGCCATTTTGTAGCCAGAATCTGTGAAAATTAAAGAAACAAAGCTTATATAAACAGTTCTTGCAAAGAGCATAATAACACCAAATACCCATAAACACTCATAGAAAAAATAAAGAAACAGTAAACTTTGCAGATGAGACAATTGGTAAGTGAAGGCAGCAGGTACCTCTTACTAGAGAAGCGAGAGAAAGCATGGTGCATCATAGGGACCAACACGGCCTCAGGAGGGTAAATAAAGGTCTTTTCCATTATTGGAGCTTGATCAATCAACTCACTTTTGCTCTCTTTGCAAGGAGAAGACAAACAACCAAGGGCTACTTCCACATAGAAACTCTGACCTCTCATCTGACAGCCAGGTGATTGAGTAACATATGGTGCACCAGTTGTCCACCCATTTGGAGACTTTAGCTTGCTGTTATATATATAAATTTATGTATAAATTCTTGAGAAAAGGCCAAACATCGGGTTGCTTTACTCACTTATATTAAAATCTTGATATGAAGTTTGATATTACATAAAATAAATATTTACCCATAAACAGAAATTACATACTACCTGATATAAACCTGCTTAACGAGCTCACTAGGACAGCAGCCAGTAAGCATACCAAGCATCCCATTTGGAGCAGCGATAACTGCAGGTGCATAAATAATAATAAAATGGATATACCGCATGCACTTAAACCCATGAAGTCTAATCTTCTTTTTTTTCTTTTTTAATTCATCCCCAACATTATGTTTCTAACAAGCAAGACCTTCAAAATCTTTTGGTAAACAATACCATCCCAAAACTCGGTTTATTTACAGCTATTATATAGTGCTTACTTTCCAATTAATTTTGACAAATGGTCCTAAATTAAATCTCAGATTAAAATCTAATAATTTGGCCTCGACATATACAATATGTAATGTACATATAAATTATGATCAGTATCAGTCATGTTTTGGCCTCGAACAAACAGAATGAATCAATTTTCAACAGTCTGAATTTAACCACCTGTGATGAATTATCAAATGATGAAATAATAGAAAAAATTATATTAATAGATAAGATTTGAAGGAATGAAATATATCCAAAGAGCTTGCTTTGGATATGAGTGTTTGGAAGACGACAATTCATATACTAGAATCATGATTTAGGAGTTAGAGTCTAGTAGTAGAGTTATAGATTTCAAGTTCTTAGTTTTTTCAGTTCTTAGATTTTAAGATTTTAGGATTTAGAAATATGCTTTATAATGTAGGTTTATTGTATTATTTTATTATTATTATTAGCATTAGTATTATTAGCATATTATTAGCATCATTATCATTATTATTATCGTATTACATCGTCATTATCATTATCATTTTTATTTATTACTATTATTATTTATTTATTTATTATTTTCATCATCATCGTTATTATCATTGATATTTGAGATCTCTGATCTTATGCTTTCATATTGGGATTTATTTCTAGCTTACCCCAATTTATTTGGGATTAAAGACTTTGTTGTTGTTGTTAATAGATAAGCATCTGTATTTAACAATAATCCCATATATAGTTGCTTTGGTTTGGGAACATTTTGGCCCGAGAAAAAAATTGTTAAACTATTTAATTGTCAAGGGATCTATGTTTGTATTTTTTTAGAAGCCAATATATTGAGGGGGAAAAAAGAAGAAGAAAGGAACAAAATACCAGGAAGTCCATCATTAGCCAAATGGGAGGAGTGTATAAGGATCTTTTCTATATCATCTCCACAGAGGGTCCGTATATACCTAGAAATTGCATATACCATAATCAAAGTATGCCCCAAGTGCTTAATCCAACTATTATATGAATTTCAAATTCATACTTGGCAGATACAATGACGTGCACATATATGGCTTCTTCAGTGGCAGAAAATATGAATTCAACTGTAGGTTGAGCTCTCCTAAAGAAACATGATAAAAAAATCAACCAAACAAACAAGGAAATAAATAAACTACAAGATTCTATGCAAGAATCTAATAAATTGAAACCTTCATAAGTAAAAGTTTCATAAGAAATGAAGAAACTTTTAAAAAGAAAATATCAGATATATACTAATAGCAGACCAAACTAGTAACATCTGGGCAACTTGGTAAATCCATTATCCTACTGTAATAATAATTTATCCCGAGATATAATCACCTCCAACCTTAAGCTTCTTTCACTTTGTCCCAAACGGGAGGATCTTGTAAAGACATCTCCAAATCGCACATAAGATAAACCCCTCATGGCTCTGCACCCATGAAAATCCAAAGGGTTGGAATCTTAAATAATTTCTTTGTTTATGATAGGTACCATTAGGAAATAAGGAAACTATTAATTAGAAGAAACAACATAAACCTCTCTAATGTGTTTCTCAAAGCCTGAGATAATGCAATTGCGACTTCTTCTGAATCACCAGGTGCTAGCCACAGGCCTGTCCCAACAACTAAGGAAAAAAAAAAAAAAGAGGAGTTCAATAAGGATACAGTTAGAACCATCTTACTAGATCTACCTGGTGCATGCTAGTAACGGAGCTGACTATATTAGAATAAGCACCATTATGCTTCCATTCAGAGATATAAAGGAACATAAGATCAGAGAAGATGGATGAAACCTCGCAATTTTGATACTGCAGACTGGGCAGTTTCGGTGATTGAAGATTGACAGCCAGGAACAAACAACCACAGTTTAATTTTCTCATCTGCATTTATTGCATTAGATAATTAATAGCCGTATGATAATTCTATAATTAAACATCGAAATTATATACTCAATAAAGAAAAGGCTGCACCTGGGTTATGAACGCCTTGCGATGGGTCCCATGGACCAACAAAAGACTTAGTCCATGTACTGAGAAACCCTTCATTTTGCAACTGAAGGTGTGCTGAGAGTACTGCAAAATTAGCTGCATCTTTCTGTTCAGCCTTTGAGCTATAAAGGTCAAAACAGCACATCAGTTAACAAAGAGAGTATGTGATATACACACACACAAATAGAGAGAGAGACAGAGAGAAATCTATACACACACCTTTTCTCAGTGAGAGCATCAGGATCAGGTTCAATAGGTAGAAACTGAAACCATGAAATAGCTTGGAGTTCTCCCTAAAATTCAGCACAGCAAATGGAGAGTTTAAAATTTGATGACATGTAGATACAACCACAAGAGCTTTTGTTTTCAAACTTTCACTTCTTCATCCAGATAAAGCAATACCAGAGACAGAGTGAAATAAACAGTAAAAAAATACAATAATCAATATGAATGATAACTTACAATTCTGAATACATTGGTCCACATATTCAGGCTGTGCAAGTAGCTTTAATTGTGATCAAGTGTACGAACAATGAAGCATCCGAGCATGCCACTGAACCACAAAATCCCCTCTCCAACTGAAAGAAAAAAAAACAACTTAACGCTTCAATCATCACACTTCTTTTCTTAAGAGACCGGAAATTAAGTTCTCGTTCCAAAAAAATTTACACAGAGCAAAAGACTAAAGCAGGATATGAGTTCAATATGAATTTGAAGGAAGGTTCTAACCAACTTGCAAACTAGGCAATTTTGGTTGGATTTAGTGAGAGTGCAATTCTATCTTCTCTTCCTATCGTGCAGTACAAAAAGAGTGAGGTAGAAACTAGAAAGAGAGAGAATAAACAAGTCTTAGCACGGTTAAATAAACGGACGGCGAAAGAGAGAGAGAGAGAGAGTAGAAGGATTTTGAGGGGTTTAGTCCTCTTACCCCACTTTAGAAACAGAGAGATGATGGAAGCAAACTAGAGAAGAGTTAGCTTACGGGTTTCGCCGGAGCGCGCGCGAGAGGAACTTCGGTCGCGGTGTCGGATGGGAGCGTCGGAGAAATCAGCAGAGTGATTGTCCGTACTAGGAAGTAAAATTGGAGCCGGGTTTGACTCGCCAGACGGGAATGATGGATGGGTCTCAATTTGTTTTTCCCCCCTACCTCCGAACCGAACAGGCGAACGAAACACAAAAAGAGAAAAAATTTCGTCAATCGGCTGACTCCAGATTTCCACCAAATCGGAGTTCGAGATTTGGTGACAATTGGCGACATCTTCGGCTGCTTGAGGGGGGCGCGTCTGGAGTTTGGACCGTCCGATTTGATTTTGATACCTTATTTGGTTTTCAACTTTTCATATGACCGAATTTAGTAGACTGTGGTATATATTCTATCTAGGAAATAGGATTGAATTGTTTTTATTTCGGCAAATTTCATTCTCCGGTCACCGGTCTCTAAACATAATTTCTATTTCCGACAATAGTGATTCCTATTTCAACTCTTATCCTACATGAGCCGCTACAGAGATGCAGCCATAGAAGAATTACACCACCATTTCAATTCTTATCCTCCAAAAAGCTGTAGCCTGGAGGCTTATCCAGCTCAAGAAAAATAAATAAATCACTCCCTACTCTGTTCCGAACCTCCAATGGCGCTTCATACTCCTAGACTGCTCTCGCATCAACGGTCATCTTTCTCCGTGCATTATTGCTCAAGTGCATCAAAACATATATTTTCAACAAAAAAAGCGTCTCAATTTCAGAGCCAAGCTCATGCCAAAGCATGCAAACTTGGATTGATTAATTTCACTTGTAGAGCGAGAAGAAGAGTAAGATATGTCGAAGAAGAGGAAGAAGGTGACGAAGAGTATGGGAATAACTTGGAGATTACAATGCTAGAGACTTATAGCGAAAAGAAATCAAAAGAGGCACTGTTGGTCAAGGCAACAGTAGATGGCGAAGAGGAATTGGTTCTGATCTTCAAGGTAAACACTAATTCAGAAACCAATCTTCAACTATTAACAGTATAAGAAAATGGGGTTTAATGCACTCCATGTTTTATCCAATCACTTGTATAGTAATAATTTTAGTATAATATTTATATTTTTTAATAAAATACCTATTTAAACATCATAAAAAATAAAAATTATCCCACTATTAACTACAATATATTAATTTTAATATAGCAAATATACTAATGTAGATACTTGATACAATAATTGACCCTCATTTTAAATTTTCCGGTTCCACACTGAATATGAAGTTTTATTTTTTTCTGAGTTCTGTTTCAAAATAGATTCAAATTGTAGAATCCTCAAAAACCATTGGTCATTGTAATTTTGAGGACTTATTGAATACAGTAGTCATTAACATTTTCTTTTTGAATTAGTATAATAGTCATTACCATTAATTCTGACTTTTGCTTATTGTTCAGGGTTTCTCATCATGTTTGACGGCAACAACCGCGACAGATCCGTCAAAAAGCGTGCTGCCGGAGAGGGCGATAATACAATCAATAGATGTGATCAAAGGCCCGTTTGATCCAACCAACATCGAGTATCTGGAGAAGGGATTGACATGGGACGCCTTCAAAACACGATTGCAATAACAAGGTCAGGATATAAATTATAGAGATATTAGAGACCATTGCTCGGTTCTGCTTTTACTTCTTTACTGTATATTGTTTTGTACTTCCAAATATTTATTTGGAAATGGGAGTGGCGTAGTGCTATGAATTATTGAATGTGCTTTGTAGTCGTCTCTTCATCCCCAATGCAAGAAGATCGATATTACTACACAAACTAGTTTTGGGCAATTAAATAAGTGGCGTAATAGTTGTTAGAATCAAACAAAAATTTATGGATGTTTTCATTAGGAGGTGTTCTAACTATCCCCCAAAAAAAAACGATTTATTAGCACGCAAACAATAGGTCTGAACAAAGGTTATTTCTATATATAAAAATATAAAATATAAAATTATTTTTCAAAAATTGCCAAAAAAAACAGAAGGACGCTTTCTATATTTCGGGCTCTTTTCTCTCAGTTAGTTATTCTAAAGTTCATAAAATTTTAATTTATTATAGAGTACTTTGTTAGTTTTTAAAAAATATATAAATGTTAAATTCTGATAAACAACAAAAAAATTTTGAACGTCGAAAGTTGATGCTGAAACTTAGATCGTAAACTAGATCGGCAACACAGTCTTTTTTGAATCATTTTAGACCGATAAGCCATGGCCTTTCTTCTTTTATAATTTTTTTAATAGCTATTTCTTTTACAATTACAAATTTTATTTTTTATATATAAAAATAACCCGAACAACATCCCAATTCAGTATGAACACCCTAGGCCACAACAGATACCGCAAAAACCCAGCGCTTTCACTCATGAACTTTGCATGTTCATGTCAAATTAAAATTGATATAAATAAAACGTAAAAATTGACAATTAGGAATGTTCATGCCTAATTAGACAGATAATCATATATCACAGTCATAATATTCTTGTTGTTCATACTTACATATATGAATGAGCGTTTATATTCACTCACATAGATACTTATATCTAGTTAATTGGGTATTTATAATTAATTATGAAATATGAAAAATTACTAAAAATAGAATATTACTGAAAGAGTTAAATTAGAAGAAAAAAAAATTGTGTTACAGATTTAAATAGACTCTTGCAAATTAAAAGATTTCTCTTTCATCAAGCTCACGATTGGATGTGCATAAATTTTTATTTAATTTCAATTTTTTATTTAAGCTCATAGACTCTTGCAAATTAAAATATTCAAAATTGTACTTATAACAAAGGAACTAAACTCATGAGTCATATCATAAATCTTTGAAAGAGAGTAATCGAGCATCATTTAAGAAAACTAACAACCATCTTCAAAAATTAATTTAGTTTTATACCTAAAATATCTACCATGAAGGTGGTTTTCTTGATACGATAACTTATGAAGTGATATCGAGAACAAAAAAATGACCTACATATAATATTTATTGATTTGAAAAAAACATATGATAGCATACCAAGAAATATTCATTGTTTACATTATGAGTTGTAATTCATTAGCGGACATTAAGACCAACGACTCAAGTTGTTGATCCCTATAATTAAGCTTTTATTATTAATCAATCATTAGCTGACCCTCACCAGCTACTTAAAAAATATACCAATAAATATCATGTGATGGGTGTTTGAAAATAAATAGTTCTAATAAAGTATGTTACTCTTATTAAGAATATATACACAAATGTTGTGACTGACATTAGAGCATATGATAGCGAATCTAATATATTTTTTATTAAAATATGATTACATCAAGGATCAACATTGAATATATATAATTTCACCTTAGTGATGAAGGAGGTTATAAATGACATATAATGAGACATTTCTTGATGTATACTCTTTGTTGATAATGTGGTGCTAATTGATGAGATTAGAATCAGAGTCGATCAGAAATTAGAGTTGTGAAGATAAACCTTAAAATAGAAAGGTTTAGATTTAGTATGATAGAATAAAATCAAATATATGAGATAAGTATCAATTCTAAATGATAAGAAAGTCAAATAAACTTAAATGATGAAGATGTTAGTTTAAATAAGTAGTATTTATGAATGACATATTTTAATATTTGAGATAGATATTATATAGTAATGAAGGGATTAATGAAGTTGTTAGTTATAGAATAAGAACGAGATGGATGGAACAGAGATAAGTATCTAGAATAAAAAAAAAGTTTAGGCTCCCTTTCTTCTTTCGTTGTGGTTCTTCACTCTTCAGAGAGAAAACTGAATTTCACTTCTTTTTGCTCAACACCCGAACCCGTTTCGTCTGGGAAATAGGCGACAACGCCTCGCACCCCACCCTAACCCCCAACAAATCGATGCACTGTGACAACTCGACAAGGGAAAAGGTGAACCCCCAACAAATCGGTGCACGGCGACAAGGGAAAAGGAGAATCGGTACTGGGTATTTATCAACATCGATTCTGGTATTTGTGATTGTGCTTTGCTCTTTTTTACCCTTAATCTTTCTCCCTGTTTGTTTAATAGTTTTGCTATTTTTTTTTATTTTGAATATATGATCTATATATTAATCTCTTGTAGTTGTAGTTGTGTATGTCTTTCTTAACGGATATTGTTAATTTAATTTCAGGGAACAAGATAAAGTCACAGTTGACAATGTTCTTCGGGGGCAAGGTGATGGTTCTTGATAATTTCCCAGCATAGAAGGCACAAGACTTGAATTATGCCATGAATCGTAGCTTGGGTTAGACAGTGTCTCAAATTGAAAAGCACTTGGACAGGAACCATCAATTCAAACGCCATTTTTTTTCCATGTTGATAATGAAATAATGAGTCAGTAACAAGACCACCCGTGTAAGAGTATTGACCAATATATTTGTTAAATGAACAAACAATAATACAACTACAAATCATGTGAGAAAACAAAATAATCAAGAACCAACCGTGTGCTTTTCCCTTTTCCAAAGAATCAATTGTCCCAATTTTGCACCAACGGAGTAGAAAGCAACTCGCTGGTACTTGAGCGTCTCATTTTCTATCCCAATTTAGTTGGAAAAAATAAAAAAATGGATCAAACGTGTACACAAAATGCTGCATATATATTCTATGGTGTATCGCTGCTTCTGAGTTACAAAAAAAAAAATCATTTCCATGCAACTGAGTCGATCTCATTCCGAGCGGATTTGTAGAGCTCAAGTCTCTTTACTATCTGATCTCTCTTCTCCATCAGAGAAGGGTCCTCATCCAACATAGCACTAAGTTGTTGTTTCTGTAAGAGAGAACATTAAAATAATAATAATAATTAATATTAAAAAGTTAATGAATTCTCCGTATGCTTTAAAACTTTATCATTTTTTCCCTCTGTTGGTACCCATGAAACATTGTCCTAACGATTGTCCTTCATTCAGATAGCACTACCAATTTAATGGTACCACAGGATGCAATTTTCCATCAGGCGGTTTTCCTTGGGCCCAGGATGCTTAAAAGGTACTAATGGAAGTGATGAGAGCAAATTAAAAGAGGTATACCTACTGCAAGTAGTTTTGATCAACCTACTTGGCACGTGCAGTAGGTCGAGCAAAACTTCGTAACAAAGAGGTATACTGAATGAACGTGATGAGAGCAAAATAAAAGATATCAGTACCTCTTTACTGCCGACATGGGAATAGAAACGGTTAAGCAAAGCTCTCTTTGCCTCTCTGACTTGGCAAAAGACAATGGCTTTCGGTATTGTATTCCTTAACGTGTCACAAACCATCCCAATGTATGCAGCAACATTTGCTCCTAAAGTGGCATTTAAAACAAACTTAGTTCTATGATACTAACATTAGTCCCTTGTGAGAAATAACTGAAACTTAGGGCAGAAAGCTGAAAGAACTTATTTTGAACAGAAGACATCAAGACAATATCGAATAGAATACAGCAAATAAAAAAAAATTCTCCCCCAATTTCTTTGAAATACTTGAAAAGCTCGTGTTTATTCCTTGTTCACATACAGTGAAACATTACCAATCAGAGTAGACAGCTAAACAAGTAAATCATTAAAAAAATGGTGGTCAGAGAACTAGGGGCGGATGTAGGATTTTGATCAGGGGGGTCATTTATCGGATTCAATAGCTTATCGGGTTCAAACTCTTTAACTAATCGGTATTAAATAAAACTATTAAAATAATATCTTTTATATATTAAAAATAACAAAAAATAAAAGTCAAAATAATAAATAATCATAATGATAAAGAAAATTTTCCTCCACGAGACTTCATATTTTAATTTTTTTGCATAATTCTTTTATTATCCACAATATTAAATATTTTTTCTCAATAAAAAATAATCAGACAATTCAGGGGGGTCGGAAATTTGATCTAGGGGTTAGATTAACAAAACTTAAGCCTAAAAACATTATTGTTTAAAATGGGGGGGGGGGGGGGGGCAAACTGACCCCCTAGTATACTTTGGATCCGCCCCTGTGAAAACATTGTTGTTCCCAAGTTCTTGCAGGAACTTTGTGTTGTTTCACTAAGGGGTGATGTGGACATTACATAACATTTGACTTACCAATCCTTCTAAGGTGGCCATCCCCATATCGGTCCATATTCTGGGAAGCATTTTTGTCGTCCTTGGGACCTTTCTCTGGCTCAGTGGGAAGCTTCCGGAAGAACTCTACAGTGAGATAACTGGCCTCCATGTCGACCAATCGAAGAACTGTTTTACGGCTGTCTTCCCTGAATCTCTCAAGGGCTTCATTTGCAGCAGCAGATATGTCAGATTGGAGGGTAGGGAATCTTTTCAGTTCCTATCAGATTCAACAAAATCAGCTACTGAGTACTTAGATTATCAAATATACTAATGGAAGTTATTTTCTCAAAATATTCAATTTCTTCAATAAATTAATAATAATTAAATTATTGTGATTACAAAAGGTTGTCCAAGAAAGTAACCAACCTCTGTTTCTCCAATGGACCTCCTCACAAGCTCTTTCAATACAAAATGCACCTGCAAAAACATAGTAGATTGTAATGTGAGATGATGATTGTAATTGACTCCATCTTTAAAAATTGAAGGAAAAAGAAAAACTTACAGCATCCACAGAAGCATCAGCAGGACCCTTGAAGTAGTGAAGAGAACTATCTATAAGGCGCCGGTACCCTTGCTCTGGAGCTATCAAATGAGGCTGATAACCATCTGCCTCTGAAATAACTCGCTTTACATTATTTAAGGAAAGATGCCTATCAAAAGGAAGCTTCTTTAGTGCTGCTGGCAGTTGGTTGTCAAATACCCCATATATCTTGTCTCCACCAGGCCGCCTAGAAAAAAAAATCGAAGATAGCATCAAAATCATAATAATTACCTCAAACATACTTGCAATGACTAAACAGAGAGCCACCAAGGTTCAAGCTTTAATGTAATATTTTGCTTGGTCTATAATCGGATTGCTAATGGATCTTTTTCATGTACTTTCATGCATGCATGCTATTATAATTCTCATTTTCCTCATTTTCTCTCCATGTTGAGAATGTGTTATGGTGCCATTGGGAGGTGAGGCATCCAGCACCACCCACAATGATGTCTTTTCCTTCTACCACACCACAAAAAGCATATACAAAAGTGAGAGTTTTTGACTAACCCGCCTTCCAAATGCTCTTTAAAGATACGGTCAAAAGCACGGCACATGTCTAATATTGTGTAGAGTTGTGCCTGTGGAAATTAAGAACAAACACCATCAAGTTAGACTATCAATATAATCTAACTCAGAAAAAAAAAGTAATGATTGTTGCTTTGTTTTTGCTTACCCCTTGATCACCTCCAATAGGCCGACCCATCCTGTCGAGCTCAGCTTCAAGTTCATCGATAGTTTTGTTAATCATCGCTATTATGCTTGGTATCCTTGCTCTAATGACTGCCTCTAAATGCTGCGAATAGAAGAAAGAAAGAAAATTCATTTAAGATTTTTATCCTTTGCTGGGCTATAAAATTAACAATGCACTGTGTGGACATGCAAGTTTAAACATAGACATAAAAACATTTAAAGCTGCTAACAGCACAAAAAAATAGTACCAGTTCATTATTTGGCATCGGAAAACTTGACCTAGATTTCTGTGAGTTAGTATTCATGGTTGCACTTCTGCTCTAAAATCTTTCTTTGAACTCACTTTACAAGTATCTTGTGGCAGAATACGTAAGTAGTTTCAATTATTTATGTGCAAATCCGTAACTAGCCTTGTTTATTCAGAGTTCAGACCCATCCAAATAAAATAGGGAGATGAGAAGTACCTTAGATAAAAGCTTAGCCAGGTATTCTGCACCCATTTTATGAGCCAAATGACTGTAATCAGGGCTATTTTGAAAATACTCCCGTTCCTTTTGCCTTGCAGACATCATGTCTACATTTTTGTTAATTTCAGCTTGTGAACGGTTAACTATTCCCACCCATGGGTGTTGCAGGCGGTATGATCTTCCTTCAAGCACCTAACAATATAAGTGCAGAAACAAGGAATCTTCAACAGATGATACAGCTGAAGCGGTCAATACACAAATAAATTGTAAAACCCAAAATAAAAATACCATGCACAACCGAGCAGACCTCAAAATTATTCTATGTACCCAATTAGTGTAAATACACCTAAAACTGCACTCCTCTCAGTGGCGATTTTCTTAAAAAGAAGGGATAAAATTCCTCTGAATTCAATTCTTTCTATATAGGAGAAAAGAGGGGAGCTAAGTAAATCCAAAAGATTGAAGAAGGATATCGAGATCTTTAAATTCAATTCTGGTAATTTATGTGATACACTCTGTTAGACAAGGAACTATGTGACATTCAGGAATTATTAATTAAGGTTAATATAGATGTTACAACAACTTACATCAAGTGCATTGGTACCCTGGTCCATCAAATCAAGCTTAGTTACAACTCCAAATGTTCTCTCACCTAGAAATTAATGAAATATCAGTGAGAAAACAACACGAATCTAAATGAAGAAATAGAATATTTGAGCAACTTTAAGATATCCTTACCGGTAGGATCAACCTCCCTTGCAATCTTGATGGCATCTGATGTGGCAATATCTTGATTTGCAGGAGAAATAGCCAGAATGATAGAATTTGGCTATATGTTAAAAATAGTGTCATTGAGAGAAAACAAGAAAGGTTAAAGAAACATGCTTAAAAATTCAATACCAGCAGACTGCATTATTAATTTCATACTGAATAGCAAACACTAACACTACCTGGTTATGAAACTCACAAACTGAATGCATATTCAAGTATACACATGGAATTGTGTTGCTATTGTCTTGCATGAAGAAAAAAGGGATCATGCTTAATCATTAATTTAAACATCCATACTAAAAGAGCTTAAACAAAAAATGCACAATATCTTCAAGAATACTAAGCACTTTTCCATGTTTAAAGTTCTCATTTTAATAACTTAAAGTCCTACCTTTTCAATATATGAACGGACCATGTTCTCAATATCTTTGACAATTGACTCGGCTTGCCCCTCTGCATAGTTAATAAAGCAGTAAGTTAGTAAGATATGTATAATATTTTAGGTCCTTCGTAGAGAAAAGGGTTATGCAGTCATTGCACACGTACCTACAGCAACCTTGGTCAGACCGGGAAGATCAATCAATGTTAAATTAACAACTGCAACCAAGATAAATTAAATGAAGCTGAGAACAATGTAATAAAAAAACATGTGTTTATTTACATGTATCCTAAAAAAAAAAATCCAATTCAGGTAGAAATTGCAAATATGTTGGTGCCTGGAGCCAATTTGAATGTTCAGTTGCTCTGCCATAAGCCCATAACCAATGAATCATCCAATCACGGTGCCACATAGTAACCATTCTACATAAGTAGCTACCAATCCTAATGTGAAACTTTAGAACGAGAAAGAGAGAAAGAGACTTGCCATTTGGAGAATAAACACTCAAGTGGATGGGCATGTTTGATATAGCCTTTGTTTTTCCAGTTATGCGGTCAGTTTCCAATTCAATCTCTCTCCTGACAGCAGCTGAAATTATACATTTAGATTCCAATGTCAAACTCAAATAGAAAAGATTCATTTTGTCACACAAACAAGCTTGTACTGGTATTAATCCTCACAGATGCAACAAGGTTTGCTTTTTTACTCTGATTGCAAGGTGTTATAGCTTAAAACCTTTAACTCTTTTTTATACAAAGACACTGATTAAACATATGAAAACTGTTAAGTCTCAGTATTAAATTAAAACTATTCAGTTAAGGCTGAACTTGTGACTGTTAGATGGCGGTGCATCAAGTACTCTATCAGCACATTCAAACTGAACAGAATGCTGGTTATGGAAACTAACAGCAAACTATTACCATGACAAATTGGGACATTATTTTCTCTGTCTACCAGAAAAAGTACTTGAGCGAGTAAAGGTTGGTGTAGATATTACCAAAATCAGTAAATCTCTTTCTTGGTGCATGGAGAAACTCAGCATAATCTTGTCCACCCTCCGTCTTGTGCAACTGTAGCACAAGCGGCCTCCTTGTAACAATGCCTATTTATTAAAGGACTCTTCCATTAACTCATGCATTGTGCGAATATTGCATTTGTGACCAGATAGACTTAAACAAAAAAAAAAAAGGAGAAAAAGAATAATATAAGATCCGCATTACCAGATCCACGTGGCAAGAAGTCCCGTCCGACAACGCTCTCCAGCACAGATGATTTTCCCGAACTCTGTACAGATCAATTTCCCAGAGTTAAATCATTCCAGTTCCAGTTAAAATCAAATCGAGAGGAATAGCCTCCGATGATTGACACTCAGATCCAGATAAAAGAGAGGTGCAACTGGATATTCAACTCATTCGTGCGTAATGGGCATCGCATCCGCTTACCTGACCACCGACGACGGCAACTGACGGAAGGGCTTCCCAGAGAGAGGAGGCATCCCCGCCGTGGTCTCCGAGTACCGTGCAAGCTCGCTGGATCCGGTTCACTAGACCGATCAGACTCTCCATTGTCGCCATGATTTCGGGGAGAGAGGCAAAGAGACGAAAGTCGAAAGAAAGAGATCTGGGCAGAGAGAACAGACTACGGAGCAGGAGGTGGTGTTGGGGGGAGTATAAATATGAAGCGGGATCGCCGAAACGCGATCGGATCGTGCATCAGAGATTAAGTTGGCGGTGTACCAATTTAATGAGCACCAAGACTCCTTTGTCCCTGGTAGTTTGATGACCGCTGTATACTGTAGTCCATGGCCTCAAACTCGTTTGGGAGCAAGATAAACTGAGATAAGTTGGGATTAAATTATTATTTGTAAGAAGTGGTGAGAATCATTTTTTTTTGAGAGAAAAATGAAAATTTAGTTCATAAATTTCATTTTATGTTTATGAGAACTTAAATTTATGATTTTTTTTGAAGATCATTCTAGACTATTTGTGAGATGGTAAGAATCGTATCTCTATCAAATAAAATCCATAGGGATCAGAGAAGTTAAACCGTAATTTAATTTTGCTCAGTACTCGAGGCTTTATTGCAGGATCTTCATTCTTTCTATCATGGATGCGGATTCGTTAATAGTTAATAATTTTGACTGGCAAATGATGAAATTTTATGAAAATTTTACTATTCGTCAACTAACATAAAATTTACAATAATTTATATTTAAGGACATTTAATGAAGTGTCAAATGATTGTTTCTTACTTCAATGAAACATAATTCACAACCAATCTATTAAAATTAGATAACATGTCTTGAAAAAAAAAAATCATCACGATTGTCAAAAAATATAGTTGTCAAAGGGGCCCACCCTGCTATGATAACTGGGGCACGATTTTAGTGGCGTTAATATATTTTATCAATAGCTCATTTTGTACACAGATAATCTTCGCATGTTTTATCAGACTGAGATCCAGTGACGGATTCAGGGGGTTGAGGGTCGGGTCTCTCAATTTTTGAGAAACGTTCAAAAATTATTTATAATTTTGTAAAAAATTTAAAAATTTGTATATTGAACCCTCCTGATTTTTTTTTATCTGTGGTGAATGTTTGAACCTTCTAGTTTCAACCCTCTTAAATCTAAAATTCTGATTCTATCCCTTGCTTGATTCTAAATTTTAATGGAATCTGCTGTCAAAGAGAAGAGCAGAAAAGAGGAGGAATTTGAAGAACAACATATTCTCACCCATATTTCATCTGCCATACATGAAAATATTGTTGCATCGTGTCCTTTTTCCTTCTCATTTTTTGAGTCGTTCGACAAAATAGTTTGTTTTAAAGCACCGACAAAATAGTAGCAGGCGAAAAGTACTCGTACTGCTTCTTTTCCAAATTATGCCAAAATTTTGGGAAGTTTTAATTTCGAATACTATATTACACTTACATTAATCAATAACAAAAGAAAGAGAGAAATCAAGAACACTGGTGATTTGTGAAGACAATTGCATTTTAACCAATTTTATGGAGTTAGGACCGCCGTCCCGTTCCAACAGCGACCCTTCTTTCGTCAGTCGAACTCGTCCACCAAAAACCCGGTTCACATCAGCAAAAGCTGCTGTTGAAATTGTGTTCCGCACTATTTCAAATTTTGAATAAAATTAGGTTTGTTAATGAGTAAGGTAAGGTAGGAGTTAAGATATTTTTATATTCATATTTATTAAAAAAATTATTTATATTTTATTTATATCCATTGAAAACAAATTATTCATATTTTATCTTTATCCATTAAAAATTTTGGATAACGATAGATAACAGATAAAAATAAAATTAATTCAATGAAAAAATTATATGATTTAAATACATAGATAAATAGCATTAAATAAATATACTAATAAAGTACAATAATAATTAACATTTTAAATATAATAAAAATCATATAATTTTTTCATGTCAATTGTCATAAAAAATATATACTAATTACTATATATATATATATATATATTGAGTCCGACTACGGTGCTTTGCAAAGCACAAGAGCATTGTGTGATTTGTGCTCTATTCTCCATTTCAAGTCAGAAATGATCGATCCGAACCGTTCAATTTAATCTTCATATCAAAATCTATTAGGACAAATTTTATATTTTTAAAATAAATTTTGCTATTCTTTCTAGTGAGGAGAAAATAACTCGATCTGAGAATTCTGGTTCATCCAAAAATGACGGTTTTCCCCTATCCAAAAAAATAGCAAATAAATTCCAAAAAAATATAAATTTTGGTTTACTAATAGATTTTGATATAGAGATTAGATTGAATGGTTTGGATCGATTATTTTTTACTTAAAATTAATAATAGAGCGCAAAGCACACACGCTCTTGTGCTTTGCAAAGCACCGTAACCTAATTATATATATTTATATAATTTAACTATATATATATATTAAAAATATAAAATATTTATATTTATATATATTTAACTATATATATTTATATAATTTAACCAATGGATAACGGATAACGAAAATCTCTTATCCATATTTGATAGGCCTCAATTATATATTATATTCAATTAGGGTTTTATCTCAAAAATTATGCATATTATGTTAATTGTTAAGAATTTATTTAGTTTTTATGTCGAGTTCGAGATCTCTCGCATTTCTTATTATTTTGCAGGTCATTGAGTGTAAACAAAGATGTTAACATGAGAAATAATGCTTGGAACGAGATGGGTCGGATTTACACGAAGAAATCAAGTTAAAAGCATTCCCATACAAAATTTGCGAACCGCAAATGCTCTCTGGTTCATTCTGAAAAAAATGCAAAAATTACATACCGCAATTTTAAAATGTCGGACCGTAATTTTTTTGGGCTGACAGCGCGAATTTACAGTTTTAAAGCGGTTTTTTCATTGGAATTAATAGATTTTGACACCCATTTGTCCCAGACATCTCTCAACTGACTGGAGAAGAGTTCTAAAGCAGAAAAGAAGAAGAAGAACACCATTAGAAGGAGAATCTGAAGAAGAATTCAAGAACCGGGCGAGAAATCTTAGATCTTCTTGGTTTATTTTTTTCTTTACTCTTTTCTCATGTTGTACTGTTGTTTAAACATGAATCTAAACACCCTTCTAGGGGTCTAGGTGTAAACTCAATAACTCGAATGATTTAATTTACTCGTTTGATGATCTTTTAGTTCTTATTGTTTGTGATTGTTGTTTTGTCTAAATTGAATGCCTAGTTTTAATCAACTGCATGTTATCATAGAAGTGAAAGCGGAAATCGAAAGGTGGAACTGAATCTTCTGACCCAAAATAGTGATTTAGGTCGTAGGCCAAGTACTTAATCGTGAAACTTATTACCTAAGGGAAAACCGAGGAAACCCTAGAAATTATGTGAAGTACCGAAAGGAGAAGTACAAAATCTAGGTTATGCCAAAGTGATTCACCGATCTTAATGGGCTTAGACTTGTAAGGTGAAGTACTTAATCGTGAAACCCGAATTGTTTAGGTACGGTATCAAGCCACGAAAGTGTAAATTTGGTACTAAATCTGAGATTGAATCCCCGACAAACACAAGAACAAACTAAAAGATCAAATATAGTGAATTGAACAAACGAGTGAGTGTGAAGCCGAAAACCCCTAGAATCCTCTATTTAATAAATTTTCCAGTCGTTGTTGTTAGATTTATTTACTTTTAGTTTGATACAAAACTCTCGTTCGATTGTCTAGATTAGTGAAATTTGCGAGAACCGGTAATTCATCATTGTCCTTGTGGTTCGACACCCCAACTGTTACTTGACTAGGCCGTGCGCTTGTAAAATTAGGGTATTTATTAGTTTAGCAAAATACACATCAATATCCATACCCGATAAGTTAATAGATTTTTTTTCTTACCCATACCTATATCCGATGACCTAATGAAAATAAAACGTTACCCATACCCTTCTTATCGGATACGATACGGGCCGGATAAACGGCCAAAAAAGTGCTATTGACAACCCTAAATAAACCATCCGATCACGGATTAAATCTTGTTGTATTATTTTTGTTGGTGCTTCGAATTGACTGCCGGATTGAGTGAGCTGGGCTTAGTTCAAACTCAGCTCATGAAAATTCGAGTTGAGGCGAGATCGTGAAATATTTTGAAGTGAAAAATATAGTTCAAACTCGGCTCGTTACTATTCAAGATGGCTCATGAGCCAATACATGTGCGCTGACTCAATTTGACATTTAAATTTATTACTTCTACAAATTATAAAGTTAGTACATCTAGAAGACTGATATAAGAGTTAGTACAAAATTGATACATCAACAAACTATATTTTCAATGATATCTTCACTGCATTAATTTGAATGGATGGACCAACAATAAACTATCAAATCAGATATACAAATCTAGTCACGAGCGAATAAGAGACGCTATTAAATTGTTGACATAGTAAGATAATGAGAGATAATGAGCTATGCAATGATCAACCAAAACAAAACAAAGTGAGATGTTTGGGACAAACAATTGCAAATGATCCAGTCCTCAGTTCTAAGCTTTCCTTAAATAAGGTTGCCTAACGATAATCAAACACATTATTTTAAAATGCGGCTGCATAACCATATATAGTCTATTTATGTTTATGCGGTGCGATATCGCATGCATAAAAATATGCATTCATATATTCAACAATGCACATTATTTTTAAGAAAAATATTGTATTATACCTATAAAATTAATTATATTATATTTTTTTATGAAAAATATTCAAGATTATATTAATATCTTATTATATTTTCCTATTTTACATTAAAATTCTTTAAAAATAAATGATCAATTCAAAAATTATAAGATTTTTTTAAAATACATATCCGTATATATAATTCTCATACTGAACTGCAAATACAACCTCATATCGCATATGCGCTATGCAATAATCAACCACATGCATATTGAAATTTGTATTTTAAAACTTTGATTAAACATATACCAAGGTGTCGTCAACAAGTTTAAATACAAACACCTTCCTAATTGATTCGCCTTAGCGAATCTCTACTTAAAATTGAATTAGCCTACAACAAGGTAATTCAGATTTATTTATTTATTTATTTATTCAAGAGAAGCTAGTGAAGTGGGAGGGGCTGATGCGACTTTTACTTTATCCTCACTGGAACAGAAGCCGGTATGTCTTGTTTTTCATCTCGGACGTGTACTCGTACCCAAGACTATCGGCCCGGCTCTTGAATTCATACAGTTCTTCCCTGGGGACTTGAATACCAACCAGCACATTTGCTCCCGTTTCACCCTGCAATGAAATAACATATTGTTAGATTTTTCAGTCCAGTTAATATTTGCTCCCGAATCCAGACCGTGTTTAGTTCTGGTTTCAGGTGCAGAAACCAAGGTCAAAGGTGCTTTTATTAATACTAGCTATATATCTTTTATTAATACTAGCTATATATCTAGTTATATATCAGCGCGTTGCAGCAGATTCTTTTATTTAAACATTAAAAGATTAAAAGATAAAAAATTCACATTTATCTAATATTAAATTATAAATTTACCAAATTATAGAAAAAACCTATAATAAATACTATATTTAATCTTGGATGAGATTTTTGCACAATATGAGTTAATGATTCATGATTTTTATGACAAGAAAAGTAAATTGTTTTAATATATATTATTACCATTAATTTCTTATCAAAAATGCACAAGGTTGCTAAATAAAAAAAATAATATTATGAAATTAATAGTATATATAGGAAAGAAATGGAGAGAAATAGGGGATCAATGGACGCGACCACATACGTTCGATCAACTAAAAATAAATATTATCCGTCTAATTGAGGGATAAAATTAATATAATAAAAAAATATCATGATAAAAAATGAACCCTCCAATTATTAGATGCTTTATATAATAGTATAGATAAAGAAGCCTTCATGAGATTTTTGGTAAAGCACTTGGATTCTTTGCTTAACGAATATATTTACTAGAACGATCTTGTACAAAATCCTGGATTAAGGTGATATCTCCAGTGAATCAATTTGGAACTATCGGTGAAATAATAATTACTTAAGAAACCACAAAGCAGCTAACACTGAAGCTCTTCAAATTAAAATAAAAAATCTACTGTCCCTTTCAGAAAACTGAAACATAACAAAGGCAGAGTAAAAAAGAAGAGAAGCATGACAGAACCTGAGCACGATAGTGGAAGAGACTGATATTCCAGCGGGGGCTCAAGGCATCCAAGAATTTTGAAAGAGCACCAGGCCTCTCTGGGAATATAAAATGGCATAGAACTTCATCTTTGACACTAGAACGGCCTCCCATCTAGAGAATGAAAAATCATGGGTTTAAGATAATATCATATTATTATCAAATCAAAGTGAAATTCATGACTAGAACAAGTGTAAGCAATAACATACAAAGTAACGAAGATGTCCTTTTGCCAAGTCATCATCACTGAGATTAAACGTGTCAAGTTGAGCAGATTTTAATCGATCTATCATTTCTGTAAGTTCGCCATCTGTATAAACCCCAACACTGCACAGAAAATACCCCTTTTATATAGAAAGAAGAGAAAACATATTTTTTACTAAAATACTGCAGTTATAAGTAGCACTTGCCTATAAAGAACAAGAGCATCCTTCTTGCGAGAATCGTATCTATACTTGAACTCAGTAATGTTCATGGGACCAACCTGAAAGTTCACATCATTATTAGGTAAAAGAATGCCAAATTATTGCTAGCTAAACAAAAAGAAGTCTTCAACAAATTTTAATAGTTTTCAAAGCACTTACCAGCTCAGCGAACTTCTTAAAGCTGCCACGTTCCTCTGGCAAAATAGTAGCCAAAACAGCCTCTCTCTTTCTACCAACATCAGCAAGTTCTGTTACAAGCCTCAGCCGGTCAAAGTTCATGTTGGCACCACTCGCAATTGCAACTACAGTTTCACCTTTTATTGCATAGTACTTGCAGTATGCCTCAGCTCCTGCAAGTGACAAAGCACCGGCTGGTTCTAGTATGCTCCTTTTCTCCTCAAACATATCCTAAAAAGAAGTCAAATTTCTTGGAGCATTAGCAGGAATGCAACTCGGTCTGACAAATTTGAGCAGTTCAGTAGTAACCTCAGGGCAATCAAGTCAGATGTAAAATTTGGTGAAATTTTCGAATTTCATGGAACAAATCAGTTAACTAACAGAAACAGCTGGCAACTAGGTCTTAAGATTCAAGAACCAAAAACAAAATAGTTGTTTTCTCAGCCAATCAGCTGCTGCTGCAAAAAAAAATAGTTGCTTTTTCACCTATATAGACACATTGATATGACAGTGTTAAAAAATAATAAAATTGGGACAGCTTTTAAATGTTCTAGACAGTACAAAATCAATCTTACAATTTCTTCTAATGGTGTGGCTTTTATGTAATTTCTTACAACTTTTCATGGAAAAAAATATAATTTCAGTCTCACCTTTATGGAAGCACAAATGGCATCACGGCTCACAAGAACAACACCATCTATGAGCTCTCTACACAGACGAAATGTCTCCTCACCAACCACTTTCACTGCTACACCATCAGCAAAGCCACCCACATGCTCTAACATCACCCTCTGGCCGTGATACAGTGACAATGCCATTGCATTCGCATCACTTGGCTCAACACCAATTATCTTTATCTGCATGAGGGAAAAACAATCAATTGAATTTTTTTAATCATAACAGCCTTTACAAAATACTTGTAGCCAAATCAGACTCCTCTTGGCTTTCTGGTACAGAAATTCAGAACTATAAAATACTTCAAAACAAAACAACTTCAAAATCATTTTTAGGATCACTAGGTCCATTAACATCAGGTCCACTGCAATAGGTAGGTCCACTGATTCTTTTCTTAAATAATTTCATTTCAGCAATAAAATTATATCCATTAACTAGCAAAGGGGCAGATGAGGTTATTTTGGATGGTAAATACAAATTTGGGAAATGAAGTCAGTATTTGAGAATTTGGAAGCAAAAAGGCACAAACCTCTGGTCGGACCCTTTTAACATAAGCTGCTATACCCGCTATTAAACCACCACCTCCAACTGGGACAAATATTGCATGGATCGGGTCACTGTTCAACTGCCTGATAATCTCCATGCCAACTGTACCTTGCCCTGCTATGACATCAGGGTGGTCAAATGGAGGGATGAATGTGCGCCCCTCCTGCTCACCTCTTAATTTTGCATATGCTTGCGCTTCATCATATGAGTCTCCCTTTAGTACAACAGTGGCACCTAATCTCTCAACTGACCGCCACTGCATATATGCATAATCATTAGAAGATAGAATAAACATACATGAAAAATAATCCCTTCAGTGTGTTTTGCAGGGTGCATCCTAAAGATTCCTCTGTCTCTCACACACACAAACAGAATACAGCATGAGTTATTCTTCCCACAAGGAACAGATAAATTTCTTCTGGCAAGAAGGATGAAATCCATCATGTCTGGTATAAAATTTCAGGCTCCAAATTAATTCCATCTTGAACTTTTAAGAGAATCGTACTGTGACTAAACATTCTAAGCCACATGTTGACCCTAATAAGTAGTTATTACTTATTAGGTCAATGTAACACATGTTGACCCTAATAAGTAGTTATTACTTATTAGGTCAATGTAACACATGGGTCACTTCATTTAGGTCAGTGGATTAGATGGAGCTACAAGCTTAAATTAGTTGAAGCAGCAGGAGATTTAATTAGCTATATATGAAAAGCCCAGGGAAATTTAGTCATCCCAGATTTATGACTGATAAGCCAAAATCACATATATATTCTGATAGGATTTGGTATCTAAAACTATACCATTTTACCCTTTTTTATGCACTTTTTAGTTCAATTAGTTGATTTAGTTTGGATATTGCACAAAGTTCGAGATACTGCCATGGTTTCTTTGATTTTAGGACTTTTGGAGCATTTTGGGAATATTTGGATGAAGATGGAGTAAGTTAGGCGCAACTAGAACAATGAAGATCTTGCTGGAGAAAAACTGCATGAACCTTTTGACCCAAAAAGTTATCTTTTCGGGTCGAAAAGAGCTCTCGTCAAGAAACCGCGTGAACTTTTTGGGTCAAAATCTTTTCTTTTCGGGCCGTAAAGAGCGGTTCTGTTTCGCCCCTGAAAGCATCTCTTCGCCCCAGAAGGCTCCAGATTCGATTTTAAACAGAAGAGAACGCCTCCAAAAGTCCATAACCGCCCTAGACGTATCAAGAGAAGTTTTTGGAGTTTCTTTGAGAGATTTGGAGAGAGAAGAAGGCAAAAGAAGGAGAAATCAAAAACTCGGGTGTAACTCTTATTCTCTTGATGATTTTCTTCTGTTTTTCATTGCTTTTATCTCGTGATTCTTTCTCTTCCATGGAAGAGTAGTCGTCTCTCTAGGGTTTAGGCATGTAACTTGAAACTTGAAGTTTAATCGTACTTATTGTTGTTTTAATTGCTTTATTTTATGAATTGCTTTTGTGATTGTATTATTGTGCATGGATTGAATTGTTTTATGTTTGTATTAGTAATCCGTCTGGGATTAAAAACCCTAGATAGCATAGATTCATAACCTGCAAACGATATTAGATTTGCACATGTATCTTAGAGAATTGTTTAGGTTTCTAACCAAAATCGATGGTTCTCCGACCTCCAAAAGCGGTATCTAACCCTAAAGTGATGGACCTAACCGTGAAGTCTAGGTTAGTTGGGACTTTTCTGAACATTTAGAGTATTAATTAGATGGACCTAACCGTGAATAATTAATCTTTGAAAGGTTTAGAATTACCAGAACTTAACGGGTTTTAATTAGGAAGAACGAAGGACTTAACCGTGAAGTTTGCCCTAATTGAAATACTGTGCCAAACCCTAACCAGGAACTTGGTACTAAATTAGATGGTAACCCTCATAAATTAGCGTTAAAATACATAAATAGTACGATTAAAACTCAAGTGGATGGTGATGCTGAAACCCTAGACTCTCTTAACCTTGAAGTAATCCAAACTTAGTTCAATTTACTTGTTAATTTTAGAGAATTATTTAGTTTAGAAACCTTTTCAGATTTTACAGTCTAGCTTAAAGAAATTGTCTATTTCGGTAGTTTAATCAGTCTCTGTGGGATCGACACCTAAATACTACACGGTAGGTCGTGCGCTTGCGGCTTCCTCTTGTGTGTATTAGGTTAATTTTATTAGTTTGAAAATATCACAACAAGCTTTTTGGCGCCGTTGCCGGGGACTGTTTTTAAATATCGATTGATCCAATAGTATTAAAGACTAGACCTTTCTTTTATTTTTATTATTATTCTCTTTTTACCTTTATCTTGTTCTTTTTTTGCAGGTTAAAAAGCGGCTAGTGACCCACCGTTGCTAGTCTATCGAGATCAAGGCTTAGACGTGTCGCTCCCATCGCCGACCTTCAACCCGAACGTCTAGATTTTGGAGACGTGATCAACATGGGCAAACTAATGATGAAGACAACCGCCTTCTCAAGGACTTCACCGCACCCCGAGCGGGTGAACTTAACATGGGCTACACCGTGCCGACCGTGGCAAAGAAATGACTTCGAACTCAAGCCGCCCTAATCAACATGGTCTCTCAAAATCAATTTGCCGCTTAGCCCACGAAGACCCAAATCAAGACCTTGCTAACTTTGAAGAATTTTGCAACACTGAAGATGAATGGAGTCACACCCGATGCGATCAAGCTTCGCTCTTTCCATTTTCTCTAGGGATCGAGCAAAAGTGGTGGCTCGTGTCTTTGACACCAACCGCAGTAGCTACATGGGCCCAAATGTCGGCGGTGTTTCTTTCTAAGTACTTCCTCCTTCTAAGACCGTGGCCCTTAGAAATCAAATCACTAACTTTGGGGCGAAAAGTGGGAGTCTCGAGCGATGCTTGGGACCGCTATCAAGAGTCGCTACGGACGTGTCCTCATCATGGTTTTGAGAAATGGCGCCTCTTACGACTTTCTATGAGGGGTTGACCAACAATACCGTAATGACAATTGATGCGCGCGGGTGGGAGTCTCATGAACAGGAGGATTGGTGAGGCATACAACTAATCGAGGAGATGGCGCTCAACCAAGTCCAACGGTCAACCGAAAGAGAACCAACAAAAGCCCACGTGTCCGGTAGATTTGAGACCGATCAAATCACCAAGCCGCAAGCAATGGTCGAAGCGCTTCAAACCGAGAACCGTCGATCAAGTCCGAGATCCGCCAAAACAAGAGGCAAGATTCAACAAATGCCTCATACGTTGATCGCTTTTTCCTCGCGCAACCCGTGGATGCACCGACCATCTTACGGTTAATGCATTTACCAGAGATGGAAGAAGGGAGCGTTGAGCAAGCAAACATGCTAAACAACAATTTTAGATCACAAAACAATCCCTATTCCAACACATATAACCCGGGATGGCGGAACCACCCAAATTTCTCGTGGAGAAATGATCGAATGGCAAAGAAAATCCGAGTCAAGGCCGCTCCAATCAAGGTTTTGGACGAGAGACAATTCGAACCGGCACTCAACCACCAAAGTCCAACTTGAACGCTTGATTGAGAACTTCATCGAAAATCAAACTGTTACAAACCAGAAGAATGATGATAAGTTCGAAGAAATGAATCAAAGGATGAAGAATCTGGAGAATCAAATTGCACAACAAGCTGCTGCCACTACCCGCCAACAAGGTCAACTCCCGCCTAAACCTGAACAAAACCCTGGGAGCAAGCCAAAGCAATCACACTCCGCAAGCGGAAAGGAGTATGGAGGCTCGTCAATGCCAACGAAAGAAGAGCGAGCAACCACCTAAACAAACGCAAGAGAAGGAAGGGAAAAGACGAATGATGAACTTGAAGGCAAAGGTTCAAACTCTACAAAACAGGTAAAGGAGGATGTACCCAAGTACATACCTCCACTCAGGTTTGTTCCTTTTCCGAAAGGTTCACAATTCAAAACTAAAAAAACAATACGGTAAATTTGTGGAATTGCTTAAACAATTGAATGTCAATATACCTTTTACCGATATTGTGACTCAAATGCCAACCTACGCTAAGTTTTTCAAAGAGATATTGACAAACCGTAGGGAATTAGAGGATGTCCAGACAAAGTGACTTTGGACCGAGGAGGTGAGTGCGCTTGTTATGAATAAGTTGCCTCTAAACTCAAGGACCCTGGTAGTTTTACAATACCATGTTCGATAGGAAGTGCCAACACTTACCAAGCCGCTTTGTGACTTAGGCGCAAGTGTGAGCTTGACGCCTAAGTCAATTTTGAGAAAATTGGTATCTATGACCTTAAACCAACTCGAATATCATTACAATCGCGAGATAGGTCGTTAGACTACCGTTGGGTGTGATTGAGGATGTTCCAATTCAAGTCGGTAAATTCTTTATCCCAACTGATTTTATGGTGATTGACATGGAAGAGGACAACCTAATACCTTTGTTGTTGGGTCGCCCATTTTTGAGGACAGCCGGTGCTTTAATTGATGCACGTGATGGAAAAATCATCATTAGAGTAGGGGAGGAAGAAGTCAAATTTTATGCTAATAAAACTCTAAAATTTCCTTCCAATGATCAAAATATTTGCAGGATTGATGAGATTGATGCTTGTGTAGCAGAAAAATTTGGAAAGATGATGAATGATGAAGAAATATTCTCTGCTGAAGCCGACGCACCGTCTAAGACTCCGGAAGTCGAACTCAAGCCGTTTCTTTCATCCCTTCGCTATGAGTTCCTAAGCCCGGATGAGACTTACTCGCCCCGCACCAGAACCCCAACGCCCCGCCGGATTTGCTCCTCTGGCGCATCGCCCCCGCCCCCCTCTCTCCTTGCGCCGCCACATCCGTACCCTCACAACCCCACACCAAGAACCCCGCCGCCCCGCCTCTCATCTCACGCCGCTAGTGGCCGATGCCATAGCGACGTCCACCACGCCGTCTTAGGCCTCGCTTCCCGCCCCACTCGCCGAACCTAGCGCCCAAGCGTCTCCCCGAATTCCCATCAATGCATTGATCCTCGAGCAATTGCAAAAGATGTCACGACGCGTGGACTCGATGGAGCAACGCCAATACGAGACATGGTTCTACACTCGCCGCATGTACAATTGGCACGTTCGAATGGCCATTTTCCGGAGGACTTAATCCCACCCCGACCACGCTACGAGCCGACTAAGTACGACCCCACGCGCAAGGTTCCCCAGCCCGTGCTCCGCAGGATTGAGAACTCTCGATTTGGTCTCACAATGGCTAGCATCTTCGGCACATTGTGAGTTATCTCTTTCCTCTCTTTTATTTTCATTTCGAGCAGTGAGGTCACTGCTTTGTTTAAGCTTGGGGGGGATTGAAATTGTATCTGCATGCATTTAGAATTGCATTTAGTTTCTTTATTTGCATATTTACATTTTAGTGGGTAGTTTTGTAAAAAGTTTTGAAAAATCTTAAGGAAAATACGGGCAAAAGAGTAGCCTTATCGGAAATTTGGGAAATTGATTAGGGAATATACAAATTTTTCTAACGTAACACATGGTGAATGAAAAGGGTGTTTGAAATTGAAAAAAAAAATGCTTTGAGAAGTTTCTTGAATGATAAGTGCCTAGAAATTGACGTCCTCCCACAAATTTTTATCAAATCTTCGAAATCCAATTTGTTTGACTACTTAAATGGAAAATTTTAAGCGACAAGAGTGATTATGGCGGGTGTCGAGGTGCTTTTGAAAAATCTTTTATAAAAATCAAAAGGATCTGAATATATATATAAATCATTAGAAGGTCCAAATTTACTAGGAAGCACCACGGTTAAGAGTACACATGCCATGTTATTCGCAAATAAAAAATGATGATTCAAATAAAGTCACTTTAAGTCTCAAATGTGCTAAGGCGGTATATGGAACTCCCTAACCCCAATATGGCACGAGACAGCCTCATGTGCGCGTTAAGGGTTTCTCAATAAAGCTTTTTAGCTATAAAAAAAAAAAAAAAAAAAACCCGCGCGAGGTTCAGGATTATCATTGTATTTTTTCCTTTTCTTGTGGATTTTCTAGATTTTATTTCATTTGTGAGGGGAAGGAAAAATTTGGGTGCATATCATCTAGGAAAGATTTTAGAGCATAACATTGAAAGTGGTGTCTAATATAAATATCCTTGAGTAAAACGTCATGTGTGAAATCGGAAATAAGAAATTCCCAAGGCTTTTCCCGTAAATTTGTATAATGGCCGAACAAATTTGAAAATATTTGTCTTAAGATTTATCATCTCTTTTTCAGAAAAACCCATGATCTTTAGCATATAGGTTAGGATTTATTTTAGACTAGGTTAGTTTAGAGACCGTCCTTTTGTCTAGGTTTAAAACTTGCTTGAGGGCAAGCAAGGTTTAAGCTTGGGGGAGTTTGATAAGCCAAAATCACATATATATTCTGATAGGATTTGGTATCTAAAACTATACCATTTTACCCTTTTTATGCACTTTTTAGTTCAATTAGTTGATTTAGTTTGGATATTGCACAAAGTTCGAGATACTGCCATGGTTTCTTTGATTTTAGGACTTTTGGAGCATTTTGGGAATATTTGGATGAAGATGGAGTAAGTTAGGCGCAACTAGAACAATGAAGATCTTGCTGGAGAAAAACTGCATGAACCTTTTGACCAAAAAGTTATCTTTTCGGTCGAAAAGAGCTCTCTCGTCAAGAAACCGCGTGAACTTTTGGGTCAAAATCTTTTCTTTTCGGCCGTAAAGAGCGGTTCGTTTCGCCTCGAAAGCATCTCTTCGCCCCTGTAAGGCTCCGATTCGATTTTAAACAGAAGAGAACGCTCCAAAAGTCCATAACCGCCCAGGACAGTTCAAGAGAGAGTTTTTGGAGTTTCTTTGAGAGATTTGGAGAGAGAAGAAGGCAAAAGAAGGAGAAATCAAAAACTCGGGTGTAACTCTTATTCTCTTGATGATTTTCTTTCTGTTTTTCATTGCTTTTATCTCGTGATTCTTTCTCTTCCATGGAAGAGTAGTCGTCTCTCTGTGGTTTAGGCATGTAACTTGAAACTTGAAGTTTAATCGTACTTATTGTTGTTTTAATTGCTTTATTTTATGAATTGCTTTTGTGATTGTATTTATCGTGCATGGATTGAATTGTTTTATGTTTGTATTAGTAATCCGTCTGGGATTAAAAACCCTAGATAGCATAGATTCATAACCTGCAAACGATATTAGATTTGCACATGTATCTTAGAGAATTGTTTAGGTTTCTAACCAAAATCTGATGGTTCTCCGACCTCCAAAAGCGGTATCTAACCCTAGGTGATGGACCTAACCGTGAAGTCTAGGTTAGTTGGGACTTTTCGAACATTTAGAGTATTAATTAGATGGACCTAACCGTGAATAATTAATCTTTGAAAGGTTTAGAATTACCGAACTTAACGGGTTTTAATTAGGAAGAACGAAGGACTTAACCGTGAAGTTTGCCCTAATTGAAATATGTGCCAAACCCTAACCAGGAACTTGGTACTAAATTAGATGGTAACCCTCATAAATTAGCGTTAAAATACATAAATAGTACGATTAAAACTCAAGTGGATGGTGATCTTTGAAACCCTAGACTCTCTTAACCTTGAAGTAATCCAAACTTAGTTCAATTTACTTGTTAATTTTAGAGAATTATTTAGTTTAGAAACCTTTTCGATTTTTTACAAGTCTAGCTTAAAGAAATTGTCTATTTCGGTAGTTTAATCGAGCCTCGTGGGATCGACACCTAAATACTACACGGTAGGTCGTGCGCTTGCGGCTTCCTCTTGTGTGTATTAGGTTAATTTTATTAGTTTGAAAATATCACAACAATGACTTAGTGCTATTAGCAAATAACTGAGAAATTATCAAGTAAAGATGCAAATTTGAGAAAATTTTGGTATAATTTGTAAATTTTGCAATTAATTGGTGTGGTTTACACAAAAGAAAAACCTGCATCCATGACCCTTTGAAGGAACTAGAATATGAAAAAGCTAAGTAATACCTTAATTTCAGGCGTGGTCACAGGCATCACAATAACAGCATCACAGTGCAGCTCCCTTGCAGATAATGCGACTCCTTGAGCATGGTTCCCTGCAGAGGAGCAAATAACTCCCTTCTCTAACTTATCCTTTGGTAGCTTTGCCATCATGTTGTAAGCTCCCCTCAGCTTGAATGAAAATACCTACCCAAAAGCATTTAATAGTGAAAATTAGATAAATTTCTTTTATCAGTAGAAATTAGAAACCAGTTATCTATTAAACCAGGAATTACAGACTTTAATTATTTTCACTGTTAACAACAACAACAACAAAGCCTCCTGAACGAATATCAATTCCACTGTTAAGTCCTTCAAATATTATTAGTTTCTCCAACTTTAATAAAAGAGCTGCTATTATCTTAATAGTTTATATTAAGTAATATTTTTCTCTCCACGATCCCAGTCCCCGGAATGTTATTTTTCCTCCAAAAAGCCCCCTTATGATTTCAAGCACTTAGATGAGTAAGTGAGGAAGCATCCAAGGTAAGTTTGTAACAACTGTGAAGAAAAATCACTGATGAAATATTAATTCACTATAGCCAGTGTCAAACCCAACCAAATTGCTCTAGAATGGTAGTACATTTGCATTTATTTCACTCAAAAAAAATAAAAAGAAAAAGAAAACAATTCCGTAAGAACCAGAAACAATGTAAGGGAGGTCGTACATTATCAAAAGATTCAGAGAAAATTACCTGCTGTAGGTCTTCACGCTTGATGTAAAAATTCACTCCTAATCTCGCTGACAGTTTGGGTGCGAGATCAAGCGGGCTTTCAGACGCCACGTCATAAACCTTAGAAGACAATATACTAGTTAGATACTCCATTGCGCCTAGCGTCGACCCGCTTGAACTTCCCTCTTCCTCCAGACACGTGTGAGTATTTTCAGATATGCCCCCGAGGAATCCGCTCTCATACTGTAACGAATCAGGCGTTGTCTTCTTAAGGCTTAAAGAAGAAGGGAGAGTGGTGGAGACGGAAATGGGATTGGAAGTGGAGAGGGAGGCACGCAGATGGAAGTTACGCCGCCTCCTAGAAGGACGGATGGAGATGGTTGACGCGGCGGCGGCCAAAGAGCAGGAAGTAGCGGCGGTCGCCATGGGAGGACACCGGACACGAGAAGAGAAGAGAGGCGAAAGGTTGGCTGGAGAAGTCGAAAATAGACTTTCCTCTGCAGTCTGCACTTCTATTTAACAATTTGTTTATAAGCTGTGCTGGCGTGCTGCTACGGATCTGAAACTCGAGCGCAAATTTTCGTCACACAAATCACAGCCGTTCGTGTATTTAAGAGCGCAGCGGGTATCGTAGTTTCCAATTAATCTCTCATTATCTGGACCATCCGATTTACAGAAAATGAACCGCTGTTATTCTATCTGATCAATTTCAGAATTAGTCTTTGTTTATTTATTCGACCGGCAATCATTCTTTTGGACGTTATGACTGATTAAGCACAATTTTTTTCCAACTTTTTAAGGAGCTATTTTTCTTAAGTCCATTTTTGTCTTCTTTAGCTTCTTAAGGTGTTATTTTTCTAAGTCATGTTATCGAACATGAGTTCCTTAACGTGGATTAAGTTTTAATTCTATATTGATTACGGACCAAGTCTAATGTGAACGTTAAAGTATTGACTAAGTAATTATGATTTGCAAAGCGACTACAAATCAAGATGACTCGTTATACAAAGTTCCCTACAGATTTTCCGTCTGAAAATTTAGAAAATGGAATGGCCTTTTCTGAAGTGCGTGATGGGCCTGATGGCTGGTGAATGGTATCTGGACTCTACCTGCTTAGCGCATGCATTATGCATGTAAAATAACAACAAATGAGTCTCACATGACATTGACATACGGACTTGTGTTGTTTGTTTCCAAGTTATCACAGATTCACAGTTGCCATTCTTTTTCTATTAGAATTTAGAAGTACCTTGAGTAGGAAAGTAAACTTAGACTGATAATATCCAACCATATTTAATCCATATTTATATTTATGTTTGAAAGATTAAAATAGCTACAGATAATGTTTTGATCACAAATACGATCGTATCCGATCCATTTTGCATCCCTGCCCATGCGGTCCTCTTCGTAGTGTGTTGAAAAATGGCTCTGAAAGGTAACACGTTCTTGTTTGGCACTTGATGAAATAGCAAAAAATAAGAATAGAATAGCTATTCGACGAATTAATTTGTCAAATGACTTTTAGACTAAGTAGAAGAGTGCGGAAGAGTGCTAATCCGATTTACCAAGTTATAGGTGGTATACCGGATTAGCTCTTGTTGGAATAGTGATTATTGTTTGATTATATTTATATTATTATATTATAATTATTTATTATTATTATATTATTATTATTATGATTATAATTTTATTATTATATTATTATTATTATATTATGATTATGGTTATATTATTATTATATTATTATGATTATGACTATGATTATTATTACTTTTTATTATTATTATTTTATTTTTATTATATTATTATATTATTATTATATTATTATGATTATAATTTTTCTTATTTGATTATGTTGTATTGTATTATTATATGATATTTTATTATTAGAATTATGATTAATTATTATTTATTATTATTATGATTATGATTATAATTATTTTTTATTATTATATTATGATTATGTTTATATTTCTATTATATTATTATGATTATAACTATAAATATTATTATTTATTATGATTATGATTATGATTATGGTTATGATCATTATTTTATTATTATATTATTATTATTATTATTATTATTATTATTTTACTATCATCATCATCATCATCATCATCATTGTCAGTATCATAATTATCCATATTTTAACTATTCTGATTAACAACTGCCAAACGATATTTTCGCTCTTCCGAATAGTCAAGAATACAATATTCTATCACTCTTCCAAAAATATAATATAATTATAATACAATATTCTATCACTCTTACAAAAATACAATATTCTATCACTCTTCCAAAATTATCACTCTTCCAAATCTATTCCTTGATTTGTCAAACGAATCCTAGGGAATATCGTAAAAAGGGTTTTAGGCGATGACAAGATATCATTTATGTTGGAATAATCTAATAAAATTTGGATAATTTCAAAATTAAAGTAAATTAATAATTAAAAAAATGTTATCCGGATTATGAAATAGTGTTCTTAAATGTATTCTGTCTCAACATATAATTTTTTGAAATTGTCACCAAAATAATTTGGGACTACAAACTTTTGGGGCAGCCATTGTGATGGAATCTTCATATTTAATGAATCCAATGGGAAAATTACTAATTCGGTTGATGAATGTAGTACGGAAGAAAAGACCACGGATATATGCCTGGCATATTTTATATTCCAATATTATTGGACGTACGGTTAACCGTAAAATAAAATAAATGAATTTTATGATCTGGTCAAAGTTTTGGATTATAGTTCAATGAATTAAATATTCCAATATCAAACCAAATAGGCTATGTACACATCAAAAATCATAATTGATTTTTATTTCGTCGCATCTGCTGTTTTATGGGAACATTCAACCATTAAAAATTATGAAGTTCATACTAATTTGATCAAAAGAATTTTGTTTTTTTTTCACAAATGCATATTACCTGCATGAAGGGACTAAGATTTTCCTAAAAAGAGAGAGAGAGAGAGAGAGAGAGAAGGAGACTAGGAGTGTATCACGTGATTTTGACGTTGGCAGTGCTGGAGAGAAAATTTACTGTGCCTGAATTAACAGTGTATTGTGTACCTCACTAAATCACGAGTGGAAGAGTGGTTTGTTACTTTGTTAGGCTTTTGCACCTACCAAAGGTGTTGAGTGGGTCACCTTTTGTACTCTTGTGGAGTAGTGGTTTGCCACCCAGAGAATTAGTTGTTGCTAAATGAGAATTTGATACCAGATAAAATTGTTATGATATTTTGAAGTTAAAATGGCACAAAAAGGGAATATAAGGTGTTGCACTTAATATTTTTTTTTTTTGAATTTGTTAATTTGCAAAAACATTATATTTGAATTTTACAATTCTTCTTTTAGTCCAGATTGCAGTCTAAGCTGAAGATTATAAAGACTAAAAAGTATAGGATAAATTTAGATTAGTTTAAAATTACTTATATTTTATTATTATAAATTTTGGTTTGAAAAACTTAATCAAATAGCCAAAATTAGGGTTTATGTGCTATGAGCCGTTGGTAATGATTTAGAACGAATTCTCAAAATTTTCTAAGGCGCAAAAGTTGACAGATTGAACCAAAGCATGGCCTTGAGCCAATGCCTCCCAACTGTTCAACAACTGAGTCGTTATAACGGCTTATAAACTGTTAGTAATGGCTGGTAAAATCAAAAGATAAGATTTCTCAAAATCACATCTATGTTTTGTGATCAGTTCTTGATAAGTCATTTAGTAATGGTTTAACTCGACAATGTTCAATCTGATTAGTTTTCTGAGTATTTACAGGGTTGCTCAGTTTACTCATTTTCTAACTGGAAACTTTTAAAATTTTCAATCTTCTAAGAGTACACTGAGCACATACTTGAGCCTTCTAACTAAATATAATCTCTTTCATCAAGACTCTACATATTAGTTCTTATATTGCTTGAACAATTGAGTCTTGAGTTACTCAATTTGTTCCTTTTTCCCGTAGTCTTTAGTTTTTGAGTCTTGAGCAGTGTTTTAAAAATACCCGATGGGTCTAGATCCGACCCGCTGGACCCGCCTCCGCGACCCGACCCGTCCCGTGGTCAAACCCATGAAAACCCATATCCGTTAGAACCAACGAGTTTAGAATGGGTGCGGGCAAAAAAAATTCAGAAAAAAACCCGCCTTAGACCCGACCCAACCCGTCCAGACCCATTAGACTTGTGAAAACCCGACACTCCCCTGCCTCGTGCCCTTTACCCATACAGACCCGGCCCAATACTCAGTAAACCCGGGAAAATTAAAAAAAAAATAATAATTCACCCTTCAAGAATATAAATGGTTATATATTTTTAATATTTTTAATAATTATTTTTTTATTTTCAAATTTTTTGATAATTTATTTGGATTTTATTGGGTTTTTTAAGTGTCGTTCTTGTATTATACTATCCTAGCGAGGTGGTTTGCTATCAAGTTTTTTTATACCAAAAATATCATAGTATTATATTTTTATTTTATAAAATATAAAAAATCAAATGCCAAATTTAAGTCGTACATCTTCATTTTCATGAAAGATGTGTACATGTAAATTTTTATGACCCGTAGAATTTATTTTATGAGGATCGAAATTAAATACATTTAAATAAATCAATTATAGGAAACTATATTCATTCTACCACTTGAATTTATATAAAGCTAATTTTGCTATGGATAAAAAGTTTATATAAATGAGGAAATCAAAGTCCGTTTAATAACCTAATCCATTCAAATACAAAATATTTGTCCACAGCAGAATTAGTCGACATATAAACTATAAAGTTTTCAAATTTAATATATATACATGTGTCATGAAATAAACAAAAATCAGTGATCTAAATTCGGTAGTTAAATTCAAATTCTAAAATATAAATATATAACATTTTGTTATACACAAAGCTTATGATATTGAAATCTTTTTCTATTGCAACTATCATTTTCTAATAATATAACTTGTATTTGCTAAAATAAACTCAGATTTCCAAATAACACGCGGCAAAAAATAACGTCTTCGTTTTGTTAGGATATGCCTTGTTATTTTTTGTAGTTAGTTTATAGGAAACCAGAAACTGTTATGCTTGGTCGTTTTTTAGCTAGTATTTGGTAAAGCAAAACCTTTTAGTTATTTCATGTGTTGTATTTTTAATAAAGTAAATTATATCATAAAATATAACTTGAGTTTGAGGCCGAAAGGCGCCGGCCCCTGACAGGTGAAATGGAATGCTAACCGAATTAAGAAGCTACTCTGACTAGTGACACTGATTTTCGTTTTAACATTTTTTTTTTCATTTACCTGCTCCGATCTTGTTTCCTCGTCTCGGTTGATTTTTTTTTCTTTTTGTTTAGGGGCTCAATGTTTCTCTGAGTTTCACGCTTTTTAGCATATGGTATTTTGTACTTTTGTTTTAAGTGGCAGAAAAGCTACTTTTGGTTGGGCCATTGCCAAGTCCCGACAAATACCATGTGAAAAATATTTTATTATGTTAGTTTTTTATGACCATGCTTCGGTACCACCTAAACCCAATGTTATACAATTCTAACCGAATTTGATACGGTGGTCTATCAGATATGACCCCTTTTCTTTATTGTTATCGTCAAATCGACGAAAGAATTCCAATTAGGGTGAAGATTTATTGACTACGGAATATGATGTCTTCATAACTTCTATCAAAATAAGGCCAACAAATTTGTCATGTTCTGGACTACCCTTTTTAATCATCTAACTTTTTGTTTTTATTTGATTTAAACGCCTTATTGCTAAAAAAAGTTGTAAGGTTTGTTAGACATATGATATATTTAATAATCAAGAGAAATTTAAAAGCTGAAAAAGTTAAATATTACACATGAAACAATTATTTCGGAGGCAGTGAGTATTGGTATTCCAAATAATTTAGGATTGTAAACTAGCTGAGTTTAGCTAGGTCAAGTTCGTGTTCAGTTTACTAGCTTAATGAATTGAATTGGCTTGTTAACTATTTTGGTTCAAAGTCAAAAGTGTTGGCTTAAAATCGGCTCATTAAGATAACGAGCAAGTCGAGTTGGTTCATTAACAGATTGTTTAGTAGTTAATAATACTTAACAGAAAATTTTATACTAAATTTTATATAAAAATTAATGAAAATAATTAGCAATATATTTTTATACATATTTCATATAATAACTTCATATATATCATATTATGTAGTATAGTAAAAAATACAATAGACTAATATAAATAATAAAAAAAAATAGTTTAACAATCTAAATAAGCTCCGTGAGTCAACTCATCCCAAGTTCAAGTTCGGCTCGTTGGTGACTTGATTCACTAACGAGCGAGCAAAATTCAATAGAAATAATTACAAATCACAAATCACAAATTTTTTTACCACCTCTAATTCCAATATAAATAATTACATTTATGAATAGCTCATCTTAAGGTTGATAGAATGAACTTTTTTTTTTAAATTAAAAATCCGTAAACAAATAATTTCATTCAAAAGAGATGATTATATTCATGAAAAAAAATTCTAAAATCCAAAATCAAATTGCATAATCTCAGAATAAATAAAACAATAATAAATATAAATATACATGACCATACGAGTCCGAATGAACAAAGAGAATACAACGCCTGCATAGGCGGGGCTAGCTCCATCGGAATGGGCGACAAATCTCTCAAACAAAAACCCAAAAGAAAGAAATAAAACGCAAAACCCGATGGATCCTATCCAACTACCCGTGAATTGACGTGCACATGCAGCGAAGCATCTCGTCATCGCGCGGGGTGTCCACAGCACTCGCTCCAAGAAAATCCACGAACACGAAATACCGGATCCCATGACCACCGTGGAAACGTGAGTAATTTAAAAATTACTCGTGCGGATTTAGATCCAACCTTAAGATTTGATTTTCTTCCCTAGAAATTTGGACCCAAATACCGATATCTTTGTATTTTAAATGCATTAATTATCTATTTATAAATAAAATTTTAGTTTAATGCATTCCCTTTAACAATTCGCTATGATGCGATGACATGCAATGACAGATAAACACAAATTATAAAAATCTGTGGATAATAATATATAATATATAAACTAAATATATATATATATAAGATACGAGATTTAAAACACCCGTATATATATAACCCGATTACGAGATCATCGGTCCATCCACAAGCGGGCACGTGGTCGGGCCCTGGACTTGTGACTTACCTAAGCGGGCACGTATTCGGGCCCGACTTACAAACTTAGGATTTTCGAGTAAGCGGGCGCCAATGCCCCGAATACCCTGGAAAAATTCGGCCTCCGGAGCGATAACGCCACAGGAGAGTGACGGCTAAAAGCACGTACTCGGTATTCGAATCGATGATCCACCTCGCGAGAATAATAATAATATAATAAAACAAAATGGATTAAGAAGTTATGCTTTCGGTTGCCATATCGTCAAAGGAGATAACTACCCGGGAAATAACAAATCGGAAACTAATACAAATGGGAGCCTACACCTGTACCCAACTAAGGGCCGGAGGACCGCATCCGAAAATAATGATAAAATGAAATCTAATACGGATGGGAGCCTACATTGTACCAACACACGGGGCCGGAGGTCCGCATCCCAAAGGGGAGCCTACTTTGTACCAACCGGGGGCCGGAGGACCGCATCCCAGAAATGACAAAATGACGGATGATACAAATGGGAGCCTACTGGCTGTACCCACTAGGGGCAGGAGGACCGCATCAGAAATAACAAAATAGGGTAGAATCCGGACTCGGATATGGACGCCCACACTAAACACGAAAGACATGGTATCCTAATCACTCAAATTTGGATTAGAAATCTTAATCATATTAAGAATATTAAAAGTATAATATTGATCAAAAGAAAAACACTACGGCACGGCGAACCAGCCAAATGACGGGGTCGGTGGATAACCGACAAGCAAAGGTGCGCGAGTGTATATACGAGACAAAGGAATATAACATGTTGATGCAGTTATACAAGACAACCTCGACTTGAGATCACCCGCCGCCTCTCGGCACTTTCCCATGCATTTTGCATGATTAATTTCCTAACTTAATTTATAATTAATGATATTAATAATATTAATCTACTAATTATATTCTATAACTTTATTTATTTAACTCCAACATAATCCTATCTCGGGACTATTTCCGAGTCCTACTCCTATCCCGTCTACATGCATCATGATATGATATGGCATGCGAATGCGGGTAGGCCCCAAAAATCTTTGGTCGATTCTAGAATGCATATGACGATTCAACATTTGGTCTCTAATCAATTTTGGTCAAAAATACCGCAATTCGATTTATTTTAAAAATATTTTATTTTTCGGTTTGGGTTCCTATTTCTGAAGAAAGGAAATCAAATCCCAGGAAACCGTACCTGAGAATAATTTGGTTAGGTCAGAAACGTCAAATTGCTAAGTCTCGGGTGGCGCATCACGATCTTGTCAGATGAGCCGTCTCATCTTGAGTGTATTCGTTTGTCGGCTCGTCAAGATATTTTTCGAAAACCTATGAAGTCAGAAATAGATTAAATTGGCGAGTATCCTATTCACATTGGGTCTAGTTTGGTCAAGGTATACCGGACCCTCAATTGAAATTATCATATTTAAGCTCGTATTTTAAGATTATATTTATTTTAATTTAATATAATTGATTTAAATTTTATTTTAATTAATTAAGCTAACTAATTATTATCATTTATTTAAATTAAATTATAATTAGAATAATTAATTATTTAGGAATAGAGAAATTTATTAATATATAATGTTTGTATATTAAGTATATTTAGTATTACTCTCATTAATTTAAAATAGAGAAATTAATATATATATATATTATAATATTATTATTCCTATCAATTAAAAATAGAGAAATTGATTAATTACATATTTTAAAATCTAAATTATTCTTATATTTTAAATTATTATTTTATAACTCTTAATTATTCATAATATATTCTTTAATTATGTTTTATTTTATTTATACTAGTATTATTTTCATAAATTTTGAGATTTTATTTATTTCGATTAACGTAACTAACTTAATTTATTTAGATTAATTAAGTTGGCTTAATGTCACTTAATTAATTTAATTATAATTAGGATAATTAATTATCTAGAATTAGAGAAATTGATTAATATATAATATTATATAATTAATATTATTCTTATTAAAAATAGAGAAATTGACTAATATATATTTATATATTTATATATTTATTAATATTATTCTATTATTTAATAGAGAAATTGATTAATAGGTATTTATATATATATTAATTAATGTTATTCAATTATTAAAATAGAGAAATTGATTAATATATATTTTATATCATAAATTATTATACTTTATTTATTATTCTATAACTCCTAGTTATTTATATTATATTCTTTAATTATACCTTATTTTATATTTTACTATTATTTTCATTAAGTAAAAAAATATGTTATATAAAACTAGAATTAAAAATAAAAAATCAAATTAAAAGAAAAGAAATTCAATTAAACTTAAATTTAATTAATGTTTTTATTTAATTAAATGTGTTGGTGTTTTAATGTGTTTGGGATCATGTCGCTCTCCGAAACCACTTGTATACATTCGGATTTTCATTATTGAGGCGAGATCATGTAATCATCTCTCATGTTTATCTTTAAGTATTAATTAATTATTAGTTGCGCACGTTTTTAAATTTACGGCACTTGCTAATTAATTAATTACACTATTATCCAAATTAACCTTTCGCCCACATAGTTAAGATCAATTTATTTTACGCATTTATAATTATCCGTCAAGGTGATATTTTGCGCATATAACCCTTAGAAGAGTTATTACCACAAAAGTTCATTTAGGCACTTTCATTTATCAGATTTCTCAATTTAGCCCCTGATAAAGGGGTCATAAGACTATAATCGCAACCATAAGTTGCTGGTACAAAAATCAAGCATAGACAACACTTAATCAGAACCAAGCCAATGACAACAAGGCTAATGATAAGAATAATAAGGAGAGGGATCAGTACTCAACCACACAAATTCAAGTATAGGGCGGGGACAAGGGTTTACAAAGCAAAAGCAAGATAGAATGTACCCACAAAGCAACGAGATAATTGGCAACAATACACAAGGCAACCAATAATTAAGCAACAACTCACAAGGCACATGATAGCACAGCCACAAGGGCAAAAAAGGGGGCAACTTAGTAAGCAAGGACAGTGAACCAGCACAGAGTCTGGGTATACTAGCAAAGGCCAAACAATAAATCTCAAGGGTTACCAGCATACCAGATAAGACCACAGACATGTCATACAATAACAAAATTACAATAATCCACACGGCACAGTAATCCAGCACAAAGGCACACACACAAGTAGTATAAAAGGCGTTTGTATCAGACAAGCTCGAAGGCACTGGTATAAACTGGGCAGGCAAAACAAGGCAACCGACAAATCAAATAGCAAAGCATATCCAAGTATCAGAGAAACCCAACCGAGGACAATCATACTAGAAACAACAACCAGCAAGACAGCCAAGCAGGCTACTAGCACAAGTGGCAACATTATTAGTATCAGGTAAGTAAGGAAAAATCAGGACAACCAACCAGAACAGATAACCAACCGGCAAACAGTAGCAGTAGAGGGGACAAAATCAGAAATGTGGTAACAGGGCCATAGCCAGGCAACACAAAGCAACAATATGGAGGCTTCGCTTCACGTGCATCGAATGGTACCGTGTACCAAAGCACACAAGGCAACTCACAAAACGACACAAATCGAACCAGCACCGACCATTTACGAATAAACAACCATAGTACTCAATAGCTGCACAAGGCAGCTCAAATCAAAACCGAGCAAGAGAGGCTATGTCAGCACCCCCGCGTCACTGTACCAGAGGGTACTAGTGTACCAGGGGTCAACAATGGGGCATCGAAATCAACACAAACAACCAAAAACCATGACGAGAGGCGGAACAAAGCGGCACGAGGCTCGGCCTCGCGAGCCCACACGACGAAAAGAAAGAGTTTACGAGAAATCAACGAGAGGCGACAAACAAAGGGAAACGACTAGCGGTGGCCCCACACGGGCATAACATCAAATGAACTCTAAATTATCTTAGTAGTTCTAAAGATATGTCTTCAATACATATAAAGACACGTACATATAAAAAAAATTAAATAATCTCAAAATTTTCTCATCATCTTTGATTTCCATTAGATTAAATTAGAGCACTCCGTCCGACAAATTTTAAATAATTCGAAAGCCGAGTTTTAAGGAAGTTGGGAGGTACAAAGGGTTTTGAACCAAAAAATTGGTTAAAAGCACTCTAGAGCTGTTGATTTTACATTGAGATTCGTAATAATTATTAAAAGTATGAATTTTAAATTTAAAATTTATTAAAAATACAAATCTCGATATAAAATTAACGGCTTCAAAGAGCCCACGACGACTTTCTGTTGGTTCAAAGCCCTTTGTACCTACTCCGCTCTCGAGTTTTAAACACCAAAGAGCCCACGACGACCTTCTGTTGGGCTTTGGCAGCCCAAAAAGTCTAACAATGGACACAGGTTATACATCACTCGCCTTTGACAACTCGGTCCGAGTGAAAGGAACAATGCAAATTTCAGCGCTCTCTGTTTCTCCCCTTAAACTCCATGTTTATTCAGCTCAAAATGCTTTGCTCCGTTTGATAGCAACAATGTAAATTAAACGTCGATCATTTCTCGTATTAAAAATAGTCGTAAATTTAGTCAAACTGAAGTAGAACTCGTGGAAATAAAAAGAAACAAAGAAAGAAGATCAACTATCATCACAAGAGTGAGGAATCACTTTTATCGTAACGGCCACCGAATGTAGCAAATGGATATCAGAGGCGAGAGAAGGCTACGTTTAACATAAACAACCTGACAATGCATTAATACCACTCTATTATTCACACAAAATAACTGTAAAAAAATAAAGAGCACAGCATTCACCAAAACAAGAAAGAATAAGAAACTGAGGACGTACAACCAAACTATACAACCATAGAATACACTAAAAAAAATACAACAATAACACAAATAAGTCACAAACTCAGCCCCAAAGGAAAGAAGCCCAACTAGCTCACTAAAATGGTTAAGCTAGTAGGACCAAAACAACCCGCATTAACCCTCTATGCTTTGTTTCTAAAGACCTAGAAGGATAATACTGCTATCTAATAGTAATAGATAGATATAGTAATATGTAAAAGCTAAAACTGAGTAGATCGATCTACTCTAGCTCTTTGGCTTGGAGAACCTATTCTTGAGCATTGCGCATCAGCCCAGCTCTTGGTGTGTTTCTGATAAAGCAGAGAAAAAATAAGTTAAATAGAATTTGTTTCTCTCTGCATGCTCATGCTGATTTTATCAGGACAGCACAACTGCCAGTTAAGAAAAGAAAATGATTATACCTAGCAGGGATTAGCTGAGTAGTGTTTTGTGCAGGAGGCTTGGTGTTTATAGAGAGGCGTTTGGCCTTGATATCCTGGTCCTTCTCCATTCGTATTGCAGCTACTTCCTTCTCCATTGCTGCCATTTCCCTCCTCATTTTCTTCCCCTCCACCTCCATTGCCTTCGTCAGTGTATCCACTTTCTTCGCTAGCATCTACTCCACACACAACCAGTCAATTAATAAAGATGCTATTGGCATTTGGAAAAGAATTATGGGATTCTGCTGCCTATATTCCTACAAAATGTGTATCCTCCCATGAACGCCCACCCACAATACTCATTTATCTGTCTATATTTTGATTCAATTCTCAGAGATAAGGAGATGTACTACTACAAAATCTCCCATCGGGGTACATACAGTATATTGTTTAGCTGCCACTTCGCCAGCACAACGCTCATCAAATTACTAGTGTATATTTTGATTCAATTCTCAACTGCTCTGGGTGAGATAAGGAGATGTATACTACTACAAAATCTCCCATTGGGGTACATACATTATATTGTTTAGCTGCCACTTCACCAGCTCAACGCTCATCAAATTACTAGTGTATATCCAACATAAGTATAAGAAATCACCTCAATGGCATCATCTTTATCTTTAAGGCTCTGATCTTTCTCGTGGCAAGATTTCCTTAGAGAAATCACCTCCTTTTGCAACATGTCATACAACAAGCCTGAAACAGTATCCTCTGTCTCGCCACTCGGCAACTCTCCATTGGTCTTCTCATCTGAATTGTTCTCTGAGCCATCAGTAGACCCATTAAGCGAGTGACCTGAACCATTAACAAGGCGCCCATCAAAAGACTTTGACGCTCCTTTGGCATGACTCACTATTGTGGTGGCAGTGCTAGAAGATCTCATTTGGAAGGAAGGTCTCCTGGTTAGGAACCCATTTGCCTTGGACCCACTATCAGCGCCACCAATGGACTGACGGCGAGATGATACACTATTACGGCCCCCACTAGCAGACATTCTCAATCCTTCTTCTAGTACTTTGAGGCGCAGGTGGTATTTTTCCTGTCATTTTTAAGGTTGGTAGTTAGTAAGGGAATATCTCTGAAATAAATTTGGTGAAACTTGTGAATTCAAAGCTCATTACCTTGAGTTGAGCCTCTGACCTAGCTGTTCTTTCTGCAATAGCAAGTTTATCTCGGAGTTGTTGCATTTCACCCTACACAAAATAAATAAAAGAGGAAAGAAAAATGCATTGTGAATCAATTGAAAAAAGAAGAGCTTGGAGTTTGGAAATAAAAAGAATTCCCATTTTCCTTTTCCAGAATCCCATAGTATTCCACAAATCCCAAAATGATAAAAACAATGATTCCCTTTGAGGCATATCTTACTAATCCCTAACACATAAAAGCATTAGACTACACCTGCCATTATTTCCGACTCTCATTGACTCAAAAACGCCCCAAAAGTATGAACAGTATAGACTCTCCCCCTCTCTATGAAGGAGAAATTTTTCATTTTTTTTTTCTAGTAGAATGCTGTTCTACAACTCCCAGAACATATTTGTCTATTATGGACGTTCCTCATGGAATAATCTTTTTTTCTAAAAGAGTAAATCTGAATATTGCAAACATAAATTGCACACCTGCATAAATCTTCGTTCCTCAAGCCATTGCCGAACCGGCATTACTTTGTCATTGGCATCCTTCCATTCATTTGCCACAACAACTGCAACTCTATTTGCTGTAACCTTTGCACGAGCTAGCTCTCTGTCAAGGGTTTTCATCTCTTCCTACAGTAAGTACAATTAGCAAATATGCCACTGGAACATGATCACAGTATTGCAACAGTTACATATATAACCTTATGAGTTGCTCTTTTTTCTCCTTTTAATAAAGCAAAAAGTATTCCTTTACAACTCAACCTAGCTCATACCCTACTAGTACTACATGTATGGAAACAGGATTTACAGGAGCCTTTTTGCTGGTAAAGAATATTCAGCCAAGTCAACGCCTTATTAGTCCTTTAAAAAGGAAAAAAAACAAAAAGAAAGAAAGGTGGGGCGAATAATCATTCCAAAGATTCTGGATATTGTATTGATCAAATGGTCATTACCAGAACAAACTGTCTGTAGGCCATGTTGCTTGGGAAAAGGACAATTGTATGAAAGTTAAATAAGTTAAACAAAAGAAGTGTGCATTTACATTCATCTCTTGAACTTTTCGCTGGTAATCACGAACTGCATTTGCAGCAGCTCCACCTGCCAGAACTGCCTCTTCCAGTTCTTGCACAGTCTGAGTCAGCTTTTCTACCTCAGCTACTTTTTGTCGGTGCATCTTATCCAATATCTTATTCTCCTCCTAAAGAATGATAATAAAACTTTATAAAATAAGGACGACAGTTTTAGATTTAGCCGGAACAATATCATGTTACTGGACGAGATCAGATCTGTCCAATACTGCATACACAGCTAAGCCCTATTTAGCCGAATTAAGCCCACAATTTCTAAAAATCAATACTCAACCAAATATATTCTCACTTCTCAGTTGTGTAACTAATTATCAACTGTCCAATTTAACATAGCCTCACATTATCTTTGGATATTAATTGAGTTATCAAGTGTCAATTAAGCTTCAATTGTCCTTAGCCATGTTATCTCGGTTCCCCTAAATCATAAATGTGACACCAGAACTGAACCTGACTGAAGCAGAACTTAAACCAAAGGTAGTTTCTTGCAATTACCTGACATATCTCGATCTGTTTTATGAGCTCTTGATTTTTATTTTGCAGATCATCAACTAGAGATGCCTTTGCTAATGCAACCTCAATGGTCCTTTCTGCTTCAAGTAGAGCTGCCTCTTTGGACTTAGTAAGGCGGTCAAGCGCCCTGTTGTCATCTTGTAACTTTGCAATCTGAAAAGGAATGAATTTGTTGAAGTCCAATTTCAAGATAGGAAAATTAATTATCAATACCTAATTGACCTGATAAAGATTGAACTCATTGGTTGACCTTCATTTTCATCATATCGCCTCAACTTTACAAACCCATCTTACAAAGAAAGAACTAAGAATATTTGCAAGATCCTAGACTTATCAAGGTTGCAGACATTATTGATTGACCTTCATTTTCATCATTTGCAGAGAAGTCCATTTTTTCAGGAGAGATTTGTCAACTAAGACTTCCCGTGATTGCCTTTAATGTTCTTTCTGTTTTCCTTAAACAAAACGATTAGCTAAGAGAGCATGATGGAACTGTCTTTTCATGAAAGATGGAGAGCACTTATGTTTAATAAAAGGAATCTGCAGCAATTTGATAAAAGAGAGTTCTTTTTGCAAAAAAAATTAGTTAACAACAGAAAAGACAGAGGGAAGATGAGTACCTCAGAGCGAGCCAGCTTTAACTCTGCCTCTAAAGGTGCCAGAATGGCCTCAATTGGGGGCATGTCATCATCCTTTTGTGCCGCGTGAACTCTTCGAAGTGTCGCCTCTGCTGCAAACTGCGCTGCCAAGGCAGCTTTTTTCTCTTCATTTATTTTCTTTATCTCTAAATTCTGTAAAGATATCAGCATCATTAACACTGAGAAGTGTATCTAAAAAAGAAGGACAGAAGGCAGAATTCAACTTCTGTTTGGTTCTATTTCTGGCATTTCTGAGAGCATCCATGCAAAAATAAATATTAGGAAAAGGATGGGCTGAACTACCAGATGCAATAGAGCACCTAATTTATTTTACTAAAAGCAGAAGGCATGGTTAATTATTGAGTATTTTACTCATCAGATCTGATCTCTAAAGTAGATTGGTATCATAAAAACACATCAACAATAAACAAAAAAAAGATGTCAATGGACCAAAAGAAATCAGTAGTAAAAGTATTATCACAAGAAAACAAAGAAGGATTATTACTCTGGTCTCTAGAAGAGATTCAGTCAGCTTGAGCTTCTCATCCACTTTGGCCAACTCTTCAGTAAGCTAAATTAACGAAAGATTAAGTAAGGCAAACCAATTCAGTATAGACAACTTTAGTTTTTCCAGAAGATCTGCTCCAGTTATGAATAATTTGAGATAATACTGTGACCCACTAGGTACAACGCCTGAACTTTTAGTCAAAGAAAGGCCCTGAAGTTAAATATTCTAATAATGCCGATTACTTTTTCGGTTTTTCCAAATGCAGTTTATAACAATAATGATGGTAAAATAATTATTTCATTACTTATTAAAATTATAGTAATCTCACTTCTTCGCAAGCCTTCTCTCTTGCTCGATCTGACAGCTTGAGTGCACGTATCTCAGCCTGTGCCTCCGATAGTTCCCTCTCCTTATCTAAAATAGCGCGCAAATGGCAGCAATATAACCTTCAATCGTATTTAAAAAAAACAACTCAAAAGGACCCAAAATTGACTCAGATCGAGGCACATTGCATACCTCTGACCTCGTTCTCAAGTCGGGTCAGCTCGACTCTAACTGGATCCGACCCATGAAGCAGATTTATGAACTCTTCCACCTCTATACTAGGCTTAATCGAGGTACGCCGCTTCTCCATTGCTGGATCCGTGTAATGCTGTTCGGATCCGATCTCACATTAAAGAGTTAGATCAGAAAGAAGCGGAGAATCACTCGGAATTGCATCAAAACCCTTGTAATGAGACGAATTCAAGTATTGTTTCGCAGGGAGAAAATTTGGTCACTTCTAGTTTGGCCTATCCGGAGATTAAGAGCTTTGTTATGCGTGCTCGTGTTTGTATTTTTATGTGATTATATTCTCTCTATCTCAATCAAATAGCTTGTTTTAAGGTGAGTACCAGTGTGACAGCGGTTGTTAGTGTGATCTCCTACAAAATGAGAGAGAAATAGGTTAGCTAATCGAGTCAATCCTCTCCAGTTTAAAGAGAACTGGACGCTCCTAGGCTTTAGATCGTCAAGGATATAAAAGATTGTTGAATTTTGAAATATCTTAGTCACATTTCATTATACATGTCGACTATTTATATATTTTCTTTTTTTGATTGGACTTGCATACTTCTTTCTAAGATTAAACACAAAGATACCAAGCCTCTATATTACATTGTATATGTCATCATATGTCTCGTCGTATTTTTAATAGAGTAAAGCTAGGTATTCTTAAGCTCATCAATATCTTGATTAGCTTAACTAAAAAATAGATTTTATCATCTTAAAAATATTTTACTTAATAATTTTTTATATCAAAATTGCATGAATATTCATTATTTTATTAGATATTTGTCATAGAATTTTTAAAATGAACTATTTTCATATGCAATTTTTTTATTATTAATTTAGAATAATCTTAAAAATTCTAAATAAATATAAAAATATAGTTAGAAAATTTTAAAAATATAAAATAATATTTTTATATAAAAAAATCATTGAGAAAGATAAATCAAAATTTTTAGATATGATAGAGTATTATTTAGTTAAGATCATAAAAAAACGGCATATTCCGGGACTAGAGCCTTTAATTAGAAAAATGATTTAAATAAAGATACATTTTTCTTAATCCATTCGGATCTAATGGATACTGGGCATGTTTGATGGACACTCTGACAATCATTGGTTTAGAAAATGAATCAATTACGGTCTAATCCGTAAAAGTTAGATCCGAGCAAGTCCTTGGAGGGAAAAAAAAAGGAGGGGAAAAAAGGTTGCTTTTGCAGTCTCATTGCCGAAATTTTTATATTTAAGTAAAAATAAAAATAAAATAAAAATTAAATATTTGGGTAAATTGTAGATGAAATTCGGAATTTACATTTCACGGGCTTAGCACCCACGTGGAGTGCTCTCACTCCACGAAACTGCCACCCACGTGGAGTAAGAACACTTTACGTTACTGCCACCCACGTGGAGTCAATTTTTTTAATTTTTTTATTCAGTCCAATGTGAGAGACAAATAGGAGATAAAATAATATTGAAAATTCCGTTACGCCACGTGAGTGGCAGTAACGTGGAATGTTTTCACTCCACGTTGGTGGCAATTTCATAGAGTGAGAGCGCTCTACGTGGATGCTAAACCCGTAGAGTGTAGATCCCGAATTTCATTCATAATTTACTTTAATATTTAATTTTGATTTTGATTTTTTTTACTTAAATATAAATTTTTCGGATCTCATTGTGAGGGTATAAACAATAAGACATAAACCTTAACTCAATGAATGAAGTAAAGTAAAAAAATAAAGAGCATACGAATTATACTTTAAATCATCATCATCGTCTGATAATAGTAAAATAAGTAAATAAAGCAGCATCGAATAAAAAATAAAATGTACTCGTATATTACATTTAGCCAGTTGATTAGTAAGAGCAAAAGATATTAAAAACTAAAAAAATGATGCTTTAGCTTTATTTTTAAGATTTTTCCGGCTTAAAAATACAACAATACATTTTTTCACAAACGTTAAACTATTTAAATTACCACTACGTGTCAAATACTGATATAAATTATAATAGTTGCAAATAATGACCATACTAATTTAAGACAACAATATGAAAGTGAAACGGTAGAATTTATTGAAGAAGATAATATAATTTTACATTTCGTTTAAAACATCATGACAAATTATCGTGCCATGATTCATGACTAATTAATTTATTTATAACTTATGATGTATAAGTAACTGCATAGTAATCATTAAAAGAATAGACAATTTCCATTTTGAATGGTTAATGGAACAATAACTATAAAAATTAGGCAATTTCCATTTTATTAAGAACAGACCAAGTGGAATAAATTAGTGTATCTATATTGGCTTATTGATTCACTTCTTATTTCACGTTTTTGTGATAACTTTGGTTAAAGTAACTTTGGTAAAAAAAGTATAATTACACCGTAGCAAACAAAATTCTTAACTATCATCTCTAGCAACGTGCAACAATTAATGCAATCGTACAATGTCAGATTATTATTTTTGGATTTTAAGTTCACTCTTCATAATTTTACAGTGCAATGAGTTGTCTTCGATAAAACACTTTTAAATGTTGACACAAACACGTATCCATGCCATAATAATAACATATAATATGTGAATAGCACATGAATCTGATAAATCGTATCTGAACTAATGCTGATCTCATCAGAATCAAACGGTTGAGAATACAAGAATGACGTGGCCCTCTCCCATCCCTCAACGGCTACCACTTTTTAACAACAAATAATAATAATAGTAATTTAGTGAGGTCACCTCATTGAGCTCCAACTTGGTTACTAGTTCAGTTTTTCTTTCCTTAATTGAAAGTCCAAACGGAGAGAGACCAACTTTGGTGTCAGAGGTAGCACATGATGAGGACAGCTTCAACGAACCGGAGATTGACACATGCACCAAGAGACGGTACATCTTAAATGTACTGTACACGTGTCAGTACCAGGAGACATAAGGCCGTTCTGCGCAGAAATTAATTAAGTAATAACAAATAGGCCCGCCCAAACAAAAGTTAAAGAAGGTAAAACTAAAGTATTGTCAAGTGATATAGTATCTTTTTACTTTCTGGCTTTGCTTTCATCCCTCTAGCCTGAACCGGATCCACTGTCGCGCGGTACGGTGCGGCGCAACACGTGGTCCGTTCGATCACTTCGAGATTCGAGTTAATACTTTAAGATTCGAGTTAGCACGAATCTCGAAGTGATCGAACGGACCACGTGCCGCACGACAGCAGATCTGGTTCCCTCTAGCCTCTAGGACGGTGGGAAGTGGACACCTTAAATTCCACATGTAAGGACATATTTGTAATGATAATATTAAAAACATCGTAGATGAAAATGTAAGACGCTTGGTAACTAAGATAACGTCAAAAGACATGCTCACATGCAGATGTCATTTTATCAACTAAGGTGAATATTATTAACAGCTGCAGTTGGCATTTTATTAATGACAATGTATATTTGTTTGCTGCTGACAATTTTATTTTAATAATTAACAGCTGCAGGTGGCATTTAATTATGATGGATATTAACAGCTGAAGGTGGCATTTAATTAATGACAATATATATTTGTTTACTGCTACGTACCATTTAAATATTCAAACTCATCAGTCGTCACCAGTTAGAAAAATAGTCTATAAAAGTATAAATCCATCATATCTAGATATGTACTTGCACACATGTGATGTCAAGATATCATTGACAATTATGTGCCACTAGTGTATTAAAAACGGGTCGGGTCGGGTCGGGACGAGTTTGCACGGATCGGTGGATTTTCGCTGGACGGGTCAACGGATTTTCACGGGACGGGTTAAGACGGGTCCACTTTGGAGGATTTGGCCGCGATCCGTCGGGTCAGCGGGGCGGGTCAGGGCGGGTGGGGTCCAAGGATTTTTTTTTTCAAAATTCAAAAATAACCCAATAAAATCCAAATAAATTCTCAAAAATTCCGGAAAATTCAAAAATAATTATTAGAAAATAATTATTAATAATTTCAAACGAATTTTTTTGAAATTTTTTTGCCCGCGTCCGTGCTAGATCCGTCGGTTCTAACGGATCACGAATTTGACGGGTTGAATCACGGATCGGGATAGATTGGGTCGCGTCCACGGGTTCGGCGGGTCTGATCTAACCCGTCCGGATTTTTTTAAAACTCTAGTGCCCACAAACCTAGTGTATTAAAAATACCCGACCGGTCGACCCGACCCGTCCGACCCGTGGTCGCGACCGCCCCGACCCGTCCCGTGCTCAAACCCGTCGGACCCGTGACCCGTTAGAACCGACGGTCTAAGCACGGCGCGGCAAAAAAATTTGAAAAAAACCCGTCTTAGACCCGACCCGTTTTAGACCGTCCCGACCCGACCCGACCCGCCAAACCCGGATAACCGTGCCCGACCCGCCCCGACCCGGCCGGAAACCCGGAAACCCGGAATCAAACCCGTCCGACCCGACCCACTTTACCCGTCCAACCCGACCCGTCCGACCCGTTAAACCCATTGTTATTCAAAAAAATTCAAAAAAAATTCAAAAAATTCAAAAAAAATTCGAAAAAAATCAGAAAAAAATAAAAAATCATAATTCAAATTTTTTTCCTATAAATACCACCCCATTTCATCTCATATCCTCACACAAACAACTTCACTCTATCTCTCTTCTCAATTCTCCAAACCAAACTCTCTCTCGTTAATTCGTTAATCTTTTGATATTAGCAATTCTCTAATTATATTATTATAGTAATTTTGTTACATTATCCAGAAAAAAATTAAAAATATTTATATTAGTGTTATTTAGTTATTATTGTCAATTTAGCAATTCGTTATATTATTTATCGTTAATTCGTCTTAAAGTTTCGGGCTTTCGACAATCTTTCGATTCCGACAAAAAAAAGGTTAGTTATTACTTATTAGTATATATTATATTTTATAATTAGTAATTTATAATTAGTTTATATTTTTTAGTAATTAGTTTTTTAAATAAATATTTGCACTCTTTTTTTGTCATTCGTTTCTTTTAATTCGTTTTTATTTCATTACTAATTTATTTTATTTTTTTCAAGGTGTACCATGATTTTGAGAATATAGATCTTCGTCGAATCGCGGAGGACGTGCACGGTGACTCACCTCTGTCACCAATTATAGAAGCCATGAGAGAGAAATTCCTAAAATATTGGGATGAAGTTCCTCTCGTTACAATTCTTGCAAACTGTCTCCATCCTTCATTCAAGAAGAAGTATACTATAAGATTGCTTGAACGGTATAAGAAGAATCTAAATTTACCACATATCGGGGAGGAACAACGTGTGACATCCGCATTGGAAGAAATGTTTAACCTATACAACACCCAACTTCATTCAAACCAAACGAATCATCCATCTTCTTCGAATCCTCGTAATATTAGGTACTAAATTCTAACATATTTACAATATTCAAATTCATTATATTATTATAATATTGTGAGACTAATATTTTTTTTAAATATGTTAGGAGCAATAGTCTGGTCGCATTATTGCGAGACTTGGAGGAAGATGACGACTCACAAATGCAAACTAATATGAATGAATTAGTTAGCTATTGTTTAGGAAGTATGGAACCGACGGTATTGACATCCTCGGTTATTGGAAGAGGAATGAAAATGCATATCCAACTCTCGCCATGATGGCACGTGATATATTTGCCGTGCCGTGTCAACCGTCCTTCCGAATCTGTTTTAGTTCAAAGAAACAGGATACTAATGAGATAAACGCAAAGCAGATTGGGTGCAAAGACATTCGAACGACTCGTATGCTTGAAAGATTGGTTTGATGCGAACAACGTAATCAACATGCACCCGTAGAACAATCATCCGGTGAATTTATGATGAAGCGAGATGGAGACTCGGATGGTATGCCCGAAAATGAGCTATGGTATATGAACTCGAATATTTAGATGGTATTTTTAAACACTTATATTTTATATTTTTTCCCCTATTTTTAATTTTTTCTAGCATTTACAATCCTTATTTGATTTTTTTCAATAAACTTTACTAACGAATAAAAAGTTAGAACTCCGCCTATGTATTACATAGCGGTCCCCAAGCCCGAATAAAGGAGGAGGGTAACTTTATTTATAATTATTTTCGATTTTCTAAAATTTATTTAATTTTATTTGATTATTTTTGAACTTTGAAAAAAAATGACAAAAAAATAAAATAATTTTATTATATCATTTAAAATTTTATTTCAATTATTTTAAGTCATATCATTTAAGATTTTATTTAATTTTTCAATAATTATTTTCGATTTTTTATAATTTATTTTAATTTTTGTTGATTATTTTCAAACTTTGAAAAAAAATGACAACAAAATAAAATAATTTTTTTATATATCATTTAAAATTTTATTTCAATTTATTTTAAGTCATATCATTTAATTTTTCAATAATTATTTTCGGTTTTTATAATTTTTTATAATTTATTTGATTATTTTTGAATTTTGAAAAAAAAAGACAAAATAAATAAAATAAAATTTATTGGTCAAGAATATAAGTTTTTATTTTTTTAATATTTTTAGTGTTTATTTTTGATTTTTTCGGATTTTTTTTGAATTTATTTGGATTTTTCAGAATTTAAAAAAAAAAAAAAAATTTTGACCCGCCGACCCGTCCCACCCGTCCCGACCCGCCCCGGCGTTGGACCCGCCCCGTCCCGACCCGCCGACCCGTCCAACCCGACGGGTCTAGGACGGGTCGCGGCCAAACCCCCCGAATTGGACCCGTGCTAACCCGCCCCGCCGTAACCCGTTGACCTGTCCCGACCCGTCCCGTCAAAACCCGCCGACCCGCCATAACCCGTCCCGACCCGACCCGACCCGTCCCGATTTTAATACACTACACAAACCTGAATCACAGCTAATGGAATTGGGAATCACCACCGATTTCCAAATTCCAACTCCATCAAAACTTAAAAAGAGAGAGAGAGAGATGGAGAGCACGTGGCTGTGCAGCGTGTATAGTGGCCCTTTACCTATCTTTCAAGCCAAAGAATCAAGTCTAATCACTTCCACTTCCAAATATCACCGAGGTGGAGACACCTATCAGGCTATTGCTGAGATTAAAAGTTAAAGGTCTCAGGTTAAGTTTGTAACAGTCTGTTTGTACCAGTACCGCGCTAGTAGTCGCTACCCAAGAAAAAAATACCAACCAAAATTGCGTCGTAGTTAGCACCCAAAGAAAACGTAAATTTCACGGGAAGTCATGCAGCTATTGGGACAAATTAGTTAAGTTTAGTTGGCAGTTGGCACTTATCCGGTTCTGTTTTTCGACTGGTCCATACTAGGTTCTTATTTAAAAGTGAATTCCTTTCAAATTCCTTTACGCAGGATTCATTTCTCAAATAATTTCGTCTCCCCAACTGGGCTAAACCCCCAAAAGCTGATCATCAAATTTTTGTTTTTTCCAACTACAGATTTTAGTAATAATAAGTTTTATTAAATTAATATTATTAAAAATAAGAGTGAGAAATATAAAATTTTAAATATACGAATGGCGTGCGCGCATCGCATGGCGCGTTTGGCGTTTCAAACCAAACCCCATGCGAAGTGAGATGGAGAGAAGCGCACATTTTGTATATATAAGAAGCAAAACGCATACTTACGCCGATGACGCGTTTCGTAAAAATAATGAAACGCGCCACTGCTAGTGGCGCACTGCGCTGTCATTCGTATATTTGAAATTTTACGTTTCTCACTCTTATTTTTAATAATATTAATTTAATAAAACTTATTATTACTAAAAACTGTTCCAACTATGATGGTTTATTAATAATATAGTTTTTGGTGAATCAATTATTAATATAGTTTTATTAATACTAGTCCATGAGCATATAACGGAACTTTTTGGTGAATCAATTATTCGTTCAATTAAAAGTATCGTGAGATTGTCAAGCACTCGGGTTGTTTTTTTTAAAGGGTGGAGATTTATGTCCCGTGGATGTTTTTCTTTATTCTAAAAATATTAAATTAGGCATTTAATTGCCTATTTGCCTAAAAAATAAAGTGTTTCGAGATTAAAACTTCACATTTTATTTTTTTTTGAAAATAAATTAATCATGATTAGGCTATTTCATAAATCAAGAGATATTCTATAGAGAAATAATTTTTAGTCTAGTGATAAAAATAATGCTCTTTATATCGAATATCATAGATTCGAATTATATAGAAATTTTTATAAATATTTAAAACTTAAATAATTTAAACTCTCATCTTTGCTTAAAAAAGAGATATTATGCAATTTTTGGAATTAGAGACCAACTCAGCAACACAAAATGAAAAAGCAGTGACTGGCTAAGCGATATCATTCTTGATACCATCATCGATACCAACTTCCATTTTAACATCATCTTTACATCAATCAATTGCCAAATGCGCACATAATGGTAATATATAGACATTTCAACCGTGCACAATGAGGGCGGATGTAGAATCTTGATCGGGTCAGTAATCAGATTATAATAACTTATTAGATTAAAATTTATTAGATAATTATATACTAAATTAAAAAATTTAATAATTCAATATACATTTGATCTAATAAAAAACTATAAAATAATATTTTTTACATATTAAAAATAATAAAAAGATAATACACAAAATAATAGATAATAAAAATAATAAATAATCAAGTCGATAAAGAAAAATTTCCTCTATGAGATTTTATATTTTAAAACTTTTGTATAATTTTTTATTATTTATAATATTAAATAAATTTTTCTCAATGAAAATAATTAAAAAATCCAGAAAATTAAATTTTAAATTTAGGGATATTAGAATAGCAAAAACTTAGTCTAAAAGAATTACACTGAATCCGCCACTGAGCAGAAGATTTAACTTCCCAATTTAAGAATATCATATCATAAGAACTCATCCTTATCTAAAAACAAGTAAAAACAAAAGTCTTATGTCCTGAAGTAATAACTGATTTTTTTTTTAAAACAGAGCTTTTACTAATTTTGATAATGTATTTTTTTCTCATACATTTTTCTTGGAACTTGACCCTACGATACGCCGTAGAGAAGTGAAATATATTATAATTTATATAAGAAATATGATTAAAAAAAACTTGAGTTAATGGTAAAATATCGTCTCGTATCCAATGGAAGCTCATTACTCCCACCAGGGGCGGATCCAAGATGGTTCAAGGGGTACGTGCTCTTGGATTTTTTGAAAAATAGTATTTTTCGGTAATTTACTTCTTCTGAATTTTTTTTACCTCTGTATTATCTAATTATTTTTATTATGAAAAAATATTTAATATCGTGCATAATGAAATAATTATGCAAATATATCAAAATATAAAATTACATAGACGAAAACTTTCATCATCGACTTAATTATCTATTACTTTGAGCTTTATTTTGTTATTATTTTTAATATATAAAATATTATTATTTTAATATTTTTTATTAGATAAGAATATATATTAAATTATTAATTTTTTATTTAATATCCGATTAGTTAATGAGTTTGAACCCGATAAACTATTACAATTTGATAATTGTTCTCGGACCAAAATTCTGCATCCGCCCATAACCGCACCAAATTATTGAACCCAAGAAAAGATTATATCACAAGTCATGATATATGTAACTAAATGTTGGGTGCCGTCACCAGAAAGCATATAGGTTCAACATCTCAAATTCTCGATCCTATTGTAAAGCTAAATTTTCTGGCAAGTCATGATACTTTGTCCTTAATTTAAATCGGTCACTGACATGTAATTGTTCTTTAGGTGACTTTGTGATTTACCCAAATTAAGTCGTCTCATCAACTGTATAATAAACTAAGGAAGCGGCAACGCCACTCCAGTTAATAGGAAAAAAAAGAAAAGAAAATATATACCAACAAAAAAGGAAAAAAAATATAAACTAAAGGAGTATGGTCATGTTATCACAATAAATTGTCCGTGTCAAGAAATAAAATTATTATAACAGCATATCTTGGTTCTTCTTTTATTGAAATGTTTTGATTCGAATAAATTGAAAATTCGGTAATTTAAGGGGGGGGGGGGGGGAATCCAATTTAATGAAAGGAGGCAAACTATAATGAAAAAGGAATACAGCTAGACCCATCTGTGGCCATCATAAATCTACCTAAGATTTTAAAATACATATTTCAACATACGTGCGGTTGACCACTGCATAACGCATATACGACATATGGGTACATATACGGTTCAGTATGCGGATTGTATTTACAAAATTGTTATAATATTTGAATCGATAATTTATTTTGAAGAATTTTAATGTAAAATAAGAAAATATAATAAGATATTAATATAATTTTGAATATTTTGCATGAAAATATAATATAATTTATTTTAGAGGCTTAATACGATAAATATTTTAAAAAATAATACGCATTGTTGAATATACGAATGCATACTCTTATACATGCGGCATCACACCGCATAAACATAAATGGACCGCATATACAGCCATACAACTACATTTTAAAACAATGAATCTACCGCATGAAACACAAAGGACAATAAAGCTACCAGAAATAAGAATCCATCTTTTTCTAAATAAGTTAACATACAAATTAGTAGGCGTCCATTAAAAGTAAAAGAAGGAAAACTAATTATAGTTCACAGACACAAAATAAAATTTATAAACTAGACTCTCATCTTCCTCCAAAAAAAATATACGCACAAAGTTTAATGCACAAAGAAAAGACCCACCCGTCGTTGTCATCCTATTAAATATCCAACCAAAAAAGAATTAGATATGTTGCTTTCGTATTCGTTCTTATTTTATCAATTATTATTGAAAGCGAACTCAATCAAAACAAAAGTGAGTAATGGAAAAAACAATTATTGAGCCATTGAGGTGCCACGTATTTTTTTTTTCCTTTTTGAGGAAAATAAATAGAGGTCTTTGGTCTTTGCCTCTATTTGTGCCACGTATTTTTTCAATGTATAAATTACTTTGATCCGTGCATCCTACGTTCTTGAGCATGAGATCAAATATCTTAGATTTTTCTCAGTGGGAGGCATGTTATATTTTATATATAAGATAAATATTGGTCAATTATATTAGAGATAACTCCCTATAATTTCTACCTTTCAACATGCTAAATCTATCATTTTTTATGACTCTTTGCAATTATAAACCAATTTCAGTTTTATTGAGGAAAAAATTCCACAATTACGCAAATTTGTTGTATTATGTTAATTCTAAATGGACAAAATATTAAGATACCTCCCACAAGTTGAAATTGAACGAAATGCAGAATATGTGTTTGTTATTATTTGAAAAATTAATAAATGAAGTTTTTAATAAGACACAATAACCATCTTAAAATTTTACAATTGCATAAATGCACATACACCCACAGTCATTTAAATAAAAAGATTGGCAACGACTCTTACCATGCCGTCGTACAAAATTTAATAAAATGAGATGCAGATTAGATTTGCTTATGAACTTAGTGCATGTTGATCTGACTTCGTATTATTATTTTCTTTTTAAATTAAAATAGAAAATGCACATAGCATTTGCATCCCAGAAGTTGTAAACCATCATTATTATGTTGCGTTAGCAACTTGTTAACTATTTCAAATAAATTTCCTCATATTTTCGTTTCTGTTTTGATATAATTTAAGCAGTAAATTCGAGAAGGTTGAAGAAGCGGAATGATCAATTTTCCTCTTTTGATATCAGTTACGAGCAGTGCGAAAAATAGAACTGAAGAAGCAAAATTGGGTGCTAGGCGATGCAGAAGGAAGATCAAACATGACAATAATAACATCCATCGGGCCAATGCTTCATTGCTTACCAATCGATCAAAACACAGCCTACGGACATGACCTACGACTAAAGAAAAAATATATTTGGGAAATGTACAAGACATTTTACCTTTCCTGAATAAAAACGGAAAGGTAATACTATCTGAAACTAACAAGCTTTGAAGGTTTTGAGACTTATAATCAGGAAAAAAACATCACAAAGGTAGTAATCTATCAATACAACAAGTTTATCTGTATAACATATATGTAGCAATATATTAATCCAAAGTTATTCCACTCCATGATTTAATGCACAACATCGATATTCTTCTGCAACCATATCTGGTGCTTAAAGCAAAGCTACTCTTTATGTAAGATTAAAACTCGGATAGTACAAAACTCAACGGGATATGAGAAGAACAGTACATATAATTTAAAAAAAAAAACTCTCAACTCACTGCAAAACTTGAAAGACTCGTTCCAAAATGAAGCTGTTCTGTCAATAAATTGCTCCATTTTAGACATTTATTTTCTGTTTGTGGTATTTATGTGATGACAGTTGGAGCTGTGCGGCCAGTAAATTGCTCCATTTTAGACATATTTATTGCAACATCCACCTGTTGAAATAAAAAAAAGTTGCCATAAACATAAATGTTCTAAAAAGAACAAAGAAAATGAACTAAAAGGGAGAAGGGAGATGGAAACTCACAAGCAGGGCAAGTGCTTCTTGGGAATCCCTTCCGGTCTTTGCAGGATCCTTCTCATACTGTTCAATATACACACGAATAGTTGCACCAACAGAGCCAGTCCCAGAAAGGCGGTAAATCTGTAATGATCCAAATGGGGATGCTTAGTGAAAGCAGAAGAATTGTAACAGACAGTGGTAGTTCCTGAACATGACACATTTATGCTAATTATATCAATAATTTGAAACAGTATACAGGAGAATATAATTGGCGAAATATCTCCAACAACTGAGAGGTGACTGACAATCAAATTTACCATGTACTGTAATCCATACAGACAGCTCAACCAGAACCAACTCAATTACTTACCAAGCGTGAACCGTCATTAAAGATAAAACGGATCCCCTGCTTAGAAGAGATGGAACCATCAACTGGATCCTTGTACTCGAACTCATCTGCCTTGATAATGAAAGATACCTCTGGCTTGATCTTCCTTATTAACCTGAAGAAATTGAGGTGCATTTTAGTATTCTCCTAGTTCGTTAATTAATGAATTCCTAAGATTCAACTATCAAGTAAATAAAAAACTTTGTACGCTTAATAGTCGGATTCTGCCACCAAACCGATGCAGCTTATGCATGTTATGTGTTATCAAATTAATGTATATAAAAATACATATTGTAAATAAACAAATTAAATTGAACTAAACGAAATAAAAAACATACACATTCAATTCACCGAGATCATACTGCAGCTTAACAAGGTTGGCCATGAGTTCATTTGCTCCTGCAGAATCCACATTCTTCAGGGAAAAAAACAAGAGGGGTACAATTAGAGGAGTAGACAATCAACTCGAAAAGAAATAGGAAGTAAAAAAAGCTATATGAACATGAAGAGTAAAATTGAGAAAGAATACTTCATAGTCGTAGCGAGTGTAGTAGTGGCGACCATATGTGGACCAGTGATTGAGGACAATTTCTTCGACTGAGATCAGTTTCTCATCTCCTTCGAGTCTGTCCTTGTTTTTGAAAGCAAGGATAGAGAGCCAAGCTAGCACAGCCCAGATGCCATCTTTTTCACGGATATGGTCAGAACCTGAATTTTAAAGCCAATAGATAAATAAACAAACCAACAAGATGCATCTCAATATAAAATTCAAGCATCCACTTACAAATATCCCATTAATAGATTCAATGAACCTCGCACAGTCATATGCTAATAGCATTTATATATTATGCAATGTAAAACTATTATCTAAGCGCACTGTGTAGGTTCAAACGTCAACCAACACAAATTATTTGTGGCATAATCAAAATGAAGGCAAGAAGAGACAATATGAAAAGAAAATTTCAATAAGTATAAACCTGTGCCAAAGCTTTCTTCACCACAGATTGAGCAAAGCCCAGCATCCATCAAGTTCCCAAAGAACTTCCAACCAGTAGGAACCTACAACACAAAATATTGCTCTGTTAGTGATTTTAACAAGACCAGTGGTAGTTGCATCACAAAACAACAATATGGATCTACCTCAAAGAATTTAAGGCCAAGTGCTTTTGCAACTACGTCAAGGGCAGCTGATGTAGGCATGCTCCTGAAGATTAAGTCAATATATCAGCTGTTCAAAACAATCAAATAGGAAAAAGAAGACCACCTCAAAGTATTGATTTATCAGTATACAAACTCAACAAATAGAGATGATAAATACCTGGCAACCCCTTTCAAACCAGAGGCAAAGTATGGAATTGCCTCAACTGCATTTGCAGCAATAATAGCCACAGAGTCTGATGGCGTGACAAAGAACCTGACAATAATAACACAACAAACACAAAAGAAATACTAAATATTTAATAAACTGTGTAAATTGTACTTTTACTGATTTCCTTTGGTTTATTTATTCTACATTCTTTTCTCTCTCTGCTATTTTTGGGCTACTAAATGGAAAAACCACCATCTATACCTTTTCCCAAGAACCATGTTACGATCTGCATCACCATCAGCGGCAGCACCAAATTCAGGAGGATCTGATGCAGGTGTCTGGCCCAGACCCATCCGTGCAACCAACTCTTTGGCATAGGTCAGATTTGGGTCAGGGTGGCCACCACCAAAATCTTCCTGCAGGATTAAATCCATGCCATGATCAGATCCTCAATCTAGAGATGCTATTTAGAACATCAAACACAATTACTTAAAAGACTATATCACTGCCTAATTAGCATTTTCGGAAACCCTTGAGGAAAATTTCAAATTTACCTTAGGTACACAGTTCAACAGTGAGCTTCTATCGGCTCCAAGTTCTTCAACAAAGATTTTGTGTGCATAAACTCCAGCAACACCATGAAGTGCATCATAGCTGCAGAATAATGGCCAACAAATGATATTTAAATTCAGAAGATTTAGGATCAATGAAAAGAATGTTCCAGATCTGCAGGAAATTACAAAAGCATACCAGAAAGAGAACTTAGGAGAAGTCAGCAGCTTCTTAATCAACTCGAAGTCAAAGATTGACCTGAAACCCATTATACATCAGGCTTGCAAAGATTATACATTAAACAAGGTGCACGTTCTTCTTTCACAGTTCCTATGATATCATAAGCTGATCAGAGGAAAATTAAAAACACAGTTCAAACATAATAATAGCAGAAATAAAACTCACTTCATTAGTTTGATATATTCAGTAGTAGAATCAAATACTTCCACATCAAATTGACCTCTGGGTCCAGTGAAGCTACTGACACCAACTTTTGAAATATCAACCTGTACCGTAAGCAAAATGTTTCAGAATTGGAACTCAAATCAAGCTTTATTAGCCAGGAACACAAAATTATGTAAATTAGTTAATCCAATAAAAACTTGTACCTCAGGTAGATCTTCAGCAATAAAATATTCTTTGATTGTTGTTGTGTGGATAAAGATCTGATTAGTCACCGACTCAGGTGCAGGTCCACCATTTTCCATATTGTATTTGATTCCAAAATCCTGAAAAAAGACAAAAAAAGAACTCTCTAGAACTAATTCAAATTAGTCAAGGTTAAGGTCCCCATTATGTAATGACATTTGACTGCATAGCATCCCTTTATAGTTTATGACCATTTACCTGCCTATATGAAGAAAATAACATATAACTAGGATGGTAGATAAAGGGAAATTGTACCTCATGTGGGCCACCGGGGTTATGGCTTGCTGTCAAAATGAAAGCTCCAGTGGCCTTTGCACCCTATTGATAATCATATTCGTTTATATTAGAATCAATAGACAACTGCAACTTCAAGTAGTAGCATCATAAACAACTCTTCCGCATCATCATGACCCCTGTCAAATATAAATCATACTCACATCATGACCAACTCTTTCACGAATGACAGCTGAAACAGCAGGGGTAGAAAGTAGCCCATTTTGACCAACCCAGACACGCCTTACATGATTACCAGCTGCCATCTTTATAATAATCTATTAATAAGAGGGCAAGTACATATTAATTCCAATATCAGTAAGAGATTGCAGTATATATTACATAAAATTGTGATAAACAAGAGCCAACCTGAATAGCTTCCTTTGAGAAATAACGACCATCACCTGACACAACAAGGGTAGCACCTGCATTTGGACAATCACATTTTAAGTTTTTAAGTTTTAACAAATGATAATCCAATGAGTCAACAAATTTGCTGCTACTGCTGAATATATCTATGTCGAATTGAATTATTACCATGGACTCTGTCGACTGAAAGAGCATAAAAAGTGGATTGTACAAAGTTGTGGAGATAATTAGCCTGCTGGAACACAGTGACCTGAAAAATGTTTCAAAAATTTGTTAACCACATTTCCATACTTCCTTTAAGAAAGTGCAACTTGGTTCAAACTCAAAAGTAAAGAAGATAAAACGTCATCAACTGAAGATCTGATGATCTAAATTCACAATTAAAAAAAGAGAATCTTGTCAATGCAGTTTTTGATACAGAAACCAGCCTCAGACCTCAAGAAATCACCATACACTAGTGAAATAGAAGAATTGAACAAATATTGAGCATCCATACGGAACTGAAATGCACATGTGATTGGGTTCCGAAATTCAACTGTATACACCGTGTAATTTGTGATCCTTAATTGGTGCACAGAAAAGGCAATCAATGATTGACTGTCTTACGATTAAGGATCAAATCGTAAGATCCAATCAATAAAAAAAACTTTTCTCGGAAGAGCTGGTACTACTGATAAATCCAAATCGAACCGACTTAGATCACATTATTAAACCTGGAAAATGAACGATCGCCAAATAAAAATCCAATAACCGCAAGATTTACTAGTTGGAGACGGATGCAAAGGGTCGGATGGAGGAAATTAAAAGCATAACACAAACAGTTCGAACTGTGAATGGGGTAAGTACCTTCTTCCTAAGACCAGATGTCCCAGGCTTTTGTCCTTCGAAAGGATTGGTCTGCTTCGAGGTAACAGTAAACGTCGCCATGGTTGAGAGGGAAGAGAATGGAAGAGATGGGGATAGGAAGAGAGTGAGGGAGAAGCTTCGGAATCGGAAATATATAGGGAGAATAAACGAAGGGTTATCGACGAAATGCAATATGAAGAAAATAGCCACGACTGGAGTCTGGAGCACGATCGTACAGCTCACACCGAATGTACTCTGCCTTTGGAGCTTGGAGGCAACTGGCAATAGCATGGAGTATCAACGTACAGATAACACAATGTACTGTGGAGTTTGCCGAAATTGTACTTGGGGCATTTGATCTCCCATCCGGAAGTAGAAGAAATGAACCAACATCTTGCCATTGAAGTTGAATTATATCAAAATTATACTCGGTTAAGCTTTTAGCCTCTAATATATTTCTTTATTATTTACTTTATTTAAATCTTTTCATCAAGAATCAAATTATCCATATATTTTTTTTTGTCTATTCTCATTTAAAATAATATATGTTATATACTTAGGTGAAACTTAACTATTAAAATGATCTAATATTATGAGCATCTAAATTATCATATTTTTATTATTTAAATAATTATATTAAAACTTTTCTTTAATATGAAAATTTATTAATATATTTTATATTTTTAATTATTTATTTGGAGACTATATTATCGAGACGAAGTCCAAGTTACAATTGTAGTTATACTATAAAGAGAGTTAAATTTTCTAGTGTTTCACACATGCCATATTATCCGGCTTCTCCACCATTGATTTTGTTTAAATATTTTCATTTACTTAAATCCAATAATTCATATATAATTTTTCTCCCTCCTCATTTAAAGTAATGTGTGTGATATACTAACCTTAAAAATATCAAACTTTTTATGAGTCTTTATAACTTGTCATATATTTAATTATATTATTTATAATAATTATTATCATTATATACATCTTTATCATTTATATAATTGTGTTTAATTTTTTAATGGAAAAATTTATTTAAATATATTTAAAATTTTATATTCATAATTACTTATTTGAGAACTATATTATCGGGATAAATCCTGAATTACAATCCTAGTTGGAAACATGACTAAAAGAAATTTCATATGAAACTAGCATGTAGTCCGTCGCATGCACGAGATAAATTATTAATATAATATAAAAACTAAATATTACTATTGAAAACAAAAATAATTGAAAAATTAAACATATTTGTATGGGTAAAAATAAGGTATAAATATTAACAGGACAGTGTGTATTTAAGCAAAATAATTTGTTTCAAAATAAAAGAAAAAATATTTGCTGTAATAAGAATTTTAGGTTATAAATCTTCCACGAAAGGTCCCTGGTGCATCTGGCTTTTGAACTTTTTTTTGGGTAACATGTTGTGTACGTCATGCATTACAATGATTTTAATAAAAAGTCTAATTGTAATGCAAAGCAAAGTAGAAGTTTGCATTTGATACCAGAAATTCAAAACAGATTGAAATTTGTCTGAAGTAACTCCAGTTGAAAATATTAATAAAAGAATTTATTTTATAAAAAGTCAAACTGTAATGAATATGATCCGACATTATTAAATATGTTAGATTGACGAGCATAACATCAACCTTATATTATATATACTCAATAACACTATGTGCCAAATACCCAAATTCATAGTTTTGATTGAAAACATTTCAATAGCCAATAAGAAACACAAAAGACATGATCATTGCATAAAGTGTGTCATGTATCTTTAACCTGTAGCAGAAATGCAAACCAGGAAATTTTAATTAACTCCCAATTATCAAGATTTTATAAACTCTTGAAAGCTTACATTGCCATGCTCAAGTCAAGTCTGAACAACAAACAAACATAAAAGGAATCGATCCATGTTAACTGTATTTACTATATGAATAAACAATTTTAATGTCAACTGTTTGATTTTTTTTCCTCGCCAATATTATTATTCTGGTCTAATACTTCAACATTTATCTTGGACTGAAAATTTTGATGTACTTTCTTTTCTTTTATAGAAGCTTCTTCAGATCCACACTTGGAGATATCAGCAGAGAGGGCCTTGTCTATTGAGCCAACTGAGATTGAACTCAACATAATTAATAGTACTTTTTTATCAAGAATATATTTAACGCGAGACTTATTGCTTTAACTAATTCTATTATTACAGAATTCTAAGCTATTAATTTGAAGAGAGATAACGGGCTTAGATTGATGGGGTACAGGGGCCATTAAAGGCATCCAATTCTAAGTTTGCTTCTGGAGGTTGGGCCAAGTGGTGCAACCGTGCAAGGCCTACAAACGCCACTCATTTATCCAAACCTGGTCTTTATCCAGAGCTCCAGACATTTCTTGTCCCATTCCTTGCTTATTTTTCTCAACATGGTTGATTAGTTGATTATAAGAAAATCTTGCATTTTTGTTTAGAAAGTAAAGAACTTGCAGTTTTAAATTTTGATTTGAGCTGATCCTATTCCATACAAAAAGGCCCTATAAAGGTAACAAGAATCCCCATATTGAGACAAACTACACAGGTTAGATAAGAGTTCAAGATGAACTTCTTGCTGCACTGAGATTTCAATTACAATGCCAATCTGCATGGTTTATAGAACTTCAATAAATCTCTGTTCAAATTCTAAAATCGCTGCACATCATAGAATTTCAGCAAGTATCATTGAAATATGTAGGGAACTCGGTTTCCATTTCTAATCTGGAGCAGGAGCATGTATACCATTGGATTACATTTAGACAAAATTCACATGATTAAGAAATTTTATTGCGTATGGAGCTGCTGTTTAATTTAAGAATGCCAGAATATGAAATCATTAATTTATCAATTCTTATTGCGTATATTATATCTAAATTACGCTACTGTTTGCTTTCAATTGCATTTTGCAGCTAAAATATGCATGTAATTCTTTGCTCAAGTATAGTCTAAAAATCGCCTCTTCCAGAGTTCTGCAAACATCACTATTAAAGCTGTTACAATTCCTTGAACACAATTCACAAAAAAATCATGTGTTTCACTGTATTTACAGTTTGAAATCAGACAAAATGGCTAACACTCGCCCGAGTTTAGAAGACCATGGGACTTCTTATTTGTATCAAAGTACATGATGACAAAAACTAAAAAAAAAATGAGATTCAACAATATGTAGAAATAAAGAAATACACTTAATTTCCTAACTGAACAAAATAAAACAATCGTGATCTTTTTGCTTCTTTTTCTTCTTCTGCTTCAAAATCAACTGTCTGACCCGCCTAAACAAATCATATTTCAAATAATAAAAAAGTTTCAAGAAAGAATGAAAAATGAAAACCAACCTAGCTACTCAGCCCGGACTCCCCGCTCGCCGACACCTCTCCATTTTTCACAATCTCCTCAATTCTTGCCACCACTTCAGCTATATTTGGCCGTTGATCAGGGAAAGACTTTGTACAATCAATTGCAAGCTGAAGCAGCTGCAGCATATCCTCCCCTGCACTCTGGTATCTCACAAGATCCATGTCAAACACATCTCCGGTCCAGTCCTCCCGCAACACCGATTGGACCCACCTTGGCAAATCCACTCCTTCATCACTCAGTACTGCTTGTGCCGGTGTCTTCCCTGTCAACAGCTCCAGAACAAGTACACCAAAGCTGTAGACATCAGCTTTTTGGGAGATTTTTTTAGGGTCAGTGACTTCAGGAGCACGGTATCCCGCAATGCGGGAGGATGGGGAGTTTGTGCTGGCAAAGGAAAATAGGCCGTGGTCTGACAGCCGAGCCTCATATGAGGCAGTGAGGAGCACATTGGAGGACTTGATGTTGCCGTGAGAGTATGTGGGTCCCGCTGAGTGGATGTAGTGAAGTCCCTGGGAGACTGCCAAGGCGATGTTAGCTCGAGTTTCCCAGTTTAGCGGGGTCCGGCCCGAGCCCCGGTTCCCTGTTTGGAAAAAAGAAGGATGAAATTTAGATGGTAGAAAAAAATGATCTATTTTGCAATAATTGTAGTTGATCGTTAGAATTTACGTTGGTGTAATTTTCAAACGCTTTGTGCTATGAATGATTTTGTCTTCATTTGACTTTGCGTATGTCCTATCTTAATTAAGAAAGCAACTTTTCACCTAAGTTGAAAAAGAATGATGATAAGTAAATAAGTAGATTAAAATGCGGTTGCTTAAACTAAACGAATAATACAATCGTAATTTAATAAAAGCATTCTCGTAAAGTATTTCTATAAAAGAGTCTAAAGCTTACGAGCAATTGGTCAAAAAAAAAATAATAATAAAAGAGTTTAAAAAATAATTTTTTTCCCGTAAGATATATAAAAATGCAAATATATTTTTCAAGCATGTTAATCTATTTATATATTTTCATGTCTATTTTACAAGAAAGCTGATTGTACATATGCTAAATGGCATGTCCATTCTCAGTGCAGAAGCCAATGCATATGGTAGATTTAAGGTTTTATGGAAATGCCAGTGCTTTTATAAGTGTAATTTTAATTACACGAATACCAAACTTCCGAAGATTACCAGTTTTTGGGTCATGTGGTGTAGTAGTTCCTACCTACCTTTGTGCCAAAAAATTAAAAAAAAAATCAACTAATGATGACCGGAGCATTTACCAACCTAGGGCTGTCAATGGATTTAATTCGAATCGAAAGGATTCAAATTTGAATTCATTAAAAATTTATAACACGCAGACTCGTATTCAATAAAATTTTGAGAATTCATATTTGCTATTATAGCATATTTCGAATTGGATTTGGATCATATTTTAATTTTTATATTATAATAATATTAAAAATAACCTAATTTATACATGCAAGAGAAAAAAAAATCATATTATCTTAAAATTATTTCAAACATAGTAAAAACATAATCTAGATTTGCTATTATAGCTAATAATACATCATAATAATAGCTAATAATACATCACAATAAACATCAAATAATACAATAAAATTTATCTAATTATATATATTAACTATTATTCAACTTCATAAATCAACAAAACATAAATAGCTCTTCAATTTAAACTAAATTGAACAAGTCTATTTTATTAATTGACATATGATATAATTTTATTTATCAAAATCATAGCAGATTCGAATTTAAATTTTATAAAATTTAAATGTGAATCCATTATATTAGATGAATTATTTTTTAGAATCCGTATGGAATCTAATAAATTAACAAATATATTTTAAGGATCTATATGAGGATTCATTTATGTAGAATTCGGATCGGATTTTCGGATTACAGATATCAACCTATCTACAACTACAAGCATGATTTGAACTAGAATTAATTATGAAAAAAAAAGCACGATACCGCCACTACCAATTCTACAAAGGTTTTATCTGTAGAAATTTTCTTTTAGAAGTTGTTGAGAGCCACTATGGTTGCACTAGTCTACCAGAACATGATACTGATATCAGAATGAACTCATTTAATTATAAATAGTTTCTTGACCTTCGCATGAAGCGCCAACGAATTCTAAAATCCCATTAATTCACATCTTTTCGCGTATTTTTAAAATTGTTCACTTTTGTTCTCTTCCAAGATGCTTACATAAATGTTACGAAGTGCAATTAGGATTGAATAATCGAATAAAAATAATAACTAATGAAAGCTACAACTATTGACAATGCATCACACAGATCTATAACAAGGGTCTCACGTATAAATCATCAGCTATTTTCTCTTTAATGAAAACCATTATGTCTAGCATAATTAATTGGCCTATTTTTTTTTTCAAACCGGTTAATATTATCATTTTCAAATTAATCACAATTTGAAAATGGCCGTCTATTAAATAAGTTACATGTATTATGAAAACTTGGGAGACTGGGCCTCCAAATTAATTAAGCAGCTTTTAATTTTTCTTCATGTCATTTTTAAATATAAATTGATAATACAAATAAAATAACAAATATATTTGATTTTGAAATGTTCGTAAGATTTACAGAAAATAATTTGTAGTTGTTTTGCACGTACGTCAAGGGCCATATCTCTAAAGTCTAACACTCGGAATGCAATTGTTTTTTTTTTAATATAAAACTCATTGACTTGTTATATCACTAAATTAATCATCGATATCCCTCTCATATACCGTCGAAATACTAATTTATATGATACTTGAAAATTCAAAGAAAGCAACTACAATATCAAATTGAATTAACCGTAAATTTTCTTGCATACCCATAAATAACCAGAATTATTGTAAACAGGACAAAAAAAATAGAAATTCACAAATTTTGTAATCAGACTTACCATGCAAAACAGCAGAGAGGCTTCCCATAGGCATGAAATCGTACACAAGCAACCTCTCATCCTTGCTATAGTAATATGCGAGCAGTGGCACAATATTCTTGTGCTCCAAACCTCCTACTCTCGCAACCTTCTCCCGGAATTCTTTTTCTGGCAAGTACACTTCCCGCAATCGCTTTACCGCCACCATGTCCCCTGATTCAAGCATTGCCTTATAAGTGGTACCGAATGTGCCTTTCCCGAGCACTTCTGCCGAAGCACGTAACAACTGTTCCAAGTCGAATTTTGAAACATGGCCTTTCCTAAAAAACGCCAATTTCCTACGAGCCGGAACTGCCACTGGCACGACTGGTACAGCTGGTACAGTACTCAAATATGATGCAGGGGTGCTATATGGTGCAGCTTCCTGCGTACTAGAAGCTGACACAGACAGTGGGTCTGATGGAATCGCCGGTTTTGGATGCATTACCATGTTCCCCGCAGTTTGGTCCATGACTGGTGGTTTATTCTGGACTGTTCTGTTATCATTATGCCCCTTTTTAAAGAGAATGACTAAAAGGAAAATTAATACTGAAACTGCAACGACAGATGCGATGACAATACCAACAATGGCACCAGCAGAGAGGTTATTGCTACTACCTGATGGACTTGGTGTGGGCCCGGCTGGGGAAGGGGCAGATGGGCTTGGAGGTGGTCCATACGAACAGGGCTCGAGGGGCTCACCGCACAGCTTTGTGCCAATAAAAGCTGAAGCTGGAAATTTTTTTAGAGCAGGCGGTATCTGCCCAGACAGTTCACTATTATATGAAATGTTGAATTGCTCCAAATTGGGGAAATACAACTCTTGAGGCAGGGTACCAGAAAAGTTATTATATTGCAAATAAAGATAATTCAGTCGTGTGAGGTTGTTCAGGGAAGTGTATATCTCACCCGAGAAATTGTTCGAAGAAAGATCTAATTTTTCAAGAGAAGTCAATGAAAAGAGCACAGACGGTATTGGGCCTGTAAAAGCATTATTGTTTAGAAACATACGAGTGATGTTTCTGTGAACAGAGAGATCGTCTGGCAGTGGCGAGGTGATGAGGTTGTACCTGAGAGATAGAACTCTTAGAGAGGTGAGGTTGGAAATGGTTGAGGAAGGGATGGCACCAGACAGTCCAGTACCAGGAAGTCGGAGCTCGAAGACACGGGGCCCGGTGAATGTCGAGTTACAATAAACACCGGTCCAAGCAGTACATGGATAGTTGGCAACTGTCCAGTTGTCAAGAGAATGGGTGTGGCTTGCCAAGGCAGATTTGAAGGTGAAGAGAGCTGATATGTCATCCGTAAGGAATTGGGAGGTACCAAGGAGGGGAAGGGAGATAATAAGGAAAGAGAATAGAAGAGGAGATAACTCCTCCATTAGAGCATGTGGATAGAAGAAAAGACGATTTAGGGGTGTGAGAAAAGGGGGTTAATTAAGAGCTGGGAGAGAGAGAGAGATAGGGTATATTGATCTGAGTCTCTTGACAGGGGAATGAGAAACAGAAAACAGAGGAAGGTTTGAAGTGGCAACTTAAAATTGGACAAAAATGCCCCTATGATTCTGTTACATACTTTAATACTTACATGCAGAGAAGTGTTTTGGATTTTAAAAACGGAGATGATAGATTAATAATTTTGGTTGCCTGAGCATGTTCCTTGCACGTCTACGAGGGCCCAGTGCAGGCTATATGAAAGAGCATAACATATAAGGAAAAATATAAAATGGATAAATGATTAAACTAGACCATTATGTGCCAATTAAATTTTGAAAAGACGTGATAGACTTGCCGTGAACCGTATAAATGGATAAATGATCGGCGTTAAAATTCCACAAATGTCAAATAAAATGTTTATATTATTAAATGGAATATACCGTTAAATATTTTCAGATGTTTTTTAAAGGTTTGAAGCCAATATGATTTATTATTTAATCTGAACCGTTCATCAACCATCACGCAAATTCTACATTGCTTATATATGGTTTAAAATTACCATGGGGGCGGAACAAAAAACGATCGATAGGATGTCCGGTTCAAATAAATAGAATATTTGGGTCAAAAAATTTATTTATTACCTTATGATCTTTATTTTTCAGTGAATCAAGAGGATGCCCGGGTGTCGGTTGGCGTCTATCTTGATTCCGCCCTGATTATCATTGTCAATGACATTATAGAATGATAGTATATTCAACTATAATATTTTTTTAATAAAGATGAAAAGGTAAAATATCCAACTTTTAAATATTCGTTGTTTTATTACTGTTAGAAGGCTGATTCTCCAAGCTATAATATTGTGTCCCAAAGAAATAAAAGCAACTGATATTGTTACACCCCAGAATAATTAAATCGAATTAGGGGTGCTTAATATCGCCACGTACGCACGATAAGACGTGCGTACGGAAGGCTGAGTGAATAAAATAAAGCAATCACAGAATAAATAAAATAATAATAAATATAAATACATGACCATACAGTCCAGAATGAACAAAGAGTATACAACGCCTGCATAGGCGGGGCTAGCTCCATCGGAATGAGCAGCAAATCTCTCAAATAAAAACCCAAAAGAAAGAAATAAGACTCAAAACCCGATGGATCCTATCCAACTACCTTGCTCACATGCAAATGCAGCGAAAAATCTCTGTCATCGCGCAGGACTGTCCCTAGCACTCGCTCCAAGAAAATCCCAAATCGAAAATACCTGGATCCCACAACCACCGTGGAAACGTGAGTAATTTTAAAAATTACTCAGTAATTTAGATCCAGCCTTAGAATTTGATCTTCTTTTCTAGACTGGACCCAAATGCCGATACTAGTTTCAAAAGGTAATATTATATTCATGTGAAAATAAAATAATATTTTATGCACATTTTGAGAAGCATGCCTAAATGCTATGATATGAAATGCTAAGAAACTCAAAAGAGAAAATCTATGAAATTAATAATATACTATAAAATATAAGGTACTAAATTCAAACACCCGAAATAAATACCCAAATTGTAAATTTACCAGACCCATCCCGAGCGGGCACTACCAGGGCCCAACTTACTAACTCGGGCCTTGCCTAAGCGGGCACTACCAGGGCCCAACTTACTAACTTAGGACTTTATGTTTGTGCAGCGATAACGCCGCACAAACGATAATTCGGGCTCCCGAGATGACAACGCCCTAGGAGAGTGAACGGCTATAAAGCACGTACTTTGGTCTGCTGAATCTGATAATTTACCTTACAAAAATAAAAGCAAACAGATATAGTATGTCTTCAGTTGTCATATCGTCAAAAGGAGATAACTACCCGTGAATTAACAAATCAAAAATAAATGGGAGCCTACACTGTACCAACCAAGGTCAGAGGACCGCATCCCGTAAAAGTATCAAAACGAAATATAAACAAATGAGAGCCTACACTGTACCCACTAAAGTCAGCGGACCGCATCCCGACTTTCTCTGTACTAACCAGGGGCCAAAGGAGAAAGCCCTTCGGACAATATCAGGATCCTAAATAAGCCGGATAAATATAATAATATAATATCACGAAGTAAATTCCAGTCTCGAATATGGCCGCCCACACTAAACACTGAAGTACATGGTATCCTAATCGCTCAAATTTGAATTAAAAATTAAATCATATCAAGAATAATAAAAATATAATATTGATCAAAAGAAAACACTCTGACACAGCCGAACCCGCCAAATGACGGGGTCGGTGGATAATCCGACAGGCAAAGATGCGCAATACATATACAGACCGGTGGGTCCCACGTGCCTATGGGTCATCGTACGTAACAACAACGGTCTGGTTATGCAAGGCAACTTAGACTGAGAATTACCCGGTCCGCCTCTCAACACTCCCATGCATTTAATGCATGATTAACTACCGACTTAATTAATAATTAGTGATAGTAGTAATATTTTCCTAATAATTATAATCTACAACTTGAATTATTTAATACTATCTAATCCTATTACGGGACTATTTTCCGAATCCTACTCCTATCTGTCTATATGCAATATGACATGATATGACATGCGGGTAGGCCCCAAAGATACTGGTCAAGTACCGAATGCATATGACAGATCATATTGGGTCTCTAATCAATTTTGGTCGGAAAAATATCGCAGTTCAAATATTTGAAAAACAATTTTATTTTCGGTTTGGGTTTCTAATTCTGAAGAAAGAAAATCAAATCCCAGGAAACCGTACCTGAGAGTGCTGGCGAGGATCGCGAAGTCGCTCTACTCCGAAGGTAGAACACCGGCCTCGGGGTCGGCGTCCGCGTACGTTGGGTCAGGAGTGACCTCGTACTTCGCGAGTGGATCCGAGTCGACTATATCACCAGGATATCAGGGAACATCAAGCAGTAGCAAGAAGAGGCTAGGGTTAGGGCGAGCCGCCACTCCACCTCTTCAGACCTCCGGCCAAGCCTCCCTCTCGGTTTTTTTATCAAGTTGAGCACTCTTCTTATCAGAATTTTTCTTTGAGTCGAAGTTCTCAACACATGAGCAAACGAGGCAAACCAGAGAGGCGACAGAGGCTTGGGGCTGCCTTATAAGGGGAGCGGCCGCTCTTTTCAACGAGGTAGGTCAGCAATCGGACAGGGGCCAGCCAAAGTCAAGGTGACTCGACCAATAACGGGTCTTGCGGAGTCACTAGATGTGACAAGCAGAGGGGATAGTACAGATGGGCAGTTGATCGGCGAGAGGGAGAGAGTCGTTGTGGCATTAAATGGGAGGGGGGAAAGGGCCTCGTCGCAGAGAGAGACAGGGAGAGCGGAAAAACAAAGATGAGTAAGGGACGAAAGGACAGGAGGCGAAAAAAAGAGAGGGAGAGAGAGAGAGGAGTGAGAGGTAGTGGGAAATAAATGGAGAGAAAGAGAGTGGATTTTTGGATCCTCCATGGCAGGGATTTTGTGGCCTTTGGTGTGGCAATCAAATTTGTACTCATTTTTTTGTTATTAAATTTAGGAAATTTTAATATTTTTTTATTATAAATTATTTATTTCTTTGTTAAATCCAAATAGGGTTAAATCCAGAAACCGTTAATAATATTCCGATTATATTTATTTAACAAATTAAATTCTTTAATTTAATTTATTTTAAGTAATTATTCATTTGATCCTTAGATAAAATCGTAAATAAGATTTATCTTTATTTATTTATTTATATTTATAAAATAATTAAATTAGATTATTATGTTTAATTTTTATTAATTATTACGTTACGTTATTTCTTAATTATAATTAAGATTTATCATCACTATTTTAATCATTATTAATATTTAACAAATTTTTCATGGTTTAACAGATATTGTGTCTCCAATACAGTCGAACTTGCAATTTTCAACCATGAACTTGCGCATTCATACCATTTAATAGGAGAGCATCCTCGTAGAAATATATTGACGACTGCAATATGATTATCAAATTTAAGAAATGACAGTTCAAATATGGTTTCAAAACCTCCGTAATTGTATATCAAATTTGATGAAATTTTAAAATTATTTTGTACAAGTTTTCATAAAAATTTATCATATCATCATCATAATTATCAGTATCATTATTACTATTATGATTATTATATTTGAGATCTGATCTTCATGATTTTGAATTGAGTTTTATTTTTAATATATTCCAATTTATTTATAAATAAAGAGTCTGTTGGTGTAAGTTTTGAGATGTATTCTTTCTTTTTTCAATTGATGACCAATCAATTCTCAAATTGCATCAAGTATGGGACACGAGTCACACGACATATCAAACTATAAAGAATATAATACTATTTTGATAGGATGACTGTTTAATTGATTATGAAGTTGTTAAATAATTTTTTATATTATAATAATACTTCATTAATTCCACACTTATTTGGGTATAATTAAGTGTGCAGCGAGGTTAGAAATTATTCTCCCTTCTTTTTCTTGTCATCAGATTGGGATCATGTAGTGCACAGGCAGTGCATCTAAATGCTAAATTGCAAATATAGATTAAAATCAATGGTCAAACCAGCCGTCAAGGAGAATACACATTTCGGAAAGTTCTGCGACATGTAAGAGATATAATATATGCCGCCAATCACTATATATTAAGGGTTGATTTTATTGTAAGAGTAGGTTATTTTTTGAATTGGTATATGAGCAATCGAGAATAATTGCTAACAAAAGATTTGTCAATTGCAAATTCCGAGCATCATATTTGTTTCCTTTCTCCCACATTGCACATTGCACATTGCATCGTTTTATATCTTTTTTGCTATCAGTCTTTTGCCAGGAGAGAAAAAATTGTCATGAGCAAAATTTACTTCTGCCTTTACTGAGTTTGAAACTTTTTTCTGAGAAAAGTTTGAACCAAAATTTTTAGGAGTCATTATATTGCGACTGTCTATTTTCAATGGATTTATGCTTCGAAAGTTCGAAACATAATTTTTACCTCAAAAAAATTCAATGGGTTTAGTAATTAGTTAGCTTTATTTTTTTTCTTTGTAAATATTAGTTAATTATTTTTAACAAATAGTTGAATTTAACATATATTCATTGAAATATAGTAGGCAAACTTCAGCAACTTAGAGAAAAAAACATATATTCATCGAAAATGCATTTGCAACTATGCATATTTCAACATTTTAATTATTTTATAATAAAGGTATTGTTGTTGGACGTAAGCATCTAACAAATGTTCTACATTTAGTGTACATTCGAAAACTCATATGGTTATCTTTCTGTACATATAACCACTTTTCAAAAGAAAAAAAAATACAGAAAATGAGTTCTCAAAACATATGCTCGAACATCTGCATCCCATTGTCAAATCTTATTTAATAATTATCATTTAAATTTCAGAGATGCAGAGACTAACAAAATTAGATAATTATCTAAATTTGATAATTCATTTGACAAACCACGTCAACGGAGAAGTAAAAAATTAATTACGATAGTGTCATTTTGATAATTCCATTTTATTCATAAATATCACTCTTAAAAGAGATTGTCAACTTTATAACGTAGCATGAAATTTTATTTTTGACGGCTCTCATCAATGTGGATGCTCTAAGATAACATGACTAATAATTAATGTACTTTCGTACGAAAATATTTAAGTGCTCACTATAATTTTTTTCCAAAATAACTAGTTTATATTATCAGCAACATGGCACACACATTTTCGATAAATATATGCGGAAATTAACTTTTTGTTCAAGGTAGGTAGCAAAATATTTACACGACCAAATTTTTGTTCAAAAATAAACTCAATGTTCAGTGTACCCACAAAGATAGAGAGTTGACTGTTTCATTTAGCTAGTTTGTTTTTACTCCGAATTTTTTTTCTGTCACTGTTGTCAGCACTGTACAGTGACTAGAGTAATTTTAAGTTATTGGAACTATTGGCCGTACTATATATAAAACTGATCAATTTACTCTGCTATTGCTGGTAAGATCAGCCAGTCCTTAGTTTTTTTTTGATAATTGCAAGTGTCACTTTGGGTTCAGTTTTCTAATCATTTATTCTGACCAGTTTGCGTTTATTTATTTCCATTCAATTGCAATGTACTCTATCCAAATTGATTTAGTAAAGCGCCGACTCCTCATATGAAAAGTCAGGTTGTCACAGTAAAAATGCATAAACTAATAAAATACCTTCAAACATGAAACTTGTACTAACATAAACTGGTATGGAAGATCAGTCAAAACAGACACCAGTATTGTACATCATCTGATAAACTCATGAGCTGTGCTAAAAATATTACATATACTGTTACATCATTGCCAAATCTTGAACATGTTTTGTTCCATTGCCACAAACTTTCTAAATAGATAGAAGGTGTTCTTATCAATGCAAAATTCATAAGCATGTCATTTGAACTACTCCAGAGAACTTAACATCAAGGAGAAAAGTGGAGTAATTTAGGTCAAGTTCCCTGGGCTTAAATTTGATGCTGCCTGGTGGTATTGTAAGGCCCCGTGCCATTGGGTAGGTTTGAGGTCTGATGTGTGGTTGTGTACCTTTATCTTTGCACGTGCATCAAGTGTCTGGCTGAGGAATCTAGGAATGTGTGTCCTGCTAGAGGGTTTATTTACTGGCATCTGGATTGGCCTGAAGTAAAAATATAATACTGAAGCAGATGTTGAAAATCCTTTGCCAGTCAGTTTCTTTAATTGCAACTGGGCAGGAAGAGAAAATGTTGTCTAGAAATGCAGCCACATTATTGGTTAGCTGAGTGGTATCATCCATACCAGTCAGCACCTGGTAATTGGTATATCCATTTGGCAGTGGATAACTTCTAATAACTTTTTGTTTTTATTTTAATAACTCTACAGGATATATGGACAATTGGTGCATGTATTTCAATCATAAAATCGGTTGAAATGATCAAAGGGACAGTGTTGTGGGTGATTTGGTTAGAATGTAATAGATTATGTTTTACTACAGATATAGTTAAAAACATTAGGAGTATTTGTTTGCATCTTCTAATTTTACAGTCTTCCTGGTATAAAAATACTAAAGATTCACTGTTCCTTAACCTAACTGTCATAATGCCACAGGATGTGCAAAGTCGCGATTTTCAGGGAGTAAACCCTATGATGGATTTGAAGGTGGTCCAGGAGGCAAACAGTGGGTCTGAAGTGTGAACAAGAGATCGACTTTCTTAGTTAATCACAGTGGTTCAAATGTCTTTGAAGGAAGAAATAATATGATCTGTCTTTTGTGTTGTTTCTGGAACATATATGTTTTCTTTTGATTATTACTGGTATAAGTCAGTAGTACTTGCTTGATGTGGTGCTGCCTTTTGTTCCGGCAGTAATGATCTTTGTATTAGAAACTTTAGGTGGTTATATTTTGGTACTGATTCCCTCGATGCCAGTGGTTTGGTATCAGGTATGTAAACTTTTGCTATCTGATTTTAATGAAATCGGTGGATCTTGAATCTACTTTTATCAAAAAAAAGAAGCTGAATGTCAAGATTTCCAAAAAATAAGTCAGGAATGTGCACAATTTCATCTGATAGTAATCTGGTATAGCATCACGAAATCACTGTATCTTAAGACATAATGAGACGAACACAATAAATGCTGGTGGCTATTAATTTCATCAAATCCCAATTTAATGTCCCTTAAATCATCATTTAATCAAGAATATAATAATATAGAAGAGAGAATGAGAATAACCTTTCAAAGTTAGAACATCGAAGTTAATGAGCTGAGCTGACTCACTAAGCTCGTTAAGTTAATGAGTTGAGCTCGAGCTTAGTTCGGTTTCGGCTCGTTAAATCATTAATATTTATTATTTATATATATTTTGTAGGAATTTGTAGTGTAGTAAATAGTTTATAGTATGATATGTACTTAAATCATTATATTAAACTGTGTAAAATATTTTATCGTCAGTTATTTTAATAATTTTAATATAAATATTAAAAAAAATATTATTAACTATTAAATTAGTCTTAATGAACTTTAATGAGCAAGTTCAGTTAGCTTATCTTAACGAGCCGATCTCAAATCAAAACTTTTGACTTGGAAGTAATTAGCGAACAAGCACAGTTTAACTCGTTAAACTAATAAGCTAAACACAACTTTAATCCAACTCGACTTGACTCGACTCGTTTACAACCCTACTCAACTCGTTTACAACTCTAGATCGAACATTCTATCCGGTTCTGTGCATCATCGAGATAAAGAAACTTTCTTCTGGACCCGAGTTGAACACGATATGGCCTAAGAGATAAAGATCCAAAGGCCCAACCATCAATCCGATCTGAATTATCAAAATTTGAACGCGGTCCATTTGGAATCAAATTAAAGGAAAGAAAAAGAAATCAATCGCACGTGGTTAAGAACTTTACTTCTAACCTGATCGTTTTCTACAATAAGGAAATGGATGACGGAATTCAACAAAAAGCTTTATTTTAAAGAAGGGGAGGATCTCTTTACAGTTATTTTGATAATTTTAACAATAAAATTTCTAAAAAAAATATGAAAATAATCTTTAAAATAGAAAAAAAAAGTTTATAGATGCTCTTATTTTGATAATTTTAACAATAAAATTTCTAAAAAAAATATGAAAATAATCTTTAAAATAGAAAAAAAGTTTATAGATCTGCTCTTTTGCAACGGTTAAAATTTAAATATCTTTGATGGACTATCAAACGATAATGAAATTACGTAAAATTTGAAATAATATCAATCTATAAGTAGAAGAACATATTTATATATATATATTTTTTTTTCTATTTTTAAGATTTTTTTCTATTTAAAAAAAAACATTATCAAGATTGTCAAAATAACCCATTATCAAGGGATGATATAGGCGCTGTTGCATTTTTTTTTTTTTTTGCCAAAGCTAGTTAAGAACTCAATAACTTCTTTTAGATAAATATTGGGATCAAGTCATTTAATTTTGAATATTATCTACAAAAAAAAATTCATAGAGATTTCGAATATGCACCCTCCATATATATTATCTTTACCAATAGATTAAAAACTAATTCCCAATAATCCGATAATTAATATCTGCAAATGAAGTTGGGCTTATCGAGTAAGATATTCTGCTGCTACCAAATGAATGAGGTATCATAATCCATATCTTATATCATTTTCCTGTAAATTGCAATTCAAGTATAAGATATCAATTGATTGATATGTGAAAACGACTAGGAACTTGTCTACTACTCGACTACCTGGCTCTTTAGGATTTGTAGACTTGTAGCTAAAAAACTAGCTACAGATTATTAGTTCTTAGCTGGATAAGCTAATGATGATGATGATGATGATGATGATATGACATGACTGATTGCCATCTCGTTGAATTCGAGAGAGTGTAATCAGAATATCCTAATAGGATTATAATTTATAATAATATAATGCCAAACAATATACTAGGCTATATATAGAGAAACAGAACATAGGAAAAACAAAGAACAAAACTAGTTTCAGATGAAAATTATGGCTCCTTCAAAGGCTCTCTTCTATCTGATGGTTCTCTTTCTACTTTCCTGTCAGCACAGTTCTTGTGCTCTCCCTTTAAATAGCCCAGCAGTTATGGAGAAGCCTTCCACCGCATCATACAAAGATGCAGGTGCATATACCTCGATAGAATTTAATTACATCTTAATTGATCAACTGCTCGTATTTCTTAACTTCTTAATTTCGTTTTTTTTTCTTCCTCTGCTCGTATTTTCTAATTATATATCTTTGTAATTTTGTGTTAGGAACTTCTGACATGGTAAAAGAAGGGAAGGTGTTCTTCAGAGGTGGTCGATTTTCCAAGCCTCCGGTCCTCGGGCCTTGCCAAACTAAGATTTGCTAGATTGAAGTATTGCTAGATTGAAGTATGCATGCTCTATGAAATAATCTTATGATGTCATGTAACTGCTTTAATTAATAATGAATACTATTCTGTCAAAAGAAAAGCTTACTTGCAGATTCCAGTCACAAAAAATATTAATAATAATTTACAAGACTCTAAACATTATTTTGATTCAAATAAAAACTGAAAGCTAGCAAAAATTTTATCAATGAGTCTCTTTGCTGTACAAAACATTCAAGGCCTAGTGTTGAAGGGCTAATTTCATGTTCGCTTCAGAAATTAGATAAATCCTTTGATTGTAACATATATTAGCATTCCTTAACATAATTTCCAAAAAAATAGGAAATTTCCGGCGGTACATTGAAATGATTGCAAAGAGATATTGTTTCCCCATTTTATTTTTAAAGAAATGACGAATAAATTACATTTATTTGCACTTTTAAAGAATTGAAAATTATCACCTACTCTAGAATATAATTAGCTTTTGGTTAGTCTCAAAACAATAGTCTCTGAATAGGATGTTGCAGATTCGAAACCCAAGATATTTAAAGTTAGATAGTTTAGATTTTGACCTTTATCTAAAAACAAAAAATGCAGCTCTTGCGGTACATAATTTTGTGATTGTTTTCGAATTCATGTGTATGTTTCCACGCGTGTAACTGTACAAGTCAATGAAAAAGAGCTCTTTTCTTTTTCTATAGCGAGAACAAAAGTTTAAAATTAGTATTGGTCATAGTTTACATTGGCACTGCAAAAGAGAAGTTATTCTAACTTTCGTTTTAATTGCTCAATTTTGTTCTATTTATAGATCATCTTTGAGCCACTAAACTATCATGATACCATTGACGATCTTCCTTTACAGTTTTTTTGCCCCAAAACCAAACATTTCTAAATTTCCTTTCTATACACTAAAAAGCAATCCACATAAAAATAATCAACACAGAACAAAAATTTCAAGATAGAAGAGATGATATTCCCTCATTGATGGTTCTTCAAAAGAGAGGTCTCTGATCGCAATGGAGAAGATCATCTCCAATTTGGAATCGACTTTGTCAAATGAGAGGAAGAAGCACAGAAGAACCTTAAAAGAAGTATCTGAGGAGAATGTAAGAATTGGAGATTTCAGACTAATACCTGCTTGAAGATCTCTATGTATTATTTTGTTAACGATGCTGGTGTTGACAAAAATTTATCTCTTGATTGTTGTTGTACAAAAAATATTCCATTCTGATTTGTTTATTTTGTTCTTTGAATCTGACAGGAGGACTTGAAGAAACAAGTAAAAAGTCTGCAGGTACTGTATGGCTTTTATAACTTTTATTATGCAGAGCAACTATTGTAACATAAAGATAAACTGGATAACATAAAAAAAATAATATGTTGACGTGATCTCTCTGGTGAAGCACACTAGACAACAATTTCTGTAAAGAAACCCCCTGATTATATAAATATAGTCAGCAGTATCATTTCAAGTATCATTAGGCCCACACTCCGCTGATGCATGTTTCAAATTGTAGATCAATTGAGGGAAGTTCATATCAGACAAGCTTTGTTTAATTAGTTTAGTTTTTGTCTCATTGCCACAGCAACAATGGTGGTGAAGATGTCAATATCCAGACTCTTACCAGTATATAGCTTCCCAATGTACATCATATATGGCATTTTGAAAGGTTTATTAGAAGAATTTTTTTTGAAGTAATTATTAGAAGATATTTTTATTTCTAGTGCTTTAGGTAACATAATTAGTCACTTAATCTGATTGTTGTGCCTTCACTAGTGATGAGGTATAAGTCCACTTCGACTGAATACAACTGAACTCACCTCTAATTTGTTAAATTTGTTTCCTCTGATGGGCTGGAAGTAGTGATCATGGATTCTAATTTTACTGCTGTTTTGGGTTTGTCATATGTCTTTCACTATAATTGTTACATCTACTGTTGGATAACTTTTTTTGTAACTAAAAAATGTTTTTTTTTTTCTGAAACTATAAATAATTAGGCCATAATATTCGAGAAAACAAAAGCGATAGAGGCATTCCAAAATAAGATTTCTGAACTATGTAAAGGGATCGAGGATAGAGAGAGACTGTTTTCTGAAATTGAAATTGAAATTGAAGACATCATAAAGCAGGTTGGTTTCTCTCAGAACTCTTTTTGCCCTCAAACAACTCGCAATACTGAGAATTCAGGTCATGTCAATAACTTGAATTAAGAGATTTCCTTATTTTCATTTCATTCAGGTCAATGGCAATAGTTCAGATGAAGAGGAGATTTTGCATGTAGATAATGAAACTGTTCAGGAAGCAGACACAAGCCAAGTATCTGAGGTGCTTTATTATTTGTCCCAATACAATAAAATATGTTTTTCCCTCTCTTATAACAAAATTATTTTCTCCTGATTTTACTCTCTCTCATAAGATTTCCATGAACAAGATAGAGGTCTAACTGATTCCTTTTGCAATGCACAGGATTTAATCTCGAAACACACTCAACCAGCTGTCCCTCCAGTTAATAAGCAGCTGTGTTTCTTTGCCACTGAAAAAGTGAATTATGACTTGGATAATTTATTAGGGGGTTCGGCTGAACCACTTGGAAAGGGAACATTTGGAAGCACCTTTAAGGTAGCACTTGAATCTGGTCTGACAAGGGTGGTGAAAGGATTACGGAATGTGAATTTGCAGGAGAATGAGTTCCGCAAGCAGATCACAAAGGTTGGTGAGCTGGAGCATGAGAATATAATGCCGATAAGGGCATACTGTTTTAGCAATGATGAGAAGTTGCTTGTGTACGATTTCATGGCTATGGGAAGCCTGTCGACTGCTTTGCATGGTTAGTCATTGCGAGGACAGTAATCTGTGAAATGTATATACCAAACAGTTCGTTTTACTTTTTCTTGATAAAATAAAGAAAAAAATAATAACTGATGAATGTTTTCTTTGCACTTGTACCGAATATAATGAAATGCATGTTCATACAGGTAGCACCAATAGAGATGACCACTCAGCCCTGCTCAACTGGGAGGCCAGAGCAAAGATCGCATTGGCTATAGCCCGCGGGTTGGCTCACATCCATTCGGTGGGTCCGAAATTCGCCCATGGCAACATAAAATCCTCTAACATCCTCCTCAATATGAACGACGGGGCCTGTTTGTCAGATCACAGCATCCATTCGCTTGCATCACCTATACCTTCCCGTGTTGGTCGCACAGGCTATCTTGCACCAGAGGTGGTTGACCCCACTGTCACCTCCCAAAAAGGCGATATCTATAGTTTCGGAGTGTTACTACTCGAGCTGTTAACTGGAAAAGCACCTGCTGAGGTGGCCATATATGGAGGAACAAACCTGGTGAAGTGGGCCCAGACAGAATTGCGAGATGGCTGGGCAGATGCGGTGCTCCAAGACTGTTTAGTAAAAGATCAGAGCGTGGAGGGGGATGAATTGGTGCAGTTTCTGCAATTGGCCATTGATTGCACCGCCGAATACCCTGAAATGAGGCCAAGGATGAATGATGTGGTGATCCGAATTGTAGAGATTTTGGAAGTTAGAGCTATGGTGATGGCTAAAGGGAAGAATAGCAAGAAACCGGTCAATAAGCCTGAGTCAGCAAAAAGTGTGCGTACCCGGTATCTATGGTAAATTGAAATTAGATTTGTTTGAAGCAAGGAAACATTCATTTCAAGTTTGGGCAAATCTAGAGTCTAGACAATATGGACGGCTTCAAGTCCAAGCTCTACATTTCTTTTTTTTTTTTCACTTTACCCCAGAACAATTACTGAACTACAGTGTTTACATGAGGCAAAAGTTCTAATTTAATTTGTTTAAACTAATAACACTGGTTCTAAACAAGTATATCTCAAGAACCAATCGAAGTTCTTATAACTGATACAAGACACATGACAGTATTGGACTGTATAGGATGGGCTTCTATGTTTTGTTATTTGAAAAGGCTCTATTAATTTCTTGTCTAGACTTTGGGCTACTTGGGCCTTATTAATGGTTGCTATTGTTGCAGCGGATATTAAAAGCACTCACAGTTTATATCTTCCCGTTGCAACGCTTTGGATGGAACATTCTCTAGAAAAAATAGAACATTCTTTAGGAGGGGTGTTTTTGACGGTGGCGGATGTACGTGGAGCCGGGGTCAATTATCTGAGATAAATTTAAAAAATAGTGTTTTTAAATTAATTTTTTATTAATTTGATCTTTTTTGAAATTAATTTTGGAGTCTCCTGAATTATCTAATTATTTTTATTGAGAAAAATAATTAATATCATTGATAATTAAAAATATATATAAATATTTCAAAATATGAAGTTTCTTAAAAGAAAATTTTCTTCATCAACTTGATTATATATTATTTTGAGTTTTATTTTTTGTTATTTTTAATATATAAAATGATATTATTTTGAAAATTTTTATTAGATAAAAAATACATATTGAATTGTTGATTTTTTTTAATTTAGTATCTAATTGGCTAATGAATTTGAATCTGATAAAATATTATAATCTAATTAATGAGCCTGATCAAAATCATTCCCTGGTTTTTGAGATATAAGTATGAATTTCTACGCGATCCGGTTGACCTGACGCTACGCTGGACAGCGCAATGCAATTTAGGTCATGATCGTCAGCATTTCTAGATTATCATCTAAAAGAAGAAAGAAAAATCTACATCGTCTCAGCAAGTGGTCTATTTTTCATCCCTGCATCACATAAATAAAACATGGCACATTCAATCATTTAGTAGCAATTGTGTGAAACATATAAAAAAAATGATCCTAAGGCTCTTTTGACCTTAAGACATGAAGAATTAAATAACAGGGCACCATTTAGTCATAATAGCATTGTATGAAACATGAATAATTGATACACTCAGTTACAGGTTGAACAACAGGAGGAACCAACTGAAAATGCAGAACAAACATAATGAAACAAGTTGCATTATCAAATTTGCTTCCTCCTTTTAACAATTACATACATAAACTGCTTCTGGCTTTTTATTAAAGAATGCAACATCTAGCTACTGGTCCCTTCTGCTCAATTCCCTGCTCTACATTACCTGCACACAAAAACACCAAGCTTCTATCAGCATAAATTTTGTTTGTCAATTTCAGCAAAATCTAGCTATATTTGCAAAAAGACCAAATTTTCAACTCGCAAAAATGTCCATTAATGTTTTAGCTTGTTCGCAAATTACACCACCAATAAGACAGATGATGGCGATCACAGATTTTTTGCCCTTTTAATGAAAATTAAATCACTACAATATAACACATGGAATCAGTGTGGACGCCAAATACTAGTTGAACTTGATCATAATTCAAGTTTTTCTCCCGAGACAAAATAATATCATGTTAGGAACGACCTCAAAATCATTAAGATTTAATGAGAGCATGGGTAAACACTTGCATCAAACTTAATGATTTTGTCCTTTTTTGGAGATGTCCAATATAATGTCTGTGATTGTTGCAAAAAAGAGAGTTGTTGGGTGTTAATGTGAGTATGATGGAATTTTTGGTGCAGCTTTCAAATTTAAACTAAAGCAACTGAGTTGTTGATCTACCAGCAACCATAATTTCATATGACTGGGCACTGAATTGTTCAAAATTCTCTATAAAAGATTTAAACCAATGCTTCACATATTGGATTATGGCATGGACTAGCTACCTCTTTCGCCAAATTGTTAAATAATAAAGAAAAAGAATTACCATCAGGTGGTTGGTAGAGCTTCCTATTTTGAGGGGATGACATCCCTTTCTTCAAACTTGTTAGTATATCCTCCATTGTGTATTCCCTCTGCCAGCTGGCAAGCATCGGGAACAGTCTTGGCTCCACCTAAAGCACATAGGCAAGATAATTAAACAATTTGAGAGAACAAATTCTAAAAAATGCAAAATTCCAACTCATCATTCTACCATAATTTGCAAACATCATTTTTGCTTCAAAATGATACTATGCAATAGCCAATAAAATCAAAACCATGTACTGAATTTATGGAGAACTTTTGCAAAGCAGTTCATCAAGGCAAGAAAAAGAGGCTGTGCCAACTAAGAATTACAAACTCAACTTCACATTACTGAGTTATCCAAACCTTGGTATTGTTCCTGTCCATTGATCTGGCACAAGAGGTCATGCCTTACCTTGTTTGCTTTGATTACAGTGCAATTGGGTTATTGTGCTGTCAACCAATCTAGCACAAGAGGTCATGTTGATTTGATTATGCTATAGTTTGGGTCATTATGGCTAGATTATACCTCAAATATATAAAAGTAAAACTTCAACAGAAAATAAAAGCAAAATCAATCCAGCGTCTCAGCACCAATTTGGAGCATTACCAGTGTGAATCTGAGATTTTAACTTAAAAGTACTGTTTTTAAGAAAAGAAAGATTAGCATACAAGGCCAGTTTCTTGGTTGACACATGTCATGTTGATTCGGGTCTGGAATCGAACAGTTGGAGGCTTCTCTGGGTAATCCATGTCACAGAATAGCTTCAATTGATAAATCTTCCCCTCATGAACAGTCTGATAAAACAAAGTTATTTTTTAACTCACCTTATAGCAATAAACAACTAATCAAGAGTAACTACATGATATTTAATTGAGGCTTACATTAGGAGGACCTATAATGGTTCCCGTCCAGGAGCGCATGTAAGTGTCATCAGCATCATCCATGCCATAGCTGACTGTACCATCTCCTATCCCTTTCTCCCCTCTCTCAAGCTCTTCTAACAACCTGAAGTTTCTTGGTACTGCATAGAAATAATAAATTTAGACCATGATCCCAAGTTCCCAACTACGCGCTTTCTTTTTAGCAAGAGATTGTTATTCTTCTATTTAACTGAAAACTCAAGTATTTTAGAAAAAAACTTTTATATATATTTATAAATAGCACATTTCCCCAAGTCTCAGAAATGCGATTCCTAATTGATCGAAAAAAGTGAGAAAAACGAAAACATTTAAAGAGTTTCCGCATATTACTCAAAAGTGAAAACCCCGGAACCCAACTCCCAAAAGTAACATTTGAAAAGAGAATTAGGAACCAATAGTAAAATATAATAAGAGGGGAAAAGAAACCAAGAACGGGAGATGCTTCTGAGGCCATGGCTTGGCTTGCGGTTTCGCTGAAAGGGAGAATAAAGAGATAGATAGAGATTGTGGCAAGTAAGGGTCGAGAGAGAGAAAGAGATGAAGAGTTGTTAACCCTATTTGGAGGTTAAAGCAAGATTCGGTCCCCCACAGCACTACATAGAGCTAGAGAGAAGGCAGCAGACGAACTACTACAGCTGGTGTCCCCTCGAGCTTTTTTATTTTTACCCGCTCTTACGCGCGCGGACTCATATTTTTATTTATATTTATAAATTTTCAAAATCATTTCGACTACCAGTGTTATCAATAATTCACACAAACTTGTATAGAACAAAATGTACTATATATGTATATTATATAATTAATGATAAAAAAACGCAGCAAGTTGGAAACCCTCTTTAATTTATAAATTAATATCAATCATATAAGATATAAATACAAATATTAATATTGTTAATATGTTAACTTCACAGGATCAATAAAAATATTGGACAACAAAATCTAGATGACACTAACAAAGACATACTTAGATTCCACAAACGTGTTAGTAAGTGGTACAGCCCACATGCTTTCAGCAACAAAAAAAGGTACCATTCAGACCTACAAAGATAAGTCTTCCATAATTAAGCATCCAACCTACACACTTTCAGCAGCAAATACTGTGCGCTTTCTTGAAACACCAATAAATCCTCAAAATCCAACAAAAAAATATAAAAACAAAAAGCCTCCAGCTCTTCTATTTCTGAGCGGACCTCATTAATGTTTTTGAAGCAATGACCCTATAAAAAAGAATCTCAAGTTAAAATTCAAAAAAGACCAAAATACATAAATATTGTGTCAAAATGAATGAGGCAATTTTGCGCCTACCACTGCAAAATAAGGAATGTGAGGCATCTGGCATAATGAAATGACTAGGGAAGCCTATCATTCCCAATAATCACAAAAGACACCCCAAGACACCCCACAATATTGGAGGAATTCCAACCTTCGCCTTACTCCATCACATTGGACTCTGCCCTCATTTGTCATCCCATCGTCCCACCACCTTCGTCTCACCGTCTTTCATCCCTTGTGTGAAGGAAATTAGGTCATCGCTTTTAGAAAAACATCCCATAAAACTGGGGAAAAGGACCAAAAGGTGTCATGTTTCATCCCATGCTAGCTCAGTACCAATGTACTTCAATATGGGATAAACATGTAGATAGGGATCATGCACAAACTCTTTAGATGAAAATAGAATGTTTAGAAGTCATATTATAGCAAAAAAAAAGTTTAGAACTGACTGACTCAATCTAATGATACAGGTAGCACATACCAGGGTTAGCTACCATGGGAGTCGTCCATTTGCTCTTGTAGTGTGGGTTCTTCATTTTCTGCCAAAGAGAGAAAATACACTGAATTCCAAAAGCAAATTATGAGTGAAAAGCAATAGTCAATTACATGGTTTGGAATAATTTCAAGTCTAATTCCGGGTTGCTACCATGGTTTGGAACAATCTATCAGCAAATTAGTGATCCAATAATTGCGCATTTTTTCAAACCAAGTGGTGAAGATTTTTAGTATTGACCTTTTCTATGATATCAGATGGATTGAAGAGAGCAGTACGATGCAAAAACAACAAACAAAAATCACTTTTTTATAAGAGCAAAATTATGTTCCATCATTGCATCTCATAACAAATACAAAGTTAAAAGATATTTGGACTAATTCAAAGGAAATATTAGGCAGTGGTGAAGATTTTTAGTATTAACCTTTTCTATGATGTGAGATGGATTGAAGAGAGTGTGGCTGACAGGAGAATGAACCTCAGTCCCACATTTAGAGGCAAAAATCCTATAAGAAATTGAAAAAAAAATTACGTCATTGCACAAATACGACGATAACACTTTTCTGATTCATATCATCCATTTTCACTAAGGCACAACAAAAAAAATCACCTTGACTTGCTTGTCTCTGGCCGATGCATATGGTTCAGTGTCAACTTAAAGCATAGTTTCCAATCTTCCACTGCACGATGAGAAATCAAACCATAAATTTCATTAAAATGTGATACTAAACAAACAAATTAAATATTTTGCACACGGAGGCGAGAGAGAGGTTGTGCACAGAGGCGAGAGAGAGAGGTTGCGTACTCAATTGAAAGGATGGAAAGGGCTCGCTGAATCGAAAGACTCACCGTTGGAGTTGCGCCGATTGATTCGATGTGATTGATTGATTTTCAATTAATTGATGATTCGGAAGAGATATTTGGGGATTAGAGGCCAAATAGAAGGGGTGGAGAAGCAACATCAGGAAGAGTGTCAGAGAACCGAAGATGCAGAATTTCGGTCCGGAGATAAATTTCCCATTATAATAGCTTATCGATTTAATATTTATTAATTAATTGAGTTTAAATAAAAAATAATAATAATTTAATATATATTCTTATCTAATAAAAAACCATCAAAATAATATCTTTTTATATATTAAAAATAATAATAAAATAAAACTCAAAATGATAAATAATCAAGTTGATGATGAAATTTTTTTTCTACGGAACTTTATATTTTAAAATATTTGTATAATTATTTTATTATGCACGAAGACGAGGGAAAAACTTTATATTTTAAAATTTTTGTATAATTATTTCTCAATAAATATAATCAAATAATTTAGAGGGACAACAAAATTTTTAGGAGAAATTCATTATCGAAAGTATTATTTAAAAATATTATTTTTTAAAATTTAAGGGGTAGATAATATTTGATCCACCCTTGACCGAAGACGAGGGTTGTTGGGCGCAAGAAAAGGGCGCGGTGTGCAAAAGAGAGTTGCCCTATGAAGGAGAAGAGGGAGAGATGAACGAAGACGGAGCGAGTGAAAAAGGCGATGTGAGGGGGATTCGCGTCTCAGAGAGGGGGTGGGAGAGAGAAGCCAAGGTTGTGTGGTTCCCAAATGAACCAACTGAAAAAAGAAAAACGCCTCCTGTAATATAATTATTATATCATTACTGAATTATTCAGTACTAGAGCATCTTCAATTAAAGTTTCTATTGAGTTTTTATTTTTATGTGTCGTTGTTTATTTTTAATTTTAGCATTGGAGAGAGAGTTTCTAATTTAGAAACTTTAATCATAGTTTTTAATTTAGCAACTCATTTAATTTAGCATTGGAGATCATTTTTACTAAATCTATTTATTTTTTCACTAAATGACTTGGTATAAATAAAATTTAAATATGGTTTCTACATTGAAGAGTGTTAATTTTAATTAGTAGTTTTAATAAAAGATTTAGAATCAATTACTGGAGATGCTCTTTGTTATTTTTCAGTTCCTTTTTAATGTATAATAAGATTTTCTTTTCTTATTTCGCACAAAGTCCAAAGGCAGCGCGCTCTTTGTTTTGTTAGCGAAATTGGAAGAGATTTGAGGCCAGACGACAGGTGCAAGGCGTCTAATCCAATTCAATATAGTATTATACCTTTTTCTGTACTTGATTCGCTCTGATATTGTCAAAGAATTTCGATCTGGTATCAGCTGAAAAAAAAAAAGAGGGAATTTCTAATCTAGTAATAATATATCCCTTTAATGGGGGAGAATAAGAGGCTCTCATGTGATAAACGTCAACAATTTGTTCTCCATCTTTGATTTGCATTGAGATTTATATATTTCTTTTACATTCTTCGATCATATATCTCAGTAATTATGTTATAAATCAATGCAACAAATAGGAATAGATATTTAGATGGATCCTCACAGTCACAACAAATTTAAAAAGTACAGAAAATATATTGTCAGATTATTTATATTATTTTTATTACAATTTCTATGTTGAAATATTAAATAAATTATATTTGTATCCGTTACATGGAGATTTACATCATGCAAACACATACTACCCTATATATCTTTGAAGTGACAAGCTGAATTTTTAAATGGATGCATTTATTGTTTGCTTTTTTGAGATGCATCCATTGTTTCCTTTAAACACTTGATTGATGAAGTAAAGTCAAATATGGGTCCCATAATTAGAAGGTTATATGTATTGTTCGGTCCATTAATTACCGTGAACACAGCCTATTTGTTGTCCATTAATTACTGTGAACACAACCTATTTATTGTTCTTTTCATTTGATTTGTACTGCAAATAAGCAAACTTATTTTACTATACTTTTGTAAAATCTACAAGAGTTTTCAACTTATTTATGCATCTGAGGAGTTTAATAATGAACTATGCAAGTAGAGGTGGTAATCGGGCGGGTCGGGTTGGGTTCGGGTTCGGGTTCGGGTTCGGGTTCGGGTTTGATCTTCTAGAAGAAATCGGGTCGGGTCGGGGTCGGGTCAATTTATATGTTGTGTTTTTTCACATCGTTGATAGATTTCGATTGGATTGAAGGTCATTTGATATCGGGTTGGGTCGGGTCGGGTTCGGATCGAGTCGGATCAGTTTGACTTTCTTAAAAAATCGGGTCGGGTCGGATTTGGATCCGGACGGGTCGGACGGGTTTCTCGGATCGGGTGGGTTCTGCCACATCTATATGCAAGTGTTTCTTATTATTTTCTCAAATTACTTAGCACTGATGAAATTTTTTTCGACAAACTGCAATACTGAGTTTTAGCTTATCCTGAAATAAAAACAAAATAATTAGAATAATAAAATATTTGAATTCTTGCCATATTACTCTGTGCTTACCTGGACTTGAACTTAAGATGCTAATTATTTTCTGTCTTTGATAGTAATTTTTATTGTTCAAAATATCAGGTTATTTAAGGTATGAGCATTTATTATTAGATCCTCTATATAGGCAAATTTTTTATGTTCCTTTTCTTTTAATTTGAGCATATTTTTAGAATAAGATGAATCAAAGGGAACTGTTACAGGTCAGATCTTGCCTATATAGATTTACTAATTCATAAATTTTGAATATCATTAGTACTTTCCTTTTATTTAGCATATTTGGTATTGAAAAAAGATTTCTGATAACAAATAAATAATCTAATTAAGATGAATTTAGGGATATATGATAATTAGAAAGAAGGGCAAGTCATGGTATAAGTCATAAAAAGAAAATCAGCATATATGGCAAGGAAGACCAAGTGTTAATATTAAAATAATATAATATAGCATCTTAATGTTGATTATAAATTTGGGTGTTACTTAACAATCTGACAAGTTATTTTGATGATCTTAGTACCCAATGAAGGTGATCAATGTTGTTATTCATTATTTTAGTGTAAATATCTTGATCTCAATTTTAATTTTAATTTCAAGGTCATATAAGACCTTTTAGTTTATTGTCATCTTCTCAAAACATCAATCAAATTATCCTTTTTTATTTGTTTTTCAGTATATTTTTAGGTACTATACATGAAGAAATACTGGCAATAACCCGACTGGCACTCATGAAGCTTTAAATCGTATTTACTTCTTCGGAATTTCTGACATGAAAGGGAGAGTATTTTTTCATGGCAATAACCCAACTCGCATCCCCAGCTGGTATTCATGGTATTTCATCTTTTTTTCTTCTCCGACACATTAAACAATAGCTGGAATACAAGAACACTTTTACAATAATTCCTCTGCTTAAACTTTGATCTAATTTGAATTTAAAACCAATTTATTTCAATATCTAATTTGAAATTTTTTTTGATGATCCATTTTTTAAGAGAAATAGTCATTTGTATTAGAAAATTTTATTTATTCTTATATCACATGGTCTCATTGCATCAGAATTTTATTTATTTACAATGACAGTAGTGATCTATCATGCTGTTTTGATCCTTAGAAATGGTTGATTTTTATTTAAAATCTTCCATAGCAACGTACAAGCAATATACTAGTTCAACTATAATTTATATAAGAGTGGGGATCCATTGATAATGAGTTATTTTGACAACGTTAACAATAAACCTCTAAAAAAATATAAAAAAATCATACAAATGAAAAACATTCATAGATGTGTGCTTCTACCTTCAGATTGATGGTCATTAAAATTTTATGCAATTTCATTATCATTTGATAGTCCATCAAAGACCGTTAAATTGGAACCATTACAAATTATATGAAAATTTAATGATCTTTGATGGACTAACAAATGATAATGAAAATTAAATGACCATCATTCTATACATAATTCACTAACCCATTGTCAACCGATCACTTCTCTTTACATAATTCACTAAAAAGCTATAATAGAATAATATAAATATTTTTTTAGGAAAAAATAATATAAATATTAAATACTAATAATTTAAGAGCCTACCAAACTTAGCCGAGGCAGATCTAACCAAAATAGATTCATTAATTTAACGTACTTAACAAGCAAACCAAATTTTAAATCAACCTCGGATAAGCGATCCACGAACTATTTAGAAGCACTAATTAAAAACGCACTGGAGTTTACGTTACAACAACCCCCTTCTAGAACAATCGCAAGGGTCCAACAACTCGCTAACCGAACACTTTTTTTGTAAGTATATAACTCCAGTTTGAGGAACTTCCAAAATCATGGCTTGCCGACTGCTGTAAAGTATAATTATGGTTGAGACTTGAAAATTTTGCTGCGACTTCTTAAAGCCGCGTGATCGAAATTCATTCAACTCCATTAAGCAATTTCTTCATCATCTGTTGATTCATTTAACTCCATACTTTTTGGAATTCCAGAATAACATGAAAATTTTTGACCTTCTTTGGTACCTTTGGTCAAAATTCCTTTGCTTCTTCTAAGCATTTCTTCCTTCCATTTCTCCCTTGCACAAGGATCACTAGAAATATGACTTCTACCCCCGACTATGGGAAAATCAAGAAAATCCATGCGATTATTATTCCATTCTTCTTTCCCATTGAAGCCCTTTCTCTGAGAAAAATGACTCGTATTGGAATCAGTGGCATATCTGACAAATGAAATTGTTGATTCTTTGCCAGATGCTTGTTTTTCCAGCTGAGAACCAATAGTGTTGTTATCTTGAACATTCATTGATTTTGGCCTCTTCCACCCACACTTTCTACAGTACTCATTTCTTTTGAAGTTGACATAATAACACCTGAACATATGACACAAATAAGGTTTCCAAAGATCACTAAGAATCATCAATAAACTCAACCTAATTGAAAAGAGAGATCTTTTCAGATGGCCAAACTTCAAAGATAAGTGAACTCACGAGTGGCATTCCCATTCACCAGCATTAAGTGAACGGTTCATAGGTTTTTCATGACATTGCAAGCATTCTGTATTCTTTGCAAAGTTCAAGAAATCACACCTGGAAGAGAAAAGAAGTCAGTTTACAATTCCCATAAAAGCACACATCACAAAACGTCACAATTCAAATTGTACCCCTGGAAATCTTAAGCATAACATCGCCCCCCCACCCACCAAACAATGCACAAACACACCAGAATGAAAAAAAAAACCCCTTACTGGATCCAAAGCCAACAAAACTACAACAACAGGACTTTGCTGGGGGTGACTAACATTTTGAGAGGCTCCGGAAAACAAACAAACAAAAAGATCAATAAGGTTTGGTCCCAGCAAGCACAAATTTCTCGCATGCTCACAAAGCAAGAAACGTACTTAAACACCTTTTATCTCCCTCTATTATTCAAACATCAAACATTCCAAAACCACTCAACCCCCCCCCCCCCCCCTTTCCATTAATTCTTTTGAAACAAGTTTTCAGAGTTTAAGCATTGTACTTTTGACATATCCAATCTCCAGGCTTGAGAGGAAGATGTTCTTTCTCCTTCCGCAAGATATTGCATCTCTCTTCTGATTCGCTATTGCATTTTAAGCATTTCGAATTCTTTGCGAAATTCATGAATTTACACCTACAAATCCATAATGATAAGACTGACAAGAGAATCACTTTTTATTTCTACAAGAACCCAAGGACCTATAATACTTGACGGAAAGTGGGTTTGCAAACAGTCATCTCAGGTAAAAGTTTTTTTGTATATTTCTTTTATTTAAGAAAGACATTGAGGGTGCAGTCAGCTTGAATTCATAAGAGATACACTCAGTCTTGATAATATAGGACAAAAATTGCAAAAACAAGTTCAAAATATACAAATCAAAACCACTCTTTGTCATAGTTGTAGCCAACGTTCATTGTATTTGTGGGATTGAGTCAATTTTTTGGCGCTGACTTCAAGATCTGAGAACATGAAGATTTACAAGTAATTACAATGTCTCTATAAAGTAGATGTTTTTTTGTGTGCTTAATATTTCTCTCATGCTTCATTTATAATTTCTACTGTGCAAGTACTGTACCAACATCAAACAATTGTAAACATAAACTTACAACTCAGAAGAATCCATAAAATTGGTACGATGTTTCTCAGTATGAAATATAGATATAATAGCTTACACCGGGCATATCCAATCACCCTGTCTCATGGGCACTTGATCCTTATCCATTTGATGCCTATTTGGACCTCTATACATAGACGAAGGCTTTTCAGATTGAAGTGGTGAGTCATGGTGAGAATCTAATTGCTCCAGACCAAGTTCCACAATATCACCCATTAGCTTCTTAACAGATTCTTTAATAGGCTTGTTTAAACATGCATTGTTTTGAACTAACCCGTTGGTGGCATCAAGACCATAAGTTAATAAAAAGCGCATTACATCTACAGTTTGACCATATCCCTCTTTGTGAATTTTTATGTATGCCCTCTCACACTTTCCCCTTAAATTGCACCTGCTACAAGCCTGCAAAGATAAAGTTGAAATGATCTTAACATTTTTTTCCCTTACCAGGAAACTATAATCAGAGCAACTGATACATTCCACCTTTTTCTTTCTTTTTTTGTTTTGGTATTTGAGTGAGCTAAAGCCTGACTAAGTTTTAAGGAATTACCGCACTGACTAAGTTTTAAGGAATTACCGCATAAGCCACTGCAAGCTTAACTATTGTATAATTGTCTGCAAAATGATACATTCTCCAACCATTCTCAATTCTTAAATCAAGTATCATGTCTCCAGGGCTACATTTGAAAATTCACAAACTTATTGGCATGTATAAATGTAAATTTCTTAATAATTCATATGGAACTAAATGAAAATACGTTTAGAGAGCTTAAAATGGTTACATCTCCTTCATCAATGCCCACATGGGCCCGCAAACGCTTCCCTGAGTTCACAACTTTACGGTCCAAGCTGGGGCAACCACAACCAGCAACCTCATGAATCTCCTTTCTTGATAAATATCTAGATAGAATTGAAAAAAGAAAGGTATAAATTGAAAAATGAAAAATGAAAATCTATTTAATACGCATCTCAATTAGGGGTCGGATGAAGAAAAAGCAGGTCAAACTTCTCTAAGGCTTTTCGACAAACACCTTGCTGGCTTATTAACCGAATAATCACCTCACCTAATAATACCAGGTCTATCCCGAGCAAACTGAAGGCAAGCAGTTCGGACATGGTTCACGTCATCCAACCCGACCAGATCCAAATAGTCTTTCTTGAGCAACAATTCCATGAGACCCACCCACTCCGGCCATGGGTGTGAAATCACCAGTTCTCTTCCGTCTATCCTATCTTCTTCTTCATCTTGTTTGACTGTTCGTGTTACTCTGCTTTCAGATTTGGCGCGTGCTAACTGTTCTCTATTCGAAATGGGCTGCGCGATGGTTTTCTCGAGCTGCTCGTACAAGAAAGAGAGCTTTGGATCATTAGAGAAAGAGAAGAAGCGAGAGAGAAGGCGGAGAGAGAACTGTGACCGTGATTGTACGGACAAGGCGGAGATGAGGCGGCGGTACATAGGTTCACCGGTTGTTAGGGGCGTCAACCCAATGGAGAGCCAGAAAGGACTTTACTGACAGACTTTGAAGGAGCTAGTGATAAATCGGCATTCTCTAATCCCTACGCGGTAAGGGGAGTAAGTCCGATGCCCATCGGATCTACTTTGGTTTCGATGGGTGTCGAATCAGTTAATCACCTCTTCGATATATGATTTAATTAGCGGAGCCAAAGTTTAAAACCCGATTATGCAAATGAACCCGACATCGTCTTCTCCTCATTTCCGATCTCCAGCATTCTCCCTCCATCCCTTCAAATAAACCTTGAAATCCCATTGTTGAATTGCGCCTCTTTTTTGTATGATTCTTCTCTCGAGTGACGATGAGGGAGAAAATGGGAGGGGGGGACGAAGCGTTCAGTCGGAAAAGGAAGAGGCGTGAGAGAGGGATTGAGTGGAGGTTGGAGCGATTCAATAGATAAAAATCGGATTAATTTCTTATCGGGTTTAGACGCTTGCTCCGTTAATCAAAAGAGAGGATTTCGAAATTATAATCGTAGGAGTTAGGACTGAACGTCTGAACCCCTCATCGAACCGGGCGAACAATCTCTGTGGATATTTTCTATGCGGAGATCAGTGCAGACAAATCACAACAGCTCAAGGAAATCACAACGACTGTGGGGAAGTCTAAACACGAATTTTGATGCACGGGACTATTTATTACTGTTAAATCATAATCGTTGATAAATGATCGGACCGCTCAAATCAAAAGAACCGCACCTGCGGAGCTTTTTCAGCTCCGTAGGTGATATGATTCCCATCGAACCCACTTCTGTCCGATGGATATCGAATCTACCCTTCCTCTAATATTGTGCTTCAGAAGAGAGAGAAAGAAAGGGAGGGGATGGAGATTAAATAGATGAGAGAGTAAAAATTTATATTTTAATTTGAAAGATAAATTTTTTATGAATTTTTTTCACTCTTTTCTCACACTCTTCCCTCTAATAATTAAATTATGAAATAAATTAATTAAGTTGAATAAACAAATTATCCAGTCAATTTTTGTTTTTCTCTCTCCTCTTCTTTATTTTTCATGGAGCACTAAGTGCCTTAAAATTAAAGGGATTTACGAGTTATGAATCAAAGCTATCGGACTACCCACTATTGTGTTTGGATGGTATAAAATAGCATTATTTTCGGAATAACAGTACTGTTTTTGAGTTAGCGACTATTTAAACACAAAAATAAAATTGAAAATAGCGACATAATAATGCTAATCCGTTAACCCATAAAAAACGTTGGGTTAACGGATTAATGTCCATGAGAGTAGTGAAAATAATAAAAAAATATTTTTTTTCTTTTATATTAGTATGGTGTAATATTAAATAAATATTATTATTAAATAAAATACTAAAAAATAATTAATTATTTTAACTATTCTCTCAATTGTTCTCAAGTTACTATTCAAATAATATTTACTAACCTAAAATAGTAAAAAAATAGTATTTTTCTCATATTTTCCGAGATATCACTAACATCACACTATTTTTCAACTACTAATTAATATTCTTACACTAATCCTTTCACCATCCAATCCAATCACACCAAGTACTATAAAAAATTCGCTTACCATGATATTCACCGCTCTGCCCCACCCACGCTTATCCCAAATTCATAAAAAAAAAATCACAAAAAGAAGGAGAGTGCAGAGTGGTAATCGTACTCCTACATTTAATTTGCATTTAATATTAAATGTATATGTTTTTAAAATATATAGTTTTTGACTTAAATTCATATATAGAAAGAGAGAGTTTGCTACTACGTGTAGCACGGATGACCCGTGTGCTATATATTATTTTTCCGTCTGCAAAGTTCAAATAGTCGATCTGATCGGTCAAAATATTTTTCATATAAAAATTTAGTTAGGGATCAAATTATATATTTTTTTTAAAATTTTTTACTATTTTTTAAGATAGATAGAAAATCACTTGATTTAATTATTATGAGTTATTCAAAATGAGTCATTTTCTAACTATCTTAAAAAATACTAAAAAAAATACTAAAAAAATATAAAATTTGGTCCAACTAGATTTTCATATGAAAAATATTTTGACCGGTCGGATCGACCATTTAAACTTTGAAGACAGAGAAATGGTCCGTAGCACACGAGCCATCCGTGCTATGCGTAGCACCGTAACCAAACTCTCTCTCTATATATATAGAATTAGGCTATGGTGTTTTACAAAACACAAAAACGTTGTGTGTTTTACGCTCTATTATTAATTTTAAGTCAGAAATGATCGATCCAAACCGCTCAATCTAATCTCCATATCAAAATCTATTAGTAAACTAAATTTATATTTTTTTAAAATTCATTTGCTATTTTTTTGGATAGGGGAAAACCATCATTTTTGGATGAACCAAAATTCTCAGATCAAATCATTTTCTCCTCATCGGAAAAAAATAGCAAAAAAATTCTAAAAAAATATAAAATTTAGTTTACTAATAGATTTTGATATGAAGATTAGATTAAACGGTTCGGATCAATTACTTCTAATTTGAAATAAAAAATAGAGCGCAAAACACACAACGCCTATGTGTTTTGCAAAGCACCATAGTCGGACTCTCTCTCTATATATATATATATTTAGAAAGAAAATTTATTTAATCTTGCGTGCAATAAGGTGTATACAACTTAGTGTGCAACATAACTTCTTTTATATTAATCATATTAATACATATTAAATCAATCATAATAACAAAAAAATTTAAGAAATTACACCTCCAGGCATTTTTATTTTTATAAAATTTTAATGCGAAGTTATTTTTAAAAGAAAACATCACGGAATATGAATTATAGAAAGCACACTGATGGTAATTTTGTGCTCGACACGAGCTCATGGTGTACAGAAGTGAATCGATATCTTCTAGAGCGTGAAAAATCTCTCCACTATAGTTTTTTTTTTTTTTCATCTGAACTAAGCGACCAATATTTTTGATTTAATAATAATAATTTTTGTATATTAAAATTTATATTTATGATTCGAGTCGTCCAAATTAATTTAGGAAAAAATCTCTAAGAGTTCCGTACAGTAGGAAGAATGAGATTAGGCACGAGGCTAGATGAAAGAACGAGAATCTACTCCGCGTTGAAGGCTTACAGTTTGCTTATCCATGTTTAAGAACCGAGCATTAGATTACAATTCTTAGTTTACAAGTTTGTAAGTTAGCATGGTTATTGTAGAATTCAATAACAATATCCGTACAAATTTGATGCAAGAGCAAGAAAAATCAGCGCACTAATTGGGCTGGACTCTGTTCTCTGGTTAAGGTGGGTAAACATTTCTAGAAGCTATCTAGGATAAAATATTCATTTTTCTGACAAATAGATGCATGTGCTAAACGAGAGATGAAAATAAAATATAAAGGATATGCACATAGCTCGATTATAAAAAATAATACGAGATGAGGTCATGCTTTTTTTGCAACTTTTCTTATTTTTTTATTTATTTCATTAAAACTATTTTGATCTCGGGGTGCACCAACTTGACGAGGTCTTCGCATCATTTAAGATCTTAGCTCCAGACAAAGAAGAAATATAAAACAAATAAAAAAAATTAGAGAAAATTTTATTATACCCGGGTCTCTATACCCCATGTTGTACTCCAAGTCCCCAACTGTCTTAACCGTCGCCAATTCCAAAACTTATGGTCCCTTTCTCTCTTCCTTCAATCCACTTCTTCTCTTTCCCGATTTGACTAGTTTCGATCTTTTCCATTCTCTTTTCCAATTGAGGTACAACTGCCTTTTCTTTTTTCATTCTCTTTCTCCTCAATCTCCTGCTTGCTACAACAACGCAAGTCTCAAGAGCAGAACCCCTAAATCCAAACTCTAACCATGGTGGGACCTGCCTCCATCCGGAGAAGGAGAAAGTAAAGGAGATTATGTCTAAAACCCGTAAATCGAACCCCAGCCCAATCTGCCTCGTCTACGTGGTTGAAATCAAAAGAGGAGAACAAAGCATTTTTTACCTTTGTTATCCCTCATGATAAGGAGCATCTCCTTATCATGGGCGCATGTTGATGCTGCTTTTTGATTTCTCAATATTTTCTTTTGAATTGGCAGATTTTCTTTGTGGAATTATAAGACGGAGAAAAAGAGTTCCATATATTAGTTATACAACTCGGTCTGACAACTCTGGAGGAAGTATATATTCCTTAACATCGCCAAGCAGGTTGGGTTGAACTTGACTTTAGTTCTAGCACTTCTATTCAGGTATGTTGGTTGTACATGTAGAATAGATTATTTCTCTGTCTCTGAATTTGCAAACTCCAACTATTATATGTGCTAGATGAATGCTTGTTTGGTTTGATCTTGATGCTCATATCATATATGAAACTAATGGAAAATAATTGAACTAGGTGCCTTAGGGAGTGCGATTTGTAGGAATACAAGGGACATAATCAGAAGAGCACCCGAGAGGGATGATGGTGGAGGTCTTCTGGGAGATTGATGATGCGCGTAGGTACACTGTCAACAATTTGATGTTGGGGCTGATAAAGAAATAAAAGAGAGCTGCTAAACAGGTTATTACTGGGTTAAGTCACAAATTTCCAGAGGATTTATTGGGAATGGAAGTGACTTGTGAAATTTTTTAGCTTGATTGAAGAAGAGGAAACTGAGAGTAACTGAGGTACCAATATTGAAAATTGAAAATTAGTGAAACTGAAATAAAGTAGTTTATTTTTTTGCCATATTTCTTTTTCATGTAGCGCATGTTGATGCTGTAGTTGAGGCTATTCAGCTCTTTGCATAACGTTGAATTAACATTTTCTAATTTTTTGACAATCATTTGCTCCATTTCAACTATGAATTATATTGTTAAAGTAACTTTTTCTTGGAACCTGATAATTGTATCCAAAATTCAGTACCCATCAAATACCCCAATTCAAATGTATTGACCACGTGCTGAAATAATTCTTGAAGACGTTTCACATTCTGGAACATCCTGATTGTCCTAAATCGCAATGTCTTTATACCTAATAACTTTACACTTAATACTTAATATTATGTGCCTTAATAATTATTAATACAAGTATTTTTTTTGTTTCATATCTGATTTTATTTTGTCTTAATACTCATATGCTTTATACTTGATTGTGATCATAGAATATATTTTTTATTTGAAAGGGAGATGTGACATAATGACTTGGCGAATTAGATAGTCTCGGCTGTGAACTATTTATAACTAAGAGCTATACTCTTAACATGTCTTAATACTTATTAATTAATTAAACCCAGCTGAAAAAGTCATTAACCATATTGACCACGTTCCTGAATATCAACTGAAGATTGTCATGTGGGTAGTCAACGAAGTCTTTAAATCGGATATCTTAAGTCGTAACACTCGATAATCAAAGCCTTGAAACCTAATATATCAAGTCATATTTTGTACTCAAAATTTATATTTGGACAGAAATCAGGACATGGACAAGTATTTATATTTAAACTTCAATGTCTTAAAATCAAATGTCATAAATCTTAATACAAAAAAAATTTAACTTCTTAATATCTAATATTATAAGTCATATTTTAAACTTAAAATTTATATTTGAATGATCATCAAAATATGGAAGTCTATATACCTAAACCTTAATGTCTTAAAATTGAATGTCCCAAGTCTTAATATGAGAAATTTGATATCTTAATATCTAATATTATAAGTTATATTTTTAACTTAAATTTTATATTTTGACGGTCATAAAGATATAGGTAGGTTTGTATACCCAAACCTCAATGTCTTAGAACTCGTAAGTCTTAATATGAAAAATATAACGTTTTAATATCTAATATTATAAGTCATATTTTACATTTATATTTAGGCGGCTATCAAGATATGAATATATCTATATACCTAAATCTTAATGTCTTAATGCTGAATACTCAAGTTAAAACGGGCAAAAAATGATATCTTAATATCCAATATTATAAGTCATTATTTTGAACTTAAAATTTATAATTTGACAACCCTCAGAATTTGAACAAGTTTATATACCTAAATTATAATGTCTTAAAATATGATATATAAAGTCCCAATGCTATAAATTATGAGTCTCAATATCAAAATTATAAATCTCACTACCAAATTGTCAATAAAATAATACAAGTATCACTAACAAGTCTGAAATGTTAATATAATAAATAATCTTAACATGTTTCATCATAAATTATAAGTTTTAATATCAGAACAATACCCTAAATTAGTACTCTCAATACAATATATTATAATAACCCATATTTATGAAACTTGCAAAAGTATAATAAATAAATCTTAAAAGTGTAACAAACAACTCTCAATATCATAAATTATAAGTCTCATTATCAAACAATGATTCTCACAAATTACATGTCTCACTACCAATATCATCACTTATAAATTTTTATATCTATATAAAAAATATTATAGTATCAAATATCAAATATCTTAATATATCAATTATTCAAACAAATATTAGTAGAGTACATAATAATCATTCCAATTCAAAAACAAAAAATTTAACATATGGCTTCATTTTTTTTGTCTTAATAGCTATTAATATAAGTTATTTTTGCTTGATATGTGGCTTCATTTATCTTAATAGTCATTTGTCTTAGTACTAGAATGTCAAGTCTTAAGACCTAATAATAGAAGTCTTAATACCACTCATCTAATATCTTAATATATTTTAACCTAATTCATATTTTTAGCTTTGAAGGATATTTTAACATAAGTCTCAATATCTAATATTATAATTCATATTTTGAATTTAAAATTTATATTTGGACAACCATCATGATATAGACAAGACTATATACTTAAATCTTAATATATTAAAAAAATCTTAACACGTAAAATATGACGTCTTAATAGTCGGTTGTCTTAATAGCTCTTAATACACACATTTGTTGAATAAATATCTCTTAATATTTATTGAACAAGTCTCATTTGTGTCTGTATATCTATCTTCATTTGTCTCAATAATCATTTTTCTCTTAATACTCAAATATTAATACTCAATTCTCTTAAAGAAAATAAGTCTCAATATATTATAAAATAATAATTCATAATTAAAAAATCTTTATAGATAACAACTGTAATCTTAATAGTTATTAAAATATATATTAATATCTATTGAACAAAGTTTTTTTTGTGTCTGTATATCAATCTTCATTTGTTTCAATAATTAATTTTTTCTTCTCTTAAAAAAAATAAGCATTAGTACATTATAAAACAAACATTCATAAGTAATGACTAAAGTCTTAATACCAACTATCTAAAGTGTTAATATGTACTTAAATTTTTTGACTCTTAATATCATTATTTATAAATCTTTATATCTACCATAAAAAACTAATATCAAATAAAATATCTTAATATATTAATCATTAAATAAATATTAATAGACTACATATCAACCATTCAAACTCAAAAATAAAAAAATTATAATTCTCTATAAACTTTAAACTCTCTAAAACTAATAGCTATACATTTAATAGTTGTTAAATTATGTCTTGATATCTATAGAACCAACTCTATTTTTTATATGTATACTTATCTTCAATATTAAAATAGGACAAAACAAATAAATTATCTGAGGAGGAATATCAGTGAATAAGATAGTGAAATCTCATCACACAGAAAAAAAAATGTATAATCAAACTTTTCTAAGGTGAGATCAGAGAAGAAAGAGGGAGGAGCAATCATGATTTAGCAGCAAAGAAGCGAGCACATGATAGGAGAAAAAAGTTCAACATGAAATCACTTTCTTCTGGCCTCTGGCTCGTCAACAGGGAAAATCTAGCCTAGATGTTGTACAAACAAAATTTGCAGTACAAGAATTGAAATATACTTCCACAACAATATTATGAAAACTTGGCAAGTTAACAGTTATTGATGTTTATCTTGGATAATTGGGATAAAATCTTATATACATATTTTTGCAGGTGCCTGTTTCTTTATTTAGGACGTCACATTATGTCATAGATAACAGTTATGGATACAATGAATTGAAATACAACATTGCTTTATCATCTGACATAGAAGAGCTACTAAATAACGTTCCTGATAAGGAAGGGTGGGAAATAATGTATTTCAGGAGTCCAAGTGATGGGGAGTTGTATTTTGGTTCAGAATTATGGCAGTAAGCTCTTTCTCTTCAGTTATTGTGTTATGGTTTCATTCAATTTGACATGCATACTACATAAAGGAAAACATGCTAAGAAAAGGACGTTGCTTGATAGTGAAGTGGTAAACATGGTAAATTGGGTCAGTTCAGTTTTAATTAAACTTCAGATCTATCAAAAATAAAACCGACTCAGGTACCTCATTGATCAGTTAAGTTGTACTTTTCTGATAATCTATGTTCAGACAATCTCAGTTAAATATAGTATTTTCAACTGTGAATTGCATTTTGTTAGAAAATATGACTGAAATTATTGTGGATAACAACCACAGTATCATATTTAACAGTCTTGATTCTCCGCAACGTGCGATGCACTGACCTACCATCATCTGACAATAGGTTCTTCAAGGAACAAATCACTGCTTGGTCAACATAATGGTATTTACATATGTAATTTAGCACAGCATTGAGCAGTCGGGTCATGGTTCAATCCCTTTCGATGTGATCACATAAGCTTTGTTCGTCAGTGTTCTCTGCAAGACAGGGAGAACGGATGAAGCTGTGGATTTGTTGCATGACTTGAAAAGGAGAGGTATCTCAGTTGATGTCTACGGGAGTGTTTGGCAATCAATGAAATAGCAAAAAGTTAGAATAGAATAGTTATTCCGACGAATTAATTTATCAAACGAATTTTAGACTAAGTAGAAGAGTGCGGAATAGTGCTAATCCGGTATACCAACTTATAGGTGAAATACCGGATTAGCTCTCGTCGGAATAGCGATTATTATTTGATTATGATGTATTATATTATTATATTATGATTATGATTAAGATTTAGTATTATTATATTATTATATTATATTTATGATTATAATTTATTATTATAATATGATTATGATTATTATTATTATCATTATATTATTATTATTAAATTATTATTATATTATCGTTACCATTAGTATTATTATTATATTTATTATTATTATAAATATAATTTTAATATTATATTATTATATTATTAATATAAATATAATTATTTTATTATTATATTATTATTATGATCAAGATTATTTATTATTATATTATTATATTATGATGATTATGATTATGATTATTATTACTTATTATTATTTTATTATTTATTATATTATTATATATTGATTATAGTGATGATTAATTTATTATTATATTATTATAATTATAATTATTTATAATTATTTTTATGATTATGATTATATTTTTATTATATTATTATTATGATTATGATTATGGTTATATTATTATGATTATGACTATAATTATTATTATCATGATTATGATTATGATTATTATATTATGATTATATTATTAAAATTATGATTACATATTATTATTATATTATTATAATTATAATTATTTTTAATTATTTTTATTTTTATTATTATATTTTTATTATTATATTATTATGATTATGATTATGGTTATATTATTATGATTATGACTATAATTATTATTATCATGATTATGATTATGATTATTATATTATGATTATATTATTAAAATTATGATTATTTATTATTATTATATTATTATAATTATAATTGTAATTATAATTTTTTATTATTATATTACTATATTATGATTATGTTTATATTTTTATTATATTACTATTATAATATTATTATTTATTATGATTATTTTTTATTACTTTATTATTATTATTTTCTTACTATTATGATTATTATTTTACTATTATTATTATTATCATCATCATTATTAGTATCATAATTATTCATATTTTAACTATTACGAGTAACAATTTGTCAAACGATATTTTCGCTTCTTCCGAATAGTCAAGAATACCACTCTTCTACCACTCTTCCAAAAATATTATTCTATCACTCTTCCAAAATTACCACTCTTCCAAAGTTATTCCTTGATTTGCCAAACGACCCTACGTGAATAGTTAATTTGTTACTAGATACCGACATCTATTTGCCAAACAAATAACATAAACTCTAAAAAGGAGTAGGCAATGAACAATACCTTTGCTGAGGGATCCAATCGCTTAATACCGAAATTGAAGAAGCAGGAGCCTGACGCCATCGATTCACCGATCAGTAGCTAGGGTTTCATTGTTACAAACTTTTTACTTTCGGTTTTTCTCAGTTTAGGCTTCTTTTTCAAGTCGCTCGTGGAGGAAGTGAGCCAAATTACAATCGTCGAGCCAAATCACGATCGAAGGTAGAATCGAGAGAAAAATATGAAAAAAAAAAAACAATTTGGGAAAGAGGTGGAGTGTATCAGAGGAAGATAGAAAAGTGATCAGGAGTTTTGGAAAGAATTTGAAACGCTCGACGATGGTTATGGCAATTAGAATAATTAGGTTTGTTAGTTAAGAGAAGTTAATTGTCATAATTGAGGTTGGGGTATCGATTGGGGTATGGAAGGTCGGGTATGGAGAACTTTTCTCCTTTTTCTTTGTTTCATAGACAATATTGTTAAGTTCATTGCCATTTAAGACCAAAATCTTAATGATTGAATTAATAGCACTCATATCTACTAATAGGTACAAGAGATCAAAGTATTTTTGCCACGCATTTCAGTCATATTTTGAGTCAACATTAGACTGAAAATAATAAAAACTAATCAAAATTCCTGCTTTTGCTTATACTCAATATGTTTGTGTCTAGCCTCGTGACAAGGATGCATATTTGATCAATTTTGTTGCTTGTGGTATGCTCTAGTAACTCAGTATGCCAGTACACTATTCCAATATCATGGTATTTGACTATTTCAATGTGTAAAATTTTTCTGAATTAAAATTTTTAGAAAAAAGATAATATCATATATTTATGTGCTCTACCTTCTTAGGCTATAACAAGGAGAGGATTATGGTATGTTCATACGTACTATTCACTCATTTTGTATTTCATTTCTTCCTAGACCTTAAATCATATTATATTTCTCCTTCAAGTCTTTCAACTTTATCTTCATATATATCTTTAATGCCGCCAAGATTGACCCAATTTCAGTTAGATACAGTAAAACACTAACTTAATTATGACAATAAATTGATCAATATACCTTTGCCTCTCTTTTAAAACTCTAGATCAAAAATTAAATCAAGGTATCTTTTTCTGAACAGAAAGTAGATGCATGTAAAGGAATCTAATGCGCTTTGAAGTCTTGTGGCTACTTTGAGTAAACATTTGTTAAGAAAAGAAAGAAATTTATTGAAAGAAGGTTGGTCCTATTTCAAAAAAATATATATATATTCAAGTAAAATGTACTTTTTGTCATGATGAAGGAACATCATTTATTTATATACTGCTTTATTCTTTTCTTATTGTCTAAATTTACTGATAAAAATGTTCTTTTATTTGTTTTATAGGACTATTAGAAAGAAGAGACTTATTTTTGGATATAAGATTATTACTCACGAGTTGAATAATGAAGCATGAGTATTATAATCTTTTATATTAAGCGTACTAATCTGAAGTATTACGACTTGTTATTTCGGATATCGAGACTTGTTATTTGTGATAAAACGTGTTATAGTTTTTTTTTATATTTGAGACTTCAGACTTGTTATTTATAAGATTTTAGATTTATAATTTATGTTATTTGATTGTCTGGTAGTGAGACTAGTTATTTAGTTGTCATGCTTTTTCAAGTCTCAATAATCTATGGTATTATAATATGTTGTATTGAGACTATAAATTTCGGATATTGAGATTTAAAATTTGTGATGAAATATGGCAGTATTATTTGTGACATTAGGTATAAAGACTTGTTACATTAGGTTTCAAGATATTGAGGTTCAGCTACATAAACTTGGGACATTAGATTTTAAGATATTAAAATTTAACTATATAGACTTGACAATATTTTGATGGTCGCCCTAATATAAATCTCAAGACAAAATATGACTTAAAATATTAGGTATTAAGATGTATTTTTGATGTTAAAACTTGAAATATTTAATTTTATGATATTGAGGATTATGTATATAGACTTGTTCACATTCTGATATCCGTCTAAATATAAATTTTAAGTTCAAAATATGACTTGATATGTTAAATATTAAGATGCTATATTTCTCATAAGACTTGGGACATTAGCTTTTAAGACATTAAGATTTAGCTATATGAACTTGCATTTATCCCGATGGTCGTTTAAATATAAATTTTAAGTTCAAAATGTCTTGATATATTAAATATAAAGACGTTAAATTTCTCATGTTAAGATTTAGTGCATTAGCTTTTAAGACATTGAGATTTAGCTATATATGTTTATTCATATCCTGATGGTCGTCTTAATATAAATTTCAACTTTAAGATATCACTTCTTATATTATGTATTAAGACGTTATATTTCTCATGTTAAGACTTTAAACATTAGCTTTTAAGATATTGAGGTTTAACTACATAGACTTGTCCATATTATGATGTTCATCTAAATATAAATTTTAAGTTTAAAATATGACTTGATATATTAGATATTAAGACTTCATGTTTCTCATGTTAAGACATTAATGTTTAGCTATATAAACTTACTTGCTCATATCCTATGGCCGTCATAATATAAATTTTAAGGTCAAAATATCACACTTCTTATATTAGATATTAAGACATCGTATTTCTCATATTAAAATTTGAGACATTAGCTTTTAAAATATTGAGGTTTAGCTATATAGGTTTGTTCATATCTTGATGGCCGCTCTAATATAAATTTTTAATTTAAAATATCACTTATTATATTAGATATTAAGACTTGATTTCTCAAATGTTAAGACTTAAAACCCTTGGCAGATCACCTGTAGGGCAATCATCAATTGATGTTCGAGAATGTAGTCAACTATTTTTTAATTTTTTAATTTTTTTGATTATTTAATTCATTTTGTGTAATGATTGATATATTGCTATATTTTATATTTGATACTAAGACTTTTTATGATAGATACAAAGATTTCTAAGTGATGATATTAAGACTGTTTATGATAGATACAAAGATTTTTTTAAACATTTCAAATCATTGGTATTAAGATCGTAGTTATTATTTATGAATGGTTATTTTATAATGTATTAATACTTATTTTTATTTAAGAGAATTAAGTGTTAAAACTTAGACATTAAGAGGTAATTGACTATTGCGACAAATAAAGACATGTATATAAACAAACAAAAAATTGTTCAATACATATTATGACATATTTTAATAATAATTAAGAATAAAGTTATTTTCTATAGAGAGTTCTTAATTATGAATTATTATTTTATAATGAATTATTATTTTATAATGTATCGAGACTTTTCTTTTAAGAGAATTAAGTATTAAGACTTTAGTATTAAGAGAAAATTGACTATTAAGACAAATGAAGATAAATATCAGACAAAAAAAGATATTTGATTCAATAAATATTAAGACATATTTATTAAAACATATTTATTTATTCAATAAATGAGTGCATTGATAATTATTAAGACAACTGACTAAGACAAGTGAAACCATATATGACGGGAAAAAAATTACTTGTATTATTATCTATTAAGACATATGGTATTAAATACTAAGAGTATAATTATTAAGTATAAAAACATCATGAGTTAATAGATGAGTATATTAATAGCTATTAAGATAACTGATTATTAATTAAGACAAGTGAAGCTAGATATGAAGAAAAAAATATTTGTATTGATATCTATTAAGACATTTGATATTAGATATTAAGAATAGAGTTATTAGATATAAAGACAACATGATTTTGAACGGATTATATTTCAGAACATGAAACGTCTTCAGCTTTTTTCAACGTGTAACGGGATACTAAACATGAGATACAATTATCAGCTTTTTTCAACGTGTAACGGGATACTAAACATGAGATACAATTATCAGATTCCAAAATTTTAATGGAGTTACCATTTCAGTGTGTATCAGCGGTGTCTAAATATAGATGAATGTTCTAATTTAGGGACTAAAAAAAGGATAACTAAAATTCGTGACTAGAAATGGATTTATAGTAAAACTTAGTGACCAGGTGCAAATTTTACCTTTTTTTTAGTATATAAATTAGTGGGTGAAATAGACGTATGAAATTCGACACCTATGCCCTGGACTAAACTGTGTCAAAATTTGTGCAAGCAATCATTCTGCCGGTGCTGTGAATTTTAACTGGGTCAAATAATAATAGTTCAACGTGAAGCGAGTTTTCAAGTAAAAAAAATCACTAAACACCAGATTAATCTTCTACAAAGGCCTAATACACACATATTCAAAGATACATGCACGATAATTGGCCCCACTATGCAAGTACTATGAATACTCTTGCCTTTAGAATGACAAAACTGAAAGACAAGGTATCTTGCTTTCTGTGAATTACCATAAAATAACATAAGAACAGTTGGCAACTCATATTTTGATGCAAAACCCTCTAGGCAACTCTAAATCGGTACTTGACACGGTGCAGCCCAAAGCAACGATCTGTACAACCAAAAGAAACATAGGTCAAATCAAAATAAATTGCAATAAATGTAAAAATTGTATTAGAATCCAGTCAATTCTCAACTTACATCTATTTACAAAGCTGTACAGGAGCTGCCTTCCGTGAATATCGATTCAGAACTATCCAGTGAAAAAAAGCTAGATCTTAGGTATCAGATCTGGTCAATGGATCCTCTTTCAGACCCTTGCTGAGCAAATCATAGTTGATAGATGCAAGCTGTGACAGATTCTGTTAACATAAAACAAGTTAGAAAAAACAGTAAGCTTCTATCTCAATTAATCTCCCAAAATATACAGATAAGAATTGCAACAGGAAAGTACTTCTATATCCTAATTTTGCAAAATTAACCAAGAGAAAACACACAATTTCCCTCTTACAGGAGAAAAAACTGATGTTAACTTTTACAAAATAGACCTACAGAGCCTGGTAGACGTGAGGATAAGTTCAAAAGGCTATGTAACAGGCATATTTGACCATATTAAAATAATTATATTTTTCAAATATAATATCTTTTTGGAGTAATAAAGAAATTTCTTCACAACCAGTACCTTAAATGAGAAATTACTGAACGAATAATTAACTGAAGTGCTAGAATCAAACTCCTCAAGGCCTTGGCATTCATCTCCCTAAGCGAACAAGAGTACGACGAAAAGTTATTTACCAGTGAAATATACAGTAACAAAAGAAAAAATGTTGACACGGAAACTTACTGCGTCGTCTTGACGATTGCTTACACAGCTGCTGCTACCGCTGACAGATCCATCATCACTAGAATTTTCTAGTTCATAACCTTCCAATATGTTCTCATCAGATGGATTCCAAGAGTAACGACTTGTGAAATAGCTTGTGTCAAAAGCACTATCAGAAGAGGGAACAAATGCAGCCTGTAAAAAACCAAGTACTATGTCAAGTAAAAAGAACTCTCTGGTCTCCAACATGTACAGACAAATTAATATGCTCATGCATCTAACCTTTTGCCTTGCCAACGTGTCCCAGTTTATGTCCTTAAAAAATGTGTGTTGCTTGACCTAAAAGGACGTTTAAAATATATAACACTGATTAATTAGCTTGTGACAAAATTATTGGGATAAATTAGGTAAATTCTATCAAAAGTAATATACTTCTGATGCACCATTTGCACCAAGCCGTTGGTGAGGGTCCTCAGTCAATAACCTGTAAATGGTGCAACACAATAGCAAAAAGTTAATATAATAAGGAAGCACAACATAAGAAATAATTAAAATTACTGAGGATTTTACCATCAGCAGGGGAAAAAGTTTCCTACTTGTCAATTAAATTGGCTGCTTCTGCGCTCATCTCTTCAGGTACTCGAGGCCAAGGAATCTTACGATTCAAAATATTGTCAAAGATCATCTATAAAACAAGAAACACAATCATATATTATACCAACACTCTTTCTCACAAGCAAAACATACATTTTCATGGACAACCAACCAGTTCTTCAAAAAATTTAGTTCCAAGCTGGATGTGTTATTTACAATGTAATCCAATTCTACAATTAATTAAGCAGTTAAATTTACAAGACAAATATATTGCAGTCACATATGAGCACAACATGCTCCTTAGTAATTGCTCTCCTTACAAAAACATAGGCTCATACCTACCAGTACCAGATGTGTAAAAAATATAACAGCTAAATTGTGATTAAATTGATGATAGAGCTAAAGAGATGACCTGAGGATGTTCAGCATTGAACGGAGGTATACCAACAATGAGCTCAAATAAGATAACCCCTACCGACCACCAATCCGCACTAGCACCTGTGTGTTGATTATTTACAAATATGTAACCAATACAGGTCAAATGCTGGTTGATGTGCACCAGTTCCACAAAAAGATATAAAAATGTTTGGCCGCCGATACACATACAAGTACCAAAGTACACCACGAAAAAATACATTATATACATTATCTTTGCTCAGTTTATCTTATTTGTTCGCTTAATTGTTTCCCCAATATTCTAGTTCTATGTGCAAGTTCTTTCCTTTTTATTTTATTTTTGCTGGCCATAATCGAAATAAAAGTAAGGCTAGTTTTGCTATGGATCAAAATTTGCATTATAGGAGAAGAGATCAAGTCAAAACTAACAGTTGTGATTCATCAAAATACAATAACCAACAATTTTTTTGGTCCACAGCAGAACTCTAATAGCAAAGGCCAGAGGGAAAAGGGATAGGCAAACAAACCATGCCCTGTGCCCAGAAGGATTTCTGGGGCCAAGTAATCAGGAGTACCAACAGCAGATCGCTTCTTTCGCCTTTCAATCTGATCTTCTTGTTCAAAACCAGAAAAATCAGGATCGTGGTCATGTTCATCTTCTCCATACAATGAAGTGCCACTTACTGCTGGACCAGACAGGTCATCTGTGCTGTTGATCAAACCAACCTTAGAGAGACCAAAATCTGTCAACTAAGGAAAATGAACAACCAAGTATCCTTGTTGTTAGAATATTACACGATGCAAAGACCAAATTATCAATAAACAATGAAATGTACCTTTACATGGCCATCATGGGCAATCAACAAGTTGTCAGGCTTTAAATCTCGATGTACAATGCGATTTGAGTGCAAATACTCCAAAGCAAGAACCTTAAGAGAAATGAAACCAAATTTAGAAAAGGAAATATCTACAATATGAAGAGAGAGAGAAAAGGAACTTCAAGCACCAAAGGTGATGCAACTTACTAATTCAGCAATATATATTCGAGCAACATCCTCATCCAAACAGCCTAAATTTCTAAGTAGAGAATACAGGTCACCTCCATTCAAATACTCCATTACAAGGTACAGGTTTTCTCGAGATGTAAATGAATAAAAGAAACGCACCTATCGAAAAAGGAAGCAGATCAAATATAAAATGTTTGGTGTAGAGAGTTAAACATAAGAAAATCGTGAGATAACGAATTTCAGCCAACTGACATACCACAAATGGATTTCTCACTGTGATTAGGATGTCTCGTTCAGCTAATATACTCTCAACGGCATTTTTCCTGATCATATCAGCCTTTTTAAGGACCTGATCACAAATAGGACAAGATTAGAATTATGAAATAGTTTCAAAACCCATAAATCGTCAAGCCAATAATAATATTCTGACTCCTGTTTGGTCCCTTGAGTTAAAAAAAAAAAAAAAAAAAGAGGTGCTATTTTCTAAGTTCATCATTTTTTTTGTTCTGCTACATTTCATTAGAAAAGTGAAAAGATACAGCAGCATCAGCACAAATGCCTGTACCAAAAAAAAATGATATACAGATTTAGTGAATGAACCAGAAAATCTGCTAATTCAATTAATTATACATCACACAATATTTGACCCATAAGTCTCTAAAAGTTTCTACATTACATCATGCACCACAACTACAATAAAAGTCTCAGCCACCAAAAGAATGCTAGTCATGAACATCGGGGCATATTTAAGACATGGTAAACATGAGTGGCAGAGTGAGATTTCCTTCACCCATGAAAATGTTATTTTTGTAATACATTTCAAAAGGGCATCAGAAAAAACATATGTTTGTAAATTAAACCCCTTCCAAATAGGAACTAGCTAATCCATGAGTATACCATGAAGTTACAAAAGTTGTACCTATCATTACAACAATTACCTTTATAGCAAAGAGATCTCCGGTAGTTCTTTTCTTGGCCAGGAAAACCCGACCAAATGCCCCGCGACTGATTGGTTTTATAATCTCAAAATCATCAATTGAAGTACGATCCTTGGTCACTGGATGGACCGGGCTTGCACGCAAGCTGCGCACCACATCATCCTCTTCATCCATTACTGTGCTTTGTGAGTCGACCTTTTCCATATCAACAGAGTCACAGAGCTGCAAATATTTCTCTCTGTTCCAGTTACAAAAAAAATAATACATTAAATTATATTGAGAATAATAAATGTGCATCTATGTCCAAAAGAATGCTAGAATTAGATTCAAGGACTTCAAATAAGGATCCTTGTTAGCAATGATCAGATGCACAGGCGCTTGACATACAGAAGACTACACAGTAGTGTATAATAGTTTATTCATTCATTATTGTTAAACAGAATGTAATTAAGCTCTAACTGTTTGTAGTTGGTTTGTTACTAGTTACAAGACAGTTGATAGAGCTTGCCACATATAGCACTGTAATACAGTTTTGTAAATCATCAAAGACTTGAGTAAATATCAAACTTCTTAGTCAATCTCTCTCTCTCTCTCTCTCAATATCTTACATGGTATCAGATTAGCCAGCGGCTTACGCCTTCTTTCTCTCTCTCTTTCTTGCCTCTTATGGCATCTTCTTCTTCCTTTGGTTTTCATCCAACTGCCTTCTCTTACCAGCTTCCTCTCAAGCTCAACCACGAAAACTATTTGTCATGGATGTTTTTCATACTTCCTCATGAGTGAGGACACGATCTTCTCAGCTATCTTGATGGATCATGTGCTTCTCTTCTCTTATTGGCCAGATATCTTCGAGAGTATTACTTTTGTCATAAACTGATTGCCCAGCTCATCTCTTTCCTTTGATTCTCCTTTATCAGGTTCTATTCTCTACGACACCTGATTATAGCTTCTTCAAAATCCTTAGATGTTGTTGTTATGCTTACACAAGACCTTATGCACTAAACAAGCTTTCTCCTCGTTCTACTCCTGATGGATTACCACATTTAAGTAGCCAAGAAAAGGCGTGCCTTCTTTATCCATGGTTGTCCACTCTTGATTGGCAGATGAGGCTACAACTCGACTGTTGCTGATCGCTCAAGCAAGCTCTCTAATCTTTGAATGGCGACCTCGCCAGCTTGAGGTTCTTTGGCGCTCCTGTGACTTCCGATTTATCAAAAGCTAGTGGAGTTCAGGCAGTAGGGTTGGGGAGAAAAAAAAAGGGAGGTGGAGGCAGAGTCCTCCAGCGAAGGAAGGGAAGCGATGTCACGAGCTTGATTGTAAGTGGACAGATCGACGAGGTCATGAGCTTTTTAGTGAGTGGACATGACAGATGGAAGTGCAGAACGAATCAATCGCTCAAAGAGGTTCTACCGCGTGAGCTTTGAAATTGAGGTACCCCCTTCGCTCAGCGACGATGGTGTACAGGTTCCGATTGCGGAACTGGAGTGGCAGAGCAGAGGCGGGCGAGGAGCTGCTGGCTTGTCGGAGAAGAAGGTGGTTTCTTGATTGATTTTGAGAAAAGTAGAGAGGAAGTTTTGTTAGATGAAGCGACACAGAATGTCGGAGAAGAAACTGTGCGATGGAGATGCAATTACTCAGATCCACGGTCAGTGAATTTCTTGAGCAGGGATCAGCGAATTTGAAGCAACAGTGGTCTTGATTGTGATTGGGGAATTGATCAGATCAAATCAAGTATGTAGATCTTGCGGAGAAGAAACATGAGAGAGAGGCGGAATAGAAGAATAGAATAGAGATTTATTGCTGGAATAAAAGGTAAGAATAGCAGAATAGAAGGTCTATTTATTGGGAATATAGCTGAGAAAAAGGGAATAAATGCTGGACTAGGTTGGGATAAAGCCCGTAGTTTCTAGAATAGGCGTTGGCCTAATTCCAGTGATATTCATGCTCTGATACCATGATAGGATTACAGAAATGAGAGGGGAAGAAAGAGAATGATAACAATCTTTATTATCTTGTGATTGATTGGTTACAATGATTAAGCCTTTATTTATAAACTAATGATCCAACTAACTAACGACTTGTCTAACTAACTAATCCTAAATGCTAAACATCTCCCACATCACACGTCACACAATATCTCATATACAATTCTACTCATCTCAACCTATACCTCTAACATAATGGATTCCCGCCTATATTACTATATGGGTTTTTAATAATTAGTATAACAGAGTTCAAACTGAACTAATTAGTATAACAGAATTCAAACTGAGTAAAGGTGCATTATATTTCTCAAAAACTGCTGAAAATGCGAAGTGCAGAAGTACTCAAAAGAACAATAAGGTGTGATTTGTATGTGACAAAGCATGATATTTTTAAGCTTGGCAGGAACATATGACATGTATGTGAGTTTAATACGGTTACCAAAGAAAAATACAGAACGCAGAATTTCAAACTTACTGGTGTAGCTTCTCTATACGAGCACCAAAAGTCTGAACTGTCAGAGCCTCATGCTTCCTCCGGCCAATTACTTCTTGCAAATCTTCCATGCAAGAAACAAGGTAAGGCGAGGATTTCTCTTCATACAGAGTTGTATTTGCTATGCAACGTGCAATATCAGCAAGCTCAATTATCTGTACAATTTTGACACTAGAATTTTAGAAGATACCTTTACAAATCCTAGTCAATGCCTGAAGCCCTAGACCCAGGAGCTACTAATGCAATTATTTTTAGAATAAAAACGGAATGATACCTGAGATATATCATCATCCTCAACAAGTGCATTCCTCCCAGTGAGAAGCATGTCGATGTGGTTTGATCTAGGGGTGGTAATTGGCGATCTAGGTGTCATTGAGCCAGCTGAAGAAGTCGCCATTCCATGATCAGATTTTAGCCCGAAGCGGGTTTTACAAGTCATTAAAGGCGTTTCATCAAAACACAAGGGGTTAATATCTCCATCTTGGAAACAATCTAGCATGTCAGTTGATCCTCTCCTGGACCAATCACTAAGCTTTGGGGAGGGCCCACCATCAGATTCATCATGCACGTTGGGGCTCATGTCCTTCTGTGAGTAAGTCTCTATTAACTTCTCTAACATCTCGGCTATCCGAATCAACCTTTCGTCCACGCTTAAACCCTTCTGGTCACATCTATCAGCTATGGCACATACTTTGGAGTGGTCTTCTACATATTGTGTAGGTACATATTCTTCGCAAATACGGCACATAATAGACCCCTCTTCTGAAGCACTTGGTGGGTCAGGCCAGTACCCCCATGAGACCTTTTGTTGATTCTTGTCTGAAGGAATAACAGTTGGGTGAATAGAAGATTCTACTAAGCTAGGTATTTCAGGCATACTGTTACCCATACTCGTACCTATACCAATTGCCCTTTTCTGACTCGATGTTGGCTCCTTTTTCACCACTGAAGGAGGAAGTGGTTTCCATGAGGTCAACTTTTCTCTGCTAGGAGGAGGCTCTATAGGGGATAACAAGTCGGTACCAGTCTGTAACTCATGACTCTGTTTCCATTTTAACCGCTGCTCCTGGCTATAGGATTTTCTAGAATTTGCTGAAGCATCAGTGCTTTTTCTTGGCTTAGATCTCAAAGCAGCTTGTCTGTCAATTGACTGCACCACTTTTGGCTCCTTCATATCTATAACTACCTCATCTTCTGCAAAGCCACTCTCCTTATGAAATTGAAGCAACCTAGTGCACCGGGTGAGTATAAATAGCATGCGAGTATACAACTTTTTTAGTACACCCATTGGCAGATTCTGTCTGTGATCATCTAGGTCCTGCACAATGCCTTCACACTGGAGCCAGAACTCACCAGGTGTCATCATAGAACAGCCTCGAGCAAGTATCAGCAGATCTTCTAGGGTTTCCTTCCACTCAGGGTGTGATTCAGTTGATTTTTCCATTATGCCAAGTAATTCTCCTGCAAAAACTGCCAGATCAGAGTCCACCTCCTCCTTGGCCTTCGCAAATTTCACCTGTATTGCCTTTAACACCTCCTGAAATATAATTTAGCTCTTGTGTTCAAATATAGAAATTAGGTTAGAAGCAGAAAGGCACTAATACTTGGTACTTGATTTCTGTAAATCATTTGCTACAAAATTCTTTGAAGACAATTCTTAGGTCTGAAATACATTTTAGATGTCAAATTCAAGTTGAACTGCCCAAACATCCATGGGAGTTGAAGACTTAAGAGCACAATTTTAAATGACAGGAATTACACACCCAGATAATCGATATGCTGAAACCAAGTTATACCCAGTATGAAATGGTACCATAGGGTTGGCCCACTTATATTGAATATTATTTTAATGTGTCAACAAGTAAATTAATATCAGACCGTAAACCTTCGTAAAGATAGAACATGTCAACAAATAAGTTAATATTAGAGGAGGGATCACTTGGCAATAGGTTATCATGATAGTTTTGATGATATCTCCTACATCAACTCAAATAAGGTTGAAAATGAAAGGCAAATTTATAGGTACATTGATGGACATAAAGAAACCAATAAAAAAATTTATGCATCTCAACTTTCATTTGGTGATGCAAGGACGATATATTTCAAACTATTGAGATATTCAAATCACTTAATTAACAGTTAAAATATGCACCAAATCATATAAATTTTGATAGGCATGAAATATGCACCATAGAAAACATGCTTATAATGTTGGAGTTTTTCCCCTTAACGGTTGACAAAAATGTCAAGACAGAATATTCAAAAGTGAACCCCATTTATCTAACAGGAAAAATTCAGAAAGGAGAAACCATTAGAGTTCATGGAAATACTGTAACAAACAAAAACCCACAAGGGTTTAGGAAAAAAGATCACCTTTAAGTTGTAAACTCCACGAGGCTTCCAAAAGTTGGGATATGGCCTCACTCCTTTAGAATTCAACTCATGAGAATAGCTTTTTATGTCAACTGGACCCTTCTTCCTTGGTGCACTTGTTGCTTGCATTATGGCCTTGAAGCGAGGCGACTCAGATTCTTTCGGAGTATCATATGGATCTGATGTGGACTGCATAATTAGATGTTAACATCATCAATATCAAATTTACTATGACACTTTTATGCTAGCATCTACTCAAAGTTGAATTTGTATTTGTGCTAACAATAGTAAATGATGTGTTCTTGGATAAAAAGCTCAACACTCACGAATGAGAGAGAATTTCATATTAAGTTCCATTCAATAAGGTTTTGCAGGACACAAGCCCTATCACTGCTAATCAGGAGCTGAGACACTAGTATACTACCATTAAGAGAAGCTCAGGATTAGCCGTTTGTTTGTTCCATCTTTTATCCTTTTGTTTCAAACATGGGCAAACAAGGAGTGCTCATTTACAAACAAAAACTCTACATGTAAGTAGCGCATGTCCTAAGTCACACAGTAATTATTGTGTTTATGGCACTCAAAATTTACCTGGATTAAGTACATTCTATTATTTTCATAAAGCAAAATTTTAATAACTACTTGTTCCCCTGATCAATAGGATCTGAACTGGAACAGAATAATACATTTTGAGTTTTGAAAGAAAATTTTTCGCAGGCAAAATTATGTCATCCGCACATTACATATGTCCCATTATCCCACAATTAGCTATGAAAGACATTGTGGTATATGAAGTGAATGCTTGAGACAATGACATTGCGGTTGTATGATACCTCAGATTCAGGAGTGAAAGGAGCAGGGCTCTTTATCTCATCGACAGGACTTCTTGATGTGCTGAGTTTACCTGAAGTGAGATACACATTAGAGTTAGCTCAGTAGTTTAAACAATATTGAGTTGTGAAACTCAGGTTTGCTAAATTAAGCCATTGTTATATTACAAATACATTGGAAACTCATTATGCGACTTATATCTATACAAGTTTATCAGTGCGATCTATTCAAGCACTCATATACTAAAAAAACTCCGATCAAAGTGAAAAAGGAACACACAGTTCTCTATTTCTTATGCATGGAAAGATGGACTAAAAGAATAATAAACAAACTATTTATTTCTCAATAATTCAATAGTGTGCTAAAAAGCCTAAAATGTCCATGATAATAGAAATGGTATTCTATAAACAGACTGAATGAATCTGTGAAGACAGCAGAACATTTTTTCTTTGCCTACACAGAACATTACCTGATTTTGCCGGCAACGGCAGTTCAGCATCAAGTCCTAATTTCTTCTCGGCCACTTTGACAACACTGCCACGTACTTCCTTCTTACTGGATGAAGAGGCTGAAGAAAAGGACCCCGCATTTAGACTGCCTGTGTCAGTCCGACCTCTAGACAAGTTACTGCTACCAAGGCCAGATATCCTGTGGTGGTCCCCGCGTAGCCCTTCCTGAGGCAAGGGGCCGGATCTCGTCTTGATCTTGTTTAACCCGAGAGAAGAAGCTAATATAGGCGATAGATACGGGCTGTTCCCGTCTTTTGGTCCCGCGTAACCGGGCTTCTGATCCCGTTCCTTCTCTTTGTCTTTCTCCTTTTCCTTCTCCTTTTGTTTTTCTTTGTCTTTGTATTTTCTGGAGGAGGAGGAAGAAGGGGAGGGTGTGGAGGAGGGGGACGGGTCGGATTTGACCTTCTTCTTATCGGATCTGGTAGAGGGGCTGCCTTGAGTCGGAGTTTTGGGGCTGTTAGACCCATCTGGGCTTGATTTGCGCGAAGAAGAGAAGAACCTTCCTTTGAACACCATGGCTACTTTTATATCGTGTTAGTTCGATTGCTATAGCGGGGAGAGAAGGGGAGGTCCGGAGGGGAAAAGAGAGCGGGAGAGGGTGCGGAGCGGTCGGTGGAGCGGAGAGCTACTGGGAAGAGTGAAAAGAGGGGTAAGAGAGAGAATGAGGAACTGATTCATCTCCATTTTAGTCGACACCGGAAATTTATGTTCCAACTTCCAAGTGTAGTATGATATATGCATCCAATAACAGAAATCAGTAGAAATCAAACTTTTAATTCTTAAAGAAGTATGCTATTTTTTTTAATATCAAATATTCGTGGATAAACTAATTTTCTTTAAAACAAGTGATGATTAAATCCGTCGGAAAATAAAGAAAAAAAAATTTGATCCAAAATCAAATAACACAAATATTAAATAAACTCTAAATCTTCTACTTAAATAATCTAAACAATCTTATTTCCAATACACAAAAAATATAAGTTCTATAGAATAACAAAAAAAAATCAACTGACTGTGATGAATATCGTTGTATTTTTTTTTATATCTGACTAGTTGTTGAGTACTCCATGAAATTTAAAATCTTGAATCATTATTTGAGTTCTGAAGTTAAAGCATGACTCTTCTTCTTAAGTACTTCAAAACATGGCGTCTCAAATAAATAAGCTCTTTTTGAAATAAAAAGGGTTATGCAAAACAAACAAACAAATAAAGAAATATTGAACAAAAAATAAAATGTAGAAGACCATCAATAAAGTAAACATAGAAAACAAAAAAATAATGGAGAAGAGATAAATCAATAACCTATGGTGGAGGAGATGCGAATCACTGACCTCTCTCCACAAAGGCATTTGTTGTAGAGGTGGCCTAGGCGGTTAGAATTTTCCTCTGAAAAGATTTGACTTCACCCAAATTTTACTGGGCTTTTATATATGATAAATGCGACAAAGTAGATAGTTTTATGATATATGCTAAAAGTCTTAAGTATTAAGCTTAATTGACGGATTTTGTATTATATAAATTTTAATATTAAACTTTTTAAAACAGCATACTCTAAAATATAGAAAGAGAACTGATCATTCTATTTTATATTATCTCATTTCTGAATTTATACATCATTAATTATTATCCAGAAAGAGTGTTAGATGTGCAGAGTTTTTAGATATGCCACGTCAACTGATTTTCCTCCCTTTGATTCTCCAGCTAAAACTTGATATATGCTATCGGACGGATGATTTTTATCCTATATTTTAACTGTCTATCAAGAAAAAATTGCATTAATGTTTCATTAATTCAAGTTACAAGGGTAGAATTCGCTTTGGATTCCTCATGTTCGTCTGTTATTCATTCCATATGATTTCGTTCATTCATTCTTGCATGTATATATGATTTATGGGTCATAATTAATTAATTTATGCAGAACATCAGATAATACTAATATTATATATATAGAGTAAAGATATCGTGAGGTTAACTCAAAAAATATATCAAATCATTCTAAATTTTAATTTATCATCCTTATTAAATATTTTATATGAAAATCTTATGGGATGCAAAAATTTGGAGTGTTTTGAGCTTTTTAAGTCACCGTTTTTATTTTTTTAAATAATGTTCAAACATTGAATATCTTATTATTATTTTTAGAGATGATTTTCAAAAATTAAAAACTATGACTTGAAAACATCAAAACACTCTAAATTTTTGCATCCCACAAGATTTTCATATAAAAAATTTAATGAGCATGATAAATTAAAATTTAGAAATAATTTGATATATTTTTTGAGTTAAGCTCACGGTATTTTACTCTCTCTATATACATATATATATATGAGATGCATTATGGTGTTTTGTAAAATAAAAAATTATTATTGCTTTGGGGTGAGATTTTATATCCGGTGGTCTCAAATTGTCAAATTAAGTTTCTCAATAATTTTTTTATGTTAAAATCTTGTGTGATATTGAATTTCATAATTTTTTTAGTTTTCTAACTATTTTTTAAATTATTTTTAAAATCAGCCTTGTTTATAAGAGAAAATAGTCTATTTCAGGGCTGTTTTTAAAAATAATTAAAAAAATATTTAGAAAGCTCAAAAAATTATGAAATTTAATATCACACGAGATTTTAACATGAAAAATGATTGAACAACTTAGATTGAAAATTTAATTTCTCAAGATATGAAATCTCACCTCAAAACAATAACATTTTTTTTATTTTGAAAAGCACCATAAGTCATATATATATTCTCATAATTTTAGAACACTGGTAGCGATTTTTGCCTCAATTCGAAGGCGAAAATATTATATGCCCAATTTTTTTCCCAATAAATATATGGCAAGATGCTAAAATTTCATCAGGCTTGAAATAATAATAATAATAATAATTTTTCATCAGGCTTGAAATTTCAATAATGTATAGAAACTATAATGTGCAAATTGATGAACCTCAAAGAACGTCGACTTTAGTCTAATATTTTTTTTTAGCTTTTGACCTGAAAAAAATCTTCCATATTAAATAGAAATGACATTTTCGACAACCATTTCTACATTAACTACAAACTATTTACATGAGTTACTCCTACTTTTTTTGTTATATAATGACAAAATATTTTCTAAACTAAGTTGTATGAAAGATACATCCACAATTCATCATAAACTAACATAACAAAAAAGTAATATTAGTTTTTTATATTCGATAAAACAATTATCATTAGCAAAATAAATTCATCTCCACTGCGAAGCACGGTTACAACTCTATTTCCTTATAAACTTTCTTATTGAAAACACATGGATAAATGCAATCGTTGTGTAACATAAAAAATACTACGTGAGGCTCAAAACCAACATATCGCATGGTCATATATTTTATATGTATATATTTTTTTCAAATAACTCATTAGAATATTTCTTATGAATTTTGATCATTTTGTACAAAAAAGGGGGAGATATGCATAGTGAAGCTCAAAACTAGCAACAGATCGTGTATTAAATGATCAGTAAATTTAAATTCAAAACTGAAGTATGAAAATAATAAATGCTGGATCTAGTCCGTCAAATCCATTTATTGAATTAAACTAATATCAAAGTTTCTAAAATCCGTTTAAATGGTTTAGAAAATGTTGTTTAAACTCTACTTCTAAAAATCTTGATCATGTCTAAGAATTTCTATTGAGTACTGGAGTTTCATTTCTATCTATCAAACTCATTAGAAAAATACAAAATACAATTGGGACAAATAAATATTGGTTTCAAAACCCATCTTTATTAGGAGGCTGTAATATTTATTGCTGAATAGGAACCCACTTGTTCTGTGATTAGTGATTTGCCGGCGGGTACCGCGGGTACGGGCGGGTACACTCGCGGCGGGCGGAGGGTAGGGCGGGTAGACGGGTACGGCGGGCATAGATAGACGAGTTTTTTTTTTCAAAACCGTACTCTATCCGTCTCATACTCCCGTCGCGGGTACACGAGTACGGGTACGAGGGTACTCGGGCACACGAGTTTACTGAACCGTTATAACGGTTTTTGAAACCGTTATAACGTTTCAACAAACCGTTATAACGATTTATGAAACGGGCGCGGACGGCGGGTACACGGGCGTCGGGCGGCGGGTAAACGGGTACGGGTACAATGGGTTTTTTCCAAAAAAAAACTGACCGACCCTTCTCAAACCCGTAACCGTATACCCGTCTATACCCAGGCACGGGTACAGTTGTATCCGGCGGGTTTTAGCAAACCTCTAGTGATTCATCTCCCACCGAAGACGGACTGTAACTTTTATGGTACCTGACCAGTGATGACCACTCAACTTGTCAGCAGAATTGGGATGTAGAAATGGAGGTGTCCGCTGATTTTTCAGAAAAGAGGAGAGAGCAAGCATTGATCGATCTGGATGCTGGAGTCGGGAATTCCGGTGGCAAAGCGGAAGTAATGGGTTGGACTATGACCTCGCTTTGACTGAGATGCTCACTTTCTTGTATCCAGACGAAACTACAATAGCGCCGGTTCGTATGGGCCGGGATGCGTATGAGTGTCCGTTATCATGGGGCCCATTTATACATTTCAACGAGATTGGGTGGGTACTTTTGAATTTTCGGCCGGTAATATCAGGAAAAGAAAATAAGAGGGTTTCGATTTTCTATTTACCAATATTATTTAGGAATATTATCATCGTCCCCGGCCTTTTATCTCCATTCGTTGTCCTCAAACGAAAAATTTCCATTTTAAGCATTCAATTAACTTTTTATATGTTTCCAACTTTCCATTTTTATAACTGCATAGCACATTAATAATTCAAAAAAAAATTGAAATTGAAATGGCGTCTCTTTAAGAAAATTAGAGAGAGTTAGCACTTGGTAAAAACTATCAAATTTACTTATATCTATTATACTGTGCTATTTATATCAAGTGTTGTGATTATTTATTTGTATAAATGGTGAAATTTAACCACCAAAGCCGGTTGATGTATATAGCAAAAATTAATAGATATAAATAAAATTGATAGTTGATGCCAATAGATACAATAATTATCAAAAACGTAGATATAAATAACATGGATATCAAATAACAATATTTTAAGTTATTAGAATTTTAGTAAGCGCACGATAAATATAAATAGAGACAACTAAAGATATAAATAATGTCGAATGAAAATCATTTGATGGGCGATTTTTTGTGTTAAATTTATTGTTCTTTGTAAATAATCCAAACATTTATGGTCAATTAATATAAACTAACGGTTGATTATAATTAATCGACCAGTTGCCTAGAAACAGAAAAAAATAGTGAATCTAATTGATGTCGCTGAGATTGCATGTTATGGTCACAAAAAATAGCGATTTTTTTTGTGCCAAATGATTGCAGTTACGGTCAACTCGCGAAGATTCAAAATTTTTATTTGTCTCTGTGATTATGGTCAAATCACGAAAGACTTTTGGCGTTTCAACTACTAAATTCGCAGGAGTCAAAGTTTGGGGATATTTGTGGGGATAAATGATTGGGGATTATTATCAGCCTCCTATTATTTATATATTTTTAATTTTTAATACATAGAGAGGATTAAGCTTCTAAGCTTTTTGAGAATGTCACATCATCATTTTTCTTCACCATTGATTTTGTTTAAATATTTCCATCTAGTTGAATCCATATATAAAGTGGTTTCTCTTTCTTCATTATTTTTCTTCAATGTGAAATTTCATTAAATATTTTAAAATTTTATATTATTAATTATTTATTTGAGAACTATATTTTCGGAGTGAAACCCGAGTTACAACCCTAATTTAATTAATATTCTAAGACTTATCACTTTTAAATATAGCTTGTAGGACAAAAAATCGTTGGTAGTACATAATCAATGAACATTTTATATTGAATGATACTGGTTAAATGCCCTCACGTGCAATGAGGATAATAATTTGATGGTATTACCGTTTTTATATGCGAAAACTTTGTTAAAAAATATAGCTTATTACTAATTGAGAGTTCTAATCACACAACCAATTTGAGATATGAAGAAAAAATAGCTTCTTCAAAATTCATCTCTTATTCATTTTACTTCAGTTTTCAATATAATTTTCCTATCGGAGGGCAAACATGTACTAGCAATCTGTGACAATCCTGGGAGAAATGAGGAACAACACATAATAAGATTACAAAAAGAGTTACAAAAGGTACATCGTTACTTCTGATTAATATCTACAAAGTAGGAGATTTTTCTGTGATTAATTCTCTTAAACTACTTGTTTCTAAAATGTTTTCAAATTTTTTATACGTCCATATTTTTGGCATTTTATGAGTTTCTGAAAAATTTGTGTTACATGCGGGCATGAATATTCAGGATGGCCACCGATATACTTTTCTCAAGGTATGATGTAAATAATTTCTTTCCTATGTACCATTTTAATATAAAAAAAATGGTGTATTAAAAGGCTCATTGGAGTACAAGTTAAGTTTATTTTGTTTTTATTTTCAGGATAAAAATGATGCTAAATCAATTATAGAGAAACAAATTGAGATTGAGAAAATGAAGTTAGTGTGACAGCCATTAAAATATATTGAAGATGAGAGTCGCACTCATTGAAAGATGGAAGAACTTAATTGAATATCATTAAGTTATTTTAGTTGATTTTTTTTTGTATTATTAAGTAGTATCCAATGGCCTCTTTAATTTTATATTATTTTTATGGGGTATGTATGACAAAATATAACAAAGGAGTGGTAATTGTATTTTACTTTTATCTCATTATAATAAGTACTAATTATTATTATATTCAATATATTTTTAAATTTTATTACTTGTTAGAAATTTTGTTTTATTATTCTTTTTAGTTCAAAGCAAAATAAATATCGATAACATATTATCTTCTTCTTCTTTTTTTCATTTTTTACTTCATGGTTTATGGTTTATGTAGTGAGAAATATGAGCTTGCCAAAAGTATACAAATAAAAAAAAATAGTATCTGCATAGAAGGTTACTCTTTTGTTACTTTTGTCTTACTTCTATTCTTTCGTTTTTGCTTCCTTTCTTCCTTGATGATCAACACAAATTACTCTACTGATTGTTTTTTTTTTATTTTTTTCTACACTAATTATGTTTTACTTCGTCACTTCTATTTTATCTCTATTTAGGACAGATGTATAAAATATATTACATATTACTTACTGTATAAAGAAAAAAAATATGAGAGGAAGTTTGCTTCTTGTCTTGAACAAAAATATCTTGCCTTAAATCAGTTGCTCTTTTAAAGTATATTGCATATTACTTAATTATTTTAGTTTTTTTTCTTCTATGCTTTGTTCCTCTTTCAAAGTCCTCAGAATCCAACAATAAGCTAAAAGCCTAAAACACTTTGCTCTCAAATTATTTCTTGCTCCAAATCCTCTACAACTTTCAGATTGGAGACCGAGAAACACATGGACATCATTCTTGATTATCTGATAACAAAGTAGATTCATTGAACTAAGAATATTAATTATTACTTGATCACATCCAAAAATGTTAGCATTTTTGTTCCACACCGAACTATTAAAATTTAAATTCATTGGTTTTGGTGTTTAGTTCGGTGCACAATTGCGCCATATATTATAACTAATTCTTTTATTATGTTCTCTTATTATTCCAGCAAATTAGATTGGTGAGACACAAAAATTAAGAACAATTTCAGTACAAAAATAGAGTCGCGAACTAAAAATGTATAGAGTCATAAATTGATACAATCTTCACAAATAAATAAATAGTATAGTAGATTCATAAATTAAAAATGAGAGAGAAAATTTTGATTTCTGCAATAGACTCTTAGGTTTTGATATCTAACTAGTCATGACTTCCAAAACCGTACCCGATCCACTTTTGCACCCGAAATCGGTTTCCGCCAGTTGAATCTCCCCCTCCCTCTCCTCACCGTTCTCCATGATCAGCGAATGCCTCTCCTCATTCCCACATGGCCACATCCACAGAGATAGAAAGAGAAAGAGAGAGATAGAAAGAGAAGGCAGCTGCTGCCATATTTTCAAAAACAAAAAAGAAAGAGAAGGAAATGAAACGGACATCTCCGGCGTAATTCCATGATCTGATCTCACTTATATTAACCTCGCATTCTTCCTCTATTCCCCTCCACATTTAAGCCATGGATCCTCTCACCCACCTCTGCGACCTGATATCGCAAAACCCCGATCTACTCTCCGACAAGCTCTCCTGGCTTTGTTCCCGCTGCCCTTCTTTGTCTTCCCCTCCTTCGCCTCCCCCTCGCCTCACCTCTTCCCAGCTCAATTGCCTTCTCTCCCTCGCACGCCTCCTCTCCCTGCGCGCCTTCCCCTCCCATCACTTCACCCCCCTTTTAAACTTCCTTCGTAAGCCTCCTCTCACGCCATCAGCCTTCCCTCCTTCTATCCCGCCCTCAAGTTACCTCTCCTCTCTTCTACAATTCACCTCCCAAGCCGCCGATCTCTCGCCAGAGTTTTCAACTGAGCTCTCTTCCTTCTTTGCCACATCCATTCTATCCGCAATTGACCTCTCACCGCCAAATGAAGTTTCAAATTCTTTTCTTTCTGCAATTTGCCACAGTTGCCCCCCAATTGCAGAGTCCAAGTCTGCCCAATTGATTGATCGGTTGCTACAAGAACTATCTGGTTATGATGTGCCATTGCTGGTTTATAAAGGGAAGAAAAAGGAGGAAGAAGAAGAGTCAACATCATCTCCATCCATATCAAGAAGTAGCTTTGGGTCTGGAGAAGGAGTGATTGAGGTTGTGGTGAAAAAAGAGGTAGTCGGTTTTGAAGAAGAGGATATTGCTGGATTGGAGAGGCAAGAGATTATTTTTGGTGTATTTGCAAAGGTTATAGAGAAGCTTGGTAATATTAAGGTGGAGGATGTGGAGAAGGTCAGAGAGGCCGCCACAAAGCAGATCAAATCACTTCCAGCTTTTCTCAAGGTTGGTTCTTTGCTTAGTTTGGCTGTTCTTTGCAAACTGTGTGAAAATTTTCAGCATCTGATTGCTAAGATGATTTACAAGCAAAGCTTTTGGTTCTCCGGACCAGTTATTTTAGGTCTTTGTTCAAAGCGGTTGAAACTCATACTTTTAGATTTTCAATTTTAAAATGTGCCTTTCATATTACTAGACATCCCTCTTGCTTTCTTGTCTTGAGTGAAATTGTTTCTCAAGCACAGTAAAACTTTATATAAAAGCAGCTATTCATCTTTGTACTACCCTTTTTAGATAAGAAAGCGTGATTGGAGAGAACAAGGAGGACAGCTGAAGATCCGCATAAACAAAAAGGTCTCTTGTTGCCAAGCAGCCATATCTGTTCAAATTAAGACTCTTCTTTCTGGAGAGACTGATTCAAAATCCTGGAAAGATGTGCTGCGTCGAACTCTTGCAATTTTTTTGGATGCAGCTGAGTCGTGCATTCTATCTTCATGGCGAAAACTCAGGGTTTGTGAGGAGCTGTTTGCTATTTTGCTGAGTGGTATTAGTCAGATCACTATATCTCGTGGTGGCCAGCTCTTAAGGGTGCTACTCATTCCATTGAAGCCTCTTGTTCTAACTACTTGTGCTCAGGTGATCTTAAAATTTTTTAAACATATTTGCATTTAGAATCCAACTTCCTTTCCCTCACAATTGGTGAAACTTTATAGTTATTATATCCAATGGCTCAACCAAAATCTCTCCGTAATGCTGATTGATTTGGGTTATGCTCTAAATATTATCAGGTTCCATCAGAGCAATATAAGCATAGAGTTGCTTTTGTAATTGAAAAGATGGCTAAACTACTTCACCTTTACCTGGATTAATAAAAACTTGCAAACTATCATTGTGCTGGTACTATGTACTATTTTTTGATACTATAAAGAGCCTGTCACAGACATGAAGTATATTTTCTTTCTTGTGGCCCTGCATATTGTCAATTCTTTCAATTTCTTTCTCAGTTTATGCATGGGAAAAGACACTGTTGGTTTGATACAATTTAGAATCTTACACTGACGTAATTGTGGTTGGATTGAAGGCTGATATGCTTGGAAACAACCCTGGTGCGATGTTTGATGCTGTGACTAAACTAAGCTGTGAAATCATTGAATTTGGGTGGAGTAAAGATAGGGCGCTCGTTGATACATTCCTGATGGGCTTAGCTGCATGCATTCGCGAGAGGAATAATTACGATGAAGAGGTATAAGCCATCTCTCTTTTCATTTCTTCAGATATTTGAAGGAGAATCAGCAAAACTACCTAAACTTATGACCCTTGAAGTACTTTTATTTTACAGGCTTGGTTTACTAGATTAATGCCCCATGTATTTGCCAAAATTTAAGCAAGTAGTAGTAGAAAAATGCATGTAACAAGTGTCACATTCAAATAAACCACTAAAATGTGTTTGGTACCGTATTTACATCTAATTGGTTATATAATTCGATCATTTGTTTGCTGATTCATATGTTGATTTAGGTTTCACTTTTTGTCCTTTCCATTTTACAGGATGGGAAGGACCGAGAAAAAGAGCCCATCCCAGTAATGCAGCTCAATTTAATACGACTACTGGCTGACTTGTGTGTGTCAGTTAACAAACTTGAAGTAGTTGACATGATTTTACCCCTCTTCATAGAAAATTTGGAAGAAGGAGATGCTCTGGCCCCAAGCCTATTGCGTTTAAGGGTATGCCATTTAAATTCTTGAAAATTTTCATTTGCCATCTTCTTCATACATAAACTGCACCTTATGAAATCTTGCAAGATGGTAAACTATCGGTCTTTCTTTCTCTCTGTCAGCTTCTGGATGCAGTCTCTCGTGTTGCAAGCTTGGGTTTTGAAAAGTCGTACCGTGAGACAGTTGTGCTAATGACAAGGAGCTATTTAGACAAGGTGAAAACTGTAGTTGGGACCTCAGATAGTAGTACCCTTCCAGCAGAGGCAATGGCAGAGAGAGTAGAGGTCCGTTTTCTATTAACCTATTATGATTATTGTTCATTTTCTTTTATTTTTTTAAGTTTTATGCCATCAAATATTCTATATAGTACACATATGCCACTTAAAACTGCAAATTTGCTATTTTTTTTCTAGAGCTTGTATTACTTCCAATTTATCTCTTTTCTAGCCTACCCCAATTTATTTGGGATTAAAGGCTCTTTTGTTGTTGTTGTTGTTGTATTACTTCCAATAATTCCTTGTATCAAATTCTGGTAATTATCAGTTCAGTTCAGTGGTTTTAAATTAAACCAGCAATAAGTTGAGAATAAAACAAAACTTTCTAGATCCATTTTGATAAAAGTTATCATAACCAAATCTGTATAAACCAATAGAGAGGCCAAGTATGAGGTATAGCTAGTAGAACCATCACATATAATATTAAGAAAAAATGTAGATAAAATTCTGCAAGTGACTAATAAAAAAGTATCTACTGTGCGACATGAAATGAGAGCTGCTTACCATAACATAATAACTGCTAGGAATTTAGATTGCTATGGGACCAAACATGTTGTTGTCATAATTCAAGCACAACACTGCAACAAATTACAAACCCATGACATTAGTATGACAATGCTATTGTATAACACTCAGTTCTTTCCTAAAGGATGGAATTTTAAATCGGCCTTGGTCTGAAGATATTATTCCAGTTTGAAGCTAGTATTAGCTGCATTCTTAAAACTGAAACACTGTAGTTTGTTGAGTTCTTTTTCAGTTATGACATGGGCCCACATGTTTTGCACCCATATATGTTGGATCATAATTCATGAAAGACAATGACATACCAGCATATGCTCTCAATTGAAGATTATAACTTTGAATTTCAAGGGATTTCTGCTGAATTTATGAGGGGTGGTGCAAATTTAATTTTTCTTCTTGTAGTACTGTAACTGATTTTTTTTAAACCTCTGTAGACTCTTCCAGCAGGGTTTCTGCTGGTCGCTTCTCATCTAACTAGCCCAAAGCTAAGAAGTGATTATCGCCACCGTCTGTTATCTCTTTGTTCTGATGTCGGCCTAGCATCTGAATCTAAAACTGGAAGGTGATTTTCTGTTATTTCTTTTTTATGAAATTACAAGCAAGAATCACCATACTCGCTAGTCTCTTAGATCAGCAAAATAAGCTGCACCAAAACTGAGTGTGCTCTCTCTAAACAAACAGAAATAGGACATAAAATGGTAGGGATAATTAGGTTACTTATTTGAGTCAAATTGATATACTCGTTTTACATTTGATCTGGAATTTCCAGGAGTGGTGCTGAGTTCTTGGGCCCGCTACTCCCTGCAGTTGCTGAAATATGCTCAGATTTTGATCCTTCTTCAAATGTTGAACCTTCTCTCTTGAAATTGTTTCGCAACCTTTGGTTTTATATTGTTCTTTTCGGATTGGCTCCACCCATACAAAAGAATGTCAGTAACCATGCCCCTTCAAAATCGGTCTCCAGCTCTCTGCCCAGTGTAGGAAGCAGTGGTTCTCTAGCTCTGCAAGCTGTTGGCGGGCCCTACATTTTCAGCAAACCGTGGTCAGAAGCTGTGCAGCAAATTGCTCAAGGGACACCCCCACTGGTATGTGCTTGGCATTAGCACCTACTTTAATGTGGACATAACAAACCCTTGCTGTAGAGCTTTGCTTTTTTAAAATATTTTTTCAGTCTGGTTTCTTTTAGTTAATGCAGATGTTTGGTTTAGCAATTCTTAGGTCTGACCCTTCACATTATGTAAACCTATTTGATTTGTTCTCGTCCTTCATTTTTCTTAAAATTTTCTTATATGTGAAATACACCATTTCTTTTTCTGTAATCATTATGTAAACATATTTCTTATGCCTGTTGTTTTGCCTTCTAGCTCTTTTTGTATATTAGAAGAACTTAAAGTGGTTGAATGGTATTATCAATCAGAAGAACTTGGAGTGTTTCATTTTATGGAGCGAAACCCAATCAAATGTGTCTGAATAATAAAATAGCGGGATAAATTTCTTTTAGGTTGTAAGCTCAGTGAAGTGGCTTGAAGATGAGCTTGAACTTAATGCACTGCACAATCCTGGTAGCCGTAGAGGTAGTGGCAATGAAAAAGCAGAAGTGAGCCAGAGAGCTGCTCTTTCTGCTGCTCTTGGAGGTCGTGTTGAGGTAGCAGCCATGAGCAGCATTTCAGGTCCCTTCCCTCTCTCTGTCTCTCTCACATGGATGTTGATATGCAGGTGGGATCAATACCAAGCAAGAATTAATTAACAAGATGTTGTGGTCGGTACAGTACTGGTACTGAACTATTAGCTTGGCCTCCTTTTATGCGGATTTCTTTCTATTGACTTTTCGCAATTTTTGACTGAAGAATTGAGGACTTTCCGGATTACAATGAGGGTATGTTAGCACTTGCAGGGAATTGAAATGTACCTGTTGTCGTGTGTTCAAATCAAGTGATGTACTGCCATATTATTATTGGCTGGTGATTACTTAATTGTGGCTAAACTTAATTGTTGTGCAAACTTGATTTTTTTTTCAAATCTTTGTTTGGCTTGGTATCAGGTGTAAAGGCGACATATCTTTTAGCTGTAGCTTTCTTGGAGATAATACGATTTAGTAGCAATGGTGGCATGCTATCAACAATCTCTTCACCAAACAAGTCAAAAAGTGCCTTTGGCTGTGTATTTGAATACCTTCTCACCCCAAACTTATTGCCTGCTGTCTTTCAGTGTTTGACTGCAACTGTTCACAGAGCTTTTGAGACCGCAGTTGCCTGGATTGTATGACTACATCTATGCATTACTCTCAACTTATTTTATTTTTCTATGTTTTGAGTACCTTTGTTATGGTTGTTACAGGAAAGCAGACACTGATTCTTACCAATAACATATGACCATAGTCATCCTTTTGGTCATTGTTTGGATTATGTCTGTATAAGTTAACGAGGCTCTTTTTATGTTCAAAAGTCAAAGCATTTCAGAAAGTTTCATTTCATATGGTAGAACTGTTGGAAGTGACCGTCTTATTTAATATCCAGGAGGAAAGGGTATCTGATATAGGCCAAGAAGCTGATGAGCGGGAGGCAGTTTTGTCATGTCACGCATGCTTTCTCATAAAGAACATGGCTCAAAGGGATGAACACATGCGCAATATCTCTGTTGACCTTTTATTTCAGCTGAAGGAGAAATTTCCACAGGTTAACTTTACTGCTGCATTCTTGCCTCTGTTTAGGTCCGGTTAGTTGGAATTCCCCTATCAATGTTTACTTCTATAACTTGAGTCATCGTTGGCTTGCGTGTTTATTAAGGTTGCGGTCAGGATAAGAGGCTTGATTGAAGCTCAAATATTTTTTTGTAGTAGTAGGTGAAAGGTCTACTCTGAAATTTCATTAATTAAAAAACAGAAGAGTTGACAGATAGAGAGATACAGAACTGAAAAAGGAAAAAGAGAAATGAAAGTAATCACTAGAATTACAGTATTGCAATGGAAACCCTAATCATATTCATACCCTAATGACTATACGCTGCGATCAAGGCTCGTATATTATAATGTAAAAAATAAACAAATGAAATTAAGGCATGCTTGCTATATGCCAATTGGGCCCAGTCTTTCTGTAGAGCACCTGATCATGTAGCAATATGTAAAACCTTGTATCTAAATAGTATGTTTCTGAATAATGCAACTGTACATAATCTCTTAGATAACTTCTTGACAAGGCATTTAATAATATTTTGGTTTTCTTTTGTGTAGGTTTTATGGAACTCATCATGCATGGATTTGCTTCTAGTTTCGGTGCATGACGAAATAGGATCTACACATGTGAATGATCCTGCTTGGGTTGCCATAATTCGTAATCTGTATCAAAAGACAGCACGAGATTGGATAACAAATGCACTCTCTTTCGCACCATGTACTACCCAAGGCTTGTTACAGGTTCAACCAAAACAATTTTCTGTTCATTCACTGACATATTTTTGGAATTTAAGCTATCTAATTTCCAGTGATTTGAATCAATATACAATTAAGATTTTGCTATGCTAACAATGGCTAATCTTTCAGGAAAACCTTTGCAAGCCAAATGCACTGCAAAGGACACAACATGCTTCAGATGTGGTCAATCTCCTATCAGAGATACGAATTTGCACTGGGAAGAACGACTGGAATGGCATAAGGACGGCCAATGTCCCTGCTGTGATAGACTCCGCAACAGCTGCATCAGGGGCAAAAAAGGAAATATCAGACAATTTCATCCTTGAAGTGTTGGCTACAGCAGTTGTCAGTGCGACTGTCAAGTGCAACCATGCAGGTAATTTGATTTTTGGGTGAAATTTATGCCAGTTACATCTTGGTATCGCAGGGTTGTGATGCAGTACCAATATCACTTTTCGTTTAGCTGGTTTTTTTATACAGCACATTTATTGATTCTGTTAGAAGCATCCTTAATTGATGATACTGTTATCAAGTCAGTTTCCATGGCTGCTATTGAATTCGGTTAAGAGTGACATACTTTATTAGGTTTTTCCATTTATGTACTTATTTTTGTTTGCTGGGGATGACTTATGGGTAATATTAGGTGAAATTGCTGGCATGAGTCGGCTCTACAACAGCATTGGAGGTTTCAACATGGGCATGTCATTTGGTCTAGTCGCTTCTCCCCAGCCCGCACAAGTCCAACAAGAGTCTTTCAATGAGATTCTTCTCAAAAAGTTTGTTCATCTTCTGCAACAATTTGTTGGGACGGCTGAGAAGGGGCTTCCAATAGATAAAGCCTTATTTCGTGAAACTTGTTCACAAGCAACTGCATTACTCCTCTCACAGATGGTATAAATTTCCCTCAAACTATTATGCATGCTTTTTGTTGAGCTATTTATGCATCACTCTTAATCCTACTTCTGTTATTCTTAAATTTGTATATCAACTAAAGTTAGATGTACTGAACCATACTCACTTTGTCAATTCTGCATTCATTTGGAATAAATTTTTCAAAAGTTGTTAAAACTCATAGCCTCAGTTATTTGCAAATATCCATTTTCTTTTTTTCCTCTTTAACTTACCCGTGGAATCGACTCCGACATTTTAGGATTCTGAGGCTAAACTAAACCTGCAAGGCTTTGCCCAGCTATTACGTCTCCTTTGCTGGTGCCCTGCCTACATTTCAACCCCTGATGTAATGGAGACAGGTGTATTTATCTGGACTTGGCTGGTCTCTGCAGCCCCTAAACTGGGATCTCTTGTACTAGCTGAGCTTGTTGACGCATGGCTCTGGACAATCGACACAAAACGGGGTCTATTTGCATCTGACATGAGATATAGTGGGCCAGATGCCAAGCTGAGACCACTTCTCATACCTGGTGAGCCTGAGGCATTTCCTGAAAAGGACCCAGTTGAAGGTATCATTGCACATAGACTATGGCTTGGGTTCTTCATGGACCGTTTTGAGGTAAGCAGTTCATCTTTTTCATATGTTTTTTTTGTGGAACTATAATTAGTGTAGCACTGGCATGATAGATGGATTATACGTTTATACCGGGTTGGACTCCTGCATTGCAACTTTGTGTACTTCAGAACCTGATCTTCCCATTTGTTGACCCCTTTTCCCTGTCCAAATAGTTGTAAGGTCAATGTAATGTTCCTCAAGTATCAAGCATGTGTTAAAATGTCCAATACAACAGGTTTTGGACAAGGCTTTTCAACAGATCTGTCATGATGTGACACCCAACTCATTGCATCATCCAATCTAATAATTTATTGGATAAGAATCTTCATACGGAATTTGATTCTTCTTGCTTCACTGCTTATAGGTAGTTCGGCATGATAGCATTGAACAGCTCTTGCTTCTGACCCGTTTTTTGCAAGGAATGATGAAATCACCTAATCACTTCTCTTGCCATCCGGCAGCCACTGGCACCTTTTTTACAGCAATGCTACTCGGGTTGAAATTCTGTTCATGCCAGCACCAAATTAATTTGGACAAGTTCAAAACAGGGCTTCAGTTGCTTGAAGACAGAGTTTATCGGTAAAAACAATTTAAAAAATGTTATTTTTATCAACTAGGTTAATACAATATGAATGTGAAGTGTGATTTATCACATGTTTGAGTTTTTCTTTTGTCATCTGTTGATGCTGTATGTTCAGTTATTGAAGTGCACACTTTTTGTCAATTATTAATCAGATATGTAGCAATTGATACTTCATAGATTCTCATGCCAATGGCCACAATTTTATTCTGATTTTGGTCTTTTTTTATGTTTATATTTTCATGTTATTACAGTAAATTTTATGGCCAGTCACTATGGTATTTCCATTATAATTTTTAGTACTGCCTTGGGATGGTTTGCTCATGTGCCTGAGTGGTACGAAGCAAATAGCAAGAGCTTTGAACAAAGTGAGGCTCAATCTGTGTCAATATTTGTGCACTACCTTCTGAATGAGAGTCCCAGTGATCAGTCTCAGAAAGCAAATGGGCGTGAAGGAGATTTAAGCAACTTGGTTAGTATCTTCCATCTAATTGTGTGAATTTGAGGAGTTTTATTTTATGATGATTCCCCTGAAAGTATCTAGTTTTTCAGTAAGGTATTTGAGTTAGAATTTGTTCTTGCTTTATAGACTGACACATGCCATCCCGTTTGGGGAACTATGGACAATTATGCCCTTGGAAGGGAGAAGCGAAAACAATTGCTTCTTATGTTGTGCCAGAACGAAGCAGACATGTTGGAAGTTTGGGCTCAACCGTTAAACACCAAGTACTTCCTCTTCTCTGTTCTTTTGCCCCTCTGTTTTTGTAATAATTTGATGTTTAGTTTTGTTTATTTGCAATATACCATGTCAGCAAAGTGCTAACATCTGAAATGGAATATCCAACAAAACAAGTGCAATATTTCAGAAATGTGATAGTCTTTTTCCAAAAATAGAAGCTGACATACTGAAGATTCATACTGTTAATATGTTTCTATTAATACAGGGAAACCGCATCCTTCCGAAGCACCAAAATCACCTCAGACAAGTGGGTTGAACATGTTAGAACAGCTTTTGCAGTGGATCCACGCATTGCCTTAGCTCTGTCTGCAAGATTCCCCACGAATGCTGCTATTTTGTCAGAAGTGTCTCAGTTGGTACAGGTTGGGGATCTCTTTTGTCCAATCTTTGTTAGCATGAATTTTTTTTGTTTATAACTACTTCCTTAACCAGAATTATGGAACCTGTAATTTCATGGAATATCAGTTGAGAACAATAACTCAACCCCACCGAGTACCAAATTCATGCACACATGCATGCATAAATGCACAAAATCAACACAAATCATATTCATGTACCCTGCCTGGAGACTAATCTTATTTGGTGTGTCTAAATCGACAAAAGAATAGCGCTATTCAGGTTAGTGTGTGAGAATAAGGCAAGCAAAGTGTTAATCCAAATAGTATTAGGAGGGTACAAAACTTGGGCTATTTAAAATTGACCAAAAAGTTGTTTAAATTGTATAATTCAGAACAGTTGTATCTACTTCTACAAAATGGGGCATGAGAGCATTAACCCAAGGGAAATACATAACGAACTGGATGATTTGCAGTGTGATCATATGTGGATCTATCAAGAAAAAATTGGCTGTTAACATCTTCCTTTTTTCTTTTTATTTAATCACGCACATATAAAATTAGTATTTTTAGTGTTATACATGTACTTTTCTGTAACAAATTCATATTTGATTCCCATAAAAAAATGAGTTTGGTTCCATTATTGGACCTCATTGATGTAGTCCATAATTTTACTTCAAGAAGAAGTTATAATATCCTTTTATTTTATATAATTGTTGTATTGGTATCACAATTTGGTATGATACTTGACCAATGACCACTGTTCAAAAATTTTCTATCCCTGCCTCAGTGCAAATGCAGTTTCAATGATAAAAATGGAAGTCCTTGGGTGCAAGTCCTTCTATTATTCCTGATATCTCTGTTTCCTTTTCTCCCTTTTAGACACACATAACTCAGGTCCGTACCATACCTGAGGCATTACCTTTCTTTGTCACTCCAAAGGCGGTTGAAGAAAACTCGGTGCTATTACACCAATTGCCGCATTGGGCAGCATGCTCTATTACTCAAGCACTAGAATTCCTGACCCCTCCATACAAGGGTCACCCACGTGTCATGGCTTATGTGCTTAGAGTGCTTGAATCATATCCACCTGAGAATGTCACATTTTTCATGCCACAGCTTGTTCAGGCTCTTCGTTATGATGATGATGTAAGTTTTCTTTGGTAAATGTTATTACCTTGTTCTTTCTTCAGTAGTATTTTCTTATTGAGGAACAAGAATTCCCCCCCCCCCCCCCCCCAACAATTTGCACGGAATGTTAGATATAGCACTTTTTCAAAAATACAAGTAGGCTAGATACTTGTAATAGGCATATCAGTCACTATTTATTCTAGTATCTGTCTCTCTAAATTCTAATTCTCTTGCTGTAAACTCTTCTTATTTTATTTAATGAAATCAAAATAGTAGGCTTTCGCCTGCTACTTCAAAAAAAAAATACATAATCTCGAACTTAAATTTTTAGACATGCTTTTGAAAACTGTTTATATGTAACATTGGGTGCATATAAGGGGTGCAAGAAAAAAATCTTTCTTATTTATGTGTTTTAATGTTTCCAGTACATTTATTTTTTATTTTTTACTCTCTTGTTACATTAGCCTACCCCAATTTATTTGGGATTAAAGGCTTTGTTGTTGTTGTTGTTGTCTCTTGTTACATTGACTCGTAGAATACATATGTAGAACCGAAAGGTGTTTTTCTGAGTGGTTTCTATTAATTTTTTCATTACCACACTAGATGATGGATGTTGCTGTGCTGTTAGTTACTAATATGCTTTGCAGAAATTAGTTGAGGGGTACTTGCTTGGTGCTGCTCGTAGAAGTAACATTTTCGCTCATATCTTGATATGGCACCTTCAGGTGTAACCTCTGCTATTTCTCTTTTGACCTACAATGAATCATTGCTTTGTATTATGATGATCAGGTTCACATTTAGGTGGCGCAATTTTAATTCTCTTTTCACATTTGTTGTAGGGTGAGGAATTTGATGAAGGTGAGAAGGAAACAGGGGGCAGGGTAAGCAAAAAACTACGAGACATTAGTTCTTGTGTGAAGTTTATTGTTTTATCTTTGGATAATAATGGAATACTCCACCTGTTTTATTGAAACTGAATAAAAGACTACATTGTCAATGTTTACTATGAACCAAACTGGTACAAAAAAAACCATCAGTACCTACGCATCATCTCTATTACAACCACATTCAAACATCAGAATTACCCTAACCAAAACAGATAATAGAAGTTCTAAAGCTCGAGAGGAACAGGCCAACATAACAAATTATTACAGGTCTTCAACAAAGAGCGGGAAGCTTATTGTTTGAATATGTTAATTTACAGTTCTATTTTTCTTCTAATTAGAGAAGTTGATTTTGAATCTGCTCTTGTTTTTTATTTTGTTGTAATTGTGCTTATATTGGGATGTGTTTCGTTTTCTTTGGTTACAGCCCGGTAACTTCCATACAATACTCCCCGAAGTTAGACAGAAAATTGTAAATGGCTTCACAACAGAAGCCCGTGACTTATTTGACCGAGAGTTTGCCTTCTTTGATAATGTCACATCAATCTCTGGTGTACTATTCCCTCTTCCAAAGGAAGAGCGCAGAGCGGGCATCAGGAGGTACTTGTATATAAGTTCATTTTTGTCGTTGATATTTGCATAAATATGAGCATGCACCAGAACTAAACCATTCTGGTAGATGAAATTGAAAACTTACATTGGTGTGCTTTATTTTGTGTATAGAGAACTGGAGAAGATTACTATTCAAGGGGATGATTTGTATCTGCCAACTGCAACAAATAAAATTGTCAGAGGAATTCAATTGGACAGTGGCATCCCCCTTCAGTCAGCTGCTAAAGTTCCTATTATGATAACATTTAATGTCATTGATAAGGATGGGGACCCCAATGACGTGAAACCCCAGGCTTGTATCTTTAAGGTATACCTCGTATTATTCCTTCTCCTGTAAGCTGAATCACGTGAAAAAATAATGTGATGAAGATGTGTCCTTAAATTTTATGTTTAACAGGTTGGAGATGACTGCAGGCAGGATGTTCTGGCGCTTCAAGTCATATCTTTGTTGCGTGATATATTTACTGCTGTTGGGTTGAATCTCTATCTATACCCTTATGGTGTTCTGCCAACTGGGCCAGGCCGAGGCATAATCGAGGTGATATTACCACCGAAACTGCTTACAATGTGTTCTCATATGATCAGGCTGTAATCACATCATGCTTGACATATAGACAATATTCTATTGTGTTGGACATTTTATGATTGCAGTTGATTTGTCATGTAGATACTATACCATGCAAGGCACATTTTTTTATTACGGAGACGCTCTGCATATATAATAGTATACTCTAATGTATAACATTGATTATTGATAATTCATAAATAACCTATATATTTGATTTTTCCAAAATGAAGGTCTGTCCTAATACAAGGAGTAGAAACCAAATGGGTGAGACAACAGATGGTGGTTTGTACGAGATTTTCCAACAAGACTATGGACCAGTTGGTTCTCCCTCCTTTGAAACAGCACGTGAAATGTTTATGATAAGCAGTGCTGGTTATGCTGTTGCCAGTTTACTGCTCCAACCCAAGGACCGCCACAATGGCAATCTTCTATTTGACAAGTATGCCCTCCCTTTCTTTGCTTTGTTTGTAGCTCCGTGCATCTTTTGGAGTCGCAATTTGAGCTTTTATGTTTAACTACTATGTTGAAGTCATTTTTACTTCTTTGTAAGCTGCCCTTTATCTTGCAGTTAGGAATTGCTTCCAAGAATAAATACAAAATTTGAAATTGAAATAAGTTTCCAATGTAAGTCTTATTTGATACTTGCTGATACTTGTATGGACATGTTTTACAGGAACAGGATGTGAAACATCATAGTTTTGTTTTGGAGATTTAATAAGATGGGGGACATGACGATGAGTCAATGACTCTGATTAGCGCACACACATGGGATAAGAGTTATCCCAAATGTGTTCCCCTTTATCACACTTCTAAACATAACACAGGGGATTAATACTGTATTGCAGCCAAAAATTTGTATTGGTAACAAATTATCCTATGGCAGGATATATTAATTAATGAGTTAAGAATTGAGATGCAATTTTCCTCATTTGTATGGCAGCAAAGGAAGGCTGGTGCATATAGATTTCGGCTTCATATTGGAGACTTCACCAGGTGGAAACATACGATTCGAGAGTGCACAGTTTAAACTGAGCCATGAAATGACTCAGCTACTTGACCCGTCTGGATCAATGAAGAGTGAGACCTGGAATCAGTTTGTAAGGTAAGTTTACACTTGTACATCTGCCCACACTATGCTACTAGTTATAAAATTGTTTCCATGTTCGGATATATCCTTGTGTTTTAATTAAAAAATATTTTATGCTGCAGTTTTTCAGGATTATCTTCCCTCATAATACCAGATTTTCCTTTTTTTCCGTTCTTTTAGATTGTGTGTAAAAGGATATATGGCGGCAAGAAGGCACATGAATGGGATAATAACGACAGTGAATCTGATGGTTGATAGTGGGCTTCCATGCTTCAGCCGCGGTGACCCGATAGGCAATCTCAGGAAGCGGTTCCATCCAGAAATGAACGAACGAGAGGCAGCCAATTTCATGATTCGTACCTGTGTTGATGCTTACAATAAATGGAGTACAGCTGGGTATGATTTGATCCAGTACCTCCAGCAAGGCATTGAGAAATAAAACATCTAGCTATCGAGATTATTTTTTTTTCTTTTTGCTCAGTTTATATTCTGACAAATGGCTTCATTTTGTATCTATTGTATAATTCTTTCTATGCTCTTTGTAGATGTTCTTGTAGGCTTAGGTTTTGCTTTGATGCAGAGAGGAAGGAAGATAATTTACGGCTTGAACGCGTACTTCTTTCATATGCATATTCAATTTTTTGCCTCATTTCTTTTTTTCTTTTAATCTTTTATTATTGAAAAATATTTTAGGCAGTCACAAATATTACTGAAATACAACATCTTAGCACATGGAAGTGCTGCCTTGTAGCAATGTGTGGTATACATAGAACCATAATATATAAATAATTTTATAGCAAATATTCTAATTTCTGGCCACAGGATAGTGACATTTTAGTCGGAGTCGACATACTCAGCTTACAGCTACCAAGTACGTTTTCTGCCAGAAAAAAAATAAAATAAAACTGCAATTAATCACTTTGAACAATAAAGCCCCAATTGGCAATAATTTCTCGCATCAAACATCACAAGAGAAAAAGAAACCATGCAAAAAGTCTCACGGAATCAGAAGTTAGCGACATCAGCAGTGTGATTTACTGTGTAGCTCATGGTGCGACAATTGAGGTAATTGTTAGAACTTGTGATCTGATGTAGTAATCGCATGCACAAACCGTCACTCGAATTTTAATTTACCTTTTCGTACTACACAGTTATTTATTCTCTTCTAATTTACCCAAAATTAGTTGTCTTACTAGGCCGGTAAACTGTCATACCCGGTCTTAATTAGGAAAAAGTTATATAAAATGTAAACAATTCATCAATTCTTATGTTACTAAGGGGATTATTAGTAGGGATATATAACAAATTGTTGCAATATTTTTTCATCACAAAACGAGCTGATAGCTACGTTCATTCTGTGGTACTGTTTAGAGAGAACGACTCCTCGAGTTGTATCCACTGAAGTACCTGACTGTTTACACAGTAATATGCACGGTTCACCTAAGCGGAGATCGCTCTAAGATCAAATCTCAACACAAATCGACGATTCAGATCATTGCATAGTTCAACAATTGGGGCATACGAAACCTCTTTACTTTTCAACACCACAGCCCACAGGCTTCTAGCTGATGAAAAACCAACCACGTGTGTTTCTCCGAATTGTTGTGGGGTCCCTGATCTATACACACTAATATGTCCATATTTGGTATATTTTTCAACGAGTGAATTTTCTTTTTCCTTTTCCTTTTCCTTTTTTTTTGTTAATTAGAGCGAGTTTTTCTAGAATTTTTATTTTGTATACCTTTATTTTTAATTTTTTTTAATAATAGTATCATTGTTCTGAAAATTTTAACAATATTATTTATACTTTCTGAACACATGTGTTCATAAGTTATATATTCATAACCTATGTTTGAATTTGATAAAAATAATAATTTTTTTATTAAGTATTGAAAATAATTATGTGAACGCATGCGTTCATAATTCAACTTGAAAGTATGCATCTATAATGAATTACAACTTGAAAGTATGCATCTATAATGAATTATGAACATATGCTTTCACAATTCATTCTGAGTGCATGTGTTCACAAATATATTTGGGTATTTAGAAAAAAAAAATATTATTTTTATCATATTTGAACACTGGAACTTATATATAACTTTGAACACATGCGTTTAAAAAATAGAGATAATATTGTTAAAAATTTCACAACTGTTAAACTTTTCAAAAATAGGGATGGACAAAAAAAAATCGCTTCCGTCAACTTGGGTCCCCATTCCTCTCTCACTTTCCATCCTTTTCTTTCAGAGACGCCTACATTTCAATCACCCATTGTCGTGCAAATAATTATACATACCATGACGAATAATTTAGGACCTTATTATTGTAAGAATAAAAGAATTATCAATTCAAGAGTGAAATTAATTACATTCAACTATGCATGTTTAATTGATCGGTTCAATAGCCATCTGTGTAGCGAATCACTGATTGCAAGTTTAACATTGGAAACGAGTGCACGAGGTCTAGATATTCATGGTCCCTGCTACACATGATGATGCTAGATTGATTTTTCAAAAATATTCTAGGATTTTTTTTTAATGTCAAAAGACATGATTTTTTGTAGTCTGTTATGTTGAGGCCCATACTTACATCTTAATCTATGAGGACGATAGATAGGGATGCTTCATATAAGATGTGGTGCTTATGAAAGAGAGAGATCTTCTTAAAAAATAAATTTCAGAGCACCTAGAGCATCTCTATCAAAAAGGTCTTCCAGCTTTACCCCCCCCAAAAAAAAAACTTCATATCTACAAATTTACAATTTTACAATATGAATATATAGTTCATTATAAAATGAATGACTGTACTGTAGAGAGAGCGCACAGAGGTATTCTGAAGAATATTTACAGTTAGGGAATTTGTTTGCCCCCTCCCCCCATTTTCTGTTATATGTACATACTGTTCATATTTAAAGTTGTCAAGTATTGAGTGAATTTCAGTTTAACATATACTTTAAATTACATCACTCTTTTATAAGTACATATTGTTCATGTTTCTCCTTTTGAAAACTTTCTTAACCAACTTTCCAACTTCCAGGTAAAATTTGAGGCTAGACCCTCATCTTTTTCTCCACAAAAAAAAAGAAGTCCCCATTTCCAGTGCTCTTTACCAGTTAAATTTGTCAAATAGCTTGGACAGACGGAAAGAGAAGTTCAGCCAACATTGTCGAGAGGGGATGACCCAAAAGTTTCTTTTTACTTTTCATGATAAACTGAATGACATTTTACTTTTCATTAATAGACAAATGATGTTTATCATGATCAAGGTCTTATCTTGCCTGTAACAGTGAAACGTGTAGCAACTCATATTATCCTTCAGGTATACACATACACAAGACTCAAGTACTAGTTTGATCAATATCGCAGTAGTGCAATTACTTCTGATGATCACGCGACACACCTTACTGAGTTACTGTCACAGAAAAACCTATATTATTATCAGACTGCAGAGAATGGATAGGATCATAGGATCTTCAGTTTTCGATGGGAAAATGTAGTTTGATTCCTTGATAAAGACTTTCTTTGTTGTATCCTAAATCAGACAACATTGGTGATGTTATTTGGTTATCAACTGGCTATTAATTTCAACAGGGCTAGTTACCTGAAAATGACTCATCTTCATTGAAATGGTAAAGTTTATCTGTATGTATCAACATCTCTGGCAATGAATAATTTTGTTTTTCATCAGTGTTTTCTGAAAATTAATCTGTTGGTTATGGCCATTTTTTCAGCTTTCTCATTTTTGTTAGCGAAACAGGCGCTGGTAACAACCACTGATCTATTGACCTTTTTTTCTGACTCAACACACCTTATATATATATATATATATATATAGAGTAATGCTATGGTCTTTCAGCAAGATAAAATCTTTTGTGCTTCGCATCCGTATCTCAAATTTAAAAGTTCAAACGGCCGATCCAAACCGTTGAACATCATCTTCATATTGAAATATCCTTGGAGATCAAATTTTATATTTTTTTTGAATTTTTTTGCTATTTTTTAGATGGGTACAAAATCGCTAGTTTTGGATGGTGCAGAAGTCGTTAGATCAGCAAAATTTATATCCATTTAAAAAATAGCAAAAAATTTCAAAAAAATATAAAATTTGATCTCCAAGGATATTTCAATATGAAAATGATGTTCAAAGGTTTGGATCGGCCGTTTGAACTTTTAAATTCGAGATACGAACGCTTAACTTTCTTTATCCAAAATGTTCTTTCTGTTTTTCTTGATCCAATAGATTCTTATAAGGTTCGCAAAATTGGAATCGAAAAGTTGACTTTGAAATTGGAATCAGCCTGAATCGGCTGAATTAGATCGGAAACTTAGATTTTTTTTTCAAAAAAAAACTTATTTTCACTAAAAAATAGAAAAAATATAAAAAAAAATTAATCACAAAATAATATTAAAGCAACACATTACACTTAAATAATCCACTATATTAATATAATATAAACATTCAAACTGATCAGATAACCTCATACATTCTCACATTTAGAACAAAATGATACAAAAATAAAAAAATATTTAAGTAATGATAAATCAAAATGCATATAAAAATTCAAATTTAGATTATATAGAATTACAATTGAAACACATTCATTTACTGTCAGAAACTATATCGAATTAGCTGGATCACTTCGTCATTATGATTGCATGTATGTGCATGTGATTCTCTGTCAATAGAAATTACAATGCGCTGTCAAGTACTTACTCAAATTTTTAATTTTGGTTTTTCTATGCGTAAATAAATGAAAAAATAATAGTCAATTAAGCAAAATAAATTTGACAATTATATAACATATAAAACTGTTGTCAATATTATAAACATTATATAGGTGACATTTGTAACTTAATACATCAGCACCGATCAAGTATTAATTGAATTGAATCATTATTTTTTTACAAATTAAAACCTTTAAGTTTTCGCTCGATCACTACAATTATTCCTCAAAACTCTTCCTGCAGCAATCCCAGACTTGGAATAAGTTGACTCGGCTTTGACTCGGTTGACTCGGTCGTGACTCAGCTGACTCGGCCGATTTTGACGATTTTCTTTAAAAAAACGGTCAGTCGTAAAAATCGATAAAACTCATCTCGGCATCAATCGATTTTGATCTGACTCTGAGTCAACTCTGAAACCGATTTTGCGAACCATGAATTCTTATTAACATTTCTGTCACCCTGACTCGATTTAAAAAAAAAAACTGTAATTGAACTGATTTGTTACCTCTTACCAACTCACTCAACAAACGGAATGTGTATGATTCTTTTTGAGGTAATTAATTAACTGAAAATATATTTCTCAACTTTTGTGTGTCCCTGAAACAGGCAATAGTAGAAGAGACAAGGAGTAATTTATTCTGATTATGATAATATATTATGGGTCTCCTAGTTAAGATGTAAAATCAGAAAAAACTTGTAAATAACAATTAAAAGTACATAAACATAGGGACAATTTGCGATTCTGTGGCCAATTATAAAGGGACTGGGAAGTGATATTTGCTTTTGTGGATTGTGGTATATGTTACTTGCTGCTTTTTTATTTTTGTAAACAAGATTTCTGAAAAGAAATGAAAATCAGTAGGCGCTTCCTGCTTTTATCAAAGAAAATGAAAAAGTACATCCACAAAATATTGAAAGCCCCTTACATGTTACATCCCTCTCTCGTCCTGACATCTGATGATGCACTGTAGATAATGGAGACTGCAGTCTGTCTCCAAAGAAAAACAAGATGAGAGAAGGCTAGAAAGGAATCATTAATTAGATATGTGCTTTAAGCTGCATATATAATGGAGATAAACGAAGCAAAACTATCAATTAATCCTCAACAGTGCAGGTTGTCCCCGTCCCTTTCCCAGCGCCAAAAATATTTAGGAAAATAAGTTGCATATTATCGAGTTAACTCCTCGTTATCCGACGTACGTATACCCGATATTGTAATATTTCTGAAAGCTCCCACTGGTCATGGTAGCTATAGGTGTCAATGATATTTTTTTACTTATTTATTTGATTCATATCGTATTTGATAAGATGGATATGGATAATTTTTTTCCGTTAATTTATTTAATATGGATAAAAGTAAGAATTTTATTTCGTTAAGTAAATTGATAAGGATATGGGTAAAAATCATTTCGTATCCGTTTACCTTATAGAATAAATTATTAAGAAAATAATTTATATTATTTCTAATATAATTATCTCGTGTAATAATTTTTTTATTTTAATAAATAAAAAAATAGGGAATTGGTAAGAACACCCCGAAGTTGTGCGTTAATGGCTAGTAATTTCAAACTCGGTCCAGATTATTAGCGCTCAACTTCGGGGTATTTTTACCAATTTCTTATTTTTTTATTTTATTTACCAAAATAAAAAATCTGTATGTTAGTTGCCCCGATTTCTATGAGTTAATTACTATGAATTATAATTATTATCTTTTTCAAGTTTAACCATCTTATAAATTATAATGTTTGAATAATATTTAGTAAAGTACTTCTTAAAATAATTTTTAGACAATATTAAATTTTATTTTAGATAAGATGTTATTTTTGCTTTTAATATATTTTATTTTCTACTTAAAAAGTTTGACAAGAGATGTTTATTTTTTTAATTTATTTATTTTGAAATGGCTCAAGTTAGAATTGATTGCATAATTATATTTTTATTTCATACTAGTAAAATAGAGATATATTTGTATAAACGGAATGAGTTCATATGTTTTTTTTATAAATGATAATAAATTAAGTAATACATTAGTATTATTCGTTAGCATCAGTTACATTTTCGTTAACCGTTTATTTTAACGGATATGAGTAGGATATGGGTAAGTCTAATTTTAATGGGTAAGAGTAATTTAAAATGAGTATGATAATGAAAATATCTCCACCTGACTCGTACCGTACTGTACCCATTGACACCCCTAGATAGCTAACTACAACACAATACGCATCTCCCGATACATTTGATATAAATAAGAGTGTTAGAGAAATTGCAAATAATGATTTACATCTAAAGAAACGCCCCCCCCCCTTTATATATATGCGGATATATACCCTCACAACATCTCTACTTGAATATTTATCCCTCTAAATTTAAAATTTAAATATTTATCCATCAATATACATATTAAAGTCCTGAATATTTGCCTTTTAAAACATCTCTAATTGGATATTAATCCTTATAAATATGAAATTGAATATTTATCTATCAATATATTAAAATAACATGTAGAGTTATGGTTAGTGCAACAAAATAAAATACTGATAAAAGATAACTTAATTAAGAAAGGTTGGCAAGGTAATAATATGTGTTTTTTGCAATTGTCAAGAGAGTATAAATCATTTATTTTTACATTGTTCTATAACTACTTGTTTATGGTCATGGTTTATCAATTATAATAACTTTAGCTTTTATATTAATATAATTTTAGAACTATGGCAATTAAATTATTGCATACCATACAAAGATAGCAATTTATGTGAAATTATCAGGGGTGCTTTTTTTGTGGACTATTTGGAATGAAAAGAATATGATAATTTTTCAAGATAAAACACATAATAGTATAAGATCTTTGGGCAGTAAAATAATAACTTTATCTAAACATTGGTGTGAATTAAAAGGTGAAGGATATATAAAAGTGTTATAATTGATAATGCCAACTAGTGCAGATTACAGAGTTAAACAAAAGACTTTTGCCCCTAGAGGAAGGGGTCTTGTCTAGAAGAGATCTTCATATGCTTAGTTCATATCTTCACTAATGATAATTAAGTATCAGCATTAATTAGTCTGGCTACTCTCTAAACTCTAATTCTAAATAATTAGGGCATATCCGCATAATATTTAGGTGTTACACTTTTGAATCATTAGCTTTATTATCTAGATATACTTCTGGGAATATTGAGCAGTAGGTATTGAGAGAATTATTCTGAAGAGAAAATGTCGTTTGGGAATGAAGAGGCGTCTGGAGATTTTGGGTGATAGAAGATTGGAATGATACATTGTGACTGGTTGTGATGTTTTTAATGCTTGATTGTGAGAATCTATGTGTTAATAGGAGAAGTAAATTGTTTCTTAGAAAAGATTATGATTTTGTTATTTTAAAATTCTCTTATGGTAGCCGGAAGGTGGTTAACATTTATTTAGTTGCTTATATTGGTGGGTATTATCTAAATTTCAATTTTAGAGAGGTAAATATTTAATTAGAGATAATTAGAGATGTTTTAAGGGGTATATATATATATATATATATATATATCTGATTTTGCCTATATATAATTATACTGCATCAAAAACCTATAAGAACAATTAATTTTATGCATGGAGCATAGTTGATCTTATGCTTTCCGATGGGTTTCATTTCTAGCATATCCCAATTTATTTGGGATTAAAGGCTTTGTTGTTGTTGTTGTTGTTGTATATGCTCCAAAAGTGTAGCTTATATTTATACATTAGAAAATAAAGCAAAAATACATCATGAAAGAAGAATAAAGTCTAAAAAGAGCAAGATATCTCTCCTAGTTTCTTTCATGCACCAGACCATTTGCTTTGGGTCGCCGAGCTAAGTCTTGAGCCAGTGGTACCAGAAAGAGAGAGCATATCTAGGCCTCAGTTATCAGTCTAAGATCTCCTAATTAATTAATTAATTACACATATGCTATCCTAATAAACAGCATACATGATACAAAATTACAATTAAAGACAACAGAGAAAATTCGTAGAAATTTAACTATAAGCTGCTATTTACTTGAGGGATCATTGTCAAGATCCTCCTGATCTTCTCTTCGTTCTTTAGCATGGAAGTGTTCCCTTTATAAGTAAGAAAAAGATCCTGGCACCATCGGTCGTGGTAATTGCATCGGAATTTTCATTGTTGGCACAGACTGGCTGGCAGCCATGTTAGTACGCTTTATGAAGCGTCCCTTCATGCGTGGCCGTTTCTCTGCATTGAGCTTCCGGACCTCGTACCGTATCTTTTTTGCAAATAGCCTTGTTCTCCTCTTCTCTCTATACCTAGAAACTCTTGCCTCTCTGCCTTCACTGGTTAAAGTAGACTTGTAAATTGGTCCAACTACATCAGTGCTTACACCATTTATACTCTGCAAATTATAACGAAGAATTTCAATTATTTCAGAACTCATCTGAAATTTTAACTTAATAGTTAATATGCATCTTCATGGAAGAATAAAAATCAAAAGAGATAGCAATAAGAGTTAAAGATCAATAACTCTTTGACAAAGAATTTGTACTATTAATTGCATTAGTATGTCGAGATTGCAGAGAATTGCCAGTTACTAGGGATTGGTCTTAACAGTACTTTTGAAAAAAATGATTTTTAAATTTTAAGTTCTTGTCATCAATTGTAGCCATACATACCTTAAAATCAGGCCAACAGTCATCCGGCCCAAACCGAGGCCGCTCGCCGTTTGTCCATGGTGAACCACCCTGACATTCCCATGCAGCTATGACTCCCTCATAATCAAGATTTAAGATAAATTTGTCTCTCTTTTTCTCTGTATCGTCCATTATATCGTTACTATCATCCTTAGAGACTCTACCAACTTCCAGATCTGCCTCGGCATCTATATCCATCAGCCCTCCCAACCCATCAAATTCGGGCCCACCAAGGAGGTTCTCCATATCGGCTGCAAACTCCTCGAGATCCATTTCTGATATTTGAAAGCCCGCAAGTCCATCTACTGTGGGGGATTTTGCCCCTGAATTACCAAAAATTTGTTTTGTTTCTTCAACTGCAGCTGTATGTCGTGAGTACAGATCAGCCAGTTCAGGAACAAACACTGGCACTTGGTACGGCAGCTGTTCATTTTCTTCCGACAAGTCCTCCTCACTGTTTTGTGTTTCATACAGGTCTGGTACTTGATTGTGTGTAGGTTCGTGTTTGGGAACAATAGGTTTCTGGCGTGGCGTTCGTGGTTTGCGCTTGTTCCAGGAGGGAGACATGAAAGGAAAAGTCTTGTTGTTGGCAGGAGCAGGGGAGATGGGGACACGGTGGTGCCGTCGAGCGAGGGGGTTTGCTGAGTGCACCGATGAATCACATGGGGCACACAGGAAGGCATTATCTGCTGCACAATAGACCCTCGCACGCCGTCGCACACAACTATCACATGCCCGAGCAGTTCGTGCACCTAGAGTATCTGCCACTGATATCTCCTTTGTCATGATTCTTTGTTAGGTGGGTCAGTTCGTTGTGTGTGTTAGTGTGCTTAGGGGAGAGAGGAAGATGGAGAAAACGCAGCAAGAAAGGAAACAGTGCACAGGTAGGGTTCCTTTGGTCTTTTATAAAGAAGGGATATATGATAATATGAAATTAAGTTGAACGAAAGCAGTCAACATAAGCAAAGGGACAATTGCTACAGTAAAAAGTGACAAAGGCCGAACCTATCTGTTTGGTAATTCATATTTTGTGCAACTCTTTGCAACTTACCACGATGCTAATAATGACAGGTCTTCCAAAACTGCGGACTTTCGCGGAGAGATATATATACTAGATTTTTTTTCCCTTTTTTATATATCTTTATTTGTTTGTACCAAACAAAAAGATGGAAGTACTCTTTTGTATTTTATTTCATTCAGTCGGGTTGTTGCATGCGTTAATTCAACTTGTAACTAAAGTGTTCACTGGAAATACTTCACAGCATGCAATTGAATTTATGTATGCCGACATGCTGCTGCATATGATAAAGGAAAACCCTAATTAAACATATATCTTTCGTTTATATGCATGCATGCTTTAAGCAACTTTTATTTCTTATATATACATCTCTGTGAAACTACATGTAACTAAGATTTAGATCAAGGAGAATTTGGTATTATATTTCAATGATTATTTGTGTTAATTATATCTGATATATATGAGCAGAAAGACAAACTCCCTTTTACTATATCGTACGATGTAGCGTACGCATTTATTGTAGTATTCCAGTAACAATATTTCGTTCTGTTAAATAGTACAGCTTACTGGCCTACTGGTTCTAACGCCTTAAACTAAAAGAAAGTACAACGCACGGATAGTGCATGCATCTAATGATTAATCTAATCTATCGTGGCAAATAACATTATTTATTTCTGCGTTCCTACAATTACAAATTTACATTCTGTCTGTTTGGAAACTGAAAATCCGCCTGGAAAGCAAAACAGATAAAAACCCTTCAGTATCGTGCTATCAATAGATTTTCTTTTTTTTTTTTTTTTTGTGGAGAAGGTTAAATTTTAAACTAAATGGAAATCCGTAGAGATTTTACTAGATTTATATGTTTGAAATGTAAATTTCATATTTATTATTATAGAGGATTTGAATTGGACATCAGATTGTATGCTGCATATATGTACAATTTTGTGTAGTAGTAAACTACAAAAAAAAAGTAAATATAATTATTTTATATGATCAAGTAGAAAAATGTTATTAATCCAATTTATACGACTAGCTTGAACCGAATTCCTATAAGAAACACGTCAAAACATATTAAATCATATTATCTATCAATTTTAATTGATTTCGGATCAAGATTCAATCATTCAAATATAAATCTAATCAGGGGCAGATGCAGAATTTTAATTGCGGGGGTCAATAATTGAATTGTAATAGATTATCGGATTCAAATTCATTAACTAATCGGGTACTAAATAAAAAAAAATCAATAATTCAACATATATTTTTGGAATATTAAAAAACTATCAAAATAATATCTTTTTATATATTAAAAATAACAAAAAACTCAAGATAATAGTCAATTGATCCCTGATTCTTACTGGTCCACCCCTAAATCTAATGTGTTCGATGAATCACTTTTTACGACAAAATGTGCATCCAATACACTTTCGAATAAATTCTTTTAAGATCTATATACACATAAAGTCACTTATATGAATTAGAGTCGAACTATTTAGATTATGGATATGTATTGACACCTCTATACTCGGTACAAATATTTACGCAACGGAAGGATTAATTACGAATTTCGGATAATTATCGGACCTAGATGTTCACTTCTAGCAACGTGGCGATCTAACAGAGGCCAATTGTACTTTTGGGCCCCGCAGCACCGGCCTTATCCCAAATACGATTGGTTGCTGGAAAGGGCATCCATTTCTCTGCAATGCCATTGGTCGACGCGTCATGATGTGGGATTATCGTGGGACCCACGAGTTCTTGAAGAGAGAGGTAGGAGGCCCCGGAGAAAGAGATGACAATCATACGTTCAGTTTGATTTTACATAAGGATGAAGGGTCAATGATTTTTTATTAAATTTGAATCCAATCCTTTAGATATATATTTCATTCGTAACTCAATATGATTCATATATTTTTTTACATACATATTTTTAAAATTAAATGTGTTGATATTTTAAATAAATAACTTATTATATATTTTTTTGATATATTAACGACATCACAACTCAAAGATAAAAAAATTAGAAAATAAAAAAATAATGATAATTTCATATTAAATATAAATAATAAATTAAAAAATGTATAAATGATAATTAATATAAAAAAGTGATATATAACATCCAAAAAAAATAAGAAACATAAAAAAATATATATAGTAGTAATAAAAATATAAAGTAGAATTTCAATTTTAAATGATTATTTGATTGATTATCAATAAATTACATATGTCATAACTAAACCCAATATACCAGATTTGTCAAAATCACAACTTGTACTTAACCCGATAACATCTTAACCCAATAAAAAATGGGTCGGATCAGGTGGGTTGAACAGATTGAGCGGTTGATGGATTTTTTGTACATCCTTAATTTTATGAAATTAGGTCAAATTGAGTCGGATCGGGTCAGGTTGCAAGTTATTAGATTAATTTATATAGTATTTTTTTCAGATTTTAAATTAATTTTGATTGGATTATAAATTATTTAATCTCATATTGTGTTGTGTCAGATCGGGTACAGATCGGATCAAGTCAGATTTTTTTAAAAAATCAGTTCAGATCCGAACAAGTATGGTTTCTCGGATCGGGCAAAATTTTGCCATCCGAAAGTTTATGGCGTAGATCGAGCCTACGTAAACAAATAGCGTCTTCACCAATCGTATTCGTGCGGGGCCCCATTGAAATGGTCTTTTGTCAGTTTGTGGAACCGGTGCAAGAACGCGCCTACCCCACAGATGAGTCGCCCGCGGCTCGTAATTTGAAGATGGACCACTTTTATTTGTTGATCCTCTGTGGCGACTTCACCAAACATGTGTGCGTTTAATTAATTAATTGTCTACAAAGTACATTTATTGTGCACTGGTCAAGAGAATAAATAGGCTTTGAAATCGAAATGCATCGGAATAGACGTAATATACATCAGATCATAAATTTTACAATGTTTATAACTCGTGTAATATTACTACGGCTGAATTGCTGATTATATACGGAAAATGTGAGCAGCTTGCATGCAGTGGCGGATTTAGAGTAGAACAGGGTGGGTCAACTGATCCCCTCTGGATTTTGAAAAATAATGTTTTTACGCTAAAGTTTTGTTAATCTGACCCCTTCTGGATCAAATTTTGACCCCTCTGAATTGTCTGATTATTTTTTGTTGAGAAAAAATATTTAATATCATGAATAATGAAAGAATTATGTAAAAAAATTAAAATATGAAATCTCGTAGAGGAAAATTTTCTTTATCGCTATGATTACTTATTATTTTATCTTTTATCTTTTATTATTTTTAATATATAAAAGATATTATTTTAATATTTTTATTTAATATCTGATTAGTTAATGATTTAAACCCGATAAGATACTGAATCCGATTACCGACCCCCACTGATCAAAATCATGCATCCGCCCCTGCTTGCAAAAAAAGGTCTCTTGAAATGAGATATTGTTCCCACTGTACACAAACGCAAATTAAATTATAACAAACGATATAGGCTCACTTCCCGCCATTTGCATCACCCTTGCAGTGTACTAGTGTTCATGAGTTCGTATGTTTTTTTTTAATATTTTTTTAATGTTATGGACAATAGCGATCCGTGTAATGGTTGTGTTGCCGCTAGCACTTAGAATTTACAACCGCAATTCGTCTGATGTTCTAAAATCGAAACATGCTTAAGCGTCACACATTTCATGTTAAATATAGTGCACAAATAAGTTCAAGAGATTCAGAACATGAAGCTCTCAAATCTTTTATTTTATTTTCTTTTCTTTTTTTCTATTTTTTTTAATTTCAACCTTACAAACCTAGTCGTACAACAATCAAATATCGTGTGGTGCAAAACAGACACAAAGTCGGAGATAGTGCAATCTGTTAACCACAAGCATCAATGACTTGCTGATACTTTCAATTTACAGACCTCACCTCACTCTTGCAAAATGAAACTCGCTTGCTAAAACTTTCACTTCGTTCCTAAATTTCATTGAAAAAAAAAGTTTCATAGCTAGCATTGACAGGTAATAACATTTCATACGTAAAATAGAAGAAAATAATCTACAAAATCTTGGTGAAAAGGACTACATTTTATGGATTTATCTTTTTTTTCCTTCATTTCTTCCTTTTTTTTATCTTTTACATTCTTTCTAGGAAGAGAGAGCATTGATGCTCTTAAACTTACATATTGCTTCAAAAGGTATGGGATAGTGTTTGATTGCCAGCATCAAGTATAACATCATCATGTGCAATCCTGAAATAGTTTTGCATTATAAATTAACATATATAATAAAGACATAAGAGATGGGAACAGGTTCGAGTGACATTACCTTAGGTGACTGAGAGCTGACATCTTGTAAAGCAATGTGAAAACAAGGAGATGCAACCCAATGGAGTAGAAAAATATAAAGGTCCGTGCATATCTGTTAAATAAAGATGAGTTATTATTGTAAGTTACACTCAAATTTCTACCTGAGAGAATAGAGATGAAATATTTTGTACTTTTTGTTCAACTTCCTTTAGAATATTGTTTGCATGTGTTGATGTCCTCTCTATTGTTTTTAATCTTCACTAAATGTGTACTGGTAAAAACAAGCAGAAATGCTAATACCATCTACAGTAAGTAAAAGGACAAGGAACTAGAGGCAATGTGCAAAGAACTAAATATTTCAAGGATTAATTCTCATTGGAAGAAATGCTAAATTTCTATAATCAAGAATTATCATACTCAACATACTTGTTACCAAGAAGAAAGCGACCACTGCTAAGTGTGATTTTATCTCTCAAGCCAAGTTCCTTGTATCGCTGATCTTTTTCCTGAATTATTGCACAAAGCAGAACATACAAGACATCACATACAAGGGACATCAAAATACACTCACTGTGAAGGGGAGATAAGAAAAAGTGCCTGAACCTTTTAGAGAAAGCAGCAAAGGGGTTTATATCATCCTCGTACATCTTCTTGTACTTTGACTCCACATCTGAGCTGGAGCCACTTTCAATATCTTCTGTATACTGAAAAAGGCAAAAGAGGAAGAAAAACACAATCAGCATGATGCCTTCAAAATCATGAAATATTGTCTAAATATCGTCTCACAATATTAATCCTTTTCTTAGTACAAATATATTTACTGCCATGCATAGGACTACCTTCTTTGGAGCTCTAGAGACAAGTTTCTCCTGGCTATAATCTTGTACATATCTTATCTTTCCATAAAGTTGTACATTATCGGCCTTTGTCTTCTCTAACTCTACAGAAAGCATTTCCAACTTTTCCTTCAGCCGTCTCAGTTCCTATAAAAAAATTATCCTCGAACGAAATATTTTAGGAGCAAGAGTCAAGCTTTCACAAAGAAAAGGACAAGTTAAAACAAGATGAAGTGGCTGAAGCGCATATCAGAAATTCATAATTCTATTCCTTATAGGTTACATGGGTTTCAAAATTGATGGTATGATCTAATATATTTAAATGAAACATAAGCAATTCCTTGAGAAGGAAAAGTTTATCAAGCAATACCTCCTCAGTTTCTCTCATGCGGTTTTTAAACCTGTCTCGCTGATTGCAAATGACTTTGAGCATTGAACTCTGTTCTTGATCCAATTGCAAGTGCTTTTGTTCACCTCCCTAAATTTTCCCCAAAGAACCAGAAAGAAGGGATAAAAATACTGAAACTCAATACGTACTCATAAAGAGAACATCTTAGAAACAAAAAGAACAAACTGTACCTCAGAATCTTCATTTGTGCCAATTTCTTGAAGGTCCCAATCAAGTGACCCTTTCCTATCAATTGAACTATAACCCTAAATTGAAAAACAGTATTATATCAGATGCCATCTTGCTTGAAGGTTTCATTATGATCAGAAATTAATGAGTTAAAAAATCAGCATGCCTTTAGTATGTCTTCCTCAAGCTTAGCTATCAATTTCTGTTGTTCTTCAACCTTTGCGGTTAACTCTGAAATTGTGGCCTCAGCCTTCTCCAACAAACTCGTCTTTTCAGAGATTTTAACCTACTTTTTATTAAAAAATAATAAATTATTCACTGATGTTATGAGGAAAACAATAATGTATCAAAAAATAAAATAAAAATTCTGACCTTCAACCGGGTAAGCTCATGCTCCATTTTGCGATTCTTGTCAAGCAACAGAGCCTCCAATTTACTCATTTCCTCTTGATTTGTAGCTAGCTCCCAATCTTCAGCCTCGATTGAATTATATCCAACTGCCTATTTGGAGATAAAGATTTCATAGTTCTAAGCATCAAATATTATGGCAATATACAGCACCTCACAAACTATCTAAGAGAAATTTACCTGAAGAATTTTCACTTTCTTTCTGAGATCATCAAGTAACTTTTCTGTGGGCCTCTCTTCCAGTTCCTTCTTCATATTTCTTAAAGCTGTCTCCTGTTGATTTTGCAAAATTATACACATATAGGATACTTGCACACAGAATTGCAACAATTGGCGGAATAAAATACGCATTGATGATTAAGGTAATTATAGGCTTCTAATTTGAGAATAAGAGAAGATAAAATGGTTTAATTGACTAAGAAGCCAGCTTTTCAGTTCTATACAATGAAATTTTACACAAGCTCACATAACAGTTTTTAATTACATTTATATCCCTATAATAGTATATTAAAAAACAATCAAATAACTTTTTCCACTGACATGCAATAATCCAGTAAAAAGTACAAGATACAAAAACAGTGAGCAAACTTTACTCGTTATTAATATTCTAAAACGCAACATAGGTTCAGCTTAGTACAATACAATATTTCTCCATTTTGGAAGGCTCAAAGACTAGGATAATATATTAAACTCATGGAGTAAATAGGTTTGTTTACCTTCTCTTCTAGTAAAGCATTGAACATCTTGATCTCATCCATGTGCTGATCTCTCTCCTCTGAAAGAGTGTTCTCTAACTTACGAACTTCTGCATTTAAGTCTGAGATTATCTTCTCCTTTGCAACTAAGGAGCTCTCTAGTGTACTTGTAGATTCCAAATAATCACTGTAGAAGAGTTCATTTTTGTAAGAATGTGTGTGTGTGAAAGATAACACCATCTGGTACTACAACCAATTTACAGCATGGAGCAAATATGGAATATATTCTAGACTTTCTTAGTCATAGAGGATCTGGGTTTTCGGTGATAATAAAACCTAAATAATGTACATGATTTCTTATCCCATAGAGAGGAAACAAGCAAACTACCCAAATTTATGTATCGCTATTCTTTACCATCAGTGTTAGTTACCCCTGAATTAGGAAGAATATAATTCCAATGAAGTAATATGAAAGAAGAGTACCGTTCCTTGCTTGTGTCTTCATTTGATTGCAATTGAGACCTTAGAATACCCTGAGTAATCCATTGCATGTATATTAGAGCCGCTTAAGAACTAAAAGCAAAGTGAGCATAAAAGGATATCCACGCAAAATTACAGACTCATCTTAAAAATTTTGCATTTCCAAAACTCTATTAGTTTGCAGTCATTTAATAAAAGTTCAATGCTAAAAATATTTCCTTTTCACCTTTTCTCTCTCAAGACTAAGAAGGCGACTTTGAGCACGTTCAACCTCATCCATTAGAAGACTCACTTCAGCCTCCTTTGTTGCTCTATTTTCCTCTATACAAGAAAGAGAAAAAAAAATATTACAGAAACTCTATTTTATCTATTGAACATATCCATAGAATGAGAAGTAGGGAGAGAGTGACCTGATTGTGTACGAAGTTCAAGTAATTGGCTTTGTGCAAATTCGTGTAGCATTTGCATATTCTTCACACTTTCTGTTGCTTGTCTGAGCTGATCCTGCAATGACAGTTCTCTGCACATTTTAAGAGTTCAAATATATGTTAAGAAGGTAGCATTTCATAGAAGAGCAGATTTATTTCATGTGGTTATTTCATATGTTAGTTGGTGTATCCACTATCCATTTAAAATGTTTTGCCAAGCTTATAATGATAATATACCTTTCTTTCAGGGCTTCAAGGGTTTTCTGATTATCTTCAGCCAAGCTGCGTTGTTTCATTTCAACCATCTCCTTGACTTTTTCCTCCATCTAACCCATCATAACATTACCATACATCTTATATTCCTTTTTTTATTTATTTCTAACAAGTTTTGACACAACGTTAACAAAAATAGGTAAGGACCTGTTGCTCTAGCTGACGGTTTCTTTCCTCAAGTCGCCTAATGGTGGCTTGCTGATTTTTGAGATGGGATGCTTCAGTTCTAAATTCCTCTAGTTCAAGCTTCATTTTTCTATTATCTGATTCCAGTTCTGATAGTTTTTGGTCTTGGTCCTGATTACATCGATAGTATACAAGAAGATTTAAATTCAACACATAAGCTCTAAAAGGCAATTAAAAAAAAATCAGATATAGATTCAAAACAAAGAAATAACAATGAGAAGTCCACTATAGAAAAATAAACAAACAAGTTACTAAGAAAAATCCATTTACAAGTACCACGACATACAATTAGAGAATCTAACAGATGAGTTCATTGACAACAGAAATGTGCCTTTTGTACCTTTCTTTAAGGAGGAACCTGCTATTTAGTATTTCACCTTAGTTATTGCTGACTGCAGAATATTGCACAAAAGCACAACCAAGCCAATAAATACCTAAGCCATAGGTGCTCTTCTGCCAGTATGAGCAGAACCAGTCGAGCAAGTCCAGTACAGTATAACAAAGTAAGAAGAACAAAAAAGAAAAAGGAGAAACATACAGCCATCGAAGCAAGAGCTGGATATGGATCTGGAGCTTCATACAACTTCTGATATATATTAAGAAAGGCATTTTCCCCAAACTTGGCTCTCTTAGTGAGATTATCAACCTCCTCTTGATAACTTTTAAGCAAAGAATTGAACAAACCAAGCTTATCCTCTGCAGATGCTTTCTTGAAATCTGCAAAAGGAGTTCCATAACGTGCATGTTAATATAAGAAATGTCAACAGAAAAAGAAATTACCTCGCTGAATGTTAACAATATGCTGATCAGGTCATTGGACATCCAATAATGACAAATAATATCTAATCACCAATTCCTACAGTTTCTATCTATGTATTTTTGTTTATTTGAAACTTTTGAAGTTTAATTTAATGACTATGCATTGATGACGCTGAAAAGGGAATACTTTTCTGTAACATGGAAGATGGGAGGATGAATACTTTTAATATCTAACTTTACCTGATAAGCAAAAAAAAAATAAAAAGAGGAGAAAAAAAATTGAACCTAGGAAAAGAACATACAATGGGATTTTTTTTGTTAAATCACAGGCTTCTTATTGAGCACAAAAATCTAAGAATATATGGAGTAAATTTATTAAGTACCTCGTGTGTTCTCAGCAAGTTTGCGTCTATTCTTCTGACTAGTTTCTTGATTTTCAGCAATCTTTAATCCTTGTTCATCTAGACCACTCCTTTCCTTTTCCAAATCAAAATCTGGAAATCAATGCAAAAGTATTAGAATGCAGACCAAGTAGAGTTGGTTTGCAATTTAATATCCATAATATATGATGTACAGTTCTAAGCACACTGAACATACTCTGACTTGGTTACAGAGTCAAATTCTACTTTTAGATGCAAGATCATGTTTCAGTTACAAGAGTTGGTGACAATGACTCATGATACAATTAATTTCTATGAACAATAAAACAGCGAAACATAAGCATGATTCAGTTCTCAGGACGCAATACACCTCGTCAAAAATTAAATCTAGTAAGCAGATAAAACCTTGATTCCAGATCCAACATGCTCACATTCTTCACTGAATTTCATCTTTTCTCAGTTCTAATTATAAATATGTGCTCAATCAATGTAAGTCAATAAGTAAAAGAATACAAATTAGTAGAACATTCGGATTATTCCAACAAATTACCTTTCCAGAAACTACAAACAACAGCAAGAGGGGAAGGCAATCCGGCCCCTTTCTCCCTCTCGGATCCGCCCGCTTGATTCGCTTCCATCATACCGGTAACAGGTTTGAGGTTTCTCAATCGATCAGTTCTGTTAGTTGATTGCCTTCTGTAAGAGAAAGATGGTATTTCCCTCGCTGAGTGAGATCTGATGCTGGTTTTCTTAAATTTCAAGGATTCATGTTTTGGATGGGTAGATCGCACGTAGGTACGGATGCTCGTAGTCGAACTGTCGTAGTTGGTTTTATTGCAATTAAGTCCCTGAAAGTATGTATGATAATGAAAGACTAAAGCTCTTCGATCTGGTGACTTTCTTCTACTACTACTACTATTATTATTACTAATATGGGACACTCTTATTTTACAAAATATTTATATATAACAATAATTTTATTATAAATAAATAATATATATTTATTAAAATATAATTTATATCTAAATTAATTATAAAAAAATCTTAATTTAAATAAAATTAATTCATTATTTAATAAAAAATAAAGCACAAAATATAATATTTTTCTTTTTGAGTATTATGTACAATGCATATCTTCCTTTTTATAATAAAATTTAATAATAGTTGATATTTAATTTATTTGATATATATTTTTTATATATAATTATGTTTGGCATTAATTTTATCTAAATAAATGATATATTTTGTATAGATATAATTTATATCTAAATCAATTATAAAGCCTCTTAAATTTTTATTAAAATTAATTCATTATAATAAAAGATGATGTATATAATATAATATTTTTATTTTCTGAGTAAGGTTGTACAACATAATTTTTTTAATAATAAAATATAATAATAATTAATGTTTAATTTATTTGATATATATTTTTTTAGACCTCCTATAAATATATTATAAAAAATAACAAATGAAATAGAGAGAAAAAATGAGTTTGACTAAAATCTGAATCATTATATTTATAAAATCAATCAATCTTAACTGTAAATTGATAATATAAAATCAATCAATCAATCTGATGATTTTTGTAAACTAGGATTGTAACATTATTAATAATATAAAATTTTAAATATATTTAATAAAATTTTATATTAAATAAAATCTAGATATAATATTTTTAAATGTTAAGTAATAATAACTATTATAAAAATAAATAATATAATTAGATACATAATAATTTATAAATAATCATATAAAAAAGTTGAATTATTTTAAGAGTTAAGTTTTATATTAAACATTATTTTAAATGAGGAGATATAAACTATTTTATATAAACACTTAAATTGAAGAAGATGAAATTTACATGCTTAAAAAGTTTAAAAGGTTAATCCTAAGAAAACTGAATTTGTGCTAGTGCGACTTAAAAGTCTTTTTGAAGTACTAACTTGACGCACCGACTGAATAGTAAGTAGCTGGGAAATGCAAAAGGTATTCCGTTTTGAGCGATTTTGCCATTTTAATTGTTGAGGATCTAATTTGACCCCCGCAAAAATGAAGCTAACGGTATGACGTCAGGAAGAACATCTATACTATACTATTATATATTATATAAAGCATCTAAGAATTTGAGGGTTCATTTTTTATCATGATAATTTTTTATTATACCAATTTTATCCCTCAATTAGACGGATAATATTTATTTTTGGTTGATATGTGATCGCGTCCATTGATCCCCTCTTTCTCTCCATTTGTTTCCCTTATATACTATTATTTCCATAATATTATTTTTTTTATTTAGCAACCTTGTGCATATTTGGTAAGAAATTAATGGTGATAATATATGTTAGAATAATTTAGTTTTATTGCCATAAAAATCATGAATCATTAATTCATATTGTGCAAAAATCTCATTTAAGATTAAATATAGTCTTTATTATAGGTTTTCTCTATAATTTGATGAATTTATAATTTAATATTAGATAAATATGAATTTTTTTATCTTATAATATTTTAATGTTTAAATAAAAAAGTCTGTTGCAACACGCGGATATATAGCTAATAACTTAGAAATTACAGTACAATGTTCAAATTAACAAACTAAAAAAGTTTGTAAAGGATGACAGATTGGAGCACAGCTTCAAACCAGTTATGATTTTCAAAATATCAGACAGCAATTATAAATGGGAAAGCATGACTTGACAGTGGCTATTCTGACAAATCTTAGCAATACAACTTTAAATAATTATACAGAGTCATGAAATTGGAAAAGAAAAGTTTATAGATATATTTCTGATCATATAAATTATGTTCACTATAATTTCAGCTTCTCTGATGCCAAAGATTGAAAGAGCATATTATCCGCTTCCATCAATTAAAGTCTCCTTATTGTAAAGTTTCCATTGTCATGGGTGTCGTTCTAGGTTGTCATAGGTTGTCAGAGGATGTCCATAATTTAAATTTTGATCCGAATTCATACAATATACTATATATAAATTTTTAAAATATATTTAATAATTCATCAGATCCACATATGAATTCTAGAAAATGATTCATATAATATAATAAATTTATATTTAGATTTATAGGATTAAAATCTAAATCCGTTAGTGATTCCTCGATCCACATATTATAATGGACTTGTATCTAGATCTTATAGGATTCAAATATAAATTCATTATGAATCCTGTAAATTTGTCAATTGGGGTGAAGTAAGGTGAAGAAAGTGGATTAAATAATTTACTTCACTTCAATAGATGGAGTTAAGTTATTCACTTCATTAAGACTAAAATACTCTCGTGTATTATCTTTATTATTATGACTAATAATAATTATTGTTGTTGTTGTTTTTAATACTAGTAGTAATACTATTACTACTACTATTTATTATTTTTTTATTATTACAATACTACTACTGTTATTATTATCATAATTAATTGATTCCATCACTATTATTATTTTAAAAATCAAAATAATTATTGTTGTAATCGTTGTCACTATCCTTATTATAAATATCATTAAAAATATTATACTAAACAATGTAGTGAAAATATATATAAAGTTATGCATCGCAATAATAACAATATTAATTGTAATTACTTATTACATCTATATTCATCTCATATAAGCTTCTAGAGGTATTTGTCTTTTTAAACTATTTTTATTTTTTAATAGAATTTTCTCCTTTATTTTTACTCCATTATCAAACACCAAATGAAATAAGTGAATTAATTATTACTTCACGTGCCAAACACATGCAAAAGTGTAATGTTCCGGTCAATCACCTTGGGCTCTTCCAAAATACATCTACTATGAAGCAGAACAAAATGCACTGTTTGCCCACAATAATTTAGATTATTTGCTCGATGAAGTTGAATGGTCTGGTTGGGCTCGGAGTACTTCGGCCCAATAAGTTTGCTGGATATTTGAGCTTTCTCTTCCGAGGTGGAGAGGTACAAAGGGTTTTGAATTAAAAAATTAGTTTAAAATTAAAATAAAAAATTTAATAATTTAAAAAAATTTAAAATAAAATAAATATCTTAATAAGTCTAAAAATTTAAAAATAAAATAAAAACTTAAATAAACTTAAAAATTTAAAAATAGAATAAAACACATTTCTTCAAATTTAAAAATCAAAAAATAAATAAAATTTATCAAGACTAAAACCACACAAAGTCGAATGCGATAGTTTTGGTATTTTGACTCATAATATAAATATCATTAGATTTGTTCATTTGATCCGGAATAAATTTAAAAATAGACAGAATTTACAATTTATTCCTTAAATTATACATCACCAATGAAGAAAGTTGCTCATCATAGTCATCTTCAGTGAAAAAATCAAAGTATAGGTCGAGCAAATTGGTGGCTATCCGTAATCACTTCTGATGAAATAAAATATAATATATAAAACTCTCATATATATTAGTAATAAATAATTTTTTCTCTAAAATATATATAGAAGAATAAAGAATATGTATATAAAAGACCAAATTTTTTTATATTTTTTAATTAAAATAAATAATATTTTTTAAAAAGTTATCACCTTTGTCCCCCTCCCCCCATACATATTATACAAAGTCAGGTTGAGTGCATTCATCCGTAAAAGCACCACCCACCCAAAGAAAAGTCTATTATAATCTTAAATAGATCATTAAGGGGTCAAATCAAAGGGTTTATATTTTTACCTGATATTTCGTGTTACACAAAGTAGTTTATTTAAAGAAACAATATAGATCATAGAGAGAAAATATACCTGATGAATGCTCATCTCACAGGTATGTGAGATAGATGTTTGAGGGCAAGATCCCACAAAATAAATTGAGAATAAATGAGCGACGGTGAGTTCTCACTTTATCACGCGAATGAGGGGAGTGTGTGACCTTCCAAAATAGAAATGGCAAATACATAAGAAGTATCCATAAAATGATATTGTTAATTGAATTCATAATTCAATTGACACCGATAAATTTTTCCGTCAGTAATAAAGAAGATAAAAGGTTTGACTGTACCTGCCTTAGAGCTCAATAGAGGATGCGTTTGGTATCCGCAAAATATCATCTCCATCAAATAAATTGAGAGGAGACTAGCGACGATGAGTTTCCACTTTTGCAAACAATAATTACATTATCAAACTTTTTTATATGGATATCGTTGCAAGATTAACGCAAAGGCATAAAAATTATACTTTATTTTATTCGAGTTTTGTATTATTTATAGCTTCATTTTAAACTCATAAAATCACCAACACACACAAAGATATTTTGAATATTGTATTCCACAATTTATAATATATTATTTGCGTGATCGGGCAGTTATGATATGAATTACGCACAAAAATAAATGCAAATGCATTAAAAATGACTATACTTCTTCTATTAGTTTATTCATGTTTTATATCATTTGTAACATCATTTTAATACGTAAAATCATCAAAATACACAAAGTTATTTTAAATGATACTAATTTATATTATAATCATTGTGTTCTCAAAATTTTATGACATGAATACCGTTGCAAGATTAATGCAAAGGCATAAAAATTATACTTCAGTTTATTCGAGTTTTATATCATTTATAGTGTCATTTTAACTAATAAAATAACCAAAATAAACATAGATATTTTGATTTATGTCCTCTATGGGTTTATAGTATAATATTTGTACGTTCGGGCTGATAAGAATTACACGCAAAATTGAATATAAATACATTAAAAATATATTACTTCTGTTAGTTTATTCAAGTTTTCTATCATTTATAATCTCATTTCAACATGTAAAATCATAAAATTATATAAAATTATTTTGATTGATATCCACTATTAATTTTATATTATAGTCATGGTGTTCTTGAATCTCTATGATAGGATATCATTGCAAGAATAACACAATTGCATAAAAACTATATTTTAGTTTATTCCAGTTTTATATCCTTTTAGTCTTATTTCAATTCATAAAATCACCAAAATACTAAAAAATATTTGGTATGATATTTTCTATGGTTTTTTATTATAATCATCGCATATTTGGGCCGTTATGATGTGAATTATGTATAAAAAATAATACAAATGCATTAAAAACTATACTTCTTCTATTAGTTTATTCTTGTGTTTCTATCATTTGTAATCTCATTAAAACACTAAAAATTACCAAAAATGCACAAATTAATTTTGAATGATCTCCATTATTAATTTATATTATAATTATTGTGTTCTCAAACCTCTATGACACAGATATCTTTGTAAAATTAACACCAATGCATAAAAATAGTATTTCAGTTTACTCGAATTTTGTGTCATTCATAGGCTCATTTCAACTCATAAATTTCAAAATACGCAAAGATGATTTTAATTATGCCTTCTATTAATTAAAAATATAATATTTATGTGTTCTGACCGTTATGATATGAATTATGCACAATAATGAATACGAGATGCATTAAAAATGTCTATACTTCTTTTGTTACGATCTTTAGATTTTCTATGATTTGTACCCTCACTTCAACAATTAAAATCATTAAAATACACAAGATTATTTATGTTTTTAAACCTTTTTGACATAAATATCATTGCAAGATCAACAAAAATGCATAAAAATTATATTTTAGTTTATTTGAGTTTTGTATCATTTTTAGTATCATTTCAACTCATAAAATCGCTAGAATACACATAGATGATTTTAATTATGTCTTCTATGGGTTTATTCATATTTTCTATTATTTTTACTCTCATTTTAACATATAAAATTACTAAAATATATAAAATTATTTTATGACATGAATAACGTTGTAAGATTAATAAATGTATAAAAACTGTATTTCAGTTTATTCATATTTTATATCATTTATACCTCATTTCAACATGTACAATCATCAAAATCAACAAAGTTACTTTGATTTATGTTCAGTATTAATTTACATTATAATCATTGTATTATTGAACCTCTATAACACGGATATCGTTGTAATATTAACACAAATGCATAAAAATAATATTTTAGTTTGTTTGAGTTTTGTATTATTAATAGTCTCATTTCAACTCATAAATTCATCAAAATATACAAAGATATTTTCAATTATGAATTCTATGGTTTTATAATATGATCATTGCGTGTCCGGGCCGTTATGAGATGAATTAAGCACAAAAATGTATTTATATGCATTAAAAAATATACTTCTATTAGTTTATTCAAGTTTTCTTTCATTAGTAGCCTCATTTCGACACGTAAATTCATCAAAATTCATAAAGTTATTTTGAATGATGTATATTATTAAATTATATTATAATAATTATGATCTCGTACCTTTATGATACGAATATCATTGTGAGATTAACACAAATGGATAAAATTATATTTCAGTTTATTCGAATTTTGTATCATTTAAAGCCTCATTTTAACTCATAAAATCATCAAAATACACAAAGATATTTTAAATAATGTCTTCTATGGGTTTTTATGATAAACTTTGCATACTCGAGCCATTATGATATGAATTAAGCACAAAAATAAAAATAAATATATTAAAAATTGTACTTGTTTATGTTAATTTATTCAAATTTTCTATCATTGGTAGCCTCATTTCAACACATAAAACCACCAAAATGGACAAAAATATATATTGAATGATGTACACACTTTTATTTATATTATAATCATTGTGTTCTCGAACCTTTATGACACGAAAATCATTATGAGATTAACTTATTAACATAATGTATAAAAATGATATTTCAATTTACTCGAGTTTTGTATTTTTTGTAGCATCATTTTAACTCATAAATTTATCAAAATACAAAAGATATTTTGAATTATATCCTCTATGATTTCATAATATAATATTTGCATGTTTGGTCCGTTATGATATGAATTATGCACAAAAACAAAACAACGACATTAAGAGCTAGCCCAATTTTATATTTTTATAATCATTATGATCTCGTACTTTTATGACACGGATATCATTGTAAGATTTATAAATGCATAAAAACTGTATTTTGGTTTATTTGAGTTTTTAATCATTTATAGCCTCATCTCAACACATAAAATTACCCGAATAAATAAAAATATTGTGAACGATGTCTTCTATGGGTTTTTATTATAATCTTTGCGTATTTGGTTCGTTATAATATGAATTATGAACAAAAGTGAATGATGTCCATAGAGATGATTTGAATTATGTCTTCTATTTATTTATAATATAATATTTATGTCTTCGGGCCTTATTGATTTTAATTACGCATAAAAATAAAGGCAAATGCATTAAAAACTATACTTTTTTTTCATTTATTCAAGTTTTTATAATTTGTAACCTCATTTCAACACATAAAATCATCAAAACGCACAAAGTTATTTTGAATTATCTCCACTATTGATTTATATTATAATAATTATATTCTCGAACCTATATGGTACGGATTTCATTGTAAGATCAATGCAAATGCATAAAACTGTATTTCAGTTTATTCGAGTTCTTATAGCCTTATTTTAACTAATAAAATCATCAAAATACAAAAATATATTTTTAATTGGGTCTTCTATGGATTTAAAATATAATCATCATGTGTTCGGGCCGTTATGATATGAACTACCAAAATGCACAAAGTTTCGTGCAAAAAATCATAAGTTATTCAAGTTTTCTATCATTGATAGCCACATTCCAATACATAAAACTACCAAAACACACAAAGTTAATTTGAATGATGTTCACTATTAATCATTATGTTATTGAACCTTTATGATACGGGTATCATTGCGAGATTAATATAAATGTATAAAAATATATTTTAGTTTAACTCAAGTTTTGTATCATTTATAAACCCATTTCAACTCATAAAATCATAAAAATGCACAATGATGTTTGAAATTATGTCTTCTATTGATTTATAATATAATCATTCCATCTTCGGGCCGTTGTGATATGAATTTCTAAAAAAATAATATAAATGTGTCTTCTGCGATTTGAATGATGTCTTCTATGGGTTTATAGTATAATATTTGTGTGTTCTGCCCGTTATGAAATGAATTACGCAAAAAAATAAATACAAATGCATTAAAATCTATATTTTTTCTGTTAGTTTATTGAAGTTTTCTGTCTTTTGTAGCCTTATAACAACACATAAATTCATCAAAATGTATAAAGTTATTGTGAATGATGTTCACTATTAATTTATACTATAATAATTATATTCTCGAACCTTTATGACACGGATATCATTGTGAGATTAACTCGAATGCATAAAAATTATATTACAATTTACTCGAGTTTTGTATCATTTATAGTCTCATTTTAACACATAAAATCCCCAAAATAAAGAAAGATGTATTGAATTATGTCTTCTATTGATTTATAATATAATTTTTACGTGTTTGGGCCGTTATAGTATTAATTACGCACAAAAATGAATATTGATAAATTAAAAATTATATTTCTTCTATTAGTTTCTTCTAGTTTTCTATTATTTGTAGCCTCATTTCAACAGGTACAATCACCAAAACGCACAAAGTTATTTTGAGCGTTCTCCACTATTAATTTACATTACAATCATTTTTTTCTCGAAACTCTATGACATGGATATTGTTGCATGATTAACAAAAATGCATAAAAATAATATTTCTATTTATTTGAGTTTTTTATAATTCATAGACTCATTTCAACCCATGAATTCTCCAAAATACACAACTATATTTTGAATTATGTAATCTATGGATTTATAATATAAACATGGCGTGTTCGGGTTGATATGATGTGATATGAATTAATCACAAAAATGAATACAAATGCATTAAAAACCATACTTCTTCTGTTAGTTTATTTAAGTTTTCTATCATTAGTAGCCTCACCTCAATAAGTAAATTCACCAAAATATAAAAAGTTATTTTGAATGATGTACACTATTAAGTTATATTATAATCATTGTTATCTCGAACCTTTATGACATGAATTTCATTGCTGGATTAACACAAATACATAAAAATTGTATTTCAGTTTATTATAGTTTTATATCATTTATAGCCTCATTTCATCTCATAAAATCATCAAAATATACAAAGATATTTGAATGATGTCTTATATGGGTTTTTATGATAATCTTTGCATATTCGGGCCATTATGGTATGAATGAAGCACAAAAATGAATATAAATGCATTAAAAATTATACTACTTCTGTTACTTTATTCGAGTTTCTACCATTGGTAGCCTCATTTCAACACATAAAATGACCAAAATACACAAATTTATTTGTATTATGTCCACTATTAATCATTATGTTCTCGAACTTTTATGACACATATATCATTGCCAGATTAACACAAATGCATAAAAACTGTAATTCAGTTTACTCGAGTTTTGTTTCATTTATAAACTCATTTCAACTCATAAAATCATCAAAATATAAAATGATATTTCGGATTATGTATTCTTTGAATTTATAATATAATCATTGCGTGTTCGAGACGTTATGATATGAATTACTCACAAAAATGAATATAAAATGTATTAAAAATTGTACCTTTTCAATTGATTTATTCAAGTTTTCTATCGTTTATATACTTATTTTAACACATAAAAACACTAAATGCACAAAGACATTTTAAATGACGTCCACTATTAATTTATATTATAATTATTATATTCTCATTTTTTTGTCATGAATATAATTATAAAATTAACACAAATACATACAAGTATTTTATTTTATTTTATTTTGTATTAAGCAAAATCGTTTGACAAAAAAGACAAAAGCGGTGAAGTCGCGCAAAACCATTCCAAAAGATCATGAAGAACAGCTGGCCTGCGCTTGCGGGCACTGGACAGATCACAGATGTGAAAAGAAAAAATGTCAAAAATATGAAAAAGGAAGAAAAAGAAAGAACAGCTGGCCTGCCAGCACCGCAATAATTGAATTCCACATAGTGCTCCTTATTCCATTATTGTTTGAGTTGTAAATGTCATTTAAAATATATGGTAAATGTGAATAGGACGAAATGTTCGGTGGCGTCCTAAGAACTTCCATTTTGCTAGTAAAATGTCACATGTAACGTAACGTAACGTAACGTCATTGATAAGTTATTATGCAAAAGCTATATTCTACAAGTGTTACATTTTTAGATATTGTATCCGTTACGATATAGATAGGATAATATGATAATTTTTTTAAATATAAATATGATTATATACAATAAATTATAATTATTTAAAAGTAAAATAATCTTTATTTTGCATACTTGCATTGCCTCTTTGAGGTTTTACCTGAAAATTTTGGGGTTATTTTTAAAAATGATGCACAAATTTTGAAACAGTAAGAAGTTCTCAAGTCTTCGAATTTTTTCGTGTACGTTGTCATACTAGTCATATTAGTTAAGTCATCATAATATTAGAAAAGACATTCTTAATTGCTAGGATTTGATCAAAGTAGAACTTTCAAGTTGGTACAGGGGTATAGTCACTCGAAAATCAGGTCACACTTTGATCCCATCTGATTGGGACTGACTCAACTCATATAAAATAATTAATTATTCATCATTTATTTTTTATATATGTAAGTAATTTAATATTAATTAATATATATTAATCTTAATTAATGTGTATATAAATATGAATTAATATGAAATTATAAAATAAATTCAAAAAGTATGATCAATTGTGTCAGAACGGGTCGACACACATCAAACCTAACCCGAGATGAATCAAAAAATTGTTTCATATCCAACTCACTTATTCACAACTTGTGTTGAGACTGATGTACCCATCGGGTACTACATACATAAAATCATTAAAATATATAATAAACTCATAACATGCATAATTAGAACCATATCATCATCAAGACTGTAAATAGTTTGTTTGACACTCTATGAAATAACAAAAAATTGGAATAACATTGCTATTCCGACGAATTAATTTGTCAAATGAATTTTAGACTAAGTACAAGAGTGCGTAAGAGTACTAATCTTATATACGAAGGCATATGGAGGTATACTAGTTTAGCTCTCGTTGGAATAATAATTATTGTTTGATTATATTGTATTACATTATTATATTATGATTATGATTTACTATTATTATATTATTATTATGATTATTATTTAATATTATAGTATAATTATTATGCTTATATCATTATTATTTGATTACAATTATGATTATAATTTTTATTATTATATTATGATTAAGATTATATTATTATTATATTATTATGATTATAAATATGATTATTATTATTTATTATGATTATGATTGTTATGATTACTATTTTATTATTATATCATGACTATTATATTATTATTATTATTTTATTATTTTCATCATCATTATTGTTAGTATCATAATTATTTATATTTTAACTATTTTGATTAACAACTGTCAAATAATATTTTCACTCTTCCGAATAATAAAAAATATACTCTTCTACCATTCTTTCAAAATGATACTATTTTATCACTCTTTCGAAATTATCACTTGAGACTATTCCTTAATTTGTCAAATGAACTCAGTTATATCTACAAATTGACTCCTTTTTTTTCAATCATCGTCTAGCAAGATTCACGAGAAATATTTTATCATCAAACTAATTGTCCATATGGATGCAATTCTATCTGCCCAAGCTTGCACTCGTACATGGAGAGCTAATATTCCAACTACTTAAACGGGGAACTATTCTATGGAGATAGTTTTTTTGTGGAGATTTTTTAAAGATTAATTTGGACGGCTCGTTTTAGTCATAACAGTTGTGGAAAAGTCTAAACATGAATTTTAATGTATGAAAGTTTATTGTTATTAAATTAAGACTATTAATTTCTGATTGAACAAATGAAATCAAAAATACTCTACATTATGTAGAGTTTTTTTTTCTCTCCAGAGATATCGTTCGCTACTTAAACTCGGACGTTTGATCTATTGAACGACGTTTTCTTACAACAAATAGCTTTAAAATTTCGAGATGACAAGTCAGGATGATATCTGGTCTCTTAGCTAAGTATTTGAACTACTAAAAAGCAAATTAATATTATTATATACGAAAGTACATATATTGAAATAATTATTATTTAAAAAAAATACTCGTATTAGTGGTGTCAGGGGCGGATCATAGACTGGACAATTTTATTGTCCCCTGAATTGTTTAATTATTTTTATTCAGAAAAAATATTTAATATCCTGCATAATGAAATAATTATGCAAAGATGTCAAAAATATGAAGTTTCATAGAGCAAAACTTTCTTCATCAATTTGATTATCTATTATTTTGAGTTTTATTTTGTTATTATTTTTAATATATAAAATATTATTATTTTAATAGTTTTTATTAGGTAAGAATATATATTAAAATATTAATTTTTTATTTAGTACCTGATTAATTAATGAATTTGAACACGATAAACTATTACAATCTGATAATTGCCCCCCGACTAAAATTCTACATCCGTCCCTGAGTGGTGCTAATCTCTACTGACACATGATTTATCAGAATTATGAACTTTAAAAAAAAGACGTGACTAATAGTACCCAGCGTTAATCTTTCAAAAAATCCCCTCGCAAATGACTTTCCATTTTCGGAAATTTTCGCTCAACTGCGTTTAACAAACTTTTCTTTTTCGCACGCACGTGATTATTTCTATGTCCAATAAAGACCATCTGCACAAAACTCACATGATAATTTTCGAAACGCCAAACCCGTGTTGTATGTAATCATATTGTCAGGTATTTATATATATATATAGAGAGAGAGAGTAATGCTATGGTGCTTCGCGAAGCAAAAAAAATTTTGTGCTTCGCGTCCGTATCTCGAATTTAAAAGTTCAAACGGCCGATCCAAACCGTTGAGCATCATCTTCATATTGAAATATCCTTGGAGATCAAATTTTATATTTTTTTGAATTTTTTTGATATTTTTTAGATGGGTACAAAGTCGCTTGTTTTGGATGGTGCAGAAATCTTTAGATCAACAAACTTTGTACCCATCTAAAAAATATCAAAAAATTCAAAAAAATATAAAATTTGATCTCCAAGGATATTTCAATATGAAGATGATGTTCAACGGTTTGGATCGGCCATTTGAACTTTTAAATTCGAGATACAGACGCGAAACACAAAAATTTTTTTGCTTCGCGAAGCACCATAGCATTACTCTATATATATATATATATATGAGTAGTATTTAAAAAAAATTATAAGTATTTAGATTTTTATTTTTATATAATGTGATTTACTTATGTTAGTTATTGAGATATGTATCATGCATATTTAATTATCTATTATAAGTATTTAGATATAATATTTAGGTATTTATATTTTTTACTTAGGTATTTAGAAATATATTTTGGGTATTTAGATATGTGTTATGGGTATTTAGATATGTATTATGGGTATTTAAGTATAATATCTAGGTATTTAGATTTCTTATTTAGGTATTTAGAGATGTGTTCTGGGTATTTAAATATTTATTATGGGTATTTAGATATATATTCTGAGTATTTAAGTATAATATCTAGGTATTTAGATGTCTTATTTAGATATTTAGATATTTATTCTGGGTATTTAGATATATATATAGAGTCCGACTATGGTGCTTTGCGAAGCGCAGAGACGATGTGTGCTTTGCGCTCTATTCTTAATTTTAAGTCAGAAATGACCGATATGAACTGTTCAATCTAATCTTCATATCAAAATCTATTAGTAAACCAAAATTTATATTTTTTTAATTTTTTTTGCTCTTTTTTCCGGTGAGGAGAAAAATGACTTGATCTGAAAATTTTAGTTCATCCAAAAATGATGATTTTCTCCCTATCCAAAAAAATAGCAAATGAATTTCAAAAAGTATAAAATTTAGTTTACTAATAGATTTGAATATGGAGATTAGATTGAGCATTTGGATCAATCATTTTTTACTTCAAATTAATAATAGAGCGCAAAACACATAACACTCTTGTGCTTTGCAAAGCACCATAACCTATATATATATATATTATGGGTATTTAAGTATAATATCTAACTATTTAGATTTTTTATTTAGATATTTAGATATGTGTTTTGAGTATTTAAGTATAATATCTAGGTATTTAGATTTCTTATTAAGGTATTTAGATATGTGTTATGAGTATTTAAATATTATTTATATATAATTATCTGGAGTATGCGATTTCTTTCAATTATTTACTGAATAACACGAAAAAAATCACAAAATAATATTTTCTCATAAAGCAGCAAGTACACTTTAAATATATTTTTATAGAATTTTTATCAACCTAATAATATATTCAATATCACAACATTCTAATTTATGTTCAACGTCAAAGTTATAATATATGAAACACATTTCAACATTCTAATATGAGATGTTGGGCTCAATTAGCATATGCTTAATTAAAAAAATGAGCGCTAATAGCGCGGAAATTATCCGGAATGAAAGGTGCGGGGTTTCTCAAAAAAAAAAAGTTGTATGAGTTTTTCTTTAATTATGCAAAGAACTCACATCGGATAAGCCATTTCATTTTATATATATATATATTTAATTGATGAGCTTGTTTCAAATCAATTAAACAAGACGTCGTTTTTGAACGTCGTAATTTGTAATTTGATGCCTGTCAATAGAGGCGATTTAATAACTTTGACTTTTATCTCATAATATAAAATATTTTAAATCACACATCTTGTAATGTTTGATAGAGGAAGTACTGTGCCTAGATTCAATCAAGAGGATCATCTAATGAATTTTCTCACGAGAAATATTAATGATGATCTCTTTGCATGTTTACCAGGATGGGATGACTTTGTTATTTTTCTTTTTTTTTTCGGAAAAAAATAGTATAGTTCTCATGTGTTTAGATGAGACACATTTTGCAATGCCACATCAATGCTGTAATATAATTTAGTTAGAAAAATAAATTTCCAACTTTGACTGTTAATATTTATAAAATAAAGACGATTTCTATTGCATGCAAAAATTTATGCATATTTTCGACTTCTCGCATAACATGCAAACTTATGCGATGCATATTAGTTCCGAAGACGTATCAATTTTAGTTCATTTTTTATATTCTAGCTACTTCCTAATTATAGATTTATTTTCACATATGCGCTTAACTTTTAAAATAATAATTATATACTTTGTATATTATTAACAAAGTAGATGACTTTAATTTAATCTTCGGTCACTAAACATCTTCAAGCCTCTTTAATCTATTTGCAATAAACTCGTAGATGACTTTTCTTAATTAGGAGTTAAAATGATTGCCATTTATTTATTAAACCTAAAAGCATTGTTATTTGTATAACTCTTTATTAAATATGAAAAGTTGAAAACCATCATAAATCAACAACCAACGTATATTTGATCAAATCCATATAATGTTTTGAATTAATCTCACAAAATATCTTCTATATACAATATACATGATGATGGATTGTGCAACTCCGACAAAGCCGCTTATCTTTCCTGGCTCTATACTTCCATTACAAAATACATAGCACTCTCCGCCGCATTAATTTAAGGGTGCACAGATCCACGGATTCGAAGCAGATTACTAGAAAAAGCCAAACAAAACACCTGTCATGTCAGTTTACCGTTAAAAAGCATCACAATTCCCAGCTTGCTTGTCACTTCCGGGGCCCGTATCATATGAATAATTTGAGTTCTTTTCTCAAAAAAAAAATTGAGTTATTTCGTGGTGAAATCTAAACCGTTGAATTTTGATTTCGATCAGAACCATATCATGTTTGAAAGTATTTAAATTCGTGCCACAATCTCAACCGTATTAGAGGATGCTTTTACGATGATCTAATCTAGAGAGCCACAGAAAATCTTACCCACGCACTGCCGCCCGCCCAACTCAGCTATCCCACACCATTCTAATTCATTGATGATTTTACTCTGAATCTGGTCTATTTTAAATGCTTAGACCTCGAATGAATGAATCACGGGCCCCATTATTCGTAGGACCCGCCGTTCACCATTTAACTCTTCTTCTCGAAACATAAAACGAGAAGAACCGCCTTTTGCTCTCTAAATTCTTCCAGGCTGCGGGCATTAGGAATAATATTGGAAAAAAAATCGGAAGCGAAGGAAGAGAACTTCATGATTTCTCTTTCCGCCTCCCCCTGAACAGGAGAAAACTATCAAATCCATGAACCATCCTTAAATAGATCCAAATTTCGGAACTCATTCAATGGGGGAGGAAGCCTTCTGGTCGTACAAAGAGGCACCAATCAAGGAGCCACCGCTCAAGGTCGTGGATGTAGATGCGACGCCCCTCAGCGCGGTGGCCGATGCCTTTGAGCAGCTTTCTAGGTTTCTCGAATCTGGAGAAAGAAACCTCCGCCTCTCTACCTTCAACAATGCGTGCTCGCTCGTCTCTGTGCTATTTGGGTGCCTTGGTTTTGCCTTCAAATTCGCCGAGCTCGAGTATGTCGCCAAGGTTGGTTTCTTGTCATTTGTTTTTAACTTCTATCCAATATGGAACTAAGTTGATATTATATCTAGGGATTTTTTTTTTGTGACTAACTTGCTTTCAAAAGAATCGGAGTTTATGGCCGTCCCCCGAAAATTAGGCTTCTGTACTGGTATTTTAGATCTGATTTTTTGTCGCTTGCGTATGGAAATAGGAACTAAGTTATTTTTTTCTATTGAATTTATATTTGGGATGCGTCGTTATAAAATTGCAAACGTTAAATTATTTTATTGAAACTGCCATTTAGAAGGGAAGTTTATAGGGACCTAATCGGCTGAAGAAACCTCCGGTTCTCAACCTTTGAAGCAATTTGAATTTAGTTAAAGAAGTGTGTAATTATTTATTAACCATATAAAAAAGTATTATTAGCTGGACTTTCGGATATGACTCCTATTCTATTTGCAAAGACAACCTTGTATAGTTGGTTAACTCATAATTGAGTCTCTCGCATGATTACCTTAAACTGGAATTGACATTTTCTTTTTTCGATTGATTTTGAAATTTAGGTGAATGACTTAATTCAAGCGTCAAATGAGTATGACACGCTCCAAAGCATTATTGACAATGATTTGAAGCATAACACCGTCAGACATAAAGGGAGCCACTCACGTAATTTGCGTCGTGTTAGGCTTGGTCTTGACCTCATTCGAGCATTGTTTGAACAATTCCTTGTTACCAAGTATGTTTTTCTCTCTCTACTTCTCTCCCCTGTACATAAACATACAACTTCAGAAACACAACTGCAATATGATTTTGATCACGTATTAGTAGTATCTTGGAAATTTCTGGTGCCATGATTTTTCATGCCTCAGTCAATATGTGCAGGGATTGTAAAATAATTTTGTAAAGAATCGTATAAATTACATCAAACATGATTGCACGATCTCTGTGATCTGATTAGGCAGTAGCCTGTAGCCACCATGTGGGTTTGCTGCAGGACTTGACAATAGGCATTTGAACTGCACCTTTTATTTTTATCTGAGTATTTCAACAGTTTGGGTAGCCTCATGGTTTTCTTTTTGGCCTGTGCTGTTTAATATAATTGCATGAGGGAGAATAACTTCTGCAGGAACGACGAGAACAGATCAACGCTGCCATATTAGTACCCTATTAATCTATTATTTAAATGGTACCATGTTTTGGTAATTTGCTGTTTTGTCTCCTGTTATTATATATGGACTAATGCTTTAATCTGGACTTTCAGGGATTGCTCACTAAAAGATGCAGCAACAACAGCATATGGACAAGTATGTGCACCATTTCATAACTGGGCAGTTCGAAAGGCAGTTGGCGCTGGCATGTATGCTTTGCCAAACAGAGACCAACTAATATCTAGACTAAATGAAACTGGTGAACTTCTTAGACTACTTTTATTTGAGCAAATTAATATCCAAAGCACAAGTTTTCTACCTGAATTATGTTCATTTATTGCTTTGTATAAGATTTTTCTATGTTAGGCATTGAATTACAATCAGGAAAGTCCTCTTGCATTATCCATTTTACTTCCAATTAAAAATTTAACTTTTCTAATTTGTTTGTTAACGCAGATTATTCTGTACAGAAGGAGATGAGGCGATACATTGACGCTTCTAGCCCTATTATACAATATATTGATGACCTGTACATCTCAAGAAACATTAGTCTAGATTGGTAAATTTGGCTTCAATTTAGGTGCTCCGAACTTGAAGGGACTCTAATCATCATCAGATGTCTGCCCAAAGCTATTTTTTATTCTTTCCTTCTTTTTATCCATTTCCTGAGATTTGTCAAGATTTTTTTTATCGGTATTATGTTTTTCTTTGCATACCATTCTTGTCCCATTTTTATTTAAAAATGCTCATCAATCATCAGAAAAGATCAAGGAAAGAGAAATAGATGGTGTGTTTCATACAAAAATAAATAAATAGATGGTGTGATAGGTGGAACTGGAAATGAGTTCTAAGTTTTGTGATGAATTGGTTTTAGTAAAAAAAAATTGGGCCAGTTACCAGTACTACGGATGGTTTGTTATTTTTTCTGATGTAAAAGATTTTACACCAAGAAGCCCCCGTCTTCTTTCTATGCAAAAGACAAAATGCTGTAAATTTATTTCCGATGCTGCTCGTTACTTCTACATATCATAAGCTTATTTGTCATTTATCTGTTTTAAAAGTATCCTAAATTCCTAGTCTTACTTTGGGCATATCCTAGCCGTATCTACTGCAATTAGTACTGCAAACGAATCGAACACGAACAAATTAGGTTGTGTTCGAGTTTGATTTGAAACCTATTTCGAATTAATTTAATTCGAAATAAATAGACAGTTTTAAACTCAAACCATAGTTCGAAATTCAATTCGTTAAATGTTCGAAATGTTTGGTTTGATTCGTAAATGGTTCGAAATTGAATTACAAAATGATTAAATTTCATAGTTCATATCAAAATGACAGAATCAGATACAAAATATCATATAGTTCATACTTCATACTATACAAATAAATTTCGATACAAATTCATACAAATTTCATAGTTCATTCAACAAAATAAATAATTTTCATACAAATTCATATTACTCAAAAAACCAAATAATTAATAGTTTAATACCAATCAAACATACAACATAATGAAACATCCAACATAACTAATACAAATTCAAACAACTAACACAATTAATACAAGTTCAAACCACCGAAACAGCCACTCAAACAGTTTAATACAAGTTCATACTACTCAAATAGCCAACATAATAAAAAGTTCATACAACAATAAATAAACAACACACTTAATAGTTTAATACAAGTTCAAGTGTTAAACTAGAACAACCAAATTAAAAATTAAGCAGCTTTAATTAGCAAGTAACAACCACTCAAACAGTTTGAAAATCTTGAAATTTATATATGCAATAACTTGTATTAGTAACACCCAAAATAGTCTCATTTATTCACCCAAATAGTTAAATATCCCTAAATTAATGAATCTGTTTCTGAGATTCTCAAGGCGTTGAGGTGCTACTTTGACAAGGCATTACCAGTTTTGCTTCTCTACAGCAATGAGAAATCGCAATACAATGAAATTATCAAGGAGGATATCTCACCTTCAACTATATATGGGGCTGAACATCTATTAAGGCTTTTTGGTAAATCATTATATTTTTAACTGGTCGAGTTTCATTGCCCCTGTACATATATCAAACATTTACAAGAGTGAATGAATGGCTAATGCACATACTGTGAATAGCTTTGCTGAGAAAAGTGTTTTTTTTTTGTATCACCTTTTGTCTAATGAGAAGTTAATGGCAGAACATAGTTCTCAAGTGGAGCAAAAGAAGCTTTTGCACATTGCTTTGGGTCCTGCATTACTTTGCTTATTTCTCAATTGGACCAAAATAGGAATTAAATCTGCAGTTTGCTTATTACTTTGGGTCCTGCATTCCTTTTAATAATTTGGCAATGTAAAGTACTAAAGTTCATATTTCAGAAAAGAAAAACAGAAAATAGCGAATGTTGCATTAATTGTTGAACTAAGAATATCAAATTAACTAAAGAAATGATTAGATCTGCTAAGTTATCTAATAAACCATCCCATAACCCGCCATGATTTAATCTGCTAAGTTATCTACAAAATGGAGGCTAGTTTGTAACCTTTCAATGAAGAGAATGGCGACTGGCGATTGGGAGTTAGGACTCGGCGATTGGCGAAGAAGTTAGGGAAAGTGATAGTTCCGCGGTTGCCAAAAACTTGATTTTGTAGATGTGACATATTCCTATAGCTCCAAATTTTACAAATTAAAACAAACATGAGTCTGCTATAGCTCCAACGTTTTGTCCCAGAAGAAATCCCCACATTGTTCAAAAGAGCGAATATTTACAGTGATGCTCCTGACAAGGCACTTAAGAGCCCTTTTGCGTTCCGACACTATTTATATATTATATGAACTATTATACGCAATGAACCATTTATTAATATTAAATATAGAAACACATTAATATAACTGTTCATATAAAGCATATTGAATATTTATAGTCCTGACAAGCTCTTTTGCACTCAGATGCTATTTATACCTACTATATAGATTATTTATATTAAATATAATAACAAATTATTATAGCCGCTAACATAAATCATATTGAACTAGCAATATACCCGCGCGTTTCAGCGGACTCTTTTATTTAAACATGAAAATATTATAAGATAAAAAAATTCACATTGATCTAGTATTAAATTATAAATTCACCAAATTATAGAGAAAACCTATAATAAAAATCAAATTTAATCTTGGATGAGATTTTCCCTATACAATATGAGTTAATGATTCATGATGTTTATGGTAAGTGATATTTTAAGGAATGGTTGATGGTTATTACCGACAATGACAAGGTACAGAAATTATAAGGAACACAGAAAATATTAACGGAGTTCAGCTTTAATAATGTCTACGTCTCCGGATCTCATCCACAAATGGGATGTCGCTTTATTACTCAAAAATTCAGTTATAAGAAGTTTTAGCTTCTTCACAAAACAAGTGTAAGAAGATTAAAAATTGTAATAAAGAGAGAACAACAAATGAGCACTTAAGGCTCAAAGAGAAAATATGAGACAACGCTTAATAGAGTAAAGAACTAAAAATTGTACAAGAATGACTATCAATTTTGGCTAATTCAAAATCTTTTATTTTTCTTATTTTGCAAAGAAAGGAATCAGCTCTATTGATTGCAGTAAGGTGCTCTGGGTTTCTAAGAATATTGATTATTTTTCTTGATTAAAATGTTCTACACCCAGAACATCATTTTTATATGCCATTAACAGAAAACTGGTATTCTTGTGCTAGGAAACGTTATAACGATTCATAATGAAAGTCTTAAATTTTCAAGAATATTCCTTGTCAGAATTATATTGAAACGTTATAACGATTCAAAAATAAATAGGATGAATCATTATAACGTTATACAGAAACATTGAACGGTTTACAGAAATGTTGAACGATTTACAGAAACGTTGAACGGTTTACAGAACTGTTACAACGCTTTAACTTGTTTGACCAACCTTCTGACAAGTCTACTAATCTTCAGAAACGTTAAAACGATTCAGTGAATCATTATACGTTTCATGAATCGTTGAACGCTTTATGAAGCATTATATAACGATACATTCTGTTAATTTTAGCTTATTTCTTCTCACAAAGAACTTAAAATATTTTTGAGTAGGTGTTTTGAATCGTTATAACGCTTTATGAAGCGTTACATAATGATACACTCTTTTAATTTTGGCTCATTTCTACGTACAGAGAATTTAGAAATTTTTTGAGATATGTATTGAATCATTATAACGATTCTCTGACGACAGAGCTCTTCCTTGCATAATTATGAAAAATATAAGATTTTGAATTATACCTATACATTAAATATGATCCTATATCTTCATAGAAGCCACTGAATTGATCTTGATCATTTCTTCTTCATTCCCTTGAAGCTTCTTAGAATCATGCAATTAAATCTCAAAAATACTTTGTTAAATTCAATAAGATTTTGCAAAACAACAAAATTAAAGAAATTGTTAAGTATAACTGTAAGAAAAATAAATTATTTCAGCATATATTATCACCATTAATTTCTTATCAAATATGTACAAAATTGCTAATCATAGCGCATACCTTAAGCGTTAAATCAAATTTTTATATCATAACATAAATAAAAAGATATTGAGTATTCTAATTTGTAAATCATGTGCATAAATGGAAATAATAGTATAGATAAGAAAGAAATGGAGAGAAAGAGGGGATTAATGGACGCGATTACATAATGGTTCACCCTAATTTTGAACTATTTATGATGGGGAGTTTCATTACAACAACTATAAAGTCTTTAATCTCAAATAAATAGGTAGACTAGAAATGGTTGGAAGTTTCATTATTTATATCAATTTAGATAATTATTAATATTTATTATAACAAGATTTTTATAACTAGCATTTTTCATAGTATTATTTTAGGGCATGAAGCTATTTATAATTATAAATAGCCTTGCTTATATTCATCGAATAAATTATTAATTAATATACAGTGCTATGGTTATTTTTATATAATTTGTAGCTATATACAGCAATCATTAAAAGAAGTGTTTAGTACCTCTTGCTAAGCATCCGACACCCGGATATGGTTGCGTTTGATTTGACTCAAATTCTAAAAAAGAATTAGAACATTGACAGGCGTAAATAGCAAAAAAAAAAAATAGTTAGCTGAATCTCGAGAAAAAGATAATTGAAAGTATATCCTGGATTACTGGCGAATGTGCATGTGGTAGCAGTATCCTCTGATTTGAAGAGGAAAAACACATTTGAAGAGGAGTCAGAAATTCAGGAAAAAGAATATACTGAGCAGGAAAAGAAGTCATCAAAACTACATCTGTTACGTAATTATATCCATTTATATTATCTAAGTTCTGTTTTTCTCATCTAAACAAAACGGAAGAGTTTTTTTTTTTTTTTGAGAGAGAGAGAAAGATAAGAGTCTAATTCATAAATATTATTTTGTGTTTATGGAGATTTGAACCTATGATCTCTTAAAGACCATCATAATTAGCTACCACTTAAGTTACTAGACCATTTGCCAAAGTAAGATTTTTTAAAAAAGAAAATGTTTAAATATAATAAAATTAGAATGAAAAGTTACATGTAATAAGAAACAAAGGGAAACAATGGAATGAAGAGAAAAGATTTAGCAACTTGGTCATATTTTTGTCGTGCAGTAACAAAACAATCATCCAATGCCGGAAAATTGGCAATAACCATGTCTTTGTGAATTTTGATCTGGGGTCTTGCGTAGAGAGTGTGAGAAGAGAGGGGGTCCAGAAAATGATCATGCAATGCAGGAGAGAGATGGAGAGTCATTTGACTCATTTGCTTCAGAGACTTATAAATTAAAATGAATAGTTATATAGAATAAAGAGGGGCTGTATTTGAAAGATACGTTTGAAAATGATAAGAGGATGCGCAAAACGCAAGTGCGCCGTTAGAAAAGGCAGGTCGTTGTTTGGGGATACATAGTTGTGTGGGGATAATCATTCTAAAATTTAATGGTACACTTATTCCATATCATGAAATCAAAACCATTATTAAATTAAAAAAAACAAATGATAGATGTTTTCTTTATTTTTAAACATGACGTTGTATCAAACTCGAATCAAATTATAGGTTTTTCTAGTAACCCACATCATTAATATTTTTTTATTATTGATTTTATTTAAATCACTTTATTTTATTTTGATCTAATGACTTATGTATATTTTTTTCTCTTTTCATTTAAAAATTATCATGATATTATATTACTTATTATTATTATGCAAATTTTTAGTATTTAAAAATATTATGTTTAAAATTTGTTTAATATAGAACTTATATTGAAAATATTTTTAAGTTTTACATTTTTAATTATTTAGGTGATAATAACTATATTTTTGGGGAAAAATCCGAGGGACAATGCTAGTAACTTTTATTGAAGATAGAGCACAAATTATATGATTTTTTTCAATTTGAAAGAACTTTTCCAAAGAATCAAACTCACGAAGCAGTGATATATTAATTTATGTAATTATTGTGCGCACAGTATGAATATCACTTATTATAACACTCACAGTAAAAATTTTGTGATGTTTGAATTACACTGACCATCAACTGATCAGAAATCTTGTTCCCAGATAGTCAATAGAAATTAAGCTCTTTTCAACATGCTAATTGATGATTGGACCACTGACCGACTACAATCCAAAAGGGGCTGAAATTCTAAACTGTCACTCACTATCCATGATCAAAACTTTGAATGACATGTTGCCTAGGCTGATGTACTGACTCCGCATCCGGGCCGAACACGAAGTGTGCTAACTCTTGCAGTTGTTCATCTATTTCAACCTCGAATTCACGGTGGTCGAATTGTGACGTGGCCACTAAAAGCAAAGCAGCCATGGAGATGACAAGAAGAGGAGCAAAGGATGACAGGAGATCTCTGAGGTAGAATATAAACAGCATTTTTGTGGCGTTTAGAAATGATATTAGATATGTTTTATCTTGTGGGTTTGAAGGCGGATGTATAAATAGAGCTTTTAACATAGTTTCCCCTTCCACTTTTTCCTTTTTCTCCCTTTTTGATGGGATTTCTCGTGCGAGACATTCATGCAAGGTGCGGGTGAGAGAGACTGCTGAGAGTTAAGGGTAATGAGATCATGTTTATTTATTACTTTCTGGGTTCGTCATGAAAAGATTTCTCAAAAGAAGCTGAGTTGTTGCGTTCATGCTGTTCAACTGCTCTCTTCTTAGGTCTTGTGCTTTTCCCTTTTCTTTGGGGAAGTGAATTCCCTCTTCCCTGCTTTTTTTTTTTTTGTCTCCAAGTCCAACCTCCAATAAAAGTAGCAACATCAGATATTATCAAATAATTTCTAGAATATATTAGCAAGCACCGGACAATTCAATTCCTGTGAGGGTCACAACTCTCAGCATAAACAAACACCCACAGCCATGACATGTTCGCAATTGAGCAACAGTAAGTTCCATGACCAGTCAAATTTTTATAACTTAAAATATCGAAATAGATAACTCTCAAGCATGGAATATATCTATTTGTTCTTTTCATTTCATTTTTCAATTTTGAAGAACAAGCCTGCATATTTTATGTAAATATAAGTAATTTTGAAAAGAAAGGGGGGGGGGGGGGGGGGGGGGGAGGATTCAGCACCTTTTTTTGCTTTTTTTTTTCTTTCTTCTTTACACTACAGTTTGCGACACAGAGTTTGGCTATCACCAGAACACAAGCACTGTAATCTAGGGGTACTTGGTTTAGACAGGAAAGATGCAAAACAAAAACACATTGAAAGGAAACCCTTATCTGATAATTCCTATATTGGCATCTCCCCTATCGCTACAAAATTATAAACTGTGTAATTTACATAACACACCACATTCACCAAGACTTGAAAGATTACAGTTTGCACTGCACTCCTCTTTGCAATTTAGCTACTCTAAAGGTGGAGCCACTTCAGTAGGGTTTTGCTCGAACACTTCAGAACTTGATGAGTCAGAGTCATCAAGCAACTCCTTCGATTGCATCGACTCCTTGTAAGTCGGTGTTTCTCTGAAATCGGTTGCACCCTGGTTATATGTTGCCACAGCAATCCCACAAGCAATCACCTGGTGTGACAATAAATAGTTAGACTGCTAGCTAATAAACAGAATCTATAGGTATCAAATACTCACATAACACCAAAAGTCAAAACAATGAAAAAAACTCAGACTGAAGTAAATCACTTCACGGTCAATTAATGCAAAAAAAAAAAAAACATTGTTTGATGCACAATCACCCAAATTTAAATTTAACCCTTCTAACCAGGGATAACCTAACTAGTCAGATAATGATGGTGCTGTCTATCAGGCAGTGCAGGTTGCTATGCTATCCTGCTCAGTTTTTGCCCAGACCTTTGTATAACCAGCAAGTGTTGGCCTTTTCACAACTGGTTGATGTAATGTTTATAGGCCTAAATTAGACAGGTTCATTCATACATCCTATTACATTAATCTAAACCTAATCATACAAATTGGTTTTTGCTTTGGTATAATTTGTACCAGCACCAACAAAGAAGCATCATTTCCAAAAACAGCGACATAACAAAATTTCAGGGGTTCGCCGTGAAATTCAGAAAAAAGAAGCTACTGAAAAGTAAGTGAGAAACGGGTAAGTTTAAAAATACGAATAGAAACGCGCCACTGGCAGTGGCGCGCTCATTTTTTTTTTTTTTTTTTTACGAAACGCGCCACTGCCAGTGGCGCGTTTCCATTTTTTTTTTTTTTTTTTTTTTTTTTTTTTTTTTTTTTTTACGAAACGCGCGCGCCGGTGGCGCGTTTCCTTCTTATATATACTGAGATGGAGTCGCTGCGGACGAAACGCGCCCAGCGTGGCGCGTTTCATTATTTTTTGAAACGCGCATCGCCTGCAAGCGCGTTTATCCGCGCCATCGCCGGTGGCGCATGCCGCCATTCGTATATTTGAAATTTTACGGTTTTCACTCTTATTTTTAACAATATTAATTTACTAATAATTATTTTCATTAAAAACTGGAAAAGTAACTATGAAAATTATAGTTAATTAATTCTTACAGCAAAGACAATGCCAAAGGCCCAAGATACTGCATCACAAACCCAAATGTGTTCCATTGTGGTCCTCCCAGAAGTCTGGCTCCAGTCCAGGCAGCTTTGGCATTGGCTCTTTTGATATTTCCCACAGTATCTGAAGAATTACTGACTTGTTAGTTCATATGATCTTTGAAATTTACAGAAAAGAAGGTGAATGAATTTACTAAAATGAGTAGCATGTGTGTCAACTGCACTGCAGGCCTAATTTTCTGATGTGTGTGAGGTTCTATGAGATGGCCTGTTTGGCAGGTCGACACCGACACAGCTTTATCCGAGGCTTTCTGTCAACTGATTTAGGCTTACTAGGAGAAACCTCTACCAGAAATGCATCACACTGATGGGCCAGAGGGAAATTGAAATTAATGACTGATTAAAACTCTAGTATACCGGTCATTCAAGCATTTAAAACTCTAGTAAGAAGCACTTTCTGGTTTTTAGTATAGATTCTAGTTCTACCAGTCAGCTTTAGCACTATGATGTCGTCTCATGTACAGCAATAAAAATAAAAAAAATAAAAAAATAAAAAGAAAAATGAAAGCACCTCTAATTCCTCATTTTCTTGTTTGACTGCTCCAGCTCCTTCCTCCTCTGAAGTGGTAACTGTATCCTTCCTGCCTGGATTATCAGGTCGGCGAGTGCGTGAAGAAACACCTCCTTCTCTCCTTGCAAGCGCAACAACTGAAGCACTCCTGCACTCCTACGCGAGAGATTTGTAAGATAGGGGTTCGAGCGGTTGGTAAATCCTGAGATACCGCGAGGGGAGCATGTGATGGCACCGCTGATGAGTAGAGACATGAGAGAGACTTTGAGGAGGGAGAGAGCCTATCAGCGCTTACTGGCTTGAATTTTTAGGGGCTGTTTGATATCAACGTTTCATCGGGAATAAGTTTGAAGAAAAAAATGTTCTAGAAAACAAATGCCAGCCGTATTAGAAGTTGAAGAGCAACAAGAAAAAGGGAATACTTTGATGGAAGTTCTTATCTTTCGGAAGAAAATTAGAGAGCCCTATTTTAAATAATATATATTTTTTTTAATGAATTATCTTTTTTTTTTAATATTGTTACCAAACGTTGATTGTAAATTCTGAAATATTTTAAAAGAAAATTTCTTCTACTTCAATGGTCTTTCACTCTCTTTTGGAAGAAATATGTGATATCAAACACAGCCCAAGACAAGATAACAAGTTTCAAAAGCAAAAGCTTAGTCCGTTCTGTTTGTTCAAAAATTAGAGATCTCGGTTTCAAAGGATTTTAAATGGGCCAGGGCTTGCGCCGCCTGGAGCGTTTTTCTTGTTCACACAGTATTATTTTTGAGAGAGGTTGGAGAATTGGAGGGTTATTTATCTGAATTTTTTTTTAAATATTATTAATAATATTCAGAATTAAATATTAAGGAAAAGAAAAATTAAAATTCAAAATATACTTCGAACGTAGTTGGTGCTTGCAGTTCCAGAATATTTTTCGTTTCCGACAACAACAAAAATTCATGGGAACACAATCGGTGCCTGCGGCGCCAAGAATAAAAAAATTAAAAATTCTCTGGGACAGCAACCGATGCCTACGTAGGGATGGCAAAAAAGTCCATCGGCCCGTAGGCCTGTACATACCCGCATGGCCCAAGTCTTTACCGATTGGCCGGTACGACAAGTCAGTCGTAAGGTCGGGCCAAAAACGGCCAGTCGGATAAAGGATTTTGATTTAAATCTGCAGGTAACCTGGACCATTAGATATAACTAAGATTAATCTGATCCGTTGATAGATAAGGTAAATTCAGACCCAAACCCTATCTCTTGCGTTCTCACTTCTCTCACTCAAACTCAGCGGCGCCTCGATCTCTCTTCTGGCGAACTCTTCTCTCTCTGACTCTCTCGCGATCTCTCCTCTCTCTAAGGCGATCGCTCTCACTCCATCAGCGCAGGCAGTCGGTACACGCACACGGCACACTCCACTGCTCCATCGAGGCGCGCAGCTCCATCTCCCTCTGGTACTGGTAGTCTGGTACATCGAGGCGCGCAGCTCCATCTCCCTCCTCTCTTGTTCTTTTACTATAAATCTTCGTTCTATGCTTCTCTTTTCTCCATGCCCATTTAACTTTTGGTTTCTTCTAATCTTCTCGACCAGACTTAAGAGAGAGGATTTTTCGTTTCATTGAGGTGCGTTTCCAACTATCCTGGATTTTGGTTTTTCCACCTGTCTCTAAGTTGCTCTTATAAAAATCGTTGTCTGAGCTATAGAATCTCTATTTACGGTTCATTTCAACTAATCGGAAACCAAAAATCTTCTTTCGGATAAATATACTAATCAGTCGCAAAAAAAGAAAGAATCGACGTAAATGAGACATTCGGTGATGAGTCTCTTACGATTCAAGCGTTCTTTCGCACAAAATCGAAACGAACCCAGTTGGTTTAGAAAATCACGTAATAATCTGATCATGGCTAGCGATTAGTTTTCCAAACCATGGTAGCGGTAATGGACTATTACTTGTTATTGGTAAAAGGTACTAATTCGTTTGCAAACAATAGAATTAGAATAGGGGGAGTGGGTTGTGTGTGTCTTGGTAGATGGAAACAGATTTCTAAAATTCGTTTTCTTTTTTGAATGGAAAATACTCCCCAATGTAAGATTCACAAGGGGATCCAGTTTCCTTTTGTTTGTTTTCGTACCAACTCTATGATCTACACCGCTTTACCATTATAAACCTATACAATTTGGTCGACCTCAAAAGAGAAGACATCCATTTGACATTTTTTTTCACATTTTGTGCGTTTTATAAAATAATCAAGTTCATTTATTATTATTTTTTCGCTTGTCTCGCTTGTTTATTAATTTCTTTGATCAATTCCCTAACCGAGCTTATTTAAAGCATTTTATACCCAAAAAATAATATATCTTATGGGACGAGATTAACTTGTAATATATAAAAATGCACATTTTATTCCTTATCTCGGAGCTTCGTAAAGTATCATATCAAAATTAATCTATCACGAGAATACTTCTAGCATATAAATATTTGGGGTTAGCATTAGTCACATGATTGTCATTACATGAATGTATAATTATGGAAAGGTACTGACATCTTACAAAACTAAATTGGAGAAAGGTTTAATATGCCATGGTGCTTGCATTCACACTGGTGTCTATGTCATGTGCATATCCAGTTTAACATAACTTCCAGGATATTCTTTTTTGTTGTGCAATTATCGTTGTCCGCCTAATGTTTAAGTATTGACAACTCTATTATACTACTTATTGATTATTCTTGGATTTTTAAGAAATCAAATACTTGTAGATTAAAGTATTTATTTATGTTTGCTTTTCATGATGGAGAACATCTAATTTCATGAAATGTATACTCTTTTCATGATGGAGAACATCTAATATCAATTAATATTTACATGGATCACTTCTTCTAGCATATCAAATTCTTCATCTTTTTTCAGGCAAAATGGCAACTTCACAGAACCTATTAATCAAGTATCAATCGAGCAAAACCCTACAAATGAACCTAGAAATGTAGAACTCGTTAATCAAGAGGGCACAACACCGACATCTATGAGGATCTTTCGCAACACCGATAACGGTTTCGGTGCAACACCAAAGATCAACTTCAGTGCAAAGAACAACACCGACATCAAGTTTAGGCGGCGCCCAAGCACCTAGTCAACCTGAAGAAGTAGATACCTCAAAACTAAAATCTGATGTTTGGGCGCACATGACGAAGAAGTTGATTGATGGAAAATTCAAAGCAGTGTGCAAGTATTGTGGTACTAAACTTACAGCAGGCTCCAATAGTGGTACACGACACATCAAAGCCCATATAAAGTCTTGTCTTAGAAAAAAACAGCAAACATTTCCTAAAGCTTTTCAAAAAATATTAGCAAATAAAAAGTCAGAGGGAAAAACTGCCATAGGAAATTATATTTTTGATCAAGAAGGATCTAGAAAAGATCTTGTGGAGATGGTAGTGTTGCATGAGCACCCTCTCTCGATTGTTGAGCAAGTAGGATTTAAGATTTTTGTCAACAACTTACAGCCGTTGTTCAAAATACCAACACGTAACACCGTGCAAAAAGATATTCTCAAACTTTATGTAGATCGAATGAAGAAGACTATGGCCCTCATGGAGAGCAATGAAGGAAGAGTGGCGATTACAACTGACATGTGAACGGCAGACAATCAAAATAAGTCATATATGGCAGTCACTGCACATTTTATGGATGATTCATGGCATTTACAGCAGCGACTATTAAGGTATATTTAATATATTATTTTTAATTGATTTTCTGAATATTACTCTAGTTATTGAGATTAAGTTCTTTTAGTAATTACGTTATTGTAGGTTCCAACATGTACCTTCTCCCCACACCATAGATGTACTTGTTGAGATTGAGTTCTTTTATTTGTAGTATTTATTTTGTGTTGAATTTGGAATTGTTGTCTTCATTTTGTTGTAGTATCTTAGTTGATGGAACTTAAAAATTTTGAAACTATATGTATATTGTTGTCTAGTTGTTTCAAAATGATGTTTATAATGTGTGCTGAATGGGGTGGGCATGGGCGGGTATGGGCGGGCAAGGTAGGCTCACGGGTACGGGCATGGCGGGCGGGCAGGGTAGGCCCATGGGTACGGGCCGGCAGGCACAGTTTAGGATGAAATGCCCACGGGTGGGTCAGGTATAGAATTTTAGGCCCATTATACCAGGCTAGGCATGATAGGCCTAAAATTTTAACAGGCAGGTCAGGCACGGGATTGTCAGAATGCCTGCGGGTAAGGCCCATTGCCATCCCTATGCCTACGGCGCCACGAATAAAAAATTTAAAAAATCCCTGGGACTGCAGCCAGATCTGTGCTTCCACACGATGCATTTCCCAGCCTTTGAATTAATGGATTGACAAGTCGACGGTTGAGATTCTTCATTAATTAAACAGATGAAAACTTCAGAGTTCTAACGCTTAATTTAATAATTTCAAACCCGATTTAGTAGTTAAGTCAAGCGCTCGAGTTAATACAGTAAGAAAATTTAGATTGCATTTATTAATTAATTTTGAAAATGGTATGTAATTTCATGGGATGTTATTAGATTAATTTTACAAAATCGGTAGTGCTATTTAAAAAAAATGAGACCACTAGTGTGTTATTTTAATAACAGGATTAAGCAATTAAACTATTAGGGTATGTTTGGATCGTGCAAAGAATAGCGTAATAATAGAGGAATTGAGAATGGTAAATGAGGATAGTGAAAAAAATAGTGATTTTTCGGTTAAGCGTGAGGATAGTAAAAAAAGGTGATGTTATTTCGAATAATAGGAATGTTGTTTGGATTGTTTGTTTAGAATAGTAATGGAGATTTGAGAAGAATAATAGTTATTCCATCTCCCCTCGGAATAGCAGAATAGTAGTTATTCTCACTGTTTCGAAACAGCATATTTACGTTTGGTTGCACTGTTACTATTCCTATTCTGGGAACAACAGCTATTTTGCTATTCTCATGTCATCCAAACATACCCTTAAAGAATTGTTGCAAGCAACTAAACAATATATTTTTATAAAATTCATTATAAATGTTGTTTGTGTCGAATAATATATGTTTAAATAAAGTCCCAATTAGATATGTTATTTTTGTGCATGGTGTGCATATTTCACTAGTACATGACAATACAAATAACATGCAATAAAATCTCAGATCATCAAAGTCCATACAACATACAACAAAATCTAACAAAAAATACATAAGGCATGCAATAAAGTCTAAAATAATCGAAGTTCATACAACATACAATAAAGTTCAACAATAACATAATATAAATAACACGCAACAAAGTCTCAAATCATCAAAGTCCATACAACATACAATAAAATTTAACAACATCACAATATATAAGGAATGCAACAATGTCTAAAGGTAGGTGCTAGGAGTGAAAGTGTTTTTTTTTCTACAACCTCTACCTTTAGGTGTTGAGCTGGGCGTATCAGGAGTCTACTGCCTTTACTTGCCTGAATCAGTCTCCAAACCAAATCCATAATGCACATGTTGTAGGCTAAAATGAATCGATGCACGAGGAACCTCAGGCACATGATCAAAATCCTAAGACATACATGTTTGTCCATAAGAATATGTAAAATATCAAACATTTATTCACTTACAAAGAATACGTAAAAGTACTTGCACGGATGATTTGTCTGGATTTTGATTTAAGTCAAGGAATACATCACTAAAACGGACATATGTCATGTATGGAAGCGAGGGCTGAGATGAATCCACACCAAAGTCTGTGAAAGCGTTGTAACTGGCACCATCCATGTACGGAAGCGAGGCGAGAGATGCGTATGGAAGGAGAGATGAACCCATAAAATAACTAATTAAAATCAGTTTTAAATTAACTAATAAGACTAATTTTTATACCTACATCGATGACCCTCCGATATCTGTAGTTGGAGTATTTGATAGGCTTTCCTCCTCGTTACTTGAAATCGCATCTACATCAGCAGGTAGTCCAACTTCTCTTAGCATCCGCTCGAACTCATATAGTCGGTCATTATCCACTGCATCGTCGTGATGACTCTTAAGTAAAACCTTGCGAAGACGCTTTGTTCCGCGTTTACAAAGCTCCTTGATAACGTATTTAACCCTCTGCAAACTCCGTGTCCCCTGTAAAAAAAATGGTTAAAAGCAAACACTTAAGCAACCTATAAAATAACACATTTCTAAAGTTGGAAGTATACCACTCGTCGAAGCCTAAAACCACCTGGAACGTATCCAATTAATTACCTCAACCGAATCTCGTGGAGGTACCAACAATCTGTCAAGTCCACTCTCTATCTGTCCACGAAGATATACCGTGTACAAACCAAATGCATGAAACCATCATCGGTACTCAAGATGCTGACTTGGATCATAAGGTCAGTTCTCATTAATCAAATCGGGCCTTTGCCACATCTCAACATACACACAATGTCTAATGACCCAAAATTATATGTAGAAAAAGAATCAATTTGGTTAGTAATTGGAATCGTACGATTCGTATGGACTATTTTGTCAAGTTTTCATAGCTTGTCCCATCTGTCAAGTCCATTCTCTATATGAGAGTCGGAGGAGGAATCATCTGAAATAGCCCAAAGCGGAGGAGGAATGTCCCGATGCATAACTATCTCTGTATAGTGCCATGAAACAATCTAGAAATAAATCAATGGTACTCTGGCTAGCCAGTATCCCCGCTCGCGTAGTACCCGACCTGATAATTAATCAAGAAGAAGATAAAATATCAGAATTTATTGATATCAATTAATAACATACATTCTTAATTTAAAATAAAGTATATATAATTATTTTTTACCTGGTAGTACGTTGAGAAACATATCATATGGATGCCAATTCACATGTTAGGGCAACATATTTTTGAACTCATTTTGATAATATATAGGCTCGAGTGCGCATGAGCATGTTATTAGTATGTAATAATTTAGAAGTCAATAATACGATAATTTTATCATATATATTTTGTTCATGAATTGGATGATTAATCATTTTGTTACTTTGAGTATTATTGCATTTATGAATCATTTCAAATTAATGACTGAAATTATGAAACTTCTTAATATAGATGATATATACTCTTAAAAGTCTCTGACTTAGGTAATTAACAGCAACACTAATTAACCACTGTAAGGATTAGTATGTGAATTAGAAGATGGTCAAATTTCACAGATCATAGACAAGAGATGTCATTTTAATCACATAGATATATGTTCCATGAACATGATATTTAACATACCCCGAATGAAATATTAAATGGAATTATGTTCGCGTCATTAATGCTTTCATTCAGTGTTAACTTCTAAAGTATGAGATATTCATCTTTCTTATATAAAAAATATATATGTGTGAGTATTATCTAACGATGTCCGTAAAAGATAGTTATAACGGTAGCACTTCGGTATATATAACTTGTGCTGAGGAAGATATGATTTACCAAAAGTACTATTGTCCCTCGTATTTCTATATGAGTAATAGTATCACTGGTGGATAACCTATAGAGGCATCATATATTTGGTGCTCCGAGACAAGTCGATCTTTATTCCAATTAGAATTTGGAAACAATCATGGAGTAGGTCTGTAGAGAATTAAAGAGGTATGTATATATTCATCCCTGAAAATTTGAGGAATAAAAAAAGGCAGCTCGACCCAATAAATTTAAAAATTTAAGGAGAAATTTTAAAATGATGAAGAGATTTAATTCAAGTCCAGAAACATCAAAAAAAAAATCATAGAAATGCTAAAAAATTAAAATTTTAAGAAAAGAATTAAACGCAAAGCCCCAAAAATTTAAATTTAAAATCTCTTCGAAACCTAAAATCTCAAAACTCAAATTTTATGGCAAAAAATCAAATTCTCCATAAAATTCTGAGAATTGTCTATATTATTTGTTATTTTTAGAGTTATAAAAGTCAAAGAAAATCTAAATTATCAATTAATATATAAAAAATCAATTGATCAAGCATTAAAAAATTAATTGATGCTCTATTAAGATGCAAAATTATAAATAAAAATTATCATAATTTTTTTATATTTTAAAGAATTTTGAGCATATTTTCGAGCAATTTGGAAAAAGAAATTTTTGAGAAATAATTTAAAAGCAAAAGAGAAAAAGAAAATCAGCAAATGAAGAGCTCCAATTAAAAATCAAAATGTGAAAATTTATGGTCAAAAACTAAAGTATATGGTCTCGTGCCCAAAATCCAAAACTGGAGTCTATGGTCTCGTGCGACAAAAATCTACACATTATATACTGTTGGAAAGAGTACAGAGAGGATAACACAAAGAGACTAAAAACTCGTGAAATGATTGAGCGATTTGTGAGAAACCTGAAGGAGAAGTTTCTGATCCCAAAATGAAATTGAGAAATCTGAGTCATAATTGATCAAATTGACACTTCAAACATCTTTCTTTATGGTCATAAAAGATTATTTGAGGGCTTGGTTGAATTTCAAAAGTTTCAAATTGGTGAGACCACGAACTCGCAAATCGGGTCCAAAACCGAGTTGCTCAAATTCTATACCGGAGCATTCTATTGATTAAATAAATATTATAAATCATTTTCTAGGGTCAATTAGATACTAATCAAGATTTGAAACATGAAAAATAGTGAAGAAATAAAGGAGAACGACTATGAGGTTTGAAATCGGATTTGAAGGAAAAAACGGGCATCAAGTGCATAATTGAGATCCGACAAGGGCTAAAATATAGGAAGGGAGTAACAAGAACATGTTTGAAGCTTTACACCTTATATAACTCCATAGAATCATCTGTTGATCAAGTAATGGTTAGAGATGGTAAATTTGTAATTTTTCAGCAAACAAAACAAATCTCACTTGTGCTCTCAGCTGTTAAAACACATTTAAAATACTTAGAACTTGTCTAATACACCCCAAAATATTCAGAAGAATATGGAAAGATGAATGAAGGGAGTTGGTGCATGAATTGGTTAAAGATAAGTCAAACCGATCTTATACACTCATCTACCATCTCATAGACCTATTGAAACCCCTCTTCTCCTTCAAATACAAGACACACAATCAATCCCAAACTGAACGCTCATCCAAAACGCTGCCAAAACCAATCCAAACTAATATTAGACACAAAATAAGATTCAATCTTTGAATTGAGATCAAAATTAAGTTCAAAGATATAAGATTTAATTAATTTATTTTCTACTCAAGCTATAAATTAGGACTAGGTAAGTCTCCATCCTGTAAATATAGATATCAAATTTTCTTCATGAGTGCATTGGAGATTGTAATTCCAATTTACGCAATAAAGATGAAGTTTTGAAATGCAATATCAATTTTCCTTCTTTTCTTTGATGTTTTTATGTTGTAATTCATTTTTTTTTTTTGGCTCAAATCTGCATACAAACATCATTGAATGTTATATAAAGGCTAAGTAATGCATTAAACCATTTAAGATCAATGAATTACTTATAAATGTAAAATCAGCCCTAAAATTGATGAAAATACAATGAAAAGGAAAAATGGGATGAGATTTGCACTAAATTTTGTAGAAATAAGTCATATGAATATATAACTGATTTTATATTTTTTGGATTTTTCTGTAAAAAGTTATAACCTTTTTAAATCTGAAAAACAACAAATTCTGGTATAATTTTTTTCCTTTTTGCCCTTGATCTGATTCAAAAATAAAAAATTATATCTCTGCTACTCATATTTATTTAAAAATTTGTAAATATCTATATCTAGTTATAATGCATCTTTATATAAATTTTCATAATTTTTGGAGTTTCATACAATTTTCTATGGATTTATGAATTTTCAGCTAGTAGATTATAATTTTCTAGTTCATAATAAAATAAAATGAACTCTATAAGCTCTTGTGCCTGTTGAGTTCAATCGTGAGTCTTTGATTTCAAAGAGTTATAAGACATGTGCCGGCTATATTAAGTCGTGAGCTCTTGCCTTCACCTAAACTACAAAAATAATCTTATAATTAACAAAACTTTTCTAAATCTTGTAACGGCTATATAAAAGTCGCGAGCCATTGATTTTGAAGAGTTATAAGCTTGTCCCATCTATATTAAGTTGTGAACTTGACATCAAGAAATTAATAATAAAAGGGTTTAAATTAAAAACAAATTGTTTTATAATTCTAAAAATTGAGCTATTTTATATTTTTCTGAATTTTTCTTGAAACTTTTTTGTTAAACAACCCAAAAGGAATTTGATAGGGGATATTTAAAAGAAAACAGAGAGTAGCACTAAATATATTTAAAATCAAGAGCGATATTTGATAGGGGATGAATTTCTTGACAATAGGTTATTTTAATAATTTTGTTAATGACACTCTCAATAAATTCAAAAAATATTTTAAAAATAGAAAATATTTATAAATATATTCTTCACTTATAGATCGTCCGTGTTACAATATTTATGTGATTTAATTATCATTTGATAGTCTCTCAAATATTATCAAAATTTTATATAATTTGTAATAGCTGTACTTTACTATAGAACTATAAATTGAAAAATATATCTATATTTCTTTTATTTTTATTTTTTTTTAAATTTATTGAAAGTGTCATTGTTAAAATTATTGAAATAATCCACTGTCGATCCCTCCTCTATTTAATATTGATTGTATATCTTGTATGTAACAATTTGATGAGAGAAAAAAAACATAAAAAAGCTACAAATTATTGTGACGTGACATTAAGAAGAGAGAAAATTCAAAACTATTTTTAATATATATAACTTTTTGGTCGAGTTCACATTCCTTAACATATTTCTTTTATGATAACAAAGTACCATAAATTTTTATCTCATGATATATATGAACCGAACAGTAAAACTAGGGGTGTCAATGGGTCAGGTCGGGTCGGGTTCGGGTCATGTCATATTATTTTATTATTTTTCTTGACCCGATTTGAACCCGACCCGATTAAATTCGGTTCCAAAAAAAATTTTGACTCATACCCGATCCGACGGGTCACGGATCGACCCGTGACCGTGTAAAATAATCAAATATTTATTAATTATTTTTATATAATTTAACCAATAAAATATTAATTAATTTATAATTAATCTTAATTAGTGTATATTTAAGCTTTAATTAGTACTAAATCACAAAATTACGTCAAAAAATATAATTAATCGGGTCGGGTTGGGTTGACCCGAACCCGACCTGATCCGATTCGGATAAAAAAATTAAACCCATAGCCGACCAATTAATTTTCGAATCATGTTGGGTCGGGTTGGGTTAACCTATCGAATTGGATCAAGAATTGACACCCTAACCGAACCGAACCAAACTGACCGTTTTTTTATCATTTTTACTATTTTCCTATCAAATTTTCTACGCAAGTTCAGTATAAAATGATAACTTTTTGTATTTATCACTGCTTAATATTTTTCATTAACTTTTTTTTATTAAATATTTTATTATTTTAATATATTATTATATAATTAAAACATTTTTTAAAAATTATATTGAATTATGTGAACCATAAATTTCATGGCAGAGGTTACTAGGCCGAGTAAATCTTTTTGGTTCGAACATTTGTGTGACAGACGCGAATAATTTCCTAAAAAAAAAAAAAAACAGACACGAATAACCTGGTTAAGTGAGCGGCCCCATCGTCCCAGCTTCTCTCCTCTTCCCACTTTCCCAGTAATTGCATCTTCCCGAAAACCTAACCCTAGGTTCCGCGAAACTCTCGTCATGGCCAGAGACGATTCCTCATCACCTACCATCTCTGGTGGGAAGCACCGTCGTTCACCGGAAGGGACTCGTGAGGAATCCTCCAAGCGTCGGAAGCACCGCCACCGCCACAGCCATCGCCACGGACGGGACTGGAAAGAGGATGATGCGGCGAGGCCGGTTGAGGATGAGATCGAGGAAGGAGAAATTCTTGATGATGCACAACCTGACGAAATTAAGCTGGAAGGATTGGCTTTGGACTTGAAGAAGATTCGGGTCTGTTTTCTTGGATCTATTTTCTCCTCCTCGCTTGCTGTTATATTTGGCATGAGGTTTAATAGGTTACTCTTTCACTGCTCCTTAATTACTTATCTTGAAAACCTCTCAATGTCCAGTTACTATTCATTTGAATTGGAATTCGTATGGTTATTTGTCATGTAATATTTCATAACTGTATCCAGTTTGCAATTTTTTTCTATTTGGAAACCAACTGCTAACATGGGATATTTTACTTCAGAAAATGTTCTAAGTTTTCTTTAGACCTTAGTCCTTATGATTTTTGAATTAGATATTAGATTCTCTAGAGGATACTTGATTACAGTACCTGCATTATCATGTCCCTTCCATATTATTTATTAACTTGTTGCAAAACACACTACATACCCTTTTTGTATCCAGGAAGCTTCCATGGAGCTTGACAACACAAATGAAAAACCTTTGCCACCAGATGGTGCTTCTAACCTTATAGATGATGATGCTGAAATGGTTGATACTCTGATAGAGAAGAATAATGGTTTCACTAATGGCCTGGTTTTTCAATCAAAAGGAGAGAAAATAAAATCACACAAAAGGAGAGAACATTCACATAAGCATAAGAAGAAGCGATCTGTATCCCCTGGCTGGTCCCAGGAGAGGTCTCCATCTTATCACAGAGGTAACCTTGATAAATGCCTAGAAAAGCATGATAGTGGTAGCAGTTGTGACAGGGAACTGAGTATTGACAACCATAATCAGCATGGCACTCATAATGCACGGGATAGACATGATAGGTATGACCATAAAGACCGGCATGGGAGCCTTGAGAGGCGAGTCTGGCATGAGAGCTCTGAAAAGCAGGACAGGCATGATAGCTCTGATAGAATGGATATAGATGATAGGCGTGACAGGCGGGAGCGGCACGAGAGCCGGACAGGCGGGAGCGGCACGAGAGCCGGGAGCGGCACGAGAGCCGAGACCGGCACGAGAGCCGGGACAGACGGGATCGGCACGAGAGCCGGGACCGGCACGAGAGCCGGGACAGACGGGATAAAGACTATAGCCGTGAGAGGGGGGATAAGTATGAGAGCAATGACAGGCATGATAAGCATCATAGCAGGGATAGTCGAGACAAGTATGAAGACCAAGAAAGGGATAGGAGGGAGAAGTATGACCCTATTGCAGATCTAGAGAGAGATCGTAGAGAAAGAGAGAAGGAAAAAGAAAGACGTAGTAGTAGCGTGAGAAGGAGGGATGATGAGAATCAATGGGACAGGAATAGCAGGAATCAGTATCATGACCGTAGAGTACGGGAGGATGAGAGACAAAGGGACAAAGGGGATGGAAGGGATAGGTATCATGATGATAGAGACAGAGTTCAGGTTACTGAAAATAGGGATTCAGATAGACATAGAGATAAAGATCTGAAAGGCAACCGAGCAGAAAAAAATAGAGAAAACATGATCACGTAAGTTAATAATCTTTGGTTTTTTATTGACCAAATTGAATATGTTCTCCTTAACTTATGGGTGAATGTTGTCTGATTGTAGGGAAGTGGAAGAAGAAGAAGAACAAGATGATGTTGAGCAGGGGAAAGTGGAGCAACATTTGGGCCAAGAGGATGAAGAAGAGATAATCAAGGAAGAAAGCAGGAAGAGGAAGCAAGCTATACTTGAGAAGTACCGGCAAAAGCAGATGCAGAATCAACAGCTTGAATCCATATGTGATAATTCCAGCCAAGGTACTGTTCCTTTTTATCTATTTTATTGTTGTACATAACAATAAGGGATCTCTATTTTTCTAGTCTTTTCCTTATACATTGGTTTCACATTGTGCAGAACAAAATGCATCTAAAGAGGAGGCAACACAGGTTCAGGATTCAAATGGTGGCAATTTGAGGAGTCCAAAATTTGATGAGGAGCCTGACAATGAACGTGACTCTTCAGAATTATATGTTTCTGATCGGTCTTTTGCTCTGGACAAGTCTCCTAATCAGGAAGGTGCTTTGGCAAATGAGAAGGCCCCTGGTGCTGTTGCAGGGCTTGGAGAAGGCACTCCTAAGGTTTATTTCATTCTTATTACATATTGGTGTTCACTAACTATATGTCTTTATTTCAACTGTTGTTCACACAGTCCCTTTCGTATTTTTCAAACAGAGTGAAAGATCAGCAGACATGTTTTGTGATGATATTTTTGGTGATTCACCTGCCAAAGTCCGTAAAGTGGTAAGTGTTTCATCTTTAATTTTGAAGTTCCCTTTAGTTAGCATTCCATTTTGTTCCATCTTTTAACCTATTTTTGTAACTCGACTGAACACTTAAACAGGGCAAAGTAGATGGATTAAAGATTGAGAGAAGTGGTCTTCATGATAATTGGGATGATGCTGAAGGATATTATAGTAAGTCCCCAAAACAACTTCAATTGTTCCCTCAGCAGCATGCCTGTTCTTATATTGATACATTCTTTGTGTCTGTTTTTCTAGCACATCGCATTGGTGAAGCGCTTGATGGGCGGTATGAAATTATTGCAGCTCATGGAAAGGGGGTTTTCTCAACTGTTGTCCGTGCGAAGGATCTAAAATCGGGGAAGAATGATCCCCAGGAAATTGCCATAAAAATTATTCGTAACAACGAAACCATGTGAGTATATAATTCCAATGCTGTAGGGTGATGTTAATAAAAAAACCTTTTCATTTTCATTATTTCTGTCGGATGGCAGGTATAAAGCTGGAATGGATGAGCTGGTGATACTGAAGAAGCTGGTGGGTGCAGATCCTGAGGACAGGCGGCACTGTGTCAGGTTCATCTCAAGTTTTAAGTACCGTAATCATCTCTGTTTAGTTTTTGAATCTCTCCATATGAATCTTCGTGAGGTTTTGAAGAAGTTCGGTCGAAATATTGGCCTAAAACTAACTGCTGTGCGGGCCTATGCTAAGCAGCTTTTCATTGCTCTGAAACACTTGAGGAATTGCGGGGTCTTGCACTGTGATATCAAGCCTGACAATATGCTGGTACTATTTTATATTAGGCAATTAAATTTAAATATCAAGGTTGTGTTCAGTTTGTATCTGAATCTGTTTATCATACTTAAAAAAAGAATTTTTAAGAAAAATGATGGCCACTTGCCAATTTGGAGAAGCTTTGAATTTTAGTTTATTAACTGGGCAGGTAAATGAGGCTAAGAATGTACTGAAGCTCTGTGACTTCGGCAATGCTATGTTTGCTGGTAAGAATGAGATTACACCATACCTTGTGAGCCGCTTTTATCGTGCCCCTGAAATAAGTGAGTTCTGGATCTCTTCTTTTTTACTTTCTAATTTCACACTTGATATTTGTCTTCCAGTAAATGTTGTTAGATGGTTAACTCTTGTGCCTGTTCTGGATTTTGCAGTTCTTGGGTTGACTTATGACCATCCTCTGGACATGTGGTCGGTGGGCTGTTGCTTGTATGAACTTTATACTGGTAAGGTGTTGTTTCCGGGCCCATCAAATAATGACATGCTTCGTCTTCACATGGAACTGAAAGGACCTTTCCCCAAGAAGATGCTTCGCAAGGTGAGCAATTTGGAAAATTGTCAGTTTCAATGTGGAATAGATTATCTGTTGAATATTATATAGTCATTATTGGGTATTTAGACAAAAGTGTAAATAGATTAGTTATAGGGACTAATGTGTAAAAGTAGCTTATAAGCGTTCGCCTCCGTTCTCTTGTTTGGACAGAAGCATTGAAGGTGTAGTTAGTTAAAACAGTAACAAAGCCTAAATCTAGCGCCTTAGACCACTCGGTCAAACTGTCTTTGTTTGGACAGAAGCATTGAAGGTGTAGTTAGTTAAAACAGTAACAAATGGCAGAGGACAGAAATTCCTTTAAATCATCTCAAATTATCTCAGTCAGATAAGTGGAGCAGAAAATTATTTGTTGTGGTCAAGACAGATAATTATGTATTTACGAGGTCAGAGATTATCCGGTTATGTTACCGGTACAGTGAAGAAACCAGGGGCAACAACATAAAAAGTAGTTGAGCTTCAGAAATGGGAGGCAGATGATGGGCATGTTATGTCTTGGCTTATTAACTCAATGGAGGTTAGACTACAAAATCAATTTATGATGTTAGATACCGCCTTACAAGTGTGGGATCGAGGATCAGAGATGTATTCTCAAAAGGGGATCATGGACAAGTCTATCACCTCCAAACCAAGGCAGAATGTTTGGTACAAAGGGAGATGAGCGTAACTGAGTTCTTCTCTGAATTAAATAATATGTGGGAACAGATGGATTTCTTTGACTCCTTAGCCATGACATGCGCGGTGGATGCACTTGCGTTCAAAAACTGGTTGGAGAGAAGGACCTTTCGCTTTCTAGTTGGTCTTAATGTTGAGTTTGAGCAGAGTCGTCAGAGTCTCTGGCAGAGGGATCCACTGTTCGTGACACATGCAGTGGTGGTTCAAGAGGAAAGCAGGAGGAAGGCAATGACATCTGCACCACTGCAAAAGGGTCGACCATGTTGAGCCAACCACTTACAACCTCGTCTCGGGGTGACAAAGTTTGTGATTCCGTCATAGAAAGAATCACACGAGAGAGACTTGTTGGGACTTACATGGAAGATCAACAAGAGGTCGAGGTCGTGATGGTGGTCGTGGCGGGAGCCAAGGTAGGGGTCGTGGGCCGGGGTGTAGTGGATCGGGATACAAGCAAGCACATGTGGCGACACGACTAGTCGATCGGGTTCAAGCTCAGATGACATGTGTGGCCCGATTGATGACTCGGCTTGCACGCGAGACTTTCAACCACCGCTCAGCCGGTGCAACAACGTCGATTGCTTCCCAATCGAGGGGTTGACGGTTATAATTTTCCTCTCTTCTTACTACGTAATTAAGCCGATTGGTACCATTATGAAAGCCCTAATAGCTGAACTTAGCCTTGATAAGTCCTGGATTGTAGATTCTAGGGCATCTAAACACATGACTCCCTATCCCATGATGTTCAAAACCTATAAACCGTTGTCTGGAAGAGACAAGGTGCAAACAACCGATGGCTTGCTATGTTCGATAGCAGGAGTTGGGATGTAACATGTACTTTTGAACTTCAACTATCATCAGTTTTGCATGTTCCAAATTTCACCAACAATCTCTTGTCAGTCAGTTAGTTGATGATCTTAATTGTGTGGTTTCCTTATCTCCAACTCATGTTGTGTTGCAGGAGCTGAAGACAGGAAGAGTAATTGGTATTGGGAAGAGGAGTGAAGGCGTGTACCGACTCAAACAAGGAGGGGAAAACACGAAGCAAAGGGCTTGCTTGGCTGAAACTCCATAAGTAGAGTTATTTTTGTTGCATTGTCGTTTGGGCCATATAATATTTACTGTGCTTGAAAGGTTGTACCCCAAGTTGTATTCTAGGTGTGACAAGGCTAAATTAGTATGTGATGCGTGTGAGTTTGCTAAGCACACAAGAACAATGTACCCCTTTTTTGGTAATATAAGTTCCTTTTGTTTTGATATTGTTCATTCTGATGTTTGGGGGCCTTCGAGGGTTGCTTCTCCTTTTGGCTCGAGATGGTTTGTTACCTTTATTGACTGTCATAGTCGGATGACTTGGTTGTACTTATTAAAGAGAAATGATGAAGTTCTTGAGTGCTTCGAGGTTTTTCACAAGATGGTAGAAACACAATTCGAAAAAAAGTGAAAGTGTTGTGCTTAGATAATGGCACCGAGTACACTAACAGGGCAATGCAAAACTTTTTATGAGACAATGGCATTGTGCATCAAACTACGTGCGTGAGTATACCTGAACATAATGGTGTTGCTGAAAGGAAGAACAAGCATATTCTTGAGGTGACAAGGTGTCTCCTCTTTGCCATGAATGTTCCTAAATATCTGTGGGGAGAAGTAGCACAAACTACCACATATTTAATCAACAAAATGCCGTTGAGGGCAGTGGACTTTAGTACACCGATTGAGATGTTCACAGGTACTACCTCGTTTAAGGTACCTCCGAAAAAGTTCGTGTGTGTGTGTTTTGTGCATAACACTAGTGTGAGTACTAGTAAGCTTGATGCGAAATCCTATAAATGTGTGTTTGTTGGGTATTCGAGTGGAAAAAAAGATATAAGTGTTATGACCCTGTAAAGAAGAGGATGTTTGAGAGCTTGGATGTGATATTTAGAGAGACAAAACCTTATTTTGTACTCTCGAATGCAAAATCAAATGGGTCTTCTGTGACATTTTAGGATACTCTTGAGGTGGTTGTTACTCTTCTCTCGGACCCGGTTGGTCGAGAGGGGGAGCATAGGGTGTCGAACAATGGTACGAAAAATACTATAGATGAGAACCTGAGGTTGAGTATAAGTGTGGATGTAGATCAAAACTTACCACCTCCAACCAGACAGATCTATAAAGTGTACACTCGAAAACCTCGTCGTGAGAATGCTGAGCAACTGTCTGTCCAAGAACAATATCAATTACTCGCACCTGTTGACGGCTCTCCCACATCATATCCACCAGGTAACTTAGAGTTACCCTCAGATACTAATATTCTCTTTGAACTTGATTCTGTATGTAAAGGAGGTCGATCGGTTGTGTTGGAACAAAAAGAAAGTGCATCAACATCTCATCCTATCTCTCATTATGTTTCATTTGAGGTACCCCACCTGTATACAAAGTATTTGTTACCTCTTTGCATTCTAATTCTGCTCCATGTGAGTGGAGAAAAGCAATGCAGGACCCGAAGTGGAAGATGGCTATGTTCGAAGAAATGAGGGCATTAGTCAAGAACGACACATGGGATATGGTTCCAAGACCGTCCGGGAAGAATGTTGTGGGATGTAAGTGGGTATACTCAGTGAAACATAACCCTGAAGGAAAGGTGGACAGATTCAAGGCACGATTGGTGGCTAAGGACTACACACAAACATATGGTGTGGACTATGAGGAGACTTTTGCTCCCGTTGCAAAGATGAATACCGTCCGAACTCTGATCTCGTGTGCGGTAAACCTCGGGTGGGACTTATGCCAATTAGATGTGAAGAATGCCTTCTTTCATGGGGACCTAAAGGAAGAAGTGTTTATGGAGATTCCACCTGGCTTTGCAAATGAACAGTTGAGGGACAAGGTTTGTCTCTTGAAAAGGTCTCTGTAGCTTGAAGCAGTCACCACGTGCGTGGTTTGAGAGATTCTCCATGGCAATGAAAAGACTTGGCTATCGACAGAGCGATGCTGATCACACTATGTTCATCCAAAGGAAAGATGGGAAGATTTGCATTCTGATTGTGTATGTGGATGACATAGTAATGATAGGTAATGATCTCGTGGAAATGAAGAGGCTCAAAGCTAGCCTAGCTAAGGAATTCGAAATGAAAGATCTAGGTGAGTTGCGCTACTTTCTCATTGAGGTTGCTCGGTCGAAGAGGGGAGTAGTTTTATCACAATAGAGGTATGTTCTAGACCTACTGAGTGATACGGGAATGCTGGGGTGGAAACTCGCCAACACTCCCATAGACCCCAATCACAAGTTGAGTGGAGGAAGAAGCAATCAAGTGGAGAAAGGTCAGGCTAATTTACTTAGCTCACACTCGACCTGACATCTCTTATGCCGTGAGTGTGGTCAGTAGATATATGCATGATCCTAGGATACCACATCTGGAGATTGTGTATCAAATCCTGAGGTATCTCAAGGGTTGCCCTGGGAGAGGAGTGTTCTTCGGAAAAAGGGGACATATGAGGGTCGAAGTCTTGTTGAATATTATATAGTCATTATTGGGTATTTAGACAAAAGTGTAAATAGATTAGTTATAGGGACTAATGTGTAAAAGTAGCTTATAAAACAAAACCTAAATTTCTTCATTATCATTATTGTAATGATTCTTTTTAGGTTTAAACATCTGTGACATTTGTATTCTAGGCTCTCAACTGATCTCTGTCATTTCTTTTAATTGTGCAGGCTGCCTTTGTGGATCATCACTTTGACCAAGATTTGAATTTTCTTGCAACAGAGGAGGATCCTGTAACTAAGAAGGTTAGTTTTGAAAATTTTGATGTTTGTTTTCTTGGTTGTTACCTTTTCGATTATAACAGTAATATTTTGTTTTTTTCCTTTATAGATGGTGAAAAGGCTGCTACTAAATGTCAAGCCAAAGGATATTTTTGCTCTTATTTCAAGCTTTCCGGGGGAGGATGCAAAGTTGCTTGCTAATTTTAAAGATCTCCTTGAAAGGATATTTATGTTAGATCCTGAAAAGAGAATGACAGTATCTCAGGCTTTGAGCCACCCGTTCATTACTGGCAAGTGAAACTAGGGAATGTTATTAATTTTTCTGATACTATTGTTGAGCTTTAGTCTCTTTTCCTTGTAATCTCTAAATCACAGTTCTGTCCTTGGAGGTTCTTTTGGTTGAAGCATGGAAGAGATGACTTGACTTGAAGGACCTCTTCTTGCAAGCATCTTTAGCAGTTACTCTGGAGATGTGTGCTGTTTCTTGTAAGATAATTCACCGTGAAGGCGTTTTATTTCAATCTATTGTACACTTTTTCTTCAATATAAACTCTTGAAGATTAATTGTTGGAGAAAATAATTTTACATAAGGTTCCTGTGGTATGTGAAAGGCATTGGGTGTTCTTATTATATATGTTCTGTGATGAAAGTGTTCCTCTTTGAATAACTTTTTCTGTGGAAATTTACAAATATATTTTTTTATCATTTTCTGTTCTTATCTTTCTTTTCTTATCACTTTTATGTGCTCTAGAGATTCTAATATCATCTTTCATTCAGGGTTCCTCTGTCAGGATATGCGGGAACTGACACTGTTTTAGGTGCCAAAGGGCAACAAAATGAAGGTACCCTGGTTTGTTTGCTGGGTAGCTTACATTTGTTTACGGTATATAAATGAGCACTTGGAATTTGATACTTTTTCTTTCTTTTCGCTTTGTTATTCCCTAGTGTTTTACAAATGAAATGGGAATACCATATAACTGTGATGATGTGTTCGATTTTTTATCTTTCGTGCTTGAGACCTTAAAGAGGTGCATGGCTGAAGATCATACTTGAAAAGGAAATGAACTGATAAAAAACTATTTAGCACATCTATAAAATACACTTCTGGTTTGATTTCTGTATTAAGTCCAATTTTACTTTCTTTGTCAAAGCATTTGGAGTTGGAAGTTTCCTGAAGGGTCACATGTGCTGATGTATTTAGTAAGGTAATTTTTTTTTTAAATTTCTGGTGCTGCTGTTTATTTATTTATTTATATAACTATGAAGAGTTCGTTTTAAGTAAACACATGCTTTTGGTTTAGTTTGAATTCTAGTTGCATGGCCTGATGATAATTTATTTTCCTTTCTAGGTATATACTAGTCTATATCTGCTCAAGTAAGTTTCTTTGACTTTCAAAGTTTTCTACTGTTGGTTTGAAAGAACACGTGCAGCTATTCGAATTTGCTTGTAGGTGTTGTTTCTGTTAGTTTATTTCGATATACTTGTGGAATAGATTATATGAATTAAATCTATATAGGGAAGATGTGGGCATGTTTACAACTCCAAATGTTGGTAAACATACTGCAGATTGTGTTAACAACTTTCTAAATACCGACTTCTTAACTGACCTGGTGTAGTGCTTATTGACTTGTGCCAGAAAAGCAGTCAATCACAAACTCATAATATTGACATGAATTCTGCAACCAAAGGATGGATGCAAATTGTAGTCTTGATCTTCATTAAGAGCAAATATTGTGCATCTAAGAAAATTGGGTGGTTATGCAAATATCAAGAGACTGAAAATTGTAGGCACTAAAGTTTCTTTATTGTAATCACATTTGGTCTCTTGAACGTTAAGAGAACAGAAGTTCATATATTAATTTAGGGTATGTGCGGATCAAATGTGAGGTTAGCAGACTAACCCAGATTTTTTTCATAATAGTTATTAACCCAACCTTTGATAGGAGTAGCAGAATAGTGGTAGTGGCTATTTCAAGCTGTCTAACCTGCAAAATGGTGTTATGAATAGCTCACTAACCTGACCTTGTGTGGTATTATTCCTCAACCATCCAAATATGTGATTAGGGTGTTTGGCTTGATATATTGGTGCAGAAAGTGAGGTTATAACATTGTATGCTCTTTTGACCATGTGAAGATCGTATAATGTACCCGTTGAAGCCTTAATTTCTTATTATGTCTATTATAGTTTTTCTGACAGCCGTCACATTTCCATTTATTGCACAAATTTAGTTGTACTGTTGGAAGTTTTGAAAAAAAAAAACAAAAAATTCTTTTATGTTTTGCCAGAAATTTGTTAACCACTCCTCTCTGAGGGTCATTGATGTCGGTTAGTTACTTAATCCTAGTTTTGTTGTGTTATCCACAAGTGTTAGATGAAATTTTGTTACTGGTTAGGTTTATAAGAGTCGTAGTCAGGTCGTTTAGAGAACAGTTAGAAGATGTGCTCTTTTGCCTACATTAGTCCTCGATGTGTAGGGTGACAACTCATCCATTAGGCAGTGAACTCTTAATGACGATTTTGTACTGATACTTGTTCTTAATCTCAAAATTCTCTTAACGATATATGTTTCACATTTTATTCTATATTTCCCAGTAGTCAAATCTCGCCTTGCATTGTTTCAGACCTTTTATGAGTTAGGTGGCCTCTAACGTCAACTGCCTCCTTTTTGTCCCTTCATGACCTATTGGTTGGATTCCTCGGCACAGACCATCATAATTGATTTATCAACTAGAATGGCTAGGAATTGAATACTTTACCAAGCTTGTCTGTATGTGAGGTTCCACTTGTTATGGAGGATGGGGATGCCTTGACAGTGAAATATTTTGACACATTTTCTCATGATATGTAAAAGAGGTTTTCAAAGCAGAAAAAAGATTGTAGACATGTTGTTTTCCTTATAGATCGGTTGTGTATTAATTTCATGCAAATTAAATATCATTTGATGGTCTATCAAGTGTTGTCTAAGTTTCATGTTTTTTGATGATTGGTTAAAACTTGAAAGTTCACCCATTTTTTATATTTTTCTTTAAAATAATTTATGCATTATAAGTATATATTACATTTTGCTGTATGGAATACAGTTAGAAATTGCCAGTTAAAATTTAATCGCTCGCTTATAATAGGATGCCCATGATTAACCTAATCGTGAGACCGGACATAGAAAATCAAAGAAATTCAATTGTTATCTGCGGGCTTATAATTAAAAAAAAAAAAAAAAAAAAGAAATTTGATCGTACGAAAACATTTGGAACGCTCGTTCTAGAGAAGTACGACAAATTCGAATCAACGAATGAATGAGTGCACGCCTAGATTTAAAGTTACGCGCGTGACTCATGAAATTGATTCTATCCATCCTCTTTCTTAGGTTTTACATTCATTCACTCAGGTTCGTAACTCAAGCAGGGTCGAATTGGTCGGATGCATTTGACATTCTTAACTGGAAGACTGGATGGTTAGAATGTTGCTTGCGTGAGTTGTATATCTCTGTGCTTCTATCAGATGGTCATAATCAACGTATTTTGATTAAACGTAACTGATGCCGAGTCCTCTTTAATGAAGTTTAATCCATTCTTTCTTATCATCTCAAGAAGTTCCATTATTTGCAAAAAAAAAAAAAATAATAATAATACAAAAGATATCACTGGACATGTGTCCATAAACTAATATTTGCAAAAAGAATTATAAGATATTAGAGGTCACGCATCAATAAACTAAAAGATACTACTCCCTGCTAAATTGCTAAGTGATAACAGTTTATTTGAATGCATACATGCACACGTGTGAAGCAATGTGTTAGATCTCCGTGCTCTGAATATCAACTGGTTGATTGTAAAATTCAAATAGGCGGCATATAGCGAATGTAAGCATAGGAATATAATCTGTGAGATTGTTAGTATGCAATTTAGGAATATAATATGTGTGATTACTAGCATTTGTGATTTGAGATTGAATCAGTAATTAAGAAATATAATTTAAGGTTGTGTTGATATATAAAAGAAGAGAGCAAATGTAATTCTCAGAACAACAATAATAAAGATTCTAGTTTTTATCATAGTATCAGAGCCGCTATTGCTCTGGTGCTGCCACAAATTCCACTGAATTTTCATTCACGGTGCCGTACTCTAGCAGAGGCGCATTTGTTTTTTCGAATTGCTGGATCAACAAATTAGAGTTGAGATGACCAAGCTGATAGAGAATCCATAGAGAATCCTGTCGATCATTCTGTCAGGAAACTCATTGATAATATCTCACCTTTTTATTTGAATTCATCAGATGATCCAGGTATGATGATTTACTCATGCGTCTTCAAAAGAGGAAACTATGACATGTGGGTTAAGGCCATGGAAAATGCAGTGCGTGCCAAGAGTAAGTTGGGATTTGTTGATGGTTTTATTACTCAATTTTTGAGACAATTCGCACCAATATCCTGAGTACGGATTCGTTGGAAAACCTCAGTAAGATTTACTCCATGGTGGTGCAGGAGGAGAGACATAAATCCATTGTAAGAGCTCGAGATGAAAGAAATAAAGCAGTGGGATTTATTGTGCATCTCAACAGGATAGAGTCCAACCAACAGAAAGACGGAATATGTGTTTACTGTGATAAAACAGGCAATCATTTGGAAAACACTATAAACTATATCCTCCATTCATTATGCTCTGCTTGAATTTTTTTAATGTCTCATCTTTTTTCATATACATGATAAATACAAAACGGACATAATTCTAGAATCAGATCTTCAATTTGCAAAAATTGTACACAAAATTAAACTCCATATAAATGTATTCAAAATCAATTAATCTCCTGCCATGGATTCTTGGATTCATTCTGCATGCTTAATATACACTGCCTTTTCTTGTCCTTACTGACTTGGGTTTTCCTCTTGGCTCCGGTTGTTCTTCCATATGAACACTCTGTTGCACCTACATTGTATTAAATAAATGAAAATGTTATAAGCACTCTGTTACACCTATATTGCATTAAATAAAACAAAATATTATGGTGATACTAAAAACGATATCAGAGTTGATACCGATTTTAATATTCACATTAATGACTCTATTATTCGAGCATAGCTAGCGGAGCACGAAGTTCTTTTGTGATCCTACCTAAAAAAAATATATCAAATGATCTCCAAATTTTAATTTATCATTCTCATTAAATTTTTCATATTGAAATCTTGTAGGGTACAAAAATTTGAGGTATTTTGAGCTTTCTATGTTGCTTTTTTTAATTTTTGAAAATTAACTCTAAAAATAATAATAAAATATTCAATGTTTGTATATTATTTTCAAAAATTGAAAAGAGCGACTTAGAAAACTCGAAACACCCCAAATTTTTATACCCTATAAGATTTCAATATGAAAAATTTAATGAGAGTGATAAATAAAAAAATGAAGGTCATTTGATATTATACTTTTTGAGCTAGGATCACGTTTTATTTCTATTATTCAACTTATTTTTTTTCTATTATTCAACTTATTTTTTTGTATAGTATTGTCATTATTCTAAGTTAAATGAGTTAGTATTCAAGTTAATAATATCTATTAAGGAATAGAAGTGTATTACAAAATGAATTGAATAATAAAGTTCTTAACTTAAATATTAACTCATTTAATGTGAATACTATAGTCGGTATTAACTTTGATATCATATATCAGTTTTATTTTCTTTACAAATTGACGCCTGTTTTTCTCCCAAAAAGTGATCTCAAATATAGTTTTATATTTCTTAATTACGTAATTTATATTTGACATAACAGCTCACCTCCTGTTCTTCAACAATCTCCAAATCACTATCTGAATTCAAACTCACGTCTTCGGTTGATTTATCACTTTCGTCCAACATTTTACCACATTTTGCATTGTGGTCCCCGGTGCCATCTCCTCTGAAATCTGATTTTGAGAGCTCAATTGCCGCCTTGGCAGCAGCGGCAGCACTAGCAGCCGACTGGAAGGCCGCTTGAGCGGCGGCGCTCACATCCTTATACTTCCCCATTTGCACGTTTAAGAAAGTCTCGTCTAAATCTTTCCTCTCCGGCAGCTTTTGATCTGCCTGCTCAAGATTTTTTTATTATATTGCATTAGAAATAAATAAATCATATCAATTCAAATGAGAAACACCTGCTAAGTGTATTTATACAGGTGTACAAGTTATTGTGATGTCATCTTACAATTGTTGCTGGAGTATGAAATAAGATTTCATCATTGGATTCAATCTTAATTCCTTTCTCAGTGGCAATTTCTTGCAAAACCCTCTGCCTGATCTCCAAGCTGGGCAATCTTGTAGATAACTTTTGTATTAACTGAAACATTCAAATTTAACACTCTGGTCACAAAAATTTCCACACACAATTAACGAATCATACATGCACAGTACTTCACATGAAAGGAGAAATGAAAAGAAAAGTAATCCTAATTTTGCCACAATTTTAACTAATACTCATTTAATTTCCCTTTGTCAAAATAACTCTCATGAGTCTTGATAGGGGGAAGAAATACAAAAAGGATGGTACCTTTGGATCAACAGCACAGCCATTGCGCAGCTCTGTAGCAGCCTCTACAAAATCCCTTCCAAATTTGGATGCAAAAATGCGACGAACATCCTGCAATTCTTGCAAATCACCACATCTCGATGCGGCAAATATTAAACCCGCCACCGATTCACGGAGCTCCTCAGGACACACCCTAATGAAAAAAAATCCAAAGGTTTTAAATCTTAATTTTATAATGATTTTTTTCTTCTGGTATATTTGGTTAATATTTCTTATGATTCATGCCTGGTCTTCTCTAGCAGAGCCCATCTCTCACAGATGACATAGCAGTAACTATCTATCATTGAGTACACATCCACCATATTCTGCTCCTTTATTACATGCTCCACCTAAAATTAAAAAAAAAGAAAGAAAGAAGAAAGATGAAAATGGAAGTATTGTCAGCTATAGGAATTAAATATACTGAAAAAAATAGAAATGCAGAAGACAGCAAACCTCTGCTTGAAATCCGACTCTTCTTGAAGTTTAGTTGTAAAAGTTTATTACTAAATGGAAATAATAAATTAAACCAGAACTACTGTGTTGATTTTTCGTATCAATTTTTTTTTCAATCAAAATTACTGTGTTGAAATGGTCAATTGACAAATATAAACAACTCTATCAGTCCTTTTTGACTAACACGAACTTTACAAATTGGACCTTCAAAGTGAGAAATCTTACACGGAGGAGAGCACGGTCATGGTGGCCGAGGTGGAGGAGCTGTGCCACATCATCACGGGCGTTGGTGCAGCGGACTCCACGGCGGGATTTGAGCACGACAGTTCGGGTACTAGTGACGTCAAGCAGAGACTTGAGCTTGGCATTCTCTCTGGAAATTCTTCCTAGAATTATGTCAAGCTTCCTCCCCATCTCTCCTCACCTCCTTTTTTATTCTTTCCTTCTCTCCTGAAATTGAGGTTTGAACAAAGAATGGTGTGTTCAAACTGTGAAAATGAGGTTATATATACGACTATACGAGAGTTCAGAATAGACATTCACAAGTGGAGTGTGTATTTGCTTTTGCTTCGGCGCGAAGGATTTTGAGACGATGGATGCATGCGAACGCGGGGGCTAAATAGTCCAACCAGTCGATGACTAGGATTCTTGCGCTATTACTCGGTGCAATGGGGAGTTCCTTTGTGGCGCTTTTTGGTGTAGCTGGCTCTAGACAAAGGCAACTGAGATTTGGGAAAACCCACCTCACAATTTGTCGAAATTTTAAACTGAAAACAAAAATATAATATTTTCAGTGGGATACAATATACATCATATGCTCAACTTCATGTAATTATTGTCCCGATATTTTTATATTATTATTTTTAAAATAGAAGGATAAAAATCAATTAAATTTAGTATTGCATTAAATTTTATTCGTAATGCACCTAGCCAAAAAAATAGTTTTATTACAAATGTACTCTCATAAATGTTACATTTGTTAAATAAGCTTATTATTAATTAAGTTTAACTCGTTATTTATATATTGGATACGAGACCTCATGATTAATTAGAAAAACAGCTTCATTGATAGCTATGTTGAACGCTATAGCTGCAATAACATAAATACTAGGTGCAATCTAACACACAGTTGATGATTTAAACTTTTACCAATACTATTTCGTAATCAGGTACAACGGTACAACTTCCGTCAATTAATAAATGTACAATATCCATGCCCTCAAGTTATCTAAGAGGAAACTGTTTACACAATTAATCACAGCGTGTGCTATCATCAATCAGTCCCAATTAGTGCTGTCGGTACTTTTTGGTCGTTTATCCGAGCCGTATCGTATCTGATAAGACGGATTTGGATAAAGTTTTATTTTCGTTAGGTCATCAGATATGAATATGGATAAGAAAAAAATTTCGTTAACTTATCGGATGTGGATATGAGTAAAGGGTTTTCGTTATATGTTATCCATTGAATAAATTATATAAATATATATAGTTAAATATATATAAGTACAATTATTTTATATTTTTAAGAAATAAATAAATAAATAAATAAATATATATATAGTAATTAGTATATGTTATTTATGACAATTGATATGAAAAAAATTATATGATTTTTGTTATATCTAAAATATTAATTATTATTACACTTTATTAGTATATTTATTTAATACTATTTATTTGTCTATATCATATAATTTTTTTCATTGAATTTTTTTACTTTTACCCATTATCTACCGTTATCCGTTCGTTATTTGAAATTTTTAATAGATAAAAATAAGATATGAATAATTTTTTTAATGGATATGAATATAATATGAGTAAAGAAAATTTTAATAGATATAAATATAAAAATATCTCACTTGTATCTTATCTTACCCATTAACAGTAATCCCAATCGGCACTAAATGTGAACACCGTGTCCTAATTAAGCCGTAAAAATTCTGCGGTGCAGATTATCCGGTACCAAGTTTCAAAACACCTGTCTCCTTCCTTGGCAGTTTCATTCATAAATGCTATGAATTTTTCAAATTGACATTGTCCATTTGTCCTTGTGACTTTGTGGAACTTCTAACTATTCAGTCATTCAGAATCTAGAAGCCACAATACTACGACTAACTTGGGTGAAGCAAGTCAAGGCCTTTTGATTTTTATATAAAACCCATCAAATTTACAACCCAACTTGAAATGAAGCCCAGAACGCTCTAGTAGTACTGCTATCGGCCCAGAAAAGCAGCAGTGTGTGTGCTGCAGGCTACAAAATGAGGAGGCGGGGAGGTATAAAGGGTTTTGAATAAAAAAATTGGTTTAAAGTCTCAAAACCGTTGATTTTATATCGAGATTCGTACTTTAATAAATTTTAAATTTTAAATTTATATTTTCAATAATTATTATGAATATCGATGCAAAATCAATAGCTTCAGATGACTTTGAACCAATTTTTTGATTCAAAACCCTTTGTACCTCCCCACATTCCAAAACAAATTCAAACAGTTTTTAAAAATGCGTTTTTTTGTTTTTTCCATTCAAATTGCTTGTGGTGCAAATCTGATGGATTTTAATTAGTTTATACTTAGTGGTTTTTAGGGGCGGAATCAAGATTTGAATTTAGGGAGTGTTGAGAGAGTAGAGAGTCAATTGATGAGTCGGCAAAATGGTGATATGAGTAAACAAAAAGGAAAATAAATCATCATTTATCATCAATAAAAAAATGAAAGAAATCATCGAAAATCAAATTGAGAAACGTATATAATGAACTTAATAATTAGAACAATATATATCTAAATTTAGATTTTTAATGGTTTATATATTTGAAATAGAATTATGAAGGGTGTTGGAGAACTAAATATCTTACAAGTACAAGCAAAAATTAAGAATTTCTACTCATTTACTTAAATTATAGGGTATGAGGGGGGCTTGGCATCCTCTTCTCTCCGCACTTGCCGGTCCCAATAACCAATTTTTTTAAGATGTCAATATCCCTTTACAGTGTTTACTGTGATTTAAATCCGTGATTTTAATAATAACGATGGTGTCACTGATCATTCATGAATACCGCAATCAATGTACAGAGAAGTTAAAATATTACACTACCCAAAGCAGCTACTTACATCTTCCTAAGTAAACACAGAATTAATTGTTGTAAGGGATCCATTATCTATGTCATCATTGACTTGTCCCACTTGGAGAATCATTTCTAATGTTAGAGAGTAAGAAACTGATAAGATCAGAAATCATCGAAAAAGTTTTCATTTTAAGAATGCGTATTCTCTATTTATCTTCGTGTCAAATTATGCAGTATCAATGCTAAATATTAATTAAGGAAAGCTATCAAGTGTCAAACTACATATTAGTAGTTATTCATTTTAATAGTAAGTATCTTTTTCTAATAAGTCGATATTTTAATAATTCTGTACCTTGTGAAAAACTTAAAATGTGAAAAATTGTACTTAAGAACAGAAAAACAATGCTCAAATTAGCATATAGAAAAAAATTACGTGATGATGACGAAATGAAATACTCATGAAACAACAAATTAAAAGAGAAGAAAGTGTGTGTGTGGGGGGGGGACTAAACCAAAAAGGGGAAGAAAAATACAAAGTTATAATTATGGCACGATGCACGACAAACAATAAAATAAGTGATCTCCACGGTCACGCGTCAATCTAAAATGAAAAGAAATGAGGAAAATAATATGAATTTCATATTTCAAAGTGCGTTAGGCGTTAAAGCTTTATTTTTTCTTTTCCAAAACCAACCGCAGAAGCATTCATGGGTACTTCACTGGTCACTGCTGCTAATTAAGCACAGTTCAGGGTAGGGCTGACTAAATTAAATTTGAGTTAAATCAAATTCAAATTTAATTAAATTTGAATTAAGATGAATTCAAACTGAATTGAACTTCAAACGAATTTAATTATTTTAATTTTTATATTATTATAAATAATTAATATTTTATTAATTTTATAGTAAATTAATAATATCTTATTAATTTTATAATAAAATAATTATATTATTACATATAGTATTGACTAAATAATTCAAAATATATGTAAATTTTGAATCCATTTATTTTAAAATTTAAAAATATTGTTTGGTGATATGACAGAAGCAGCTTTTCTATATCTTAGTGGGCTTTTGGTTGAGACATGGATGTTTATTTTTAGCCAGCCAACCATCAAAGAAGCATATAGCACGGATAAATAATTGTTAGGTGTTGGTATAATTAATGTCGCATAATACAAAATGATTAATTTCAACAAAAGAAAGAAATGCTTGGTTTAATGGTAAAACAATGTTGTTCTCGGAAGAATGGATTCAAAATTTGAATGAAAATTTTCGGATGAATATTTATGTTGTAAATAACATTATTTTTAGAATTAGTTTTTTATGTTATAAGTAGCACAATAACTCAAATGATAACTAACTATAATGAATTCTAAGAGGTTATGAATTCAAATTTTTATAGACACAAAATCAAGATTTGAGAGCAAAACTCTCATCTTTCTATCAAAAAACAAAAAAAAATGATTTTCATGTCGAAAGTTGAAAAACTACTGTTATTGTTCACAAATTAATTTGCATACATGCAATATCAATTTTATTTTCATGTAATTACGTACGGTTGAGATACAATAATAGTTTTTGGCGTCCTTAAATTAATTGAATTAGCACCGAAAGTTACGAAATACTCTTGTCATTATATACTTTCCATGTAACTTTTATTTGGTAATGTTTAATGGAAAAAAGGAGGCCGTATATTCCAAAAAAAAAATATATTAACTTTTTCGAGGAGATAACTCTATATCACTAATGGAGGCAAAGGGATAGGGTTCACTTGATATATATGTCTGTTCCATACCGCATTATCACTACCACAAAAAAATGTTTAGCAACTCCTCTTTAATAACGACTTTTAAAAAAGAAGTTACTAATTAGCATCAAGTAGCATTTCTGTAATTCTTATGAATATTTTAGCAACAATTTATAATGTAAACCGTTAAAAATCAGAGAGTTCCTAACAGTTGATTGATAAAATAGTTACTAAAATAAATAAGTTTGTAACAGTTCTAAATAAGAACCATTACAGAATGTCAAATTTTATTACAAAATCTGAAGACTCCAAAATATTAAGGGTTCTTGATTAGAATCGTTATAAATTTTAGGGTTATTATATATATGTTTATTTATTTATATTTCTATCTTCATTCTCTCTCAGCGGTAGGAGCTTGATCTCTTCTTGCAATCTAGCTCTCTTCTCTGAGCAGATCGTGGCTTGCTGTTTGTTCTTGCAATCCAACTTTCTTCTCTTCTCCTTTCCAATCTCTCAAGGTTAGTAATCCAACTCTCTTCTCTTTTTTATTTTTATAGTATTTAGTTTGGTATAATTAAATAGTAATATGTATGATCATTAGCTATAATTGTAGTATTTAATTAGTTCATATTGTATAAATTGATTATATATACAAATTAATTAGAAAATATATACTATAGATATGACAATCGATTCTGATAGGGTTAGATCAATATGAATTTATTGTATAATCGGGTCGGTTGGATATGGGTTGGATCGGGTTCGGGTTTGGGGTGAGTTTTTTTGGATCGGGATAGATTTTCCCACCTTTATATATATATATATATATATATATAGACTATTGTGAAAACGTTTGAATTTTAGTTGATATGCAAACACGTCAAAATATATTTTAAAATCTAAAAAATTATAATTTATAATTTTCATTAAATTCTTCATATGAAAACCTTACGGGATATAAAAATTTGGAGTGTTTTGAGTTTTTTAAGTCACTCTTTTGAATTAAAAAAAAACACAAACATTGAATATTTATTTTTATTTTTAGAGCTGTTTTTTTAAAATTCAAAAGAGTGGTTTAAAAAACTCAAAACACTCCAAATTTTTGTACCCACAAGGTTTTCATATGATGAATTTAATAAAATAAAATTTTTGAGACTTTATAAAATATTTTTTAACGTGTTTGCATATCAGCTGAAATACAAATATTTTCATAATAATTTATATCTCTCTCTCTATATTTTTTCCTAGGAGCACAGAGTCCTACATAATTTTAGCTCAAAATGTATATTAAATCATCTCTAAATTTTGATTTATCACTCTTATTAAATTATTCACATTGAAATCTTATGGGGTATAAAAATTTAGAATGTTTTGAGTTTTCTAAGTCACTATTTTTAAAATTTTAAAATAATATACAAATATTAAATATATTATTATTATTATTTTTTTAAAGATGATTTATAAAAATTAAAATGAGTGACTTAGAAAATTTAAAACACCCTAAAATTTTATACCTACAAGATTTTTATTTGATGTACTTTTTGAGTTAGGATCACGGAGGGACTCCGTGCTCCTAGGAGCATGCTAAATTTACTATATATATATATATAATCAATGGTATTGTTTCATAAATATAGAACTAATTTATCGGAACATGAATTAATTTAGGTCGGTACCTTTTCGAGATTAATCCAATAAGGATTATTCTCGAATAGTCCCCTGGTGGATAACTTTTTGAATACTTTATCTCATACTCTCATTTAAGATTAGTGAACATACACTTGTTATAATCCGGTGTGTGAAAAAAATCGATATGATGTCTCCTATTATTTTTGCAAGTACGTAGCATATGCAAATGTTCATTGACTTGCACGAGGAGCTTAGAGAAAATAATATCAAATTTTTCTCATATACTAGGTTGGCTAGAGTATGTTCACTAATAAGATAAAATATTCAAAGGTTAAATTAGATAGTTGTCCAGCATAAAATTTTTTAGTAATTATGAGTAAACTCTAAACCCTGAAAATCAGTAGATTATTTACAAAAATTAATTAATTTATTTTATTTCATTTCTATATACCTGATAATCAATATTAATTAAAATATATTGCTTAATATTAAAAATTAAAATATAGGAATCATTAGTATCTTTCAGTGTTGAATATCATGAATTCAATTGTTTATGTTGTAGATCCCATGAATGGTACTAATTTCTCCGCGAAGAATCTCAAGATAACATTGACTACATAAGTATTTTCAAATTTTTAATAATCTCAGTATAGGCTAATTAATTACGCTAACTCATAGTTATATATTTTAGGGTATTAAGATATTATTGGATGCAAAATGGTGAGAACTTGCTGAATGCCAAGTTCTCATATTCACAAATTAAGGTAAGATTTATCTTTTGCTCACAAATTATAAGGGCTTGGATGTCATGTGGTATTATTGAATTTTTTATTTATTTCACAAATGTGGAGTCCAACACAACTGAGCGGTAATGAGTGCGGCTACTATATAATGAGGTAAATGCATAAAAAATTATCACCGCTTATGCTTACGAAGGTTGGCCAAAGGTATGAAATATATATAACTTCTAATATATTTTTTATTTTTATATTTCATTCCAATTCAAAAATTATAAATAAAGTGTTTTTTTTTGTAGAGTATACCATCGGCTCCTGAACAGTATCCAGAAAGAGAAATCAAGGAAATAAAAATTTTGATTGTAGATTACACTTCTAACAATATCTTTTGATATGCTGTCCATTTTTTTGTGCTTTATAATACATTTTTGTGAATATATTTTTTATTTTTTCTTTGTATATATATGCAATATGATATTTATTGTAAATATATGTGTTTTATTTGATATTGATATATGTTGTAATTAATGATAATTGATGATATAACATTATATATGGCTAGCAATATATGAGCTACTCACAACAAACAATGTAATAAAAAAATGACTAGTCAATAACGGTTCTTTTGTCCAAACATTACTAAAGAATAAATAAATATAAAATAAAAATATTCAGTCACAATAAACAGTACAATCATAATTTTTTTGACTAATCAGTAACGGTTCTATTGTTCAAACATTTTCAAAGAATAAATAAATATGAAAATAAAAATGTTCATCAGGGAAATTTATAACGGTTTTGTATAAGAAACATTACTAAAGCTTAGAACCGTTACTGATTGAAAGAATCTGTAACGGTTTTGCTCTTAAAACCATTACTGATCATCGCTGGTTTGTAACGGTTGTTTTAGAGAACTGTTACAAACGTGTGTTCTGTACTTTTGTAAAAGTTGAAGATTTGTAACAATTGTTTAATATCTCCATCTATAATCATTATATAACCGTTATTAATTACAATAATTTGCCATTAGTAAATTTTTTTTATGATACCCACATTATGTATAAACCCTATAGAGCTGTCAGATATCAAAGCTAATTATATAGGTGATGGCATTAAGTACATTATACATGTATTCCTATTATTTTGAACTTTTTTAATTTGTGGATTCCAGTTCCAGATCTTTCAATGATTAGTTGTCGGAATGGAACTGTTGTGATTCTTTTAATTAAATAAATATATATATAATGCTTATACGGGGCCATCTGACGCCAACTCTTTTTTGTTTTTAATTTAATCAATGCTAATCTGAACCTATTTTTTTTTAGAAAATACCGTGACGAAATAAAATCAGATACAGCTGACAAGCAGCCAGACCAGAAGACCAGAGAATCAGCAATAAATTGAGGTAATCTAAAAACAAGGCAATAATATCTCGTGAGAGTTTGGTTACTTGGCAATAAGAAGCGAGTTGAATTAAAGTTGATTTCCCTATTCTGTTTGACCATTGAAGGACTAAATAGTTTCAGTAATGATTTTTCTGTATAAAATGGTAGTAAAGTAGAACTTTTGAATTTTGATTGATTCTCACCTAGCAAATTTCCATTAGCATAACGACTGGCTCCTTTAGACATCATTTAATCTATATTTATATCTATACTATTATATAAAATATCTAAGCAATGAAGGTGTTCATTTTTGTCATGATATTCAAACTTTTATAATACTCATTTTATCCTTCATGCAACGGTTGAGATTTAATTTGATTAACTTCGGCTGCAGATATCATTTTCAGTTTTTTAATTTCCTTTGTATTCAAAAACAATAATTTTTGAAAAGGTAAAAATTTTATTAAAGTTTTGATGTCAATCAACAGAAATAATATGATATTGCATCTTCTATAATAATTATTTCTTTTTTGTTTTATCTTTTATAGAAGTTCTCTCTGATAGTATATCTCACAATTTCATATTTAAAAGCACCTGTAAATATTAAAGATGAAGATAACGATTATGTTATGTATTTTTGATGAAAATAATAGTTTGCTCATTGATAAGTATTTTTATTAATGATACGACGTACATCATTTGTATAACTAAAAAGATGGAGAAAAAACATGATAAATTGACTATTATAGTTGTATAAAAACAGAGAAAAGAATCAGAAATAAATTTCAATCTTTTTTCTTTTAGAAATATTAATCATGTTTTCTATCAAGATATATTAGAAGATAGAGGCGAGTAATTTTTGCTTTTTCTAATATAAATATATTCATTTGTCAAAATAATATATTATTTTTTTTATATATCCCAATAATAATGTCCGCCGTAATGCGCGGGTATGCTGCTATCAACGTGTAGTTATACTTTCCATGGCTTAATTTATTAACTCAACTTGTAGTTATACTTTCCGTGGCTTAATTTATTAATTCATCAAACCTCCAAGTGGTCAAATCTCTGGGGCCAATGTGGGTTGTTGGTTGGCTTCCATTTATACTTAATTAGGCATGCTATTTTGATGGCCTACAATATTTGTCAACGTTACACGTCATATTGCACCCATTATTGAATATAAATAGATTCATTTACACCCTAAAAAAATTAGAAATGTTCATAATTCTTCAAGACAATCCAGGGTAGTATGACATTTTTTTGAGTAAAGATGAGAGTTTTAAGTTAACTATTTTTTAATTATCTATAAAAGACTCCATTATCAGCCGACAAAAAAAATATGATATAATTTATTTCTTATCTTTATCAGTCGACAAGAAAATATGGTAAGTTATAAACTAATCACTTTAATGTCTAAATTTACTAATAGGTAAACAATTAATTCCGCTGGTATATATCATCTATTAACACTTTTGCATTTTTCATGCGAAATATTAAAGAAAGTGAATGCCCTTATATGTATCTAATTACATGTTAGAAGATTGGAATTAAAGTTAGTATCACCTTCCAAGGGCGGGTGCAGTAAGAGTTGGGGATTTTTAAAAGTAGTGTTTTTAGGCTAATATTTTATTAATTTGATCTCCTCTAGATTTAATTTTTGACCTCTCCTGAATTATCTGATTTTTTGATTGAGAAAAAAATATTTAATATTATGAATAATAAAGTAATTATACAAATGCTCCAAAATTTTAAGTCATGTAGAAGAAAGTTTTCGTAATTGATATGATTATATATTATTTTGAGTTTTATTTTTATTATTTTTAATATATAAAAATATATTATTTGATATTTTTTTTATTAGGTAAGAATATATGTTGAATTATTAATTTTTTATTTAGTATCAATTAGTTAATGAATTTAAATCCGATAATTGACCCTCCTGATCGAAATTCTGCATCCGCCCCTCATCACTTCTATGGAGAATGCTTGAACAAGCATGATCAATGATCAAGAGCAAAACTATGAATAAGTGCATATCTTATTTTTTAGAGAAAAGTGGGCAAGAATATCGGTTTCATTAAAATAAAAAACAAAGTCAGAGGACAGGACAGTAAACATCAAACAACTGATGTTCAAGCCCTCATATAAGTTCTTACAAGTTCCTGCTGACTACTACAAAACGAAGTGCATCTCTTATCTCTCGTAATTAACATAGCACTTCACAAAGATCATAAAACAATATGCGGACAAGTGTCTTAATTAGGTAGGTTAGCTACTAATTAATTAATTAATTAAACAAAAATTCAGCTAACCGAATTGGGGCCCAATTCATGTCCATTCCCACTTCCTTGCTTCCACTTTTTAGGGGCTTTAAAAAGGCCCTCTCTTCATCACCACAAGCATCCACTTGCTAGTTGCCAGACCTATTAGTAGCCTTGTATTATTGCTATATTTTCTACACACCACTGTAGTGACCAAATGGCCGTGGGAAGGGGCAGTGCAAGCCAAGTTATGGTCCTTGCTTTGATCCTTGGTTGCATCCTTCTTCTCCATTGCCAGGCGGCTGAGTCGGCAGTTTATACCGTGGGAGGAAACAATGGATGGAGCTTCAACACGGCAACTTGGCCTAAAGGGAAGACTTTCAAGGCCGGTGATGTGCTTGGTATGTATTTTCTTTGTAGTCAAATATTTGTGAAAAAATGTTAAGTTCGGATACTGTCTAGTCGTATAGAAGAGTTATTTGGGCTTTTCATCGAACACCTTATGTGCACGATACATTATACAGACTCCTATTAGATATAACAGCGTACACTGGATTGGGCTTTCTAGGCCGGGTCTATTTGCCTGGTATAGTTTACAATAAACACAATGCATATGACGTGGATGCATATCGTTGCCATATAGTTTCGGCATGCCAACTAAAAATGCATCATGAACCTCAATATAAAAAATATTTCCATTGCACCTTAACTTGGATCTACCATATATGTGAATATGATATTCTCATGATCTTTATGGTAACAGTTTTCAAGTACAACCCGTCGGTGCACAACGTGATGGCTGTGAACGGAGCTGGTTACAAGGGTTGCAAGGCATCAGGTGGTACAAAAGTTTACAAAACAGGAAATGACCGTATCACACTCGCTCGTGGCCGCAATTTCTTCATCTGCAGCATCGCTGGACACTGCCAGTCTGGCATGAAGATCGCTGTCACCGCTGCCTAATTAATCAGAGAAGCAGAGAATATGTTTTTAGCATTACAGTGGATCACTAATATTTTCGTTTAGTTGAGATGGTTTCAGTCTTGTTATGAGAGCCTAGTTATGTTTTCTGGTTTAAATCATACCTTTTGAAGTATATTTTAAATAAAGACACTGGTTTTATACAGGAAATATACGCACCCACTCTCATATCTTGAAACATATTTCTGTTTATACTTTAATGCTACAGCTACGAATCCACTACACATGGATATGATTTTTTTTTGTCGTAATGCGATCTATATGTAGTGCAAGAAAGGTGACATCTCCCACAAGACAAAAGGGCAAAAGGCTATATAGCAATGATTAACATTAGAAGACTAAGCATAGGAACAGGAATTCAGCTATAATACCAGGCAATAGTGGTGCTATCAGCTACTGGTACTTACTGGTACAGAAAATTGACGCCACAGACATACATCTTAGTGACTCTGACATCTCCGGTGTCTAAATTAATTAACGGTCCAATATAATTAAGATTCTTCAGTGTAAGCTATACATGCCTTTAAAACCCATGAATTTGAAGTTCGCATTCGTCAAATCTGAACTATGATGCCCCAATTAAGCTCATGAATATAGTAATTTGTTGCTTTGCCACGTGTCATTTCTGTTGGGATAACAATTTTACTGTGCTTGCTTCCTAATCCATATTTTCTCCCATGGCTTGGGCCACCACTAGCCAGTAGCCGGAGGAGCTCTTGTGGCTTGTCTGCATTGACTGGATCAGCTTCCACTTCAAGCATGTTCTCCTATGATTTTTAAAACGGAATTGAAAAGATAGTTTAAAAGCAGGTCATTCACATATGTACATTTATTATTTGCACTTATTGCTCTTATAAAAGCAACATGTTGAGCCATTATATTAATCATTTTGGGTAAATAGTGTGTAAGAATACAACTTACATAAACTTGAAGTGATTTTGAGTCAACAAACGTCAAATTACTGGTAGTGTCCCCTGATTAGAATCTTCAGATTTCCTGCCATCCACATCATCGTCGGCATAAGCCTCCTCATCAACCACTCGCTTTCTTTTGCCTTTAGCCACATCTCCTTTATCATTTTTTGTATGTATTTTTAAGAATACTTCAGTGCAAGTTGCATTTCTTTTCAGTTTCTTACTCTGCACAAGTGAATGAAGGGAGCAAATATGAAATTTGTTGTTGAGAAAAAAATTGTTAATTTTTTTTTACTGTATTTACCATTTCTTTGTGATGTTTGTATGCACTTCGCGATCCTGCATAGTGAGTAACAATTCTCCCGACCCCACAACGATTGTGCTTGTTCTGTGTGGACAATTTTTGCCACCCCTCAGTTGGCCAGATGTCACAAAGTCCATGCCAATTTTGCGGATTCTTGCACCAGTAAGGCACCACCTCTTTCCATTTATCTGTATCAAGTCCAAAATCATCCATGCAGTCATTGCGTGCCCTACAAAAATGCTCATAGTAGTTCTTACTGCAAATTCATTCCATTACCTCACGACAATGGCCTGGATGAAGCCCATTATGGTACCTATATATCTCCTATGATAAGTAAAAAATAACAAATATATTGGCATTAAACCTACTTAATTGGACAAATAGTATTTTTAAACATAAACAATCAACAAGGTTACTTTATAGATAAATAATGCCCTTATGAATGTAATAAATAAATATACCAGAAACTCATCATGAACCACATTCTTTGCTTCTTGTGGCCAAAGATTGTAAGTTTTGAATGGGCCTGGCATGAGCATGAGAGCTAACTTCATAATTGTATTGACATTCATTTTACATTGTGGTTCAGATTCAAATTCACTTGGACCCACCGGCCAAACCTATAAAGCAATTGATGCAATTGATGAGTTAAAGACATTGTACAAATATAAATAATGAAGGAAACTAGGTTATAATTAATGTGAAACTTAATTTAATCAAGAGTTAGTTAAAGTAAGTCAAAATGACTCATAATGTTTGCTCAAGCTATTCATTGAGTTAGAAGGGCATCAATTGATGCTCCTTCTTGGGTTAGAAGGACATCAATTTTGTAATTCTAACCTAAATCGTCGAAATAAACATACTTAAGCTATAATATAATAAATATTGTAACCTAATTTTATAATTTTAACCCAGGCAGGGGCATTAAGTATGTAATATATTAAAGTTGAGGTACAAAAATATTAAGCAAGCATTCAAATTTCTAAGTTAAATCCTTAAATAAACATGTTTACATTGATCTCTATTTGGTGTTCAATTGTTGTCTTTGATAATTGTAGCCCCCTAAAATTATTTATAAAAATGTTGATGGAATCAGGTCCATTGGGTCCGGATCCAGCTCTCTGACGCGCTGCACTGCGTTGCACGCGCGTCGATTGGTGCATTTTAGGGGGCCCAATTTTTTCTCTCATCTCCAAAAAATTAGAGCATTCCTATGACGTGCAGCGCAGTAACGCACGTCAGAGGGCGTGAATTGGTGGTTCTCACATATGCGATGTTTGGGTCGCCTGGAGCGTAGAGTTGGCGGGAGAGGGAATTTTGAATTTTTGTCCCCCTCCCAAAACATTTGTGTTTATATTAGGAGGATGATAATAGTCCCCGGTGGTTTGTCCCCATCCAAAATCCCCAGAGTTTGACTATAATTATCCATATTTATATTAATAAGTTAAATTAGATATATAATTTCATTATTATTTTCAGCATTGTATAATTTCATTCTTATTTTCAGATTTTAAAGCTCTTTAATAATGATTCTCCGACCGTTATAGGTAAACACTCGTTGTGAAATCGTGTTGTTAAAACCATTCTTGGAAGAAATTTAACAACGATTCTTAGCTAATTATCATTGTTAAAAAGTCATTTAGTAATAATTTTTAACTAATAATCGTTGTTAAAGAGTTTTTTAGCAACAATTTTTAGTTAAAATCCGTTGTTAAATGAATTTTTAGCAATAATTTTTAACTAATAACCATTACTAAAGAACCCTTTAATAACGGTTATTAGTTAATAATCATTGTTAAATGTAATTAGCTATAACGTTATTTAAATATGAAGTCAGATTGATATATGGAGACAACAATAAATAAATCAAATTGATTAGATAAAAAATATCATTATTCATTCATTCAATAATTAATATAAAAAAATAATTATTCAATAATACATACATCATGCTCATGTAATAATATGAAAAACTATATAATTTCTAAGAAAAAATCTAAAGAAAAAAATGAAAAAAAAATAAAAGTTAAAACTTCAAATGCGTTTTTGAGTCATCAGATGATGTTTTTTGGCCCAAAAAATGATAGTAATGTCATGAGAAATTAACCTTGTAGATCTCGTCATAATCTTTCCGTGGCCGCGTAGCACGCCTCAATCAGAGTTTTCTATCCAAAGTTATGGCCGTTTGAAGTTGAGATAGTCGGATTTTGATTTTTACTATAATATATAATTTGCATTTATTATTAAGTATTTCATTTTTACTAAAGTATATATAATATTAATTAACTAAAGTATATCTAATATTTATGATTAAAATTAATAAACATAATTAACTAAAGTTATATAATTAATACATATATGTAATATGGATTAATAATTCATCAAGCACACAAGCACCCATTTATGCAACATGAACTCATTGTTGTCCAAATGATGAAGAAGCACAAATGAAAATAACATTAATATAATCCATTTCGTTCAAATTAAAGTTCATTACAAAAAAAATGATTGGTAGAAATTTTCGTGCCATTTTAAGATTTCTTCATAATCTATCACACTGATCAAATAATACAGTAAAGAACGGTTAAAAATATAGATACCTAGATGGAGTATATAACTTCAATAAAATTAAAAAAATTTAGTACGACATGATCAATTTTTTATAATTGATCATTTCTAAATATATTTATTTAAAAATAATACATGCATGCATTACATCTGTTCCCTTTTCATTCAATGGTGCTGAAAATTTTTGGACTGATGGTGCATAAAAACTTAATAAAAATGTACCATATTTAATGGTTAGATGAAATCTGACAAGTACAATTTTGTAATTATTTTTATCGATTTTTTTCATGTCTTTTATTTTGTATAACATCATAATTATCTCCCTTATAAATTGTGATCTATACGATCCGTATGATTTTGCCTATACGCCTCCATTGAAAATTGAAATGCTGGCATTGCTTCATCATAAATGCACAATAACAAATTAAAATGCTGGCATTGCTTCAAACTTAGCCATTTTCACACATTCAAGATTATTATCCACCACTACTTAGTCATATTCACACATTCGAAATTATCCACTACTCAGAGATAGTAGTGCAGAGAGGCGATAAGCGCAATCAACCAACCACCGTTAATAGCTACAGTTGAAAATTTCTCGACTGCTGTGGAGACAGACGATGAAGCTTGCAATATCCCTTAATTATGGGCACTACTCGAGTTGGTTAGTAAACATTTAATTAGTACACTAAGCCACTAATTAACAAATTATAGCTTTGTTGTTAGTCGGTACCAAGATAGTGAACATCGAATTGCCCCTAATTGCTGCTGCTTGCTTAACCCTAATTGCCCCTAATTTTTCCTAATTATTGATGCTTGCTTAACCCTAATTGTCCGTAATTGCCCCTTAGTAGGAATTACTAATTGACCAAAATTAGAATTTGAGTAGAACAACACTTGAGTAGAGCAGCATCTATGTACTGGTTTGTATTTCCAAATTGACAAAAATGGAAGAAATGAAGCTGTTAGCTCAACTCTTAAGTTCCATGCCTTCACTTAATTAGCTTTTTAAACCCTTTATACCAGCAGCTAGGAGGAATTACAAATGTCATCAGATCGAAGTTGGATGTATTGAAGATTTCTACCAAATGGAACCACAATATACATCAGAGAAGGGAAGGAATGCATTTCTTGCCCCTGTTATTAGTGCAATAATGTCTTTACGCTAGACCGAGAAACAATCATGCTCCATATCTTATAAAAGGGATTTTGCAATGGTTATGAGATTTGACTCTAGCATGGGGAGCACCGTTAGCATGATACAAGCGTGCAAACATCTCTGTCAGGACACCAAGATGGTGATGGCAACCAAATGGAAGAAATGCTCATGAATGCAACATGACCCAACTTCAATTGGGACAATAGAAATACGGAGGAACTACCCAATATAGAGACAAGAAGATTCTTTGAGATGTTAAAGAAATCAGAAGAACCACTATGAGAGAAGGACATAACTTGCAAAGTGAAATGTGAGAGCCATTTAATTCTATCAGCTTTTACCCAATGTCTAGCTCTAAAAGCCGAACATCAAATGAGCCAACGTTGCTTCGATGGTATGTTAGAAATCATAAAATTCATGCTACTTGAGAATAACAAGTTACTAGAAAGTTTCTATCGACCAAGCGATTAGTTAAGGGACTGAGATTGGAGTACCAAAGAATAGATGTATGTCCTAACTTTTGTTTGCTCTACTAGAAAGACGTGCACAAAAAACCAGATGTGATGAATGTGGCGAATCAAGGTATGAAGAGCCTACTTCTAAGAAGACATAACTTATACCTTGAAAAACTCTTTACTACTTGTCTATCACACCCAAGCTACAGAGGATGGCACAAGGAAGGTTATCGTGAGAAACCTGAGATCATGGTGCACCCGGCTGATAGGGAAGTCTAGAAAATTAGATCAGCTTCTCGTATATGGAGTGTCACACCATTGATAAAAAAATATATTTTGGCAACTGTCCTATTAGCCTGACTTGTTGATACGTCACAATATCGACATGATGTACTTAGAGAAAAATATCACGAAAACCATCTTCTACATCTTGCTGAGCATAACAAGTAAAACAAAGGATAATAAAAAAACACGCAAGGATTTGGTCATATAATGCAACCGTCCTAGCTTGCATCTAACCCAAAATGGGGACAAACCACGAGCACCATATGAATTAAACTTAGAGGATGGGTGTCGAGTTATGAAATGGCTTAAGGAAAAGGTAAAGTTTCTCGATGGTTATGCATCTAATTGGGGTAGATGTGTTAATCTAACCAATTGCATGCTCACGGGACTGAAAAGTCATAATTACCACATATTCATGGAGCGTCTTCTCCCAGCATCTTTCCGAGACTTCATTCCATATTTTATTTGGGGACCATTGTGTGAGATTTCAACCTTTTTCAGAGAGCTTTGTGCCAAGGAGCTCGACCCGCTTCGTATCGAGCAACTAGAGAAAGATGTTGTAGTTACAATATGCAAGCTAAAAAAAATATTTCCCTTGGTTTCTCCAACTCAATGCAGCATCTAATTATCCATGTCACTTATGAGGTGAAAAATGGTGGCCCTGTGAATAGTCGTTAGATGTATGGTGTTGAAAGGTAAAATAAGATAATAATTTTCTCTCAAATTATGTACATTATTCTTATAGATCATGCAACTAAGGGTGTGGCAGATCTCATGGATTATTTTTTAATTTGTAGGAATAAAAAACATTCAAAGATGATGGTTACCAACAAAATATGTGTTGAGGGATCTATAATACAAGCATCACTTTTAAAAGAGATTACTACATATTGCTCAAGCTACTTTGCAGAAAATTTTACATCAAAGATATCCAACAGAGATAAACATCGATTTCAGGAGGATGACCATTCAAGCATGAGATTATCCATATTTGATAAGTTCGGGATTGCTATAGGTCGAGGAACTAGAGGAACTTTAAATGAAGATGATTATGTAACAGCACATAATTATGTTCTCTTTAATTGTCAGAGAGTCAACCATTACAGATGTACGAATTTTAATTTTTATAAAACTATATATTATATTCTACAACCATTACTCATATACAAATTATTTGCTACAGAGAATTTGATCAGTTCATGCTGAGCGCCGGCCGATTAACTAGATCATTGACCTTGGAAAAACTACAACAAAAGGAGTTTGCTGATTGGTTGCACAAAAAGTTCTTGTAGAGCGTGAATTTGATATCCACATCCGCAAGGTTGGTCTTAAACTTTTAAAATATGTAACATTTTATAATGGATATGATGTTAACGGATTTCGATTTCATACCAAAACATTCAGCCAAGACAAGTCTACAATTAATAGTGAAGTTTGTGTTAAAGGAGAGTCATCTAATAACATACAATAGGATTATTATGGTGTTCTCCAAGAAGTCATAGAATTAGAATAACATGGAGTTGGCCACAAGTTAGTATTTTTTAAGTGTCGCTGGTTCAACCCATCAAATGGGATAAGAGTGGATCAACAACTTTGTATTGGCGTATCAAGCAACTCAAGTATACTACTTACCTTATGCATCGAAGGGGCGAGAGCGACAACAGTGATGGATTGCGATGAAAACAAGGCGAAAGGATAAGTTTGATTCAAACCATGAGTTCTACCAAGAGGAACAATTAGATTTTCCTATCTTAGTCTCAACTAAACTTGACAACTATGAAAATGCATCGTTGGCCTTGGAACTAGCAGAGAACTCGGCTCAACATGCAACATCGACATCACTTCCACAATCAGGAGCACATACCAGACCCATGCTATGACAGTCATGAAGATCAAGGTCAGATGGATGAGGACAATCATTCTAATGGAACTGATGAATCAATTGTATCTGCGTCTGAAGGTTCTGACGAAGAACAATGGTAATATAAAAGGAACAATGATTGTAGTTGTCTGTGTGAATATATTAATTGAATTTCTGGGTATTTTGGTTTTAGAATTTAGGGGTATTTCATTTCATTTTTGTTGTTGATTTCTGAATTTGTACTTTGAATTCTCGGTACTGTTATCATTGTACAGTGATTTCTCTAACACTAAAACTTTGGTAATTTTTCCCCCTCAAATTCTACTGCTTATTTTTGGTTAATTATTATTTTTATTTACTATGTTAGTAATATGAATAGTGATACTAGTATATATAAGGTGTAGTGAGCTATTATGGATTAAAAAACTTACGGATATATTATAAAAAGTAAACATAATATGACCTAATTTCTTCTAGATGTTATAATAAATGCTAATATATATTGCTTTAATAAAATATGTAGAACTGAATGTGTTTTCTCTTCAATGCCGTGTTTGTCTTTAATAGATGGAGTTGGGCCGGTATTGATGATACCGACTTTTCTACTGGATGATGCATACATTTAGCTTTATTTTATTTTTTTTTGAGAAAAAGATGTAAAAGTGGTTCATAACTTTATCTTATAATTATTAAAATATATTGCTTTAAATTTTTAATATGAAATGTGTTTACAGGTTATGATACCGGCTCTTACTAGATGATACATATATTTTTAATTTTTTAAATATCTAGCATCACACTTTTGTTTTTCCTTCATAAAATTATTTTTCATGGATTTTTTTTTTAATTCAAACACGTGGGTGCACTCACCAAACCTACTCTTGAAATTTAAATATCATATTAATAGATACGTGGGTGCTCATTCATCAATTTATGGGCTAATTTTTAAAACTTTTTCCTCTGCAACTAAAAAGGATGCATGTGATTCCATGTTCCGGGAGTGAACAATTTTTTTTTCGTGTAAAATGAATTTAATATTTGGTGTGTACGTTTATCTGTGGGCTCACACACGAGATTTCACTCAGCCTTATTTGACCATTTTTTTCCCGTGAGATCTTCCATGCCCACCAATATGTTTTACCATACCTACCAAAATGCAGCATTTTCTAGTAGTGGATGGGTATATACTCAAATTTTCCTATAAAAATAGAATTAATTTAATGATTATCTTGAGGCTATGGTGCATTGTACCTCAAAATCTCAAAATGTAAGTAAAAATGGTGATTCGAACCATTCAATATGATTTCGATATCAAACTCTACTAGCTAGTTAAATTATATATTTTTCGAAGATTTTTTGTTATTTTTTTGGATGAGGAGGAAATTGTTTGATTTAAAAAATTTGGATCGACCAATAATAGAATGATCTTAATAATTATGATTTGAATAATTTTAAAAATTTGTAAACATGAGGAAGGTGCAACTGAAGGATTTTCAAATTATTCAGATGAAAAGAGCGAATATAATAATTTTGAGAAATTAAAAATAAAAATTAAATTTCAGACAGAATGAATTTCTATATTGGCAAGCTTAAGCACGTGTCGGACTTAAAGTTTTAAAACTATAATATTCTAGTTGTTTTCTTCTTTGCTGGCTTGTAAAAATATAACTCGCACTTTATTTATGCCTGAGCTTAGTTCATAGTGGGCCAAGATATATGTATCTTTTTCTTATATTTGGATCTATCATGTTTTCTGTGCTTGGGCTTCATTGTGGATCTGGATCCGGCCCTAAATAGTAAGGTCCAATGAAAACACACAATCACATCTCAGAAACGACATAAATGATCCACAGACGGTTCCATAACTTGTATTTTTGTGCCCAATAAGCCCTCTAAGCCCTCATAATTTGTAAAAATATAACTCGGACTTTATTTGTGCCTGAGCTTAGTTCATAGTGGGCCAAGCCTCATTATATTTTTGTGCCCAAAAAGATTTTAGTTTTCCGATATCTAGATATTTATTTACAAGTTCATATATATATATATATTTATCAAAAAGAGACCTTAAAACTACAGTTAGAGTTGTATTATGCGTAAAAATAAAGTCAGTCAATTTTAAGATAATCATTAGAGTAATTAATCAATTTGAAAATAAATTAGGAGCTAAGGGCTTAAAATCAATAAAACAGTTAACATTCGATTAATTTATAAAATGTCCATTAGCATTTAGCATTAAGATTTTTTTTTAAATTATTTCAATTAAATCATAAATATTTATTTAACAAATCTAAAGATGAAAAAAATACGGCCCTTTATTCTGTAAGATCAGTTATGGGTAACAAAAAAAAAATTAAGGAATCTAAATTTAATTTCGGATCTTTTAATGGGTCGGGGAAAACAATTCGATCTGAAAATTATTTCTTCGTTTTTGTATCTTGTCCCTGATACATCGGAATTCTCGTCTGCAAATAATTTATTTTCGAGTAGTAGACAAAACAATGCTTTTTATTGATTCTAGGAATAGGATAACATGGTCAAGAGATTTAAAGGTGCTACCTGTTTCCGAGCTGATGTAGTGATGTGATTGAGTGATTCCCAGCTAATTGGTTCAGGTTATTTATTTATTTTTTGTCTCGGAAGTCGAAAATCTGTAGTATTAATATTTGTCAGATCAAATTCAATTCAATTCAATCCAATCAAAATATTCCTGCTGCAGGAATGTAGCGTGGAATGAAATCCACATGGTTTCTTTTCAAAAAAAAAAAAAAAAAAAAAAAAAAAAAAAAAAAAAAAAAAAAAAAAATCCACATGGTTATCCAAATTTATGTTTTTTTTTGGAAGTAGCGATATATATCGCCAGTTTCATTAGGAAACAAGAGTATTTACCATACCCAACCCGGTATCAGGGCAAATATAAGATAAACTCCTAATAAGTATTCAATTAATGAACTAACAGATTTAGTTACTATCAAACAAGCTTAGAACAATCTAACAATCTTAACATTAGTAGCCACATCCCGGCTATCTTGAGCTAAAACAATTTGGATAAAATAAAGAAATTATGTTAAACATCCTTAACAAAAATGATTGCCCTTGAGAATTTCCAATCTTCTGCTCATTTCTTTGCGGCATCTTCTTTTAATTATAATTCTTTCAATTCCCAATGAAAATATGACCAAAAAAGACAATTCCCAAAGAAAACCAGAAAACATACTTCTAATTATCTAACCAACTGCTATTTAAATGTAAACTCTAGATGATATGATATGAAATTAATATGAGATGCTGGTGCAGATTATGCAGAAGGCATTTCAACCAATTCATGTTTTCTTCCAGACAAATCCCCTTCCTCGAGGGGCATAATACTTAAAAGATTCTCGGTAATCTGCACTAGTAACAATTGAGTATCAGTTGGTAGAATCAAATGTAAATTATCTGAATAGTCTTCTCCTTTTAATCTGCACCAGTATTTAGCTAAAGAGATTATTGAATTACCTAATAATCTAATACTACTGCATTTCTTATTTTGGAAAATTATTTTGTTCCTTTCATTCCAAATTGTCCATAGAAAAGCTCCTCTTATAATTTCACACATATTGGTATCTTATAAGGTATACAGTAGTCTATTTCCCATAATTCTATTATTGTGGTTAATCTAAAACTGAAATTATTATAATTTGCTAACCAAGACCATAAACAATATGCTATAGAACAATGCATGAATAAATGATCAACTGTTTCTTGACTATTGCAAAATATGCATTGGTCATTTTCTTACCATCCTTTTTTTTAATAAATTATCTTTAGTGAGTACTTTATTTTGTTGAACTAACCATATAAATATTTAAATTTTTAAAGGGATTGTTGCTTTCCAAATACCTTGATATCTAGTACTTGGAATGCCTCCATAATCTAACCAGGTATAACAGATTTAATACTAAATAATCCATTTGTATTCCATCTCCACTTTATAGAGTCTGATTCCATGGTTAATGAGATATGTGAAAGCTGGATATATAAAGCATGTAATTGTTGATATAAAATATTATTTAATGGCCTATTAAATGGTAGGTAATATCTATTAAACCCTATAACTTTGTCCATTGTTATATTCTTATCAGAGGCAATATCATAGAGGAAGGGTAATATGCTTGTAGTGAACAACCTGTCAATCACCTATCTTGCCAAAATCTAATTGTAGTACCATTGGCTATTATCTTATCTATACTAGTATTGAAAATTAATATTTCTTTGTTGATTTTTTTCCAAAAAGGTGAAGCATTAATCAGAGTTCTTCTATTATGATATCTACATCTAATTATGTCTTTTCATAAACCTTTGTGTTCACTGTTATGATATTTTTAAAGCACTTACATAATAAGGCTTTATTCATTAGTTTTAATTATAGTACCATTGTCCTCTTCCTGATATATTTGATCCAGTCTTAATTTACACTCTTCCCATAATCTAAATTCTTCTAAGTCTAGATCCCTATATTCTTGTGTTAGTTATATATCATTTAGCTTTTCTAAAAAGTTTTGCTTATCCTTCCTAATTTTTCCTCTAAAATTATTATTCCATCCTCTTAGTTTCCTTCTAAAAATCTATATTTTACATTGCCAACTATTACCTATATCATTTTTGTTTAATGTATGACAATGTCACCATGATATTAGTAAAATTGAGAAACCTTCTATAGAAGGTCATGTTTTGTCCCATCTTATTATATGATTATGTTGATTATTAGTATAAGTGTTTTGTAATTAAAATAAGTGTATTTTGGTATGACTGATACTTTGGAAGTGATTTACTAATAAAGTGAGGAATTTCTCTCTCCCAAGATATGAAAAAGAGGAATCTATCTAAACATGCACATGATGGAAAATACCTCAGATTTGACCATGTGAATAACCTATATGTTGATTTCAGATCTATTAGCACATTTGTATTAATAAAGTTGTTAAATTTAGCACTAAATGTATGATTAAAAGTGTTACCTTTCCTTTCTAGTCCTGTTCTTACTACATTAAAGTCACCACCTATTAATCAAGCCACATCTGACAAATTTCTAATGTTTGTTAATTCTGCCCAAAAGTGATTTCTTTGACTAGAGATGGTAGGTCCATATACTAAGGAAAACATCCATATGAATCCTGAGGTTTTATTTCTAACTAGTATGGTTATAGGGAATGTTAAAATCCAAATATTGAGTAGTTCTAATTTATCTTCATTTATATCTACTAAAATACCCCTTGATTTTCCTACAGAGGGTTGTATTACCCAGTTTGTTATAATATGACTTAAATTCCTAAGTGTTCTTTCTTTAAAATCTAATTTCTTTATTTTTTGTAGACCTACTAAATCAATTTTATGATTAAGTAACAAGTCCTTAACTAATCTTCTTCTTAAAAGATTTCCTAATCCTCTAACATTCCAGCACAATATATTCATTTAGATATAAGGGTACTCAAAGGTAAAAGTTCTATGCTTAAATCTATTTCATTTTTTTCTTTATGTAAATCTACTTTGTCTAATATACCATGTAAGACTTTTGACATATTAGTTTGTGTAAGTGTTCTAAAATATTGCACTACTTTTAATCTAATTTCATCAGTTGTACCTAGAGAAAAACAAATTTACTTAAGAATTTACTTTTATGCAGGAAGAAAATATAATATAAATCAAATTTAATAGTTTTATTTTAATATTTTAGTTTTTGATTTTGAGTTATTAAAAATTTAAAAAATGAAAACATAATTGATAAAAAAATTGAGACATTTGAACCTTCTCTTTTAAAATTGAACAAAAAAATTAAAACTGAAAAATATATCATAAATATATGATATGTTATAAATCTTATGCACCCTTACAAATTCGAATTTCTAACAATAAATGAAATTTATCTCATATTATCAATATTTGTAATTTGCATAATTATATAAAATTTGACCTTTTATAAAATTTCTTTGTGTATTATTGTTACACTAAACATCTTCTTTGATTTATCGATTTGTAAAACAATCTTAAATTTTACAATTTACCTTGTTTGAGTTTTGTGTAGAGATTAACATGCAAGTGAATTAGTACACAAGAACCAAGATTAATGATGAGATACAAGAGCTTAATCAAAACTGCATTAGGTTTATATTTAGTTAGACTTAAACTGAGTTGAATTGGTCAAGATAAATTGAACTTAAACAACAGAAAAAAATATTTCTGCTCAGTGAATCGTTATAACGGTTTAGTAATCGTTATAACGGTTCATCTCAATACTCAAAAATATTCTAAGGCAGAAAAATTCTCATAGAAATCAGAGTGTATCGTTATGTAACGATTCAGTAATCGTTGCAATGATTTATGAAATGTATAACGATTCAGTGAATCGTTATAACGTTTCAGCTCAATCGATTCAACAACTATTCTTTCTAAACCATTATAACGATTCTCAAACCGTTATAACGGTTTAGGTCGAAAATAGTTTCTTCAGCTGTTTCAGAAGATCTATTTTAAAAGGATCACCTCTCTCACTGATAAAATAGAACATAAGATCCATCTAACTAAATCATCACTCCAGAGAGCTTACTAGCCATATACAAAGTGAGAGAGATAATTCAAGAGATTGAAACACTCAATTAACTAAATTCTTATTTAAGCTCAATCTAACTTCTCTCTATTCTCCCAACTTGATCCTTCGTGATCTTCTTGTAAACATTTTCTTGAGCTGTAGTGCTCACCCTTTTTGAGTTGTAGTGCTTATCTTTTTGAGTGTGTTGTCATTCACTTCTTGTTTTGAGTGTGTTGTCACTCACCTTTTTGAGTGTGTTGTCACTCTTGTTATCGATAGGCTTGGTGGCCCATTCTTGTGTAAGAGACCGAGTTCTACAAGTGCAAAAGTGTTTTTAGTATTTCGGCTCAACCTCAATTGTTGGAGGTTGAGAATCCCGGAGACATAGGTATTTTTAAGCCGAACTTCGTTACATCTTATGTTCTTGTTTGATCTTTTATTTTCTTTTCTCACATTTCTTTGATTGCTATATTCTTGTGAGAATTGAATTGAATTAAATTGTATTCCGCTGCCATTACATTTGAACACTAAGTCCCAAATCGGTTTATACATTTTTATCTTAGATTCTTTATAATTTTGCATTCTTTTATCTTTTAAATACTACCATCCTAGAACTATCAATTATTTATTATATCCGGTACTGCATAATTCGCATTCAAATTCTTGACCAGGGCGTCTTCGGTTTTATCATGCCAACTTTATAGCTTCTTTAGTTCTTCACAATCACATGCATGCACAAAGTGATTTCCAAAAAATAAAATAAAAATAAAGGCACGCTTGCACACAGAACAAAGTTCCATGGTCTGCTGACAGTTCAAAAGCATCCGCTCAGCAAGTTTTTAATTTTAAGCTCCATTTCTCACACTCTCCTCTCTTCTTTACATAAAACCCCTGATTCTTCCCAGTAGGTACTGTTCCATTCCTTCATTTGGGTCTTTCATCTCCTCCCTCTTTCACTGTTATTCTATTAATCAATGGCCGTGGGAAGGGGTAGTGCAAACAGAGGCCAGCTTATTAGGGGTAGATTTGGAATTATTCTTGTACTGTGCCTTCTGTCACAGAGTGAAACCGTACATGCAGCAACTCATGTTGTAGGAGGACGGCATGGATGGACCTTCAATGTCGCCGGCTGGTCTAACGGAAAGGCCTTCTATGCCGGTGATGTTCTTGGTAAGAAATATTCTAAAACAATTAATTTTCACATTGCTGGTAAATGGTAATCACTAGAAAATGAAGGCTTGTAATTTTTAGATGCAAAAATTACTGACACTGCATAAATGCCTTTATCATATAATTTTATTTTTGATCTGATTTTTTTCCTTTAAATGTGTTTTCTCTGGGTAAACCGAACAGTGTTCAAATACAGTCCGTTGTTTCACAATGTGGTGGCTGTAGACTCTGATGGGTACAACAATTGTACCGCTTCAATCCGTGCTGACGAATTGAAATCAGGGCACGATCGTGTTACCTTAAGCACTGGTACAAGCTACTTCATATGCAGCCGCTTCGACCACTGCACTTTAGGCATGAAAATTGCTGTCACTGCTATGTAACTTCAATGCCTACCAGAGTAGAATCAGTTCCTGCTTGTTATTGTAATCAATGGAATTGACATGTTTGTGGGTTTTTAACTTTATTTGCTGTTTTCAGACCACCTCTTCACTTCTTCCGTCTCTTTTGTTTTCTTGCATGCTCTCGGAAATCAAATTCCAACCCAAATAAACAAGCCCAAACTGCCCCTCTGAAGTAGAGTCCCATTTAATTTGCCCATTGGGCCTTGTTTCTTTGCTCAACTAGGCTTAAATATCTTACCTACCATAATGATAACATGATATTAAATGCTCCAATGGGACACTACACTAGGTATAAATTTTTAATCGCATTCTTTGTGAATGCGTACATATTGAGCCATTGCCAGATTGACTCATAAAAGATCTGAAACACCTCGCTAGACCTCACGAATGATGTCATTTTGCAACTTGGTATATTGCATAAGAAGCTGGCAAGCTGCTCATGGATCTATTCTTAAATAAATAAAGCATTTCTTCCAGACGTTTTATTCTTAAATATTTGACTGTCCACTTGTTATATAATATTAATGGGTCGTCGGATTTCAAAAGATTGAATTTTGAACTTTGGATCAATCAAATTTCAAAGTTCGGTTCAACTGCTGCAATTATAGTGACTTAGTGAGGGAAGTACAGGGAGGTGCCTAATCCTTGATTATTATTTTGTAAGTTCCTTCATGCCATGAAATGTTTGAAGCATCCCTTCCAGAAGAAAAATATATAATTGCAAAGTATCATATAAAAAAATGTGCAGCTTATAATTAAAACTAGTTTCAAACAACGTTATACCTATACAAAATATGTTGCAAAAAGAAAAAAATTACTCAGATATTTCTACTAGTAGGGAGGAAATTTATGTTGCTCTTTAGATACACCAATGTTGTCAATAAATAAAAGCAATAGAAGTTTTATCCAAACAGAACCCCAATTTCTTTTGTTTTTTCAGATTGGATAGCCGATAGAGTGTTAAAATAACCTGTCCGGGTCAGACCCGACCCATCCGACCCGTGGTCGCGACCCGCCCCGATCCGACCCGTGCTCAAACCCGTCAGACCCGTGACCCGTTAGAACCGGCGGGTCTAGCACGGGTGTGGACAAATTTTTTTGAAAAAAACCCGTGCTAGACCCGCCCAACCCGTGATAACCCGCCCCGACCCGACCCGGCAAACCCGTGCAAACCCGACCCAATACCCGAAAAATACAAAAAAAATAAAAAAAATACGGGAAAATACGGGAAAATTAATTTTTTTTGTCAAAATATATTATAGTTATATATTTTTAATATTTTTATAATCATTTTTGAATTTTTGGATTTTTTAGAATTAATTTGAATTTTATTGAGTTATTTTTGAATTTTGAAAAAAAAAGAAAAACCCGACCCACTCTTGAACTTGATCCGTCCCGACCCGCCGACCCAAAATGGACTGTCCTAACTCGTCCCGTGAAAACCCGTTGACCTGTCCCGACCCGTCCCGCCAAAACCCGCCGACCCGCCGACCCAAAATGGACCTGTCCTAACCCGTCCCGTGAAAACCCGTTGACCCCGACCCGTCCCGCCAAAACCCGCCGACCCGTGCAAACCCGTCCCGACCCGACCAGTCCCGTCCCGTTTTTAATACACTAATACCCGACATATTACGAGCATCATTAACAAAAAAATGTTTAGTTCTAACTAACTTTTTTTTTAGGTGTATCAACTCTTTTTCAGAATTTCAGTGTTCTTGCAATTACAACTACAGTACCAAAAACGGCAATTTGGTAATTGCAACTGGAAATAATCCTTTTTTCAGATTGTTGAATTACCAAAGAAAATGAAATTTCAAGTAGGCCATCGCCTGCGATTGCAAGGAAGAAAATAACTAGACTTCGTCTCCGTAGATGTATTGTGCAGATAGTCTCAGACAAGGCTACTCTATTGGGGACCTACCATAGACTTCTCTTGCAGCCTCTATTCAGGACCTTGAATTGAAAAGGTTTACGTAATAATTGACTACTTCCCAACTAAAAAAATAAAATAAAAGAGAGGTTTATTAAATAATCTTAAAAGTCAATATGAACTTGGGGAAGAAGAGAAGGAAGACCTATGGTTTGCTCCTTATAAAAGTCAATGGAATTATGGAACCTTGGACAAGGTGCACAGAGAGATAGAGAAAAAGAAAGAAATAAAGAATGACAACAGCAATTGAATTTCCGAAAGAATATGGATATGTAGTTTTGGTTCTGGTATCATACGCATTACTCAACATGTGGATGTCGCTACAAGTTGGAAAAGCTCGCAAGAAGTATCTGTCTTTTTTTTTTTTCATTTGTTTTCTCTTTAACCTTTGTTTCTCTACTCTACTTAATTTATTCTGATAATTGATAAGAAATTGATGGTGATCCAAAGAAACCATTTTTTATCTCTAATGTATCCTCTAATTAATAATGACAGATACAGAGTGCCATATCCAAATTTATATGCCTCTGAAGAGAGAAATAAAGAGGCCAAGGTGTTCAATTGTGTTCAGGTTGTCCATTGAGCTTTTTATTTTTACAAAATTTCTGCTCCATTTAACTTCGCTTTTTGTGTAGACTAAACAAATTCTCCCTCAATTAGTATTTAGGTTCTGGTAAAAACTTTCGAAGTACAACCCCAGTAAAGTTAGGATATGCGTACCAGTATCAGCATGGAAGGAACCAATCCATACAGTTCATAATAGTGGGATCCATGTTCTGATAATGGATAAGATTTTAAAAACCAGAGATTTAAAATTTTGTTCAGTTGCAACAATACAGGATTTCACTGCCCCAACAACCACCCCCAAACACACACACACACAAAAAATGTTTGAAACCTTCTGGTACTGATATAGGCATAAAGCTAAAGCCATAAAACACTAAGATACAAAAAATGGAAAGAAAATTCTTAAACCCTCTGGTACTGATCTTATAACTACTGACCAGCTTTCTTTTTTCTGGAACGTGTTGTACCAGAAAAAAATATGGCACTCTACATACTGACCCTAGTACGTAGCGGTAGCGTACCAATACATATATATGACCAGTTTTCTCTGTTTCCAAAAATGAAAATGATTAGATATGACTGGTACTTAGACCAATAAATCTAGATCCTTGCAAACCCTATCAACTATCAACCTATTTATCTTATGGCTTTCTAGGCATAACTAACAATAATTTATTTCTTTTGAGATACAATTGGAGTATAAATCTGCTAACTAAATTTATCCAAATTTAATTATCTATTTGTTGTGATAGAGAGGGCATCAAAACTCACTTGAATTCATGCCATTGTTCTTTGCAATGCTATTGGTCGGTGGGCTGTACTATCCCCTCACTGTGACTGGACTTGGTGCATTGTACATCGTCGGTCGTTTCTTCTATTTCACGGGATACTCCACTGGCATTCCAGAGAAACGCATGAAGGCTGGGTATCGTTCTTACCTGTTTTTTCTTTTCTTTTAAATCACTGTCAGAAATCAATTATACGGCTCATAAATAACTAAGAGAGCTTCATCGATGTGTGTGTGATGAAATCATAAATCAGTACTGTGCATTGTCCTGACAAGTAAAATTAGAGTGGGAAACAGGGAAAATTAATAGAAAATATTAAGCAAGAAAGGGCTTCACAGAAATTGAAGAAAAAAGGTAGAAGAAAATTTAGTAATTTTCGTGTTTTCTGTCAGAATATCTGTTGTGTAAGTCGTTTCCTTGGGAATTACCAAAATAATGCTAAAGATTTATATTGGTGGAACCAATCTCTAGTTTCAAACATTCTGAAAAATAAAACAATCATAATTGCAATTGTGCAGAAACCAGTACACATAGCTTATGATCCTTTTTATTTCATCTTCTTTTCTTGCAGAGCACTCAGCTTCCTTTCTTTATTTGGACTTATGATATGTACGGCCTTATTCGGTGCCAATTTAGTCATGAAGGCAATTGAATAGTTATGATCTATGTAAGATGTCATTCTAATGGAATAATGGAGACTCTTTTTGTAATGCTTGCTTTTCTGTTTTACAAATACTTTTAGGAGTAATGGAGACTCTTTTTTATTAGTATTTCGTGCTAGTTTTGTCCTCTTTCATATGTTATTGTTTACATTGACCTCATCACTTTAGTAAGTCGAGATTTTTTTTTTAAAATAATATGTTCGGGCAAGTAATATGAGATTGAAAAATCGAAATACATACATCCACTACATTTCCAGCGGGCAAACTAAAAAGTAACTTTTTTTTTTTTGCCTATAAGGCCATTGCACTGAATATAATAAAACGAAGTTGGGTTACATATAAGTATATGACTATTGCACTGAATATAATAAAAGAAAGGCGGTGCTAATTATATTAAAAAATTTACTCCACTCATTAAACAAAACTTTTATGAAATATTATAACTTTCTAATACTCATTGTAACATAAATATTTAAAAATTATCACTCCTAATTTCAAAGAAAACTTAGTACTGTGATTATTTCAAATTTAATTAAAAAACCATAATAACTTAAAAAATTGTAGTGTACGGAACAAAATGCACCTCGCATAAAATAATGTGTGTGAAAACTAACAACATATTTACATTTGAAAGGATATCGGTTGAAAATGGGTTATTTTGACAACCTTGATAATGAATCTCTAAATAAATTTTAAAAAAATTTAAAAATAGAAAAAATTTATATATGTATTATTCTACCTATGAATTGATAGTCATTAAAATTTTATATAATTTAATTATCGTTTGATAGTCCATCAAAGACCGTTAAATTGGAACCGTTGCAAATTGCATGAAAATTTGATGGTCTTTGATGGACTATCAAACGATAATGAAATTACATAAAATTTGAATGACCATCAATCCATAGGTAGAAGAACACATCTATAAACTTTTTTCTATTTTTAAGATTTTTTTGTATTTATTTAAAGATCCATTATCTAGGTTATCAAAATAACCCATTGTCAACCAATACCTTCTATTTACATTTATAATTGAAAAAATTTTTAGTGTACGGAACAAAATTTACAAAAAAAAATACTTACATTTAATAATTGAAAAATATATGGAATAAAAACAGCTATATGAATTATTAATGCTTAATGCTTAGGCGGATGCATTAATAGTTATGTACATACTACATTTATATATGAGAAGGGATCGATTGACAATGGTTTATTTTGACAACTTTGACAATGAAGCTCGAAATAAATATGAATTTTTTTTATAGATGTGTGTTCTTCTATCTTTAGATTGATGGTTATTCAAATTTCATGCAATTTTATTATCGTTTGATAGTTCATCAAAGACCATCAAATTTTCATATAATTTACAATGATTTCAATTTAACAGTCTTTGACGAACTATCAAATGATAATGAAATTTGAATGATCATCAATCTAAATATAGAAGAATATATCTATAATTTTTTTTCATTTTTAAGACTTTTTTATATTTATTTAGAAGTTCATTGTCAAAATTGTCAAAATAACCCATTGTCAATGAATCCCACTCTTTATATATTAGTAAAGTTAAAGGACAAAACAAAAAATGCAAAAAAAAAAAGAGGAAAATTTAAATCTAGTGTTTTGTCACCAATAGAGTGGGCCACCGCCACTGGGCCGAAGTTGAAAATGGTCCATGCACTTGTATTATCCACTATTCCGATGATCAAAGCATCTCTTTCATCATTCCAACCACTCCAGAAGGATATATCGCCAAAAAGAAAGAAACAAAAGGCCCACACAAGGCCACACCATCAGACAAACAATTGAATTAGGTTTTCTAATTATCTATTCGATACCTTTCTGAGCTGAGAGAAGTTAGAGACGGAGAAATGGCGATGAGCGTAGAAATATCCAAGGAATACGGATACGTGGTGCTGAATCTCGTCGTATATGCCTTCCTCAACATGTGGATGTCGATTCAAGTCGGGAAGGCTCGCAAGAAGTATGAAATTTCATCTTTCTTTGATTTCTCTTCTCATTTTTTTTGGGCTCCATCGATTGGTTAATTTGTCCAATTTTGGCGGCATTTTATGTAATAATTACACCTTCTGCTGGAACATAATAACACATTAACTATTAAGCGTTAGTTATTGCTTATTTATCTCTGACTTTGCGATAATTTTGGGATAATTGTGCGAGATACTAGTTTTTCCTTCTGCAAATTTATTTATTGTTCTCAAATTGAATCAGGTATAAGGTTCCGTATCCGACTTTGTACGCTACAGAGTCTGAGAACAAAGATGCCAAACTTTTCAATTGCGTCCAGGTAAACCTTTAATTTAGTCTTCAATCTTTTTCTTATTTATCTTTGAATTGGTCTCATATCCTGGACTGAAGATTTTACTATTCCTCATCTTCAACCGTTCTATGCTCAGGGGACTTCAATCTCCACAAAAATCTTCAAACAAAAAAAATAATTTACTATATAGTATGTGTGAATAAATTTTAGGCGTTAATTTAGCATAAATTTGATTTTTTTTTTCTTTTCTCTTGTATTTGATCGTCAGTACAAGTATAACATAAGAGTCTAGTCTAACTCACATTCACTAATTTTAGGAGAAGTAATTAAAGAAAACAATTTATGGACAGGATGCATTTGCTATATCAAACCCTTGCCAGTAGACCTTGGATTGTTGGCAAAAAAGTAGGATTACAGACATTGGATTTCGATTATTTTACTCTTCATTAATACCGTAAACCATGTTTATTGTCCATTAATGGAATATATTACTGTGGGGCACCATGGTGTGGGGGTAGGGTCCCGCAAGGGTTAGCCAGCTCCCTATCCTTGTTCTGAGATTAATGCATAGGCTTCACCTACTACATGAGGTGCAAATCGATCCCCATGCCTCGATATTATTGTGGAGCCTACTAAGAATATTGCAATAAGAGAAAAAAAAATGGAAAAAGTAGAAGTCTACTAAGAATGTTGCTAATAAATGCCACGTGATCTTTATCCCTGCAATTTCAAGACAAAAAGAAAAAGTAATTTGATTTTAGTTAAGTAACTTGGTTGTTGTTATTATATATTGCTGACTTTTCATTGGTTGGTGGCATTTTCTTGACTTGACTTAATACTTTGAATTTTCTCTCTATGGTTAAATCCTGTAATAGAAGTTTTGTTCCTGTTCTTAAGTACAACAATTCCAACAGTGACCAAAAACAATAACATGCTCAACTGAACACATGTGAAAATTAGATCAAAAAAATTAATTTTCATTTTCATTCTAAAATGTGGTACAATTTTTTGTTTCCAGAGAGGTCACCAGAATTCAATTGAATACATGCCAGTGTTCTTTGTGATGCTGCTGGTTGGTGGTTTACAACACCCTCGAATTGCAACTGGACTTGGTGCCCTCTACACCATTTCACGCTTCTTTTATTTCAAACTTTACTCCACTGGCAACCCTCAGAATCGCCTGAAGCCTGTGTAACTCTCTCTCTCTCTCTCTCTCTCTCTCTCTCTCTCTCTCTTAGTATGTGGATGTTAGGTATGCGGGCATGCACCTGCACATGCTTTTAAAAGCTTGGTACACTGAACCAAATTCATTACCTGTAATTTATTATATCCTTAGCCAGCTGATGAACTTAACCAACTTAGGCCATATTAGATTACCCAATGCTTTATTTTTCTAGTTGAATTGGTTTAGTTATTTTAGAATTAATTTGTTGCCAATAACAGAAGGTGAATTATTAATTTGATTTAATCTTTGTTTCTATACCTTTTTGCTTCTTCTTTGGGTTGGGTTGCACAGTGGGGTCAGCTTCCTTGCTCTGTTCGGTCTGATTATCTGCTCGGCATCATTTGGTGTTAATCTGTTAATCCGGGAATTGCTCTGAGATCTGTGCAAGGGCAATGATGTCCTACAAAGAATAATGCTGTTGTTTTGCTGTGTTGTACTAGTATGTGAAGGCTTGTAAGACCAGTTGTTTTTTTGATAGGTAGTGTTTATTTTCTTTGGTTCCTTCTCTGTACTTCTGGTTGTGTTTATTACTTGAGTGATATCGAACTAAGTTGTAACAGCAATGTAATTTGAACCATCCTTGGAAGGTTTGTAACTGGACTACAGGCAAAGCAAAATGAGAAACGTTTTCCCTCATATTGTTCATGTAGGCGCACATACACCAATGAGTGTGTGCTTGTGTTAAGTATAAATTATGTACATGTTTCAATTTTGTACGCGGACCAGACTTGATAGCCATGATGGATGTCATTGTTGTGCGAGACGGAAGGAAACAGGTTTCGGCGATTACCAGCATTCCTCAAGAATAAAAAGGGGGCAGTCTTTGCTCTCATCATATTCATGGGATTATTCACTTGTGAACATACTTTTCTTCACGGCAAAGGCAAAAACGAAAATGACGCCGTTTTTCTTTGTTTTGTCAACTTTTAAAAATAATCGTCTTTTTTTTTATTCAACTTAAATTCAATTATACGGTCAAAAATGGGGTGGGGGGAGAGCAATGCTGTGAGAACTTGTGCCATGCGATTTTATATCTGCCTCCCCACCAAGAGAGTTTTGGCCGTTCAACAGGATTACATTTTTTATTTCTTTTTACCGTTGCAAATAATTCATTATTTAAATATGCTTAAGAAGAGCTGTCCAATCACAACAAGAAAGACCACTTAAAAAAATGAACAGAACCAGCAGTGCGTTCCTATAATAGAGCATGCTTTTGTCACATGACAAGTTTTTTTACCAGTATTATTTAGGAAAATTCAAAATTCACCAAAAAGACTTCTGTTCTCATTACGAGTAAAAATTGGACCTGAGACTTTTTTTTAGAATAAAAGAAAGAAACTAAAAATTAACCTAACAAAATGGAAAAAAAAATTATCTACTGCAAGAATAAAAACATAATAACTGGGCCTACGGAAACCAACTTTTTCGATGCAAAGTTCCCACAGCCATAGAAAGTTAGGAACCAAAGTCAAGTATATAACCAGCGAAGATCATTACGCATTAGATATACTTATCTTGCGCAAGGAGGCAGTTTGAACTGGACCTTTGGAGATTCCTCAAGGAAGGTTAGAGCAGGACACTCCATTTGAATCTGAGACGTCAGCACATTCGTCTAGCCAAGAAAGATAAAACCCCCTATAAATAAGAACACCCCGTTTAACAGGAAGCAAGAAATAAGAAGCATTCTATAGAGTCTAGACAGCAGATTATAACTGACAGAAACAGAGAGATGGCACTGAGTATACAAATACCAAAGGAATATGGATATGTAGTCCTGGAACTTGTTGCGTACTCTTTCCTGAACACATGGATGGCGCTGCAGGTCGGAAAGGCCCGCAAAAAGTATGCCGTTCCCCATGCTTTTTTTTTTCCAGCCCTTCAGTTGGATTTTTTATGTTCTTCTTCTATGGCTGCTACCAAATTTTCTCAAGTTAATTTAAATTGGTTCAGGTATAATGTGCCATATCCGGCCTTGTACGCAGTAGAGTCAGAGAACAAGGAGGCCAAGCTTTTCAATTGTGTCCAGGTAAGATATAATTCTCTTGTAATTTTCATTTGTTAATTTATCTAGATTTCAACTTACTACCAGTTTTAGCAAAGCACCTTCATATAATGAGTATTGCAAGTATCGTTCAATTTCAATATGAATTGACCTAATAGTTCAAATGATAGTAAACTAAAATGACCTAAAAAAAGGTCATAGATTCAAAGTTCAAACTCTTATAAACAAAAAAAGGATAGCTTGAACTCTAACTTTAGTACTTTACTCAAAACACACACACACACACAAAGGAAAGTTGAAAATCAATATATCTTTGTTCATTTAAAATTTTGGTTTAATTAATCTCCAGAGAGGCCACCAGAACTCAATCGAGTACATGCCAGTTTTCTTTGTGATGTTATTGCTTGGTGGGCTGCAACATCCTTTGATCTCAGCTGGATTTGGTGCACTGTACATTGTTTCACGATTCTTTTACTTCAAGCTTTACTCAGCTGGCAACCCTGAAAACCGCCTCAAGCCAGTGTAATGCATCTCTCTTTATACCAATTTTTAAATAATCTGTTACCTTCACTCATATGCTGCCATTTCCTCTTGTGTTTTTGGTTTGTTTTGGGTAACATAGTCACATTGGATTTGAACTAAACGGTCTGGTAACAAACCAGTCTCTGCCAAACCACAGATGGTATAATGAATACCCATAAATTTTCGCCATCTAGCTTGAATCGGTGTTCGTTCTGCTATAGACTCTGTTTTTTTTTTTCTTAATGTTCTATTATTTTAATTTATCTATTTCTCTTTGGTCATTGCACAGTGGTTTCAGCTTCCTTGCACTATGGGGACTTGTAATGTGCGCAGCTTCCTTTGGTATTAATATACTAATCCGGGACGTGCTTTAAGACCTGCATTTTAAGTTATGACATGCTATGAGGAATAAAAAGCGTCAGTGTTGATAATGCTCTGGTCTACCCTTTTTTCTTTGCTTTTATGATTGTATGTTATATTAAAATTGCTTCTGTTTCTTTTATGTCAACCATTAGTTGATTGGATTAAGACATTCTCAAACATTGTAATGAGGTTTATAATGAAATTGCATGGTCACGTAGCACTCTCTAGTAAAGACATGTTTTGATTTTTTTTATTGTAAACCTTGTTTTGTTATTTCTGAAGTTCAATCACCAGAGATGCAAATTTTACTTGTTCGAAAAATGCAAATTTAACTTCAACAGAACAAACAGAAAGGTTGAAAACAATAAAGAGCATTAATCTTTGACAATTACTATATCCACTATCGACTAAAAGAAAGTTACATAAAAGATGCTTCCTTTTTGGCAATGGCTTCATGATACTATAAGTGTTATATTCGATTTTCTATAATTCTGGACATGATAAGCTGCCTTGTTTTGGGCAAATGCCTTCCACAGATGGAACTTCAAGACATATAAAGGTCTAGAAAGTTCAGTGTTTTAGGCGAGTTCAAGTAGTTGAAAAAATGCAAAGAAACGTGATGGCTGATTTGGCTAGGAAAGAAAGATAATATTTTTCAGAACTAAAAGGAAACTAAGAGAATTTGAAAAAAATAGTAAAGATAAAATAAAATATTGTTTGGTTATGCTATTTTTCAATGCCACATAGTTTATCTCTTGAGAATAGATAACCACAAACTACTTGAAGAGACACGAGAATCAATATTAGGATACAAGCAATCCTCATGATTTATTCCTAGAAGAGAAACTTCTAGATGCTGGAGGTTCATGAAAGAGTAAGATGTGGCTGGAATAATCCGAACCATCGAACCCTGGTGGCACCTACAGGATTTCATGCTTAGCGTCTGCAGTCGGACTTTCACATTACTTCTATTTCTCTGCTTAACCCAATTAAATATACTTGGCCAGGTTGTAACAAAGAACTCCAAATGTTACAAGCCATTAAAGCAAACTAAACCATAGTTAACACCTTACATAACAAGTACACATATGATCCCATGATACCATCTACTCAAAGCACCCATTTATCTTTACAGGAAAGAAAGGTTTCTTTCTCTCTTTTTTTCATAAAATAGGAAGAACCAAAAGAGAAACTTCCCTTCATCTTGCCACTGCAGTAGCATCCTCTATCATCAGCCGCATGCGCCTTGCAAGAACATCCAATTCAGCCACCCTCAATGTTCTCCATTTCTTCTTAATGGCATCCTCTTTGGTACATCCACTTTTCATCCCAATCTCCTTTAAGCACTCTTCAAACACATCCAACATAGCCTTAGCTATAACACTCCCATTATCACCAATCTCCACTCTCAACTCCATTTGTTTGCTCTTATCACCATCATGAGTATTAGTAGTGATGTTAGTTTTCTTGTTGTTATTATTACTTGCCTCAATTTTAATGGGAGATGAAGGAACAGGAAGGGGTGGTGTCTTCTTCACGGGATCACCTTGGGGATCAGAATCTATTAGCATGTTATCCACAAGTTCAGCTCTACGGTCGACAGGGGCAACCAAGTGAGACGGACTTACAAAGTTGCCCTCGTTTTCTTCATTAGATTCATCATCACAGGTATTGGTACCATCATCACTATTTGGAAGGGGACGAGGATTGGCACGTCGACGTTTGTTACCTGTTATAGAATCTAGTTTAGCCCCATAATGCACAATGATATAGTGAATTACTCCCTAATCATGTCCATGTTCCTTTCATTTTATAGGTTCCAGATTCTATGCAATATAACAGGGTTTCGTTCAGGGTATTAACAGGGTTTGTGTTTGATTTTGACTAAAACTTCTGAGAAGGTATGATAAGCTAAGTGTATCAGAAATGAAAAGGGGGATTGAATGTGCCTGTACAACATGCCGAAAATAAGATATTTCCAGTTAAAACTTCAGAAAAGATATTATAACAGGCAGCACTGACCAAAGCCATTTCTGCATCACGTACGGAAACATATTTACAACATGTGCCAGTACAAATATGACCAAAATTAAACTTTTTACTGACGCCTGGTTTTTGTAGCAGGTGTTCCAACCAATTACATAAGATCTAATGCTATGGGAACTTGCTGGTATTCCACATGCATCTTTTGGAACTGGATTCAGACTTTTACTCATAGCCGATTCTTGCTTGGAAAATTGGAAAAATCTGCATGCAATATTCTCTAGTGAGAATCTAATACATGCTCGATTCATATATTACCTGAAACACCTGGAGTGGTTGAGAAAAATGGAGAAGAAGCTGCATTTTGCGGGTCCCACAGTCGGGAGCAGAGATGCAACACATCCTTGTCGTGAGGAGTGATACGGGAAGGATCCAACCCGTTTCGTGCTATCCTTGTCGTGGCCGATTTGTGCTTGTTCTTCAGTCTCCTCAGCTTCTCTGACAGCTGGGACCGAGTATATGGCTGGGGCATGCTAGCTGAGAACTGATCATAAAACAGATTCAGGTCTCGAGGAAAAACCAATCCTTGGGATTTGCACCCGAGAAGGCCTTGCAAGAACCGTATCTCATCGGATTCGGACCAGATCCGCTGGAACTTGAACGGAGGCTGAGGTGACCGGACGTCTCCGGTGGCGGGTTGAGGAGACCGGACTTCTCCAGTGGGCGGGTCGGCGGAGGAAGCGGAGCCATCGGAGGGAGTAGGATCTGTGGGGGATAGTTTGCGTTTGATTGGGAGTTTGCGCTTGATTGAAAGTGGGGTTGGGGTTGCTAGGGCTTGGGTCTGAGTCGGGGTTTGAGTACTGGGTTCGGTTGGAATGGGACTGGGTTGGGATTGGTCAGCAGTAGCCATGGGAGGGGGTCGAAATTGAGGAGTTGGGACGACTCGTCGGGACGGGAGGTGAGATCTGGATTCGAGAGAGACTTGTGGGAGTTGGGGTAGGAGTCGGGACGAACGGGGAAGCTAGCCTAGCCGGAGAGGTTAGCTGGGAGTACGACTGGGTCGAACACGGATTTGTTTTTGTGTTTGTTTTGTGCGAAGGGATCACGAATTCCGCAACAGCTCAACTTTAGGTCAAACGCATAACATACACGCTTACGAGGTGTGCGAGGTTTGCTTTGATTGGGTGTGAACCGTGTGATTGATGCTGTTATAGAGCCTTTGAGGCGAGGGATGCGGGCATGATGGTGCGGAGCGGGCGTGATTCAGGGCTGCATAGTACCGTGTAAATGTGTAATGCAGTGCTTGAAATCATTTTGAGATTTAAGTTATATAAATTTTGAAGTGATAATTTATGAAGTGATTGAACGGCTCATGTACTGTATTGTATGATGTTTCGTAGCAGTGAATAAGAATTCTGATGGTGCGGGCAAAAAGATCAGAAATCTGGACGTCGAGTAACAACTTATGAGTTAGAACCACATGCCTTGTACAGTTGGTAGTAGATCTCGTCTCTTTAAGGATTGCCGTAGGTTTAAATTTTGAGAGCGACATATAAAAAATAATATATGTTAGAGTTTATAGGAGCTCTATTTAATTTCAAAAAAATAATTTTGAGTTTCAAAAAAGTCGGCAAAATTAAAAATTCATAATTAGTAAATTATTGTGATATAATTTGAGAATAATTTATTTTTATAATATAAAAATATATTAATATATGAGTAAAGACTGTGTAAATATATATTAAATTATTTTTAAATTTTAATTTATGTTTCTCAATAAATTCATTATATCAAATTCTTGTGGGATATAAAAAAATTATTTTTTGAGATATTTAATTATTTGTTTTGAATTTTTTTAGAGGTGACACACTTTCATATACAAAACATTGATTATTTATTAATATGATACCCAATCAGAGACTGTCTCACCCCGACTGATAGGGCATGATAGACCCCATCATGTATACATATTTATATGCATTCGTAAGGCTATTTATCAGGTATATCCACATCAATAGATAATATAACACCATAATACCGTATTAGTTATAAGATGTAATTTAACATACAGTTATATATATAGTAAAGATACCGTGAGCTTAACTCAAAAAGTATATCAAATATCTCAAAATTTTAATTTATCATCTTCATTAAATTTTTTATATGAAAATCTTATGGGATGCAAACATTTGGAGTGTTTTGAGGTTTTTAAATCATGATTTTTAATTTTTTAAAATCAGCTCTAAAAAAATTAATAATATATTTAATACCTGAACAACATTTTAAAAAATTAAAAGCGGTGACTTAAAAAGCTCAAAACACTCCAAATTTTTGCATCCCACAAGATTTTCATATAAAGAATTTAATGAGGATGATAAATTAAAATTTGTAGATGATTTGATATATTTTTCGAGTTAAACTCACGCAAGGCCTCCGTGAGCTTAAGCTCACGATATCTTTACTCTCTCTCTCTATATATATCACATGAAACAAAATTTTCAACAAGTAGTTTTAATAGTCCGTACACAGTAAAGTTTTCAAATCCTGGAATATTAGCATATATTACAACAAAATTCAGTTTAACTAGCTGGGATATAAATTAATACACTAATATAGTATTATAATATATACAAAACAACAAGGCCTAAACGTCATTTGAGCCGTCTCGCGAGTCACTCCCAAAACCTGAAAAATATTTAAAAATAATGTAGTGAGAAATAAAATTTATCAGTGCGATATTTAGTTTCAGTCTCGAATTTATAAGAAATCATGTATCTCAAATGCATATGTAATTAATAATATAATCAACTGAATATCAATAACAAACAGATAATAGGAAATATATAAGGTCTCTATTTTATTTAGTATAAAATGGTATAATTTTTGGTATGATTTTTCAATTTTGGATCATATCACAACAGATAGCATAATTTCCAATTTATTTTGGTCAAATAACAAAATATCAGTCAATCGGCCTAGAGGCAAGCCCAGCAATGCATAGACCCATAATAAATAATATAATCTTCTTGCCCAACCAATTTTGGACTACAAGAAGAGGACAAATCCAGTATGCGCATAGTGAACCATTTTTCGAGGTTAGGTTACAACCATTTACCACGTATATATTATTTTTCCTTTTTCAATTCAGTTGGTCAGATACACACAATTCCATTTCAAGAAAGTCAATATTGGAGAACATTCAATATGGTTTACCAATCAAAATGAGGATCATTTCATACAAATTTAATAAATAATAACAATGTAAATGTTTCTTATACAAAAGATGCAATCAAAATAAAATTCAAAATGCAATAACATAAATATATAATTTCAGAATTTTTTTTTCATATAATGCCGAGAAAGAAACTACACACCTAATATATACTCACTCACGGTATAACTGATAGTTGGGTATTTGTGTGTCTATCGATCCCTCTTGATCCTCCGTGAGATTCTTTAAACCTAGATACAAGATAATGAACTATTTTAGTCTTTTTGATATTTCACTTTTGTTTATACAATTATCGTTAAATTACATAGTCATTTAAAAAATAATCTAAAACAAAAACTTACAAGTTTCAAAAATAAAAAATTATATATTCTACTAGATTTTGATATAAAGAATTTATTGAACTACATAAATTAAAATTTCAAGATGATTTAATCACATCGTCTTAAGTACTTGCATAAAGTATTTATTATTAATCGGTCTTGTGAATCTAAGCCGTTGTGATTATGGATAGCCGTTATACTGATTTGACGCTTGTGAATCGCACACGGTTACTTCATACCCGTAAAATTACTCAAAAGGATACAAATTCCATAAGCAACGGGTGAAGAGAAATAACTTACCTCATTATCTCTGCTCTTATCTCATTCATGTGAACGCTGACAAAACAACAATTTAATTTCACTCTCTACTCTTCTCATAACACGGTAATTTAGAATGAACTATTCGGGAAAAAGATACAAATAATTTGTAAAATTCGTTATATTCACCAATAAATTGCGTATTGAACGAATAATTTGTGAACTTGCGAATTAAACACATAATTATATAATAGTATGTACAGAAATTCAAAAATTGTTCACAAATCTTGTTATTATGGACTGTATAAAATGCAATACACCAGAAAAAGTGCACCAACAGATATGCCACCGTTGGTTTCGCTTGTTTAGAACTCTGTTAAAACTTGTTTTGCATTGTACGTGTAGATGGATTTGGAAGGAGGGTTGTGAAAAAAATTAAACGTGTAAAAAGTTTCATAAATTATTTAATTTCGTTAAATATATAAAAGAGAATAAGCAACAATTAAAAATGGAAATGATTTTCTTTTGAGTTTTATAACATTCTAGGGTTTATATTTTAGCCGAATGAAACAAGACTAATCAAATATAGAAAATGAAAAATATAGAATTTTGTCATCTGTTGTTATTCTTCACTTCTTTTTCTATTTATCTACTATTGTGAATCAATAGGATGTTAGTACTCAAGCAAGACCGATGACGTGCAAGTTTAACCTAATGGTTAAGAGTTTTTTAGATTAAAGGACGCGGGTTTGAACTTTTGTGGGCACTTTTTTTTATCTAAAAGAAAAACTAAAAAAAAACGGACACTTGCCTACTTAAAACTCCCAAAAAAAATATCAAGCAGGAGCGATGAATTAATATTATTGGATCAAATAGATGAAATAACTGTTTGACATGATATCATAGCTTGAATAAATAAATGTAGATTTGTTGGAGGCAACAACGGGAATGATTTTAAATTGGACAGTGAGTTGAAATAATATTTTGATATGATACTTTAGTTCCATATAAAAGCATATCTAATATTTGCAATGAGGGGATAAATAAAGGTTTTAATAGAAAGTTGAGATACCATTTTGTCATATTCTAGCTTTAATAAAATTAGTTTTGTTGTTTGCATATGAAATATGGGTATGAAAAATTGGGCCACGAGTCTAACAAATATTTTGAATAATATTTTATTTTGATGCAAAACTTATCGATTATTTGCGCGTTGCATAAGGCATATAAACTGCGTCAATTTTTATCTTAAAAACGATGATAGATTCAATTTTTGATGGTGAGACTAAGATCATCACTCATTCAATTTATCTCTCTTTTATTTATTTATTTTCGAAACTTTAGTTGTGACCGCCAAGTACTATCTCTCTCTCAATGTGAGGATTATTCAATTAAGTATTTATTTTCTTTAGACATTTCTTATGAAATTGAACCAAAGTATCAATAGGAGTTAAATTTATCGAAAGTCATTCTAGAGGGTTAAGTTCCTCTTTAAAGTTTCCATTTGAATGTTATTATTCCCAAGTTTGTTTAATATGATGAAATACTTAATTGTAAAATGTTTCCTCAATGCTAACTTAAAAAAAATAAAAATAAAAAATTGGAAGAGCCGATAAACTAGGAAGTCAATTTTCAAATCTACTATTATTATTGCATAAAAGGAGGATCCTACTCTTCACATCCAAGATATGGTCCCAGCAGTTCGAATCTCAACACACAATCTTTTTGATCAAGATAATAAAAGAAGGGCCTTCTTTTATACAATAATAATAGCAGGGGACAATTGGATAATTGCCACCTCAAAGTTGACCATTTTGAAAAATGCCACTTCAAAATCTCAGTTTAGAAGATTGGCATTCTAAATTTCATTAGTCTTTAATTTTACCACTAGTGTTGTATAAGTGTATAATTATCAATTAAAAATTTAATAAATTAAACCATAATGAAAATATTCGTGAGTCCATCGTATATGACTAAACCCCTCCCTCTTTCATTCCAGTGGGTTTTATTTCCGTCATTTCTGTTCTCAAAACGCAAACCCCAATTTTGGAATGATTGAACAGTGTCTTATGCGCATATTTTCTTGATCAGTGTTTGGGATGAATTAAAAACAGTACATATGCGCAAATTTTGAACAACCCGGTCAATGAAAATAATACACCCAGTGTAATTATAAATAGTACATATGCGCATAATAGCAAACGAATAATCCAAACATAATATCAAATTGTTTCTAATCCAGACATAAATAGCAGCCAGTGTTCTAAACACTGCCAGTGCATAATCCAAACAAAAATAGCAAAATATTTCTAAACAAAATAGCAAACAAATGCGCATAATAGCAAAATGTTTCCAGTGTCTAATCCAAACAAAATCCAAATATAAGCCAATGCACAAACATGGTTCTAAGATCTTCTTGTACTATCATCCAGTGTTGAAGTTCTTCTCCTTCAGCCAACAAAAGTGAAAATGGTTTTAATTAATAAACATGGTGAAACTGCTTGCTTGGACCGGGATTCATTGTACGAACAAAATTTTAAAATAGCTAAAAAAAAATAATAATATAACCTCTTCGTGCTTTGACAATTGCCCTAACTTATTTCATCAGATAAATAACTAATCAAATCACATAAAGAAAATCTATCTGAATCAATTACTCATTAGTTTTAGTATCCTTCCCTTGACATACTTTCCTCCCATCATTTTGTTTATTACAAAATCCTTTGATCTTGGCCTCTATTTTAAAAGCATATTCCAGGTCAATTATTTATAGACTTATATAAAACTCATTACTATTTTACTCACTGACAGTACTTGATATACTGTTTTACTCACTGACAATTGAAATTGAATGTAAATGTAATTCTTACCCATTAGGAATCAATGAAGTTATCCATCCTATTGAAAGAAAACTTGGCAGAGATCAATGATCTATATGAGCTCAAATCAAGCTTCAAACCGTGAAGAGAGGAAATGCTACCCGCTCTCAACATTGTCCAAAGTATTGCAGATCAACTCCGTAGTATCGGATCGATCTCTCGACTTCACGGTATTGTACACTCTCCAAGGTACAGACTTCGAGAATTTTGTGTTATCTCTCTTAGGTTCATTACAATGAATGAACTACGAAGCCTTCTCTTTCTCATGAGGCAAGACAACAAGCAAATCTTGCTTCTCTTAATCCATGGCAAATCTGACTGTTCACAAATCTAACAATGGTCAGTCTAAATTCGATTCCTCTTCTCCTACTGTGTGTTATGCTGGTAACACTAAAAATTCCTCTTTTACCCCTCATCAAAATCAAAATTCGGTAACTCTTACAACAAGAATTACAGAGGCAAAGGAAGAGGAGGAAAGCTTCAACCTTTGAGAACACTCAATCACAAGTGGGGCCATCCATTTCACAAGTGTTATCATAGATTTGATATAACCTTTGTTGGTGAAGCACAAGCTCAAGAGTCGTGCACAAAGTCGGTCCTCACAACAACCTCCACAACAAGCCTTTGAGCCTCCACAGGAGCACCCTCTCAGATTGGTTTCGGATTCAGTGCTTCAACTCATGTCACAAATGACATAAATAACCTTTCCTCTTACATGATCTATCATGGGACCGATTTGGTGCATATGGGCAATGGTTCGTGTTTGATTATAACTTATCTGGTTCTTCCACTATAACAATGGCTAATCACAAAATAAACCCGAACAACATACGTGTGTACCTTCTATTACCAAGAATCTTTTGAGCAACTACTCAATGACAACAAATTGATCATTGAATTTACTGGTTTGAAATGTTTTGTGAAGGACCAAGTCAGTCATCAGGTTCTTCTTCATGGAACCCTTAGTAATGGTCTGTATCTCTTGCATCTTCCAAACAAGTCTCATCAAATTTTTCAAGCTGAAGTCTCCTCTCTGGATATTTGGCACAAGAGGCTTTGTCATTGCTCTTCTGGTGTCCTTTCTTCTCTCTCTCAGCATCACAAAATTGAAGCTGTCTCCAAAACTGCCGCTTTCTGCACACACTGTTCCTTGGCCAAGGCTCACAAGCTTTCTTTCTCTTCTTCAACAAATAAAGCAACTGCACCTCTGGAAATTGTTCACACAGACGTGTGGGGACCTGCTCCTGTAGCATCTCATAATGGCAATAGATACTATGTACACTTTATAGATCAATTCTCAAGATTTGGTTGGATATATTGTTGTACAAATAAATCTGATGCTGTTTTCAAATCAAAAGTTCGAGAACCCGTTATCTTCCAAAATTAAAACACTTCAATCGATGGTGGATCTGAATTCTCTCCAATTAGATCTCAATTTCCAGAAATTAATTATCAACTCTCTTGCCCCCATACCCCTGAGCAAAATGGACTAGCAGAGAGAAAGCATAGACACATTGTTGAGCTTAGTCTTGCCACAATGTATCATGCTTCAATCCCTTTGGATTATTGGGATTTAATTTTTGAAAGCTCCTTGTTTGTGATAAATAGACTTCCATCTGGACCTACAGGACCTACATCACCATTTGAGCTGTTGTTTAAAAGGTCTCCAGATTACAAATTTTTCAGAATAATTGGGTGTGAGTGTTTCTCTTTTGAGACCATATACAAACTCAACAAACTTGAACCAAGATCTTTATCTTGTGTTTTTCATGGGGGTGCATAAAGTACAGGTACACTGTGTGGCCAACAAACAAAATGTACATTTCAAGACATGTACGGTTCAATGAGAAGAGCTTTCCTTTCACCCAGCTCTTCCTCATCCACACAAGATTCTGCACAAAACTTCTAGCCTCGGACAAAGGCTTTCGATCATCATTTGTATCATCTTGAAACTCCCACTATTGAAAGAAAACTTGGCAGAGATCAATGATCTATATTAGAGAATTGCAAACTGTTATTAAGGAGTAACTCTTGAGAATTGCACACTGTTTCTAGTAAATCAATTGTAAACTTAAAGATGATTACTTAAAATTTTTAGTAGTAATGCACGTTGTTATTAAGGAGTGTTATGAATCCTAATGTAAACAGTGTTAGCAATTCACAAGTCAAAATCATCTAAAGAATTGCACACTGAGTAAGGCAAATTGCTTTCACCAGGATTCACAGTAATGTACACTGTTATTAGGGAGTAACTTACAAAAAAAAATTCTAGAATTGCAATACCAATTAATAATGGGAGTAATTTACGAAAAAAAAGAAAGAAAAATGGGAGTAACTTGCGCAAAAAGGCAAATGGACTAGGAGGAGCCGACTCTAGAGGAGGCGACCGAAGAGGAGACAGAATCTGGACTAGGGCAAATACGAGGGGAAGATATGTATCAGAACAAATAATGGTCAGATTATCAGATATGAAGGAGGAGTATTTATGGAAATATAAAATTATTTAACTAATTATATGTATTTTCTAAATAAAAATATATAACAGATATACAGTAATGATAAAATTAAAGGCTAATAAAGTTTAGAGTGATAATTTTCTAAACTAAAATTTTGAAGTGACATTTTTCAAAGGACGCGACTAACAGTATCTCAGTGTTAATCTCCAAAAAATCCCCCGCAAATAATTTTTCATTTTTGAAAAGTTTCGCTCAACTACGTTTAACAAACTTTTCTTTTTCGCATGCACGTGATTATTTCCCGCCGAATAAAGATTATCTGCACAAAACTCACTTAATAATTTCCGAAACGCCAAATCCGTATTGTATGTAATTATATTGTTCAAGTATTTATATATATATATATATATATATATATATATATGAGTAGTATTTAAATTTTTTTATAAGTATTTTGATCTTTATTTTTATATAATTTGATTTACTTATGTTAGTTATTGAGATATGTATCATATATATTTAATTATCTATTATAAGTATTTAGATATAATATCTAGGTATTTAGATTTCTTACTTAGGTATTTAGATATATATTCTGGGTACTTAAGTATAATATCTAGGTATTTAGATTTCTTATTTAGATATTTAGAGACGTGTTCTGGGTATTTAGATATTTATTTAGGGTATTTAGATATGTGTTCTAACTATTTAAGTATAATATCAAGGTATTTAGATTTCTTATTTCGATATTTAGATATGCGTTCTGGGTATTTAGATATGTGTTATGAGTATTTAAGTATAATATCTAGATATTTAGATATTTAGATATGCGTTATGGATATTTAGATATATGTTCTGGATATTTAAGTATAATATCTAGATATTTAGATTTCTTATTTAGGTATTTAGATATGTGTTCTGGGTATTTAGATATTTGTTATGGGTATTTACATATGCGTTCTGAGTATTTAAGTATAATATCTAGATATTTAGATTTCTTATTTAGGTATTTAGATATGTGTTCTGAGTATTTAAATATCATTTATATGTGATTATCTGGAGTATATGATTTCTTTTAATTATTTATTGAATAACATGAAAAAATTAAACTTCACAAAATAATATTTTCTCATAAAGCAACAAGTACACTTTAAATAGATCTTTATATAATTTTATCAGCTTAATAATACATTCAATATCACAACATTCTAATTTATGTTCAACATTAAATTTATAATACATGAAACATATTTCAATATCATAAGTTCTAGGCAAGAGAGAATTCAAAAAGAAAGCGCTAGACACCAGATCTAATTGAAGAAAATATTGAAGAAATATATATATGAAATGTCGGGCTCAATTATTACGTGCTTAATTAAAGAAATGAGCAATGATAGCGCGAGAATTATTTGAGGGATGAAAGGTCCGAGAAGAATTTTTTTTCTCCTTTTCAAAATGACCCACTTTGAAGTGGCGGTTATCCAATTTTCCCTAATAGCAGTTATGAACTACACTTTTGAAGCTTTTGATCGCTTTTTTGATGGGTCATATAACATATTTCAGTACTATTATTTTTTATTACAAATTTAATAATTATAACTCTCAAGAGTTAGTTATTATTTATATTAATAATTATATATAATATTGTATTATTTAGTATGAAAGATATTTAAATTAAATAATAGAATTACTGAATTGAGTATAGAATTGTTGCGTCCTAAAATCACCAAAATAAATAATAACCCTGAATAAAATTTTTATAATATTTTCTCATTTAATACGCTAAATTAATGAAAGGGATGTTTTAATTTATTTTCTCGATTTTGCCGGACTTTTTATATGTAGTATCTTTTTAACTCTTAAATGTACATTCTTTTTGAGAAACAATAAGTAAAAGTTGTATTATGTAAAACATAGATAAAAAAATTAAGGAAAATTTGTTAAAATGTCATCATAAAATTTTTAATTTGTCAAAATGCCATCTCAAAACTAACTCTTGCTCCAATGTCACTCTAAAACTATTTAATTGTCAAAATGCCACTAATATTATATAAATTATTTAATGTTAACTTATTTTTTTAATAAAGACCAAAATACTCTCGTTTCACTAATATCCTTGTTCCAGACCAGTTCGACTGAGTTTTCTGTGGTTTTGACCCTTGTCCTCTACCATCGCCGATGTCACTAGGTTTTCTGTGGCTTCACTCGCTACGCCGCCGTCATGTAGCCCCTTCTCCACCATCATTTGTCCTCTCCAGTTTGCTGCCTGGTTCTAAGGTGCAGTCTCCTGACTGATATCTGATTTCGCTTTTATTTTCGCAAATCAACATGTCATTGGTGCCTTTCTTTAGAATAAGTATGTTGTATGTACTTGAAAAAGTTGTATTACGATGGCAACAAATATTGCTACAATGGCAACAGAGAGGTAATTGGACATGGATGTCTGCTACGGATCAAGTTGCTCAAATTAATTAGCTTGTATCATGGATGTGATGTATAGTATGAAATATAATTAGCAGTTTAGTATATTTTTGTTGCATTGGTGTGAATTTGAAGATGTGAGGTGTGTAATTTCGTTTTAAGTTCAATTTGCATTGCTGGTTGTTGTTAATACTAGTATAATCATAAACAATGATCTTGCTCTCTCAACCACACTGCATTCAACTATAAAATTCTTACTGCACATTGAATCATATTTTGTACATTTGTACATCAACTAACCATTAACACATAAACCCATAGTAAAGTACTCAATTTCAAAGCATTTCCCCCTACCCCACCTAAGAGAAATTTTGAGATAAATTAACTTGTTATTAACAACATCAATATCCCAAGATAATTAAATCCTCTGCCAGTGGCACTTGCCATCTTGTATACTCCGATGGAACCTATTTCATACGCAACTCAAGTAGACCCATAGTTTTCTGAGAAAAGGAAAATCATATTACAGTCGATTAGTTCCAACAAAATAATCCCTACATCAAAAATATTGTACGAAATTAAATCAAACTAACCAGTAAACTGAGTTTTACCAGAAACTCTCATAGACTAGGCAGTGCTACTCGGCTGGCAGGCAGATTGGCAGGTGGGCACGACTCGATCGACATGCCTACTCGGATGCGCGGTGCTGGATGAAAAATAGTGAGCAAAGGAATTAGTTTTGGTGTGGTGATGCATCACAAAGGCTGGGCAATGGTGAGGAGAAGGCTGGGCGAAAGAGAGAAGAGAGATCGGAAAAAAATAAGAGAACTAAATCGGAGGGGATCAAAGTGATGAAGAGAAATGAATCAGATATAAGGGTATAATTGGGAATACGAAAATAGAGTTCAAACTTTATACATTTTATAATTTTTTTTAAAAAAAAACATAATTTGTGACATTTTGACAATTAAATAAGTTTTAGAGTGGCATTAGAGTTAGAGTTAGTTTTGAAGTGATATTTTGACAAATTAGAAGTTTTGTGATGGTTTTTTTGACAAATTTCCCAAAAATTAACGATCAAAATCGTTGTTTATTAAACACAAAATATTTATGTATACTGAAAACAATTAAGGTAATAGAAAATTAGAAAAATATCATACCCATGTCCCATTAAACAAAGAAAATGTAATACGGGAAAATTACAGAAAGGAAAAAAATTGCATCTCGTCTTCGTTTGGAAAGTTGAATCTTTATCCTCTCCCTAGTCCCAGTGACCGTCTCACCTTAAACCCTAAGCCAAACCCAGCTCATCCAAGCAAAACACCTCTCGCTCCCCACATCCATGGCTTCTTCTAAGCTTCTGCTAAACCTGAGCGTCACCTTCCTTTGTTCATACCGTACATCCTTTTGTTCCTCTCGTCGACTCCTCCCTCTCTATACCTTCTCACCTCTGACCAAATCCCAACTTTCTCTGCGCTTCTCCACCTCCGTCGCTACCCCAACAGTTGTTGACTTAGCTCCAGCGTCGATTTCCGACCAGGAGGAGGAGCCTCTTGATGCGGGTCATCCATGGCCCGAGTGGAATAGCTTCGTAGAGAAGCTGAGAAGCAAGGGATACTTTGAGAGAGCTACAACTAGTACGGGTCAGTCTTTTAACTTACTGGAGCGTATAGAACATTTCCTTTTTAATAACATCAATTGAATAATTGCAGAGCAGGGTAAAACCTGTGGTTTCTACAGATGGAAATTTAGTACCGATGTGGTACAATACTGGCATCCTTTTTTGGCCTAAGACTCTATCTGATACTGCTGATGGTGTTGCTGAACGAGCCAAAAGAATGAATAATAGTAGCGTGGTACCACATCCCTAGCACAATTTTACTACGTATTTGTACCAAGACGAGTAATCTAATTTTGGTTTCTTATATCAATCCATACTTCATATGCTTTATTTGTTAATGTTTTGATAATAGTTTCGGAGTTTAGATACATTTATTTATGGATTTGGACCATTAAAAAACTATCTGGTACTGCTGATGGTGAGCATTGCTACTTAATTTTAAATGCCCATTTGCTTGAGGTAGTTTCATGATAATTACAGTGTTTATGTGACTTGTTCATATGCTGATAATTAATTTCAATTAGCAGAATTCAACATTCTTGTTTCATGATGTCTACGTGCTTGCTATGTAGCCTTATCATAAATCTCTGTTAGCTTACTTGGCTTTGCTTTTATTTATGCTTTTTACCATTTAAGTAACCAATAATTTTTTAATTGTCTTAATAGATATAGAAGGTGAAGGAGGGGCTGCAACAGTTTTAGTAGATGATGCTACTACAGAGACTAATAAATTGAAAAATGCATGCCTGAAATTTGGCCGCGAACGTTTTGATATTCTCAGGTAAAAAATTTAATCATCTCCTTAATAAATTTGTTGAAGCTTTCTTTTATATTTGATTCATGCAATGTAGTTCCCTACCCAAGCAAGATTTAAGTGCTGTCGTAAAGTGTGGTTGCCCTAGTATAGTCCGCAAGGCTGTCAATGCTTCAAAAAGATTAAGGGCCTTTCTGCAAATTGATGAAGAGGATGTAAGTTGAATCTTCTGACAATTAAAGCATTTTCCACTTTGATTTTTGAGTTAAATATTTATCATGCTGGTCTTTTAAAATTAGTACTTTCGGATTGGGTTTCATTTCTAGCCTATCCTAATTTATTTGGGATTAAAGGCTTTGTTGTTGTTGTTTTTAGAAGTTAGTACATGTTGATGCATATTGATGAAGGGCATGTAAGTTGAATTATCTGATAATTACAGCATTTCCACTTCGATATTCAAGTTGAATAATTACCATCCTTGTCTTTCAATATCATTTTGATCTGTTCTGAAGTTTGAGACAAAAATCTTCCCTTATGCTCAAGAATAGTTGTCTATTCTGCAATTTTAGGTGGACTTCAGGTTTATTCAATTTTATCCAGTTCATGTGAATGTTAAGAACAAGTGGTCAGATTATGATGAATATTTAGGAATAATTGATGTATTTTTTTTACTAAACTAAGCCCATAATAGAAAAAAATATATGTGCATAAGTACTTTAAAATTTGCAGGCTTGTGGAGTGTGCAAATTGCGTGGATCATGTGACAAGGCATATGTAATACCAAAGGATGAACAGGTGACCAGAACTGTAGATGTAATTCGTGTTCTACTAACCTACGCACTAGAACCGAGTAATCTCTCAGGAAGCGAGCCTATCGTTCAAACAAATATCCAGGAGTCAGCAAAAAGCTTATTAGCTGAGCTTATTAGGTTAAGTGATACCTCGATTGACCCATCTTTACCGAGACCAGTTTTGCATACCGTTTCAACTAAGAAAGAAGAAGTGAAAAATTCAATGCCTAAAGCTTCTAGCAGGATTCATCAGTCAGTTGGAGTAGAAATGAAGAGAGGCGATTGGCTGTGTCCCAAGTAATTACTTCAATTTTCTTACTTGTTGCTGTTGGGGTCATTTTATAATTTACCAATCTGTGTTTTCCTTTTTTTCTGCAGATGCAATTTTCTGAATTTTGCTAGGAACATGCATTGCAAGAAATGCAATGAGGACGGACCGAAGGTGGTGGTGGTTTCCAGTGAAATAGAGTTGAAGCCAGGGGACTGGATTTGCCCCAAGTAACCACTTCCCCAACCCACTCCTCTTTCCCTCTCTAGACTTCAAAATAATTTTCAAATTGAATTTGTTATCTGTTTGAGTTAAACATTCTGCTTGTTGCACAGATGCCAATTCATGAACTTTGCAAGAAACAAAGCTTGTTTTCGATGTGAAGAACCTCATCAAAGGGTGCTTAACTTTGGCGAGTGGCAATGCCTATCGTATGTATTCCCATATTCTCCTCTTTATTGTGCCCATGGCACTGGTATATGGTCATGAATCGTAAAGGCAAAACGCAAATACTGAAGGAAAACAGTAACATAGACAGAGAAACTGCTATGCTTATTACTGAAAATCTAACATCACTATAAGGGTTAATTGATCCTACTTCTTTTCCCTGAATGCTCGTTGATTATGAATGGTATTAGTTATTCTTCTGTATTATATTTTGTAATAAAATAAAAAATGAACACTGCACTTTTTAAAATAATAAGTTGTAGGTAACAATTGTATTGTTTATTCTGTACACTCGAAAGTCACAATACTGACCCGCATTTGACTACTGTCTCCACCACTGATATCAGGGCCTTATCTTTTCTTTTCATCATTGTCATCTCATTTGTTGTTTAATATCTATTTTTGTTTCAATTTTCTCTGCAGTTGTAACTATGTGAACTTCCGTAGGAACCAGGAATGTAGAAAATGTAATTGTGTGCGACCCCAAGAGACTGGTGGAGGCCAGTTCAATGACCGACTCTGGCAAAAGCCAAAACAGAGCTTCAGAAGTACAAATTTTAAGTTTGGAGATGATTCAGATGGGACCGATGAACGAGAGGACAGTGGTGCGTCAATCTTTGATGGCTATCGTAGTTTGGAGAGAGAAAAAAATAAACTAGCTTTCTCAATCACGGATTCTACCATTGATGATTGAACTCCTTTCTGACGATATCGATAGTCCAGATTATATGTAGTTTATGCCATAAACAGTAAACCTGCGGTAGAGATTGGCAATTTGAAAATCTGAATGCCTGAAAAGCAGCAGGGGTGATATTTAGACTCGAGATTTCTTTTTGTTTATTTTCCTTTTTTTTTTCAATTTTGTGGTGGTTGCTTTATTGTAAGTAATTTTATCGCTGTAAACGTGTTATCTTTTAATTGTTAAAGAATATATAGTGACATCTTATATGTGCTGGAATTATGGTAAGTTCTTATGGTTGTATTGGTGTGTTGAACTCGAAAAATGCAAACTGACACTCATTTAAAACAACAGAACATGAAAATTTTGATCAAATCTTTTTGCCTTATATCTAAGCATTAAGACAACTGAATTGAGCCTAAAAAGTTTTTGAACGTGGAATGACATTTAATTCAAATTTTCTTGCTTAAACTTGTTCCTTGTTTTTTTTTTTAAGGTTTACAGGTTGCACCAAAAACTAGTTGGTTTCCTGTAGTGCTCTTCTGATGCATCATCCATCCGAAATAGATGACTTAATTGTCATTAATCAGAGCCTAATTTAAGTGTTTCAAGGAACTATGTAATGATTTCTAACAACCAACACGGCAATGCCATAAAAACATAAATATGAATAAATTCTAGAAACGCTTCATGTTATTTCCCCTGACACTGTTTTAAAACATGAGATTATCAGTAATACCTAAACCTCCAAATTCCAATTAAATCATAAGCAGGAGGAGTGTAAATACTTTTGTCAAATATTTTGTGGGCAGCAAGCATTCGGTTGGTAGTACGCCATATCTCCAAAATAGCATACGTGGCACCCGATCGCTCCTCCCCCTCAGTCTCTACCCTCTAGCTCTCTCTCAACTCTTCGAGTCTCAACATGGAAGAGAAAGGAAATGACTATGGAGCCTTTACTGACAAATTTGAGCTCAAGGGAACAAACTCTACTCATCTCCCTTTACAAGGCCTCACCTTCGCTGTCAAGGACATGTAATCTATCTCCCTTTGTTTCTCCCCCTCGCATAAATCTCAAAGTTTGCAATGTTAGATTTTTAGCTTCGCAACTTTAGCTTCTTATCTTCCACTGTAGATTTGACATGGAAGGATTCGTTAGTGGATTTGGCAACCTAGACTGGGCTCGAACTCATGCACCAGCGAAGTCTACTTCTCCGGTTGTCTTAGCCACCTTAAATGCTGGTGCCACCTGTCTTGGTAGAACTGTGATGGATGAGATGGCTTACAGGTACTGTTCAAAGTTAAAATTAGCTGGTTTAGTACCTAGTGCGTTGACTAGTGTAAATTGCATAAATGGATCCTACAGGTCAAAATTCTCTCAGTTTAGTCCTTGAACAATGCAACCTGTACTAATTTGCTCCTGCATTTCCACCATGGCACCAAAGTGATAACCATATAAATCAAATTGGAGGATAGATGTAGAAAGACACTTCGACACTATTTGCTGAGGAAGAATCTTTTTGCTTGATTTAGATAAAAGTGACCTCAGCTAAAATGACATATAGTATTTAATGATCTAAATTTGAATTATAAAAATTTCCAGGACTAACATGTGTATCCTTCGTACTTTCCCTGGATTTCTTGGGTTTAATGCTCATGATTTCTGATAAATTTGCACAAATGTTGGCAGCAAAACAGCAAGTTACGACCCTTACATTTTTTGTGGCCTGGTGTGCATTCTCTCTCCAAGACTCAAATAATTATCCTTCTGGAATATGCATTGTAAACCTATGTCCATATGCCTATGGCATCCAGGATACTTTTCAACCAATGCACAGTTATACTTTCTAAAGAACATACCTTGTGGAATTTACAAAATGTCTTAGTGAACTTCTTTTTATTTGATTTTCATTTTATCCAACAACAACAACAACAACAACAACAACAACAACAACAACAACAGAAAAAACAAAGCCTTTAGTCCCAGATAAATTGGGGTAGGCTAGAAATGAAACCCGATCTGAAAGCATAAGATCAGAGTTTCATTTTATCCCACTTTGATTTTTTTTTTCCAAATGACTTATTGCAGCATAAATGGGGAAAATAAGCATTATGGAACTCCAACTAATCCATGTGTGCCTGATCGGGTACCTGGTGGGTCATCCAGTGGATCTGCTGTTGCAGTTGCTGGGAAGCTGGTTAACTTTTCTTTGGGTACTATTGTTTATATAAATGAATTTCCTATGCGCTCCTTGAACTTGACGCTGGTATAATTTGTGCTGATCTCATCTTTCCTTTTCAAAATAGGTACTGACACCGGTGGAAGTGTTCGGGTCCCAGCTGCATACTGTGGAATTTTTGGATTTAGACCTTCACATGGAATAATTTCTTCAGAAAAAGTTATTCCAATGGCCCAAAGCTTTGATACCATTGGTAATTTTCTATTGAACCCATGACATATTGTTTCAAGGCCTTGGCCCTAATAGATCCTCCTGTCACTTTTACTGTCTTCCTTTTCTTTTTCTTTTTTTTTCTTAAGGTTGGTTTGCGAGAGATCATCAAACTTTGATGCAGGTCGGTCAAGTGTTGTTGCATCTACCACCAGAGACAATGAGTCAACCAAGTTGCATTTCAATTCCTCGTGATTGTTTTGAAATTTTGGGTTTGCCAAGTGACAAGACGTACCAAATCCTGAATGCATCGGCTGAAAAATTATATGGCTGTATGTTATTTCTGTGTCAATCCATATTTGGTTTTGTACAGTTTATGGTGGGTCAAATTGAAACAAATGCTCCTATGATTTTTAAAAATAACATTGACCATTTTATACAGTAAACAGTATGTCAGCCTAGTGTGGTTTACTGCTGGGTGACACTTCTTTGTGGTCATACTGGCAGTGTAATAGAAAGTTCTATATTTTCTGGTAGATGATGTCATCAGGGGCTGGTGCAGAATTTCTTCATTGGGGGATAATTATTTAGTTATTACAAGTATATGATTTAATTTGTTGTTAGTATGGGGGGTCAAAGTTCAAAATTTTAACACAAAATGTGGGGGTTAAGTTAGCTATATGTAACAAAATTTCTTAAGTTATGATTAAAAAACCAATAAAAATTACCATTTTTAAAAAAATATGGGCATCAATTGGCCCCCCGTCTGTTCCATGTATTTCCGCTTCTGGTTTTCATTGCAATATAGACATGTATATTGTGAACAAGAGAGAATAAAAATAAGAAGTATAAATGATGGCTGGTATTTCTGGCCCAAGTGTTATAATAACAAAAATAATTGAGATATATAAACCATTCACTGTTTCGAAGTTGTTGTATTCTTAGGTCTTTTTTCATGTTCTTCTTTAATTACAGCTCAGCTGATTGATAATGAAGATTTGGACGGGTATATCTGCAAGAGTGTTCCTAGCATACAAAAGTTCATTGGCAATTACCAAGGAAAAGAGGCGACATTACCAGGCTTGGCAGTAATTTCACATGCTATGCGTATAATACAGAGGTATTTGATGATATTTTAATTCAATAATGTAACCTTAACTCTTTTATTCAGCTGTTACTACTTCATATGAAATAAACAGGAAAAGCCATTTCAATAACTATACCTTAATTCTTTTATTCTTTTTGAAGTTGTAGGCTTTTTGCTTACCACTTCACAAAAAAAAGAAAAGAAAGGAAAATCCATTTCATGATGTTATTTCTAAGAAAGAGTTCTATGTGTTTGAAGGTTATTACTGAAAAACCAAGCATGTGCATGTCCATGCCACAAACAGAGATAAAAAAATTAAAGAATTAAAATATTCTAATTTTGCATGCACCGAGTACAAAAACAGAAGATTCATAGCATCTGGGAATGTAATTTTTAATAAATTGTTAACATATTTGTTTTGCAAAAAGAAAAAGCATTATCAGACAACCAGTCAGTCATTTTCAGATCGGAGTTCAAAGCTAACCATGAAGAATGGATCAATGCTACAAAACCTGAATTTGGCCCTGGCATAAAAGAACGTATATATGAGGCACTCGCTGCAAATTATGATGATCTTGACCTTTGCAATGCCATAAGAGAGGAGCTAAAATCTGCTCTGGGCAGCCTTCTTGGGGTAAGTAATATTTCTTTTTGGCACTATTTAAATCATTATCTATCACATGCTGGTTGATAGGGATACTGAAATAAGTACCCAAATTTGCTAACAAGATGAGCTCACTGAAATTTACATCCTTAGCCTCAGATATTGTCTATTTATTCTTTTCAAATTTTCAGAATCATGGGATACTGGCAATACCTACTGTACCTGGGCCTCCACCAAAGCTTATGATGGATGCTGGTGAGCTAGAAAACTTCCGTGCTAGAGCATTCTCTTTGCTCTCTATTGCTGGCATGACTGGATTTTGTCAGGTGTCAGGATCAACATTTTTCATTGATTCCTGTTGTTCCTTTAGGTGCCGTAAATTATCCATAACTAATTTATTGAAGATCATCCTTCTTTTTTCTGCTGTTGTCTAGGTTAACATTCCGCTTGGCATGCATAATGATCTGCCAGTATCGATTTCTCTCCTAGCAAAGCATGGATCTGATATGTTTCTTCTAAATGTTGTTCAGGAGCTCTATGCTACGCTTAAACAACAAGCTAGCTTAGCTTGGGGCTCTGGCTAATTATATTTTTTGAAGTATTCTTAAATTGAAGTGAGATGGAATTTTGGGGTGCTATTCACTTGTGTTTGTATAACTATGTACAATATTTCATGAGGGCGAACAAAAAAGAACAATACTTAGACCTAGTAAAAGTACATATTATTGTATAGTCATGTCAATAATTGTTAAATCAAAATCGACCTTTTTTTTTATTAAAGCGGGGGAAATCCACCTGTTTCGTTGGAACAAAAGAGAGTACCAAGTGGTACCAAACAACTGGTAGCAGCAGACCCAAAAGGTTTTTAAGTATTACAAAGAAGATAAATGTCTAAACTACTTAGCCTAACAGCACTAATAGCAACATGATAAAAACAAATCCTTTTACAAAGCAACCTGAGGAATAAGTTCTCTCACAAAAACAGATAATAAGCTTCAGACAGAAACATCAAGCTGAGCAATTTGTCAAACAAAGTCAATTTCCAACTCTGTTCTAAACCCAGGATTGAACTCCCTGCTGCCCTCTTCTACTGGAGCCAATGGGTACATGTCCTCTTCCTCTACCAGTATTCTGCCCTCTGCCCTTGGATCTACATAGGGAGTTCCTCTACTCTCTGAGACAGTATTAGTGATAATTTCAGCAATTTAGGATGATATCCTCTTAACTTTACACCAGAAAGTGGTTAGTGCAATAATTCTGGCACCTAAACTACGCAAATAAATAGGAGAGTGATGTTGGAAAATACACTTGTTTCTTTTCAACCAAATCACCCAACATACAACAGCTCTTGCCATTTCAACCAAAGGCTTATCCTTCAATGGTATGGCAGCATCAATGAATAAGATATTATGATTAAGGCTTATCTTTCAATATGATGATCTGTGGAGTTTGTTCTGGATTTTGAATTCATTTTTAGTTCATCAGTGTGCATTTTCTGAAGGATTTTGCCGTCCCTTACATGTATGAATCCTGAAAATCCTTCATTTCTTTTTACTATCAAATACTGATTAGCTTAACCATGTCAAATTCTCAATCGCTGTAAATCTAGTGAGCTTCAGTACTAACACTTAATTATTATAGGATCTAGTTGTTGGCTTGGCCTTGCCATTTGATTAAAATTGAAGTATCTGACAGCAAAGCTCAGACCTTGTAGATTAAGAGATGATTATTCAATTTAATTCAATTTTCTTGCTTATAGGTAAAAATATTAATACTTTCTAGAATTAGTGTGCTGCTTCAAAAATAAAGAATTTCTTATCTATGGTTTTGCAGTTGAGGATTAGAGCAATCAGCACTGATTTTTTAAACAATAATATAATTAATCATGTTTTCAATAATAAGATATAGAAAATCATAATTTTAATGTTAAAAATAGCAATGCCACTAGCAATGACGTTTTACAAACGCGCCAATAAAACTGACACATTTGTGCAAAAACACTACTATCTTTTCTTTTTCTTTTTTTAACGTACCATCACTTCTCTCCCATTGATTCAAAATGAATAACAAAGTTTGGAAGTTATTATCCGCCAGTGGAAGACGCCACTCCCACTGGCGTTATTAATTTTTTTGTATGTAAAGCAAATTGAAAAATATATATAAAAAATGAACGATGCTATCGGGAGTGGTGTTTTTGTACAAAGCTTTATTTTTAGTGGCACGTTGCCATTCTTAGTATTAAAATTATAATTTTTTAAATCTTATTATTAAAAATTAGATTAATTAAATTATTAAATAAAAAAAATCGGTGAGCAATCAGTTACGATGGCTGCTGCCTACACCATATGCAACATAAATCAGTCTGTTTGTAGATAATAGATCTTTAACTCAGTCAATTGAGATATTTATTACATGATATCAACGTGATGTTATTTTGAAGTAGCTTAAACTTTAATGTTTCATAAAACCTAGATTAAATGTTCTATGGAATATATACTTAATTTGCTTTTGTTGATTTGGCGTTTTCTATCCAGACCGATTGAAAATCACAAACAGTTGTGTTTCATTATTCTCCAGGCTCCAGCTATATAATATAATTATCATCACTTACCAACTTTGCGAAGAAATGTCCTAGAACAATTGTTATATAGAAAACTGCACCATTTATTATTAATTATGTTATTAAGAATACTTTAATTACTAAAGACTAATGGCTGGCCAGACCAATAGTCCTTTCTAACCCGATATAAAAAATCTGTAAATATTAAATAATTAATTAATTTATTAGAATTTTTTATAACGTGATATGTCCTAAAAAAGTAATATTGTATTATTGTTGGTTACTTATTTTTCCATTGCGAAAATTGTTTTCACGCTAGCCATGCTTCATTGCCATTCATTTCATTATTCATTATATAATTATTCCAAATGAATGGCAAAAACTAGAATTTCGTGTATATTTTTTTCGTTTGAAAAATGATACACACATACCCCTGGTTTAATATTACTGATCCATTTTCTCATGGACGATCAGATTCTGGTCCATAGTTGAGTTGAGAATAATGCAGTCAAAGAATGCAGCCAAAAAAAAAAAAAAAAAACCCTGGTCATAATTAATGTCCCTATTTCAATCAACGAAGATTTGTCTGTTGCGTATTCAACAAAAGCTTTCATTTGTTTTATACATGTGTCAGGGTTTAGACTCTTCTTTTTAACACTTTTGGACTTTCCTAAATTCTGTTTACCGACAAGCTTATCATTTTCTTTTTTTTTTTACCCAAATTAAAGAAAATTATAAAGTTCCTCCGGCCTGTTTGATTAAAAAAAAATCTGTGAGATAAATGAACAATAATTTTATTTCCCCCATGTAATAGAACTTTATTTTAATATATACTTTAAAGCGATCAACTCTCAATCTCTGATATTTCATATTGGAATAATTTATACTAAATCCTATGTACCTCGCCGTTTGATAGAAGTTGAACAACTGGATATGTCACGTTGGACACCGTGTTTACAAACGAAAATAACACAGGATAGAAAACAAGGTCATCTATATTCGGCCAACTTATTAAGCGACGTGTTTTTTGAAGAACCAAAGCAACAATAGGATTTCGTGTGGCTTGTAAGATTGTGTTATTGGTGCATCCAACTATTATATTGAGTGTTTAATTAAAATATGTTAAGTATTAGGTGCATGAAATTCTATAATACGTAGTGAAATCACCGTTATCGTTTTTAAAGGGATAGAGCTATGTAAACTGGGATGATAATTGTCACTTCTGGTGCAAAGAATTTACAATATATTTATTTTAATATATTTTTCAGAAAACGACACAAATATATTATTAATTGAAATAGTTATAAATTTATAAACAAGATGCCTACGTGATTTCAGCAATTGAAACACCTGATCTTTATAAATATATACCACGAGAGACCGTTCGGAACAATCTAGTCTCTAGTTGCCTAAGAATAACTTCTATTTTGCAGCAATTTTTTTAATTAATTATTCAAATAATTATATTTTTTATAATAAGAGTGATTAAATTAAAATTATAACGTTACAAATAATAGCGTGTCACTGACAGTGGCGTTTTAAAACCATGTTACTGACAATGATGTCTGTAATTTTTTTACTTTTTAGTTATTAAAAAAACACATTCACACTACTGAGAGTGGGGCTTTCTCCCACCGGCGCATAACCTTTCTCAAGTTGGAATTTCAACAATTGGTTGAAAAAAAAATGAAAGATGTCACTCTCAATGACATCTTTACTCAAACACATCAATCAAACTGACACGTTTGCAAAACGTCACAGACAGTGACGCGCTGCAATTCATATTTTTAAAATTTTGATTAAATCACTCTTATTATTAAAAATAAAATTATTCTAATAATTAATTTAAAAAAAATCTGCCGAAAAAATAAGGACAAGGCCCCGGAATAAATAGACATTTTGCCACAAATAAAAATTCAACTCCATCCTATGACAATGTTCCTTATCATTCTTTTCCAGCTACATTTTTGGACTATCATTTGTAAAACTCTGGCAATCTAAAGGACTTTTCTAAGTTGAAATACATGTTTACAGTTATGTTAAACTATACACTTTGTTAGCATTAGCGCACAACACCTAAAACATACCTGCTTGTGCTTCTGCCTGCCAGAGAAAAACGAGCTACAAAAAGGATTTCTAAAAAGATGAGCTGAAGCAAATTCTGGCAACCCGCATTCCCACTCGTTGAATCTTTTTTTTTTGTTTTTAAAATATTTTCAATCCATTTTCTTGTCTCGCGACTGGACTCTCTCTCGCAGCCTCGCTTGAACGCGACTAGACACATTATTCATTTTTTTAAAATAGTGGAGTATTACGAAATTATATCCGTTTAATGCCACAACACATGAATATTTAACATTACAGTTCAACAAATAATAAAATGAGGCATAATTTATAAATTTTCTCAAAATTATATCATCAAAAAGGTTTATATATATCTTAAAATTTTACGGTCTTCTCTTCAATCTCAACTTGCATAACCTTTTTAGACGCAAATTGGTCTATTATAATGCAAAATTAAAAGAAACATACCAGATCCAATACTAATAATTAATCACTTATGGCTAAGAATACTTTTAACATTTATTATACTAGGCTTCATATTCAATTTCTAACTGATCAATTTTTTTCCAAATAAGTCCTCAATTTTCATCTCAGAGTACTCTATTTTTAAATTTTTCTCTAAAATTTGTATAGATCAAGAATTGATATTAAGGGATATAATTAGATGAATGCTATTTGTGTAGTTGTTACCTTTAACTTGACTCTAGCATTTGATTAAATTAATAATATTACCTCCCAAAACTCTGATACTTTTACAAGTCCCCTTGAAATACTAATATGCTTCTTTCTTTCTTTTCATAAAACTCATAAAATAACACCTCTAAGCATTTCACAAATATTATTATCTTCAAATGGTATATAAGCTTATAGATGAGATTATAAAGTGACAGTAATTGTTGACTTAATATATCATTATCGCAGTAGAATAATGTAACTTTTCATACTATTTATCATTCAATTATCTATACTATTATATAAAACAGCTAATTAATAGAGGCGTCCATTTTTTATCATGGTACTCAAACTTTCATAATACCCATTTTATACTTCATGCAACGGTTGAAATTCAATTTGATTAATTTCGGCGACAAATATCGTTTCCAGTTTTTCAATTTTCTCTCTATTCGAAAATGATATTTTTTGTAAAGATAAAGATTTTATAAAAAAATTGATGTTACTCAACCAAAACAATATGATATTGTATCTTTCTTGATAATTGACAGAGATTTTCTGATCATCTTAGTTTTTATAGTAATTATTTTCTAAATTGACTTCTCTTATTGGGTGATCTTCTATAATAATTATTTTTTTTAATTATTCTCTTTTTATTTTATCTTTTATAGAAGTTATCTCTGATGGTATATCTCATAATTTCAGATTTAAAATCACCTACAAATTTTAAAGATGAAGATGACAATCATGTTATGTGTTTTTGACGGAAGGAATAGTTTGCTCATTAATAAGTATTTTTTTATTAATGATATGACGTACATCATTTGTATAATAAAAATATGAAAAAAAAAATGATAAATTGACTATCATAGTTGTATAAAAACATAGAAGAGAATTAGAAATAAATTTAAATTTTTTTCTCTTAAAATATAGAAGCAAGTAATTTTTGTTTTTTCTAATATAAATATATTAAGTTATCAAAATAATCTATTGTCTTTTTATGTATCTAAATAGAAATGTCCGCCGCAATGCGCGGATATGTAGCTAGTTATAAACAACGATAACTAGTTTCAACTAATAAGGAAGAAAACTCTTACTCATCCATTTAATACTATACAGAGGATCCATGTTAAGAATCTTTGATTTTCAACGTGTATTACAAGGCATAAACATGTACATATATTACAAGGCATAAACATGTACATATATTACAAGGCATAAACATGTACATATATTACAAGGCATAAACATGTACATATATTACAAGGCAGAAGCATATATATAATTGAAATAAAAAAATATATATATTTGTCTAATAGGCCGCGTTTATCATGATATTGCCCAATGGTCAAGTGTGTACCTTTTTTCTAACCCATTTATAAAATGTGCTTGTATTTAATTATTAATTAATTTCTCATATACACATACCGGTCTAGATAAGTAAACTAGTGATCTGTAAACAGGGCGCGGATGGAGGCTTTGCCAGGGGTTGACCCTGGATTCAGAAAAACAGTCATTTGAGGTAAAATTTTATTAATCTGACTTTCTAATTTAATTTTTAATTTCCTGAATTATTTAATTATTTTTATTGAGAAAAAATATTTAATACCGAAAATAATGAAAAAATTGTATAAAAATTATGTAAACATTTTAAAATATAAAGTCTTATAATTTTTTTTATTGATTTGATTATTTATTATTTTGAGTTTTTTCTTATTTATTATTTTTAATATGTAAATAGATATTATTTTAATAAATTTTTATTGGATAAAAAAATATATTAAATTATTAATTTTTATTTTATATATAATAAATTAATAAATCTAAATCTAATAAATTATTATAATTCAATTATTGACTTCTCTTATCAAAATTCAGCATATCAAAACATAAATTCAACATCGGCATGAGGGAATGGACATGGTATTGAAATTTGAACTGATTTTAATGTTCATTCTGGGAAATAAAACATTGAGTCAGACTCAATTTTTTTTTGCCCAACTTTTTTCCCACCGGCGAACAAGCCCTTATATAATATTAATTCCTGCCGTGCCAGAGAAAACGAGTATCAGAAAAAGGATTTCTAAAAAGATGAGCTGAAGCGGAGTCTGGCAATCCGCATTCCCACTTGTTGAATTCCTTTTTTTTTTTTTTTTTTTCTGAAATATATATTTTTTATTTCATTTTCTTGTCTCACGGCTGGACTCTCTCCTCTCGCGGTCTCACTTGAACGCGACTAATTAAATATATTATCATTATATAAGAAATAACTATAATATCAGTACATAAGGGTGAGATATTTTACGGCTATTTATTTTGATAATTTTGACAACTAAGTTCATATAAATCCATAGAAAATTCAATAAATAAATAAAATTATAAACATATTTTTAAAATTTATAGATTGATTTTATTTCAATTTTCATATAAAATGAGAATCATTTGTTATATTTTTTCCCTAACCCATTTAGAAAATGTGCTTGCATTTAATTATTCTTAATTTATCATATACACATACCGATATAGTCATATAGAGATCTTCAAATTTTCTTTATACATTTTTTTAAGAAACGGTCATCGTGTGTGAACCATAATACAAATTATTCAACTTAAAAAAATATTATTTAAAAAGAGCATGGATTATTTTTTTATTTTATAATTTTGACAATATTTTTTTAAATAATTCTGAAATAAATCTTAAAAATGATTGTAAAAATATTTTTCAAGTTAAAGATTGATAGTATTTTAAATCTCAAGTAATCTAAGCATCATTTTATTAGTCCATCAAAAATATCAATATTTCTTTCACAATTTGCAACAGTTGTCATTTTATGAGTCTTCGATGGATTATTCCACGACACATAAATTGAATGAAACTTAAAACATAATAAATCTATAAGTTTAAAAATATTTCTATAAATATTTTTGTTTTGAAGATTTCTTTAATGTTTTTCAAATTTATTTGATATCTCATCATCAAAATTATCACGATAACCATAGTCAAGTTTAATTAATGAATTTATTATATTAGACATATTTTGAAATTTTATTTTTAATATTCACGCTATATATCACTAACACAAATAATAACTCATTCAATTTGAATAACAAATTATAAAACAAAAGCAAGTTGAATAACGAAGTTATTAAACTAAATTAACTATCTAATTTAAATAATAAAATTGATATCTTACAATATGCAAAGTGGATGGATATATTGAAAAATCTTTATCACATTTATCCGCAAATAAAGTACCGACTATGTGAGATGTTCATTCAATTTGAATATTCATACAATAACATTTTCCAGTCAAATTCGGCCACACAAAGTAATGGACCATTACAAGAGTCTAAAAGATTGAATGACCTAAGCCCAATAATAGAAGTTACTTTCAACTCTTAGTCTCTCTGCACATCTTAATTTCCTTAGTACGGGTATGTTTGTTCTTGAGTGGGGCATAAATCATAACACATGAAGGTCAAATTTCAATAGAAAATTGGAAATGCATCTTCTCTTTTATAATACATACGTATAAAGTCATAAATTAATTAATAGGCACAACTGAATCAGCCACCGGGTCATTGTCGGAATGAAACAGCGGTACAACACCATCTTTCCCCCACACAAAGATTGTGCCTTGGAAGGTATTAGGTACCTAAACCAGCTGAGTCGGTGGCCACCAGGAGCGGTACATCCATCCTGAAATTTTTCAAATTATTAATAATTGTATACTTGTTTCTTCAAAATTTGATAAATCTTACATGTGATTCATCTCCAAATAATATGCTAATTATCTTGGCATACAACCATAGGATGATAATTCTTGTCAATGAATGTCTTTGCCACATGGAGCATCTCTCCAGGTATAACAAAGTTTCAATGAAATTAGTTTTCTTTTTTTTTAGTGCAGCTAAATTTTTTCGATTTAGAAGGTAAGAAATAACATAGCAAGAACGATGACAGGTTTGAGATTTTACATATCAACTTAATGCTGCAATAGTTCATACCAAAGGTTCCAATAATTTTATATTCCAAACTAACGAAATAAAGCCAGCTCTGTGAGTATGGTTGAGCCACGCCTAGGGAAACAAAAAGTGAATGAAAAAACAGCCCAGGGTACCACCTTACAAGAAAAAAAACTACCTCTTTGAAGCTGCTGCTGAGACAAAAATTAGTTCCACTGGCCTACACTTCAAATCCAATCGCTGCATAAGAATAAGCAATACTCATAAATCATAATTATACTAATGAAAAAAGAATCAAGTTGCAATAATATCAAATTTACTTTAACCAACCTAGGATACTCTTTAGATGTGCTAAGATCAGCAACAACTCGCTTAGCATCGACATTCCAAGCTTTAATGCCTCCATTTGTTGTCCCTATGAGGAGCTATTGTCAACATAAATTAATCAGTGATATAAAAAAGAATTTTCTTCTATCCTCCCTTTTGACAAGAGAAGCTATCAATTTGAAAAAATAAAATATAACTGCACTTACCAATCGGCCTGATCTACACTCCTCAGTTGTCAGTTTCTCCAAATCATATGCATCTTGAGGCTACATATGCAACAAATAGATTAGTTATATATATGCTAAATTAAAAGTCATTAATTGGTGTGAATTGTCCTAATTTTTTTTAAAAAGAAAAAGAAAAAGGAGAACACTGAGGCATGAAAATAATAGGCACCTCAAGCTGACATTAGTCTCCAATTGCTTAAACTCAAGTTGGAAGCATGCACTTGAGGCATAGAAAAACTACAAGATATGTAATTAAAAGAATTGATCTGACCTATGTCTTATACTAAATTAATGTCAATGATAAACTAAAGAGTGAAATGCAAAATCTTCCTTGAAGAAACAGCTCTCTTTTCAAAATGCTCAGAGTACTTTCCTCACATCTCCATGACTCATGGAAGGGAATGCATTATGGTCAATTTCTAACAAAAAAATGTAAGGATTAATGAAAACCAATTCCTTGATCTCATTAATACCCCATTGAACTTATCTGTGCTGACAATATTATTGTACATAATTATAGTAATTAGAGTTGATAACTCTATACCTTCATGATGGAATCCAAAAGGGAATACTTGACCAACTGAGTTACCCAAAATACCCTTTTGGCTCGTGAATTCATAGGATGGAGGGGCATTGCAGTAACTTTCAACAAATTCACGTGGTTTAACGGATATGCTAAATTCCAAGTTAGAACTGCCTATTACTCCTACCACAAGAACTACATAGCGAATCATGCTTTCTTAAATGCCCAAAATGCACTTATATCTATCCTATCAGAAAATCATCCCAAGATGCAATAACCTAAATATTCTTTATAAAAATGAAATGTATGACAGTGAATTTATTATCATGAAGATAAGCCTCTTAGCATTGTTAATCCTGACAGCCTCAAGCATGCATGTTGAAGCTAATCATGCCGTTGTTATACATAATGACAGAGTGATTGGAGTGGATAAAATCCTTGCTGTCCATGTCAACCTCCAGATTGAACACGTGGTTGATTCTAGTGGTGAACTTTTGAGCAACCAGAGGAAAGGGTACTTAAAAGTGGATGGGAAGAGTGTTACTACCTATCAGTAGGACTTGACAATGCTGAAAGCTAAATGAGTTCAGTTTTTTTTGTCCTTAAATACTTTCTGACTTCTGTAAAAGTTGGTCATTTAATCAGTTCATTATGGTAAAAACAAAAATGACAAGACATCAAAATGAGGTGGAATTGTAAAATCTCAGTTGGATGAGTCTCGCAAGATGGGTTGTCAAACTCAGTAGGTCTGAACCAATTTTAATTTCTCTATGAAATTAGTATCCAGTTCTTTGTCAGTATTATAAATTGAACTCAATTAAGTATTTCGTTAACTTACTACAACCCCCGCCCACCTTTAATTGAGCATCAGAATTAGCTTATAGGGGTATGAAAACAAACCTAATAAGAAGAGAATTATAAGTGGTCGAGAAATCCAAATACTAAATTCTAATTAGTTGGCCAAGAAATCCTAGTTGAAAGTGGCGAGGAGTACCTGAGAGCAAGAGCGGAGGCTAACAACGACATATCCTTCCTCGACGGCTACACATGCTGCACTTCACTGGTACACGGGCCCAAAACCAACACATAATGCATATCGACTTATCCCATCAGAGATAATGAAGTGGTTATCGCGTAGTTGCTTCAGCGATAAGAGATGGTAAGGATGCCCATTTCTCTTCATAGACACTTCATTATTGCCTCCAGAATGGGGGGACTTAGGGCTGGTAATGCTCCTTAGATTGGGGTTTCACTTTCCTCATGTGAGAAGACTAAGAGAAGTGGGAGGCGGATTGAAAACAGGAGGTGAGAGGCGGAGTGGGGTGGTGTCGAGGGTTGGTGAGAAGCGAGCGAGAGAGAAATCTTTATCTCGAGCGTGAGGTTTGAAAATAGAGAGAGAAATCTTTATCTCGAGCGTGATAGGAAGAGTGGTGTCATGGACGTGCATAACCACGGCAGCAGAGTCACCAACAAGGCAAATATTGATCCCAACCTAGTTCAGATTAAATTGAAAGTAATACTGGAGGAAGGCGATGCTCACCGATTCAACTACAATGTTTTCAAACTTCGATTTGGGGGAGACGAAGAGAGGCGAGCGAGAGACAGAGAGGGCACCGACGTCTCGGCGAGGTGATCGAGACGAGAGATGGAGAGAGGCACGCCGATTATGCGTCGACACCTTTGTGAGCAGGAGACGAAGAGAGGCCAATGTCGACTCTGGGTCAGCGAGCGAGATACATAGATATGGGAGAGTTGAGCGAGGAGAGGGGTGCGAGCGTCCAGGGGGTGTGTTGTTCAATTGATTTTGATCGAGAGGGAAAGTGTTTTCGAAGAGAGCGTTATTCGAGCGAAAAATATGAGCGTTCGCACTGGAGAGAGCATACAACGTTTGAATATTGAATCAGAGACGTTAAATTTTAACATTTTGAATCTGAATCGTACAAAATATATTTAAAAGGGTATTTATGTAATTACACGTCTTAAAAAATCCAAAACATCTAGACAAAACAACTGGATTAATCCAGTCCTTAGATGCTTTTTAAGATAGTAAGAAAAGTAATTACAACATAAAACGAAATATCTTTTCGTGGCAAAATTTATCTAAAGTCATTTAAGCATGCATCTGTTTTGGAACCTAGGATGTGAAACACAATTATCTATTTCAAAATTCGTTACCAAACACGTAGCTGTACAAGTGTGCACTGAAAGTTGATATCCACATTCTAACTTTCTAAGTTCAAATTCTTTAGAGCATCTCCAATGAGGATTTTTATTGAATTTCTAATCCTATGTGTCACTGTGTTTTTTCAGTTTTAGTGTTGGAGAATGAGTTTCTAATATAAAAATCAGAATTACAGTTTCTAATTTAGAAACTCGATTCTAAATACACGTCAGATATAGAATTACTTTATTTTTCCGATGGAGAGAAAATTTTCATTTCCGCTAACCTATTTTTTCCCGCCAATTAAAATCTGGCGCAAGCTCCAAATGGTATGGCGCAAATCTGGCGCGCCAAATTATCGCCCGCGACAATATCCTATCTGGCATATGCATCTCTGAGAAAACGCGATTCAGCGTTGGAGGAAAAATTTTAGTTTTAGAAACTGTACTGACATGGCAACAATAATAATTTAGAAACTATTTTAGCATTGGAGATGCTCTTATAGGACCATCAACCTTTCGGCGAAAGTGTATTTATTTATATTGAATATGACATTTAAAAAAACAAACAAAAAGGTATGAACGAGTCCTGTAAATGAGTACGACCAAAATCAAAGAAAAATACTTGTGGTCATAACAGCACAATTTTTAAATAAGGATTCAAAAGCGTAATTTCAGAACCAGTTTTAATTAAAAATTAATTACTTAATTATTAGATAGTTGATAAAAAAAAAGTAAATTGCACGCTCATGATGTACACTTCCTTGTTACTCAACTTTTCCTTGTATTGCCTCTAATTATTAATTAATATTGTTAAGAGATATATACATATAATAACATTAAAATGAATATACTTGATGTTCTTAAAAGAAGCGAGTTATGCATATAATTTTCTAACATGTCTTCAATGATGTCTCTAATCCACCTTTTTCGTACTATAATATATTTTCAGAACAGAAGGTACGTAGAGAGCACCTCCTTTTAACACACGGCGCATCTTTTCTTTTTTAGTGATTTCTTATTAATTTAGTGGATTTCATGTTCAGCATTCGACATTTTGTGATTAAACTCTAATTAGGCTAATTTGGTTTCTTTTGGTCCCAAGTTGAGAGGATTAAACTCGTTAGCTGGACGATGCTCAACAACTTTTTTTTTTATACTCTGGCAATCACCAAAAAAAATAATAATAAACAAATCCAGTGCTATTAGTTCTTTGCCAACGCATGTCATACAAGTCATGACATGTGGACCCAACTATCTCTTTAAAAAAGGGATCCATGAAATATGAGAGCTCCAAGGGTCCCACTTGTCAACGAATTATAATAGATATGATATGGTTACACACTGGTGGCAGCAGACAGCCAGGATTTCCCCAACTGTATGCTATGATCATTGATTTAGATTTCAGGACAGCCAATTCCATGCTATATGCTATCATATTATTTTTGTTTGTTTCCATCAAGATATTTTATTTTTTTTTCTTAATTATTAGGCTCCACATATCATAATCATTTATTATGTCATAATAGACTTCAGCTTGGCAAATATATTTTCCATAAGTAAATTTAACTTGTCCTTATTAAAGGTTTTGACAGAAATGAATTTGGTTATGCAAATAGGCTTCATTAAATTGCGATTAGAATGAAAACTTCATCGGAAATGTTTTCTAAAAACTTTTTTTTTCAGAATTTTTTTTGAAAAATAATTTCTTTTCCATAATAATGAGAATGTTGGTAATATTGATATGGACGTATTAAAAGGAAAAAAAAATCTCAAAAGAGAAGTAGTAGCTTTTCTGTTGTTAACATCCCAATGAATGTTATTTTTCAACGTTCTTTTATTAGGTAATTTACAAATATTCTTAAGTTGGTGTTTTATTACAAAAATTACTATTTGTAGTCTCGGAATTTGACTAAAATTACTATTCTTAAGTTGGTATTTTTGTACTACATATTTTTAATAAATTATTTTATCCGTGCTGATGTGTAAATGCAATGTATTTACTGTCATTACTTATTACAATGAATTCCTGTGTGGTTGTTATGAGCTTTCATCTCTCAAGTGCTTATTTGTTTTACCAAAGAGGACTGAGAAGCCCCTTAATCCTCACTCCAACGAAAAGGTAAAGCAAAAGCATAAATTGGAAAGAAAAATAAAGAAAAAGAAAAAGATGACATAATCAATCAAATGGATTCATTTTTGGTGGCCCGGTGGGCCCCTAGAAAGCCCTTTTGACCTATTCTCTCTCTCTCTCTACACCTAAACTTTCACCTTCCTCCTTCCCTCTCTCTTCTGTCTTCTCCCTTCCTCTCTTAAAATCTACCACTTAAACTATAGTTCTCTCCTTTCCACCATTTCCATTTATCCTCTCTGTAAATACCTTTCCCATATTTCCTTCCTTCGCTCTAGCTTTTCTTTCCGAGGCAATTCGTATCTCGTCCTTTTATCTCCTTTGAAGAGACAACATTTGGGATACATCATCAAAACGACACCATGACTGCCAACAAATTCACAACCTCGTTTTACAAAAGAACCCCCAGAATAACGCGGGTCCTCGTGTACACCCTTCTCGAATGGATCCTCATAGTGCTTCTCCTCCTAAACGGTCTCTTCTCCTACTTCATCTCAAAGTTCGCATCTTTCTTCGGCCTAAAGCCTCCTTGCATACTTTGTTCTCGAGTCGACCACCTCTTTGATCCCGATCCTTGTCGCAAGTCATATCGTCGCTATCTGTGCCATTCGCACAGAGTTGAGGTGTCACAGCTGGGATTTTGTTCATTACACAGGAGACTCGCTGAGGCTGGTGACATGTGTGAGGATTGCGGCTCCTCAAGGCCGGCGCCAGGAGGTGGCGGCGCAGTTCTCTCGTGGATGAGGAGAAGTGAAATGGGAGAGAAGGATTTGAAGTGCTCTTGTTGTGGGGTCGCATTGGAGAGTGGTTTCTACTCTCCGTACTTCCTTTCTAAGCCTAATTGGGGTGTTTTGGAGTACACCGACAAAAATGATTTGAGTAAAGATGTGATTTTTGAGGTCGAACAAGGAAAAATTGTGGGTTTTGATGTGTTAGATAGGTTCAATGAGAGACAGAGGCAGAGAGGCTGTCTTAGATGGAGAGAAGAAAATTACAAATGATAACCATGGAGATGCAATTCTAGAGCCAGAAGAGGTAGGAGGGGTGCTGTCACTGGATATGAAGAAAGATAAAGTTACAGACGAGTTTCAGAATGAGAATACAAAAAAATATACAAATTCTGAGTTTGAAAAGGAAACCAAGTTGGTTGTTAGCTTTGAAGAGGAACCCCTAATTAAGTTAAATGATTCAATTCCAGGTGAAATTGATGTTTCCTCAGTGATAACTGGAGGAAATTTAGATCAGAACATTCATGAAAATGCAAGTTTGACTGTGTTAGAATTTCTAGATTCATTTACCACAGCCAAGGTGTGTGATTTGAATCAGTTTGGTGGTGAAGAACGAGAAATCAGGTCTAATAATGGGTTAACCATTCATAATGTGGACCTGATTGATATAGATGTTGTTGTAGAAGAAGAGAAGAACATAGTGTCTATTTCTGAGGAAGAAAGGGCTGGTCCTGTAGAACAAAACTCCTGTAATGCACTGCAAGAAGAAGGTAAATGTGCAATTCGATTCCTTTTTAAGTTTCATGTGATTGCATCATTGCCTCTGTAATCTCAAATCATGCACTTACTCTCATGTTGTTGTCGAATCATATATTGTTGAATTTTGCATTGATGATTTCATTGCAAATGGTTAGGTATTGAAGAGGACAATAAGGAGGATTTGGACATATCAATTGGAAGTGAGATTGGGGAGCAAGAACAAGTTGAGCAAGTACTGGCTACCCATGACCTGGTTTCTCTGGGTGCTAATCAAACTAATGGCATTGATCAAGGTGAGTTACATTATAATGTTTCATCTAGCCTTTAAAAATTGCGATCAGCTGCTTCAGTTTTTTTCCTTTTCTAAAATCTTGTGATTTTTCTCCCATCAAAAAGCAGAGGTTAATGTAAAGGAACAAATGGAAAATAGTTTAGCAAGTTTGGTGGACCTATCTTCTGCCCAACTTGATGAATCCATCAAAGGTACTCTCTCTCTCTCTCTCTCTCTCTCTCTCTCTCTCTCTCTCTCTCTTAGCTGGGCTTGAGCACTTACTGGTTATATATGGCTTATTTTTATCTTCTTTGTTTGATAGGGTCTGGACCAATTGAAATTGAGAGAGCAGCAGATTCCACAATACCAATACTACACCATTTGCTTCATGTTGAGGATTCTGATGGTAATGGTAACATCAATTATTAGTTCATTTGTTTAAAATCTTTATGTTAACTGAAAGAAACTAAAACTAAATTAAAGGGTACTTTGTTTCCATTTGTCCGTAATTTTCTTATATTTGCATTCTTCATCTTCTTTGCACCCCCCCACCCCCCGCCGCCGTTATTATTGTATTGTTGTTGTTGTTGTTTTTTTTTTTTATATTGATCAAAATAGAAGCGGGATGCACCGGTAGTAATCAGATGTCATTTTGAGAATTTGTAAGATCAGAAATCAAATCTTCATTCTAATTCTTTCTCTAAAAAAATAGGGTGCACAGAGCATAATGGTAACCAGTCTGAGGATGAACAGTTGCCTGAAACTCCAACCCATATAGCAACTGATGAAGACCTGCACTTATTGCAAAGGAGGCTATTTTTTAATAAAAACAAACTTGGGGCAGAATCTGTAGATGGACTAAGTTTAAACAGTGAAACCGACTCCACTGAGCCATTGACCATTGACCACCTTAAGTCTGCCCTGCAATCTGAGAGAGATGCATTGCGTGCAATCTATCTTGAGTTGGAGGAGGAGAGGAGTGCTTCGGCAATAGCCGCTAATCAAACCATGGCCATGATTAATCGGCTACAAGAGGAGAAAGCTGCAATGCAAATGGAGGCACTACAATACCAGCGAATGATGGAGGAACAATCGGAGTACGACCAGGAAGCTTTGCAAATGTTGAATGAGCTGGTTGTGAAGAGGGAGAGAGAGAAAGAGGAGCTAGAGAAAGAACTGGAGGCGTATAAGCACAAGGTCCTAGTTTTAGAGAGAGAAATTGGGAGAGAAAGAGATCACAGTTTGGGAAAGAAAAGTGGGTCGGAGACTTCTTCCTCCTCATCATCAGATTCATTAGAGTATAGTGTTGCACTGGAGAACGGAAATGATGAATATGGGCCTGTTGAGGGACACTTGATTTCCCTTGAGTCATCATTGGATGAGTTTGAGGAGGAGAGAAGGTCAATTTTAGAACAGCTTAAAGGGTTGGAAGAGAAGTTATCTTCCTTAGAAGGTAGTGACGAAGAGAAAAGAAGTATCCACGAACCTCAGGAAAATGAAAATCATTGCCAAGATTACGAATCGTTAGAAGATGTGTTGCATGTGCCAGAAAACGGCAGCATTAAGCACAATCTTCAAGGTAAGAACTCAGGATTTAGAGGCAAGAGGCTCTTGCCTTTATTTGATGCAGTGAGCCTTGAGAATGGAGAGGAAAATGGAGATAACAGAACCATAGGGGGAGAGAGAGTGTCTATACAAGAAGAAGTTAATGTGGTGTCTGAAAGGTTACAAGCTCTGGAGGCTGATAGAGAATTCATAAGACACTGTGTTAAATCGCTGAAGAAAGGAGATGCTGGACTGGACTTACTGAATGAGATTTTACAGCATTTAAGAGATCTAAGACGGGTAGAATTACAACATACTAATTCTGGGGAGATTGCATCATTAACTGCATAACATAAGGTACTATCTTTCTGTCTCACACATTGTTTGGCTGATGGTGGTTCTAACCAACATGAAATGGCATCAACTGCCGAGAAAATACTATGTTGTTCCAACCACAGTGTGCCTAATTCAGTAGAAGTTTGGCAGAAGTTTAGAATTTGCGATTAGAGTATAGCATAGAACAATTTGAAAACAAGTTGGTTTTTTTGTGCAAAAAATACACGGCAATACTGATATTCTGTAAATTTCTGAAATATTATTATGGTTTGAATTGTGTAGAACAGTTGGCAAATGATAGTACCCAATTTGTATCTTAACTGTCCTGGTGATTGTGTATCTTGATTTTATAAGCACTTGTGCAATTTCATTCTTAGGTTGAGTTGCTTGGCTGAAGATGTAATCAATATTTTTGTTTGGTCTCAGGTTTTGATAATATCCGAAATGGGTTGGGTAAGAGCCGACCTGTTAGCTTGAGCTTATGAGAAAATGAAGACAGGATATATACAAGGTTAAGTAGCTTGTCATTGGAAAACCGAGTTCGGTTGGTAGCTTTATCTTTGTTTTTGGGAGCAGAACATGGGTTCAAATCTGCTTTCCAAAAAGCCTAGTCTTTTTTTCAGGCTTTTGTGTTTCTTTTTCATTTTGTGGGGGCAATGAGGAACCGAAGGTCAGCTGCTGATGGTGTGTATTGTGTGTGCTAGAATTTTTTTCTTTGTTTTGGAAAAGCAAAAAAGAAAAAAGACATCATGGTTTGGGAAAGGTGGACCTAAAGTCACATGCTTTGATGTACATATAATCATCCTTCAAGAAAAAAAATAGTAACACAGCGAGAGCAAGTCGGGTTAACTTTTGTGGCCCTGTTTCTTTTATTTTGCTAACTGCTTTTATTTTATTTTTACTTTCACTATTATTGGATCAAGGATGTAAAGTGTTAGTCCTATTGATGCCTTCGAGCATGAGGTTTTTGAGTGTATAGTGTAGTTTTTTTAATATTATGTGAAATTTAGGTGAAACCGCATATGGTTTCATTTTGGAAGTGAAATCAAAGTTTGTTTGTAGTTTGTACATATTAGCATATGCGTTAAAAATTAGGTTAAGATGTGAAAATTTGCTTTATGTTTTATTTTATTAGGAATTTTAGAGTGTTGATGTGAGAGTGGCCTCACACCAACTATATTTAAATTAAATGTTTAATTGGTTGTTGGGGAGACATTTAGTTAGTTGTTAATCTAGTTTATGGACTTTCTTGTTGGTTATCACTTATCAGGGAAAAGAGCTTAGTGGTTTCCAATATTCATGAATGCCAGGGGAGCACCAATGCAAATGGTGAGGCCACAAAAATACATTATTTGGTTGGACATAAATATTTGAATAAGCGTGGTGCACCCTCTGTGAAAAGGATAAAGCTCCACGGTAATTGGTGTAGGCTACTAGCCTATAAGCATCTCGTTCTTAATTAACAGCAACTGATGAGTATGATTAGGAGGGATCTGTGCTAAAGAATAAAGGATAATCTTTTGTTTGGTAGGTGTAACAATAATGTAGTAAGTACTCTAAAGTATTAGCAGAAATGATTTAAAATGAAGTTAGAATGAAGTAAAGTTAAAGCATCGCTATATATACTTCAAAGTTTGAACGTGACTAGTAGTTCTCCAGAAATTAATCTCTCAAAAAAAAAAAATTCTACCTAATTTTTTATTTTTGACAAAAAAAAGTATATTTTCTGTAATTAACTTCTTATTTTTAGAAAAAAAATGTCAATCTACATAAATGAGTCAGATAAATAAGATATTTATATAATCGAGTCAGGTATTTATATAAGCGAGTTAGGTATTTAGATATACGATTCAAGTTTTTAGATATGTGACTAAAATATTTAGATATAAGACTCAGATATTTAGCTATGAGGTTTAGATATTTAGATATATGACTTAGGTATTTAGATATATAACTCAGTTATGTAGTAAAACAAATAGCAAGAGAGAGAGTTTCAGAAAATAAAGTTATATGGGAGAAACTGACAAATGTCATATGGGTTGTACGAAAAAACATATGTAATAGATGAGAGAAAAGAAAAATCTCAGAAAATTAAAAAGAACTTCAATATTATATATATACATAGAGAAATAGTTGGGCTATGATGCGGACAACTCTGATGATCTAATAGTATCTTTAGGAAATAATTGTGTTGGTGACATAGTATGGTTTCTAAAGATTTGTATACAATTTTTGTTTACTAAAAATGCACCATTATCATGTAAGAAAAATCTAAGTCCTATAATCATATCTACTTCTAATTGTAAATTTCTAACGTATACTTTTGAAATATTATAAGGAATTTGATCATATTCTTGACATTGATTATAAAAGTTTATACTGGCAGATTTTAAAATATACTTATATTCAAATTCGATGTTATTAATATCTATTCCTATTATTCATTTGCTAGAATCTATTTGAGTATAATCTTGTTGTTGTAATATTTTTTCGTCTATTATATTTCTTGTACACCCAGTATCTAATAAAGCTCTAATATAATATATATTTCCTGATTCTATTGTTAATTTAATATCAACTTTTAAGGCTGTTAAATTATCTTTTCTATTACATATAAAATTTATAGGGGTACTTATATCTGGTAATTCTTTATTTGATTCTATTTGATTATAATCTTGTTGTTGTAATATTTTTTTCGTCTATTATATTTCTTGTACACCCGGTATCTAATAAAGCTCTAATATAATATATATTTCCTGATTCTATTGTTAATTTAATATCAACTTTTAAGTCTGTTAAATTATCTTTTCTATTACATATAAAATTTATAAGGGTACTTATATCTGGTAATTCTTTATTTGATTCTATATTTTCAAGATTAATCTCTAGTATTTTCCTTTATTTAACTGTTATTCTAATACTTTAACTTTTTCTTCTAAGATATTTACTTTAGTTTTCAATAGTCCGAATTCTTATATATTTACTTCTAATATTTTTTTTCTAGTTTTCCTTTTCCTTTCTTAGATGGTAAACTTTCAAACCTAGTTTCTGTTAAACAATATTTACATATTTCTATGTAACACTTTGAGCATTGACTTCTAAGACTTATATGAGGATAATGTCCACACTTATTACATGGATGCTAATTAAATCCTCTTTGTCCTATCCAATCGTGTTCTTTATATTCTATTTTAAAATTTTGCATTAACTCTATAAATTGATTTATTAAAGGTTCTACTTGTTCCTGGTAATTGATTTATTACATGCATCTACTGCAAATCTTTCTTTAGTGTAAATATTTTCTCCTGGGACATTGATACTAAAATGTCCTTCCTGTCCATAGGTATAACATACTAACTTATTATTATACATTCTATCTAGTTTGTATTTTCTAACGTGTTTTTTTAATCTAAAAATGGTTTTTTAGCATTTAATCTTTTTATCCTATAATTTTGACGTTTATTATTTCTAGGATATTGCTTTTTATAAAATTTTCTTCTAGGTTTATTTTGTCCATATTGTTGTGGAATAAACATTTGATTACAAAAACTATATTCTCCTTTTAATTAATTTTGTATTTGTATATAGGTACATTTTTTTTTAATTTTTCTATAATAAATTGACATCTAATACCTATAATGTCTGATAATATTTTTTCCAAGTTGGGTATTGTATCTAGGTTGTTAGATCTTCTATATTCTTCCCATTTTTCTCTAATTTCATGTCCTAAAGGTCCAGGTAGTTAACATTAGTTTATCGTAAATATTTCTTTCAAACATATTTTCCGAGATTACTGCATGATAGAAAAATTCATTTAGAAATGGTTTTATAAATTACTAATTTTTAATTGATAATTGTTCAAGGTGTTCTACTGCTTTAATTTGTAGTCTCATACTTTGACTATTAGGATCTCTACCTGTTAATAATGTATGAATTTTATTTACAAAATTATATGGATTATTTTCTAATTGTAAGGTATATTGATAATCATCTTGAAAGTCTACTTTATATCTTTCCCAGGCCGCTTTAGTAGATTCTCCTAAATATGTTTCGAAGTATGTAAACATTTCTTCCGCTGAATGATCAAAATCTTTTGTAAAATAATCATTTATAACAATAGTTTTTCAAATATCTAATACTTCATCCCATCTCTGAGGGTCATGTGCTAAGATATTTAAAATTTTACATTTTTCTCCAGAATCTTATAATTTAATAGGAACTTCTGTAGGATATCTAATTCCTTTTGATTTATAATTTATTTCTCTTTGATCAGTATATTGGTTAAACACTGATCTAGAATAGTTTCCATGGCTATAGGTTTTTATGTATACATTGGATGATCTATTATTTGTTGTCCGTCAACAAATTCTTTATCTGTTGATTCTGTTTCATCTGGTAAATTATCAAAAAATTCTTTATTACTATTATTATCAGAAAATATTTCTAAAGGATATTCATTTTTACAGAAATTAAATCTAATTGTTGATCTAAATATTGTTCTAAGGTTTTTCTATCTTTAAATTTTTTTATTTTTTCAAAATAAGGATTAAAAAATTTTTATCTTTATTAAAATCTATTAAGGGGTTTTCTTCAAAATTCAAATCACTTATTTCATTTTCTATGTCTTTTATTTTTATTTTTTCCATCAATTCTCTTCCAGTTTCAAATTCTTTCGTTTCTTCTTCTTCTGTCATTCTGCTCCTCATATCTTTTGGGGCTTGAATCCTTTCATAATTAGTAAATCTTGCTAGTACCTTATCAATTTGATCATGATAAATATATCCTTGTCTAGGATTTATTATTGGCTTATCATTTTCTATGAATTTACTTATATTCCATTCTAATTCTGCTAATTCTTCTAAATTATATGTCATTGGTTTAATCATTTTTATATGTTTTGAACTTAGCATTTTAACTACATCATTAAATTCTACTTTATAATTTACCTGACTATTATTTGTGCATTTTCTCACAAATCCTAGACACACTATTAAGTTATTACCATGTGTCCATCCTTCATATCCTTTTACTTGTATTCCTACTTTTATATATTTACAAAATCTCTTATTTCTAATATCATATCTAGCATACAATATAATAATCCTATGTTTTCATTCATATCTATTAATGTTTTAGTCATATTTGTTCCCTATCTTGAATCATATAATGCTACTAACACTTTAGAACCAGTTTCTCTTCTACCGGTTCCTTTAATTCCTATTAAATATAATCTTGTATGTACCAATTTTTTATTTCTTTTAAGTAATTCTTTCTTAGTGTATGTTTCCAGAAAATCTAATATTATTTTTTCTCCTTCTCTACACATTATTCTTTTTTCTGAAACATGTCTATATAAACTAGTATCTTTTAAAAATATTTTCTTTTTATAAAATAATTCAGGTTTTAGGATGGTAGATATGTTTGTTCTAAAGTTATCTATATCTTGATTAATATCTAAGACTTCTTCTAATTCTATATTATCAGCTTCTTGGCTTTTATTAAATAATTTTACCAGAGGATTCCTACTACTACTTCCTATCGAATATGGTACACTTAAGCTTTTTCTAGACTTCTCCATCTCTTAATGCAAAAATATTACTATATTTTATTTTCATTTTCTTATTTTCTTTAGGGAAGACTAACTTTGTAGAGAATAGGTCCACTAAATTATCTAATTCTTCGTCAGGTAAAACTTTAGTTTTTCCTTTTATTAGGATATCTAGTTTTTCATAGATTTCTAGTAAGAGTTGTATTATGCAATTATTTTGTGCAATAAGTATTTTGTCTGACCTGGATGTGACACTATTAGTATGATTGAAACCAGACTTTATATTATCTTATGTATATTTTTTTTTACTTTTCCTAGAGATTCTTGTAATCTATCGACCATCAACTTAAAATAATATTCTCTATTTTATTTATTTTATCTCTTATATCTCTTAATTCTTCTATTAATTTTTGAGTGTCTATTATGAGTTTTTGTTTAGCTAATATTTCTAATATACTATTATTTTGTTGTCTAATATAATCTTGATTTTCCGTTAATTCTTTAATATTTTTATTCGTATTTTTTGAAAGTCTAAATGGTTGATCTGACTGCTCAAAATGATTTTCACATGAATACCTAGTTAGGGACCAAATTTTATATATTTTTAATTTTTACTATTTTTTTAGATAGTTATAAAATCACTTGATTTAATTATTATAAGTCATCCAAAAAATGTGATTTTCTAACTATCTAAATAAATAGTTAAAAATTTCATAGAAAAATAATTTCTTTATATAACTAGATATTTATATGAAAATGTATTGAAATAGATCTATTTTGTGATGTTTGAAATTTTCTATCTAAATATCTTATTCATCTATTTTAATATTTTGTTTATCTATCTAAATATCTAATTCATATATTTAATACCTGAATTACATATCTAAATATTTAATTCATCTATCTAAATACCTAATTCATCTATATAAATACACAGTTCATCTATCTAAATACCTAATTCGCATATCTAAGTACCTAGTTTATCTATCTAAAACAACATCGGTCTATCCTATCGGATATATCTATATATACTGTAGTCTACCCTGCCCCAAATAGTCTGTTTTCTTACACTGATGTACAGAGCTTTTCTATGCTTTATTAAATTTCACAAGTTAGAAAGTAGAAATATTTTTACTAAAAGAAAGAAACTAAAAATCTATATCATTGTATCCATTCCTCCACTCTGATACTTCCTATTATAATATTTATAGTTTTCAGTCCCCCAACCATGAAACGATGATACTGGTACTAATTAGATAACACCAAAACATTACAATTAGTGCACTAATATTACTGTGCTTCTTCATACTGATAACTCTGGTATGTAAATAATGCCATCTTTGAAGCCATGTTCTATTCTTTTGTTTAAGAAAGACTTACTTTCTTTTGTAATTACACTTTTTCCTGACATGCGTGATTTAGCTTCTTGTAAAGCTCCATGTTCTCATCGTGGATCAGCTTTCCCTATAGATATATAATCAATTAACTGTTAAAATAACGTTATCATATTGCTTTAGCCTAGACTGAAGTTCATTGGATATCATTTTTTATTTGGAATTAAAGGCTTTGTTGTTGTTGTTGTGAATTTCACGGTATGTGCCCTAGAAAGGTAAAACAGCTCAATTTATTGCATCTTATCCGTGGGTAAAGCTGAAAAACAACAAAATAACCCTGATTCCTGGTAGCACCACTTGCTATAAAATTACTTCTTTTGTATATCCAAGATTATTTCTTTTGTTTTATTGCACCCTCTCTTTACCTCTCTCTCCACCCTATCCTGAATAAAGTAACTTACACGAATTTTTATTAAAAAAATAGAAATTAAATATATGACTGATCATAGTCTATTAGTTCTGTTGAGCATCCATGATGGTATTAATTTTGTGTTTACAAGGAATATTAATAGATGTGACATTCTGCGCACTACTAGAATTTGAGTTATTACCGTAGTTAGTTGATGTTTTTTCCGTGGTAAATTTGGGTTCTACGGAAATAAGGAGATTGGCGCGTGACGCTCATCATTTCTGTAGACAAGTCCACGGAAGAAATTTGCACAGAAATAAAATCCACGAAATATAATCTATCTTTTCACGGAAATACTCCAGAACTTTCTATATATTTGAAAAACACAGCGAGAGTGAAATTTTTGGGAGGGAGGCCAAAACTCTCATTTCCCTCCGCTGGAAATCCCCCCTCCCCCAAATCATTTCACCCAGAAATAAATTGCATTGGAGAGAAACCATAAAATAATAATCGCAACGCCCAGAAATGCATCACATCATAAATCTAACGGTCCATAAGCAATTTCAGGGGCCTAAAATTAGAAAAGAGGAGACATCTTTTGAAAAAGAGTACACATATATCCTCCAAGTTAGCTCTCCGTCTTCATTTCCCCACCATTCTCATCTCCAAGTTAGGGTTCCGCTGTGAAACCCTCGCCATTCAGCCATTAGTGGTCGTCGAGCGCCCATCCCAGCACCTTTTTTCCTCGGCTTACCCACTTTGCTGACCACCATTCGCCTCCCCACTTGTGGTCACCTCGACACGGTCGACACAATCTCGGGCTGATCTTGGCCAAACCCCCCTTCTTGTACCTTGCTCCCTGTCATCGCCTTGATATTCTGGTACTCCCTTTCTTTTCTTTTCCTAGCCTAGTGTGTCATCTCGCGGTGCCAAGGACTGAGCCCCGTGCCCCTTTTCTTCTGTTAGAAAACCTTGTTTTCTGGAATTTGAGCAGTTTGACTTCATTTTCATTATTACTCACAGAAATAGTGACATTACTCACAGGAATATTGACATTACTCACAGAAATAATGACTCTAATTTTATTTTTATAGTTTGTGTCATATTTGCTCTTCTAACAGAAGAACAAATATTAGTGTGGACTCAAGTGAAAACTAAAGAATCTCTGCCGCATAGAAATATTAGCATTACTATATAAAATAGTTATTTCTTTGTACTGGTAATATATATGCTAGCTTGCCCCAAAATAACTTTTGATACTTTAATTTCTATTCAAACAACACATATATACTATTTTCTGCCTTAATCAAACACTCTTTCGTGCTGTTTATGACACAGATTCCTTCATATGGCTGGTATAAAGTCTTCTCTACCAAGGGGAAAAAGGATAATTGATTTTATTAAATGGAGACCAGTAGATTTTATTAACTCGGTAATTGATTAATTAATGTATTCACCAAATTGCTATTGTGTTATTTTATTAATGAAGGAACAGTTTAAATATCGAGCAGGAAATGTCACGGCAGAGTTTTATCTCAGGTGAATTTTCAGTTTTCTATAGTGGGAATTAAGTGCAAACAAGTCAGGTTTTGATATTTCACAATACTAATTTTTGTTGTTCATTGTATGTTGTGCTTGTAGGCTCATGGTCTCATTTCTCAGCCAACTCAAGGACAACATATGCCTTTATTTCAGGTAAGTATAATTTCTAACAACTTTGAATGGGTGATGGTGTTTGACGGGAGTTGTGTAAGATTTTCATAGTTTTTAACATTGGAGTGGACTAGTATTGTGAGATTCATGCATGTCAAAGTCTGTAGATTTAGTTTGTGTTTTAAGACTTTGCTGAAATTGATATAACAGATAGGTATGAATGTTGATAATTATCATATTTCACTAAAAATTATATATATTTTCTAAAAAGGAATTATGGCAAATTTCAGGGCTCTTATGCAGTCATAAAAGAATATCATAGTAATATTAATATTTTCATATTATTTACTTAGGGTCACATGGCCCTTCCTTACAGTGCACTTATTGGAATGCAAATGCCTCTGCACCAAGTAAGAACAAAACATATAGATTCAACTTTGTTGTTATGTCTAAGGTTTGATCAATTTTCAATATTGGGTTTAAGCATGCGTTTAGTGGTAAATATTATAAATTTATATTAGTCATGCTTGAGGGAAAGAAGAAAAAACTGTATTGTACATGCTTCAAAATAGAGAGATACAAAGGACCCAATTTTATAAATGTAGGTTGTTTAATTGTACTGATGCTTCAAAGTAAAAGATCCTAAGTATTTTTTTTGTTCTATACTAGAGATTATCTTCAATGTCGCAATCAAATGTGATGAGAGGGATACAAGCACTTGTAACGCAAGTTGCAACAGGCGTGGCAGCCATGAACCGATGGTACGAGGGATCGAACTCGAACAATCAACAAATGCAGTAGTTAGGTTTGGTATGGTTAACGGTTTTCAATTTTTTGGTAATAGAATGTCCAATTATAGCAATATAGCAGACAAACAACTTTTCAATTATAACAATATATCAGTTGATATACGGGTTTATATTTTGGCAGTTCAATACCTGTATTTTTTGATTTGATGTACTTCCAATTGGTATTTTTATATGCTATATTATTTTTCTGAAGTTATTTTTAATGCTTGATTGTTTTAATTTGTCATCAGTTGACAATTGGAAAATAAAATAAAAATTAGAAATGTTATTTTGTGCAGGAATGGGTTTTACTGTCAGAATAAGTGGTGTTACTCCCATAAATAATAGATTTCTTGACAAACATACTACGTCGGAAATATACTTTTCGATGAAATAATGGATTCACATATTGTAATTTTTCTTAAAATCTGCGTAAATTAATTAATAATAGAAAAATAATAATATGGATGAGTAGAGTTATTCCGTGACTTGTTAAAGTTATTTTCGTGGAAGTAAAAACCATGGAAATAATATGAGTTATTCGTTGCTCAATTCTCGGAACTGCCAAATGTTTACTACGGAATTAAGAACCGGAGCACTCAGACGGGAACCTATTTCCGTAGAATCATTTCCGTGCTTAATTCCTCGGAAAAGGATTATCTCCGTGGTATTCTACGGAAATAGTATTTGTTCTGGCGATGAAAGTACCGTGGAAGCCTTTCCGTGGGTAATTCACGGAAATGACGTCTTTTCCGTGCTTGACTCCACGGAACAAGCGTTTTTCATTCCACGGTAATAACAACAATTCTAGTAGTGGCGGTTGTACGTCAAAAGTAAAACATGAAAATTTTCTTATATATGTGATTATATTCTATCCTAAGAAAATATTTTCTATAATTTTCGGCAATTCTTAATTTCCCATTTACCCAATACATATTACCTTCCTAGTAAGCTCTTGAATTTTTTCAGCAAATAGTTGCTCCTCCCAAATGGAAATTAAACAGAAAGAAATTTCAGTCCGGTCGTGAGAAATTAAAAAAGGTGAAAGCATCATTTTTTATATTTCTTTAATTTAAATGGACCTTTCTCTTCCTAACAGAATTTAAGCTCAACTCCAGTTGGTTTTCTATCTGTTGTAAATCCTTGATGTTTAATCCAGACAAATCTCGACCCAATCAGCTGTCTGAATTTCAATATTAGAAAGGTTAGTAGACTATAACATTACGTTCCATCGTCTGAAAACTGTTTTCTTTGCTTGTTTTTTCTATTCTTTTCTTTTCTAATTTAATGCACTTCAGCATCAACAGCAATTTGCCAGTATTTTTTTTTGTGAAGGCTCTCTTTATATTAGAGGCCAGGTCCGACACCCAATTCTTTTAATATGTCAATGTTTTCTCTACAGTGTGTGCTGGGATTTGAATCCATAACCTTAACAGTAATGACGATGTCGCTGACTGATAGGGGTTAGTGCTCGAAACCACCTAATGGATTCGAGTAGGCCCATAAACAGAATTCTGGAGCTTTTACAATCCCATAATATTTTTTACCTTATACAAAGGTCCAACCTCGAGAGCCTATCCTTAAGAGTCCTACTTCGAAAGCCCAGTCTCGAAGTAGAGAGTCTTCAATGTCCTGTCGTGACATTTAATATCATCAATGGTCATGCACGACGTGACATTAAGACACATGCACAACATTAAACGTCATAATTGTCGCCCCGAAGGCGACGGCTGAAACGGCCCAACGGTCATATAACGTGAGATGATGCCTATTTAAGCACCGACCCTCAATACATGAGGGGGTCGAACAACATAATACTCACATATACATATGTTCTCGAGACAGTTCATAGGGAAGAGTAAAAGCCTATCTTCATTCTCATCTCGGTGATCGGTATTTCTGCCTTGCCGGAAATCACCCGTATCATTTGGCGCCCACCATGGGGCCAATCCAATGGCGAGCATACATTCAAAAGATGCTGATTTTATACTCATCTAGATCGCTCGGACTTGGTCTCTCATCTCCTAATTTCATAATTGTTGAACGCCCGGGAAGATATACCCCTGCGCTGTCAAGAAAATTTGAAGGGAGACCCTCTTCCAGCAAAATCCCGTACGGGTACCTTTCGGGAACTTCGCGCGGCTCTTTCGCAAGAGTTGTCGCCAAAGTTATCGCCGAAGACTTCGGAATGACCGATAAATCCCCTGTCGAAGGTGGCTTGACGGCAGGAGCCTTTTGAACTCGAACAAGACCCTTTTCCCGAATTTTCTTTGGATAAATGTTCGCCGAAACTTCGAGTTGCGGGCTCTCTTCTCAATAATAGAGGAAGAGGCTTTTTCCTTTCCTTTATTGAGCCTCTTCCCCTTATCTCTACTGGCTAATAGATCTACGGAGGTAGGTTCGGTGTCTGATCCGTAAAAGCCAAAGTTCATTTTTCTACGACCTACAATGAAAATATACATGGTTAAAACTTCCTGACAAAAAAATAGACAAATGACTATAAATTAAAAATTAATACCTTTGACAAGAACTCTAATTTTGTTAATGACCTCGAGATCATTTGTCGAAGGCAAATGATCCCCAAGGGTAGGTTTTTTCTTGGGTTGTAGAGGCGTGAATGAATATTTTAGTCCCCGCAGATACCTGCACTCTTGGGGATCCTTAATATAAACCCACCATTCGTTCCAAGCGTCTATCCAAAATATTTAAGGATTACTCGAATCGAATATCTCCATACCACCTTGACGACATTTGACGGCAAGATAGTCATGGTTGGCTATTGCGAGATGGAAGTAATGATCGAAGACAGGAAGCGTCGGCTGATCCGTACCCAGAACCTTTGGAAACTCATGAAACATGATCTCGAAGCTGATGATCACGCACCACGAAGTACTCGTCAACTGGGATGGAGTGATATCCCAGGTTCGAAGAAGATCCTTGGTGAATTTTGATAGTGGTAGTCGGAACCCGCATTTCGGCATCTTCAATAAACCGTCATCCCCTTGTAGGAATTGTGGGCACGGTCACTAATATCCGGAGCCACGACCTTGAGAACACCGTCTCTTCGCTCGGAATGGACTAATATCTGAGCAAACTCGTCGGCCCATTCCTGATTACCAAGGAACTGCATCCGTGGAACAATTAATGAGATGGTGTGAAAAATCCTATCAAAAGAATGCCCTTCTCTAGCGATCGTTGTGGGTTTTTGGCGAATTTTCTTTGGAGCCTTCGGCTTAGAGGGCACCTCCTCTTCCGAATCTGTTGGTGCATCACGCGGCTCTCGCATTATAGCCATTTTTTTACCCTTCCCTCAAACTCGAAGAAGAAGACAAGGTCACACCGGGAGCAAGGGGTACCCGAAACGAAGTCTCTCCCGAAACCTCCTCCTCCAACGCTTTCCAATTCACCATCACTGGTGAAAAATCTAATCTAAGTTAGTCTATCCTATCTTAAATTAGTAAAGACAATAATACTACCCTAAATATGAATCAAATAAACAACAAGGGCCACACTAGTACAACCAAATTATACCGGTACGGTCGATATACAAGTAAGTCACAACAAATCGTGTTGCAAAAACTATCATACTATTATCAATGAGCAATTCTAAATAATATTTACAATAGCTAATTACGACTACAGTCTTCCATTATACCAACTACAACTAACGATTAAACATTCATATCAAATATAAATGAAAGAACAAGGAACAACTCATAAAGTTCATCAATAGAAAGAAAAAGAAACATAGAAGGAAAAAAAAAAGAGTACAAATAAATACCTGAGAAGTATAAAAACGAAGTAGTTTGAAGAGCTTGAAGGTCTTGAGGTTGTGAGAGCTTAAGGTCGCTTGAAGAACTTGAAGGTTCAGAAAAGAATAAATGAAAGAGAAAGAAAGTAAAGGAAAGAGGTATAACGTTTAGAAATAAAAGTTGCATAAGGCAATTGTTCAGGCCATATAAAGATCGAAGTCCATAAGTAAAAATTCATAAATTCTAATGTAGCCACATGACATTGGCTTAATTGAATCATGTCGAATTAAGTAAAAAATAGTACAAAATGAAAGTATGATTTTAATTTTTTTCAAACGAAATGACGGGCACAAAAGAAGAGGCACATCACACGAAGAAACGAAGTGTCTTTTGACAAAAAATATCTGAAATGTCAGCAAATAATTTGATACGTCACCCTACTCTGACACTATTCTGACAAAATAACAGCTACTAACGCATAGACTAGACTAGTGATAATTATCATTTCGAGAAAGCTCCCGAAATTAATCTTCTATAGTTATAATTATCATTTTGAGAATCCCTTGAAACTAATCTTCTCAAAAAGAGAGAGAGAGAGAGAGAACGACAGAAGAATTAATTACACTGTATCAGAATTAATTATGTTAGAACTGTTGTTCCGGTCATAACATTAGTCCCACAAAAAGTATTTATAAACAGATAGATAGGTATATAAGTCATTCACAAGCTCATAAAATCAAGGAGTGGTGATCATTCATAATAAACGAACGTAAAGATCTCGAAATATTATGAATGGTCAAATATTATGAATGGTCTCCACTCTGACATTTTGAATTATGGAAAGGAACGAAGAAAACCCTTTTAAATAGGGATAACGAAATGAAATCTTTCCATAACATGTCTTGGCATAACATGTATATATAAATCTCATTGAGAAGATGCGAACTTCTCGGATCAAAGAGATTAATGTGTACAATTCATTTCGAAATCTTTTTACAAACCCTTAAGTAATTAACTTAAGACTTCGAGGGCTTATGATAGGGGTTAGTGCTCGAGACCACCTAATGGGCTCGAGTAGGCCCATAAACCGAACTCGGAGGTTTTTACAAGCCCATAATCCTTTTTACCTTATACAAAGGCACAATCTCGAGAGCCTATCCTCAAGAGTCCTGCTTCGAAGGCCCAGTCTCGAAGTAGGGAGTCTTCAATGTTCTGTCGTGACATTTAATGTTATCAATGGTCATGCACGACGTGACATTAAGACACATGCACAACATTAAATGCCATAATTGCTGCCCCGAAGGCGACGGCTGAAACGACCCAACAGTCATATGGCGCGAGATGATGCATATATAAGCACCGACCCTCAATACATGAGGGGGTCGAACAACATAATACTCACATACACATACGTTCTCGAGACAACTCATAGGGAAGAGTAAAAGTCTGTCTTCATTCTCATCTCGGTGATCGGTATTTCTTCCTTGCCGGAAATCACCCGTATCACTGACCATCCGTACTTGTCACTACATTCAAATTTCAATATTATTATCAAAATATTTTTACAATATTTTAGCAAATTATTTTAGAAAATGCAGCAATCAAAATTAATTAGTAGACAATTAAATTTAAAAGTGCTGGACTAATGAGGTAATAAATAAAAAATAATGAATGATATTTTTAGAAATATAGTAGAATTATTTTGAGAAAATTTTATGCTATATAAACTATAGAATATTATGTACTTATATGCCTCCAATATATGCAATCAATAAGCAAAATAGTGAGAAAATTATCTTGAGGATTAGTATACATTATGTACTTCTTTGTATCAGAAAATATTGGCAATGCAGCACAATATGTCCCATTATCGTTACTTCTATGCTAAATCCGACAATTTTTTACATCACACATGGATAGCAGTACCTAATTAGCCAATTGTGTTAGGTGGTTCTCAACAGAACTGCTTATTTGTGTTGATATCATCCTTTTGTTGTTTCCCTCATTTAATTCTTTTGATTGTTGCATTAATTGATCTCACAGTCTGAATGTAAAAAATTAGGTCATAATGCTCATAACTATGTATCCATATGAACTATGACGTCATGAACCTGTAAATTAAACACTAGTTCTGTTAAATCACGAAATTTATTGAAGTATTAATAATAATTAAGAGATTAATTAAAACAAATCTACAAAATTAAAGCTAACTTAAACCAATGATTTAAGGAAATAAGTATATGAATAAATAAATCTAACAATAAGTAATAATAACCTTGCTAATTTTGGACGACTCAAATAAAAACCTGATCAATAAAAATATAACTAAAATAAAATACCTAAATGATATATATTACATGCGAATCAAATAAAACCGTTATATATATATAAAATAAACTCCTACTTAAAAATAATTAAAATAAAGATTTTGTTAGTAAAATAAAACTTGAACATACTTGAATAACACTGACGGTTTACCGTCAATATAAAAAATTTAACCAAATCTTGGTTTCTGGCTAAAACAAATGATAATTTGAATCGAAAAATTTGACTGCCACACCGAAAGTCATAAATCCCGGCCACATTTGATCCAATCTGTCACTCTCTCTTTCTCAATTAAAATCAACTTACTCTCTCTACCTCTTCATCTCTCCTCTTTATTTCCTTTCACCTAGAGTATTGAAAATACCAATCTGGTCCAACTTGTTCCGGACCGGACCGTGACCGTGGACCGTCCCGTGCCTTACTTTGGTCTGATTCTCATTACACCCGAAAATGGACCGTATCGATCCGTCCCGTGCGGACTCATGAACCGGACCTGCCGGACCGTGGACCGGACCGGACCGGACCGCCCCCGACCGCCCGGACCGGACCGGAGAACAGAGCCAGAGTTTCTAATAGACGGCAAAGGTTGAAAATCTCTTTCAGAAAAAGTCATAATTTAAAAATATTTATCAAGTATTTTTCTTATTTTTTCTGAGAATATATAGAAATATAAGAGTATTTTTTTAAAAAAAAAAATTTGGCCAAGAGGGTGAATTTTCCATGCGAATGCACGACTCCGCCCCGAGTATAGACTAACTAATGCTGCCTGCCAATATTGACTAGGGGAACAATTAATTATATAGAAAGTACAACAAAATTTGAGCCCGAATTATATTTACAAGTTTAACATGATTGATCTCGTGGGCACGCTCATATAATTTAGCTCGCTGCTGCATCTCTTACCTAGTACAATTATAATTACCTCCCTAGACATTCATCCTTAAAAGATAATTAATTAAGATTTTATTTTTAGTATGCAAGATGCAACAAAATGCCCAGCTATCATGATCAACTTGCTTTTTTTTTTTCTTTTTTTTTTGGAAAGCGATCGATATCACGAATTAATTTGATGAAATAACCAGATGTAATTTCCTCCAAGCACTAATTCTCTCCGAAATGAACCTTATTCTCTCCGAAATGAACTCGTATTTTCCAAATAAGGATGATAAATAAATGACATAGTTTATGCATATCTGACAATTTGGCGGAGATGGGAACCAGTAATTAATTATCTTCTCTTGAAATTATAAGATAATTAAGAAGAACAACCACAATATGGGTATTTGACTCGTCAAATTCCAATGATCGATGGTCCGCCAATAGGGGAGTCCAATTGCATTATTTAATTTTGCATGCAACTCCCATTGGCTTTTCTTATATGGATAATTTAATGGCGATCCACTTATATTATCAATGGATATTTCGCTATAATTTAAATTATACATTTCTCTTCAAACGGAGTCCTATGAAAGAGGTGATTGTCCGTTGCTATCTGTTTGAATCAAATATACGGGAATATATTCTCCAGAATTATTTTGGGACTCGAAGTTTGACTCTATAATTATTATAAAACTAAGTATATTTTAGAAGGTTGTTTTAAATGAATTTATCTTTATATCTTCATTATAATTTGATTTTTTATTTTTTTAATAATTTAAAATTTAAAACTAAAATTAAATGAAATTCGTTACATTTGATCCATATCACTTTATTTATGTATGGATATGAAATTAAGATATTTGAATACCATTTTATGTATTAGCGTGCAAGAAATTACTAGCTAGTTTGAATTTTTTTACGTTAATTTTTTTAACTTATTGATTCATATAAATGGAAGAACGAATATAAATATTTTTGAGGAAGGATCCCTTGACAATGGATTATTTTGGCAATCTTGATAATGAAATTTTAAATAAATAACAAAAAATCTTAAAAATAAAAAAAGAAAAAATATGTTCTTTTACTTATAGATTGATAATATTTCAAATTTATGTAATTTCATTATCGTTTGATATATAATCCACCAAAGAACATTAAGATTTTATATAATTTGTAATGATTCCAATTTAAAATTTCAAACACTATTAGCGTATGAATATATCTATAAACTTTTTAAAAATTTAAAATTCTTTAAAATATTTATTTAAAAAATCATTGTTAAGATCGCTAAAATAGCCCATTGTCAAGGGTCTCTCCCAGTATTCTTTATGTACAAGACGAAAATATAATATAAATTAAATCTACTAATTTTTTTTTTGAAATAAAGACATTTATATTCTTTTAACTTTAAGAATATATAATGCAGGAGCTTACACCCTTCGCTAGTGTTCTCAAAACCATGCCACCGTGGCTGAACACGGCACGAACGACACGGCACGATAAGGACACGACACAGTTAAAACATGGCACGTGACACGTGCCATGCCGTGTTCAGTATCATGTCTTAAGCGTGTCGTGTTTGATTTCTACTATAGGGCATGACACGGCACGACACGACACGACACGAAACACGACATGGTACGACACGAAAACAAGCCAGGCACATTAGACCCGACTAGACACCACTAGGCACACTAGATACCGCTAAGCACGGATAGGCACGGTTTCTTCAATTTTTTTATCATTTTTTTTCTGAATTTTAAAAAACAAATATATAATATTATAGTATATAAAATATGTGTTTTTCCTTTTTTTTTTTGTTCCTTCCATTAAAAAAATATTTTTTATAATTTTCTCTCATTTTTTGGCATTTTTTATTTTTTTTAACATTGTCCAAATTTTTGGGAAAAAACAGTAAATATAGTATTATAGTATATAGTATAGTTAAAAGTTTTTTTTATAATTTTCTTTTTTTTATTTTAAGATTTTTTTAGATTTTCTGATTTTTTAATTTTCAACACGGTTAACACGAATAAGACACGCCGTACCGAATCAACACGACATGAATAAACACGACAAGGTTAGGCACAGACACGATTATACACGGCACGGTTAGGCACGACGTATCTTAACCGTGTCGTACCGATCATTTTTAATTTTTGACACGGCACAACATAACACGATAAAAATAATTAAATAATATCCATGCCGCTTGTTAACGTGGCTAGCTAAACAACTGATCATAGTTAATTGTGACACGTGCAAATAATTTGGATGTAGTACTACCCTGCCTGAATCATATAGAATTTTTAATTCGTAAATTCATATTTCTCGGATAGTGTATTAAAAACGGGTCAGGACGGTTTGCATGGACGGCGGGTTTTGACGGGAAGGGTCGGAGACGGGTTAACGGGTTTTCACGGACAGGTTAGGATGGGTCCATTTTGGAGGGTTTGGTCACGACTCGTCCTAGACATGTCGGGTCGGACGGGTCGGCAGGGCGGGTCGGGTCGGGTCCAAAGGTTTTTTTTCAAAATTTAAAAATAACCCAATAAAATCCAAATAAATTCTCAAAAATTCTAAAAAATTCAAAAATAATTATTAGGAATATTAAAAATATATAATTATTTATATTTTTTACCAAAAAAATTAATGTTTTCTGCATTTTTTTGAATTTTCTCGGGTTTGCACGGGTTCCCGGGACGAGTTGGGGGCGGGTTTGCACGAGTTGGACGGGTCGGGTCGGGTTGAGACGGGCCCAAAATAGGTCGGGTCTAGTACGGATTTTTTTTTAAAAAATTGTTCACGCCCGTGCTAGACCCGTTGGTTCTAACGGGTCACGGGTTTGACGGATTGGATCACGGATCGGGAACGAATCGGGTATGACCCGTTCGGATTTTTTTAAAACTCATGTTTCGGAGCCTCATCCAAACTGTACTACAAAAAAAATTGAATTATCTCCCTCTCAGGACGTACAACCTCCGTAATCATATAAGCATTTTCCTTGAAAGTTAATCAAACGATTAACTTGGGCAAAAAAAAAGAAGATGTTTCCTCCACAAGTACACATGATGTTCGACTTGTCCTAATTAATTAAACCTTTTTTAAGTCCCAAAAAAGGAGGTAAAGCACTCAATTAACCTTATTCGCTCCGAAAAAAGACGTACTCGTTTCCCAAGAAGGAGAATAAGCAAATAGCCTAGCTAGCTTTTGGCACACAAACGTTGAAAATACTTTTTTCGAACTGTATACGTAGAGGTGGTAATCGGACGGGTCGGGTCGGGTTAGTTTGATTTTTTGAAAGAAATCGGATCGGGCCGTGTTGGGTCGGGTCGGATTAATTTACATGTTGTGTTTTTTCAGATCGTTGATAGATTTCGATTGGATTGAAGGTCATTTGATATCGGGTCGGATTGGATCAGTTTGACTTTCTTAAAAATTCTTAAAAAATCGGATTGGGTCGGATTCGGATCTGAGCGGGTCGGGTCGGATTTTGCCACCTCTATGTATATGTATATGTAACCTTTTAAACTAAATATGGTGCCTAGTAATTCGTCGAGCTTAATATATACACACACTAGAGGCCCACCAATAAAAGAACCAGATGTATAATTTAATGTTGCAAATTAGCGTTGCAGCTCACATGGGACAGAAAATTTTCAAGTACATTCAAAATGAAATTAAAAAATTATATTTTTTTAAAACTTATAGATTGATTGTATTATGACTTTTGTGCAATTTATATATCATTTGATATTTCAACAGATATCATTAAAATCCTGTGATCATATTTAATGGATTTTGATGATTATTAATTGACACTTAGATAACGTAAAAATTGAATAATCTGTAATTTCAAGAATATTTATAAATATTTTTTATTATTATTATTATTATTAATATCACTATATTAAGAAATATTTGAAAAAAAATTCTATAAAAAAGTTTGAAGATGTGTAATAATAATATAATCAAATAGATGATAATCTATACGGACTAACAAAAATATATTGGACCATTTTAAGTATTAAATTGTAATTATATATGTTACAATCATCCATCTTAAATGAGGAAAGAGAATCATTGTACATTAGCCATTCTGCCATTGGAACAAAGTAGATGCAGAGATTTAATTAAACAAAAATAATGTAGAAAATATCAATGATATTGTATAGCTACGAGGCTTAATTAGAATTTTAACCCTCCTTCTATGATAAATTATAAATTATAATCTATTTTTCTGAACTCTCTACAAAAAAAATAGGCTGAAGCGTGGAAAGGAAAAACACGTTTTCCACTACGCCAAAACACCTCTTTTGCAGCGCACCATTTACAGCGGTTTTCAGTTAAAAACCGTTATAAACCATTTACAGCGGTTGTTAAAAGCAAACCGCTGCTAAGTTTACAGCGGTTGTTAGCTAAAAACCGCTTCAAAAGTGACACCAACAAAAATCTTAGAGGAGGACCCGCCAATCTCTCCTATTTACTTCTCCTTTCTCTTCTACGCGAGTTGCATTTTTTTTAATTCAATTTAATATAATCTCATATTACGCTCTTCAATCTCGATGTGCTACTTAAAGAAATTGGAGAAGAGACTTTTCTCCGAGTTTAATCGTGCTCCCGGACATTGTTAGTGGTGTGCGCACACTACTGTTCATAGACATAGGCAACACTGAATGGGGTCCCGTAAATCTTAATAGACACCGATGTGACTATATACTATAACTTATTTATTGAATGTCCTGAGTCATACAATTCAACAGCTAACACCGAAAAATCAAAGGAAAGAAAAATAAAAATAAAAACACGGGACAGTTTTATATATATATGATGCATGCGTATCACCAGTTGACCACCAAGTAGGGATAATAACATATATCAAACCAAACTAAGGGAAACAAATTACAAGTATGGATATGCTCCCTAGTCTTCTTGTAAAAGTTATATCAAGCTGCATGCATATGGTCCAGGGAATAGCAAATATCTATTGTAATAGTTATAACAACTGCCATAAATAATTCGCTTATTCATCAAACTAAGCTGTAACTATATATGTTACCCACAATCACTAATTTTACTACTACAAATAAAACCTCAACATCTCCGAAGACGCACAATCTTGTTTTGGCCCTTGATGATCTCACTATATGAACTGAAGTCTGCTGAAATTAGAAATAGATGGATCCGTAGGAGAGACTATATAAAGAACAGTGTGAATATCAATAGATTGAAATTTTACGTCGGTAGTCACCAAATAGGATAATTTGAATTTATGTTAAAAAAAAATTGAAAGCAATAATAGGGATGTTTTGCAATGGTAAAATTTCGGACTAAAACAGTTTGCCCAGGATGGAAAAACGGATATCCGTCATATTTAGACTGAAAGCAAAACAAAAATGGGACCCTGTATTTTTCAAAAAGGCTTTGAAGAATAGTTAATTAGGGTTCAAGCCTGACCATAAGCCTTACGTACAGTGTGCTCTCAGTGAGTGTTAATGGGTGAGGATCACTTGACAATGGTTATTTTGATAATTTTGACAATGGACTCTAAAATAAATATAAAAAAATCTTAAAAATAGAAAAAAAAATTAAGGATGTGTTCTTCTATCTATAGATTGATGATCATTCAAATTTCATGTAATTTCATTATAGTTTGATACTCCATCAAAAACTATCAAAATTTTATACAATTTGCAACGGTTTTAATTTAACGGTTTTTGATGAAATATCAAATTATAATGAAATTGCATGAAATTGAATGACCATCAACCTATAGATAGAAGAACACATCTATAAACTTTTTTTTTCTATTTTTAAGAATTTTTCAAATATTTATTTAAAAATCCATTATCAAGATTGACAAAATAACCATTGTCAAGTGATCCCCACCCTACAAGTAATAAACCGATTTAATTATATATAAGCTTCCAACAAAAATAATGCAACTCTCATGAACATCTAATTCATATGCATATATAATTCAACTAATTGTAGTTATATGTGTTCATTTGATACGTCTGTAATTCTAGGATTCTTTAAAGATATGTCGTCAGAATTGTTGCTAAAGGTTATATTAAAAAAAAATTCAAAACACTTATGATTTGACAATAGTTATTTAGAGATTTTTCTAACGCTTCTTCAATAACGGTTCAAGAACCATTGTTAAACTTGGTCAATAATCATTGTCAAAGATCTCTTTTGTTGTAGTGACTATTAATTAATTTCAATCAAAATGTAATTAATAGGTTTCTTTAAAGTATAGGATATATGCCACATCTTCCTCTCTTTTTAACTGACAAAATTAATGTGAGAAAATGAGAGATACACTAAGAAAGGAGGGACATCAATGTAGCTTTAACATGGCATATTTTCACGGACTCATATAATGCCCCCTCTTTGCCAGTTACGGCTAGGGAAATGAGGGAAAGGATTGTGGACATTAGAAGGTTTCTGATTAATATATAAAAAAAATACTGCTAGCTCAAACGACTAAAAGAAATACTAATTAACCATTTGTATACATGAAATGAAAGTTATGCACTTACTCCATAGTTGGTATCTTGGTTTGCATTGAAGTTGTCTTTTGGCCGTTAGGCTGAGATAATTCAAGACTAGTAGTCTCCTGAGCTCCGTTGGACATAGCAAATGTGTATGGAAGCTGAGAATTAATTGGTACATTGGTTTCATCATGGGCTCCATTTCCTTCATATAACTGAATCAAACATTAGAACATTATGTATAAGGACAGTGTAATAGAAGCGTACTATTTTGCACGTACGCTATGTTTTTATTATTTATAGTACTGTGTGTATTGTGTGAATTGACATATTAATTTGATACATCATAGAAAGTTATTCAAAATCAAACCATAAATGGAAAATGTATATTGTCTCAAAGAACTAGCTAGCTACTTGAACTAAATCAATATGCAATTGAATGATGCATGACAAAACCAGTGGAATTTGAAATACCTCATTCTAAATGGTAGATTACGAAACATAAACTTTATAATCTTTTGATTAAATGCGCCAACGGAATTGAGTGTATTCTAATTTTCTAATCTTACTCTTGACCAAAAGATTCATGAGGCAATCTATTTATTCTGTATGTTAAATTATGGCAACTTAATCGCTTCGAGCTTAATTAATAAATACATCAATCTTAGCTCATTCCAGTAGATTGGTAGCTCATACCAGCCAGTAGACCTTAGTTAACACTTCCCGATCATATGTTTTAATTCTTTTGTTCTTGGAAGAAAACACTTACTTTCTTTCGTAATTCCATATTTTCTTGGCGAGCCAGATTCATCATCTTGTAGAGCTCAATGTTCTCGTGTTGAATCGCCTGCCCCTAAATATCATAATATTAGGATAGTATTTTTCAGTTAAATTTGCCACCAAGAATTAAATCCTGACACAACTTGATTTACCTTTCTCCTAATACTTCCCTTCTTTTTGGTTTTTAATTTGTAATCCAGGAATGCGAGATCTAAATAAATTATGTTATTTTAATGAAAAATATTTACTTTGCTTTTTAATTTTTAATTTTTTTAAAATAAGTTTCTTCATCTCATTTGGTCTAGTAACTAAGATAATCTTGTAGAATTCCGAGATTCAAAGCCTAATTGAGGGTTCCTGTGGATATATAATGTTGGAACCTGAAAGTTTTAGCTTTTATGCATTCCTAGTATATATTCCAGCAAATAACTAGGGATGATTTATTTTCAGAGAACGAATAGTACCTTTTTGTTCAGTTCTTGAATTTCTTCTGCAAAAATTTGCTTCTAAACATAAAATGTGAAACAGAAAGATTTAAATGTTGTTAACTGCTATATACATATTGGGAAAATAGGTAACCTAGCTAGCAAATTGAGTTAATTTCACCTTTGTCTTCCTAACAGAATTCAAGCTCAAGTCCAGTTGGTTTTCAATTAGTTGTAGGTCCCTGACGCTTAATCCAGACAATTCTTCGCCCATCAGCTGCCTGAACTTTGACATAAGAGGCTTAATATACTAACGAGATTGTAGGTTGTACTTTCAGCGGGGTTTAAAATAGTATAATAATTACTATATATATACTAGCGCAAGTTTTGTGCCTTAAATTGTTTGTTGTTTATGATATACCAGAAGATCCAGAACAGGTAAGATCATATGAAAGAAAGACTTAATATAATTATAAGTTAGGAGACTTACATGTATCTTATTTTTCAAAAATTAAAAAAATGAAAAAAAAAATATTGCAAACTTTATGTACCTTTGAACTTTTTGCAAACTGTGCAGTTGCTGCCTCAAGGTATCTGCCTCCCTTTGCCAGAACTAATATGAATTTTAAAAGTGTGACAGATATCAAATTTAATAGCTAAGATACTGAGAATTCATACAGTTATTTAATTTCAATGTAATGCGTTCTGATAAAAGTTTTTGAACATATATCTACCTTTAGTTGTGAATTTGGATTCTGCAATGGATGGCGTTCTTCCTTCGTCTTCACATAGTGATCAATTATTGCGTTAATGCTACAAAGATACCAAGTAGAACATATTAGTTTTTGCACACAAATCTGTGCTAGCTAAAGTATTTTTGCTTATGAGGGAAATAATTGCTATTTTGGAATCTATCAAACCATTTGACACCAAGTATTTTCTTCATTATGTCTACATTTTGGCTTCACTAAAAACTATAAGAAAATTTAAGAAAAATATAAGACTTTAATTATTGAGTGAAGCTAATTAAATTCAGAAAAGAGAATTATTGCGTCAAATAACAACTGTAGTAATTAATAAGTTCACAAACACATCTCTCAGTTTAAAAGCTTACAAACCAGCATACAAGTGAAGACTGTACAATTTGTAAAACAATAATTTCTTAATTTATATACTAATTAACTCTGGTTTAATCCAGCTTGCCAAAATGAAATGCTCCAACAATAACTGTAGTAAATTTTATGTTAATTAAAACTTCAAAGTGAGTGTTAAATCACTACAGTTTTTAAAAGTCACTGGAAAAGAGCTAAAACAAAAGAATTCACCGAGTAAGTTAGTAACAGATAGAGAGGGCAATAGAGGAAGGAATATCTCTACCTTGTGCTAGAAAATTCATATAGACGACCTGTGCATGAAAAGATGATGAGACCAACCTCTGCATCACACAAGATCGAGAGTTCATGGGCCTTCTTGAATAACCCACTTCGCCTCTTCGAAAAAGTCACTTGCCGGCTTGTCATGTTGTCAATCCTCTTAATCAATATTTTTCCTCTTCCCATCTGATATTTATATATCCTGTATATTCTATATATTGCAAATATTTCTACATCACTAATTTGAAATGATATTTTGCAACATCAATTGTAGTACTGAGATTTGAGGGTCAATGACAGTGAAATTAGTGGAACGACTTCAATTAATTGAGTATGGGGAATCTGAAAGAGGAGAAAGATCTATTTTTGGCCGGGGGAAAGAGTAAAGATGATGATTTTGCTCCCACTCTTATGTTTTCTGTATTCAGTCAAAGGATTTGGTTTTGACTTTAATTTGAGCATGAGTTTTTCCTAATACATATATACTGGCAGACAGATTTTCTAAAATTATGTAAATAATTTAATAAAATTTACAGTGATAAATAGAGTCAATGATTCATAGATGCTCTTGGATTTAAAAATAAAACCAATTTGTTGATTTGGAAACTTCAAAAGAAAACATAATATACGAAAAAAAAATGAAATTTTGATGTTGGTAATCAAAGGAAAAAAATATCCGTTTTCTCGGGTGTTAAAAAAACAGCAAAAGTCAAAAAAATAAGCAAGAGTATAGAAGAAAAGCTGGATGAAAAATACATGCCAATTTTTGGAATGGACCGAATGGGATGTCTGCAGCCTTGTCTTTATTTTCTTTCTGCAAGAAGGTAAAATATACCAGTATACGAGGAGATCAACTATAGTTTGATATATATAGGTAGATCAGTGCACCTTTCTCTCTTCTATCGGTCAACGAGAAAATATTGTCTTCCTCTCTCTAGCTACAAGTTCAATCAATCCCAAAACCAACAGAAAGCATTCAGATTGTCTTTGCCCTAGCTGGTTCCAAGGTGTAGCCGTACTGAGATGTTACCACATGAGCATTCAAGTTCATCAGATGGCTCGTGTTGCTTGTTTTTGACTTCACAACATTCGCGAGATCACTATGATGCCTCCAGCAACAGAGCAGACTGGTGAGAAGCTAAAACCGGTGAATCATCCAATGCCTTGTTCAGTAAGCGTAAATATATAAAATATCTGTTTCTTAAAGTAATATATGGAGATAATGCTGGCTCTTTATATATTGTGCATCCTTTGTCCGTTGCGAGGCATGATCTTCTGCAGTTCATCACTATATGTAGCTTCCATGCAATATTTGAAAGTATATTATATTTGCTCTTTGCATGTCAGTGGTCAATTCTGCTGTCCACCTATATGTATTGTCCGCCGATATATTGGATGGCAGAACTGGATCAAGTATAGAATGGATCTTTAGAAAAATGAAAAAGAAAAAAAATGAAGTTTCTCTGGTAACTTCATGTCCTACATACCTACATGAATTGGCACAACCGATATTCCATCTTTCTCATTGTGCAGCATTTAAAAAGATGTATTAGTTCAATATATATTTCTTGAACATATATATTAGCAATATAATCGAGGATTACTCATGCCGACCAATTTCAGGCTCAAAAAACTCCACTTTGTATAAATTGATCATACAGTTTAATGAGTTGATATATGTTGAATATTATATAGTCATTATTAGATATTTAGATAAAAGTGTAAATAGATTAGTTATAGGGACTAATGTGTAAAAATAGCTTATAAATGTACTCAGTTTATCGATGAATGAATTAAGTCAATCAAACAAAACCTAAATTTCTTCATGGTATCAGAGCGGGACGATTAGCGTTTGCCTCCGTTCTCTGTCGCGTGTGCGACTATGGGGAGTTTTTTTCTTTCACCGCGTGCGCGAAATATCCTTCGCGAGTGTCGCGAGAGGAGAGTTACCTGGTGCCGTTGCTCTCCATCGCGAGGCCCTAGCGTTGTCGCTGTGCGCGGTTTCCTGGCGTTGTCGTTGTTCATCGCGACTGTCGCGAAATACCTCTTGTAGGTGTCGCAAGTTCAACCGGGAGACAGAGTTAGACTGCAACTCCTGAAGTCTCACCCCACATCCCTTCTGGCGAGTGCTTACCCTTTCGGACCAATGCCTAAGGGTGCTTACCCTTTCGGACTAGTGCCTAAATCTAGCGCCTTAGACCACTCAAACTGTCTTTGTTTGGATAGAAGCATTGAAGGTGTACTTAGCTAAAACGATAATAAATGGTAGAGGACAGAAATTCCTTTGAATCATCTCAAATTATCTCAGTCAGACTAAGTGGAGCAGAAAATTATTTGCTATGGTCAAGACAAATACTTATGTATTTGCGAGGTCAGAGATTAACCGGTTATGTTACTGGTACGGTGAAGAAACCAGGGGCAACAGCAGAAAAAGTAGTTAAGCTTCAGAAATGGGAGGCAGATGATGGGCAGGTTATGTCGTGGCTTATTAACTCAATGGAGGTTAGACTACAAAATCAATTCATGATGTTAGATACTGGCCTACAAGTGTGGGATCGAGCAACATAGATGTATTCTCAAAAGGGGAATCATGGACAAGTCTATCACCTCCAAACCAAGGCAGAATGTTTGGTATAAGGGGAGATGATCGTAACTGAGTTCTTCTCTGAATTAAATAATATATGGGAACAGATGGATTTCTTTGACCCCTTAGCCATGACATGCGCGATGGATGCACTTGCGTTCAAAAACTGGTTGGAGAGAAGAAGGACCTTTCGCTTCCTAGCTGGTCTTAATGCTGAGTTTGAGCAGACTCGTCAGAGTCTCTGGCAGAGGGATCCACTATCTACTCTTCGTGATACATATGCAGTGGTGGTTCAAGAGGAAAGTAGGATGAAGGCAATGATATCTACACCACTACAAGAGGGGTCAGCCATGTTGAGCCAACCACTTACAACCTCGTCTCAGGGTGACAAAGTTTGTGATTATTATCATAGAAAGAATCACACGAGAGAGACTTGTTGGGACTTACATGGAAGACCAACAAGAGGTCGAGGTCGTGATGGTGATCGTGGCAGGAGCCAAGGTAGGGGTCATGGACCGGGGCGTAGTGGATCAGGATACAAGCAAGCACATGTGGCCGACACAACTGGTCAATTGGGTTCAAGCTCCGATGACATGTTGGCCCAGTTGATGACTCAACTTGCACGTAGACTTTCAACCACCGCCTCGGTCAGTGCAACGGCGTCAGTTGCTTCCCCATCAGAGGTTGACGGTTATAATTTTCCTTCTCTTCTTACTACTGTAATTAAGCCGATTGGTACCATTATGAAAGCCCTAGTAGCCGAACCTAGCCTTGATAAGTCCTGGATTGTAGATTCTGGGGCATCTAAACACATGACTCCCTATCCCATGATGTTCAAAACCTATAAATCGTTGTCTGGAAGAGACAAGGTGCAAACAGCCGATGGCTCGCTATGTTCAATAGCAGGAGTTGGGGATGTAACATGTACTTCTGAACTTCAACTATCATCAGTTTTGCATGTTCCAAATTTCACCAACAATCTCTTGTCAGTCAGTCAGTTAGTTGATGATCTTAATTGTGTGGTTTCCTTGTCTCCAACTCATGTTGTGTTGCGGGAGCTGAAGACAGGAAGAGTAATTGGTATTGGGAAGAGGAGTGAAGGCGTGTACCGACTCAAATAGGGAGGCGAAAACACGAAGCAAAGGGCTTGCTTGACTAAAACTCCAGAAGTAGAGTTATTTTTGTTGCATTGCCGTTTGGGCCATATACCATTTATTGTTGTTTACCCCTGAAAGGTCGGAAAAAAAAAAAAAAAGAGAAAAAACCAAGATCAAACCCTGAGAGCTGAAGCAATACAGTCCCTGTACAACAAAAACTGTGTCAATACCAAGCCAGTATTTTTGATACAACCAGTCACAAGAAATCTTAATGTGATTTTGCTTTCAAGGCTGACCAAGTGCCAAAGCTGTGAGCAACCACCTGATCAGACCATGATTTGTGTTAATTATTGACAAGTAATCAACTTTTAACCAAATCACCTCCATAAGAATGGATTGAAAGGCAATTTCACAAGACTGATCAGATGCCAAAGCTGTGAGCAACCATCTGATCAAGTCTAAATTTGTATCAATTGTTGACAAGTAATCAGTTTTTGATCAAATCAAACCCTAATGAACATCAATATAAGTCTAATTGGTGTTTGATTAGAGGGAGTTTCTGTAAGGAGAGTTCATTTGGCAGAGACATTGAGTTACAACTGAGAAACTGGGGATTTATTCAGAAGGAAACATGGTTTTCTTGATCACAGAATTTTTAGCACAAGCAAACAGGGGCAAAATGGGAATTTAAAATTACAGGGGTGATGATCATGAATTTAGGGATTTTTGTTGAAAATCTCATAATTTTTGGACAAGTGGAGCTATTAGAATAAATTCAGAGAAGACAAAACAGATTAAACAGGCAGATCGAAGGGCTGAGATTTGATCAATGCCTCTTTGGGTACAACTTGGGGACAGAGCGCACTCTGGGTACAATTTGAGGAGCTAAAGGAGCCCCCAGCCTATGACACGTGGCACCCTCCCATTGGTCCATGTCAGCAAGTGGGCCTCATCCAAGTACAAGTCACTTGACAGGTGGGTCCCATCGCCCAGGTGGGTTCCATCGCTAGCTCTTGCCACATGGCACAACCACAGAAAGCCACATCACTCAGCCTATGCCACATGACATCATACTACAATGCCACCTTACCCAGCCTATACCACATGGCAGGCCATGACAGGGCTACCTCATCCAACCTATGCCACATGGCACAGCTACATCAAGTCACCTCAACCCAGCTGTGCCACATGGTAGTTCTATACTCAGCCACCTCAGCAGCAGTTAGTTAATCATTAGGGATAAAGAGAAGGTGATTAAGCTAACCAGCCAATCAGATCATGCCAAATCAAATCAATTAACCCTAATCATGCACTAATCAATTGCTAATGACATCTGTAAGCCTAAGCTCAGAGAACTTACAGGTGGGCCCTACTAGTCAGATCTATGAGTCTAAGGCGTAAAGAACCAAGTATACACAAAAATGCTAGCTGAGATTTAAAAAGAGAGAAAAGAGGAGTATGCACCTGGCTCTTGCAATCTCTGCCTCTGTACCCTTCTTCTTATATGCTTTGACTCACATGTGCCAGGCGCAGGCAGTGAGGAGCATGTTCCTTCTCCCCTCCTTCTCCTCTTCTTTTTCCTCTCGATAGCCGAGATCGTGGAAGGCGCCATCAATAGAGATTGAACAAAGGGCTAAGTTTCAAGTCGATTGCTCCTGACGTCAGCTATATCATACAAAGGAGAGCATGTGCATCATGTTAGATTTTAAAATGATGCAATGTGGAGAGAGATAGGGCGGAGATAATTACCTCGAGTCAAAATCTTGAACTTGTCAATTGAAGCTTAAAACTTGTAATTGATGGTTGGGAGAGCTTCCAGGACCTTAGGCGATGGTGTTAGAACAAAAATTGAAAGGAGTTGAGTGTTGGAGATGAGAGATGAGCCTATTCACTCATCGGCCTAGAAATAGGATGATCTAACACTATGATAGAGTTATCAAATCGATAGAGAAGATGCACAGGGAGTTGTCTAACTCTAAATAGGTGAGATCAAAGCTTTGAGATGTAAGAAATAAGCAAAGGATCAAAGTGAAAGGCTGAGACTTGATTATGAGCTTTTGAAAGAAGAAGAATGCAAATTCGATCAATTGCTGCAAAATTAAGCTATATGAGTGTACAGACAGTTTATAAAGGAATGAATTGAGGTCTAGAATGGTCTAGAAGGGGTAGAAAAGCTTGGAGAGGTGTGAGAACCGAATAGTGGCATATCAGTAAATAAGTGAAAGACATAACTGCCTATGGGCAGTTACATATTGCTTTGGTAATTGAAAACTCGGTTCAGTGAACCATGAAGCACAAGTAAGTAGGATGAGTGAGTGATGTAATACACCAAGTCTAATTGAATTAAGAGAGTCAAATTCGGTCAAACCAACCAAATCTATATATATATCTCAATTCAGTAGCAAAAGGAAAAGAGGAGGAGCAATACCTACACAAAAGCATACAACACCCCAAGATCACTTAAGAGCCCTAGAGAGCAAGTAAGAAGCTAATTTGACCGATTGATCTCAATAAGTGTTGAGGACTCGGTGTACACTCATCTCTCACACCATTAATAGTCAATTAAGAGCTTGAAGCTACAAGAACAGAAGATAGGTAATGTATTTAGCAAAAGCTAAAGGCTTGAGAGGCAATTGTATTCAATTTGGATCAATTTAAGAATTTTCAGTACTGTTACTTATATTTTCGTAATTATTCTTTTTAATTTTGTTGAATTTCTCATCTTCTTTGATCGAATCTTCTCTTTGAGCTGTCGCCTAGTTGTTTTGATCATTTCTTTGCCATCTTCTTGTTTCTTTATTGACTAATTCGGCTATTAATGGATTGAATCGGGTGTATCAATATGTGCTAGTCGAAGACCGAGCGATCTCCTAGCATTGCATCTCGATAACTAACCGATCGAAGACCATAGGTCTCTCAGTATCTGTGCTCTCAATTGATTGCTCAAAGGAATTGATTTTAACAAACGAAATCGGTTGAAACTCTGAGCAATTGCCGAGAGTCGAAGTGTAAGCATGGCAACACCGATTGCAACATCAATTGAAAGGGCCATATATTCAAATTGACTCTCAAGGCATAGACGATTGGTTCTGTGATGATGAGAAATGTCAATTTTGACAATCAATCGAGAGCACAGGAGCAACTATGGAGTCAGTGATCGGTACTGATCTTCAGTGTTTGTTTCGCGATAATTCAAACTAGAATAAACAAAACAACAAGCATGAGGTGCTTCATTAGTGATAATTAGAGCTTGTCAATGATAATTAGAACTTCAATTTACAAGATAAGTCAAAGATCATGAAGAAATGTGCTCTAATCGCGAGATGGATGTTCTCGGTACCGAAGTTCGGTATAGACTTCAATCAAATGGAGGTAGCGCCGGTGATCCACCACCCCGATGGACAATCAGGGAGTACAGACCAACTCCCTATACTAAGGCGACACTAATGGTGGTGGCCGATCTCCGATCAGGTCACCGGAGCACCAAGATCGTCTCCGCAGCACGTATCTTAAAGCGTGAGAGAGAGGAGACAGAGAGAGACTGTTGCAACACTAATCTCAAAAAAATCACATGAATCTTGGGGTATATCCAAGGGATCTGGACTGTTGAGTGTTAGAGATTTAAAGTGCAAGTCAATCTGGGCCTTTGATCCATTTAACACAAATCTCAGTTAAATCCAACTGCCCAAGTATAATAAAACATTAAATAAAAGATCTGTGCTACTCTTGATATAAATCCAATGGTCCAGATTAATCCATACATTAATCTCGGCCCAGTTAGTAAATGGGCCCAATAGTTAATAAATCTCGGCCCAGTTCATTAAGCCCAAAATTCAATTAATAACAGAAAATTGAAAATTAAGAGTAAATAAATCATTTGAAAATGTTCCCAAACTCCGAATTAGTTCAAATTTATTTCTAAATTTTTTTTGTTTTTTTCTAGTATTTTTCTATATAAAATTATTTCAGTTTTAAGAATTTTATTATAGTAAAATAATTTAAAAGTAAAATGACCTTGTTTGCTTCTTCCTGTTGACCAAAGTTTCACCTATCATTATAGTTATTATAAAAATCTCAAAAATTCAAATAAAATTATAAATAATAGTTAATTCATTTTCTATTATTTTTGTAAGTAATTTTCTACAAAAATAAATAAAATATAAAAATATAATAAAATAAAATCATATTCTTTTAGCTATTATAAAAAGCCTAAAATTCAAATAAAGTCATGAAATTTATTTTCTATTATTTTTTACAAAAATTATTTTCTATTATTCTTGTGAATAATTTTCTACAAAAATAAATAAGAGTTTGAAGATAATGAACAAAAAAATATATATAATAATAATGAATAAATAAAAGAAAGAAAGCAAAAATATGACAATAAAAAAAATAATAATGGTAAAGATAAAATGATAAATTTACCTTTGCAATTGAGATAATAATGAAATGCACTACCTTGATAATAAAAAAAATCAATAAACAATGTGATAATATTTTAGAGGTGACTAAATATGTTCACACAAGGGATGTTGAGTGAAACAATAAAGCCCAAAAATCCAAATAAAGATATAATAAGAGTTAAATCATTTTTTTATATCTCTGTAAACAATCTCCTATAAATAAAATTCAAAACAGAATAAAAAGAATAATGATAATAATAATAAATAATAAATAAAGAATCGTTATAACAATTCCCTGAATCGTTATACGATTTACCAAATCGTTGAACGTTTCATAGAGCATTGGCAACGCTTTGACTCTTCTCTGACAAGTCAATATGTTCTGAGGAATCGTTGTAACGATTATCTAAATCGTCATACGGTTCATCAAATCGCTATAACGCTTCACAGGACGTTAGCAACGCTTTGACCATTCTCTGACAAGTCAACATGTATTAAGGATCGTTGTAACGATTTCTTGAATCGTTGGAACAAATTTCTAAAATGTTGAACGATATATAAAGCGTTGGTAACGTTTTGACCCCTATTGACCAATTTTCTGACAAGTCTGATATCTTATAAAAGCGTTATAACGGTTTGTGGAAATGTTATAACGATTTGTTGAAGTGTTGTAACGGTTTGTTGAATCGTTACATAATTTCTGGAATGTGAATGGTCAACGAGGTGATGATATATCTTGATTGACAGATTGATGAGACATAACATGTATGATAGTTTTTAAGCTCATCCTCTAATAAACATGTCTCAATGTTAGACCAGCTATGAGCCCCGAGTCTAATTTTGTATACAAGATAACTCTGAATCTGTGAATCGGTTAAATATTCAGAACCCATGATTTAGAGGTGATCAAATATACTCACATAAGATGATGTGAAGTAACACAAATGATTCTTACACAAGTAATGCAACATCCAGTATAGTCAGTTGAGATAAGAACATCTTGACGTACGTCAGAGAATGACTAAGACTATGACAACAACACAAAAGGGAGAGCATCGCGGTGTCCGGGGAGATGATATCATGATGGCCCTGTGTCATGGACAAGTAATCCATGACCAAACAGGTTAGTAAGACTAAATCACCTCGTTGATGAGTTTTGTCTTCTAGTCTGGAGGATCAAATCGTTCTGTAGTAGATTCATCCTCAAACAGTGGAATGAACCGTTCTGTAGTATGTTCTTTCACTGACACACGCCTCAACGTCAAGCTGGCTTAGTGCTTTAGGTTTGACCTTGTGTGCGGTTGTGTTCCTAGGTTTATGGGTCCGCTTAGTACCTGGAATCCATGATCTAGAAGATCAGTGAGAAGAAATACGTGGGCCAAATCCACCCGTCTTCTGATTCACCAACCTCAAGATCAACCGGTTGAGTGCTTCGAGTTGTATTTTGTGTGATTGGTTGTTGACTAGTGAAGATTGAACCGTTCTGTAGTTGGTTTATCTTCTAAGTCAACTAAGGTCGAGTCGTTCTGTAGTAGACTCACCTTTCGCCCGTCCACGAAGGTCAATCTCATCTGTTGATAAGATTACCTCCTGGAGCGGTAAAGATTGAACTGATCTGTAGTAAGTTCATCTTTTCACCACCCTATCTCATTGGACTGACCCATTGGTGAGTCCAGGATGCTTTAGTGATCCCAATCACCGAAGAACGTGACCACTTGACCATCATTTAGCTATACTATTCGCTTCTCCCTTTTAAAGATCTAGAGGTGCCTCGAGGTTAACAGTCCAGGGTAATTAACGGTGGGGGCTTGCGCCCACCGAAATCTACAAGAACTCACAATCACTAAAAACCCCCTAAATGTGCATTCAAATTGGTCTAAACGGTAGGATTAACCGGCGTTAAACAAATGAACGCTTAGGAGGGATCTCTGTGTCCTTCTTCCGCATCCCATCGCCACCAGCTTGGAAGGTTGTACCCCAAATTGTATTCTAGGTGTAACAAGGCTAAATTAGTATGTGATGCGTGTGAGTTTGCTAAGCACACAAGAACAATGTACCCTTTTTTTGGTAATAGAAGTTCATTTTGTTTTGATATTGTTCATTCTGATGTTTGGGGGCCTTCAAGGATTGCTTCTCCTTCTGGCTCGAGATGGTTTGTTACCTTTATTGATTGTTATAGTCGGATGACTTTGTTGTACTTATTAAAGGGAAAGGATGAAGTTCTTGAATGCTTCAAGGGTTTTCACAAGATGGTAGAAACACAATTCGAAAAAAAATAAAATTATTGCGCTCAGATAATGACACCGAGTACACTAATAGGGCAATGCAAAACTTTTTACGAGGCAATGGTATTATGCATCAAACTACGTGCGTGAGTACACCTGAACAGAATGGTGTTGCTAAAAGAAAGAACAGGCACATTCTTGAGGTGACAAGATGTCTCCTCTTTGCCATGAATGTTCCTAAATATATGTGGGGAGAAGCAGCACAAACTGCCACATATCTAATTAACAGAATGCCGTTGAGGGCAGTGGACTTCAGTACACCAATTGAGATGCTAGGTACTACCTCGTTTAAGGTACCTCCGAAAAAGTTCGGGTGTGTGTGTTTTGTGCATAACACTAGTGTGAGTACTAGTAAGTTTGATGCGAAATCCTATAAATACGTGTTTGTTGGGTATTCGAGTGGAAAAAAGGGTATAAGTGTTATGACCCTGTAAAGAAGAGGATGTTCGAGAGCTTGGATGTGACATTTAGAGAGACAGAGTCCTACTTTGTACCCTCAAATGCACAATCAAATGGGTCTCCTGTGACATTTCGGGATACTCTTGAGGTGGTTGTTACTCTTCCCTCAGACTCGGTTGGTCGAGAGGGGGAGCATAAGGTGTCGAATAATGGTACGGAAAATACTATATATGAGAACTTGAGGTTGAGTATAAGTGTGGATGCGGATCAAAACCTACCACCTCCAACCAAACGGATCCATAATGTGTACACTCAAAAACCTCATCGTGAGAATGCTGAGCAACTGTCTTTCCAGGAACAATATCAATTACTCGCACTCGTTGACGGCTCTCCCACATCACATCCACCGGGAAACTTAGAGTTACCCTCAGGTACTAATATTCTCTCTGAACTTGATTCTGTATGTAAAGGAAGTCGATCGGCCGTGTTGGAACAAAAAGAAAGTGCATCAACATCTCATCCTATCTCTCATTATGTATCATTTAAGGCACTCTCACCTGTATACAAAGCATTTGTTACCTCTTTGCATTCTAATTCTACTCCATGTGAGTGGAGAAAAGCAATGTAGGACCCGGAGTGGAAGATGGCTATGTTCGAAGAAATGAGGGAGCTAGTCAAGAACGACACATGGGATATGGTTTCAAGACCGTCCGGGAAGAATGTTGTGGGATGTAAGTGGGTATACTCGGTGAAACATAACCCCCTGAAGGAAAGGTGGACAGATTCAAGGCACGATTGGTGGCTAAGAGCTACATACAAACGTATAGTGTGGACTATGAGGAGACTTTTGCTCCCGTTGTAAAGATGAATACTGTCTGAACTCTGATCTCATGTGTGGTAAATCTCGGGTGGGACTTATGCCAATTAGATGTGAAGAATGTCTTCCTTCATGGGGACCTAAAGGAAGAAGTGTTTATGGAGATTCCACCTGGCTTTGCAAATGAACAGTTGAGGGACAAGGTTTGTCGCCTAAAGAGGTCTTTGTATGGCTTGAAGCAGTCACCACGTGCGTGGTTTGAGAGATTCTCCATGGCAATGAAAAGACTTGGCTATCGACAGAGCGATGCTGATCACACTATGTTCATCCAAAGAAAAGATGGGAAGATTTGCATTCTGATTGTGTATATGGATGACATAGTAGTGACAGGTAATGATCTCGCGGAAATGAAAAGGCTCAAAGCTAGCCTAGCCAAGGAATTCGAAATGAAAGATCTAGATGAGTTGCGCTACTTTCTTGGCATTGAGGTTGCTCGGTCGAAGAGAGGAGTAGTTTTATCACAACAGAGGTATGTTCTAGACCTACTGAGTGATACGGGAATGCTGGGGTGTAAACCCGCCAACACGTCCATAGACCCCAATCACAAGTTGAGTGGAGGAAGAGGCAATCAAGTGGAGAAAGGTCAATATCAACGCTTGGTGGGCAGACTAATTTACTTGGCTCACATTCGACATGACATCTCTTATGCCGTGAGTGTGGTCAGTAGATATATGCATGATCCTAGGTAGAGGTGGCAATCGGGCGGGTTGGGTCGGGTTTGGGTTCGGGTCGGGCGGGTCGGGTCAGTTTGACTTTCTAGAAGAAATCAGGTCGGGTCGGGTCGGGTCAGGGTCGGGTCGGGTCGGGTCAATTTACATGTTGTGTTTTTTCAGATCGTTGATAGATTTCGATTGGATTGAAGGCCATTTGATCTCGGGTCGGGTCAGGTCAGGTCGGGTTCGAGTCGGGTTGGGTCAGTTTGACTTTCTTAAAAAATCGGGTCGGGTCGGGTTCAGGTCCGGGCGGGTCGGGCGGGTTTGTCGGGTCGGGTCGGGTTCTGCCACCTCTAATCCTAGGATACCACATCTAGAGATTGTGTATCAAATCCTAAGGTATCTCAAGGGTTGCTCTGGGAGAGGAGTGTTCTTCGAAAAAGGGGACATATGAGGGTCGAAGTCTATACCGATGCTGATTGGGCAGGATGTCTCGATGATAGGAAGTCCACCTCTGGCTATTGTGCGTTTGTCGGGGGCAACTTGGTTTCATGGAGAAGTAAAAAACAATCGATGGTGGCAAGGTCTACAGTTGAGGCCGAATATAAAGTCATGGTCCATGGTGTGAGTGAGGGATTGTGGCTACGAAGGATGCTAATGGAGTTAGGGTTGCTAGAAGATAAGTCTATCATGCTATATTGTGATAAACAAAGCTGCTATAAATATAGCAAACAACCCCATACAACATGATAGGACTAAACACGTGGAGATTAATCGACACTTCATTAAGGATAAACTCGATGAGGGCACAGTGTGTATGCCTTTTGTTGGGATAAAGGAACAAATTGCGGATGTCTTCATAAAGGGATTGGGTATCACTGACTTCTCCAATGTAATAAGCAAGATGAACATGATAAATATCTATGCATCCTCTTGAGGGGGAGTGTTGAATATTATATAGTCATTATTAGATATTTAGATAAAAGTATAAATAGATTAGTTATAGGGACTAATGTGTAAAAGTAGCTTATAAATGTACGCAGTTTACCGATGAATGAATTAAGTCAATCAAACAAAACCTAAATTTCTTCAATATATATCTTCCTTTTATGTATTGTCAGCCTTTCTTCATTAAATTCATAGTTAATTATATAAATGTGTATGTAGAGTTATGCTATCAAGGACATAATTAAAATTTTACTAGAACATTGAAATTGATAAATTAGGAGGAAGAAACAGTACACCTCACAAAATAAAAATATATTATAAATATTAATCCTAACATGTCACTTTCATAGGATTCGGGAGCGGGCCCCCAGCCCCCCTTAAATTCGTCCTTATATGTTGCGGTAAGTCGCGAAATACAAAATATGATTTTATGAAAATGAAGTTTTGCATATATAGCAAGTCTTATCCTCACAACAATCCAGTAGTTGTAAGAAGTTTTGGTTGAACTTAACCAAGTGAGAAAACTGCAGAGTTCTTTAAACCTATGATTATTGTGGATTTTTAATTAGCTGGAAATGGAGCTGGATCTGATCTTCAGTCAACCACAGACTGGTGCAAAGCAAAAGAGAACTTTCTGTTAAATTGTCTGTTTAATTTTTGTTGAATTCATATTTTTCTGGTATATATTCGCCTATATACATAGATATGACCAACTGTTCTGCGTAGAAAATCCGGACTACTTTTATCTTAGTGCCAAAATTATAGTCATGGGGTAGGTTTCGAAGTCCAAAAATGAAAAGGCGCGACAAAGTGACGAGTGATTAGGATTTATTTATTAGAAAGGTTTCAAATTTCTGTATACGTTACCTAATAAGGTATAAAGAGGGCCAAATATAATTGACAAGGCCGCCTCTTTTATGGATTGCTAACACGTGTTTAGGGATTTGCACGCGCAAAGGCTTCTGTCAGATTTTTCCAAAGAAAGAAAACTATGCTATTTTCAATGCGGTAATTTATTAAGCATTAAAGGGATTACTTGATCTTTATCTTGTTGATTCTGACTGTAAATTAAACTGATGGCTTTTAGCCACTTTCTTTTTTTGAAAAAAAAAGGATTACCTGATATTTATTCTGATATATAATTCTTAAAATAATAAAAAATGAAACACATAGTTGGAAGTTACTATTATTGATAGCATTATCTATATATTGCATAATTATATATCTATAAAAAATTAAAAAGTAACGGTATTTTGGTACATCAAAAAGGAACTTTTTTTACTTAACATCTGTATGATTAATTTTATACAGTTCATAATATGTCTATAGAAATTTTATTTTTAATCTACTAATAATTTAATATATTTTATTAGCCAAGACGACAGTATGGATGATTTTATAAAATGCGACTGCAATGCATGCAATAATATCAATTTAGCAAGTACAACTCTTCCTCCAAGAGAGTATTGCTCCTCATCCCCAGTGCGCTGCAGCGGATGGACGACTGGATTTGTAAGGGGCTCTTCAGAGATCAATTTGCACAAATCTTAACACAATCAACACCCAAAAGGCTACCATGCAGCACAGTGCGACGAAGGGTTTGAAATTCTTTTGTACTTATCAATGAGAACTTACTTTTTTTCTCTCTTAATTCTTATGCGATGATATGTTACGGTTAGTCGCGAAGTATAAAATATTTTTATACTTCACGTCATATCTTTCATTTCCGAATTCAAAATACCGATCCGATCGTTCAAAGTGTTCTTCATATTAAAATATATTTGAAGACCAAATTTTATATTTTTTAGAAAAAAAAATCTATTTTTATTGAGAGGATGAAAATGCATTGAGTTTATAATTTTTAATAAGAATAAATTTCTAATCCTCAAAAAATAGAAAAAAAAATTTTAAAAATATAAAATTTGGTCTCCAAATATATTTTAATATGAAAAACACTTTGAATGGTCGGATCGCAACTAACCATAGCATAACTCATATATTATCTCTCTCTCTATATATATATATATATATATATATATGAGATATAAAAAATTCTAAAAGATATAAAATTTAGTCCCAACTAAATATTTATAGGAAAAATATTTTGAATGGTTCAGATTGACTATTTAAATTTTAAAAATGAAAAATCAATCCAAAATACTATATATATATATATATATATATATATATATATATATATATATATATATATATATATATATATATATATATATGAGATATAAAAATTCTAAAAGGTCCCAACTAAATATTTAAGAAAAAATATTTTGAATGATATGACTATTTAGATTTTAAAAATGCAGCAATATGTATTATGCATAACACTATAATCTAACTCTATATATATATATACACAGACTATGATGCTATTCATAGTACAGCTATGTGATCTACAGCTGTTGATTTGTTCTCCAGATTCGCGCTATCGACTTGCGCTGGATGAAAAAATAACGGAGCGATTCCATTAGACTAGTGATTACATTTTACTTGTATCCTACCCCAATCACAATGTATAATTTATTCGTTAGACGAATCCTCAATAAATGGCCAGCTCAGTATGTACTATTTCCGTTGTATTATATTGTATCCAAAATTTGGTAGATCTCACCTTTCTTATTAAATAAGAAGTTAAGGACTCACAACGTCAAGCCCGTCTGCAAAAGATATCTTTGTTTAAACTGGAAGGTACTAGTACGTACATGTATAGATTTTGTAAAGTGAAAAAGAAACATATTCAATCTTTCTACAAAAATATTATGGAACCAAAATGAATCTATATATGATGCGTTCTTCGTTTCTGAAAATTGTGGGACTGAGCATTCAATTTTTCATGCAAATAATGTAGCATTTAATTCATCGTGCTTATATTTAAGTTCTCAGAATAAGTTGTGAATTATAATTTCAATTTGAAAATTTAATATTTCTCAATCTTCAGCTTTGATAAATAATTAATATATCTAACTTCAAATTATAATGTTTCATTATTTATATTCATCGAAAACAGAACACATTTCAACTAAACTTATAGTTTCGTCATCAAAACATATGTATATATAGCTTGTATACGCCAAAAAAAAACCAACAAAAGAAAAAGACTAAAGAGAACCGGAAAAGCCGGCTGGAAGACTATTGATTACATATTTAAGAATTTCTTTAAAAAGAAATTTGGCGTTCCTTATCACGAACAAATTAAGAATGATAGGTCAATAGACTGCTATCAAACTAATTATTTTTCTACACATTTTGACGAGAACTAAATTTATCGCAACCAATCATTAATTTTTAAATTAATTAATGTATATTAATCCCTTTGGCAGGCTTTGCTATCTCGAGCCCTTCTGACTTCTTTTTTTTTTTAAATATGAGAAACTTTTCTATTGACTATTGACATAGAAATCAAGATAATATATTATTTATCGGAATAATTATTTATTTCAAGACAGCTTATTTTTCAGTGAAAAAAAAAGAGAAAACGTTAACTAAGTGCACCCTTCGTGAATTTGGTAAAAAAAACAATCGGCATTAATTGTTGTGAACTTGTGATGATATCAATTTGGGGACATTTTTGACAAGCCTTTTAACAATAGTTAAGTGCAAATATGTATACCCAACTAGGCAACTAGTAGGCAGTAACCTTATTCATTCCGAAAGAGTCATCTGTACAAAAAGGACGCTTGAAGTAATAAAATGGTGCACACATGAGCTAGCACATCAATTTGGCAGACAAATTTTGGTTGGAGGGAGGAGAATTTTTAGGAATCGGAAACGGAGGTTATGGCTTAATTAATTCTAGCTAGGTCACCTGACTTGCCAGTAGTTTGTATATATAATATAAATTGTTGCATCGGGAAAGCTTATTAATGCTTGCGCTATACTTCAAGAAAGCAAGCTCATGGAGTCTGATGCAGCGCCCACATGAGATTGTACAATGCCATTTAATTAATTAATGAATGAAGCCATTTGTGGGGTGAGTAATTGTTCTTATGTGGCCGTCGGATTAATTATTCTTGTGCATATGTGTATTTCATAAAAGATTTAAAATCTCATCGAAATTTGGCTACCTCAAACTTTTTTTAGAATGATTTATTTTTGACATTATTCAAGAGGAGATATTTGAAGAGTAATAAAAGTGTTTTTTTTTTCAAAATAAAGGATGCGAGCGGTGCGGGACAATGTCTTCTTGATTTATGAGAATAAGACTGTCATAGTTTTTTTGGTGAAGAGCAATAGTGGCTCTGTTAATTTTACAAAATGAGCCCAGCACCTGATCTCTCTCCAGCTCGTCGTCTCTCCCCTCTCATTCGAATTTTTATGTTCGTGGAAAAATTATTATATTTTACAATAATTTGTATTAGGAGATATTATAATACACAATTAGTGAGATAATTAGTAAAATTAAAAAGTTAGGTGGGATAATTGCCTATATAAACTCACTGTACTAGGAAATATTATAATAGATAATAAGTGAAAGTAATTAGTAAAATAAAAAAATTTAGGTGAGATGAATGTCTAATAATATATCCTAATATAATTATTCTAGAATATGACGAAACCCTAGCCGACCGCGCTCTTCTCCGATACTCACTTTTCAAACCTAATTCTGGTTGTGGTTGATCTTCAGTCTATCTCATCTCATCCAAGTATGATACTCTCCTCTCTTGATTGTCTCTCTTTTTTGTTATTGTGCTCTCCTTAGAGATGATGAAGGTACCCACCAAGATTGTATTATTTGTGCTTTGCCACAGTAATAGGGGTGCAAATGAATAGTAAATTATCCAAATTTATTTATGATTTAATCCAAAAATAAATAATAATTATCTAATCTATATCCATATCCGAAAATATCTATATCTGTATTTATATCCATATCTGAAAAATTTTAACAGATAAGGATACGATATGGCTATTATCTATCTATATTCGTTTAGTTATTATCCAACAATATCCGATATTATCGGAAGAAATCCAATCCGATATATCTGATTATATCTGAATACATATCTGAAAAATTCTCATTATATATTTTTATTAGAATTTTAACATACATTACAAATATAATCAATTTTATATTTAATCTGTGTTAATGTATTATGTTATAGTTCATTGATGTATTGAATTATTAATATAATGGTAATTAGTATTTATTTTTATAATTAATAATTTTATTAAAAAATAGTATGAAATTATTTTTAGTAATGTATATAATATTTTTTATATCTAAAATATATTCATATTCGTCTGATATCTGATCTGAATCCAATATTCATCGAATATCCGGTCTGTATCCAAGATTATCCATATTTAAAAAATTATAATGAATATGAATACGGTAAAATAATTATCCGTTCATATCCAATCCATTTGCACAAGTGCCACAGTTTATGAAACCACTCATAAAGCTCTGATATTTACCTTTGGGTGTTGCAATTATGGTCATGGAACCACTAAAAAAAGTAGCCTTCGTGTTTGTTTACCTGCTTATGTACTGTAATTAATGATTTTTTTTGGGGTCCAAAAGTTTAGCCGAAATGTTAAAAAGAAAATGTAAAAGATTAAGAAACTAGCATCTACTACATACGTACCAGTATTGTGCCGGTACTCATCATGTCGGGTACTCATCAACCGTGGATCTAAGTGATCCCAGGGGGAGCTGCCCCTTGGGAAATTTTTTTAATTTTGTATGAATACTTTTATAAACAAGTATATTTTTAGGAAAATATAATTAATGTTTGTCCCTCTGACATAAAGTCTGAATCCGCTCTTAATACTCATTATATCCAATTTTTTTAGAGAGATAAAAATTTATCTCACAAATTAATTTTGTTTTGTGTTTATGAAGACTTAAGTCTATAATTTTTTAGAGATCATTTTAATTGGCTATCAATTAAGTTATTAGACCATTTCCATCATGTCCATGTTATTCACGATGGTGATGGTTTCTTCTTGTCTCAGGAAAAGGGGAGAGAGAACAAAGTCAAACCACCACAATCGACACAAGGAGATAGATGTAAGCTGTCATGTTATCTAAATTGTGACTGTCATTTCCTTTCTTGACGCCTAGTGAATTTTATTGATACCATGCCAACATAACGCCGTAGAATTTTACCTAAATTGTCATCACGAATCTCAATATTTTATCCCCAATTTGTAAGGTCCACATTTAATTCATGAAATCTTTTAAGTTCCAAGTGAGTGTGTCCGGTGGCTTGTTATTAAAATTTCTATCAAGTTATGTCAGAGGTTATGTTAATGTTAAGTTATGGAACAGATTATATTAATTGTCATATTTGTCGTCAATTGTTGTTAAGTAATTATTGTTAATAAGAATTTCAGTTGAAGAGATGAAAATAATGTGGAAAAAAGATGATGATGGAGCAATCAACCTTTACATTATCATGACAACGGGTACAGTGCAACATTTTTTTCTTTTTTCTATTTTACTTGTTTTTTTTAACACAGGCATTAGCCTTGAAAATTCACACCCAACCAAAAAGCAAATTAGATATTTTACTTGGTTTATATTGACATTAGAAAAGTTAACTCCAGAGATTGAGAATGGCCTATCAGATATTATCAGATACTAGAGTTGTAACTCTGAATTCGCTCCGACAATATAGTTCTCAAATAAATAATTAATAATATAAAAATTTTAATATATTTAATAAAATTTTACATTAAAGAAAATTTAGATATAATATTTTTAAACGCTAAGTAATAATGATAATTATAATATTAATTATTATAATAATAAATAATATAATTAAATACATAATAATTTATAAATTATCATATGAAAAAATTAGATAATTTTAAGAGTTAAGTTTCACCTGAAATACATTGCACACATTATTTTAAATGAGGAGAGAGAAACTATTTTATATAAACTCTTGAATTTAAGAACATGAAAAGATCTAAAGAAAATCAATGATGAAAAAAATTGATGATGTGTTATGGTTAAAAAACTTGAAAGCCTAACTCTCTTTATGTATTAAGAATTCATATAAAAAATTGACAATCATGCTAAAACATATATTTTTTTATTTTTTTCTATTTAGAAAAAGGTATATTCTATGAATCTACCATAAATGAATTTGTCAATCTAAAATTTACTTGTTCTAAAAACCAGGTTACATGCTTAACAAAAAGTTTTCAATTACAACGACAAAATGTTATATAGATAAGTTGTTTTCTTCACCCATTATTTCTCGCGAATAATTTATTCAATCTCGGCAACAGTTATTTTTAAATATTATACAGGATACAAATAGCATGATAGATTAAAGTTGTAGCTAACTAAAATGGCTACAAGAATCATGAATCCAAACCGTCATCAACAGGAGGGAAAAAAAAAGCTGAAACCTATCTTTACACAAATATACAGTAAACGCGGATAAAAGTTCTAGTACAAACGCTATGTCTTTTTTTTATACTTGATCATATATGGTATTGTATCTATCTGCCTGGTTGTTGGTCAAGTACTGTATCATTTTACCTGATCGTCAACGCCAAGTATTGTATTTTTTTATGATTTTTTTTCCTAATAGTTAGAAAATCACTTTATTTAATTATTGTGAACCATTCAAAAAAATGATTTTTAATTATTTTAAAAAATAATAAAAACAAATATAAAAAATATAAAGTTTAGTTCCCTACTAGACTTTCGTATAAAAATATTTTGACCAGTCGGAACGACTATCTGAATTTTGTAGATAGAGAAACGATCCATAGCTTATGAATCATTCATGCTATATGTAGAGAGAGTTGGGCTATGATGTTATGCATAGTACAGATCGTCTTTGTGTTATGAACAGTAACTTCATTTTCAATGTTAAAATGATCGATCCGAACTGTTCAAAATAATTTACATATGAAAACTAATTGGGGACTAAATTTTATATTTTTTTTAGATTTTTTTAACTATATTTTAAGATAGTTTGAAAATCACTTCATTTAATTATTATGAGTCATTCAAAAGAAGTGATTTTCTAACTATCTAAAAAAATAGTTAATTTTTTTTATAAAATATAAAATTTGATCTCCGGCTAGAATTTCATATGGAAAGCATTAGATCAATAAATATTGTACCCATCTAAAAATAGTAAAAAAAAAATTTAAAAAATATATAAAATTTGATCTCCGAGGATATTTCAATATGAAAATCATGTTGAAGGTTTCCATCGGCCATTTGAATTTTTAAATTTAAGATATAAACACAAAATACAAGAGATTTTATACTTCACGAAACACCATAATATATATATATATATATATATATATATATATATATATATAAACCAGAATATTCTGCCCTTTTTTTAACAAAAACATACATGACAAGTTAAGAGACCAGATACACGAATCACCACACCAATAATGTAATTCTGATGTGTAAGAGCCAAGTGTCAAATGATCTCAGCATCATTGGTTCTAATACCCAAAAGCAGGTATCTGCCTAAAATTTGGCAAGTACTCTATCTAGGACACTTTACAAGGTTTCATCTTCCTTCTTTTTAGAAAATTTTGAGGGAGTCTAGTCCGTTCCTAATTTTTCATTTATTTTTTAATTTAGAGGTGCAGATGAGACTGTCGGGAATTGAAATCACGCTTCCATTGATCTTTTGTTGCAATAATATTCTATTTAGTCATTTTGGGTATATTTCTCCTCAACACATTTCAATTTGGATATTTATCTCTTCAAATTTAAAAATTAGATATTTATTCTTAAAAATATTAAAATCTTAGTTATTTACCCATACCTTATATCATTTTCATAAAAATCAAATTAATGATTAATTAAAATTTTAATAGGATAAAAATACATCTCTGATGAATCTAAGATATTTTTATTTATATGTAAATCTTATGGCTAATTTTATTACTTCAATGATGCATAAAATTATCACAAAATCATAACTAAAAAAGTATTTTCTCGCTATCAATCTCATTGATAGGCTCTAGTTACGATCAATTCTGATTCATGCCAATTTTGGTTCGTGTCAGTTCTGGTTCGTGCTTGTTCGTACCAGTTCAATTTCTCTTTTTATTTCTATTCAATTTCATAAGTTTAATTTTTTTTTATATATCATAAACATATTATAGAAATTTATTACTTTTATTTGAGATTGTATATACACACAGTGAGAGCTCAAAGAGAGAGAGCAATTATAAGAAGCAGTACAATAGCAGACAATACGTATAACAAAATGAAAGAATTTAATGCATTGTCACTGGCTTTGTTGCGGTACAAGTTTTATGGATGATGAAAAAATACAGAGAGATATTTGCGTTCTATTATAATTTTAATTAGTTGTTAATTTAATTTTTGTGAGGATAATACTAATTATGGGTAAATATTTAAGATTTTGATATTTTTAGAGATAAATTTGTAATTTTCAAATTTGAAGAGATAAATATCCAAATTGAAATGTGTTGAGACATATATCAATTTTATTTTATTTTTATTGGGGGAAGTTCAAAAGGGTTCGCATATATAACAGACAAGAACATAGCTTTCTTAGTACTGCCGCTCTCATTAATCATTATTATATGCTCCGTGTATTTTTAAGCAAACTTCTCATCAAATGAATGCTTGATGGTCAATCTTGGTACACGCATCCAGTATTCTCATTTTGTGTTGTGGGTAGATGTAGAGACACTTTTTCACTATCCAGTAACAAAAGGAAAACATGTTTGAGAGGCAGAGCGAGAATTTTTAGTATAGGAGGGTTGAGATGTAAGTTTTTATTACTAGAGTATTAAAATTAATAAGTTAAAGGATTAATATATTTCACAAAATAAAAATATATAATAAATTTTCATTCCGATATGTAACTTTTGTGGAATTAAAGGAGACGGACACTCTATTCCCCTCGTCTTATTTCATAGTTATTTTCCGCTATATATCCTCCGTGCATTAATTGATAATTTAACTCAAACAAATGATTCGTCCACGAACCACGATTGTGTCTTAATTGCTTACTGTCATATATATTTGATTAGTGACTTCCACAATTCTGACATTTAAATTTATAAGAATGAAGAAAACAAGAACCAACTAGACTCCGTACCATCGATGGCTTCTTAATGGGTCGAGAAATGTACCAGAAACTCGAATATCTCAAAAAAGTAGTGTCAATGGGTATGTTTTGAGCTATTATTATTTTATTGTTTATTATTTTCTTTGATCTGATTCAAATTATTTAAAATTGAATTAATAATTTTTTGACCCGATCTGACTCAAGTAGATCACGGATCAATCCTAGAATCATCAAAGGAGCTTAACATGCTGATGCGCAAAGTTCCTTTCGGGCAAGCTCAAGCAAGAATAGATATTTATTTTTTTATGGCATGGGACAAATTTTGCAAGCCTTATGAGAAAGGAGGGCTGAACATTCGGAATATTGAAAGGATCAATGAGGTAATAATAAAATAATTAAATATTTATTAATCTTTTTTATATTTTTAAACAATATATAATTAATTTCAATTAGTGTATAAAAATTTTAATTAACAATAAATTTATAAAACATAACTATACGGATCATATCCATCCATTACAGATAAAAAATCTGTATCCAACTCATTTGTTCTCAGACCATTTTTAGTCGGATCGATCAGATGGTCAAGTTTCAATGCCCCTTGAAAAAGACCAGAGAGGCGGGGCAGGTTCAACAATGATCTCATAAGATTTGCCACAACCCAACTAAGCGCTTATGTAACAGAAACTATTCTAGAAATGTCCATTAAAGAAAAGCTCGAGAAAACAACAGAAAAGAAACTAAATGGATAGATAGATGGATAGAAGGCTCTTTTAACTTAGTGCTTAATTATAACGGTATCAACAAACGCATCTCCAAAACATTTGCCATCACAAGAGAGTTGTGTGCTAGCTTCAGCTTTTGGTGCTTTCTTCTTTAATTACATTAAATATGACCAGGAAAAATTCCTAGTTCCCTCTGCCTATTCCACTCCAAGATCTGCAGGCAGGCAGTTGTCAATTATTCCTAGAAATCTCATATACACAAGATTGCTACTTTTAACTGCAGATAATACAAATGTCTATATATGTAATATGCCAGTTCAGTTTTAGGTGTACCATCCGAATGAGGTATTTGCAAAGACAATTTGAGACATCTAACTGCACCATGATCCCGATATGTTTCTCACAATTCTCATGTAATGAATCGATAGTCTACAATAAAATTAACTCACCCAATCAGTGGGACAAAGAGAACGGTAATAACGAGCAAATTTCTCGCATTCTGCCGACTCTCCACCAGATTCTTTAATACACCTGGACAATTGAAATTATTTCACAAAATTAGGGTTCAAAAACTTTAATTTCAATTGGAAAAAGGTAATTCAACGTATGCAATTAAACAGTGATGGTAAATGAATTGATGATTGATTCAGGCTTTTCCTTCAAAGTTCAAACACCTAACTACTAACTGTACCAGTGGTACTCAAGATATCGTGTGTAGCAGTGGCGGGTCTGGTTGGCAAAAGGAAAGCGGGCATCCAGCGGTGCAGTTTTTAACTCAACAACCCTTCCAGACTCATCTGTCAACTCAGGTGGCAGCGGAGGTGCATCAGATATGGTGCCAGGTTCATGTGCCGGCATCAGGGCATGCTCACCCATTGCAACCTTGTTAACACTCCTCACCCGCATCTTGTCATGCGAGTCGAGCACGTTTTCTGTACCTTCCATGAATCCAACCAGTTTGCTCAAATCAGTTCAGTATCCTTGCTGGTTTTAAACCTAGTAAACGAGCATAAGAATTAACGAGGTGGTTCCAAGTGCTCTTATTTTTATGATATGTTTTCTGGTTTTGTTTCCTGCACCGAGCAAGGATGTGTTACTCGGCGGCCTTTTGCTTGATTGACAGGTGGTAGATGCAGATGCCCCTTGACGTAGTTTAGAGGATCAACAGTATTTAGACGGTACCAATTTGTTGAATTAAAATCATGGAATTATTAATTAAGTATAGGGCCTATAGGCCCACGAAAAGTTTTCAACCAAATCATAATTTTATGTCATGGGCTTTACACATTTCATTTTGTAGCCCAACGACATTTCATGGAAATAGAAAATGGGCCAATAGTTCGTCACAACCCGCAATTCACGCCTTAGTGTATTTAATTTATTCTTAGAATAATCCACTATTAATTTGCTACTGGTTGAAATTACGGTTTCATATTTTGGAGTAATGAAAGCAGTTTGGTTTTGGAGTTCAAAAATAAGAAAAACTAGAGATGATGATAAGAAAGTTATTAGGGATTTTTTTTAAAAAAGGACGGACCATGCCATCAATTGACAACCAAGATAGAAGCACTTCATCGATCAAACCGTCGTCAACAATGTAATGGCATGCATGCATTTATGCGGAGAGGATAATACACTAATTATTAATATGATCCCTCCAAAATTATTTAACACGACCCTTCCCATATGGCCATATGCCTCTATCATCAATACGACGAGCAAACAAAGCAGCATGATCTTATGAAATTTTTCCTCAAAGCACACAGGCCTCCTTTTAACCGGTGTCAACTGATTCTAGACGAGTACTATAAACTGACATACATGCTTGTGTTTAGCAAAAGAAGGTACCAAACAGATCACAGCTAATCAGTTTTAGATTAACAAAAAAGGATATAAATTCAAACTTGGGATTCATACCATTCATTTTAATTGAATGTTTTAGATTAAACAAAAAATGATATAAATTCAAACTTGGGCTTCATACCATTCCTTTTAATTGAATGTTCTAGTGCATATCCATTAAATGTTCTTCTACTCAGTTTTTCAGTACTAATATTCATGCTAGACTGTAGGTGTACAACAACACTTCAACAACAAGTGCATTAACAGAAGATCATACTAAAAACAGAATAAAAATTAAACATGGAAGAGCACTACACTTGAGAACAAATTGCAAAATATCAAGTAACATACATCATCATAATAACAGTTCACAGCACATCATGATGATATTTCCTTAACAGTTCAAACATCATAAAGGTCTAGCAAAATAAAAGCCAATCAATCATCATCTAGACATACCTCCATTATCCCTGCTTAATGAGCATACACAGTATCATTTCTCCTAGGTGGCCGATCTGGTACGGTACCAGGCTTAAACTTAGATGCCTCATGCCGTGCCAGCTCAGGTGGAACTGGACTATTACTCTGTATGAGCATCTGTTTCAAATCATAAAATACTTCACTATCTTGCAAGGTAAGAAAAGTTGTGGCTGTACCAGTCTTTCCAGCACGACCAGTACGACCTATCCTGTGTGTGTACATGTCAATTGAAGAAGGCATCTCATAATTTATCACATGCGCCACATCAGGTATGTCAATACCACGACCTGCCACATCAGTGGCCACAAGCACATTAAATCTCTTGTTGCGGAACCCTTCCAAGCTTATCTCTCTCTGCTCTTGAGACTTGCCTCCATGCAAAGTCGTAACCCTGAACCCTAATTTATCCAATGCTTTCGCTCTCACATCCGCTGATTTCTTAGTATTACAAAAAACAATAGCAGTTTTGTCACCAAGCTCAATCAACATCTTTTCTAGCCGTGGCATTTTCTCAGACTCCTTTAGCATAATCACATGTTGTGAAATCAAATCGGTTGTCTTACCAGCTGTACCAATTGTGACCACAACTGGGTTTCGTAAATATTTGCGTGCCAACCTCTCCACAGCAGGAGGCATGGTGGCACTAAACATGTAGGTGGTACGGTAAATTTTCTTTGCATCTAATTCTTCATCTTCATTTTCAGGCTTTAAATTGCTGGAAGGCATTGCATCAAGTACCCCGACAACCTGTGGCTCGAAACCCATATCAATCATACGATCGGCTTCATCTAGTACCACATAATTACATTGGTTCAGTACTGCATACCGCCTCTCTAAACAATCCAGCAAACGACCTGGGGTTGCAATTACCACCTCACAGCCTTGCCTAACTCTGAACCCTTGTTCTTCAATTGATTGACCACCCACAATTGACACAACCTTGATGCCCAAATAATGAGCAAATTTTACAGTTTCATCCTCAATTTGTTGTGCCAACTCACGGGTAGGTGCCATCACCACTGCATAAGGTCCCTCAGCCTCATTATCTTCGCTAATTGGAGGCAAACGGGTTATGTAAGATAGCATAGGTAGGACAAAAGCTGCAGTTTTACCCGACCCAGTTTCAGCAATACCAATAACATCTCTCTGTTGTATTCCTAGTGGTATAGCTGCCATTTGAATAGGCGAAGGAGATTTATAACCTGCTTTTTCAACTGCTCGGAGCAACTCGGATGAAAGCTTACTCTCTGACCAGCTACGCATTGGCCTTGGTATCCTTGATCCCTTATAAGAAATGTTGAAATCTTCTCTAAATATGCGCCAATCTCTCTCGGTCATTTCCTCAAGTGCCTTCTCTGACCAGTGGCGATCGACCCGCATGTCAAAGGCATCATACAAATCAGCTGCAGCTTCTCTCTTCTTTTGCAAAGCCGTCTCTTCTGGCGTCTCTTTAATAGGGAGGCCATCCTTCTTACGCAGCTCCAGACGTGTCTCTTTCTCGTGCTCTGCTGCTTGTTTCTTTTGCTCCCTACGATCAATCCCAGCTAGAAACCCTCGGCCAAATAAAAGCCTTGCCTCATGAGGCGACTGGTATAGAGTATTCATGTCTCGGGAAGTATCCTCAGTATTTTCCCAATCAAAAGAGAAACGGAACTTCTCGCTCGGCTTTATAACTCGTTTTTTGGGCTTTTTCGAACCCAGGTACTGTTCTTTAATGGCTTCTAGCTCTTTTTCCTTCTCCCTCTCAGACAATTTCTCAAATCGAGCTTTCTCCCGATCCTTCTCATGGTCCCGCTCTTCTATCTCCATGTCCCTGTCTCGACCCCTTTTCCTATCACGGTCCCGGTCCCGGTCCCGGTCTCTCTCTCTGTCCCTCTCACGGTCTCTATCAGCATCCCTGTCTCTTCTATCCCTATCTCTCTCTCTGTCCCGTTCTCTGTCTCGGCCTCTGTCTCTATCTCTCTCTCTATCCCTGTCTCTTTCTCTATCTCTTTCACGATCCCTGTCGCGATCTCTTTCACGATCTCTTTCTCGGTCTCTTTCACGTTCTCTCGGCGCCTCCTTCTCCTCGTCCGAATCGGATTGTTTCTCAGAAACTGTCGCAGAGGAGTTAACGGGTCTGGAAGGGAGGGACTGGAGAGAACGGCGTTGGTCGGCGACCTGAGCCTGGCGGCGCTCGAGAGCAATGCGTTCCCGCTCAGCCTTGGAAATGAATTTGGGTTTCAAATCCGGAGCAACCGGAGCCGACATCGACGACGAGGGTTTCATGGCGAGCGAAAGGTTTAGGTCAAATCGCTTGGAGAGGGGCAGGAAGGGAGGAAAGAGGGAAAGGGAAAGGGAAGGGAAAGGAAGGCAAGGCCAGAACTGGAAAGAAGATTCGAGATGTGTTTCAAACTTTCAATGTAGAACTCACATCAACTGCGCAGATAAAAAAACTCCCAACGTTCGGCTTTTTTTATTTGTACGGTTATAGCCGTTATGATTTTTCTATGTCGTGATTTTCTTACGGACATCAAAAATTCTTCGCAGACAATACAGATCCTTCAATGTTTGGGTTTCGATTGGATTGAAACTTGAGACAAGATATTGATATATATAATGTTTAGTTGTGTGGGATCTAATTTGAGCCCAATATTACGATTTTACGTTAACAGGCCATCAATTGGGTTATTGTTGCATAACAGTATGGAATGCTGTCTGACTTTCACCCTCTGGGCCGACAAAATTTACAAACGGGGAGAGTTCAACTGTCCAAATGTTCAACAAAAAAAGAAAGTAATTGTAGCAATGGGTAATTGTAGCAATGGATGAGGAGAATTATATATAACAAGGTAAAATGTTTAAACACTTCAAAACTTGCAAGTTTATTTTCATAGCGCCGACTCAACCAACTGGGTGTCATCGAGCCTGACAATGACAGGGAGGTTCAGCATTGGTGCAGGGTTGGCATGTGTCGGATTTGTTACATTTGTAGCATTCGGAGTTGTCTCAGAGCAGATTAAGACTCGGTTTGAGGGCTCACAGCAACAAGCTAACACGAGGTGGATTCAACTGGATTAATCAAATTCCCTGACATTCTTTTTGCGAATAATATGTATGTTGTGGATTTATTTTTGTTTGTGATTAGGGATGAGGTGGTGTTACCAAATGGCATCAGGTAATAAGAAAATGAAATCCTGCTACTTTTTTCTGTGAAATTAACTGGATTATTAGATTTATACCCCCACCAAATTTCACTTGTTTAATAATTATCCAATAATAATCTTCATTACTTTACAAGTTCAATCCCTTTTACATGTCTTGTTGTATGGTGTAAATTGTTTCTGTTGGAGAGGGTTGTGCCACAATTACTTTTTTTTTTTTTAGTTTTAACCATGCCAACCTGTTACAACTCACAAGAATAGTTTTGATTAGACCAGCAGTTTTTAAACTAATGTTAAGACTGTTTCATAAAGTATATCAATTGCAATCCTTTTCTGTTTTGTAATTTAACATGGATGCTACGAAATGAAAGTCGGAGGCAGGAATGCACCAAGAACCCTTGCTTCCAACCTTCTTTTGTCGAACAACCTCACACAGCAATGATTTCTCATTTTTTATTTAGCTAGGACCATGTGATTCAAGAAGTATATATATATATACAAAACTTTTATCCACTTCGGCAACTTCCAACTTAAAATCTTTTTATCTGTGATATATAATGAGGAGCTTTTAGATGCCGCTCTCCAGCACAAAAACGTGATAGTTCTTATTATTCTTTAAATGAAAAAATCAAGTAGCACATCGTTTATAGCTACGCTTCAATTACTCCAAAAGAAAAAAGAAAACAAGACAATCCAACAATCTGTTTCACTAGAATACTCAAATTAAGTTTGTTTCCGTGGATAAATCAAATTGGCTGCGCTTATGCTCTCTTTGTCCCAGTTCCTGTCATGTTGAAACATGACAAAATTAGTCGCAGAAATGTACCATATGATGGAAAAAATTATGCACTGGAATGGCTCCCAATTTATTGAATGATAGGTCCCTCCTAATATGATTTTTTTTACTTTACTGCAACTTTTACATTTACCAGAATCAAATTGGAAAATGATAAACCCTAAAGCCTGATCCAAATTGCTGACTGTTACAGAATCGGAGTCTTGTATACATTTTGTTTGAATCAGCATTTCATTCAAAAAAAAATATATCAATAGCATTAACTTTGATTCTCTATCTCCAGATGTTTATAGAGAGAAGCTAGCGTCCAAGTTCATGTCGGGTAACTGTAAGAACTAAGAAGTAACTACATGAAAGGGGATAAAAGGCATACCTTATAAATGAACTAAGAACTAAGAACTATGGATTCCTTATAAATGAACATACACGGAAGAAAAAGTTCAGCACCAAACAGCATCCTCTATAAAAATCTTGTAATCAAATCTATGTACATATCATCTTAAATAGAGAACAGAGAACAGTATCAGCTTAAAATTCCTTCATGGGAGATACCTTTGTTGTAAAGTGGGAACTCAAACAAGAAAACCGATTTGATCCAACCAGGGATACTTCCATAAAGAACTGGTGGCAGCAGTATAAGTGGGCTGCAAATGAAGAGTTCAAAGCCTTTATGGTCATTCTTCAACAAATATTAATTATATAAAATGTTTCCTACTCAGTACTGTAAAGGAAGTTGTTACCTTGTTGTGCTCTTGTAAATGCGATATGCTTCTAAACCACTGTATTTTTTATCTGCCGATTCCTGGTTTTCAGTTATGGATAATTTGTTTAACAATTACATAAATTAAAAATAAGTGTACTCAAACAGGTAATATATAAGATTGGTCAAACCTCAAGAAGTGGTATGCCACTGACAAAGAGAAGTAACAAGGTGAGAAAAATAGGACCCACAATAACCGCCCATTCACCTCCATGTAAAACTGGAGTAGATGCCACAAATATCCCCCACCAGAGAAAAATCTATATCACAAATTAAGCAGTAAGAGTAAGCCAATTATATAAGTAGGTAATAATTTTTAGTTGTTATCAAGTTCATATTTACTTATAGCACAAAATTTCTGGTGATCGCAAATTTATGACTAATATTTTACTTCTGCAGAGACACTGAGAAATGACACCTAACCTTAAGATTGATCTGTTGAAGAAGATAAATCTTATTTCATCAAGTCAGAATTAAACTAAATCAAACCAGCAGGTGTTACAGCTCCGGAGAACAATGCCAAGCTTAATTGTTCTTTCACAAAGGCAATGTTATTTGTGTATGAGATACTGAGATGTGTGTTCTAAGTTGGTTTTGTATGGTTATCTGATTTGGCTATAATAATCTCGTGCTCAAGGAAAAAGAAAAGGGCACCACTCAGAGCCATGCTTGTAGGAACTGACCAATGTTAACTCAAAATTATGGAACAACTTGATTTAGCAAAGATAACAAATCAGGTAATCAATGTTAACTCAAATTACATGTAAAAATAAACAAACCTCTCCAAAGTAATTAGGATGGCGAGAGTATTTCCAAAGACCCACATTGCACCATTTACCCCTGTTAACTGGGTTATTTTTGAACACAAGCTTTTGTTGATCAGAGGTTGCTTCTGTCAGGATACCAATTAACCACATAATCCAGCCAATTATGTCTTGAGGTCTGACAGGCGGATCATCGTCACTGGCATTCAGTATTGTCAGAGGCAAGCTCACTGTCCACACCCAGACGGCCTACAGAGCATCGCCATTAATTATTTCCATGGGTATGTACAATTTTGCTTTAAAATTGGGTTTCATTTCTAGCCTATCCCAATTTATTTGGGATTAAAGGCTGTTGTTGTTGTTGTCGTTGTTGTTGTTGTTGTATATACAATTTGATACGGTGTAAGACATGACAAATACCTTAAAAAATGTTGCTAATTTTATGTACAATATTCTACCATTCAATTGACTTCTATTTTCATGAGGGTGTTGGTACTCAGTTTCCTTCATTTTCCTTTTGGGATATAAATCTAAACTCCCCTTATTTCTTTTTGTTAGTAATACAAATTTGAACTGATGGGTGCACCTGAAAAATCCAGAAGACTGCCAGCTTGGCCAGACTGTCACGCATTTCATCAAACCGGCGATCTTCTCCCCATTGCAGAATCCTAGAATGCATTGAAAGAGTTAAATATGGGGAACATTTGACTATACATAGTTGAACTGTTTTAGTATGAAACTAACAATTAAACGAACTTACCTCATCAATAAAAAAAGACCCAAGCGGAGGCCCCAAATTACCACAAGTATTGTCGCTATGATCTGCAAGTAATGTTTTTATTTAATTATTAGAATTTGCTGTAAGGTGCTTTGGTTAATCAATCATTTTGAGATAAAATTTGGAAATTTACTTGACGGAAATGCCATGTGCCCTTTACAACTAGAGTGAGGATAGCAATTATGACAAAATTTGTGCTCCCTGCAACAAAAGAGACAAATATGGGAACCTCAACGGTATATCTCCAAATATCATAACATACAGATACAGTTTCTAAAAGAACTTAGGAAGAAAGACACAATTACCAGCGAAATCAGTGACTTTATCGAATCTGAGAAGCGCTGTGATAATGAAGAATAGCAGCTGGTATCCTACCTACATTACAGGAGGAATGCGACAATTAGAAATTTGTACGGCAGCTGAAAGAAAGAGAGAGAGAGAAACCAAGAGAGTTACCGTAACAATGGCAGTAAGTGCCAAGAAATGAGAATCGAGCACAGTTCCCATTCTTCTCTCTCTTATTCTTGGAGCGATGTTTTGCAATCCCTTCAAATCGGAATACTATAATATATTATTTTACTAAATTAAAAAGGGTTGGAGTTTTTCGTTGCATTTCGGTCCTCCAAACCTTAATGAATAATGATTCTTCACATACAGGCTGCTATGTGGCTGGAATTAGTCGAGGAGTAGAGGTGTGTGGGGCCCATGGAAGAATAGTTCATGCAAAGAAGGGAGAAAGGAATATGGCTCTGGTTAGGCCACCAATGCGCATTTCATAGGGATTCCATTTCGGCGGCTTCTAACAGGGTTCATAGCCTTTGGGCTAGGAATCGGCCTCTAGATATCAAAAAAAGATGAAATTCCAAACACCTGTTATTAGGCTCCGTATGTTTATCATGTACACCTTTTATTTATGGGCTTTCTTGAGGCCTAGTATGTATGGAACTCTTAGAAGTTAAACCGACAAGTATAACCAATCGGAGGGAAAGTGGGGAACCCAAACAAACGAACAAATTAAACATCATGATTCATGAGATGCATCCAGGAAACTTCTTCAGGCAAGGTATGTTCACACCATGTACTTGTAATGTTCTCTATTACTTCTTGTGATCTTTCACTTGCCTTATGGGCAGTGCAGAGCCAGCCAATAATAGGATTATGGGAATCTCTATGTACCCCATATCTCTGTACTGGTATCAATAAAGCCTAAATCTGAGCTGTCACTGCAAAAAAAATTCTCAGGTTGTTCGGTTGTCAACATTGTCAGGTATAAAATTGAGGAAACCAGAAGAAATAATAGATATTCCTTATATTGTTAGGGGTGTTTTCAGATCTACCAAAGAACATTTCTTTTTTTTCCACGTTATAAGTTCTATACTAAATTAAGGATGAGCGCTGGTCTTGAGTTTGCAATATAGAGGGAACTCACGAGCTGGGCATGGCAAATGGGGGATTAAATCACTTAAAATTTGAGTCATCTGGTGGTGATTGGTGTCTTCAGGGCGGATGCAGCATGAGTCAGGGGAGACAATTGACCCTCCTGAATTTTAAAAAATAATATTTTTCGATAATGTTTTCGGTAATTCCCCTCTCCTTGCCCCCCCCCCCCCCGAAAATTTTTTTGCCCCCTCCTTCTAGATTTTCTAATTAATTTTATTGAGAAAAAAATATTTAATATCATATATAATGAAATAATTATGCAAATTTATCAAAATATAAAATTTCGTAGATGAAAACTTTCTTCATCAACTTGATTATCTATTACTTTGTGTTTTATTTTGTTGTTATTTTTAATATATAAAATATTATTATTTTAATAATTTTTTTATTAGATAAAAATATATATTAAATTATTATTTTTTTATTTAGTATCCAATTAGTTAATGAATTTGAACCCGATAAATTATTACAATCCGATAATTACCCCTATCAAAATTCTGCATCCGCGCCCAGCTGTCTTGCGGTTTCTTCTTATTACGCAAGTGTCCAAGTAAGTGGTGTTTATACCAGTACAAAGAGACAATTAATGAGATATTTAAGTTAGAAAAAAAAGAGTGAATTATTTATATTGACGAGCAAGATATCCATCCAATATTTTTTTGTCTAAAAGACAAAAAGTGGCGATTCATGATCATAACAGTACCAATTAAAAAGTTAAAAGCAACTTTTAAGCTTAATTAAGGGATAGAGATGACTATGAAAAAATCATACAAGTTGATTTACAATTTATGTAACATACAGTTGTGCCTTTTCAGAAGAGTAAAGCATTACAATTTGTGTAGTTCAGAAAAATTCACAGTTCTAGAGTTCAGACCTATAATTTCAGAGTTTCAAACCAGAATGTAATACACAGCCAAAATCACACTTCCAATACTCTCACTTGGATCTTAGCACAGAAGCAAAGAGAGGTAAAAGAAAACATCTTATAACAATTATATATAACAAGTTTCAATACTTTTAAAAGATGAAACATTAAGGAAAAATAATCATGGATTAGTTGACAATATCAATCAGGGTTTGTGAAGAACCCTTCCAGCCAGTATCGCGGCCTCAATCACGACAGAAATGACTTCAATAACATCGGTCACTAAGCATTTGTTTCCCTCAAAAGTTGGTGAATTTTCATCCAAGTTGGCTATGCAGCTTAACAGGTTCTCATTACATTCTGTACTCAAGTAGTCTACACAAGAGAATGCACACAGTAAACACAAAATCATAATATATTCATAAAACGAAAAATGTAATTAAGCAAACATCTCAATACCTTGTTGGTATCAGTACAAAATTGTCCCAACTTATCCCATTTAATGGTGGTACCAAAAGCAGCTGCATCCTTGAGCAAAGGGTACTGACTTAAAGGGATGCACTAGTTGTGAGGATAAACATGGGAATTTTTATGAACTTACTGTTCTTAGCCTCGACGCAGTTATCATGGTGCATACAACAAGCATCAAGAGCATCACATGGTTCCTCACCCGGGCACCCGCTGTATAAGATCCCGCAATATTTACCATACCTTAGGAATGGTGCGACTGATGACAGAGAGAGAATTGAAAAAAAAAGGAGGATTAATATGTAATATCTAAGTAAATTTACTGAAATTTATTCCTTTGTTCATATATGAAGCAAAATTAAAAAATGACAAAAGGCATAGCCTGTATTTAGTAAATAATTAACGAAGGAAGAGAAATTTGCTTGCCAAAGTGACTAGGGATCATTAAGCTATAAATTAGATACTTATTTGAACAGAATTACAACTTTTTGATAAATTATGCCTTGTGTGGATATGAATGCAGGTTTATTGGACGCGAAATGTTAGCTTGATGCAGAGTTAGTGGTATAATTAAAATCTAGATACGGATTAAGAAACAGAGATAGATAGTGAACCTGAGCAGTGGTCAGACTCGCAAGTGCGGCTACACTCTTGCTTGCTCTGAAATGCTCAAAGAAAAGAAGAGGAAATTAAAAGTAACATTAGGAATATCCATGTAAATGAAAAGCAACTTTTTAGAAAAATTAAATTTAAACATATATAAAGAATCAAAACAAACCACTCCTTCTCCGCCTGGGTTCACTGACTGAATGCCGACGTTTAGTGCTTGAGCTGGAGATGAAAATAATAGGAGCAAACCAAGCAATGAAAATGAGAGCGTAGAAGTACAATCCAAGCGTTGGAGTTTGCTTCTTCTCTGACCCATTTTCCTAGAGAGAAGAAAACAAGTGATGCTTTAATATTCGTCTGAACTCTGAAAGAATGAAAGGGTATTGCTTTCCCCAATCAACCAATGCTATCATTTATCTGATCACATGATGGGTTTTAGGTAGACTCCGTCTTTCATCAGTGAGTGTGAGTCATAGAGAACTGGCATGTCCTGACAAATGTGAATTAAGTGATGATTAGTGCTGTTACGTTGACTGTCAATTAAGTGCAATCTTTCGTATTTCAAAAAATATATATATCCGTACTAGCATTGAATTTGGCAATGTTGGCGGTATTTTCTGAAGCAAACTGTTGATCTAGCACATACGTGTCGAAAAGATGTTAATTTCAATTATAATGTGTCGTAAATATATTAATTTAAATTAAATGGTTATATACACCCTAACTAGTGTATAAAGTTCAAATGTTATAAAGTTGCACTTATGGGGGTTATAAAAGTCTGTTTTAACCCCGCATGTTTTTTTACAACTTCTGCATGCTATTTTGTTCGCCTTGCATTTTTAAAACAAATATATATAGGGAAATGGGCTATGGTGTTTCGCGAAACGCAAAACCATAGAAAAAATAGATTATTTTAAAAAAAATAGATAATTTTAGAACCGGCCTTTGGTTTAGTGGCAAAAAGCAACATCCTATGTGTGGGAGATTGTGAATTCAAAACCCAAATGGAGGATCTTTTTGGACAATTATGAAATTTGAGAGCTTGACTCTCATCTTTTCAATAAAAAAAAAAAAGAGTTAAGTTACACCTTGAGTACATAAACTATTTTTTATAAATCTTGGATTCAAGAAGATGAAAAGATTTAGACAAAATTAATGGTGGAGAAAATTGATGATATAGTATGCTTGAAAAACTTAAAAACTTAATTCTCTTTATGTATTAAGAATTATTTTTAAAATCTGTCTCGTTTAACATTAAAAAAAATAGTCTATTTCAAAGTTATTTTTAAAAAAATTTAAAAATAACTAGAAATCTCAAAAATCATCAAATTTAATATTCCACAAGAAAAATTATTAAGTAACTTAGATTGACTATTTTAGAGCTTGAGGTATGAAGTCTCAGCCAAAGTAATAAATATATACCCCAAAAACTAAGAAGAACATCAAGAGAAAAGTAGCGAGTATAATAGGTAAAATGTTTTTTTGTGGTTTTCTTATTGTCGAATTGTACAATGTTATATACGATAGGATATGAAACATATGTTATGATTCTACATATAACTTCAGTTTCTTACAGTGACAAAATTTGATGTTTTTTCTTCATGAAGGTAGGCCTCAGACTATTTTTTTTTGTGTGTGTGATTATGGTTTTTGTATTCATGACCTATTGAAAGTCATTTTAAGAGTTATTAAATCATTAGCAGCATATTTTAATGTTAAATTATTTCACAAAATAGTTTTAAAAAACAACTAGAAGCCTACAATTTTATGTATCTGAAAGAAAATAATGTGAAAAGAAATAAGTATTTATATATGTAATGAGAATCATGTCAATTTCATTGCATTGAGAAAACATTTTGTGTCCAAAAGAATTAATTTTAAAGATCAACTAGATTGTTTTAAGAGTAAACAAATTAAACAGGGGATATTGGCCCCTTCGTGTGATTATAAAAATTATGCTACGTGTTTTTTCCACTTTAGGAATGAATAGGAATCATTAAACAAATACATATGATTGAAGAGTTGATGAGAGATTTTGTACCACTTGCAAGAACACCGTGTCTTGTCAATTTTTTGGATAGAGAGAGGCCACATGCGTAGCTGGGAGGATTTGTTCCTATTCAGCTCGTGAACGAACACGTTGTGTCGTAGTCGGTAGTACCGAGATTATCTGTTAAGACTTATCAACTACTCTTTTTTGTGCCTCCGGATTGATTCTTCCAAAAAGACTCTAAATTTATAATCAATTCTAAAAAAATCGATTATAAATCCAAAACAATATGTTAAGGATGTAAAAATTAAAAGTATATTCAGATTTTTTTTTTGTGAGACTATGGTGCATTGGAATGCACGTATGCACTCGTGTATTACGTCAAAATCTCAAATTTTAAGTAAAAATTTATCAATTTAAACTGTTCAATATGATCTCCATATCATACTCTACTAACCCACCAAATTTTTTATTTTTTATTTTTTTTGGATGAAAAAAAAATTACTTGATTTAATGATTTTGGATCATCCAATAATGATGATTTTCTCCTCATTTAAAAAATTAGACCAAAAAATATAAAAAAATTTGAACTAGAAGTTTTTGATATGAAAATAATAATGAGTGAACAAGATCAGTCATTTTTCATTTAATTAAGATTTTAATGCAATTTACAGATGAATTTCTGCAGTATAATACATCATAACATCACTCTATATTTTTAACAATCATATGAAGTACATAATATTTTACTAATATATAGATCGGATTTTTGTTTCCATCAAAAATTTTAAGAACTGAACTAAAGTATACCCGGGCTTTTTGGATTATTCTTGAAATTTAGTTCATTTTCAAATAGAAAATTTTTCAATTTTGAAATGTAAAAATCAACAAATAAAATAGAAGGATATTTTTTAAAACACTAGTTTCAACCAAAGAATTGAATGGTGTCTTTTCTATCTCAAAATGAGTAAAATCCATTTTTTTTTCAAAACCTAAAGATAGATTTAGACACTATAAAACTTGAGTTTCTTTTATATCTATATATTCAGCAATAAAATAAAGAAAATATTTTCGCATTTCATTACATAAATTGTGAAATCATTTTCAAGTCAAAACTCCATTTCCCATCTCCTTGCAAATATTTATAATAAAAGCTTCCTTAAAAATAGATTCAGATTTTTATTACATATTATGTAATAACAAGTAAATAGTTTTATTTGTTGCATTTATAATATTTTATTATGAAAAAAATTGAACAACAGTTGAAATTTGAAATGTTATCCCAATTTCCAGAGTTTTATTAGAAATTAAGAATATTCTAGTACAAAAAGCTAACAAAAGTATGCATACTTTTTATCAATTTTTAGTTGAAAATTTGAGCGTCGAACTGATAAAGCATCACAAATCAAGTGTACCAAATTACACACATAAATGTCCTTAGACAGTGAAACTCCTACATATAATGAACGTAAATATTCAAGAAAAAGAATCCCTATCTTTTTATTGGGTTGCGACTTGTGAGCTGTGATCACATGAAGATATGTGGGTATGTATGGCCGCATACGATCAAAAGTTTTAAGGATCGTGTTGTATTAAATTCTGAACTAGGTTTGCATTTAATGTCAAAAAACAGAGCTCGCCGGAAATTGTTCCGTAGATCTCCGCTTAGAGGAACAATAAAAATTTATAATTCATAATGTATTAGTTCGAATTTGATTTATAATATTTTAATAAAATATTTATAATTTATTATAACTATTTTAACTATATTTATAGTTTATTATAATTTATAATGTATTAGTTCGAGTTTGAGTTCATATATATTTTAACTATTTAATTAATAATATATATAATAATATAATTGTTTTATATAAATTTAATAAAATATTTATAGTTTATTATTAAATTAATAATTAATAATTATTTGTTCAAATTTTAATATAACCTTAATAAAATATTAATTATGTTAGCTTTAACTAGTTATGATAATATAAAAAAATTTAATAATTGAATTTTTTTTAGAATTCAATATCAGTTTAAATTTAATTTAGTTTGAGTTTAATTTAATTTGAGTTAGATTTAGTTAAATATGGGGTACATAGTCGCTTTTATAGGCCTAAGTGGAAATTTTAGTTCTCGCTATCAAGAAAAAAATTAGTTCTCTCCATCTCATTTCGTTGTCGGTGGAAACGGAAATTTCTTCTCTCTGATCTATGCCGTTAGTTATCTTGGGGAAAACATGTTGGGTCCAAATAATCAAAGATGGCCCAACTCAGCCCAAGTAGGATAGATATCTCTAACAGATTTTCATATTTATGCTTCCAAAATTTTGAAATTTTGGAAATCATTATAAAATTTATAAATGGTATTTATCCTTTAAAATTATAAAACTCTCACATTATCCAATATATTATTTCGTCAATAAAATTGGCTTCTTACTTGTAAATTCCGCATTTATCCTTATTGTATATAAAAGATTAGCTTTTTGAGATTGAATTCTCTATAAATATACAACAAATACAATCTTCAAGCATGGATACCGGTCATGAACATATCATATTCTTTGAAATAAAAATTGATATCGCAGTAAATTAAAAAAAGACGATAATTTTTGGAATCTGAAGATTTATTACTGAAATGATATGAATGACAAAAGTCAGAGATGTCATCGTTGTCGGGCGCAATTGGCAATTGGTAATGGTATTTGTCCTTCAGGGGGAGGGCAAGGAATCGAGTTCTAAAATATGATAAAAAACTAAAAAATAAAATAAAAAAATAACAGTCGTGAAAATATTCATTAAAAATTTAATTTGAGTTCAAAAACATTGAATGAGGTGGTTTGGAGGTTTTAAATATATTTGACATATTGTAAAATTTTGTTGATTAAATATAAGAGCTCTAATCAAGGGAGGACTTAGCATTCGCCAGGGGGGTCAGTTGACCCCCCCTGGATTTTGAAAAATAGTGCTTTTAGGTTAATATTTTGTTAATCTGACCCCCCTGAATTAAATTTCTGACCCCCCTGAATTATCTCGATTATTTTTCATTGAGAAAAAATATTTAATATCACGGATAATGAAAAAAATATGTAAAATTTTTAAAATATGAAGTTTTGTAGAAGAAAATTTTCTTTATTGCTATGATTATTTATTATTTTAACTTTTATTTTTTATTATTTTTGCTCTAATAGTTTGAATATTTTAAATGCTATAATATATATTGATTAAAAGGTATATAACTTATTACCCAAGGGAGGGCTAACTTGAAATGGTTTATTTAGATATTTTTTGAGAGATAATCCCAAATAAATTTGGAATAGAGTTAAAAGAAATTGAAAGGTGACCTAGCTACAACGTTGGAGAATTATATGAAAATAATACTTTCTGAAAATTTTGTTAAAATATTTATAATATTAGTGAATATTTATAAAATTAGTGAATATTTATAAAATATTTATAATATTAAGTCATCTGAACAAGAAAAAAATATGAAAATAATAATGCAATGTCATAAAGTCTGCAAAAATAACAATGCAATGTCAGAAAGTCTGAAAATTTATGAATATAGGCCACAAAGATTACCAAAATCTATATAATATTGTGCTTAGTATTTATCTTAATCATTTATATGAATATTATCAAATATAATAGACTTTAATATTATATTATATATTTAATAATATCAATAAAAATAACTCAATTATTGCAGCAAGGAGACAGTGTAGAAGAACGCACATATAAGCAACTTTTAACTGTGCTTATAAAATCTAATTTTAGCATGCCTTGAAAGGTTAGGTAAGCAAATCCATAGAAAGAAACATATATTTTATCATAAATAATTTGATAAATTTGTAAAGCTATGTAAAAATTATATATATGGTTTTCGCACACAAGATCTGATAATGCCTTATTTTTCTTTAATCTGTTTATATGATCAATGTTTTATTACATGCACAGTTAGAAGATCTAATAGAGATGAACAGAGAATATTAGGGGTGTAAATGGGTAGGGTAGGATACGGGTGGAGATATTTTCATACTCATATTCATTAAAATTTTCTTTATCCATACTCTATCCATATCCATTAAAAAAAAATTTACCCATACCCTACCCTTATCCATTAAAAATTTCAGGTAACGAACAGATAACGGTAGATAACGGGTAAAAATAAAAATAATTCAATGAAAAAATTATATGATTTAGACAAATATATAGCATTAAATAAATATACTAATAAAGTGCAATAATAATTAATATTTTAGATATAATAAAAATCATATAATTTTTTCATGTCAATTGTCATAAAAAATATATACTAATTATATATATATATATATATATAATTTAACTATATATATTTATTAAAATATAAAATAATTGTACTTATATATATATATATATAAATATATATATTTATATAATTTACCCAATGGATAACGGATAACGAAAACCTCTTACCTATATTTATATCTGATAAGTTAATGAAATTTTTTTCTTACCCATACCCATATCCATTTTATCGGGTACGATACGGATTAGGTAAATGACCAAAAAGGTGTCATTGACAGGCTTAGACAATATGAAATTAGATCAGATGGAGTATATCCACAAAAGAGCTTCTTTCTGGTTATTATATATTTTTTTTCAGCCAAGGAGACTGACAAGCCTATACATGCAATATAGTAGGTAATGGTGGACTGACCTTAATCGAGCCTAACCAATTTTCTTCATATTTCTCTCATTTAGAGATTAGAGTCATTGTAAACTATTTTACTGCAAAATAAATAGTACCTCTAACTGATAATATTTGTTAATTGTGTATTTGTGAGTTGATTGTAGAATGTAAAGTTCAGATTGATTGTACATTACTATATATGTTTAGATTTTTGAATGCGTTGTATTATGAAATTGTAATTTTATATAAGTTGCATTTCAATAAAAAATAATTAAGACCAAACACAAATGTTATATAGGCCATGAAAATCTTTTGTGGCTCCGCATTCATAGAATTTGGACTTCCTGACATTGTGTTGTTATTTTTATTTTTTGTTCAAATTACTTAATCTTCTTCATTAGTGTTATATATATAGAGAGTTAGACTATTGTGAAAACGTTTGCATTTCGAGTCAAATGCATACGGCTCAAATTTTATCGTAACACGTCCGAAATTTAAAATTATCATTCTCATTAAATTTTTTATATCAAAATATTAGGGAATACAAAAATTTAGGGTATTTCGAGTTTTCTAAGTATTTGTTTTAGATTTTTGAAAATCAGCAACAACAATTCAAAATTTTATTATTATTTTAGTGCTGATTTTCAAAAATCCAAAATAAATACTTAGAAAACTCAAAATACCTCAAATTTTTGTATCCCTCAATATTTTGATATGAAAATTTTAATAAGAATGATAATTTTAAATTTCGGACGTTACGATAAAATTTGAGCTCTATGCACTTAAGCTTGAAATGTAAATAGTCTTCACAATAGTATATATATATATATATATATATATATATATATATATTTCAATAATTTTTTCATAAAGTATAAGAACTTATTAATTGAATAAAGTATGAAAAGATTGCATTCACAAATAGCAGATATCAATATGTCAGAATTCTTAAATTAGTGATTTTTTTATGTTTTAGGATAATTTTGTTCTCTATTTGTTGCTTCAAAATTTATAAAATTTTAGCAAAGCACTTTGTTAGGTTTATAAAAAGTATAAAAACGTTAAATTTTAAGAAATAATGAGAATGTTATGAATGTCGGAAGTTGACGTTGATGAATAGGCAGCAGACTGCCAGTACGTGTACCCTTCTTTCTTTCTTTTTTTTATAATTTTTTAAAATAATTTCTTCTTTTATAATTTTATTTTTATATATATAATTAACCCGAGATCCGGTTCTTTCCATTTGAGATCCTATTAAAAAAATGTTTTATTATTTTATAAAGAAGATGACAAAAAAAAAAGATTTTATTCTCACTATTTTTAAATGAATTATATTTTATTCCTTTCAAATTCGGTATAAATGTGTTAATAATTCTTTTGTGTCGTTTTTCATCGCTTTGTTTGTCCTTTTATTTCCTCTCCTCCCTCTTTAAGTTCATCACTGGATATGTCTATTAGCATAGATATGTAAATGGATTGAGTTGGTCAGATTATTAATCCGATTTGTTATCGAGTTATAATATTTTCCGTCCTTAATCAGCCAATCAATAATAAAAACTATTCAATTAGATTTTCAACTTATACAATTGGACTTTTACGTGTTCAAGTGACTAGATCTTAGATTTTTTTTGTTTCTTCAAAAATACTTTTTTGAAGCAAAATAGTTTGTTTTAATAAACTTATTGTAAAATAATATATGAAATGCGAAAAAAATAGAGAAAACAATCAAATTGTAACACAAAATAAACTGAGTTTTAGTTAGAAAACTAAATAAAATATTGTACTATTTCTATAATGATATTGTCATTTTAGAAAGAAAATAACATACAACTTAACATTTAATTGACAAAATTTATGTTCAAACATTATAAATATCAAGTTCTTTAAAATCAATCTATACCTAACCAATTAAATTCTAAAACTGTATTTGTTCGACAATTGAAGTTATGGTGTTTTGTAAAGTGCAGGGATTGATACTTTGGACTTAAATCTTGGGAAATAAAGTCTAAACCATCCCTTACATTTTGGGTGTATATTTGGATTGTGGAAGAATTAGTGTAAAAATATGATTTTTTTGAGTTAGTGATTGAGAATGAATGAGATTAATGGCATTTCAGAAAATATAAAAATAAAACTATATTTTTACTGTTTGAATTAATAAAATATTATTTGAATGACCTTACTCTTTTTTTCAAATTAGATCAATCGGTTCGGTCAGATTAAATGTGCAACCGCACTAAACCCTCGTTAACTGGATATTTTCGTTGAATACATCCTACATGTAAACGCTTAGGTTTGCTAGTTATTTACTTATTTTTAACTTGACGTCGGTTGCTTTGAAGTTCTAAATAATAAATTTTAACCATGTAATCGTGCATCTAATATTAAATTAATTATTATAATTTGAGACACTTATCTGTTGTAATGCTTAAGGCATTAAACTCGATACAAGCTTGAAAGTTCAATCTAATTTGTGTCCGGACCTTAATTTTTTTATATATATAAATATAAATGTTTGTTTCCCTCGTTCATTTAACATTGCGCCCGTTTCCTCCGATTCTAATTCAGAAAACATTTCGGGTCCATCTTTATAATTATTCATTCATTCACTTCTTATTTAAATTAATCATTGGAGACATTATCATGTGGTAGGCATCTGAGCATCCAAAAAGAAAGTAAACCTATCTAAAAATTAACAAATGTGCTATTTAAATTGACAACAAAAAACATATAATTTACAGATATAAAAATATACATAATACATAAAATATATAAACCAAGTTAGTATACGTAATTTGCTAGAACGTACGTAGTTGAATCACACATCAAATCTACAATTGAAAATAACTTTCGCTCAAAAGAGAAGACTTATATCAAGATAACATTTGTGTCAAATAAAATCTAACGATTTATAATTAGTATTTACAATTAACAAATTAATAAATATATAATATTAAATAACATTTATGATGTATTTTAATAAAATTATTAATCATTAGTTATATTTATTTTCTCTGATAATATCTCCTGTTAATTTTATTCCTCTAAACACTTAGAGACCATTCATGTGATAATGCCTCCTACTAATATAAGAGTTAAACGCTAACTACGACCCTTCTAATTTCTGTCAAAAAATTAAAGACTTCTAAAAATAAAGTTAAAAGAAAATATTTAATAGGAAAAATATAAAACGCAGGTGAAGGAGATGTAGGGGCTGGTTGTAAGAAAAGTTCGTAATTTGTAATTCGTTCGATTTGAGTTCACTTCGATAATTTTTTAATGAACTAATTCAAGCTCGATTAGTAATAGTTTGATATATAATTATTTATATATATTTAATTATCTAGTCAATAATATATGCAGTAATATAATAATTGTAATACAAAATTAATAAAAATATATTAAATTATTATTAATTTAATAAATATTAGTTATTTTTAATATTTTATAAAATTAATAAAATATTAATTATTTTAAGTATAATTATTTATGATAATATAAAAATAAATATAAAAATTAAATAATTAAGTTCATTTAGAGTTTAATTTAATTCAAATTTGATTTATATTTGATTCAATTTAATTTAAAATAATTTTAAATCAAACTCAAAAATCCGATCGAATTCAATTCGTTCGCACGCAGTAACGCAGAAATTATGATTAAAAGGAACCACCGCAATTAAGTCGTCGTAGTACAACCTTCCTAGTGTTGTTATCCATCGCACCTCCCTCCCTCCCTCCCTCCCTCCCTCATGGCTTCGCCATCGGCGAATCTCTTGGTACTTCTCGGGCTGGGCCTTGCCGGAGTTCTCGTTGTCACGCGCAGCCTCCGCCGAGTCGTGAAGAAGGATTTTGGCGCTTTCTTGGAGCGCCTCGAGCTCCTCCCTCCGCCACCTCCTCCTCCTCCCAAGGCTCCTCACCCTCTCTCCGGCCTCTCCTTCGCTGTTGCTGATTTGTACTCTCTCTTTTATCTCTGTTTGTCCGTTCGGGTCCGTTTGTGCGTTTGGTCGTGTGTGATTGACAAACTGATATTAAATAATCAAATTGCTTCATTTTCTCAGCTTGGGTACCAGTAGGAGATCTTTTTGGTGGTACTCTAACCAGACACCTTCCAAAATTTATTCTAGGATCAAGTTAAACCCGTAGTCAATTCAGTTTTCATCTTTAGTAATTGTAAATTTTTCCTGCTGAGCAATATCATACCTTATAACTGTTATTTCAATTTTATTTTTAAAGGTTCGATGTAAGTGAAGCCATAGCAAGTTTTGGATGCCCTGACTGGATGGAAACACATCATCCTGCGGTGCAGACCTCTCCAGTAATCTCAACCCTGGTGGAAAATGGTGCCACTTGTGTTGGCAAAACTGTCATTAATGAGATGGCTTTTGGGTATGCAGTGGTTTTTGTTTTCCATGTTTCTTTCTAAAGTAAATGTCAATTTCTTGAAAGATGATCCCACAAAAGCGACAGTTGTCTATGTTCAGTATAGGAAATGAAATGATTGAGCTGTAATGGCTCAGGCCTACTCTTTCTGGTTTCTGTATGATGTGATAAGTGCATTCAAGCACAACTAAATACATTGCTATGACACTATGACATATATCTAGATAGCACATACTATTGATTTTTCTCATTGCTTGTGCTATATCATCCCTACAATAAATTTTTTTATCCATATTTGTTCGTTAAAGAAAGGGAGATAATCTAAGATATCATGGTAAGATGGCAGATTACTACCTAAATCTTTTAAGTGGTCTTTGATAAAATCTACTAAGGAAGTAGGAGATATCATATGTAACCCAAGCTCCACACGGAGAAATTTAAGCAGCAGCTTTCAAAATACTTATTACCTTTCTTTCACCTTGTATCAAGATATTTACAATGAATAAATGTTCATAGCAGAATAATTTGGCGGAAATTAGGAAAGGAGCAGAGTATGTGATTTCCCATGTCAAGGAAAAAGAAGCTTTGCAGAGTGCACTCATGATTTAATATTTATTATAAGAAAATTCAAATTCAAAGAACTTCATGATGCTTGTCTACCTTATAATTTTAAAATGTAGTATAAGTGGAGATAACAAAAGTTTTGGAATGCCGACAAATCCTGCAGCCCTTGACCGGATTGCTGGTGGGTCCTCCAGCGGCTCTGCTGTTGCTGTTGCTGCTGGCTTCGTTGATTTTGCCTTAGGTGAGGATTTTACATTACTTCTTTGAAAAAGCTGAGGATATTCATGCCCTTCAAATATTAGGATAAAGTAAAAGACGGGGTTGTAATGCTAATTTGTAGTTATCAGTTTCAATATGGTCAGTAGCAATGTTGTTTCACCATAGGGAACATGTCCAAATTTTAGGGGTAGTAACTATTGAGCATTTAACATGGCAATGTGTAATGCTGATGTGGCATCTTCCATTCTAATAAAAATGGAAACTAAATGAAAGGTGTTTTGCAACTGTATACACATGTAGATGGAAAATATTCATTCATTATTCGCAGGGGTATCTGAACCCTTTCTGCAGTTGAACAGAAAATTTTGTACTTCTATTTGTAATTTATATGGAAACAGGCTCAAACATTAGTTTCTTCATAAGTAAAAACTTGAGAAGACGATATATCAAAGGAAATGAATGGAGAAGTAGTTTTTGTCATACTTCAGATGTTGTATAGAGTTCTTGTCTAAATGGTATTATGCATAGAAGTCCTGTTAAATGTTCAGTGCCTACTACATAATTGATTTTTTTTAAATATATGTGCAAATATCATCTAAAATACCTTTACTTGGCTTCTTTGAAACATAACCCCATTATCCATTATTTATCCCTTTCTACCCGGAGGAAGATAGATTGACGGATTATGTTAAGATAAGAGAGTTCTTGTTTTGCACTCTAGTTGATATTTTTCTGCAAGCAGACTTATTAATGAATTTGCACTAAATTGATTTAAATTGTGTAAAACTGTGTAGGTGTCGACACAGTTGGTGGGGTGAGAATTCCGGGAGCATACTGTGGGGTGTTAGGATTCCGTCCTTCTCATTCTACCATCTCCAACATTGGTGTCATTCCTGTTTCACCCAGCCTTGACACAGTAGGTAGGTACCAATATCTTATGATAACACTAGCAATGCAGGTTTAGTCATCTATTTTCATTAAAGAAGTGTATATATTGAGTGGATGTCAAGAAATCTTAAGTGGGTCTACAGTCAATCTGGTTTGGTCAAAACAGATTTGATTCAGTACCAGATGGGATGCCTAAGCATTTGTTTGTGTTTGCTGTTTTTTAAAGATTTCAATTGGAAATCAAGGATTTGGGATATATATTAGATTTTGAGCCTTTCATTTAAGCCAAGTTTTGGTATGAGAGTGAGGTGCATTGTTTGCGTCTAACCTTGCAAACCTGCATGTACCAACCAACCACCGTGACTTAGAAATAATGATCCAGTTCGGAGTGATCAATAACTATTAAGCTAGTATAAAGCTGGATATACTTGTTGTCTGGTAAGAATATGCTGTTCAACGCCACTTTGTTTCCAGGGTGGTTTGCTAAAGAACCTGGTGTCTTGCACAAGGTGGGTTATTTGCTGTTGCAACTGTCATACACAAACAGTTATCAGCCGAAGCATTTTATCATAGCAGACGACTGCTTTGAGATGGTGAAGATACAGTCTAACCGACTCACTCAGGTGGTTGTTAGATCTGTCGAGCGACTTTTTGGGAGTATGTCCTCTTTGCCAATTGGATACTATTTTAATTTTACTAAAAAGAAAGAACAACTGAAAGCCGTAGATGTCAAGACCTGTTGGTAAATTTTCACTATGTTAGTTTTTTTGGTAATTTCTTTTGTTAAAACAAGTTCGTTAGTTTCAAAGAGTTACATGTAGGAGCTGTCCAATTGGCCATTTGCCTAGCAGAGGCCAGACCCATGATCATATCATGGCTTGTTATATTGTTGTTGGCAAAAAAAAAAAGATGATTTATATGTTGTGGTTGTTGCTTTTTTGGAGTATTTAGAATAATCAAATTGTTGTTGTTATTCCTTGTTATTTTTTGAATGATCTCATCCCAGTCGAAAATACAAATTATACAGTTATGCAATATAGCAAGGCATTGTTTAAAAAGGAAAATTGGTATGCAAGTATTATTTATTGTTATTGTTGTCATCATCATTTTCTTTCTGCTAATATTATTATGATTGGTTGTGGAGAAGTAGATACTCATATACTGTTATAGAACATTCATTCTGAATTCCAAGCTATTATTTATGTCATTTGGGGTTTTCATAATATTATTAAAAGAAACTATCTTATGATAACTTAATATCGTTACTGTTTTCATGGCCATCATCATCACGGTTATTGTTATCATTATAACCAATGGGAAGAAATAAAGAAACAAGCATGTTCAGTAGGAGTTGAGACGTTATGCATAGTACAAGATTCATCACAATATAAAGTTTCCAGTGGTTCTGTTATTTACTTATTTTCCTTATTGACATTACTGATATTTTTCAGGGCAAGTACTAAGCAACCTAAATCTTGGGAACTACTTGGCTGCTAAATTATCAAGCTTAAAAGAAATTCAAAATGATAATAAATATGCCAATGCCAAGAATTCTACATTGCTATCTCTTGGATGTGCCATGCGTGGGCTTCAAAAGTGAGTTGAAGAAACAAAATATGTCAAGTTGCTTTGTGTTTCTTTTTGTTAAAAATTATTTAAAAACTATCTTCTATTTTTGTCAGCCTTGAATTTAAAGATCAGCACATAATATGGATTCAATCAGTTGCACCAGCAATTGATTCATATATTAAAAGAAGCATAACAATGGAAGAATATTCCAAATCTGACCTGTACCAATCTGTAAGGCATGAAATGCGAGCAGCACTTAATTCTCTACTCAAGGTGAATTCTTTATCTGTTTAATTTGAGTTAATGAAGGGATAATAGTTACTGATAGAAGTACCTTGTTAGTTTGACCATCAACTCAATTGCAGGATGATGGAATTTTGGTAATACCTACAGTTACAGGTCTCCCACCTAAGCTTAACTCGAGGGAGATTTCATCAGACGATTATGTTCTGAATACCCTCTCACTCTCAGCTATTGCTAGCATGTCTGGTTGTTGTCAGGTATATTCTCTTGCTTTTCAAAATGTAGAAGATACATAAAATTCCTTTGACATACATTATTCTGATTATTTCCTTGTAGGTTACAGTACCCTTGGGAACTTATGAAAAGTGTCCTGTCTCAATTTCATTTATTGCAAGGCATGGTGGTGACAGGTTTTTGCTAGATATCACCAAGTCTTTGTATGGAATTCTCCAAGAGGAAATCGAACCAGTTGCCAAATCCAAAACCTCAGGCCAACAAATCAATAATGAGGAAGCTGCTGAGGCTGCAAAAGAGAAGGCAAGTATCCCTCTTGAGAGTAAAATAATTTGATGATAGTATGGGGTGTAGAAGTTTTTCAAAGAAAAAAAAAATAAGTTCCTGTAAAAACTAATATTTTTAAAAAAATTAATATTAACTGTAAATGGGCAGGGAAATGTTGCATATAGAGAAAAGCAATGGCAGAAGGCTATCGGTTTATATTCAGAAGCTATTAGATTGAATGGTAAGAAGGCAGCTTACTATAGCAACAGAGCAGCTGCTTATCTTGAACTGGGAAGGTAGTTTTCATTTCTATTTGATTTTTGGTTCCTTTGTGTTTCCTGGATATTCTGATTTGTGTATGTTCCCTCGTCATTTCAGTTATCGGCAAGCTGAGACAGACTGCACTAGTGCTATCAACCTTGATTCAAAGGTTCGTGAAACCTTTCAGAAGTTCTTTTGGCCGTAGTTTTCTTGTCAAGTTCAAATGGCATTTGGATGGCTTTCATCACTAGTCAACTTATGGTACATTTTTATGCATATCCATGTCAAATGCCCTGACTTGTTATTTTCATGCTTTTTTTTGGAGCAGAATGTTAAAGCTTACCTTAGAAGAGGTACTGCAAGGGAGATTCTTGGTTACTACAAGGGGGCAATTGACGGTCTCTCTCTCTCTCTCTCTGTGTGTGTGTGTGTGTGTGTGTGTGTGCGCGCAAATGCACACTGCAAATATTTTACTTGACCAATCCAGTTGAGAAATCATTGTGGAGCATTTGACCCTAAGTCGTGTCAGCAGTGTTTGGTTACTATCTTCATCCTTCCTAACAAAGATGACATAAATAAATAGGGACCAAAATGCATGATTCAAAAGCCAAGCTGATTTGTCAGACTGATTGAGTTTAGCCCCCTTTCTAGCACAGCCCAAACCATCCCCCTCCCAAAAAAACCATCGGCGTGTGCGCACAGCAGCACACACTCAAAATATATGAAGGGAAAGGGTAGAGAAAAAGATGAACAATAAAAAGAACCGCACCCTTAAATTATCTTCATAGAAGTTTGCTGAAAGTGCTTGATCTTATGTCTTTGCAGATTTCCAGTATGCAATTGTTCTAGAGCCAACAAACAAAACTGCTAATCTAGCTGTTCATAGACTAAAGAAGATATTTCAGTAACATTTCCACATTTTGAATCATTGAAGGGTTTATGAAAAAGGTAGGAAAGGGAAATTTTTTTATTAATGAATTATAGCTTAAGAAATCTGATGCAATTTCAGTTCTTTTGAAACCCTTCTGTGTCAATTTTGCTGCATCCTATTGTAGTTGAATTTTGTTTTGCCTTATTTATTAGTGGTCTTGCCTCCGAAAGTTTTGTTTTGTTCCTGTTTAGTGATAATAAAACTTCGCAGGTTCGTTTGTATCATTCATTATATTGTAATAGGGAACTGTATTTAATTATTATATTAGTGTAATAGCTGAACTGTGTTAAGCATTTAGCATACAACACTGGCATCTTTTAGGAGCATCTGGTCCCCTCTTTATCTCAATTGCTTGTTAACTTGTTTCCATCTTTTCATAGATATTAATTTTACACTAAGCAAAATCATAATCCCAAGTTTACAGTTGCGTGAGCTGTGCTCGTCTTTACTTGACAACAAGATGCTAACAGATGGTACTTTTCAAGGTATAACCTAGATTTCCAATCTTTGATTTTTGGAATGCTCTGTGAGCATAAACTGAGCATTAGAGGAAATCATTATCAGTGTACTAGATTCTTGGTCATGCCTCATTTATGACAGTGATGCGTGTGTGAATTGATATTGATGATGATGTTCTTCAGTTGCGTGAGGCCGTGAGCTACTAGGTCTTGGGGAGAGAGAGGTATTGTGGAAATAACATGGTAGTCGTGCGTGTGTTCTCACTGTTTTAATAACCAATCATATTCATATTTGTATTCTCAAGTCTAACCTTATTATACTTCCATCTGCATCAACTATTGTTTGTGGTTTATATGTGGTGGTTCCTCTGTTGCTATCGAACAGTTCCACATTATCATGTTGCTGTCATCATTTGTGGAACAGGCGTACTGAGAACGCAGTTTGGTATAATAAATCAAAGAGGTACTTTGTGGGTCATATTAGGGTTTTCCTTTGACATCTGAAAATCAACGGCTGGCCCTGATTCGGTCTGTGATGGGTAGAAGCTGTGATGCCGCTTTTTTTTTATTCATTTGGATGTTTGTTAGCTGGACTTCTGGTTGTGGAGTAATACCTATCTAGTAAGCAACTGCTCATTCAGCATTAGGATTTATGCCACCATGCCCCTAAATTTAGCATTTGTTACAATCCCTTCTCATTTGGAGAGGTGGTGCTTGCAGAGTTGGATTTGGCATTTTTACATTCTTTGAGTTGTGAAATTTCAGTTCAGATCTGATAACACAGCTATCTTTGGTTGTCGTATGTTTTTAAAAACAGATGAAACAAACAACTGCGAGCCAGAATCAAACTGAACTGGAATTGAGCAGCACTTTTTAATTCTTCTGATTGGAAATTTATCCTTAAGATGGGAAGTGGAAAACACCTAATTGTTCCTCAATAATTCGGATTTTGCATATCAAGTGGCAAACAATGTTTTTCGAATAAAATCGAAAGTCACCAGGCACGAATGGGCCTGGAGCACACTTGAGGCATACGATTTGTTGATAGTGGGATAAAGTTATATTACTTCATTTATTTAGGAATGATATAAATAATATTTCTTCATCTATCTCATCAGTGCCTCTCCAACTTGTCTAGTTGCGCCTCTTGTTTCAATTCACTATCTAATATATCCTTGATGTACATGTTATTATAGGTATGATATATGAAAGGTGCTCGTGTGACCTCCCTACCTTATTGATGTGCAAATTTTATACATATACAGAAGTAACTTCAGCATACAAATTAATTCATATATTCGAAGAACATGTCATGCATAGTAGAATTATTTTTTTATCGCTTTGAAAATAACATCCTTATTTGAAAATAACATACTTGGAAAAAAAAATAACATCCTTCTTTTTCATCTTTTTCCCCCTTCATCGGCCGGCAGCGTGTTCACAGCTAAAATATTTGTTCTAAGGGAGTGTTAGACTCCAACTCAAGACGACTAAACTTGGAAGCCTATCAAAAATTAAATGATTTCATAGACAGGCTTTCAATGCTCAGGCAGTAGGTATACTTCTTTCCTTTTACTAACTGTGAACACACCCGTTGTGTGGTCTTTTTAATTTTTAAAATATCTATATCTAGCGCTAATTTTAATATATATAAATAATATATTTTATTTAAATATAATTTATGTCTAAATCAATTATAAAGATTCTTAAATTTTAAAATAAAATTAATTAATTATTTAATAAAATATGATGTACAATATAATATTTTTTTATTTTCTAAGTTTATTTGTACAATACTTAGTTTCTTTCTTACAATAAAACTTAATAATAGTTGTTATTTAATTTATTTGATATATATTTTTTTTACAAAATAATTTTATACTTATCATTAATTTTATTATAAATAAATGATATATTTTGTTTAGATATAATTTATATCTAAATCAATTACAAAGGCTCTTGATTTTAAAAAAAAATTCATTATTTAATGAAAGACAATATATAAAATATAATATTTCTAAATAAGGTTGTAAATGCATAGTTTTTTTTACAATAAAATTTATTAATAGTTGATATTTAATTTATTTGATACACAACTTCTTTTTTTAGACCTCATATAAATACATGATAAAAATAGCAAACATAATGAAGAAAAAATGGGTTTGAGTGAAATCTGAGCCGTCATTCTTATAAAATAAATCAATCTCAATCGTAAATTAAAATATAGAGATTTCGGTCATTACACATTATTTAATAACATTAGTGGACAAATTCAATCTATATGCTCTTTATAATATAGTATAGTAGTATAGATAAAGATATTTATATTATTTATAAACATAACATTTTTTGTATAGCACATAGTTTCATTTCTTAAAAAAATAAATTAGTTGATTGTTAATTTATTTGATGATTTTCTTAGATTTTTCATTAATGCATGGTAAAAAAAAATAGAAAAAGAAAGGGAGAAAATAATAATATTGATCGAAATCTGAACCATTAGTTTTTAAAATATTAATCTATATTGTTCGATTAGAGATGTTTTGATTATTAAGGAAGGCTGAAATAATAGATAAATTCATATATATAGTGTAGACTAGTGCAAATATCGATAATGTGCACCAGAAATGCTAATGTGTCCGCAGAAAGTTTGATGCAATAAACTATCATATATTATAAATGTGAATCATATATGAATCTATATACTTCCTTTTGTTAAGTGTGAAGGATGTATGGACTTCAAATTAATATAGTTGAAATCTGTGCCTCTGTGCGAGTTGTAAATTTTTAATTATTTATTTATTGTAAAAAAGAAAGATCACTTGACAATTCTGTATTTTTGTCAACTTTGGCAATCTTAACAAATAAATTTGAAATTTAATAGTACAGACATGATCCGCAATATTCCTATATCATATCTATGAGACTATGACGTATAACGAAATTTATACACAGCACTCACGATTTATAAATCAGACACAAAGATCGGCAATGGATAAATTGACAATTGTAAGTAGGGCCCAATTTATTTGACCTAAAGAACATGACATTCTTCCTTCGTTATAATCTGAACAAACAATATCTGATTATGTGGATTATTTAATTCTAAAATTCCACAGTCTGTTTTCTTCACCCATCTTTGGAACTGAAGAAAAAGTTGCATCACTTTAAAATAAATAAAGAAAAATTAAAAAGTGGAGAAAAGAAAAGGCTACCAGCGAGCTTGGACATATTACAATACTCCAAAAACCAAAAATCGCCTCAAGCAGGTAATAACATATGTTTACCAGAAGAATGCAAATTAAAGGTACATCGTGCTAAGGGATTCTCATCATTTGTTACGCAGCACTGTGCAGTGCAAAATGTGTTCCGTTTGATCATTTTCACATCGGCTCGAATTATGAAAAAAAATTCAACGGTCGACATGTTGCACAACCGAGGATAAAAATTTCGAGTTAAGTCAGAAATATCAAAGACTTTTGTATAGCATGTGAAGTAGCAATGCTGCTGTGCTGGATTTCACACAAAAGTGGCCTTTCTGTTTTTGTTTCCTCATTTCAGTTATAGCAATTAGAAGTTTAGAACTGCAAAATGGGAATAATTAAGGGTAAAATTATAATTTCACATGCAACTTGATGTCTCCTATTTAATTTCTTCTTAGACATGCTAGGATCAAATCCAAAAGAAACAATATTCCCTTTTGAGGCATCTGACCTGGTCCTATATATATATATATATATATATATACTGCGACTCTAACCAGAATACATGTATGTCTTCCCCAAATCCATTGCCTCAGATGAAATTAATTGCTGCCTCTTCTTATTTCCAACTCTTTCTTTTTTTTCTACCTCTCTTTTCATACAATTAGTAGCTTAGATGGTTGCAAAATTAACCCAAAATAAAATTTAAAAATTACCTTGTTAATAATTGCATTGTTAACCCAATGTATTTTTGAGTTAAATTTAAAAACGTAATATAATTGTTTTTCATATAATTAGTAGCTTATATCCACACACAGAATTCCTGAGCAAAATAGTCTTTTTGAGGGAAAAATAAACAAGGTATACATACAATCAACATGCTTGATATATAGTCTAAGGTGTAGACCTCCCACTTGCTACCCTTGATATACAGTCAAAGCAACCCTACATCATGTTTGATCCTACCTAATATTTTGACAATCATGACCTACATATATCTTGTACCCCGGAGAATTTATGGCATAAGTAAATGACATATTGGAGACAATCATGCAACTGGGCACTACAGTTGACCCCGAATAACCACCAATCATGAGATATTCTTCCAGTAAATCTTGTTATTTTATTGGAGCACCGTAATTTTAGATAAAAAAAATAGAATTAATTATTCTAATTTTAAATAGCATAAAGAATGGAGGATTTTTCAATTAAAATTCCTGCATGTGAATTTTCATATGTAAATCACTGCTATATATACTAGAACGCAGTTCTCATGTTACATGATTACAAGTCAAATTAAACGTCTTTACACCTTGTCATTCAACTGAAATAATTAAATAACTGATAATCATCAAGCAATATACAACGCAATCAAAATTTTGAAATATGTAAAATTATTTAGATAAACAGGAGAACATCAGAAATTCAAGAAGTTACAAAGGGAGTATATTTTAACTGATTTTGTATCTTATTGACAAGTCGCGGAGCGAATTTATTTTAACGTTTACCATTTATTTTGTTGTTCGTTTAAAGATAATAACTGCTCAAATTATAACCGCATGGGTGGACCAAGGGTGTTAAAACTTCACCCGAGCTGATCCGACTCGAAATGAACTGAAAATAAATGAATCATTTATGGTCAAAAATTTTTAACCCGTCACAAGTCAGATCAGGTATGAGTAGACTCAAATCAAAACTTATATATATACTAATTGAGATTAATTATATATAATTTAATATTAAATTATTTTAAAAAATATAAAAATAGTTATTAGATACTTATTTTATTTAAATCGGGTTGAGACAAAAAAATATTGATCTAATTTTAAACAAATAGATTAGATCAAAAAATAATAAAATAATGATGACCTGACCCGAGACCGAACTTATTGACCCTCTTAGTTCACCCATTTATTTCAGAAGTGCCCATTCAAACCAGATGTTTCTTTTTTGTTTCGAAAGATTTTAAGTGGATATTTATCTATTTACGTCAAAAAAAACTGCTAAAATTATTTATTAATAACAAATCTAATTTTATTCTAAAGTAGCGCATTATAGTATCAATTTAGCATTTTTTTATCTAAAATAATATGTCATAATATAAAATTGCAATAACTCAACTATAGCTGTGATAATAGCGGTCTGCTATAGCATGTAACATGTGATGTAAATAATGGTTGCTATACTACACATATGATTTTTTTTATACGTTCATATAGTCAATGGATCATATCATCATTATTTTTTATCCCGTTCAAAATCAATTCAATTTTTTTTTAATCCGACCCGATCTAAATAAAATAATAAATATATTTTTATATATTTTCAAGTAATTTAATATAATTAATATATAATAATCTTAACTAGTGTCTATATAATCTTTAGTTAGCGCTGAATCATAAAATAAATGCAAAAAATATAATTAAATGGGTCAGATCGGGTTAAAAAATCTTGATCCATATCTGTCTCATTTATTCTCAAATTATTTTGGGTCAGGTCAGATTGATTCATCTTGTCTAGTCAAGATTTGACACCCATACGTCCAGCGGCGGATGCAGAATTTTAACAGGGGTCAATAATTGAATCACAATAGCTTATCGAGTTAAAATCTGTTAGCTAATTGGGTACTAATTTAAAAAAATAATTTAGTAAAAAAATATCATTTTATATATTAGAAAAAATATAAACAATTAAGTCGATGAAAAAGAAATTCTCTATGGGACTTTACATTTTGAAACTTTTGCATAATTCTTTCATTATATATGGTATTAAATATTTTTCTCAATGAATGTAATCAAATAATCCAGTGGAGTCAGAAATTAGATCCAGTGGTCAGATTAGCAATAGTTTAACCTAATAATACTATTTTTTAAAATCCAAAAGAGCGACTACCCACCTGATACACTATAGATCCGCCCTTGCATATATCCATATTTTATTTAACTTCTTGATTGTTTATAATTTATTCTTTCACAAGATCAAACTAATATATTTTAATTAAAATGAACCAATATATGTTTTGTTAATGCATTTGCAGTACAATGGAGAGGACTTTAAGTAGAAAGTTATAAATATAATACTTGAGATACTTAAAAAATAACACTTAATTATGATTTCAAGTTTTTTTTTAAATCAAAATTTAATATGTAATCTGATACTTAGAATAATCTGAGTAGCAAATTATACATAGTTTATAGTTTGCAATTTAAATTTTGAAATGGCGATCTGGCGATCTCATATTATTGTTGTAATTCTAACTTAAATATTTAATCAATTTTAATTTTATAATTTCTGTGATAGCTTCGCTATTCTCTGATATACCGCGATAATAATTTTAAATTAATATCCGTGGTATCAAAGTAACTGAAAACACATATTATCTAAATTATTTTTCTAATTATGACAATTCACCCATGATCTTGAATTCTTGATGTCCGCACTGAGTTGTCAATTTGATCATTTTCACAAGAAAATACACTACGATTTTTTTTCAATTAACTTGTGGCGTAGCGTTTCTCTACGAAATTTTGTAAGTTACTCCGATTCGCACTCGTATCACAATATTTTAAAATTACATTTATCTTTACATGCGTGGTAAAAAGTTGGAGAGAATATTGTTGGCATTTTTATTAGAAAAGATTTGATCAAATCAGAGGATTCTAGAGACAATAACATCTAGTTTGAAAACAGAGTGAGTGACAAGTACCTCAAAGGCTAAAGAAAGTTGAGAAACCAAAATTCTTAGCTCTAAACCACAAGATAAGGTTCGACAGGATTTGACAACTTGAATAAAATGTAAACCAGATGCCATAATAATGTACTTTAAATTATCCCTACATAAGAATCTGAAATATTTTCAAAAGAAAAAATAAAGTATTTTTGAAAGTTAAAAGTAAATTATGCTTATGAGGAATTCAGTCTTTGATTTAGAGCTAAAGGAAATATTTTTCACATGAGAGGTCACAAATTTAAAATTTAGATAAAATATTTTATAGATAATTAAAAAATAAATAAATTAGAATCTCATTTTTTTATTCAAAAAATTATGACTATCAAATAAACTGAGATTTCAAAAGAAAAATTAAACATATGTTATTCATTATATATTTGGATACTACACAAAAGGCTTCTCTCGTTTTGAATCAAAATTCGAACCAATATACTTAGGGAGGAGAACAAAATAAAACCAAACAGCCTCAAATGTCTATCAAAGAAAAAGAAAAATAACTCAAATGTAATATTTCATTTTAACCCGCAAATACTTCCACTTGCACGGATCCTTGTGCCATATTACCGCATAAAATCCCTACATGATTGGAATTTTCAGAACTTTTGAGGACATTCACGTGAGGGTATATACTGCACTGCACACTGCACACTGCACACTGCACAGAGTCAAATTTAACCTCGAGATGTGCGCTGAGGAACTTCAAAATCTTTTTATTTATTTTTTCTGGCTTACAAACTGATAGTGGTTGTTGAAAATTACAGAAAAAATACTAGTGGGTGGTCCCTAATGCCGAAAATTTAAAGTTTTATTTAATCAAAACAATGGGAATTTTTATGAAACAAGATCATCGTATCAGGCAAATTTGTCCCTAACCAAAACAAAAAATTTCAGGCGTAGTTAGTATTTTTTTAGTCACAATCCATTCAAAGCTCTTAATTGCTGATTTTTTAGTATTCAAGTAGCTAATAAATTTAAATCTGATAAATTATTACAATTTAATTACTGATTCTATGATCAAAATGCTAATTTGTCCCTGCTAAAAAAGACTGCATCGTTGATAAAAAAAAAAGAATTGTCAATAAATATCGGTCATTAATAATACAACATCAGTAACAATAACAATAGTAACTATCATCGAGTTCCTCAACTCACTGGCGTGCAATAATAAAATAAATTGCATTAGAAAAATGAATGTAATAACGGACACGAGAAAAGCAGGACATGTTCTAGGCTTTTTCCCCCTTTGTCATCTTTTAATTCATAGAAACGCCCTCCTCTAGGATAATTGTGTCATAAATTATGCATCCCAAGAGAGATTCCATCTTCTTCCCTTTCTTTACAAAATCCGATTTTTGGAAGGGAAACCAAATCCAGAACTTCGAAAAAAGGATAATAAAATTCAGCCTTGGGAACCTCAATGCTGTATTAACTTATTATTGATGAATAATGATATGCCTTGATAAGTTGGTAGCAATTCATTGCACAAACACATAGTGTTAGGTGTACAATTCAGACTTTGGGAGCACCTTACTAACACTGGGTGTTATTTTAAGGTTTCCCTATTTGTGTTTCTTAATCACAGCCTTCCCCTGGCCCCTAGACCTAACCACCATACTTTTCTTAGAATAATGCTACAATTACCTATCACTTCATACACGGAAATTGGCGTACTTAGGTGTTGTTATTATTATATATTATTATCATTATTTTTTTGGAAATAAAAAAATTGGTTCACTGGTCTTTGAATTTATTAATTATTATAGGTTGAAAACTATTTTATAATAAAATGAAATGAAAGTGACCATATACATATAATATTTTTGAATATCTACAAGTCGTCAATCATATCTAGCATCTTGTGTATTTTATTTTAAGTTTTATATTTGTAGCAATTGACATTACACATGCAATATTTTGTGCATTCCCAACAGCTTTGACCACCCAACAAACGCTCATACATGTCTAATAATGTAATCAACTCTGACTAAAAAATGAAAAACCTCAACAAATGAAGATCAATCATGTCATTTTAAATAAAATTTGAGAAATAGCGACTTTATTGATTGGTAATTTGTAATCAAGGATTTTCTTTATCACTTTCTAAATCTTCCGAGACCAGCAAATATTTGATCCTTCACTTCATAAATCACAACACACCAAACACAATTTCACAATTCACTAATCACTAGTCTGATATCTTTTTTCAAACTTTCTTGCAACCAATCATGAAGCCCTTGGCTCTCCATGGTTGCACTTGCAGCTCTGATTTCTTCTCTCCTCCTCTTACTCCGTTGGTTCCCTGTGGATCGAGCCATCAAATCTGAGAGAAAGAGAGGAGCATGTGAGTGTGCGTGTACACGGTAAGAGGGGGCGCACACCTTTCCCAGGATATGACCAATATACCCCTATCTGTGGAGCCCACTCTCCAGTTTCTGCTGGCCGCCCAATATATGTCTACTGTTGCGGCGCTTTCTATCTCCTTTGCTGCACCAAATCCAAAACTCTGGAGAACTTCCTCCTCAGATCTTCTGTGGCGCTCGTACTAAGGCCCAGAACAGTAATTGTGGTACTACAGTCTAGCCTACAGGCATGTGTTAAAATAAAGAAAAAACAGAAATTTTTGCGGCTCCAATTTTTTTTTCATGGTTCAAACAACTATGATGCAACCCAAATAGTTTGATATTACATAATAAAAAGTTACATACCAAAATAATAATATTTCAACACTACAAATAAAAATAAGGCTTTTAAATAATAAAGGATAGTGTATCTGTATATGCATTGTTTGCATGAGAAATATCATTTTATTAATCAAACAACAAATGTTCAAAATTATATATGTATTAAAATAAGAGATGAACTTCATATTATAGAACAGTTGAAATTTTTATTCAGTCATTGATTTATTTTTTTACTTTCAGTAAATAATTAATTAAATTATTTTTTATTACGATAGGGATTAAAAGGACGACCGTTGTTGTGGATGCAATGACGAATCCAACTAGTTACTTAAGCCTCACAATTTAGCACTAGCAGAAGCAACAATAACATTATAATAATATAGTAGTAGTAATAATAATAGTAATAATTCAATAATAATAATAATAAGTGATAATTTAGTATCACTATAGTGCATAAAATATTTGTACATATTTCTCCCCTTTTTAAAAAAATGAGAAAGGAAAAACTTTTTATTTTATTATCTCATTCTTGTAATTTTATAATTCACATCCAAAATAAATTAAAAAAAAAAAAGAGAAGGTAACTAAGAAATTGACAATGAAAAGAAATAAAACACTAGTTTATTTAGTTAATTGAGGTGCTTTTATGGTGTATATGATTTTCCTTATTATTTTTTTATATTTTTAACAAATAATAGCTCTTTGTTCCTTTTAGTATGCATTTTACATAGTTAATGTGTTCACATTGACATGTCCTGTTAGATGTATTTATCTTCTTACATCAATTTTGAATGTTAATTATTTTAAGGATAAATCACGCTACTAAGAAATAATGAGAAAAATGAAGAAACAAAAAAAATCTTATTTCCCAATAAGGAAATACTAGGGTCTATGTTCATGTTATGCATCTAAAATTGTTTAGATGGGTTTTCATGCTGTTATTGGTATTTTTTTTTCTGATACAACATTTCAATATTTCATGGTCTTTTTTTCCTATTTGTTGAGTGGTTTTGAGTTTTGATCCATCTAAAAAGTGGTTATGGAGATCTCTTATGCAGTTGTGCTTCTACAGACCTGCATTTTATCTCTATATTTTCTGTCTTGAATAGATTAAATTATACTTTAACAGTTACTTCAAAAATTAAGACCAAACATTAGTATGGATGAGGATTAGAAGAGCGGCTTCAATGTTGGATCATAAAATCCAATGACAGCCCAAACTTTTTACGGGATTTTGAGCGTCTAAATTTAACGGGTCGACAGTCAAAACACTACCCCTTCTTTTGATCAGAGCAGTAAATATTAATTCTATTAAAAATATATTTTTTAAATCTAATATTTACATAAAAAGATATTCCAAAAGCCGATATATAGAATATCGACCCTTTTATATCCTGAAATTTCTCTTTATTTTTAAATATTTAATTGCTTAATTAGAGAAAATCGGCCAGAAATGATCGGAGATTAGGATCTCACTTACTCGTTATACGAATGGAAGATGAGATATTGCGCAGAGAAAAAGTCGGATCCCCCATCAAACCCATCTCCTCATCTATTCCATCGATTTTGGTGGTGGGTCCACGCTGCTCCCTCGCGGAGACTGGGCCCACATCCAATCACATCTCTGACAGCCACCTGATCCTGGATTGGACAGCTGTGCTTTCTAGCCCACCACCTCTCTCTTTCTCTCTCTCCTAGTATTCTTCCACTCGGGACTGTTTTTTTTTTTTTTTTTTTTTTTTTTTTTTTTGTTGAGGAATTCTTCCACTCGGGACTGTTAAACAGTTAAAGTGTTTGCTGTTATTTATATCCTTTTCACATTGAATGGTAGGAGAATACTTAAATTAAAATCTCCCTTTTTTTTTTCTTTTATGTAATGATATTATAGAATTGGGCTTTAGTACAATTCATGATCAGTTTGTGATTTCCAAATTGGAAAATAAAAAATACAGTTATTTGCGAGCTGAGGAGACGCTTGCAACTAATGGTTTGCTAAAACCCGCCGGGTACAACCCGTACCTGTGTACCCACGGTCCGTACCCGCGGTACCCGTATCCGTGCCCGGGTATAGGCGGGTAAACGGATACACGGGTACGGGTTTGAGAAGGGCCGGTCAGTTTTTTTTTCGAAAAAACCCGTTGTACCCGTACCCGTTTACCCGCGTACCCGTGCCCGCGTACCCGCCGCCCGCCGCCCGCACCCGTACCCGCGTACCCGCAACACCGCAGCGCCGCGTACCCGCGCCCGCGTACCCAAAAATTGTTCTGGATGTTATTTTTTTTCCTTTCTTGTATGAAAGAGTTCTTTTTTGAATTGTTCGGTCACTGGTTTACTGCCACATGAAATTTTCTTTTATTAGTGATTATAATCCACGTAGCTTGTTACACGAATGCATTAAGATTCAAATGAAATGCTAGATTCAAATGAAACCTTGCGTTGTTTTTTATTCTTTTTCAATGTTTATTCCGTAATAAAGTTTTTTACAATTGTTTTCTGTCATTTTATTTTAAACAGACCATACAAGTTTTCTCTCATTTTATTTTATTAATTTTTAGACTATCTCCTTTTGACATTTCAAAATAAAAAATATATTTGTAAAACAAAAACAGCAAAAAAAAAAAAAAAATTCCGTACCCGTACCCTTCTACCCGTGCCCGCGTACCCCCGTACCCGTACCCGTACCCTTCTACCCGTGCCCGCGTACCCCCGTACCCGTACCCGTGGTACCCGTGTACCCGCGACGGGCACGGGTATGAGACGGGTAGGGTACGGTTTTGAAAAAAAAACCCGTCTACCCGTGCCCGCCGTACCCGTCTACCCGCCGTACCCGTGCCCGCCGTACCCGCCGCCCGCCGCGGGTGTACCCGGCCCGTGCCCGTGGTACCCGCCGGCAAACCACTACTTGCAACCATGTTTCTTCTTTTTATTCTGTATAAATGCCATCGTACTCTTCTTAATTTCATATACACAAAACAAAGTTCGTATAAATAAAAGCTTCTATATATAGATGTGCAAATAATGAAATAATTGCTTCCTGCGAACTTCTTTACTACAATTCTCTTAAAAGATGTGAAAATAAGCTTAATATAGAGCATATAAATATATTTAATACAAATGACTGAAAGAGAGAAACTGGGCGACATTAATCTCACAAGTCACAACAACTCACACATGGAAGAACTTTATCCAGACTATAATTGCCTTCCTTCCAGTTTTATTGGATGCTTCCGAACATACCAGACTAATTGTTTTATCCAATTCCAATATGTTCCCTGGTAACAACTAACATGATCTGGCATTAATATTCCTGTCAAGTGATCAAGTTTTATCTCTCTTAATCTTTCAACCAAAACAATACCTACCACCCATGCGGTGCGGGGGTGTCTCAGGCTCTCAGCAAAGGATTGGCCTCCTCCGAAGTCATGATATCAATGGATAAAATTATTACTCACTTTTGTTGGATTTTTATCCGCTGCCTGGCAGGCCCCTCATAGGGTCTATGAAGTCATGATATCAATGGATAAAATTATTCCAAAACTATGGCAGAATCCTGCCATTGTGCAGCTATGGCAGCAGATTCGGGCCACTTTTGTTACCTGCCTTTCGCTGGTAAAAGGAAACAGTGAACTCAAAAGAGATCAAACATATAAAGTGAGAGGAACTGGGTTTGTAAACAAGAAAAGAAATAGTTCTGTCAGCCTTTCACATCACACTGCTGTTCCTCCAAGAGTAGATTGATGAATGCTCGGAACAAATGAATGAGCTACAGTTCAAATAGATTTGATCTTCTAATTCGGACCACGAGTGGAAAATCGCCCCTTCTTCATTCATCATTGATTTATTTAACATCCAAGATCTAACCATAATACACATTAATATTAAAAAAGGCATACTAATTTCTAATATACTCGCAAAGAACCTTGTTTAGGACAGGGTTAAAAGAAACAGAAAAAAAAGGCAAAAAAGAAGAAAAGGAGCCGGCACAACGACAACCCTCTTGCACCTCTCCCGCCAGCCCGGTTTAGTCAACCCCAACCAGGTCTAGTGAAACAGGGTTTAACCAAATCTCCAATCATTTCCTCTTATCTCTCTCTAGTTCAATCTCCGCGATCCACTAGCAGTGGCACAGAAAAACGTCAGGCTTTGGTTGCCCAGCCTTCAAGCCGCCATGACACGCCACGCAGAGGTGGCAATAAGTGGGCGTGTATGCCAGCCAAGGGTCAAGCACCCCTCTTTCTCCTCAACCCGGTATCCATCGCCACCAGCAAATAGTGCAAGCAGAGTACTAGCTTGTTTGAAAGCATTCGATCCAAGATGGACCGGCTCAAAACCAGCCAGGTTAAACCGGCCACGCCACTGCACCAGGTTCTCATGCCTCTCAGTCCGATCAGAACCTTCACAAGCTACGATGTTAAAAATCTGACGACCCAGGTATAACTCCGACATGACATGATCAGACTGGCCTGGATCCTGGGGTTCAGGTGGTGTATTATTTGAACCCTCCAGTGAATCAAACATGGTCGAATAATAGTGCATCGCCTCAGTAAACCGGTCTAAAAATGAACCAGAGTTATGGTTTGCCTCTTGCTCAACCACAGTAAAGATCTTCGGTTTTACCTTTCGCACAGTGTCAAGCACCTTGTCGAGCTCACCAGCCCTTCCCAGCAATCCATGCAGCTCACAAACAGCATTAATTGCCACGGCCTCTGGTTCCCCATCCCTGTTCTCATCCTCTAACATGTATGGTTCAATGTCAGCTAATGAATTGGCGACCAAGCCGCGATACTTGAAATCAACCCGAATGGTTTGGGCAAATTGTGCAAGCTTCAGCCCAACCTCTTGAAGAGCGTCAGAGTTATCAGGCTGAAGTGGCCCTACGCCGGTTAATCGAAAGGCAGGCGGGCCCCCCGGCCGAAGAGCAAGGGCTTGGATCAAAGCAGGCCACTGCATACCCTGTTTGATACCAAAATCTACCACATGGACCCTTTTGCAACCTGCAAAGGCCTCTAAAATCGCCTGATTAGCTGTGAAGTGTGCAAATTTGAGATAGGGGCAGGTTTCATAGAAGTGCATGTGCAGCAGATCAGCGAAGGAGTCAAAAGTTGACGGGTCGGATATGGGTCCAACAGTAGGTCTAAGCCGGTAGATCCGCCGGGCTAGAGCCTCACTGAAGTAGGTTGCGACTTTGCGCATCGCCCCTCCTTGGGAGGAAGCAAGGACTGATATCTGCTTAATCAATGCATCAGCTGCCTTGAGATTGTCTTGCTGCACAGCCTCAGCACACGCCATCAGGGCATGAACCAAGCGTACACCAGCTTCTTGCGGATCCACCACAACAACTTGAAGACCTGGAGCTGTAACTGGCGCAGGATTAACAGGTTCAGATTTAATCGTTGTTACAGCTCCTCCCCGACCAAGAGATGAAGAGGAAGAAGAAGAGCACGAGCCTGATCCGGAACCAGTGCGCATCCGTTTTCTTTCCCGGGTCGGATCTGTTTGTGAAACTGGATTGGGGTCAAAAGTAATAGTAGAGGATTCAGCTGGGTCAAAAGAAGGGAGAGACGAAGGAGGAGGGAGAGGTGGAGGCGGAGTATTGAGTTCAGACAGCATGGAATCGAGCCACGTGGACAGATCTGAAGGGTTGTAGTGCACAGTTTCAGGAAGGAATCCCATGTCATCACTGACCTGAGCTGTTGATGCGGCGGCACCCATGCCCATGGCCATCTCTAGTTGCTCCAGCTTCTGAGCCACGTCAGCCATGTCAGACGATCGGACTTTGTAACCCAGCGCGGCCAGAAGCTCATCCACATCTTCCTCCGGCGAGGGCGCCATAACAGGGAGCTTGCCCTTCGGCGCCGCCTCGCCGTCTGGATACTCTCTCTTCATTATTAAACTCTATTTCTCAGCCTATTTTGTGTCAATTTCTTCTTTTTCCCTCTCTCTATTGCTGCGAGATTATTGTGGGAGAAGAAGAGGAAGGGAATAATAAGAGGAGCATCTCTTTCTCTCTCTTTGAGTGTATTTCTCTCTCTCTTTTTCTATTTGTATTTGTATTTGTATTTTTCACCCTCTAGCCTCTTCTCCTTGAGAGTGATTCCTTGATTGATTTGCAGTTTAAGCAAATGTAATTATTTGCGCATTCCGTTGCTGAAGCGGGAAACAACCAATGGAGAAAAAAAGGAAATCGAGTGGAGAGGCTTGAAATCCATCAACAAACTTTCTTAATCCTTATTTATTATCTTAATCCCCTTGTTTAGAATTCATAATCTATTCGGGTGGGTCTCAGAGAAGTCATCCTCCTGTGACTTTTCTGTGTGATTAGTGCAATGACACCGTCCCCTCATTTTTGCAAGTAATATTTCACGCGAAAAATGTCAGTAATTACAGCATATAAAGATAGAAAAAAATAAGTTGCTTAACCAGCTCTTTATATAATAAATTAAAATAAAAAGTTCGACCGTGTTTTCTGTTACTAATAATTGCACAAAAATTGAGTGTTGAGGACATTCCAATCCAATGTCACAAAATGTTTACATCCGTCATCCGTAACAAATTAATACAGTTCTAAATTAAAAAATATATTTTTAAATATAATTGCAAAAGTGCTATTTATTTGGGAATGCCACAGGGATGCACACTATATCTGAACAGCCAGAAGATCAGGAATCTTAGCTGGAAGCCGTACTGCCTCGACAGTTTTAACCAAATTATTTATTCCGCTTTTGCCCCTGATTATTACTGTTTTCAGGAACGACACTAACCCAGACGTCTCAGTTGCAATTAGCGCAGTTCGCTGAACTCCGGGCCCCGCCTGTGCGACAATTATCTCGCACATGCCCTGATATTCCTCTCAATTTCATCCCTAGACTCGGTCTTCCGGATTATATTATTGCCATAATGAAATGGGGTATAGATGTCAATGGAAGTAACCTATTTATAATCGTACAAGAAGGCGTTCATGTAGGGATTTATGTTGAGGGGTGGTCCTGCAATCAAAGCCACAGGTTCACGAGGGCTCCGAATCCTTATCGCCAACTTTCTCAAGACCGCCACGTGTCCGCCAATCGTTATCTCTTTGCTCCCTCGCATCCAGTAACTTTTTGGAGTGTGTGTTGTGCGTGAGCGTACCATACCAACGCCCGATTTCCATTCACTCCTGGCTCAGATCCGTACGACATACATATCTTGGTCAAGTCTTAGGTCATCCAGCTTGCTGTCTCCTTAACAATCCTGCTCAACCGTAAGCCGGATGCAGGTGGAAATTGTTTATACCAAATGGGAGACAGCGAGATGTAAGAACAACAGTGGCTGAAGAGAAACCGATGGACGGTAGGGGGACCCATATCTGCACCCACACACGTGGGATGGGCCCCACAGTTTGCCGATCATTATTAGTGAATTTATCTTTTATATTTTTTGCGGGTCCCATCATCCACCAGCACCCCTCGTATGCCCCACCAGCCCACAACCTAATGTCTGACCGTCTTCAAGCTTGATTAGCACAGGAGAGTTGGTCTGGTTCAACATTAAATGCTAGAACCATTTGAAAATAGCGCCATCTGAAAGCAACAAAAAAAAAATACTTTGTTGCATTCTTAAGAATTTATTTTAAAATAATAAACATGTGAGCTAGTGGGTCCACAGAAATTTTCTTTCCTTTACTTAGATATGAAATATTTTAATTTCGGGAGAAGTATTAGATGAGTTTAATATGGATGGTTTTTTACAAATAGCCGTTCCTATGTATTTCAGAATTTACATTTACAAAAAAAACGTGTTTTGAACAAACGAATTGAATATAAATAAGGGGTCGTTCATTTAAAAATTAGATATTATTTGTCCTTGTTATTAATTTTAGAAAATACATAAAAATCATATACAAATTAGCAAATAAAATGAACCAAATTCAAAGCATGAACAATGCACAAAAATGAAAACATAACTTATTGTTTTCTATAGAATTGTTTTCAATATTTTAAATCGTTAAAAAAATAAACTTCATATATAGTTGAATTTAAATACAAATATGATCCGTACAATTAGTTTTTTTTATACAGCACACTTCATATGTTACAATAAGGGGAGTAAAATATGGGTCTCGGTGTAACGTAGAGTTTTAAAAAAAATCAACCGTCCGGTCCAATTCGTTCTGATCTGTGCCCGCAGACCGGACCGGACCCGTCGTTAGATGGTGGCTCCTATATTACTTGGAGAGTCTTTGACGGCCAGGCGGAGCCATAAACGATCGATAGGGGGTGCCGGTTCAAATAAATAGAATATTCGGAGGCCGAATGTCACTGGCGCCTACCTTGAATCCGCCCCTGCTGACGGCAACCCTAACAGCCTCTCGGGAATTGGTTTAGAACCCTCTCCAGTTAAGACCCCATCTGTTGCTATGTTTAACGTGTGATCGTGTTGACAAACCTCACTAGCTTTTAGGTGATAGAGAAATTCGGTTCTCTGATAAATATCCCGGCTCTTTTCTATTATTTTCAGTTTTTTATATAATAATTATATTATTAATAATAAGAGTAATAAAAATAAAATTTTAAATTTATGAATGGCGCTTGCATACGGCTTGATGCGTCTTTAAATAAATACGCCCGATGACATATATGGCGTTTTTTAAATAAACACGTCACTGCTAATGACGTCTTTGGTTGTTGATCAGCGGTAGTAATGTTGATCCAACGGTAATGGATCGTAATAGATGAGTAAGAGCAAATACGCGTTTATATTATTTTATACAAAGACGCCACTAACAGTAGAGCATTTGCTCTACACTATTCGTATCCGCTACGCTATTTGTCATTCATAGATTTCAAAATTTATTTTTTATTACTCTTATTATTAATAATATAATTATTATATAAAAAAACTGCATCTTTCGCCGTCTTCGTCACCAAAGGATGTGGCGAATCATGTTGACAGGTTGTAGCTCAGGTTGAAGTTGTTAACTTGTTATGATGTTTCTAAAAAGGATGCACAATATTTGAAGTTAAGAAGAAATAATCGCCAGATTGTCTCGGTGATGTCGCTTTAATGGAATGGTATTTTTTTTCTCAAGCGAAATGAATTATATAATGTTCCCATTGGCACAAAATTGCGATTCCTTGTTCCTTGTTTGTGCATTTAATTAGTTTTTTAATTAAATGATATGTCAAAAGATTTTTGATACCCTGTACTTCTATAATCAGTGTATCTTTGTCCATGATTTTTTAATAAAGTACTATTTGGGCAATTATTTATGGTTGTTTTAGTGAAGCCTTATTTATTTATTTATAGCTAATTGAATCTATATATTTTTAAATGCAGCCCTTTTCAGATCTAAAGAATCGTGATAATAAAATTATTGTTTATGTCCTATTTTTCATAAATAGTAGAAGGAGAAAAAAAAATAAAAAATAAGAAAAATTCATATGGATCAGTACACATGGTAGTCCATGTGAATGTGGTTATAGAGTATAGAGTCGTAGTACTATCGCTCTCACTAAAATGTGTTTGTGTACGGAACTACGGGAAGCAGAGGATCCAGATTTAAGCTAGTGGAAATGTGGAATGTGATGTTACTTCTTTCCCACATTGCGATGTGAGCCATGGAAACACGTCCCTAAAAAAAATTATCATTGGACCTAAAACCAATATTTTCTTTTGCGCCTTTGAAAAGGGTTCTTGGACGGTTGGACCAGCGATAGCTCCAATCATTGGGCATAGGCGCATAGCCATGGGATGCGAGATAGTGTAATAAAAACGGGTCGGGTCGGGTCGGGTCGGGATGAGTTTGCACGGGTGGTCGGGTCGGGTCGGCGGGTTTTGGCGGGACGGGTCGGCGGGTTTTAGCGGGACGGGTCAACGAATTTTGGCGGGACGGGTCAACGGATTTTGGGGGGTTTGGCCGCGATCCGTCCTAAACCCGTCAGGTCGGACGGGTCGGGTCCAAGAGTGGGGCTGGTCGGATCGGGAACGGAACGAGTCGGCGGGTTTTTCCTTTTTTTTTCAAAAATAAAAAAATAACCCAAAAAAATTCAAAAAAACTCTTAAAAAAACTAAAAAATTCAAAAATAATTATTATGAATATTAAAAATATATAACTATAATATATTTTGAAAAAAAAAAAATTTTATCGTATTTTTTTGAATTTTCCGGGTTATCGGGTATTGGGCCGGGTTTTCCAAGTCGAGTCGGGGGCGGGTTATCACGGGTCGGACGGGGCAGGTCAGGTCCAAAACGGGTCGGGTCTAGCACGGTTTTTTTTTCAAAATTTTCTGTCCACGCCCGTGCTAGATCCGCCGGTTCTAGCGAGTCATGGGTCTGACGGGTTTGGCCACGAGTCGGGACGGGACGGGTCGCGGAGACGTATTCCACGGTTAGGTTTTTCCCGACGGATTTTTTTAAGACACTAATGCGAGATCAGATCAGATTGTAGAGATGAAATGACATTTTAGACGAGTACCTCTTTAGAATATAATTTTGATCTTCAGATTTAGATTCGCTGGCATATTTTCTATGGCAGATAAAATATAACACTCAATTACGATCATCAGATGAATTTAAACTATGACAGTTAATTCATTTCCTCTGGCCCTCTGCTATAAAATATCAGTGCATCATGTAGGTGTAGGTCATTAGATAGCTGGAGTGGGTGGGAGTCCCAAGCTCTTGGGCCAATAATAGATAACTTTAGGACTCATACCATCTCAAATTATAAAAAAAAATCCATCGATTCATATGTTTCTCTGACGATACCACACAGCGGGATCAGAATTCGCTAGAATAAACCTTTACAGAAATAAGAACAATACCCTCGTCCAGACATTATGAGCTAGTTATAGTCCAAATTATTATCTGTGTGGTCTAATTATTGCACATTGCAATCTAATTATTGACATATATTGTCTGAGAGGAGATCATATTGAATAAAATTTGGCAAGTATTTTTTGAATGCTATTTATTTTGATCATCATAAATTCATAATGATATTATTAAAATTTAGAAACTTATGAATAGAAATTATTCTATTTCTTATGCATTATTTACTACTCACAACAGGCGGATGGAGCGGTGTGAACGTGAAAATTTAAAATATATTCAGCCCTTCTTTCTTTAAAAAAAGAAAAGAAACAAGAATGAAACATCAAGCATGCATTTTTTTTATGTATTTCGTCATGACACTGCAACAGTTTGAAAGCGGCGCCGAAGAGATAAGGATGGATGATCATCGAAATTTGACTACGTGAACAATGTTGCTTCCCCCGATATAAAATAAATTTAGCTTGTGACTTGAACAAGCAAAAACAATGTTTAGTTCCATACATGTTAATCTCATGTTTTGCAAACTGCGTAACAAAAGATAACTTTTTTTTAATAGTGAACTGAATCATCATATATATAGCAGGTTTAGAAGGTTTCTTTCTTCCAGGACAAAGGTGCGTTAAATTTACACTTTTCTCATAATACAATCGTTTTGCTCAAACTAAATCAATCGTCACTTATATGTAATTATCCACTACGAGAGAAAAGATTTTTGACAACGGTTGTTAATTAATTTTAACAATAGTTATTGAACCGTTAGTAAAGAAGTGTCACGAAAAATATTGAAAATCATTATCAAATATGTAGTGTACGTGAGTCGAAACGGATCAACAACAACAGAGAAAATAAGTTTTCACAATGGTTTCTAAGCTAAAACCGTTGTTAAATAGAGTTTTAACGATGGTTTTACAATGCGAACCATTGTTAAATGTGGGTTTTAACAACGATTAATACGTTGGAACCGCTGCCAAATGTCAATTTATTTTTAAAGATTAAATAATGTTCTACGCTTTTTGGATAGAACCGATGTTAAATGTAATTTTTTTAAAAAAAAATGCATGTTTCTCACTGCTAGCCCAGATTGCTAGCATATATAATACATAATTTTTTTTTTATATCATAACACAAAATAATTAAAAATTATATATGCAACACACATATATATATTTCACAAAATTAATTTATACATTTGCATCAAACATGCATATATCATAAACAATTAAATTATATATGACACCACACACATGCATCACAAACAATTAACATATATATTACACATGCATGCTGTTGGTTTTGTAACTGATCCCATTATTCCTCAAATGCAAATGCATCACATATACATAAAATAGCATATATATGCATCACACATGCATATATCATAAACAAATATAAATAGCACACGCATAACACATATCATAATATAAATATATCAAAACAAGTAATATATATAGTATTCAAATAACAATAGTCAAATACATACATTAAGATCTTTATCCCCCACCCCATTCAGCGCCTTATCAGTATCGGTATATTCCCCTCTTCGTTATGTTGTACATTCGGGCCAAGTTGGTCCTGCTCCTCCCCTGATGACGTAGTGCACTCTGAGTTCCTCCACCCCATCTGTTGTAGTATGCTCAGATTATGTCTGTGCCTCAGGTCAGAGATTTGCGAGCGCTATCCTCAGTCCCAAATTTTCCCTGTCGATTTTGCCCATACTCCACCCCAACTGTTGTAGTATGTTATCCTCCACCCCATCTATTGTAGTATGTTCTTCAGGTGTACTGTCACTCGGACGGCAGCTGGCCTTGATCGTTCAGGCTCTCCTTCAAATTTCTCAACAGAGACTCCATAGGTGGGGCCCCACTCCCGGCTCTCCGCAGTGATGTCCCGTGGGGAGAGTTCGTTCGATTTTTCTATGATAATATCCCTATTTGTGAGTCTCACTGCCAGGAGTATCTATTATGAGGCTCCATATCGCCGCACAATGTACCGTCAAATGCGATTTATGGATCGATCGGTGCTGGTGTGTCGATAGGTTACCATTATTGCCGGGCCCTAGTCACATCTCCCCCCAACAGATACGACTAGTCTAGGTACAGTGTCGAGAGGTGTTGCTGTCGCGAAGCGTAAATGTAGTGCTCCATCTTTTGAGAAAGAAAAATGCTAGTGTTTTGTGGTTTCAGTCTATTATTTGGTATGGTAAAAGAGGTAAGAAAGTTTTAGTGTATAGGTTTTAGAAGATAGGGAAAATTTTAAATTATATCTTAGCAACAAAATTCCTAAAGAGAAGGAAGAGGATCAAAGAGAAGATCAGCAACAAACCTGAAGAAAAGGGGATCAAAGAGGCATCACCAACTTGAACAGCAAAGGAGAAATCGAGCACTAGAGAGCCGCAACCAGAGAAGAAGCTGGAAGGAGAAGAGAAGAGATAGAAAAAATGATCGAAACGACACAACCTATAAGATTTTAGGATACATATTTAACAACGGTTTCATTAAAGAACCGTTGTTAAAGCCTCTATTTAGCAACGATTTTTTGTTGGAAACCGTTGTTAAATTTTTTCACAATGGTTCTTCAAAGGAACAGTTGTTAAATGATTTCGCAACGGTTTATCTCAAAAACCATTGCTAAATAGGAGAGAGAGAAAAAAGTAGATGTTACAGTTTATAATTTTAACAACGTATTTTTTTAGAAAATCGTTATAAAATATATTGTTCAATATTTCATAATTGCCACTGAACTATTTTAGCAATAATTATTACTTAAAATCATTATTGAATGATTGTTATCTAAACTTCATTCTGTTGTAGTGATCATATAATTTAAATTTCATTTGATTGACAAAATTTTTATCAAAGACCATTAAATTTAGATTGATGTAATTTTTTTGCAATTTTTAATTTTGTTTCATGTAATATTAAATAACACTTAAATTATTTTTAACTTTAAATCTAATCAATCTATGAATTTAATGTGTATACTTCTTTTCTGTATGCCCTTGTCTATGGCTCTTTCTTCTTTTATTTTCTCAAAGTTAAGTTGGAATCTATTTTTATTTTCTTTTTGAAACAATCTGATTTCTACGCACATAATTTCATTAACTTATTAAAAAGCGATTAAAAAGATTGAAAAATGAAAAGGGAGAACTGGACTTTAATTTAGTATAATAAAGGCAATACACTCAGTCTGAGATTTTAACGCTTCGAAATTCAAATAAAGAGTTCTTATGAATAATTAAAGTTGGTTATTAAACAGCCTCACCTATATCTTTATTGAACAAATGAAACAATTGAAAAAAATACACAGAGATGATGATTTTTTGCGTTCAATTAACAAAAATATGATGAATTAATGGACCTAGCAGCCTACTTTTGAGTGGGGCGGACAAATAACTCGTAGTTTGTGATATGCTCGTAATTTGTTCTGATTTTAGCTTGACATAATTCGAGGTGAATTTGGCTAAAGTTGATAGACTAATATACTTTTTAAGTCGGGTATGAGTCATGGTTGGCTCGCTCAACAACTAGCTCATATACTTGAGTTTGTAATATTTTATATTTTGTAAATGTCATTTATATTATTTAAACTTATTTGACTATATAATTTGTATGTTGTTTTGTAATTTATTTATCCGTTATGTAATTTATTTGTTATTTATTTTATTTTACCAACTGTTTTGGTTTCAGTTTTTTTTTATTTTTTGAAAATAACTGACAAATTAGAGAAGGGATCGGTTGACAATGGGTTATTTTGATAATTTTGACAATGAACTTCTAAATAAATACAAAAAAAATCTTAAAAATAGAAATTTTTTATAGATGTATTCTTTTACTTATGGATTGATGATCATTCAAATTTCATTCAATTTCATTATCGTTTGATAGTCCATCAAAGATCGTTAAATTGGAATCGTTGCAAATTGCATAAAAATTTGATGGTTTTTGATGGACTATCAAACGATAATGAAATTTTAATGATCATTAATTCCTAGGTAGAATAACATATTTATAAACTTTTTTTATTTTTAAGATTTTTTGTATTTATTTAGAGGTTTATTGTCAAAGGTTGTCAAAATAACTCATTGTCATCTGATCACTTCTCAATTAAAAACAAACCAACTCGATGAGCACACAAACTGATAGTTTAGATTAAATTTGCTGGCTCGAATTAACTCGCTTGTCGAATAACACTACTTGAAAGGCGGATCTCTCTTCTCAACAGTACGGAAAGGTTTTCAGAGTGGATTTAATAGATATCGATTGTGTTTAAACCATGTATTTTATCAAGATTCATGCTATGAAATGGTGTATTTCTCTATTATGTTCAATAGCGGATGTGGATCCTCAAAGTGCAGTCTTGCAACACAGTTATGTACTGAAAATAGTTTCTCTGGTTCTTTCAAAGAAAAATATCTCCCTTCAAAAATTTAAAATAGAAACATGACATTATGCATAGATCAACAAAACGTGTTGCCAAAACTAGAGGACCGACAATGGCTATTTTGATAACCTTAATAATTAATTTTAAATAAATTTGAAAAAAATAAAAAAATATATTTTATAGATTTCTTTACTTATAAAATTGATAATATTTTAAATTATATATAATTTTGTTATTATTTAATAGTCCATAAAAACTGTTAAATTGAAATAATTTAAAATTATATAAAATTTTAATACAACGCCTGTAGTTAAAAACTTTTTTTCATTTTTTATATCTGCCCATAGGCACACACATCACCACATTTACACACCTATGCCCGTGGGCGATCTAACACCCGCTGGGTATCGAACCTTGATCTTCAAGTAGCGCCTCAAACCAACCGGCCTTTGAGGCATTAAAACATCACCATCCTTGAATTGTCAATTTACAATTCAAGGTCGGACACGTCACAGGGTTAGACAAATGCTATCGGAAAATAGGGTAATTAACATTTTTTTTCTTCTATTAGCCAGTCAATTTTTTCTAATCCGTTGCTGACGTGACTTGTCAAAAAGATTATCAAATTTTAATAATTATCTAATTTTGCATACTATCTGCATCTTTGAAATTAGAATGATAATTGTCAAATGAAATTTGACAATCAATTTGATAGTGGGATGTAGATCCTCTTTAACTTAATAAAAAAAAACTTGTATAAATTAATTCAAGCGAAAATGAGTTTTATATATGCTGTTCAGTCATTTTCTGTAAAAAAAAATACAACTCAGCTCTTTCTTTTGGGCGGGATTATACAATGAATTATTTTGACAATCTTGATAATTAATTTCATACAAATTTATTAAAAATCTTGAAACTGATTTTTTTTACAAACACATTATTAAACTTATAGATAAGTTGTATTTTAAGTTTCATGTAATTTGAATGTCAGTTGATAATTGGATATTCTATAGAAGTTAATTAAATTTAAGGGTAATGATCGGTTGCCAATGGGTTAACTTGACAATCTTAACAATGAGTGTTTAAATAAATATAAAAAAATTCTTAAAAATATAGAAAAAAAAATTATAGATGTATTTTTTACTTATAGATTGATTGTCATTCAAATTTCATGTAATTTCATTATCGTTTGATAGTTCATCAATGACCATCAAATTTTTATGTAATTTATAGCGGTTCCAATTTAACGGTCTTTGATGGACTATCAAACGATAATGAAATTGTATGAAATTTGAATGACCATCAATCTATGGGTATATATATATATATAGAGAGAGAGAGAGAGTTTGTCTAGCATACTTCCGTTAGCATTTCAACCTAAAATGCTAACGAGTCAAATTTTAATTAAAATAGCTCAATAAAGATTTTATATCATAATCTCGTGGTATACTATTTTTCATCGTGTTTGGAATTAGTTTACTATACTTAATGATTTTTAGAAAGTAAGATTTTTTGACATACAATTTTTATTATTTTTCTCTTATTTCAAAGTTATCTTTCAAAAATCATTAAGCATAGTAAATTACTCCAAACATAATAAAAATTAGTATTCAACAAGATTATGATATAAAGATTTTTTTTGAGCTACTTAAATTGAAATTTTGAGCATGAAAAATTAAAATTTGACTCGTTAACATTTCGATTGAAATGCTAACAGATGTATGCTAGACAAACTCTCTCTCTCTCTCTCTCTCTATATATATATATATATAAAGATTTTTTTTCATATTTATTAAGAAGACCATTGTCAAGTTAACCCATTGTCAACCGATTCCCACTCTAAATTTAAACCATTACAATTATCATATGATTTTGATGATTTTTAATGAAATGTCAAATAATACCCAAATTATATGAAACTTAAACACAATCAATTCATAAGACTAATAATATGTTTATAAAGTTTTCATTTTAAATTTTTATAAAGAGAAGGGATCGGTTGACAATGGGTTATTTTGACAACTTTGACAATGAACCTCTAAATAAATATAAAAAAATTAAAAATAGAAAAAAGTTTATAAATGTGTTCTTTTACCTATGGATTGATGGTCATTGAAATTTCATGCAATTTCATTATCGTTTGATAGTCCATCAAAGACCATTAAATTTTCATGCAATTTGCAACGGTTTCGATTTAACGATCTTTGATGGACTATTAAACGATAATGAAATTATATGAAATTTGAATGACCATCAATCCGTAGATAGAAAAACACATTTATAAACTTTTTTCCATTTTTATTTTTTTATTTATTTATTTAGAGGACCATTGTCAAGGTTGTCAAAATAACTCATTGTCAACTAATCCCCTCTCTTTTATAAATTATGAAGTTGATTGTCAGGATTATCAAAATAATTAATTCTCAAGAGATCCTCAACCTTTTTTTTTGGCGTGAATCTTTTCAAGTGAGAAGAGATTAATAGATCTAATATCTTCTTTCATGTTTTTATTTGTTATCATTATTATTTTCTTTTTAACGATGAAAAGTTTTAATTTGACTGAGGAGGGAGGAAGTTGAGTAAGTGTACCAAATATGTTTATGTACATATGCATGTCTCTATCAGTGAGCAAAACAGAACCTACTTTAGTTTACAGTACGTAATGGTTTGATTAATATTTTTTAAACACAAATGATAAGATGGATCTAAAATCTTCGCCCAGGGAGGGAGGCTTTTATAATTTGTCGTTAGGCAGAACAAATCTCCGGTTCCCGTCATAATAGAGTTTTCTTTTTTTAATTTTTTTAAAGAAGATACTATGGATGTCCTCAGTCCTCACAAATTCAAAATTTTGTTTGTGATAACAAATTTAGCTTCTGGATTTTTTATTCATCCCTCTTCTGAATTATCAAATTTATTAGGAATTCGAGACTTCCTTAGCGACTAATTTAGTTTTGTTTAATGGATATTTATGAAACTATATTTTTTTCATATAAGTATAAAGTATTCATAAAAAATTAAATAATAAGATAAAATAAAGTATCAAACATCTCAGGAACTCAATAATAACGATCTAAATATAATTTAGACTATGGTGTTACGCATAATTAATGATCAAATTTATACGGACTAAAAAATTATAGTTAAATCATCTCCAAATTTTTATTTCTGAGTTTCAATATATTCTTTATATCAAACTATGATGAAATTTTTCTATCTTTCAAAATTTTTAATTATTAGTTTTTATTTTTTTTAAAATGACTTAGAAAATATATATTATTTTATTATTATCGAGTCATCTTAAAAAATAAAAAAATAAATACTTCAAAATTTTCAAACAAAGAAATTTTTGTGTCCGACAAAATTTTGATATGAAGAATTTATTGAGACTCATAAATTAAAATTTGAAAATAATTTAACTATATTTTTAAATCCGTGACAAATTTGATCATGAACTACACGTAACACTGTATCCTAACTCCTAAATTTTTGCACTAAAACAATCGTGGGTATTTATGGTCGTTTATACTTGCGGCTATGTTAACTAGTAAATTAATTTCTTAGTGAATCATTATTATTGATTGCATTATCTGATGTTTCCCACGGTCCCATGATGCACAAACTACCCCTTCTTTAATACAAACATCCTTGCTATAGTTCGATTCTTAATTGTAACTATCAGTGGAAGATTCATATGATAAAAGAAGCCTAAGGTTGAATGATATATAATCTTAAAAAATATTTTGTTTTAGTTATTGTATGCCAATGTGTTTTATTCAAACTAATTATAAAAAATATGAAATCGTAGTATTTCAAAATTTAAAATCTTAGAACAAGTCCGTCCTTGTGTACCATGGTTTTCTTTTAATTAAACAATAATACGTTGTTATGAATGATTATAATCCTTCATTTTCCATGGCATATGATCTTATGTTGAATTTTTACTCTGCAGTTTCTACGCGTGGATATTGAATTCAACGGCCGCAAAAAGTAATACCTATTGACTTCTACATTTATAACAAATAATAAAATATATGAAAAGCAAGCTGACCTTAAAAATTATTTTTTATGTTGCTTGCAATTATAGATTGCATTTTCCAGTTTTCCTAGCAACTACTTGTACTAATTAAAATCTAGATGACGTACAGCTTTCTTACATTGGGGTGGATCTATGTGGTGGCGTTGGGTTAGTTGGTTCTTTGGTCAGAATTTTTTTAAATACCTTATAAATATGTATATTTTAAGATAAAATATCATACAAATTTTTTTTTATTTTGATCTTCTAAAAAAAATATTTTTTTACCCTACCCCGCTGAATATTATTTTTACCTTCTTCACATCCAAAGAAATATTTATATATCAAATGCTCTTTAACTTACACGGGAACTTTTAATGGTTATACTTTTGTCAACAGTGAGCCCCTTAATATGTATATAACTATGTTATTGCTACCCTAAAACATAAAGCACAAAATATTTTGGTCCTTCATGTCATATCTTTAAGTTCTGAATTCAAAAGAGTGATTCTATCATTCAATACGATTTCCATATTAAAATAAATTTGGGACTAAATTTTGTATTTTTAAAATTTTTTATTCTTTTGATGATAGAAAATATATTGAGCTAATGATTTTCAATAATAATGATTTTCTATTATTTAAAAAATAGAAAAATAAAAAAATAAAAAAATTAATCTTCAAACATATTTGAATATAAAAATCACTTTAAATAGTTGAATCGATATTTTGAATTAAAAAATAAGAGATATAACATGAAGTGCAAAAATTATTTTGTACTTCATGACTCAAGATAGCATATCTATATATACATCAGGGATGTCAATGGATTAAGTTATCATTATTTTATTTTTTTTTTATCCGACCCAATCTCACTCGACCTGTTTAAAATCAAGTCAAAATTTCTTTGACATGATTTAATTCAAATAAAATAATTAAGGATATTTATATATTTTTAAGCAACTTAATATATAATTAATCTTAATTGATGTATATATAATATTTGATTAAATTATAAAATAGATTCAAAATAATAAGGGTTGTTCACCTACGCACAAGCGCACTATTAAAAAACCTAAGCGCGTCGAACAAACGCTTAAGTTTTCTTATACATCCGAATCGATCTCATGTGTGACTAATAAAAATCATAATTCATATCTATTTATTCTAAAATCATTTTTATCCCTAATCAAGTAAATAAAAGAAACCCACGTTGCAATATAACTTGTGCGTTGTAACTTGCATTTTTTTTACGAGTGGCAGATGGTGGCGGTCAACGAACGTGCCCTGCTTTGCTTCCTTCCTGTGATTGTTACGTAATATTAATTGGCCTGCGGGCATATGTCAGAAAAAATATCATTTATTAAAAGGAAGAAATTTTTAGAAAAGTATTTTTCATAATATAATGGAATGAGTCATCCAGAGCATCACAATTCATTAGAACAAAATTCAATAATTAATTGATCATCTGATCAGATAAAAAGTAAGTAGGAAAATATTTGTTTAGTTTAGCGTTAAAACTAGTTTAGAATTTTTCTAATAAATATTTTTTCGCTAATAAATACGGTATTGTAGAATTACTTTATATACTTTTCATGAGGTTGGAAGACGATATAACAAAATCACCCATACGAATGTGAACTAATTAATAAAACTTGGTGTATTAACTAAATAAATTTTCATATAAAATATAACGATTTCTTGCTGTTATTTTTTTTTTTTTAAAATTCATAATGAGCTCATGTCGTGCCTATGAATTTTTATAATAATTAAGGGTTCCTATGCAAGATTTATTTCAACAAGTTATTTCGGTGTTATTGCGTATTTTTCTGTTGGATAAATATTGCCTCGTGCGGAGGATGTTTTTGTTTTGTAAAGAATACTTGTCCATGGATTTTTGTTAAGAAAAAAATATCAGCCGTGCACAACGTATTTTGAATTTGCAATTGTAAAAGTAGCTTTTCTAGGCCAACAACAATTTCAGTAAAACAATAGACAAATCGATTGGTTTACTTTTAGGGTGTGAAGGGACCGAATATAGGATTTGGATTGAGATAACAAAAGATATTATTTGATTTGTATCTGTATAAAGATATAATTTAAAAAAAATAAAGATTCTGTATTTAAAAAATTATAACATATAAAGATATAATTTTACTATTATCTATCCAATCCGTTTATATCTCTGCCAGACTAGGTGTGTAAAGGGATTAAATATTGTGCATTTTTTTTCCAGATCCTAATTTCAAAAAATATTCATTATATATTTTTTAATTGTGTTTTGGTATAGATTATGAATCTATTTAATTTTAGGTCTATTCTATGCTCATATATTCATGTTTATATTTTTATTTTTTATAATTCATCGATACATTTGAACATCAATATAATAATAATTGGTGGTTAATTTTTATAATTAATATTTAACTCTTATGACTAATACCTCTATAAAAATATTACACGATTATTTTCAGTAGTACATATAATATTTTTAAATAATATCCGAAATATATCTCTGCCGTATTCATATTTATCTGTATTCATATTTATCTGTTTAATATCTTATTTGTATCCATATTCACATTTAAAATTTTATAACAAATGCAGATATAATTTTATCATTATTCATCCATATTCGATACCTTTGCATTCCTAATTCCATTACAAAACTAAAAATAGCTTATTACAATAAGAAAAACACCATAAATTAAATTAGCCATTCTATCTATTTTTTTTTTTTTTTAATTGAGCTCTCAAATTTTGGTATATATTATTTTTATATATCTATCTCAAAATTTGAATCTGCGCCATTTAGTCGAGAAACGAAATACTAGACCTGAGATTCCCATTTAACCTAATTTGAACTCCAATACTATAATGTCAACATATATTCATCTCGTACTTAATAGTAACCAGAAATGTTTTCGGAATTAATCTTCTTCCAAAAAACTGATTGCAAGAATCAAATGCAAGTACCCGATAAAACCAACAACATCGACGAAATATATAAAGTTCAAAAGTCTTTTAAGCATCATGTACAAACAATATCATAGAAACTGCATTATTAAAAATGTCTTTTATGAAAATTAGTTTTAGTCTAAAGCAAAGTTAATACTGAAGATATTGCTCGTCACATGTTCAAAATTTGAACGAATGATAAATTTAAGAATAATAGTAATTATATTTCATAAAAAGTGTTTAGTCTCTCAGCCCCTCACAAATATCACATCACAAAAATTGTTGTTTACTTAATTGTTTTTAATATTAATTGCTTGATCATTAATAAGTGGGATTGAATATTCCTTTTACAATAATTTTGTGTATCTCTAGAAAATAAAAAAAAACTTTATTTGAAAAAAATAAGAGAAAATCAATCTAAACAACAATAATAAATTGAAGTGTCTAATATTTGAATTACTCACATTCATATTAAAAATTTATAATACTTATTAATTAAAAACTGTAAAATAATTCTGTAATCATAATTTATTGTCAACTAGTATAATTAGTTTTTTACTTTTAATTTTTTATTCAATAAAATAATATAGTGATTATTGTACGAAATCATTTTATTTCGCAATGAACAAGGAGCACCGAATGGTAATGAAGTACCTCCTCAAAAGCTAATGATATGCACCTCTTCCTCCCTGTTTTAATTTAAAACCTCCATGTTAATACCGAAGCATCCTATTGTATCTCTAATCAGTGCGGTAAGAGACATAAAAAATGCTCGCTTAAGTGCAAAGGCGCAACGTAAAAGTAAACTTTATTTTTTTATTTGTGAGGTGGACGTAGTTACAAAAGCGTATATTTTTGTGTGCTTGTTTGTGAAACACAAAAAGCGAGAGGTGCAAGAGCCTTTTACTGATGAATATTTTTCATCCAAGTTCAATATTGTTATAATATTTAAATTCAATATGAATTTAATACACTTAGGTTTTCCTATTTAAAATTTTATATGTCTTCGAAATACAATTTTGATGATTACCATAGAAAGCAACAAAACAAAAAATATGAAAAAAATAAAAAGAAATAATATTAATATCCTATCACATCTTGTTATAAATATTACGTTATTTTAGATTAAAAGTTTCTAAACTAATATAATATGCTATATATTAAATAATAAATTAAATCTATCATTATAGTATGTAAATAAACTAACTTTAATCTATTTAAAATTTTGATGAGACGATGAGTAATATTATATATGTGTACGCATTGTATTGTTATTTTGTATATCACCGATATATTCATATTTTGTTTTTTTTTGATATTTTGATATTAAATATTTTGAATATTAAATTATAATGCAAGCTTTCAATTGTATATTTTACTTTCTTCGAAATGAAATTCAAGTATATTATATATGCATTTGTATTCTAAAATATTATATTTTATTTAAAATAAGAAATAAAATTAATAATATATTTTTTATTATTAATTTTATTCCTATCAAGTATTTCACTATATTAATTATATCAAATAAAATTATGCGCATCAGATTATTCATGCACGTATTTCTTATATGCTTTGGGTCTCAGGCGATTTTAAACATTTGCGGTTTGACTGCAAGAGCACTTGCCTCTAATGAATTTTTTTTTCACTTGGTTTGGTTGGTTCGGAAGAAATAACTATAGTTTCAAGGCAAAAAAAATATTACTTTTTGAATTTAAACCAAAAATAAACCCAAGGAGAACAATGTTAATTGCCAAATTTCTTAAGAGTTTTGCATGCACACCCCTTGGTGGCAAGTTCAATCATCTCTTTCTAATTATCCATGACTATTACCTTTCAATTTTCAACAGGGCGGAATGAAAGGTAAATAAAAGGGGTCAAGTCCTCCTATGAAATGAAAGTTTGCAATTTTATCCTTTATATTGTATGTATTTTACACTCTTTTATCCCCTTTATAAAAGTAAAATTTATAATTTTGGCCCCTCTATTTTGAATTTCTGATTCTCCTCCATGTTTTTCAAAGTAATTGTACTCTTCAGAAGTCATTTTAAAGGAATAGAATAAACCATTAACCTTAAACATAGAGCAAGTATGAGTTATTTTTTTAAAGGAATATGATAATCCATTAACCTTAAATATAGAGTGATAGAACCCAATAACTTGGGTCCGTCAAGTCCGTTAAGCGTCTCGCTAAATGTCAAAAAACAATTACAAAATAAGCCTCTGCACTCCCAGTCAGAACAGCTAGGAAACAAGGGGTTATCATTCTATGAATAGAAGTCCTTGGCCTCCTGAAAATGGGTCAGCCCCTTCCCTATCAACACACCTTCACACCCATCATCATTTAGGGTTTTAGCATCTTGTATGATACCGAACACCCCCATCATAGAGCAAGTAAAAATGTAAATAGAAGTGATATCAAATTAATTGCAATAATTTTTAATTAGTGCTCGTGAATCTTACATTACAAGGCAAGTAAAAGTGAAATTATCCATCTACTACCGCATAACCCTTGACGATTGAGCAGCACAGCAAGTAATAAATTATAATTCTGACCGTTTGTAAAAGCGCAAAAAATCCAACCCTTGATAATCACTGCAAATTATCTATTTATGTATCTTTTGTTATAGCTCTTCTTTGTTCGAGCTAATCAATAGAAAACCTTAAAGCGAAATTTTATCTTTTAGACCAGAAGGCCCCAGCTCAAGGCCTTTATTAAAAAATAAAAATACCCTCAACAGTCTATCTTCAACTAATAGAAAGGTAGTTTGAGGATATATGTGAGAACGACACTAATGTTGTTTTAATCCATTCATTCTTTTTTGTTAATGCCCACCGGAGGTGGAGCCAGCCATTGACAGAAGTGTCAGCTCACAGTACCATAAAAAATTGCTTTAGAATCGGTTATATAAATGAATGATTAGCACCGGTTATACAACCGGTTCTAAAATTATGTGGTGCTAAATATTTATAAAATCGACGCTAAAAGAGATCTCGGGAGCGGATGTGAAATAACCTTAAAACTGATTTTTGAATAATCATTTCTAAATTCTAACATTTAGAGCCGATTTTTGGCTCATAACCAGCTCTAAACGAATTCCTTTAGAGCTGGTTATGAGCCAAAAACCGGTTCTAAAGGTTAGAGTTGTTTTCTTCATATAAACATGTGAGAAACGATTTTTGAAGAAAATAGACTTTAATGTTATTTGAAATAGTTAATAATAATTTTGAAATGATTTTTGAAGAAAATCGGCATTAGTTTAAATAACAAAACCTTATAGATCTTATTATAAGTTTTTTGTGGCCGCGTAGAATGTCTCAATCAAAGTTTTCTATTAAAAGTTATGGCCATTTGAAATTGAGATGATTGGATTTTAGTTTTAAGTTCTTCATTCTTTCCTCTTTCCTCTTATTTTCTCTTTCTTCGTCCCTCACATCTCTTTTAAATATGAAATAGGGAGAATAAAGAGTGATAATCCGTGAGATTTAGATTTTTTAATTTTAGTTTCTAGATCGTCGGATCGAAATAAACGAACGGTTAGATTGAAAAATATAGCAATCTGTAGAAGCAAAAAACTGAAATTTTATTGGTTAATGCAATTATGTCAGAGATTTTTTTTTTGCTTAAAGCGTTATTAAAATTAAATATCGTATAAATCAAAAACCGGATCAAACTCATTATGTAATTAAGTTTTATGATTTAGAACTGATTTTTATTAAAACCGGCTCAATTAGTAATTTAGAATCGATTTTATCATAATGAGCTTTACTTAAATTTTATGAATTACAATCGGTTTTAATAAAAACTGGATTTAATTAAATTATATGAATTATAACCAATTTTTATTAAAACTGGCTTTATATACATGTATAGATTAATTGAAAAAATTTGTAAATCAATTCATACTCACTTTAAACTAATTAATAGATTTCCAAAATAATTTACTAATTAATTATTATATTAGTAAATATACTTATAATTTTTTATTAACGTTATTATTATCATGCTTAGAAATTGAGATTCACATAATAAAACTATTTACTTTTATTTAAAAGTCAATTTATTTAGGATATATATAGAATTAGGCTATGGTGCTTTGCAAAGCACAAGAGCGTTGTGTGCTTTGCGCTCTATTTTTAATTTTAAGTCAGAAATGATCGATCCAAGCCACTCATTCTAATATCCATATAAAAATATATTAGTAAACCAAATTTTATATTTTTTTGAAATTTATTTGCTATTTTTTTGGATAGGGGGAAAACCGTCATTTTTGGATGAACCAGAATTCTCAGATCAAATTATTTTCTCCTCATCAGAAAAAATAGCAAACAAATTCTAAAAAATATAAAATTTGGTTTACTAATAGATTTTTATATGAGGATTAGATTGAATGGTTCAGATTGATTATTTCTGACTTGAATTTAAAAATAGAGCGCAAAGCACACAATGCCTTCGTGCTTTGCAAAGCACCATAGTCGGACTATATATATATATATATATATATATATACTAAATAAAAGAAACTCAATTAACTTAACAAATCTAAAATTATATTTTTAATGTTTTAAACGTTTTGGTGTTTATTTTCATAAATATTGATTATATCTAAGTGGGCCGGATCCATATTTTCATTTCTCAGTTTCTAATGTGATAGGTCTAATTTCCAACCCAATTTTATCAAGTCCGAATTTTCAGTTACCAAAGAAATAGTTTGTAAAGATATATTCAGATCCGATTTTTATAAAAAAATAGTACTATAAGTAATTTGTTAGAGTCGTTTTTATAAAAATCGATGCTAAAATAGTCTGGTTAAAACTGATTTTTGTCTTGTGTACAAAAATTCAGTGCTAAAATAGTTTCAAAATCAATTTTCATGAAAATCAGTTCTAATTCTCACCTACCAAAGATATTGTTACCATTATAACCTGTTATTTTTATAAAAACTGACTCTAATATATTTCACTCAAATGATCACACTGCCATTCAACCATTTTAGAATCAGATTTCTATTTAACCGGTGCTAAATAGACATTTCTAAAAGTCTTTTTTTTTCTGGTAGTGTGACTCCTAATTTTTTTTTTCAGAAATAAATTTGTGATTCTATTTTTTTTAAAAACAAACTTGATTTTCAAAGAAATTACGAAAATGTCCTATTTTGAAAAATATACCTCTAAAATTATAATTTCATTATAAAAAATGATAAAAATATATTTAACTTTCAAAATAATTATAATATTATATCTACTCAAAAAGTTTTTGACTTCCCCTATTTTGAAAGCTGGCTCTGCCTATGTCCACTAAGTTATTTTTCTAATAGGAATTCCTAAATTAGATCGAGAAAAGGCTAAGCTACTTTAATATTTTTAGGGTTAGGACCTACATAGAATAGATGGGAATATAAAGCAAGGAAATATTCCCTACTTATCCATCCGATCTGGAATTTTACTTTTGATGAAAAAGATGAGGTTAGGCTCTCAGATTTCATTTAAAATCAAAGGTGTTGTTGTTAAGAAGAAAGAAAATAAATGGAACGAATAAAACAGGAAGGAGTAAGCAAAAACAAAACGCAAGTCCGTGTGTGGGTGTGTGAGACTGTAGAAGGTCGCATGTTCAAAATTTAGATGAGGTTCTTTATGAATATTTAAGGTTGAATAACATAGACTCTCATATTTATCTAAAAATAATAATGCAATAAAAAAAGAAGCAAATATATACTACAGTTGAAAATTTTATATTTTTACGATTTCGGGCCATCCTATTAATTCCTACATGAAACAATTTCACTTCTTTTGATAATTTCTTTCCAAATGGAGAACACAATTAGAACAAAAGTATTTAGATTAAAAAACTATTAAGACAATTATAATCGATATTTTGTAGTTAGTTCACGTTTGTTATATTATACTCGCGTGTTTATCAATGAAGCGGAAGAATTTATAATAAGCTATATCATCTTGGAGTGACCTTATTGGAAATAATGTTGAGTAAATTCCTGAGTTGAATCTAATATTTTTATCCTTTTGAGTTTAGTGCAGACAGTTTATTACTTCTGACATTATCGATATTTACATTTTATTGTGATGTTATATGCGGTAGTGCTATTTCTATTTTTAATTGGTTCTTTTCAATAATATATTTTTTTGTTCTTGTAATATCTTTAAACATCTCAATGATGTGAAGAGATACAAATTAATTATTCAGGCGGAATAAAGATTTATTTATAGACCGAATTCTTAAGAAAAAAAAATTTAATAACATATGAGGAGAATCAGCTATTAGAGGAGTATTTTTTTTTTTATATAAACAGAACTTTCGAGGAAAATAAATCTTTTAATCATGCATGAGAGAGAAACGGATGTACAGGGGATCGTTAATGAAGGCTACAGTTGTATTAATATTCAAAATATTTAATTAATGTTATGTTATTAAAACGATTAGTAGTGTTAATATAACGACTCATCCTTAGCAGCATGATCAGTTAATCACTGAATTAGAAGGAAATTCTACTATGATATCACACTTTGATTAGTCAACATATTGACGTACGGATCAATATTTTTTTAAACTAGCCACTAACTACTTTTACTAACCGACCTCTTAGATTCAGTGAATTTAATAATTTTCACTAACTACTTTTAATACATTTCAAGAGAGTTCCAACAAATTTAAGATGAAACCACTTGATGTGAATAAAAAAGCAATAAATAATGTGAATAATAAAAGTTTTTGATATGAATATTCAAACGAAACAATAAAAGTAAAAGAAATAATTAAATGGCGGGGACCGATCGACAACAGGTTACTTAACCATATTAGCAATGATTTTTCAAATAAATTCAAAAGAAAACCACATGTATTTGGACTGCCAAAAAGAATTTTTAGGTTTGAATTGTCGGGCTCGCATCCATTATATTGTGAATGAAATTAGGCAAGCTTTTTCATCTAATTTCCATGTTGATGTGGCATGAGCAGACTTGTAATGTCGACTACAAACACCAACAAAGCTCTATAGTAATGTAGTTTCAGTTGCACTTACAAATCTAACGCAATAGCATGCCAATTTTACCAGCCATAAACAATTCATACTAGTGAACCTTCTCCAAAGCAGCATAAGAAGGTTTTCTTTTTCTTTTTTGTGAAAAGCATAGGAATTAATGGTATTAATTATTTAAATGGCCTAATTGATGTTGGCTGTCACGTGACTACTTGAATTCGCTGTCTAAGCTAGACTCAGTTTCATATCAGCTCGGTCGCTTTCTTAGCTTGAAATTGTTAACAACTAGATTAATTACTTATTTTGCTTTCTGACCCAAATTTAGTCTCGAAATTAATCATGGATGGCAGTCAAAAAATTAGTACGAATAGGCCTAAATAAACAATCACGATTATTCCCACATTTTAATAATGCTAATACGTGGGAGAAGTAGGGGTGTAAATGTAGCGGATATTATCTGCTCCGTTCGGCTCTGTATTTAAAAATGATCTAAAAATATATTATCCGTATTCGTATTCAATTCATATCCGTAAGAACTAATGCGGATACGAATACAAATTTGATTTCATATTCTATTAATTGTATTCGAAATAGAGCATATATTATAAAATTTTATTTATAAAATAATATTATTTATCAATATTTTTAATTATATACAATATTATTATTATAAATACTAATATATATATTATAAATACTTATTGTTAATATAAGTACTTATTTTTATTATATATACATAGCTACTAATAATATACATTAATTTTTATTTCATATCCATCAGGTTGATTTGATATTAAATTATTACATCCATGATCATATCCGTCAATAAAAAAATACGAATATAATCTACACTATTCGTTCCAAATCCGTCCGTTACGGCCCCAGTGAGAAGGCACATGGAATTGTTGTTTTTAAGTAGCTCCAGTGTTCCACAGATGTAGAATTTGTAAAATATAATAAAAGGAGGTTTCGTGGAAGCCACCTTCTGATCTGAATCACTGCGTGTCAGAAGAATTCTTAGTATTTTATTACACAGTTTAATTGTCTATACACGCATGGTCGCACAAATATTATGAAAACTAATTATAATTTATAAAAGTATTCATTTATCCCTAGGTTGGTACTTACAGTTCGAATTTCTTTTTTTTTTTGCTGTATTACTTGACTGAAACAGTATGATAGCCATTACGAAATTAACAAGCCTTAAGGCTTGATGGCCGGATTAAATATTGTTGAGAAATAAAAGTGATTAGGGTGTAATTAATTAGTCTCAAATTCGTAAGGATATTTTTATCATTGACTAATTAGAGAATATACCATCCAACAATTATAATTACTCAATTAGAAATGGGTTACATATTCCCTTATAATTAGATAACAATAGGTAGGTAGCTTTGTAACGATAATATTTATTATCGTTTGTTTTTTCTCTTTTCGGAGCAGTAGCGTATAAAGACTTGTAATTGTATAGTATAATTAATAAGACAATTACAATCATCAATTTTCCTTCTCAACAGTCAATGTTCTCAAAACTTAACATGGTATCAGAGCATAGATCCATCTAACTCTCAAATTCGCACAAAAACCCAACAGTAGTACTGAATAGTCAGAAGAACTGTATCAAACTACAAACTGATCAAACAACTGGTACACATTCCACAAATTATCAAAACCAGCAAAGAGAAGGAATTCAAGCAAGCTGTATCTGTTTAGACATCAGCAAAATACCAGAAACTAAAACAAGACAAGTCAAGCTATATTTGTTCAATATCAGCAAATTGCTCAGCAAAATACCAGAACAAGGCAAATCCTTACCAGCAAACTGAGAAATAGCTAAATCTTTACTAGAAAACTGAGAAATAGCAAAAAATGACATGAGAAGGGATATTCACCTTCCCACATCAAAGCCAAACAACTCAAACTCAAATTTCCACTATTATAAGGCTAAATATAGATTTTAATGCCTCACAAAAAATGACCAATGCTCCTCTTAATGGCAAGAACTACATTTCATGGGCAAAATCTGCCAGGATAACTCTCAAAAGAAAAAAGTTGTTCGGGTATGTCAATGGGAGTAGAGTAAGACCAAGTGAAGGAGTAGAAGCTCAGGATAAATGGGATATGATTGATAGTCAAGTAATGACTTTGATCTCAAATTCTTTAGAGCCACAACTGTCTGAAAATTTTTATAGTGAAACAACCCTAGAACTCTGGCAAGCCATTGAAAATCAATTCAGCAACAAAAACAAAGGTGTATCTGAGTTAATCGAATTTGTAAGATCCAAATACGAGAAATTAAAGTTGTACATGCCTCCAACAACTGACCTGAATGTGCTCCAAGGGAGGGAGGAAACTGATCGGGTGTATACATTCTTAGCAGCCCTTGACTCAAGCTATGAACCAATTCGAGCACATATTCTGCTCTCAACGGAAAGGCTGAGTTTTGATGGTGTGACGGCTCTTGTCAGACAAGAAGCGACCAGACGAGTTACAATGGCCTCTGACTCGAACCCAAAGTCAGAGGCGCATGCCTTCTCAGCTCAGCACTTCAGTGTCAGCAAAGGTAAGGGTAAGGGGGAGGTTGACAGGTGTTCCCATTGCAAATGAGAAGGTCACACTCAAGAGAAATGTTGGGTGTTTCATCCCCATCTCCGGCCTAAGAGGAATCAGGTTGCGGCAATGAGGAGAATTTTTTTCCAAAAAACCTAAATGGCGGAGAAGTGGAGAAGATGGGTCTGGTGTCAATGGAAGGCAACTCAAACAAGGTGAAATTGAGTTGGAATGAAGGAGAGCAACTCGATCGCTTTGAATCCCTCCTGTCGTCCCTCTTAAGCCAGAAATCGGGCACAGGTTTGAAGTTTAATTTATTTCAACAAAAATAATCAGCTCGTCCAGTAAATCTAAGCCCAAGTACCTTGGTTAATATAGAAAAAACTAGTAGAGCAAACCCAAAATGCGAAAAAAAGAGTTCTGAAATTGTTGCCCTTAGTTTAGGATGATTAGATAGAAATAATTGTTTAACCATATGACTTAGCACCAAAAACACATCACAAAGTTATACTAAATGAGTGCTTGACTCGAGGGCCACCAATTATATGACAGGTAACCAATCATTGCTAAAAAAATATTGTACCCTAATAAGTGATCAATACTTTACTGTTGTAAATAATGAACAGATTAAGATTAAAGGATGGGGTATGATTAGTCTTTTTACAAAGAAATACCTTCAAGATGTATTTTATGTTGAGAATTGCTCGCTTAATCTTTTATCTATTTATAAACTTTCTAAAGAGTAAAATTATAAAATAATATTTAAAGAAAAAATTATGATTTTTCAAGACTTAGTCATCAAGGAGAAGATTGGTGAATGACATTTAAAAAATGGCTTATACTTTTTGGATAGCAATAAATTTATTTTTAATAGTAGAAAAGAGGATAATTTAAGTAAACTTTGACACAAACGAGTGGGACACCCTTCAGATAAAATTTTAAATTATATGTTTGATTTTCTAAAGATTATTTTAGTAAGTGTGAAGTTTATAAACTTACAAAACATATAAAACTTTCTTTTTGTCTATCTCTAAAAGCAATGAAGTATTCGAACTTGTCCATTCCGATGTATGAGGTCCGGCTTCTGTAACCTCTTACAATGAGTATAGATATTTCATTATTTTAATCGATGATTTTTCAAAAATAATGTGGCTATACCTTATGAAAAATAAAAGTGAAGTGTTCTCTCATTTTCAAACATTCACAAATTTGATAGAAACACAATATGACAAAAAATTAAAACCCTTAGAACGAATAATGGAACAAAATTTATTAACCAAAATTTCTCAAATTTTACAAATTTAATTGATATTATTCATCAAACCACGTGTGTTTATACACCTCAACAAAATGGGGCGTCCGAACGAAAAAATCGTCATTTACTTGAAATGACAAGAACTCTTCTTTTTTAAAATAACATTCCAAAAAAATTTTGGTCGGAAGCCATTCTCACCGTGGTATATTTGATAAATAGATTATCTAGTACCAACTTACTTTTTAAAAGCCCTTATGAAATTCTTTATGGAAGAAAAATCAACCTAGAGCATTTAAAAGTGTTTGGTTATGCTTGTTTCGTCCATAAGAATAGATTAGACAAATTACATTTTACATCAATAAAAACTATTTTTTAGGGTATTCTTCCCAAAAAAAGGGATACAAGTATTATGATCCAAAAAATAAAAAACTTTACATTTCAAGAGATATATTTTTTCTTGAAAATGAATATTTTTACAAAGCAATTGAAGAGAAGTATTGTGACCAAGACTCCTCAAATGAATTTATGCTACCTTGTGAACCTAGGAGGAAGAGAGATATTTGTAGAAAATCATATTCATATAGGTGATCATGGAAGTGGAGATAATATACCACCACAAGGAGAGGCTGAGATAGAAGATCATATAGAAGAAACTCAAGTAGATGAAGTACCAGTGAGAAGATCAAGCCGACAAACTTAACCTCCATCTTGAAGGACTTTGTTATGTATTCGGTACAATATCCAATCCAAAATTATATTTCATATAATAACATCACCAATGATCACTATGTATTTTTAAATTCTCTATCACAAATCGATGAACCCAAGGTTTTTGAGATAGCAAAACTTGACCCAAAGTGGTAGAAAAATTAATTTATTTGACCACTTTCAAAGGCTCATAGAAAAATTAACTTATTTGACCATCACCTAACCGGACATGTCATTTGTCGTAAGCCAAATAAGCAAATTTATATATTCACCAAGAACACCACATTTAGATGTCGTTAATAGAATATTAAGGTATCCAAAAGGGACTCCCGGTAAGAGAATTTGGATGAAAAGAAATAACACTAATGCTATATGTGGTTATTCCGACGCAGATTGGGCGGGAAATTTTGATAGAAGATCAAGCGCGGAAGCGGAATATCGAGCGATGACATTCACTGCAAGTGAATTACCATGAATTAACCAAGTGCTAACCGACTTAAACATAAAAGTCGAGGAATCGATGAAGATATTTTGTGATAATCAATCGGAGAGGTATGTTTCATCACATTCCGTCTTTCATGAGCGCATCAAACACATCGAAATTGATTGTCACTTTATTAGAGAAAAAATGCAATTAAAGGAAATCAAGACTCCATTCATTAAGAGCGAAGATTAATTAGCCGATATTCTCACGAAGGGATTAAGCATCAAAGCATTTGAAAATATTTCGTGCAAACAAGAATTATATGATATATATCATCCTACCTTGAGGGGGAGTGTTGAAAAATAAGAGTGATTAAGGTGTAATTAATTAGCCTCAGCCCCGTGAGGGTATTTTCGTCACTGACTAATTAGGAAATATACCATCCAGCAATTCTAATTACTCAATTATAAATGGACTCCATATTCCGTTATAATTAGGCAACAGTGTATAAGACAACAATAGGTAGGTAGCTTTATAACGGTAATATTTATTACCATTTCTTTTTCCTCTTTTCATAGCAGTATCCTATAAAGACTTGTAACTATACAGTATAATCAATCAGACAATTACAATCATCAATTTTCCTTCTCAATAGTCAACTGTTCTCAAAACTTAACTGTTAGAATTTCTTTTTGGCCGTGATCCTCTAGTAAACATCTAATCATAAATTAGATTATCTTGATCCATGCCGTCGATCTTTCAGAGAGACATAATCCCGTTGATCACCAGACTCCTTTAAGCCTTCTAGCGATCTTCCTCTAATCCGATGGAGCGACTGAGAGGATTGGCGCAGATAGTTTCTTCTCTTCTGGAACTCTATCTTGAGAGAATAATTAGATTATGTTGGAAAACGAAAAGGTGCCAAAAAATAGATAATGAGGAATTATTTCGAAAACCAACAGTCTCCCTGTATATAATGAACGCCCATAACTGAGAGCAGTTATATCTTAGCGGGTCCATATCAGATCCAAATTCTCTCTTAACGGATTCGCTGCTTAATCAGAAAACTGTCTATAGTTGTGTTCTCCAGGGACCAATAGCATAATTGTATTGTTATCAAACTTTATATAATTTAGACCATCACTAAATCATAAAGTTATTTAATACGCATTTTACACATTAAATGCCCCACTTCTCATGACACATATTAAATTCAATATGAAATTTGATCATTTCATAACGGGTATAATTTGACAGTCCATTATATAATATATTTATTACATATAAGCTCATATATATTATAATTAATAATAATTAATTTCAGCATTAACAAATATTCTACTCAACTCACATTAAGAAAAAAAAAAGAACTGAACCATAGCCCCCCCAAAAAAATAAAACCAGAGATAATAACCCTGAACAGGAGCTGATACCTAAAGTTAGATTTGCTAGGCAATAAGCACAGAAGTTTGGTAACCAAAAAAAAAAGGAAGAGAAAATCCATATAACTGCAGCAGTAAAACTGAGGTTCGACAAGATCGAATAGAATAGTAAAATAGTAGCACATTTATACCATGTTTTACTGGTTCACCAACATAGTTTAATTACGGGGCCAAGATACATGGAACATTTATTGTTTGTCGTATAGATACTGTTGAGTTCTCTGGCACATTAGTTATGTTATCATTAGGTACATTAGTTTTTCAGCCAAACTTTGACCAACTGTCCTTCTGTTTTCGTCAATTTGATCCCTAAATTAAGTAAATATGAATTCTCTGGCACCATTTCAGATACCATTAGGAAAATGACAAAAAATGTATTAGGAATCAATGCTGTAGTACATTTTCTGGACTAATTTAACAGCTACTATCTATATAGAGTACTGATAGTACATAGAGTACAAACTATCAGTGCTGTAGTACAAAGTGGCAGAGGGAAAAATAAAATCTAGTGATATCATTATATATATTTTATACTAATTTTAAAAATATCAATCGAAATATATATATTTATAAAATAAATTTATAAAATTTAATAATATCATTTACACCCATAATTATATACCTGGCTCCACCACTGATGTCTATATATACAAATCACAGCATGAGAACTACTAATTATACACATCTAAAGTCTGAAATTTCATTTGCCAATTCGACGGATTCGAAGAGATATAACAGATCCCAGATCTAGCACTGCATTTTACTATTAATTATATGTTAACTAGAAATTCAAGTCATCAATACGAAAGCACTTCAATTTAATTAATTCGCAGAGCGCACCAAGAAAAAAAATAGTGGTGAAAAGAGAGCTCTAAGCTGTGTATACTTGGTCAATGGTCAGATATCTATGCAAAGGGCATCCTCTAGTATTTTCTTCAGTAATCCTTGCATGGAGATTGATGCCATCATAATTTATCCTGCCTGTTTCAGAAGACAGTTATATAAGGTTCCATGTTAATGGAGGTGCAACAAAAAATAAGAACCATTTCAACTTTCTACGAGAAAAAAACTGACAAACGAGGCTCAATGCTGAAATGAAATTACCTCTTTATCTGTGTATTAGGGACATTCTTTCTAGAATCAACAACAACAGACAAAGACAAATAATCCTTTCGTGAGGATTCTGTGGACTTTGTATGGTTTCTCTCTGAAGTTTTGGTTTCTTCAGGTTCCGTTCCAAGTAGTTGAATTGTTAAGCTTCCACCTGAATAAGAAGGCAAAATGAGGAAAACAGATCAGTTAACCATGTAAAGAAAAATGCCCACAGCTTACCGAAATAATCTATGACCAATCAATTATATTAAAATGAAAGCAATTTTACATATGTTTTTACCAAAATCCTTTCTCAAATGGTCCCACTTTAGCCAGTGGCGGATCTAGGATTTTGATTAGGGGGGGGCAATTATCGGATTGTAATGGCTTATCGGGTTCAAATCCATTAACTAATCGGGTACTAAATAAAAAAAATTAATAATTTAATATATATACTTAACTAATAATTTTTTTATTAAATAATAACATTTTATATATTAAAATAACAATAAAATAAAGCTCGAAGTAATAGATAATCAAGTTGATGAAGAAAGTTTTCGACTAAGGAACTTTATATTTTGATATCTTTGCATAATTATTTCATTATGCACGGTATTAAATATTTTTTTCTCAATAAAAATAACCAGACAATTCGGGGGGGGGGGGGGGGGGGGGCAAAAAAAATTTCCAGGGGGGGCACGTGCGAAAACATTACCGAAAAGCACTATTTTTCAAAATCCAGGGGGGGCACGTGCCCCCCCTGGAATATACATGGGTCCGCCCCTGACTTTAGCCACCTAAAACCTCCAAGCTCCATTCAACCAAGGATATACATTTTCTTAACTTATGATCATTCCTTTCGTTGATCATAAATATGACGGACTGGAGGTCTCGTGGCCATGCTTACTTTAGCCAACTTAAACACTTCTTTGTAGGATATACACATGTTCTAAGATAAATGATATATGTTTATATAGTTTTGATAATTAAGAAAAGGTCATGGGCTTCCATGCAAAGCTAAAGTAATATTCTGGATTAAGAGCATTTTGTTCGGGCTTAAACTTATTGGGCTATTCTTGAAAAAGAAGGCTCCTGTGCATCGTTTTCTTTTTCTAACTTCTTTTAAGTGCTTTAATTTCAGATTATTTCCACTTTCTTTTGTATTATGAGTAGTTGTGTTATCTCAATTTTCCTCAATTTAACTTTTAAATTGAGGCGAAGCAGTTGTGTTATCTCTAATGGCAAACCAAAGCTACTACTATGACCTACACATACAAGCATATTTTTTCTGAGCTACTAAAGTGTAATCAAAAAAGAAAAAAACACTCCAGACAATTTTATAACCCTTAAAAGAAAAATATCATGTAAACCCCTACAAAAGAGATATATGATGCATGCTCCTATAAGCCATAAAGGTCATAATTTTAACCCACACAATGTTAAAATAATAATAATAATATATGAGAGATTCTACTATGGATGGAATCAATTTTAGACCGTTCAATTTTAAGTATCGGGAATGGTTAAGATCTTAAGATAAACACTTTTTGATGTGATTAGAGAAGGGTGGTTAATGAGTGAAAATCATTATCGTTGATTAATAAATTAATGGTACTTCTTAACAACCATAGCAAAATTTTCCATATTAATATTATTATTATTATCATCTCTACTCCTTATTAAGCGTGTAAGTGTTCTAATTATGCAACGGTCAGGATTGACAAAAATTCATTGATTAATTTTTGAAGAGAACATGAATCGTTAGATATATTAGGGATTTTTTTGTGATGTGATAAATTATAACGGAAATATTGAGGTCTTCGTTAAATTCATATCCATTACATTAAAAGTTATACATTTAATATTATCTCTTTCCTAAAAGACATTATTTTGTTGAAGAATTTACCAAATTTGAAATTTAATTATACATTTTTTAGGAAACTATAATTATTGCATAAATTGATTAATTATATTTGCTTCTTATTTTATTTGTTATCATATTTTGTACTGAAATAGAATGATATTTTAGATTTTTGATGTAGAAAGATTACAATATAGAACTATCCATAGCAAAGCACGAGCAATATACTAGCTATTATTATTATTGTTGTTGTTGTTCCTGGTTCCAATCCTCGTCATCTACTAGAAAAAGACAGACAAACTATTGAGGAATAAAAGTTTTGAGTGTTTGTCTTCCTAAATTCTAGTAAGAGCAACAAAGGAAAAATAAATTGTTAAAATGAAGAAACAGAGAATCACTTCTATCTTGAGGCTTTTTTAAAATTAAGAAATAGAATATGTTTTGAGGGTAGTACAAGGAAAATGGGTATCAATGTTTGCCTAAATTATGTCATTTATTTTCTTTTGAATAAAATCAGAGACTGATACAAACAGCATGGCCCATATGCACATTAGATGGACTTGGGAGATTGGAAGTCTGGAATCTAGAGATGAGGAAGCAAGATGGGAGGAACTACATGGTTGTGATATGGAGGATCGAGAAAGGAGTTGACTACTTTCCTTTTTAGGCGAGTTGACTTAAAAGGACTAACTATCAATTTGGGACATGTATTTTTTAACAATGGAGGTATAATTTTTCACCTTGGAATGTATATTCGCGCCATACAGGTTTAATTAACATTATCCAAACTGTGCAAGATGTATTTTGAAGCTTCAATATTAATGGAAATAGGAAGCATGTCAAAATTTTCAAACAAAACAACAAAAATAAGAACAGATCAGTGGCATTCTATGTATTAGAGTATACATGATATTTCTCATTTGAAGGCGCATTCAATTACACTAATTTCCAGAGTCTGCCTTAAAAAACAGTTCCCAAAGCATCATGGAAGGATCATACAGCAACATTTTTTTTGTAACAGTATCAAGTGTACCTCAAAGCTGAGGATTGGCAGGAAATTCTTCTTGCTTGTTCTTCATGAAATTTGTTCTGTTCTCAACATGTGAATGCCGAAAAATAGTGCACTCATTAAATTCAAAACATCTCCAACCTGTATTTGGTTGGATATCAGTAGGGCATAGAAGAAATACTATGGTCAATTTTTGATAAAAAGACTGCAGTCCTCTATTTATCCACTCTAGCTATGAATATTTTTACATTTTTATGATCAACAAAACTATGCCTTGTAAAAGCATATATTGCTGTTTCAACCAAACAGGTGGGTTTACTTTTACCCCCACTTATATCAAAAAAAAAAGTGTGCCTATGCAATTTCAGATGGTTCTTAGCAGTACATGGCAGTTTGTGATGGTATTGAGCTTAAAACAATCAGTAGGCGCAATAAAGTCTGTAAGGCACCTTACAGATTAAGATCTGTTGGAGTTTTTGTTTTGATCAGGGGCTTTACCAATCTACTTAAACACAGGCTAAAACACACAACAAAGATAAATGATTAACAAAAGGGGCAAAAAAAAAAAGAAATTTGAGAACATACACAAGGAGGTGAGCCGCTGGATTCCAAGAAACCCACACCAAAAAGAGAAGCAATTGCACCAAACCAAATTAGAGGAGGAACTGAAGCACCAGATAGACCATCTATCAATGGCACCACTATGACCTATTTACAACATTCAAATAAGTAGTCTCTTCAAACCAATGCTTTAAATCATTGTTATTGTAAGATTCTTCTTTTCTTTTGCATTGCTTCTTTCTTTCATTTTCTTTTACAAATGCCACAAAAAAATTTGCTGAATATTGGTCAATTCACAACTGACAATCAACATCCTCTATGATCTATGGCAATTTTGTCCTGATCTATAAAACTGAAATTTAAACAAACAGATTTAAAAATTAATTGTAGAAAAAAGGGCCAAGGGCAATTTGATTATTTTTCAATTGACTCCTGGATTAAGTTCCAGCAGTGTTTGTGGTTAGAAACAGCCCAAAAGCATATTATATTCTTCTTATTTTATTATCTTAAAAAGCATCTAAGTACTGGATAGTTCCATTTTATTTTGGATTTTTTTTAAGAAGTGAAATCTCAAAAATATCCTCTAAAATACATCTTATACCGTTTAAATTTAAAATTCTACAAAATAAACATATCAGATTTAATATCAAATTTTTTTCCGATCTCCAGTCCAATCTCGTTCTTTCGCTCGAATCACGCTCCCGATATTCGCATTCGCATTCGCACCTTCTCACTCGCTCAACTCTCTCCCTCTCCTTGTCTCATGCTCGCCGAGACGCCAACCCAGACCCCGACCAACAAGGGCATCTATGATACACAACCCTTCTTTTATTCACCAGAAATGACCCTGATTCGCAAATTGGGTTCAAAGCTCTGACTCTGCTTGAAGATCCATCGCAGCATGCAGATGCCATTCGTGTACTGAATCTGGAGTCGAAGCTTGTCTCCAACTCATCTGATACGGAGCAGGTAATCCTGTTAATTATCCATCCTCCTCAACTTCTTAAGGTTTTCATGCGGTGATTTTCTTCTATATTTTTCTAAGTTAATTTATTTTATTTTTGCCAAATTGAGCAAGAAGAAGCAGATGACTATCAGAAGCCGCTCAAGAAGCAACCATTAGAAAAGGGGGAGAGCTCTTGTGCGCAGATTAAGATAGGACTTTTTCGTAAGATCCTTCCTTCCCTATTATTTGTATTACCTATGCACTGAATTTACATTTCTTTTTTTCTTTTGGATTGGAGTTTATTATAACTAGGATAAAAGAATGGTTTTAGAAAATAAAAATGAATAATACTGAAAACATAATTTTGTGGTTATTCTTGTATAAGATCTGATATATTGCACGCTTGTATGTTGATTATGAAGTACCACCGGTGTTTTTCAAGATGATTGCCATGTATTGTGTTAGATTTACAAAATGCAAATTTTAGCGATGTGTTGAATCTTCAATCATTTTGAACTCAAAATTAGATCCTGATCTAATTACCATTTGTCCATATCAGTAAAATGCATTGTAATGCTTGGACTACATAGTTTTTATTTTGAATTTTATTAAAAAATAAGCATCTATCAAATAGTTATGTGCTATAGCATGAATGGAGATAGTGTATTTTTAAGAGGAAGACAACTTGAGAGAAATTTGACGAGGATAGTGAGGATATGCATGCCCGATTTACTGAAATCAAGGAAAGAAACACTGGTTCAAATATTTTAGTTATTTTGTCTGGAGTTTCCATGGCTGATTTTCATATGTACCGAGTAAACTAGCTAAACAAAGTTTATTTTGATATCTTTATAATTTACTTTTTTATTTCTTCTCTTGATCTTAATTTACCTGCAACAAATAGATGGTAAAAATAACTTATAATTAATCCCTCTTTTTTCTTCTTTATATCTTTGATTTGGTTATAATCTATCAGTCAATAATTTACCTCTTGAAATTTCATGCAGGTATGCAACCAACCACATTCTTCCAGATGGCAGCGCCATAATAATCAATGACCGCTGCAAGTTCAATTACGAATTCTATTCGAAAACTACCACAACACTGAATATCTTTCCTCTTCACTTCTTGAGTGATACAAAAGACCCGAATGAGAACCTCTACCCATTTGTTCATTTGAGTGTTGATAAAATGTACTTTCTCAACTATTGTACATGTTATATAATAAAATGTACTTTCTCAACTATTGTACATGTCTTGCAAAGTAATGCAACATCACACTCTACTGGATATATAATATACATTTAATAATTTTTGTTTATTTCTTGTTGGATTTTTTTAACTTTTTTTGCAGGTCTTTATATCTTGACTAGATGGTAGAAAGTGTTCATCGGTGCTCTCACCTGGGGCTGGGTTACCACGGTTGGGTAAGAACTTATTCTTCCACATATTTTGTTTATTCTTTTTGTTACTTTTTGTACTGTTAAACAGCATTTTCAGTTCAAAATGGAAAATTTAATTTTACCTATTATAATTTCAATCAATTACCGATGATGTCAACTTTTTCTTACAATGCAGAAGAATGATGTATCAGGATTGGATATTGGAATTGGTACTCTATTGGAAATAATTCAGTAGTACTATATAAGGCTTTGTTAATTCTTTTGAGCATAAATATTACATCTAAAAAATATTATAAATATAGAGGTCTGCTCATAAGAGCGGGAACATTGATATTTGTTAGAGCAGACAAGGATTAGTGTCAAAGTCCAAGGAAAATGGCTGGAGAGATCAAAATTGTGCATGCTCTTGGGCTGATGTCTTTCACCAACATGGGTACGAAGATATTTATCAGGATCCGCGCGTAAAAAAACTTGGGTCTATTTGTAATGAGTTCTATTGAATAACAAGGCGAACTGGTATAATTGCATTTCTTATAGAGTTGAACTTACTGTGTCACTACTCGCTCATAACGTTATTGTTCTCCTGTTATTATATATGGACTAATGCTTTAATCTGGACTTTCAGAGATTGCTCACTAAAAGATACAGCAACAACAGCATATGGACAAGTATGTGCACCACTTCATAACTGGGCAGTTCGAAAGGCATGTATGCTTTACCAAACAGAGACCAACTAATATCTAGACTAAATGAAACTGGTGAACTTCTTAGACTACTTTTATTTGAGCAAATTAATATCCAAAGCACAAGTTTTCTACCTAAATTAAGTTCATTTATTACTTTGTATAAGATTTTTCTATGTTAGATATTGAATTACAATTAGAAAAGTCCTCTTGCATTATCCATTTTACTTTCAATTAAAAATTTAACTTTTCTAATTTGTTTGTTAAGGCAAATTATTCTGTACAGAAGAAGATGAGGCGATACATTGATGCTTCTAGCCCTATTATACAATATATTGATGACCTGTACATCTCAAGAAATATTAGGCTAGATTGGTAAATTTGGCTTCGATTTAGGTGCTCCAAACTTGAAGGGACTCTAATCATCAGATGTCTGCCCAAAGCTATTTCTTATTCTTTCCTTATTTTTATTCATTTCCTAAGATTTGTCAAGATTTTTCTTTTACCAGCATTATGTTTAGCTGTCAGATAGAATTTATTTTATTTAGAATCTGACTCACCTATCAAGAAGAGTCTATAATTGTATCCATGACCCTCTCCATCAAAGATAAATACATAATCAGGTTGTCATATTCTTTTTCTCGAATCATTATCTCAAATTCAAGTAGCAAAAAAATCCAAATAGAAACACAAGTTGGTTTTCTACAAGTAGCCCTACGTATCTTGCTGTCTGCACATGACAACCAACATTTGTTGTATTTATTCCATCTGATTGCTACACTTGCTGATAAACCTAGATCCTAAATAAAGTTCAATTCTTCATTATTAAATGTACTCAGCAATAGTTTTATCAGTGTATGGTTTGGTATCCAAATTTAGCAAGTCTTCAAGCTCAATACCACACCGGTGCTCTCGGTCTTTGCAGCCAACACATTGAAAGGATTGTCAGCCTTCCTTGGTCTAGGCCCAGGCGGGTGTACCCCTAGATAATTACATAATTTGATGCTAACCGTGCGCCTTGAGTTGCATCCAATTCCTTTTTGGATAGGTATATAATGAAAAAATATTGATATTTCATTTACTACATTTCTTTCTTCTTAATGTCATATCCATGTAAAGTTGCAACTCACATTCCTTCCCGAAACTCCATGCAATTTTCATACCAATTTTACCCTGCAAAAATTTAAATGATGACAATATTTTTTTCCATTATTGTAGGTTTTCATTGAAATACCTTACATCTTAATTCAAGCTGTGATATATTGTGTGATCGTCTATGCCATGATTGGCTTTGAATCAGTTTTCAATGATGAAATAAACAAAATTAAAAGGTATTTGGAATTTTTTTTGGCTTCCTCGGAGGTGTCATTTGTTAATATAAACAATCTATGTCAATAATAGTTCTCTTTTTAATTGCAGGTGGAATAATTATTTTAAAGTTCCAAAAGTTCTCCTGAAAAGTTGGGAAGGGTATGTTCTCATCCAAAAACAACATTTCTAGAGATATCTTTTTTTCCTTTGTTGCTGCTCAAATTTTTTAATACACTCAAAAGTTTTATTTTACCAGATTGGATTGGTGGGAGAGAAATCTTTTGACACTACTAAAGATCACATGCTCTACATCGAGCAGTGTGCAAATTCCAAGGTTGTCACCATCTTCATTCGTGGTGGTATGTGTTGATTCACATACTTCGCTTAATGTAGTGTTTAACCAGTAGAATTTTACTATTTGAAAATACTTGAAATTGGGATTTTTGTACTACTGGTGATGGTACTCTGGTACAAGTTCATTTCAGGTTTTGTGGGACTGCCTAATAATGAACATTTAATTTATGTGCAATAAATAAGAAATAAAATGATGATAGAGGAGACAAAGCGAAGTCTACACAATACCCTTTGTGTGGCTAGGAACCTAATTTGCAACAATTCTATTATGGTGGTGGCTCTGCAACATTCATAAGGACTAAAATGAAAAACTACCTCCATGCAGCAGAATTGAGAAACCTTTATGACTGAAGTATGGACTATAGTTGACAACAAATTCTGTTAATTATGGCTGACCATGCATGTTATCTTGTGTTGAAGCATTGTATAATTTTTGTTTGTATAATTCTGTTTAGCTTTCTGCTTGTATAATTTTTGTTACAAATGGAGGGCACCTTCAATGATTTTTTTTTTAACTTTAAGAGTTTTATTATAATTCAACTATTAGCTGGTCACATATTGTCTTTCATTATTGTACATTGTTTCACAGAGTGAGGAGATGAAAATCTACTCTTGAGTAAATTTAAATGGATCATTCATTTTTTCATTTGCTCTCTTTTCATTGAAATCATAAAAATCATTAAGTTAAACATTCAATTAGTTAATTTGAGTTCGCGCGTAAGAGCGGGTACATGCACTAGTTTCTATACAAATTGCAAATATGACTTTTTTTGGTCTCAGAGGCGGAGCTCTGTGTAGGCCAAAGTGGGTGGCAGCACCCCCCTCTATTTATTCAAAATTGTATAAATAGAAGGTAAAATATTTAATGGAGTATTGATTAATTTTCCATTCCCGGTCCCTTCTTAATTGAGAATAAATGATGTTTTCACACTAAATAGCACAAATTTTGGTTTCCCCCCCCCCCATTTTGATGCAGGCAGTGCTATCTGTGCCCCTTCCACCAGGCATTTTCCCATAAAAGGCAACTAGTAATGATGAGATGTAGTACTTGATTGAGTAAGCCCCAAAAGCTTTTGTTTTGCTCAATTAAACACTTGTGTGTTTTGTATTCCATTGAAGCCATTCTGTCAGTTAGTTTTATATTTGCATTGTTCCATTGAAATCGTTCCCAGGGTCTTTACGACTCAGACATGCCCTATCTATGTATTGTTTGATAGGATAGTTGTTGTCTTACTGATGATAGTTAGTTTGTGCCTAAGTCTAGTTACTGATGATAGTTTGTGCCTAAGTCTAGTTACTGATGATAGTTTGTGCCTAAGACATAGTTTTGTTTCATATGTTACATACCAATGCTAGTTAGTTTTGTTTCATATGTTACATACATACCGATGCTAGATCGGGTCTTAGTCATTACTAGTGATAAAATATCATATTATAATGATTCTCAAATAGAAAAAATTGTCTAATTAGTTGTTTTATATCAAGTTTAGTGTATTTGCTAGATGCTAGATCGGGTCTTAGTCATTACTAGTGTTGTTTGCTAGTTTTCTTAGCTAGTTTGTTTTAATTATTCTGGGTTGGTTCATGGTTTGTATTATTTAAGTTACTCTGTAAACTGTTTGAATTGTTTGAAATCAAACCCTTTGCAGCTTCTGCCAAGTTTTTTGGAAAAAAAAAAAAGAAATCATTCTGTCAGTTAACAAAATTCATGGCACCGATACAACTCTTTAATTATGAGTTCACATAATATTTCCCACGGTAATTCAGTAAACAAATTGTGACAAATGTATGGGTTGCATTCCCTTCTCTGTTCTCTCTATCTCCCTTCATTACTCTATTTCTTTTTCTTCTTTTTTTGAGCCAAACAAAACCATGGCAATGACTGTTTATAATACAAATATCCCCTACAAGCCAATTTTAAGAAATTTCCTTTGAAATATGTTTATTCATAATTAAGGCCAAAATAATTGAACATTGTTTAACTACAACTTAGTGGAAATTTTGTAGCATTAACACAAAGCATGTTAGTTATAACTTACAGATAAACCAAGGATGAAGAATTTCATAGAGAAACTTACTGTAAAGGAGGAAATAAAAGAGGCTCAGCCTGCATCAGAGGTAAGCATGCCGAGGGCTTGAGAGAGGTAACCTAAGCTTACCCAAAGCCCCAGTTCTATCCCTGAAGATCTGGTTTTAAAATCCCCACTCGATTTGTTTAAAACTAGTATGAATGGTAAGGCACAGAGGCTGAATCGGACCATGTTGAAGAATGCTGACTCTGTTATAGCCTCCACCTCTTTTAGCACTGGTATGTCACTTGCTAAAAATGAAGAGGGGAAAGAGTGAAAAACTCAGATATTTTTTAAAACAAGATTACAAAATTTCTTTACCATGCAGCTGGCCAGTACTTGGCATTGGTCAGCTGTGGCAGTATGACTTGGTAACGCTACCAATGGGAAATCATTTATTTATGGTCTCTTTCTTTGTATTTGGGTTTTGCATTACAAATTGGAACGCATTAGATTCAATAAACTGGACAAGTGGATAGTAATAACTAAGAGGTGCGCACCAGGTTTTTGATGAAAAGCCCAGAAGACAAACAAGCAAGTGTCCAATTGTCGAGATTAGAAGCCGGAGCATTAAAATGCAATTTTTTTACAAATTAAAAAAATTAAGATACAGAGGGGTAGGTGTACCGTAAATAACAGTTAAAACATTGAGAATTATAAGGCTTCTAACTTTCTTCGAGGCAAAAAAGATCCTCCTCCATAGCGGACGACGCCGTAAAATGGATTTCAAACGCGATCCAAATCCCAGTTAGATCTCCTCTTTTTTGCGCTTCAGTTCCTTCTTGATCTCGACCTCAGCCTTGAGAAAATTCTCCAAATGATCGGAAGCAGCACGAATTGTCGATGGAGGCGGCTCCTCATCCAAGGAACATACCGTGACCAATCGTCTAGGCCTGATTTTGCTCGAACCGAGGTGATTAACGCGAGACAGAGGAGAGTGAACGACCTGAGGCGAGGCTGAGAGAACATAACGCAAACATTTCCTGTTCTTCCTCTTTCTTACCTTTCGAATTCCATCCTCTATTTATTTTGCTCTGAAGCCTGAACTTTCTCTCGCGAGGTGAGATTGAATTATTTATTGTGGTTACCGTGAGGAAGTGAAGGTTAAAAATCAACAAGCACGGAGATGAACTGAGAGACCATCTTTTCTGTGTTTTTAAATGCGGCCGTATATATGTATGCGGTATGTAACTCGTTGTTTAAAAAATCATGCGATTTAAGATATACGGTTTTTGTTCTTATGTATTGACAAATGTGTGTGTCGTGCGTGTCACGTGCGAGCACGTGACGTGTTCATGTATTTGAACGTGCTTATTTTAACGTATCAAAAATATAAAAACTCGAACACGCACGTCTAAGACACGTGACACATTTAGCACGTCGTGTTAGATGTGTTCGTGTTTATATGTGTTTTGCACGTATCAACACTTATAGTGCGTATAAATTCAATAAAATTCAAATAAGATAAATATATAAGAAAAATTATGAAAAATTATAAAATGATAAAAAAAAATTGGTGATCTTGATTTAAATTTTAAAAAAGTTTAATTAAAGAACAAAATTTTAATTTTTCCCTCTTTTTTTTCGGACTTGGAATTGACTACATTTTGAAAACGTAGGCAAAGTTAAAAACTTTAAAATTTATTAGTACAATATTTGAAAATATTTTAAGAAATGAAGTAATATGAACAATATAAAATGCATATCTCTTTGTTATTATTTTTTTCATATTTGAGTATTTAATCTTCATCTTCATTAACACCTTGAGGCACATTATTAAAATCGTAATATGAAGATCTAGGATTTGACATGACATATTCAGAACTATCAAACTCCATATTTATAAAGAGATTTTTTTCTCCAGTTTCTTCAAAAAAAATCTTTTAAGGATTATTTTGACATTAATTATGCATTTTAATTTAGATTTTAAACAAATTAATGTTAAGAAAATATTTCTAAATGATGAAATTGACGAAGTTATTTATATGATATAACCTAAGAACTTTGTATTAGGTGATTTAAAGTTTGTGGTTTACAAAGTTAACAAATCTATCTATGTACTCAAACAAGCGTCTCATTAATGATATTATAAATTTTATCAAGTTGTGAGCTCATTTGAATTTGATTTTAACTTGAGTGATGAATGTGCATATCTTAAGTTTTGTGGAGTAAGTTTGTAATTTTGGTTTACGTTGATATATTACTTGCCAGTAATAATAAAGATATGTTACATCACACTAAGAATTTTTTATTTAATAATTTTAAAATAAAAAATCTTGATTCATATATTTTTGGGATTGAAATACTTAGGGACAAATACCAAGATAGGTTGCATCACACTAAAAAAAATTATTTAAAAATTTAAAAATGAATGATCTTGATAATGCTTCATATGTTTTAGGGATTGAAATATTTATGGGCACATCCTAATGCATTTTAGGTTTATCCTAAAAAAAATTATATCGAGAATATATTAAAAATATATGTCATGCAAAATATCAAATCAGAAGATACCCCTTATAGCTAAAGAGATAAGTTTAGCTTTAAATAGTGTCCTTAAAATGATTTAAAATAATTTTATGAAAGAAATTTCTTATGCTTCCCTCATTGGTAGCAACATGTATGAGCAAGTGTGTATGTGTCTGAGTATTACGTTTAGCACTAGCATGCTTAAGAGTTATTTAAACAATCTAATTATGAAACATTAGAAATCAGCTAAGCAAGTGTTGAGATACATCAAGTGAACAAATGACTACATGCACACATATCAAAGATGAGATCAGTTGGAGGTCATCATATATACTTGATAGATCTTTGAAGCCCTGAGATGACGGTATTGAAAGGTCAAGAAGGTGTAAGAATGTAAAGAACCTAAGGTAGAAATGTATAAACCAATTTGGGGCTTAATGTACAAGTATAATGGCAGCGGAATACGATTTAAATCAATTCAATTCTCACAAGAATATAGCAATCAAAGAAATGTGAGAAAAGAAAAGTAAAGATAAAACAAGAACACAAGATGTAACGGAGTTCGGCTTTAACAATGCCTACGTCTCCGGGACCCTCAATCTCTAACAATTGAGATTGAGCCGATATATTTAAAAAGGGTTTTTACACTTGTAGAACTTGGTCCCTTACAAAAATGGGCTGCCAAGCCTATCGGTAATAAGAGTGACAACACACTCAAAATGGTGAGTGAATACACACTCAAAAAGGTGAGTGACAACACACTCAAAAAGGGTGAGTGACAACACACTCAAAAAGGGTGAGTGACAACACACTCAAGAAAAAGTGAGCACTACAGCTCAAAAGAATGTTTTCAAGAAAATCACGAAGGATCAAGTTGGGAGAATAGAGAGAAGCAAGATTGAGCTTGAACAAGGATTTGACTAATTGAATATATCAATCTATTGAATTATCTCTCTCACTTTGTATATGGCTAATAAACTCTCTGGAGTAATGATTTAGCTAGATTGGTTAACTTCCGACATCAGTTATCAATCCATAAGTGAGAGAGGTAATCCTTTTAAATAAATCTTCTGAAACAACTGAAGAAACTATTTTTCGGCCTGAACCGTTATAACGGTTTACGAATTATTATAACGGTTTAGAAAGAGTAGCCGTTGGATCAACTGAGCTGAAACGTTATAATGATTTATCAAATCGTTATACGTTTCATGAATCGTTGTAACGATTACAGAATCGTTATACGTTTCACAAATCGTTGTAACGATTATTAAATCATTACATAACGATACACTCTGGTTTCTTTGAGAATATTTCTGTCTTAGAATATTTTTGAGTATTGGGATGAACCGTTATATCGATTGCTGAACCGTTATAACGATTCACTGGGCAGAAACACTTTTCTTGTTGTTTAAGCTCAATTTATCTTGACCAATTCAACCCAGTTTGAGTCTAACTAAACCTAAGCCTAATGCAGTCTTGATTAAGCTCTTATATCCAAGACTAGTCTTGGTTCTTGTGCACTAGTCCATTTGTATGTTAATCCCTGCACAAAACTCAAACAAGACAAATTGTAAAATTCAAGATTGTTTTGCAAATCGACAAATCAAAGAAGATATTAAGCGTAACAATACTGATACCGATTATGCAAGATGTCAAGATACATCTTCATGATGATAGAATGAGTTATTTCATAAAAGAGCACCAAACACTCTCTTATAACCTCTTTCACAATGACAACTGAGTTCATAGCATGTTATGAAACATCCAACCATAGTGCAAATTATATCCAAAGATAACTTAAATTATTATGTGACGATAATTCGGCAATACAATACACAATCAACAACTAAAATTTTTCAAAGTCGAAATACATTGACATTCAGTTTCTAATTGTAAAAGAGAGAATACAAAATAGAGATATTTATGTAGAGAACATATAGATATATACTCCATGCTAGTGGATCCACTTACTAAGGGGTTACCGCCCAATAAGTTTCACGAGCATGTTGCTCGTATGGGCATAATACCCATTTAGGTTACTTAAAAAATATGGAGTTTAATTTTATTTTAATGTTCTATATTACGTAATTTTGTAACAAGTTTTTAAAATATACAAGTTGAATTCAGTTTCATTCTCTCTTTATAGCTTAAATTATTTGATCTCATTAAAGCTTAAAGTGTAAGTTAACTTAATAAGAAATAGACACATCTAGTCACACTTGCATATAATTTTTAAACTATACATTAAAATTAGATCTATATAGTCATACTTGCGTGTAATTAAAAAAAAATCATTATAGTTGCCCTGAAGTAAAATGTGAAACAAGAAATTACTGTTAGCCATAACTAAAGAGATTTGCTTCAGATTGCATTAGCATGCTAGCCAAGATAAAGTAACTGAAACACCACAATAAAAACAACCATAAAATTCAAAATTAATTTCTCACCCAGTAAATCTTGTTAATAATTCTCAATTATACTTATCAGTTGAGGCGCATTTGTAAAAGACCTAACCCTAAGACCTACATCATACTATCATTGACATGATGCTTATAAATCCAAATTCTCAAAGTGATTTAAATATGCAAAAAAAAATATATAAATATACTTTTAAGGATGGAGAGATAGAAGCAATCAACCATCTATATATCACTAAGTGACAACACTCCAAATGAAAATAAGCATTCAATACCGACTTGAGCATTATAAAGAAGATGGATATGAGCTTTTGGAATGATCATCATATGGGCTAAAATATAAAATCAATTAAATAAGGAAGCTATATGAAATTATAAAAATTTATTGAATACACATTTGAGCCATTGGATGTGGTATAGGTTGCCAATTTCATCATAGGTCTTGAAAACCTCAGAGAAATCAACGGCAACATCTGCCCATTGCCATTAATTTCATAAAGGACTTTATTTTTAGATCTTCAGCTGTATTCCATGTTGATGGTGGCGCAATCTTCTTCCATCTCGCTGATACATTTATGGATAATTTCCATAATTTTTGGGTGAAAAATTATAAATTTGATTGAAAGCGCCTTCTGGTACAGTTTCTGAAGACAAAAATTAGCATGTCAGCATGTTGAGGTATTTTAATGTTGATTTTGCTTATGTAAGAAATAGCGTTCTTCTGTTAAAGGTGAGATTTTCATGAAATTTGATATGTTGTTTTACCAGAATTTGATCCAGTATGCACATATAGGCAAAGAGGAAAAAATATTTTATATTTGTCTTATTCCTTGAGCTTGATAGATGACATTCATCCTACTTATAACAACAACAACAAAAAATAACATTTCTTATTATTGTTATTACAACTAAAAAAATAATATAACTGAATAGAAATTTCAATATAATTATTGATAGAATAAATCAGGATTGACTTTTGGTGGATAATAATTTTTAGTGCATCGTGATTGTTTATTCTTGAAAAATCTCAAAGATAAAGCGGCTGAACAATTAAGGATAAATATCAATTATCAGTGATAAATCATAAAAAAAAAGCAAGAGAGAGGGCCACCAGCCAGAAGAAGACGCTGCTGAACTCCGAGCAAGTCTATTTGTCCCAAAGGAAATTTTGAGGTAAAAGGCAAGGGTATAAATACTCCACCATCCACTGTCTATTTGAGGTGAAGGACACTCAAAAGATTCAGGAGAAAGAAAGAGATCTCTTGAGGTGTCATCCATGTGATCATTTTCCTCTAACAAGTGAGACTCACCTGACAGTCCCACACAAGCAACTTCAACAGCATGGACCTAGTCTACCCACAATATCTAATCAGGCCGGAATAAAGATTAAGTATTAATCCCACAAGGAAATTCTAGACAAGAGTCAGAGGTATAAAAACCCTGTCACCTCATGTTCATTCGAGGCTGATGACCCTCAGGAGATTCAAGAGAGAGATCTCCTGAGGGGTCATCCATCTGATTATTTTTCACTGACAGATGGGTCCCACACTTCAGTGACAGAGACCAAAGAAAAATCAAGATTAAACCCTGAGAAACCAACCCTCAGATCAAACCCCCAGAACAAACCCTAAAGAACTGAAGCGGTACAATCCATGTACAACAAGAACTGTGTCAATGCCAAATCAGTATTTTGATACGCTTAACTATAAGAAATTTCATATGATTTTGTTTCCATGAACATGGACTGAAAGTTAATTTCACAAAACTGGTCATGTGCCAATGTTGCAAACATCTAGTCAAGTCAAGATTTGTATCAATTGTTGACAAGTAATCAACTATTGATCAAATCAAACCCTAATAAAGTATCAATACAAGTCTAATTGGTGTTTAATTAGGGAGGTTTCTACAAGAGAATTTTAATTGATAGAGACACTGAGCTACAGTGGAAAATTGAGATTAATTCAGAGGATAAAACAGGGTTTTCTTGACAAAGAAATTTTTAACACAAGGAGGCAGAGGCAAAATGAGAATTAAAAATTATAAGAGTGGTCATCATGAATTTAGAGATTTTTGGTGAAAATTTCAGAATTTTTGGACAAGTGGAGCTATTAAAATAAATTCAGGTAAATAAAACAAATTAAAATAGGCTAATCAAAGGACTGAAATTTGATTAAGACAACTCTGGGTACAACTTAGGGACAACAGCAGTCTTGGGTGCAAACTGGGTGTATGAAGCACAGAGAAATACAAAACAAAAGAGGAGAGAGGGTGCGCCACGTGGCAGCACCAGAGTGGGTCAAGTCAGCAGGTAGCTACCACATGTCACAATCCTATTTGGTCCATGTCAGCACAGATGGGCCCCGCCATGGCAAAATCTGACTGGAAGTGGGCCCCATAATATGCCACGCGACACTCACCCATTAGTCCACATAATCAACTACATAACCAGATCAGGCCATAGTAGTGTCACAACACGCCATGTTAGCTCGCTGTTGCCACATGGCAGCTGATCACAAGGCCACCTCACTATTTGGACTATAACAACTGAACACATGGCAATAGGTTATTGGGTCAAGGCATCACATGTGGGCCTCATTATGTACCATGTGGCACTCACAGGATAGTGCACAGTCAACAGAGATTAATAACTATAACAAGGTTATTAACACAAACATTGCCAAATCAGACAAAGCAGCCTATAAAAACCTGCCACATCAACATGATTAACCCTAAAATGCTAACATGGCACTTCTAAACCTATTAACACCTAACAATGGGACCTAGTGTTCAGAAAATACAAGTATAGGTGTATGGTTAAGCCATGGGCCTAGCATGTTCAATTCATTCATTCAATTCAACATAGCCCATTTAAAATAAAAAATAAAAGGAGAATGAATCTGGTGCATGTGTCCCCAGTCCCCGCTCCTCTCCTCTCCCGCGCTTTGGTGCATGAAGACCAAGCCCATCCATCCCAGTTGAGCACTCTCCTCGCTCTCTCTTCTTCTTCTCCTCGTGCGCGAGTGCTGTCTTCTTCCCATGGCGTCTCACCATCACAAGGGGCTTCGAGACAAGCAACAAGCATCAATGCATCAGTCAAAGAAGTGAGAACAAAGGGATAACAATGGAGGGATTGAACAACAAACTTACCTTGATTTCAGTCGAGATAGAAAGATGTGTACTTCTGAAAGTTGCGATTGAGTGCTTCAAACTCCAAATTGAGCACAGAAATGACTTCCTTGTGCTAAGACAACACAAATTATTAAGCAATTGAGTGAGAAAAAAGTCTAAAGGTGGAGAATTGCTAAAAGCAATGGCAAAGAGGCAAGATTAGTAGGTGCTCTAGAGGTCAGATTGAGTGATGAGGAGGCTTATTCAGATCAAGGCGATGCTACTTGACATGAACTATGTGAGCAATTGAATGAAAAAAGGTAAATTTCGCTAAGAAAGAAAATGAGTCAGAAAAGCAATTCGGAAATTGGGTGAAGCACAATGCAATTAAGAGTGAAGAGATGCTAGGAGTGATAAGGAGAATCTTAAATACGATCTAGCAGTAAGGGACCCACTTGTAAATTGAAGCATGTGCTCAATTGAAGTTAACTGAGTTGCGGCACAGTCAAAATAGCAACAGAAATGGTTATGCAACTTTGCAACAAACACAACTCCATCTCAGCCGTTGATTGAAGTAGAATGAAGGGTGAAGATGCATCCAAGCTGGCAATCCGACTCAAGAGTGATCAACCAATCGCAATTAAGCAAAGCAACTGATTGAAGCCTATATAAACTGAGAAACAACAACAGAAAAAAAGAGAGGCAACTGAGAAGAGGGAGAAGAAGAGGAATCACTGCAGAATCAGAAATTGAGGCACAAAGCGCGCACACACACTTTAGTTGTTGTCAAAAGAGAGATAACAAGAGAGTTGGCCAATTGTTACTTCTATTTTTGAAGAAAAAGGAAATTGAATTGTGTGTTCATCAATCAAGTTCAGATATTTGTACTTTCTCCTCTGATATTCTCATGGTTTGAGACATCTTATTCGTATTTGTGTGATGAATGAAAGTTTCTTGCTCGATCTTGCTAGTAAGATTTCATCTTTTATAATTTTTCCTTTTCCTTTTCTGATTACATCATTTCCTTTCATTAGAATTGATAATTAAATGCATAGTTAGTCTCCAGTGAGCCACTGGCCCAATCACAAGGTGATTGGTGAGCCTTTAGGCCTGGATCAGTTATAAGTATCAAGAACTCGTAATTAGATTACTATTGTGGTGATTTTCGCTGTGAATTTTCATTTTAAATCGATTTCTTTGCATCTACTTACATAACAACTGAAAGACATGAATTTGTTATCTTTTAATCACCTTAGTTATATAATTTTGTTTGATTAAGAAGGTAGGCTTTGTAATTTTATAATGATTTTATTAAATCTGGCACAAATCAGTGTATCGTCGAATTCTTCAAGAACGAATTGGTCAGTAATATTACAATCTCAGTGAGTCACTGGCCCTAGCAATGCCTAGGTGAGCTTTAGGCATGAGATATGCTAATCAAGTGTCAAAATTTGGTGAATTGCGAGAATTTCGTTTAGTTCCAAATCAATATCAGTCGGCACCGAGAATCGCAACTGGTATTGTGCTTCAAGAACATCCAACTCAGTGAGCCACTGACCCTAGCTCATGATAGGTGTGCCTTTAGTCCCGAGGTATGGTAATCTAGGATGCTAATTCAACAAGCATCAGAAAAATACAATGAATTAGAACCGGTACCAACTGATACTATGCATTACCGAGCAGCACCATGCTCTAGCATGGCAGAGAGTGAAGAAGAAGCCTTCCTACTCACCTCAGATCGCATCAATAAGTTTAGACGATGCTCATTGAGCCTGTAATTGTCAAGAACACTAATTGAATTCATCGAATTTGGCAATGAAATCAACTCGGTACCAATTCCAACTAGTACATCTCAGCTGGTACCATCGCACATCGTCCACCACTGTACGGATCTTCGATCAGGCACCACAGGTAGACTCACCAAGGCTAGGTGATGCTAGGGCACTAGTCTGATCGGAGGATAAGAACTCCGATCACCAGAAACCACCATCCAGCGCGAATCCTAATGCAAAGGCAAGATAGAAGAGTCGAAAATCACTTGGCACGACTCTTGAAGCATCTCATCAATCTTGAAGATCTATCAGCGGATAAGATCTATGAAGAGTCGAGAAAATTAAAAGCTAGTTAAATTTGGGCCTTTAATCCATTCAGTGCAAATCTCAATTGAATCTGGCGACCCAAGTAAAACAAAGTATTAAATAAAAGATTTGTGTTAATCTTGACATAGATCCAACGGTCCAGGTTAATTCAAGCATTGATCTCGGCCCATTTTAAAAGCAGGCCTAGCAAGAGAAATAAAAGGAAAATTAAAAGTCGGACCAATCTATTAAGCACAAAACTCAATTAATAACAGAAAATTAAAAATAAAGAGTAAATAAATCATTTGGAGGTCTTCCCAAACTCCAAATTGACTCAAATTTATTTTTAATTTTTTTTATTTTTCATAGTATTTTTTTATATAAAAACATTTTAGTTTTAAGAGTTTTACTATACAGAAATAATTTAAAAGCAAAATAACATTATTTGCTTTTTCTGTTTGACCAAGTTTTGACTTGCTATTTTGGCTATTACGAAAATCCTAAAAATCTGAATAAAATTATGAATAATAGCCAACTATTTTTTATTATTTTTGTAAATTCTTTTCTACAAAAATAAAGAGAGTTAGAAATAAAAATAAAATCACTTTTGTAATTGAGATAATAATAAAGGGTATTATCTTATTAATAAAAGTCAATAATAAATGCAATAATTCTTTTGTATTTTGAGGTGATTAAATAAGCTCACATAAGGGGTGTAGAACAGCAGATTATTTTTGCATAAGTAATGCAACACTCAGAATAGTTAGTCAATAATAGTTAGGATAAGAACACTTTGACACCTGCCAAGAAGACAGCTGAGACCGCATCATCAACACAGCGAGTGTGTTAACTTCAAAGAATAACATTATAATGTCTGAAGATGTGACATCATGATACTGAGATTGATGATTCATAGATCATCAATGCATCAGCTACCTCCCAAGGTTGGTGGTGTACAAATATGTGATTGATCTGCCTGTAAGTCCATAATCTGACAAGATTAGAGAAGTTGAACTGAATTATTTAGAAACTCACTCTCCAATAGACTTGTCTCAATATTAGACCAGTTAAGTGCTCCGAGTCTAATTTTATGTACAAGGTAATCTTGAATTCATAAATCTGCTAAGTACTTAGGATTCATGATTTAAAAGATCAAGTAAGACAACTGTAGGGACTTTGTTCACTGTCTACTGATTCTGTGTCTTGAACAACTATTCATGACTTAACATGCTAGTGAGACTAAACTGATCTATTTACAAATTTATCTTCTAGTCCATGAGATTCAACTGATCAATATATTTTCAGTTAGAGTTCACATCATAATATTATGAAGCAAAGATAATCGATTAAATATAGAATTGCTAATCGCAATCAGTATTTTCCATATAAGATTATTCTTTTCTCCGCTCACAAGGAGAAGGAGGCTCCACGACAGTTGATTACTTGCTCAACTAAATAAATTATTAATTGTGAAAAAAATATTATCAACAAATAATTGATATTAACTATGATAATTTTAAATCATTGTTTGGTATATGAAAAAACTCCATTGGATTTTAAAGTATGCATTGTGATATATATGCAAAAACTTTCATATTTGTTGTGGTTCGACTACCACAACAGAGATTCTTAGGGTCATTTTAATTCAGAGTTCATTTCGATAATATAATTTTCAAATAAATAATTAACAATATAAATTTTAAATATAATAAAATTTACATTAAAAAATTTTAGACAATATTTTTAAATATTAAATAATTATCATTATTATTATAATAATAAAATAATATAATGATAATCTATAAAGGATCATATAAAAGTTGAATTATTTTAGAGCTAAATTTTACTTTAAGTATATTACACACATTACTTTAAATGAGGAGAGAAAAACTATTTTATATCAATTTTTGGATTCAAAAAGATGAAAAGATTTAAACAAAATTAATGATGGAGGAAATTGATGATGTTGCATGCTTGAAAAGCTTAAAAGTTTAATCCTTTTTATATATTAAAAAATTATCTCTCTGTTTTTATAAAGGGATGCATGGTATATGAAATAATATACGTCGTTATTAATGAAAGTTTGATAGTTCAAACAAAAATCTATATAAGTAATATATATGAAATTAGTGACAGGTTTGAACTCAAAATCAAGGATAAAAAATTATATATTTTTTAGATACTATATCTCAAATTTTGAGAGAGCTAAAAAAAATCATAATCATATTATAAAATATTAAAATATCAAAAAATAATTTTGGAGAGGAGGGCGTGGCCTCGCTCGGTCCATCTAAGATCTACCCTTATATGAAATGAAATGATTCAAAAAATAAATATAGTTCTAAAGTATTACGGAACTATATCTTATTTTACTATTTTAAAAAGCATCTAAAATCTAAAAACTGAACTGATCTAATTTGTTTTGAATTTTTATTAAGAAATAAAATTTCAAATATATCCTTTTTATTAGACGATTAGACGGTCTGAATTAAATTTTTAAAAATGAACGATCAATATTGTCCTCCACTCTTCTCCCTCCAGTTGAATCATTTTTTTTCGCTAATTGCTCAGCGAATTAATCTGCTCTGCCGCTCTAAACACCACATTCGCACCAATTCGATCACTCTTCGCCTTCTCCTCTCTTTTTCGATGAAAACCTAACTCAATCCCCACCCTCCTCCCTCGCTACTCACCGCCTTCGACCAATCCTCGCCTTCACTCGTGTCTGATAACCTCTCCCTCTCCATCGCCCGCTTGCCCTCTCGCAAGAGATGTGGGAGTTATTGCTGGCGCAAGAGATGAGCTTACATTTGAGAGCATCTCCTGGTTTCTGGTGCCAGCATCAGAATACGAGTTTGTTCTTGATTCGGTCATCAGTTCATATAAATCTAAATTTAGCACTCAACAAGAAAGTAGCTGATGATAATATGAAGGTATTTGGGAAAGGATAAGACGAAAGAGGAAAAGAAAAAATAGAAAAACCCTAGGCGGGGGAGGCGCTGCCGGCCCCCCCCTACTCCTCTCTTCTACAACTATCATGTACAGCGACGACGACGATCCGAGACCCCACCGTCAGCGCCTCCGACCACGCTTCCTCTCCTATACAACGATGTCCATCAACGATGAGATCCAGTGTACAATACCCCATCTGTGCCTCCGACCGCATGGATCTGGCCTCCGCCTCCAAATCTGGTGTACAAAGACGATGATGACCACCTCACCGTTCATCGACGACAATCCACCACCTCACCGACCGACGTACAACGAGATCAGCTTCATTTTCATTTTTGATTTTTTTTAAATGCCTCTGCATTTTCTTCTTTTTTTCTCTTTTTCTTTTTTCTTTCATTTTCCGTTCTGTTTTGTAAATATTTTTCTTTGTTAATGAAAAATGGATAGGCTTTGCCTCCCCTTAAAAAAAAAAGATAATATGAAGGTATTTGGTAGGTCAGATGATGCATACAGATTCAAGATGTCATTAAACAGCTCTGAAAATAGGCCAAAAGGCTAGGGGACATACTATTCTGTACAGTAAATCTGCTACTCATCAGAACTTTACAATTATTCCTAGAGGCTTTTTGTTTCCTTATCATGAATTATCTGAAATTTTTTTGATGTCAAAGGTTGCTTATGTTTGGTTGTTTTACCGAGGAAATTAGGGCTGGTATGATGAGAATTAGTACTCTGTTGTTCATCTAAATTTGCTAATATTGGTGCTAACAAGATTTTACTTCAAACTAATTGCTAGGTTATAGAGGAGTTACAAAAGGACCCATTGCCTGTCCCGGCAGATCTCCGTTCATCACGATGCACTGGTGCAGCATTAAGTGTTGTTGCTGCCATTTTGGGGGTTTGTGTACCTGTGTCAGGAGTTAGGATTATGGCTTTTGTAGGTGGGCCATCCACTGAGGGACCAGGCGCTGTAAGTTTTAGTTCATATTTGTATGAGTTTTATTATCAACTCATTATCCACCATAGGGGCTGTTGAGAGTTTGTTTAGATTGATGAGAGCTTTCAAACAATATGCCAAAGGTAAAAAAATTCTCAAACTATGGTGGAATGAAAATAAAGAAGAATTTATAGCATTGAGATTATCAGCCTGACTGAATATGTCAAATTGTTTCTTTGTTTTAAGCTAATTGCTGTTTTGTTTGGTAGTATTTTATGGATAGGGTCTTTTAGTTCAAAATCTTTATCTGAATTGCTTGCGTCATTGTACAATACTTGCAGATTGTGTCGAAAACATTGACAGACCCCATCCATTCACATAAGGATCTGGATAAAGGATCTGTTCCTTTTTTTGATAAGGCCGTCAAATTCTATGAGGGATTGTCGAAACAGCTTGTGCATCAAGGGCATGTGTTAGATTTGTTTGCATGTGCACTTGATCAGGTTCATTCGTCTACAACATTCTCTTTTGTCATGTTATATTAATTTCTTAATTGGGCCCTTCAGAAATTTGACCCTATCGATGCTATTTGCATAAGGAACGGTTTCCATAAATTTTGTGATTAACACATTTTAACAAAAAAATAATCAATTGCAAAGGTCACCATCCTGTAAAATTTGAACAATTTTTACCTTCAGCTTGTGAGCCCACTTTCTTTCCTCTTGTAGCGAGCGAAGATAAGTCAATAGTGGATAGAGGGTGCATTACTGATGTTGATACCTGATAATCCAGTTACAATCATGAAGATGTTTATTTTGGGTGTTTTGGTCATTTATTTTTCTATTTGGTTCCTGCCTTAGCAACTTGGCCATTGGTGTTTGGTGTACATATTTTTAGGAACGCTTTTGGTTCTCAATTGCTAATTCTGTAAAATATTTGCAAGTTTTTATGACTTGAGTTTTATGAAACAGGTTGGTGTGGCTGAAATGAAAGTTGCAATTGAGAGAACATGAGGAATTGTGGTTCTTGCAGAGAGTTTTGGTCATGCTGTTTTTAAAGATTCTTTCCTGAGAAATTTCCAGTCGGGTGAACAAGACCTTGGTCTGTGTTTCAAGTAAGAGCATATATGTTTTTAAACTTCTAGGCTAATTTCTTTTTCTGATCATGAAAGACCTTGATTTATCACACACCTATAAATTGAGATGTCTCTTTACTTCTGCAAGCTTTGTTACAAGGAAACCCCAATGGCCCTGTGATTGCAATTACTTTGTAGTGACCTGCAACGATAGAGAGGCAGTTGGGCAGCTTTGTAGCTAGGGAGTAGGGAGTATGGGTTGTTGATATATTCTGAACTTTCTAGTTGGTGGCATACATGATAGGTAGATCTTATTTTCTTTTGTTTTTGAGGTTTTGTGCACCTGAAAGATTGAAGTAGTTTAATGCACATTTTTGTTCCTTTTGCCTTTCAATATTAAATTGTTAATGCACTAACCAACTAGAAATACTGAGTAGATACTCAGAGAGATGTTTATGCTAAGGAGGGAAGTTGTTATCATATAAAACCATGTCAAGATAAGAGAATTTCAATATTCATACAGAGGAGAAACTTCTCAAATTGAAGTCATATTTTGTTATTTTTTTATGTTTTCCCCTTACAGTGGTATATTTGAGGTTAACTGTTCAAAGGATTTGAAGATTCAAGGCATACTTGGACCATGTGCATCTCTTGAAAAGGTACCGTAACTTCAACATCTGATTCATTTAGAGAGTATTGCACAATGGCAGAAGTTTGTGTATTAATTACATGGATTTAAATTTACAGAAAGTTTGTGTATTAATTGCACAATGGCAGAAGTTTGAACCCATGACTGGACTCATCGCTGGTCTGATTTTCCCCGGAAGTTAAGATCTTCGCAGCTGTCAGACGCTCAGTTCAGGGCTACACCCTCAAATTGGATGGAATTGAATAAAATAATAGTTTAATCGTTTAATTGCATTGCAGATTTGCAGTTTATGAATAAAATAGGGGTTAATTTTCTGACAAGTCACTAAATTTTGATGTCTATTCATATTTGATCTCTGTGCTCTGACACAACTGTTGGCCAGGAAAGCACTACGGCATGGAAGATGTGTGGTATGGACCGGAAAATCTCACTATGCCTGCTGGTACCATCACCATTTATTCATTTTGTCTCATGAATTAAAACATGCACTATGCTATCTGAGAGGTCCCAAGAAAATTTTAAGTTTCTATGTATAAACTATAAGGTATAAATGTTAAGTGTCCTATTAGTTTCAATGGAAATATCATTAAGAGTCAATGTCACTTTGTGGGCCCCATACAACATGGGTTCAAATAACCACCTGAGAGAATGGGGCTCTGAAAATTGTTGGTTGTGTAACATTATACAGCAGCATTGTCTAATGTATCAGTCTATAAGAAGCTAATATATGGGATTTACATGTGATAGTTGTGTTTCTTTATTATTACCATTTTTTGATGGCATCATGATTATGGGTTTCATGTGGTTTGTCTGACAAACTATATGAGGCTTGGGTCTACCAAGTTGGGAGCTAATTTTTCAGGTTCTACAATGAAACAATATGGTGTTTTTGGTAGCATTGCCATGGCATGATTACGGGATGGCCAGGCCGAAAAAGGTTATCGTGAGGTCGGGTTATTTCATGCATATCTGGTCAATGTATGACCCGACGTCATAGGAGCTAAGCCCTATTACAGACCAGATTGCCTCATTTTCTTTGAGGCTATCACTGATCTGGTATCCTTCCGGTGAAGGAGGTTACAGTGTCAGTGGGGCTCGCCCAGTGTGCTAACACACTTCAAACAACACTTGTATATGTACCAAATCGTTGTCTGTAACTATAATATTATCCCTTGATTTTCAGTAAATTCTATTTTTAGCGGAAGTATCTAATAGAAGTCTTAGTTCATATAACAAAAAGGAAAAAAAAAAACTGGTTTGTTTTGGTTTTGTCGGCCATTTATTGATTTTTTTAAATATTGAGTGTTGATAGCAGTTGGATAAAAAATATCTTGCATTATTGTTTCTACAATTTTCCAATTTGTTTTATGTTTCCTATAATTATTGATAAAATAGAACATGATAAAAAGATATCTAAAACATTAAAAAAGAATCTTCATGTTGAAAAAAGATCCGCGTGTAAGAGCGGTTGTATGTACTAGTTTTGTTAAATGCTGAGGTTAAATTTGTCAGGAGTGATAATTACATTATTTATCTATACACTTTATTTGCACCCACTATTAAATATAAATATTTTTCAAAAATATATAGTCTTCGACTCAAATTCTGAAATATATATTTCTAAAAAGTGTACCGTGTGTAATAGGGATGTAGAACTTGAGGTGTAGAAATTATTCTGTAAAAGGTGCACATAATTAAATCCATATATCAGAAACCGAAATAAATTTGTTGTTTATACTACGTCTTGTTCCATTATTTATGTATATGTACATGTTGAAAGAAAAAAAAAATTAAGTGGCGAGAGCAATATCATCTCTTTGATATCTCATTTCGTGAGATCCGTATATTTTGCGAACAAACGCCATGTCCAACCAAAAGTTTATGTTTAGTTCCTTTCGCGTGAAAGGCAAAACCAAGCCGAAAGCGATTTCGAATTAAAATTTGGCGATAAGGACGTCAATGTGGTGTGGAGCAAAACTGCGTGCGGGTACAGTTCAGCTTCCTCAAAATTACCTTCAACCTCTCTACAGATTTCTTTTAATTAATTATTTAAATAATTATATTTTTAATGATAAGAGTGATTAAATCAAAATTTAAAAATATAAATGACAGCGCGTCATTATTAGTGTCATTTTGAAAATGCGCCATTGATAGTGATGTCTTTATTTTTTTTCAGTTATTTTATAAAAAAAATAAAACCGTATCAGTGGGAGTGACACGTTCTTCCGCTGGCGTATCTCCCATATAACTTGTTTTAAACAAGTTAATGAAAATATTAAAAATAAAATAAAAGATGTCACTCTCAATAGTGTCTGTACAACATCACTGACAATAACGCGCTGCCATTCATATTTTTAAAATTTTAATTTAATCACTCTTATTATTAAAAATAAAATTATTCTAATAATTAATTAAAAAAAATCTGACCCGTCTAGATTAGAGTTTATTACCCACGACTACAGCACCAAATTGATGAATTGACAGGCGTATATAACGACAAGTACCGTAGTTCTCCTCGATGAAAATTTGTCGTTCGTTTCTAAAATGAGCAGATCCTTCTCGTAAATTCGATGATGAAGAATATCTTAAATTTTAAAAAGATGAAATTAACTTTGGCCATTTGATACCGATGAATAAGATCATGCTAATTTTTTTTATGAGCAGCCGATGTCGTTTCAGTTCTCCTTGCAAAGTATATGACAAATGCCACCAATTCTTTAACTTCTATAATCAGTGCCACCCACGTAGAACTAAGGTACGCGTAATGACAATGTACAATAAGCAACCTCCTTTATCCTTTATCCTTGTGACCTCGTTAATATTATATTATATGATTGAGAACCTTATCAGTTACATCAGAGAAGTGGGGAAAAGTATATTGTTACTCGAAATCAGGTCTAGAAGGTGCATCTATTAACATAATGAAGTATTACGAATAAGATAAATAGTATAACTAGAGGTGGCAATCGGGCGGGTCGGGTCGGGTTCGGGTTCGGGTCGGGCAGGTCGGGTCAGTTTGACTTTCTGGAAGAAATCGGGTCGGGCCGGGTCGGGTCAGGGTCGGGTCAGGGTCGGGTCGGGTCAATTTACATGTTGTGTTTTTTCAGATCGTTGATAGATTTCGATTGGATTGAAGGCCATTTGATCTCGGGTCGGGTCAGGTCGGGTTCGGATCGGGTCGGGTCGGGTTAGTTTGACTTTCTTAAAAAATCGGGTCGGGTCGGGTTCGGGTCCGGGCTGGTTTGTCGGGTCGGGTCGGGTTCTGCCACCTCTAAGTATAACATTTATTACGTTGAACAATATGTTTAGAGGAGTCAAGATCATCGTTAAGCATTCATTAATTCGGTATATATATATATATATATATATATATATATATATATATATAGAGTGGAGATAGCGTGAGCTTAAGCTCACGGAGGCTTCCGTGAGCTTAACTCAAAAAACATTAAATGATCTTAAAATTTTAATTTATCATTCTCATTAAATTCTTTATATGAAAATCTCATGGGATGCAAAAATTTGGAGCGTTTTGAGCTTTTTAAGTTGCCGTTTTTAATTTTTGAAAATGATGTTCAAGTATTGAATATATTATTATTATTTTTAGAGCTGATTTTCAAAAATTAAAAACGGTGACTTAAAAAGCTCAAAACGCTCCAAATTTTTGCATCCCATGAGATTTTCATATAAAGAATTTAATGAGAATGATAAATTAAAATTTTAAGATCATTTAATATATTTTTTGAGTTAAGCTCACGGAAGGCCTCCGTGAGCTTAAGCTCACGCTATCTCCACTCTATATATATATATATATATATATATATATATATATATATATATATATATAATGTATTTTTCTCAAGATTTAAACTTATGTCACTATGTAGACACATACACTTACATATTGATGTAAAAATAATGTGGGACAAGCGTTAACAAGTTAAACAAAAATAAAATTTAATTTATTTTATATTATTCAAATTTGAAATTATGAATACTATTTTAATTATATATTTGAAATAAGTTTTAGTTACAAAATTAATTTATTATTTCTCAAAAAGCATTAAATAATTTGGACAACACTGTTACAAGGAAAATACTAAAAGAGTATATTTAAATGGTAATAAAATTAGAATATGAGCACAAATTGACAGAGCAAACAACCCAAAAAACCAAAAATAATAGTTATACAGAAAAGGAAAGGGACATCCGATATTTTGTAATAAAAAAGAAATCCCAGAATTATGTCTTTTTACCTCCTTGTAGCCGGCTCGCTGTGCCTGCAGCCTGTACTCCTATGAAACCCGTAGAGAGAGAGAGGAGATTTTGTCAGAGGTAGAACAAAACCAGGGATAAATAGGGACTAGGAGGGAACGGAATACACGATTTAAGACTTTGATTTAAGCATCCCTTTGGTCGAATTCCAGTACTCATCCCCAAATCCAAGACAGCTCGACTGTTTGCACCGGTAGAAATTGGAACTGGAATAGGTAGCGGTATAACTTATTCTTGTCGTTGGAGAAGGGGATAAGAAGGGACAAAGTGGGAATCATGCACCAGAGGCGACGATCGATGACGTGGACCGGAGTTGGGAAGACGGCGCAAGGGGCTGCCGCTCACCTGCTCCTCTTTTGTTTCACTATCATCCTCTCCCTCAAAATCGATCGGAGAATTTATCTATCTTGGTGGTACGGTATTTTTCCTTTTTAATTTTCACCTTCTATATCTGTTGATAATCCCTTTGTGTAATTCGTGCGAGAGTTCAACTAAGTTCTGGGGTGTACGTGGAATTAATTTGAATTTTTTTTTGACAGGTTTGGTTATTAATAGCTTAGTTGTCTTATGACATGTTTGGTAATGAAGTTCAGTATTATTCATCCGCTTAAAAGGGTTTCACATTGATCTTTGTGTATGTGCTGTTTTATGAGTCACTTCAACTGAGAACACATGCTGCTAATTTTGTAAGAATGATTCTTTTGAGGATTATACCATTTGCTTGTACAGTTGGAGTAGTTGGGAGAAATGTTGATGAAAATTTAGTGGCGAGGACAATTTGTTGGTTCATAGTTGCTGGGATTAAGTGGATACAACAATTTGGCAGTCTCTTCTTGATTTTAAGCAAACTTGAGAAGAACTTCACTGAGATTTTCTTATTTCTCCTAAAAATAGTGGATTATTACATGTTTGAAAGGAGAAGCATTTGTTTTTCCTGAATTTAGATGATAGCTCCAATATTTTCCGATAAAAGAGAGCATTGCAGTTCCTTTCAATTGTTAATTTCAATTGATATTAGAATTGCAGATTTTCTTTGATGTGCTTGGCTTGTTAGGTTGTAATCCCAACTTTTATAAATTTACTTTCAGTGCTTACATGATAAGAAAAGAATATGTACAAAGCTGTTTGCTAAATTAAGCTATGAATCACATAACATGTTGATGTTCATTTCTTCTCATTCTTTCATTTTTTTGTTTTAACTATCATAATTGTAAATTGATACTGTTAGAAAACTGAAGTCTTGAGGATTGAAATTGATATCTTTGGATGATTTTCAGGGTAGTTTTTGTACCATTGTGGCTATTCCATGCGGTGGTTTCCAGAGGCAGGTTTTCCTTGCCAGCTCCAGCTTTGCCCCATGGCCGTCATGTATTTCACTATTTCTCTATTATTGTAACTTGATATGTTCACTCCATTTTCCTCTCTATATAAGCTTACCGGTGCTAATTATTTATTTTGTTGCTTAGTGGGCCCCATGTCATGCTATTGTTTCTGTTCCTCTGCTAATTTCCTTCGAGCTTCTTCTCTGTATATACCTTCAGACACTTATTGGTACACCCTTTCAATTCTAATATGCATTTGGGTGATAATTATCATAATTTACACTTTTACAGTAACAATCATGCTGTTTTATTAGTTCTCAACAAATCCTTTTTATTCATTATTATGCTTGTAGATTATGGTATTCCAGTGATTAACTTGAAGATTGTTTTCCTCCCTCTACTTGCCTTTGAAGTAATTATCCTTATTGATAATTTCAGGTAGTATTGATATGCTAATCTATTGTTCTTCTTTTGAAGCCTCTGTATTATTATTATTATTATTATTATTATCTCAGATCTTGATATTTAATTTGATTTAGTGGCAACATATTAGCTACTTGCATTTTGTAACTACTTTTTGGAAGAGTTGAGGAATTTGAAAGATCTATTATAAACCTTGACTAAATCCATTATTTTTTTAATGGAATTTACTATTGGAAATTTGGAACAGTTTAATAGAACTTAGTAAAAGTCCTGAAAAAATGTTTCCTAATCAAGTTCTTTGAAATTTTATTTCATTCAGAATGTGTAGAGCTCTGATGCCAGGAGACGAAGAGACCATGAGTGATGAAGCTATTTGGGAGACCTTACCTGTATGTCTAAACTTTATTTTCAAGTTTTTTTCATTTGGAATCCTTGTATTCTATAAATATCTCTCACATTCTTGTGCTTTGCAATGTGCACCAAACCTTTGGCTTTTGCCTCTCATAATCACCACATCTCTTCATAGCTGTTGTTCATACATAGAACCCAACAATAGTCTTCTCAAACTTTTGGTGGAATTTATCCCTTCAGACATGATACTCTAACATTATTGCTTTTTGGGAACATATCCAAAGTTGGGTGTTAATAGTTGCAAAAATGAAAAATATTTGGTGTAAGTGATGTAAATACTATCAGTGCAGTTCTGCAGACAACACCATTTGAACTAATTTATTTTGTTAATTGTTACAGCAGTGTTTGAAAGGCTTAATCTGTTTGTTTGTGTAGCACTTCTGGGTTGCAATATCTATGGTATTCTTAATTGCTGCAACAACCTTTACTCTTCTCAAGCTATGCGGTATATCAGAATAATTAGTTTTATTTGCTTAAGCATTTATTATTTCCTTCATCCTGATAGCATTCTAAACGTGTTATTTTGAAAAAGTTTTACTATTCGTTAGTTGGTAGAAGTGACATTTACCGGTCAAGTACAGTCCTTTGTCTGTTTAATAATGATTTTATTTGCAGAGGTGACCAGAAAACCAGTGAACTTATATGATGTAACTGCACTGGTGCAAACCTGAAAAATGTACAAATGTCACTAATCTTTTCTCCATTGTACTAACAACAAATTTCTAAACCTTTCAGGTGATGTAGGCACTCTAGGCTGGTGGGACCTATTAATAAATTTTGGGTAAGGATAATCTTATGGAAAAAAACTTTTAATAAATACCATTTACTCTGGCTGTCTGGCATTTAACATCTGCCTTTCTTCATATAATATACAGAATTGCTGAGTGCTTTGCCTTTCTGGTATGCACTAAGTGGTCAAACCCGATGATTCACAAGGCGGGGCCCAGTTCAGGAAACCCATGCTCTTCTTCTAGTGCAATTCACTATATGGACTGGGAAAGTGGCCTTGTGCTTCCTTCTATTGAGGAGCAGGAGCCAAACATTTTTTGTGGGCTCCAAGACATTGGCGGCCATGTTATGAAGATTCCTCTTGTGGCATTTCAAGTCTTACTTTGCATGAAGCTAGAGGTAGGATTTGGTACCATAGCAGTTTTTCTTGTAGTGATTTTGGTTTTAAACCTGGATTCCGGAATTGGGGTTCTAGGTTTTGATGATAAATGTATATGACTAGGGTTCAAGTATATCATAGATCTGGTATTTGATACTTGACCTGTAGTTGGTTCTCGCCTCATGTTTTATGTCTTTTTTCTCTTTTCATTTATATATAGTTCTGTTTGGCTGAATCAGAGCCATAACATGTCTTGGTATTGTATGGTTGACTAGGAGCCTTAGCATGTTTGGCAAATGTTTTCGTAAACCAAACATATACTGTACCTTAAAGACTGAAAACACATACCCAGCAGCAGTACTAACACATGCTTGGTATTGAGAACATTGTCTTTGTTCTCATTGAAGATGGAACCTGTGCTAGTTGGTCCTTACCATAAGCGACTA